>CM046875.1:619883687-621246740 GCA_025667525.1 Glebionis coronaria | reverse complement strand
AACTAAGTTGTGGATATTTATGATCCCAGCAAAATGGTTGATATTCGTAGAAATGTTGATATTAGTTGATTGTGATATTAAAGAAGAATTGGCGAGATTAAATCTGATATCGATGTCATGACGATCTTTCCTTATAGAGTTGAGTTTGACAAAACATTACCACCTGGAAAGGTGTCATCTGATTCGTTGTCACCCAATTCTTAAATTTGAAATTGAAAAGGTGAATGTTGCACTTGAGGCTGTCATTGGAACCATTACCCAAAAGCCTCATGCTACTTGTACCTTTCCTAGAAGTCTAATTGAATGTGTGAGTCATTTCATACTAGTGACTCATTTGATAACTATTGATGAAGGAGCTATAGGATTGGAAATTGAGTGTTGTTCATATCGAACTTTTATTGCCCTATTAAGGTCTAAAAATAAGGTTGAAAGTATTGGAGAATGAGGTAGGATATCGCATTGAGTATGATTTGGTTGAAACTTGAATAAAGTAAAATTTAACCCGTATGGAATATGAAATTGTTAAGAGGAAGTTGTTGAATCCTGTGATTGAATTATAAGGTTTTAAATGATTATTGATTCGTGTTAAGGGTTGTTCCTAGACCATTGTCCAATGACGAGGATGCCCAGTGTCCAAGAAATAAATTGAAGAAATCTTCTTCTGATTTGGGACCGATGGATCTTCCGGGACAGGTGGAACCCCCATGACTCTTGTAGATTAGTATTCATTGTGGTGTCTTTTAAAAATCCCTAACTTAACTGAGATATCAGTTGGTAGGACGAGTTCTTGGAATTGTATGACATAGTGACACGTAATGTGTTACGATACAATTTTGACTTGTTTGTGATTAATGAAAAGACTACCTTTGATTGCTAAATCCTACATGTATCGATGTATCTATCTTTTATTGCTTCATCCAAATGTTCGCATTAGTGATGCAACCATTGAACAATCACTCATCTCAGTTTGAGTTGCGTTGTAAATTCTTCTCATTGTGTTCCTAAGTGTCATCGAGGTCATGAACCTCATGATTACTTGAATAAGGGTCATTTCCTATCATATTGTAGTTAGTTCTTGGTGAACAGCTCTTCATCACTCTTTTGCAGATCACTCATTGTTTTTATAAGTTAAAACAGCATCCCTTGAGAAAAATTGAATTTTCATCATCATATGGATTATTCAAAGTGAGACTTATAAGTAATCGTTATTGAACTAAAGTTTTTTATGAAACACTTTGGAAAACCTATTTTTTTTCATAACAAAGAACATCCCTGTAAATTCATTTTGATTCTTATTCAAGAATTAAGCATGAAAATATTTTTATTTTTGATGACAAAGTTTTGACGAACTGAGTATTGCATCGTTAATCCTAAAATGGTATATAGTTGCGCGCCTACATACAATTTGGAAGGGACCATGCAAGGCTGATTAGTAGTCACCATGAAATATTAATAAACATTAAATTTTCTTTAAAGATTGTGAAAGATAAAATTTTATGAGATCTGCAAAAAGTGCAAACATAGGGACATATTGTTCGAGACACCTACATATGTGCCCGTACCATTTATTCTTCTGAGTCGAATTTACTCATCTGTAGATATTGTATTCATTGACAATTGATATCCCTTTCTTGTCTAATTCTCCCGTGGTGAGATTCTTTGGAAAAATATCTAATTATCGAGTATTAATACCCGACTGGGTGTATCGACGTTCCTATCATTTCTTTTGATTAGATTTCATTTGAATGACCTGGGTAACGATCCGAGGAGCTTTCGAATGCGTACTCAAAATCATGAAAACATGGGATATATTCATATTCGTTAGTGTTTTCGTCCGTATCTGATTTGAAATTCTCTCGCATAGATTATGCGTTGACCTTACTCTTTTAAGGTTAGTTATGTCTCCTGATATCCTTGAATTTGTGAAGGATTATGAGTTATTATCAGTCTTTTGAGAAGCTCACATCTTATCAAAGGTAATGAAACTGGAAAGTTGATGGTGCCAGTAGAATGGATTGATTGATTATGACATAAGTCATTGTCTTAATTGATGGGAACCCGAGTAGAATTTACCTAAAAGATAAAATGTTGATTATCAAAAGTGATCTAAATAATTCCCGATGGATGACCATATCCTGCATTTTGGCTTGAAATTTTACTATTAATGGTTGTGAACTAGTCATAGACCTTGTAATCTAGAAAGACCTAAGGTGGATTTATTAAAAGATGTTTCTGTTATCTAAAATTTTAGGAGGTATTTGCTGGTAAATTACCTAGACTTTCGCCATTAAGGCAAGTTGAATTTGGTATTGATTATATTCCTGGTGCTGCACCTGTGGCGTGTGTACTGTACGTCAGCACCATCTGAATTAAAAGAATTACCGTACAACTGGGAGAGTTGTCGGAGAAGGATTTTATTCTACCAAGCTCGTCATCATGAAGAGCTATGGTGTTAATATTCCTTATATTTGTTGATTACCGTGAACTAAGTAAATTGACGATCGAAATCGATATCCATTACTCAAGATGGAAGATTTGTTCGATCATTTACAAGGTTCTAGCGTATGTTTTAAAGATTTGATCCACAACATGGTTACCATCAACTTCGCGTCCGCGAAGAAGATTATCTATTCCAATCACTACATCCAGAACTTGTAATGAACATTATGAGTTTCACGTGATGTCGTTTGGATTGACCAATGCACATGTAGCATCCATAAATTTGGTGAATCATGTGTGTAGGCTGTAATTTGATAAATTCATGCTTGTGATCATTAAGGACCATTTATTTGTTTCTAAGAATAAGAATGAGTTAATAATCATTTATAGACAACCCTGAATTGGCCGAGCAATGAAAACCAGTACCTTGAATATTTAACATGTGATTTAAGGTTTAATCCTTTACATTATTTGACCATGTGATTAATAGATAATGGAATATATACTGACTCTTCGAAGATTAGAGCCATTAAGGCTTTGGGTTATACTAAAAAGAAAGTGCAAAAATGTTTTGACAAATATTTATCAAAGGAATTTTTAAGGGATTATTCTCTCATACCCCCAAATCATTTAACTAAACTCCTTTAGGGGTAAATGTTTGTGTATACCTCATGACAACCTAAGAGAAATTAAGGAAACCATTTAAACCATGACTTAAAATTTGAAACGATAATTTTTGCTTGTCAACTAAGAAAATTTTGACCAAAGTATAAACAAAGGTTTTTCAAACATTTACAAATCTTGTTAATTATTCTCGATAAATCAACAAAAATCGTGTTAATTAAATTCAAATTTATTTTGAACATTTTTACATAATTGGTCGAACTAAGAAATTTAAAATTTTTACGTTTACGTTTCATAAAAATTGAATATTTATTATTTAATTACTTGTAATATTTATCGACACTTTACACGTCAGATTAAGCAAAACTGATAAAAATGATAGTTGAGACGAAACTAAAACTTAGAAAATATAAAGAAAGAAATTCTGAGTGAATTGTGGTCATGATAGTTATTTCATCAGGGAAGGTGAATGTAGATACTGACACATAATATAGAAAGGATAAAGAATTAATTATGATGTGTTCCTTAGTAATAATGGTGCAAAATAAATTGCCGAGCAATTTAAAAATATAGCTGATGCTTGTAATAAGGATAATATAGATAATAAAGGGGGTTCACGGCTAATGTGGACCATTAGAATTGAGAAGCCGATGGAGTTAAACGTTTTAAAGGCCACTTGTGGTTGCCTAAATATGGAGATTTTGAGATTTAGTCATGTTGGAATCTCATAAGATTAAGTATTCTATTCATGACATTTCTGATTTAATGTATCTTCATCTGAAGAAGTTGTACTGATGGCAAATTATGAAGGCGGAAATCGCCTCATACATTGGTAAACGTCTAACTATTGCAAAGGTCATCATCTTAATTTGATTCGATTTGGGTCATCGTCGACAGACTGGCCAAATATGCTAATATCATTCCTATTAATGATAGATTCTCGATGAAGAAATTGACTCTTTTGTATTTAAAGGAGTTGTGTAAACATAGTGTGCCTGTATCGATCATCTCTATCAAGATCCTCGCTTCACATCGAATTTCTAGAGATTTGCTCAGAGTCATTGGGAACGAACCTTGATGAGAGTACTGTTTACCACCCCAATCGAAGGGACGAAGTAAAGTAACGATATAAAACACTAGAAGTCTTGTTTTATGATTGAATGATTGACCTTTGGTAATGAACGAGATAATCGTTTTCCTTTGGAAAGATTATCATTGATAATTATCGTATTAGGACCGAGATCGAATCTTGTTAGGATTTAAATATAAGAGCATCTATAAGCAGGAGTTGCGATGAAGACATTCGACATACACCCATTGTGAGTTGGACATGTCTTTTCGGTTTAAGGTTGCCTATGATGACAAACCTAACCTTACAAAATACCCGACCCGTGAGACCTGAAATGATTGTTGAAATTAGGATCTGATTATTGACTGCGGGTAGTGGGCAGGAGGTTATGTGAATATGAAGTGTAGATCTTGAAGTGCCAGATGGGTAGCGAAATTATGCCAAAAAATTTCACCTTGAAAAAATGAATTGATGATCTGAAAGATCATGGGAAATAAGTCCCCGTTGTATGGGACCATTGAGATAATGTGAAAGATTGGTTTGAAAGGCATATAAGCTGGATCTACCCTAGGACTTCAAGTTCTGCGTGAATTATGTTTCGTATATCCAACTTGATAAAATGTCTATCAAGTGAGAATCTGATTACTTCTTGATGAAGTTTAGATCGGAGAAAAGTTGCATTCATAAAAAACCCGTGAACATTATGGATGGAGAAAGTAAGTCAACATTAAACCTGATCGTATTCCCGTAGTTATGTTTGATGAAACTCGCGTATTATAATGAATTACATTGTGAGAAAATACCGAAGGTAGAGGAAATACCCACTGGCTTTAACTCTATAAGAAGCGAGTAGTAAGATAAATCGATCTTTGAGGACAAAGATCCTGTTTAGGGGTAAATGCTGTGACAATCCATCAATTTATGGTTGATATTTTATTCTCAAGTTTTATTTAAAAACATTATTTTAATGTTATAATATGAACTCACTCATTTTTGGGAAGAAATTTGGGTTTACGTCTTGAAGTAGGATCGACTACGTTTAAACCGGAGGATTCTACGTTACGTGCTTACGTTTACATACACCGTTTTTGGTGACAGTCCGACAGTTCAGGAAATAAATTTATCCGTGAATATTATTTTGGGATTTTAAATTTGTGTTGGTTCATAAACTCACAAATTTACGAGAAGAGATTAGGACTTACGTTCATAATTTAACGTCCTTCACGATTAAACCGGAAACCCTAGGTTTACGTATTTACGTTTTTGAACTCCGTTTTTGATGAGACAATTTTTATTAGATTCGTTTTGTGCCGTTGATTCATAATTTATAATTTTTTTTTTTCCGTAAAACGACCCAAGGGCACGCAAATCGAGGAAACTAGAATCGAGGAATACCCGTAAATTAGTGGGGATGAGAGCAAGATAACACTTGCCCCACCCCCTACATGTGGCGTCCAAGAGTATACAACACACTTGAGGTGTGTCAACTTTATATGAAAAGACTAGGACACTTGTCCTAATCTTTACACCAAACCATATATACCTCAAAACAAGCTAACTAAACCATCCACTCTCATTTTTCAACATGCAAAACAACTTATCTCTCTCTCTTGGCTCTCCTTTGGCCGTCCACCATGCTATCACCACCACCATGTTCATCAAAAATCTAGCCATAACCCAAGGCTATAATCAACATATATTGAAGCCTAGTTGAAGTTATGAAGATTGGAGGTGATTTTAACAACTAGCAAGGAGTTCATATGAAGATCAAGGGCTGATTTTTGGAGGAGTCTACAAATACTTGATGATCTTAGAAGTGGTGTTGATATCTCATAAGATTGGTTACCCAAAACCAAGTCTTGTTCATCAAAAACCTCATCTTTTCATCACTATTGGTGGTATAGAGATTGTTTCTTCCTATCCTCTTGTTATTTTGAATATGTAATCTTGTATTTTCTTCATTTATGTATATGTATATGATGATGAATGATGATAAAAATATTGTGTGGGGATCATGTGTTGATAAACTTGGATAAAAAGATTGAAAACTACATGTAAAAGTGGTAAAATCTTGCTTAAATAAGTAAGCTGTATAAAAACAGTAAAGAACCTTATGTTAAACTAATAAAATGGCATAGATGAATTAATATACAGTAAGTTATAATACTTGTACACATGTGAGAGTTGGCCATACAATGGAATCTTTATAATGAGTGAGATATGATCAAAACAAAATTGAAGTGCAAATATGAGTAGTCTGTTTTGGACGGACTGTTAGGGACATTTAGAGTTGGATTGAGCAGTAGCTAAAGCTAATTTAATTGTATCACATAATATGTACTTTATGTCACCCAAAAATGAGATTCTATCTCCTTGTAGAACTCAAGATATGATAAAAATGGTGAAAGTAAAAATAATAATCAGATTTGTAAAATAAATGTATATATTATAAAATTAGCACTCAAGTAAATATGATATAAAATGTATACCTAAAACCCACTAACTTATATAATACTTATAAATAATTATATACTTTGATAAGTAAATGGGAAATTCTATAAAAATTGTAAATTGGTATGTTTAATAAGTTATAAAACTATAAACATAAGTTTTACGTCTTTTCGGCTAAAACCGATAAATTAACGTTTTCGTCAATTAAAACTTAGACCGTCGGACCCGTCTAATGTAAAATTTTTATAACTCATATACTGATATATAAGTACATATAACAATTAAAAACCGATAAAACCCGAGCTTTAGAACATATGGACATTAACGGGCCAAATTAGCCTTATTGGACTATTAATCCAACTAATTTGGCTAAACACAAATGAACTTGCTTATTGGGCTTAACCCACTTGGGCCCAACATGTAAGCATAGGACTGATGTTAAAAGTATAAGATGGACTAATATAAGGTAATGGGCTTATAATAGGCTTATTGGGCCTTGACAAGTAAAGAAGTTAAACTAGTGAAACTAGTATGAAAATTTACCAACACATGACAGTATAATGAGTAAATAAAGATGTACAATCCCACTTGATCATCATCATATTTATAAAATCATCATATATATACATAGTTATTGTTTTTATAAAGTCATTGGACAAGAGTCTAAGACTAGTATTATTTGTCTAGGTTTCCGTGATTGAAGCACGTACCGTGCATCCATATCGCCGCTAATCCGCCTTTCCCAATCAACATGAGTTCATAGCCTCACACTCTTTTAAATGTTTTTATGAAATATTTTATAAACCTACGAGGTAGATAACATGTTAGTTTTAATAAAAATAGGACACCAGTTGTCCCGATTGTTTGCTTATTGATTTGGACCCGAATGATTGTATGACCCGATGAATGATTATATGACCCGATGAATGAAATGAGATGGATTATTATTAGTTAGGTTATATCACTAAAAGTCCCATTAGCATGAATTGTGAACTACCGGGAATTGGTAGACGCTTATGCATATAATAGTACTATTTGGGGAAGATCACCCCAGTTCGCGCCTTGACGGTTGATCCCCGTCGTGCCACATTGATTAGTTAGCGAATTTATGTATGAGAAGATTTATATAAGCGTGATTATTGTGACGACACGCTGTTTTAGATGGGCAAATGAGTTTCAGTTAAGCTACCCGTTGTTTGTTATAGTAAGGTAGCAATGTCATGCGACTTATAATAATCCAATAACAAAAATTCTACTATACGCATTGAATTATATTATATTGCCTGACTAGAAATACGGGGTTTTATTATTGATATTATGTTCGTGTTTTTGTTTTACATAACCATATTCATACAACGGTTTTTATTTAACTCTATACAACGTTATAAAACGTATTGTATGATGTTTTTACGACATTGGTTCGTATAATGGTTTTGAAGGCAAAAGCCTATAGTATGATTTACAACAAAGATTTGTATAAAATGTTTTGGCTTATCTTATGGCCTACTACAAAGAATTGGACAAAATGATTTTCGGTAATAATTTTATACCGATGATATATTAATGGATTTCATTAAACTCTATGAATTCAGTCGGCGTTTTCGCTGACCTTTTCTTTTAACATGTTTTATCTCAGGTAATTGAAGGTAATTCTCAGGAAGACGACAAGAATTTATGGCTCGCACTTAAATAACAATTTCCATTCAAATGTTTTGTAAAATTGTATGAAATACTATGACTTGGGACCTATGTAAATTTGATATTTATGAATGGAAAATGCTTTATTATTAAACGATGCGATTTTTAAGCGGTGTCTATGATGTGAGTAATGTGCTATCCCGTAACACCAACTACTCTTCTGCTGTATTGAATTATGAAAATTTAGGGGTGTTACATCCAGGCTAATAAACCAAACATCAAAACCAATACTCCAACTTCTACGACAAACTTGAATCATCTTTAACAGCTTTGTCCACCAGCAGACCCAAACAGAACCTCTGAAACTGTAATCTTCGGGATCATAATGAAAAATTGAACTAAATTTAAATGTAGGTTATAAAATCCATCTCAAACTGTCTTAAACTAAATCATAGGAGAAACTTTCCTCATAAACTACTAAAAGCTCAAAAGCTAAAAGTTGAAATGGAATTATGAGATTAAGTTGTTTGGAAGTAAAAGATATTGTGAGTAAAACAAACTGAAAAAGAGGATTTTGGAAATAACTTTATCAAAGTCGTAAGCTCATCACAACTTATGACAGAACAAGCTTATGAAAACAGAGGAAGAAGTAATATGAATTGAAAACTTAAATTTTCATTAATGGTAGAAATTTGTTACATGACTAACATAAACTTAACTGATTAACTAACTGGCTGATAACAGAATTAAGAAACTTGTGTAAAAATATTAAACTAAACTACACCTAATCTAAACTAACTGTGTGTAAATTACTCCTACATTAACTAATTACAAAGGAGGTGTTGGCTGGGTATTTATAGCCGAAATGTGAGGTTGAGGAGTGAACTGTCGATGTGTACCCACCAATTGAATCACTCCACGTGGCCTTAGGGTTCTTTGGATGATTTCCAAAATTGGGGAAAAAATATTGAGTGGATTCTAATGTAATTAACATGTATATGAATGATGAGGAGGCTTAGGAGATCACTTTCTCTTCTTTTCTCAACTTCTGAAATCCACTCCATCATCATAAATCGTCTCTTGAAAGAATGGATGATGTGGCGACTTCCTATTGCTCGAAATCAACTCACAGGATCACTATCTTGGTTGTACATTAATATCCAAATTAAATGGCCAAGATCTGATGTGGTGGCAATCCAAACATTCCTTTCTCTTCTCTCTGATTGGGCCATGTGGCAACTTATAATACAACTTTCAGCATTTGACAAAAACAGCCCTTGTAGTTTCTGAAAATAGTGCCCATTTGATTTCCTTTGTTATTAACTTTGTCAAATGCCATATTTAGTCCTTGAAGTCCAATTCCTTTTGCAAGAATGGTCCTTGAATCTTGTTATTGTCCTTTTCTTTCATTCTTTTGTCAGATAATTCCCGTGAAAACGCGTATTTGTTTCAAATGTACCTGTTTTGCCTACAAAACACAAATAATACAAATCCCGCATAATTTTGACTTTTACAAAGCATAGTTTAGTATTTTGGCTCGTTTTAGTGGTTTTTATGTGATAATAGATAAGTGTTTTCACACTTATCAGGCTGTTGCTATGAAATTGGCTTTACTATATGAAATAAAATTGAATTTGTTGATGGTACTTGTACTAAGACTATATACGCTTTTAGTGAACCTTTGTCTAATCAGTGGAATAGGTGTAATTCTATTGTGCTTTCTTGGATATTAAACTCTGTTTCTGAAGATTTGTTTCTTGGTCAATTTTTTTCCAAAAGTGCTAGTGAAGTGTAGGGTAAATTTAAGAAACTTATGATAAAGTTGATGGTTGTGTTATTCTTAATCTTCTAAATAATATTCGTACTTTTAATCAAGGTAAAAGGATTGTGTCTATGTATTATCATAACCTTAATTATTTATGGAGAGAATTTGATGTAATCACTAAATTGCCTAAGTGTGCTTGTGTTGCTAGATAAGATGTGCTTAAACATAATAAATTAATGTAACTTATGAAGTTTCTTTTGTGTCTTAGTGATGTATATCAACCGATTAGAATATGTCTGTTATCAAGAGAGACTCTTCCAGAGGTTAAGGATACTTTTGGTATCATATCTAGAGATGAGTCTCATAGAGGTTTTGTCTCTTCCTCTACTGGTACATCTGTCAAACCTCGGGTTTATGGATTTATTGTTAACTCTAATGGTTAGTCTAATAATAACAATAATAACAACAAAAGGTTTGATAATTCGAAAAGGTTTGACAATTCTGGAAATAATAACGCTATTAAAAAGGTTCCTAATCGTAATTTGACATGTAAGAATTGTTGTAAAATTGGACATACTTGTAGAATCTTGATAACCTATGAATCTATGAAGTGGGTTGATGATTTCTAGAGAGAGAAACTAGAGAGAGAAAGTGAGAGAAACTATGTGTTATTTTATTCAAATGAAAACAAGAAATGTTCAACAACCAACCCCTTTCCAAGGAGGAAAGGGGTATTTATACTTCCAAGCCACTAATGGACTTGGGCCGGCCCATGACAAGCCCATGGGCCGGTTCTTACTTAACTAAATAAGTAACTATTAACTACGAGCTATTACAATATTAATAGTATTGTGGAGTGACCGATACCTCCAATATACGTAAAAACGTATTTCTAACAATCTCCCCCTAAGGGAGGTCACTCCACGTTACAAAGTTCTAAACCTAGCATACTATACTAAGTCTTCGTTCTTTAGCTCGTAGTCTTTTTCTTCTTTCTTTTTGTTGTGAATATTTTGATTTGATCTTTTAGGCTTTGACTTGAGAGCATTGTTCTTTTGGCCAATCACGTGCGATCTTTGCCTTCTTGTGAAACTTGCCTCCTCGTGACTCCATGTTCCACACACTTATGTCTTTTTGTTGAATTCTCGAAAGCTTCAGAGTTTGGTACAGCGGAAGACTTCATCTTGTACTTTCTTGAATTTTAGCTGAACTTTGATGCAGAAAAACATAAGCATGTGGGAACGACTTCTACAGGTACACCGCAACACCACCGTCTTTAACAGGTACACAACAACGCCACCGTCTTTAACAGGTACACAGCAACGACACGAATAAAATGGCTTTGACATTTTATTCTAATTCGGTAGCATTTTACCTCCGGTCGGTGAAGACCGTTGGACGATATTAGATATCGTACCCGTGACGGATAGTTTCAATTAAGTAACTTCCTGACAGGATTTCGCGGGTAAACCCGTTCTCTTTATTCGACCGTCCAAAGCTGACTGCGAACATAAAGAGTGAATCACTTGGATAAATTATCCTTGTGATTTGAAGCCGTCAATTCATGAAACCTGGAACAAGTGAATTTCAATTAAGATTTTCACCATCGTTGCTTTCCAGTTATCACGAGCTCAATTCATAAAGAATCTTGCACGTCACCTACCAAGTGCTGTTTGATGTTAACACTAGAAGGATTTCCACTCGTCATTGTGATCAATAAAGAGTCACTCTGAGTGTTCTGGCAAGATCATATGATAATGCGTAGAGGCCTGGAACGAGTTTAAGTTCAATTAAGAATTAAACCACTGTTTCTTTCCAGTTTTTCACAAGATTGGTTCTAAAAGAACCACACGTGTAACCTACCATGAGCTTGTTTGATGTTGGCTCAAGCAGGATTTCCATCTTCATTGTAATACTTGCGTATTACTCGGATGTTCTGGCAATATTACAGGAATACTGCGTAGGACTCATGAAAATCTCTTACTTTTCACAGTGTGTGAGAAAGTAAGGAATAAATGGAAAGTGTCCTAATGAGACTTTTGATGATCTCTTGGCTCTAGACTCGATAGTGCGTTTTGATTTAGTGAGCGATAGCTGGAGAGGAGTGCCACCTTTTCAATACCAGTCTATTCGGAGTGAATAAACCAATAGATAACGTGTTGATCTCCGTGTGATTAAAACAAATACCTTTTGAGAGATATTTGAGTTAGCTGGGAAGGGTTGTGCATTGCATCACTGGGTCCATGATGTCTTTCTTCAATATCGAGAATCATTAACAAAAATGACCTCAATAGCATATGTATTGACCCGGTTTCTTCCTAAAGTTGTAAGGAGGGCTTCTTTCTTTACACCCTTTATCTTTACAGTTCTTTTTCATTCTTCAACCCCTTCAATGCTTACCAATACGTCATCACTAGCACCTTGTTGTGATTGTTCTAGTGCTAGCTTAAGTACTTGGTCGGCATTCAGCTACGTTCACAATCTTTCTCCAACTTTCCTAGGACTTCTAATTCTATCTAGGGAATTGTCCTTGGGAAGATTCCATCGGCTCTGATGAATCATTGGACTAAACCTATTCCTACCACCCTTTTGTCACCACATTCGTCGTGAATTAAGCGTGTTTTGGGAAAATATAGCCACCATGAAAAATCATTGAAAATCACCTAAAGTACTTGTGATATTGTTATCAAAAGTTTTGTACCTTAGGTGTTTTGTTCATCAAAAACGCTCCCCCTTAACACGTGCTTTACACATATTAAGTTGGATAATCGTTAAGTCTTTTTCATTTTTTAGCCAAGTATCATTTAAATCTCCTTAATCCCATTTTCTCCCCTTATCCAAAATGTTAACCATTAATATTTGGGATATTGAATGGATTAACCGGTCTTTGGGTAAAAAAATGAAATCGATGTTTAGCCATAGAACATGTTAATGCTCCCCCTTAAGTTAATAAGGGATAGTTGTAGTGCTTTAGTATGATATATTTTGAAAGATTTAGAATCTCGTGAGAAATTCTTGAAAAATTATCATACCTTAACACTACATCAAGCCGTACAAGCACAATATTCACAAATATACATATTCACAATTGAAAACCAATATAAAGTGGACCTGAAATGTACGACCCATTAGATGGATCGTTGTAGTAGCTTGTGGTGCACTAAATATGGTCTACCACCAACGAATCTTTCCAAGCTCCTCATCAATCTACGTTCACGGAGCTTTTGATCAATCTTCTTAATCACATACTTCGCCATCTGCCGATAACCCTGATGCCAATCCTCAGTCATCTCTGGTAAAGTCCCACCCAAATTAAGATGCTCCAACTTTCCTCTGACGTATAGGAGAGTCCCATCACTGTACTTATAAAGCTCACCCACCCTCATAAACTACATTAACCCTCGACTGTTCAAGTAGAAAATGCCGCAATTCGGGACAGAAATGCCGGTATAGGGACATCTATCTACATGTTGAGGTAACACTTGATTCACTGGACGGGTTAGGTTAAGCTTCCTTTGGTAGCTTTCGACTCCCAACTGAAGATCTTCAACTCGTTTCTTGATAACAACGCTTCGTGTGAACATACGAAGTGCTGTATTCAAGGCAATGATGTCTTCTCGAGGAATATGTGTGAGTTGATAACAGGTCATCATAAGCAACATATCTTCGATATCCTCAAGGCGAATGATAGAAAAATCTCCCTGCTGGATTTTGTATTCTCTGTCATCCTCCCTTTTCAGAAGAATCTCCGTCACATGATAATAGCCATTCTTGGCTTCAGTTTTCAGTCCTAAAATACTAGAGATGCGGATATCGGATCTAACGTTGCTTCCTGAATTGGCTAGACAGCAACCCCTGTACGCCCTTCGGACTCGTTCGTCCCAATGAGATGCACCTATAACAGCGTACATATCATAATTACGAGTTACCCTTGGGACCCAAAGTCGGTTTACCTTTTCCTCGATCCAGGGTATTGTCCCCCAGTTGGCAGCTTTCAGCAAGGTCAAGGAGGTTGTGTACTGTGATGAACCCTTTAGAAGATACTCAAGATCATAGGTGACGAAAAAGTCGAGAGCAATCTGATTATCTTGAGAAGGATCAAGTGGAGGTGGAGCTCTTTCTGATTCATGAAGACCTGGCCATTGAACGGTATTCAGAGCTTTCAGGATCTCATCAGCATAATACTCGAACTCCATTCGGGTTAACCGGGTTTTGGCGCGAATTCTCTTATTCTTTAGCGCTCTCTTCACCAAAGACAGAGTAACCGAAGTCTTATACTCATGAGCCAGAAATGCGCACAAGTCAATCGGACTGCGGATACGGAGATATAAAACATCTCTGTCAGTGTCTGTGATCGGATCATATTGCGCCGCTGCCGTGATCCAAGCCTGTGGCGGTGCAGTCTCGTCAATCTCCAACGTGTCTGCCCAATCCCGTGTGCTTGACTCAGGAACAGTAGATTGGGGTTCTTGTTGTAGAGGAGTGGAAACGTGAACATCTTCTGGTTCTGATTCAGGCATCTCGGCGGTGTCATGAACGGGTGAGTGTTGTGCAGCTTCAGGTTCAGTTACCGATTCTGCAATCACAGGAGCAACAACAACAGAACTAACAGGGTTAGTGGTAACAGGTATAGACACAGCAATAGATGTACCAGGAATCGATGACGCCGTAGTAGCATTCACATCGTGGCGCCACTTGGATCGTCTTGATTCCGTTGAGGTAGATTTTTCCTTTGCCGCTGCATCTTTCTTAGACTTGGTTCCAGACTTAGCAGGTTTCTTTGAGCTGGCAACCTTATCTCCCTTTTCAGGCTGTTTACCCCCATCATCATCCTCGTCGCTATCCTCATTGCTCCCCTTAGCACTTTCCTCATTACCATCACCACCATCATCACCATCATCATCATCATCATCATCCTCATCATCATCACCATCATCGTCATCGTCATCATCCTTTTCTTCTTCTTCTTCTTCTCCACCTTCTTCTTCACCAGTACCCTCTTCTTCTTCACTTTCTTCCCTTTCTTCCTCAGGCAGAATGTGGTATGGTACCACACTTCCAAACGTTTTAAATAACCTATCATCCTCCATGATAGCGTCATTCAGGGATTTGTAAAGAGCCCGTTGAATCCTAGATTTATCAAACGATCCAAGTTCCCTCATACGAGCTTTGAGAATCTTCTTTAATTCAAAATCCGTCAGGTCATAGGCAATTTTGTAGGCGGATTCAGAAGGATTGGATGACTTGATCATCAAGTTATCAGCCGCGAGTGTCTTCAACTTATCACGCAGTTTAGGCATAATGGATTCAACGGATTGTTTCACTCTCTCTTCAACAGAAGATTCAAGTGCTTCTTTTTGCTCCTTGTATTTATCCCTCATCGCTTGAAGTCTAGTGATACGTGCATCATGCTTATCAGCTTCAGCCTGCTTAACCTGAGCTAGTTCTTCTGCATGAGCTTTTCGTGTTAATTCCATCTCTGCAGCGAACTTAGCAAGCATCTCCTCTTGGGCTTTCTTAGATGCTTCTTCACTTTGAGCTCGTCTATGTAGCTCTTTGCGAAGTTCATCCATCTCTCTTTTGTGATTATCCGTATGTTTATCCAACATTTCTGCCATCACAAATGCAGCCATTGTAGACGATGCAGAGCTGCTCTGGGTTGGTTGATGAGGCTCGGTTGTGACCACAGTACTGAGAATGGGAGTTATTGGAGGTGGAAGGAATAGTGTTGGAACCGGTCTGGTTGGTAAGGGTTGTATTGGTGGAGGTTGAGTTACTAAAGGTTGAGTAGGTACCATGATTGTAGGAGCACCAGACTCTTTTTCAACACTTGCTGAAACAGGAATGGATGTCTCCTTCGAAGTAGAATACCGTTCAGGTGACCCAAACTCATCAATATCCTCTGGCTCCTCGTACTCTTCTTCAATATTTATCCTTGCACCTGAACCACTACCGCCCGTATCTTTCCTACTCCTTTCAATAGCTATCTTCATTAATTTCCTCTCAGCATTGTCAAGAGCAGGATCATCAACATCTTCTTCGTCACGTAGAACTAACTCATCAGCCTTACCCTTTCCCTTCTTAACCTTAGTCTTCTTCTTCTTGGTTTCGGGTTCAGGTAAAGCAGCTGGTTGCTTGCGTTTACCTTTACTCTTGACCGCTGTAGACGAGTCTTCTCTAGTCTGAAGGCTTGCTTTTAGCTTCTTGATTTCTAGCAGCAGTAGCTTGTAATCAGCAGAACCTTTAATTCTATCCGTCAGAAGGTAATCGGGAATAGGACCAGGAATCACACCACCAGATGGTCCTTCATGCCTTAGATGTACAGTATGATCAGCCTCTTCTGTGTGATGACGACTTGCTGCACGCCTATCAATAGTAACATCATTCTTCATACAATAATTAATGATAAGCTTGATAAATCGAGGGTAAGGAAAGAAGTTATTCTTCAGCTTCTTGTTGTGGAAGAGTTGAAAGGTGAATTCTTCCCACAACAATAAAGCATAATATGCATTTGCGCCTTTATACATTCCATGGAAGATGTTCATAATAGGACTGCGCAAAGCATCATGCCCACTAGTTTTAGGTGTCAGACATCTACTAAGAATACCCAAGATAGCTCTCCACGGTTGACCTACTTTAGCGGTGGTAAACTCTGACACAACTCGTATGTCAGGACATCCAATAGCATCAAACAACTCCATGAGTTCGTCTTTAGTAGGATCCCTGAAAAATGCCATACCTTTGGGTGTATCTCGAATGCCAAATATCTTACGGAAGTCTGAAACAGTAAGTGTCTGCTGCTTGTTGTCGAGAGTGAAGGTGATCTTGTTTGAAGTACTCTCCTTGGTAGCCCAGAACTCATACATGTAATCATAAGGCACCGAGGCAGTACTCCTAAGGGCGTTCTTAAAGTGAGAGTGATCAAGGATTGCTATGGCTACTTTAAATCCATGGTGAGTGGATTTTGAGACTTGCTTCAGCCGGTAGTTATTTGGTATGAACTTGAGGGCTCTTGCTTCGGCAATTTCGGCTGCTCTAGCGTCTTGGATTGCTTGTACTGTTGGATTAGTCATTGTATCTGCTTAAGATAAGACATGAGAGGTTGATGCACAATAATATATAGATATGTATCATTCTTTCTTCTAAGCATAACACATTTCATAACATAATACAACAAGTACTTAGAACATGCAAACAACTATCAATCAAACAACTCTTCATCCGGAACTTTCCTTCATTCGGAACTTCTCATTCGGAAGTTCTTCATTTGGAACTTCTTCATTCGGAAGTTCTACATTCGGAACTTCTTCATTCGGAAGTTCTTCATTCGGAACTTCTTCATTCGGAAGTTCTTCATTCGGAACTTCTTCATTCGGAAGTTCTTCATTCGGAACTTCTTCATTCGGAAGTTCTTCATTCGGAACTTCTTCATTCGGAAGTTCTTCATTCGGAACTTCTTTATTCGGAACTTCTTCATTCGGAACTTCCTTCATTCGGAAGTCCTTCATTCGGAACTTCCTTCATTCGGAAGTCCTTCATTCGGAACTTCCTTCATTCGGAAGTTCGTTCGGAACTTCCTTCATTCGGAAGTTCATCCGGAACTTCCTTCATTCGGAAGTTCGTTCGGAACTTCCTTCATTCGGAAGTTCATCCGGAACTTCCTTCATTCGGAAGTTCGTTCGGAACTTCCTTCATTCGGAAGTTCGTTCGGAACTTCCTTCATTCGGAAGTTCGTTCGGAACTTCCTTCATTCGGAAGTTTGTTCAGAAAAATTCCTTCATTCGGAAGTTGATATCCATGTTCATCCGGAACTTTAAAACACACCCTATTCAAGATTAATCTAGTCGCGTTTGTGAGTTCTAAGGCAATCTAAGGCAACATAACACAATCAAATGATATTCCGAGCAAAACCCACCAAAAACCCCTAATTAATTAACCCTAATTTAAGCAAACGAACCCTAATTTGATAAGCTTGCTTATGCGAACTAATTAAATGGATTAAATGATGAATTATGACGAATTAGGAATTAAATGATTGACGTTTGTACCTTTTGGAACGGATGAAACAGATTAGATTGATTGAAAACTAGAGATTTTGGTGAGAGCTTGTGTGTGTGAAAAATGGCGGCAAGGTAAGCAGAAACAGTGAATGATAAGAAAAAAAAAACGTATGGGGGGGTTTTGGTTTTGACTTAGGTAAAAAATTTTACAAGTTTCACCTATGTCACCTTAAAACCCAATACTTTTCTATTCTTTTCCCTTTTTATCCCTTATATTTTCATTTTTCCTAAGCATTGTTAAATTTCGCCAACACAAATTAAGCATCTCAACCTATTAGCATATCTCCAAGATCTTAAAGCAATGCCTATCATATAGAACGAGCACAAGTCGTATTCTAAAGCAAAACCACACAAAAACCATTTAGCCAATTAGGTTTTCACAATCACTTTTGAAAAATCTTTTCGATGACAAAGATGATTTAATATTTTCTCCCCCTTAAACAATGACCCGTATTCTATTTAAAGAGCTGTAGTCATTGTTTAAAGAGTCAAATATTGATGAAAGCATTTCCAATTAGTATTTTGAAAAAGATTGATTCGTAGTGGCAATAAGATTTCTCTTATTTTGACAAATTAATGCACTGAGACGTACACTAACTCGTGTTAGACCAAGTTGTAAAGTAAACTTGATCCCGTTGCATGATTTGGCTTGTAAATCATGCCCGAGAAAATTAATTCCCGTTCTGAGTCAACGTTTTCCAAGGAAATACGTGACTTTAATATGAAAACCGGGTTGCAGTCTGAAATAACTACAAGCCATAATGGGCATGTTTTAAAAATGTACAACTTTTATACGGACTCTATTTATGGCGCCGTGTCAATATTGATCGACATTTCTAAAGCCGTAAATATTACCGTACTAAAAGACATGCCCGTTTTAAAAACGAAAAACATTTTTGGTTTTTATAGATTTTATAATTTTTATGGTTTTTGTAGGTTTTATATTTTTTATGGTTTTTCTTGGTTTTATATTTTTGTATTTTTATTTTGTGGTTTATATATTTACGATAATATACATGATCACGAACAAAGGATACTCTGAATAGTTTACCACCACTATTCAGCTGATTCTTCTGCCAACTCTTTGAGAGTCGCTGGAGTGAATGATTTCATGCCAAGCTTGTCGATCAAAAACTCGATTCGTCCTCGATCTAGTGCTTTGGTGAACATATCTGCCAGCTGATACTCAGTAGTGACAAAATACAGCTCGATCACTCCGTTCTCCACCTGCTCCTTAATGAAATGGTAGCGAATGTCTATGTGCTTGGCCCGGGAGTGTTGAACATAGTTGCAGCAAAGGGCAATGGCGCTCTTGTTGTCACAATACATCGGGATTTTGTTGAATCCCAAACCGTAGTCAGTTAATTGTGATCCCATCCAAAGGACTTGAGCACAACAACCGGACATGGCGATGTATTCAGCCTCCGTGCTAGAAATTGCAGCGCTTTTCTGCCTTTCTGAAGACCAAGTGATCAATCTGTCTCCAAGGAGTTGCACAGATCCAGAAGTGCTACGCCTCGTGTCTTGACATCCAGCATGATCGGCATCTGCGTATGATATTAAAGCAATAGAGTAATCTTTCGGATACCATAGACCACGATGAAGTGTTCCTTTCAGATACCGAAAGATCCTTTTAACAACATGTAGGTGCTTTTCGGTAGGCCGAGCCTGATACCGGGCACACATGCATACGGCAAATTGCAAATCAGGCCTGCTAGCAGTCAGATAAAGAAGGGTGCCGATCATCCCACGGTAAAGTTTTGGATCGACAATAGTCCCATTCCTATCTTCATCTAACTTGGATTTCTCCACCATTGGAGTGTCCACGGGGTCACAATTATCAAAGTTATATTTCTTTAGAGATTCTAGAGCATATTTGGATTGATTAATAAAGATGCCTCTGGGATTCTGAGAAATTTGTAATCCTAAGAAAAATGAAATTTTTCCCATCATTGACGTCTGAAAGCGTGTGGACATTATCTTCTCAAAGCGTTGTGACAAGTCTATGTTAGAGGCAGCAAATATTATATCATCAACATAAATTTGTACCAGAAGCATGTCGTTGTCCTCCTTGAGAGTGAATAGAGTAGGGTCCACCTTGCCTTTGGAGAAGCCTTCCGAAATGAGATATGTTGAGAGGAGATCATACTACGCGCGTGGAGCTTGTTTCAACCCATAGAGAGCCTTCTTAAGCTTGTACACATGATTAGGAAACTCCGTGCTAACGAACCCATCCGGTTGACTAACACAAACTTCTTCCCTTAGTTCACCGTTCAAAAATGCCGTCTTCACATCCATTTGATAGACGATCATGTTCATATGAGCAGCATACGCAAGGAATAGTCTAATGGCCTCCAATCTTGCAACAGGAGCAAAAGATTCTTCAAAGTCTATACCCAAGGCTTGTTTATATCCTCTAGCGACTAATCTAGCCTTATTCTTCAATACTGCACCCATCTCATCAAGTTTAACCTTATAAACCCACAACAAGGTAAGGATGTTAACTTTGTCAGGGAGAGGAACTAATTCCCATACTTCAAGTCTTTGGAATTCATTTAGTTCCTCCTGCATGGCTTCAATCCAAGATGATTGAGTCATAGCCTGCTGCCAATTTTTAGGTTCAACTTCAGAGAGAAATGCATCAAAGTAGCAATAGAGTGCACTCTCTTGTAATTGATGGCGTGTAGAGACTGGTCGATCTAGATCTCCAATGACATTCCTAATTGGGTGATATTTTGTCCATTTGGTGCTATGATTTTCAATCCTAGGTGGTCTGGAGTGAACTATAAAAGGAGCTTCTTCTGAGGTAGACGCGGCTGAAGGGTTTTCAGGTATCGCTAGACCAAACAAAGGAAGCTCTTGTAGATGAGCATATTCCAAATCGTGATCAATAGAATCCTCTTCCACAACATTAGGCACAAGTAAGGGTGACGATTCAGGTGTAGTTTGAGAATCACTTGGTAAAGGTGCATCCGGTTCAATGTTAATTGAAGATGCATTAGATAAAGCTTCATTAGCTTGAGCAACCACTTCAGGGATTGGAGCGATCACTACAGGTGCTGGAACTTCATCATTTGGGGGATCAAAGAATTCGTCAAACAATGGTTGAAACAGTTTATCCCACTCAGGCCTTGTAGGTGGTAAAAATGATGTAGAAGTAGGATTATTGGGAACTAATCCGGAACTAATAGCACCAGTTCCCATCTCATGAAGCGCGGGTTCAGAGCTGCGTTGCTCAGAAGCCATCGCTGTCAGCTCATCGAAATCTGCGTCCATAGTTTCTACAATCTTACCAATACGACGGTTGTAAATTCGGTATGCTTTCTTGGAGGGTGAGTAACCAATGAAAATACCTATATCGGCTTTCGGTTGAAGCTTGCCCAAGTTCTCACTATTAATGTTTGGATAACAAAGATGTAGGATCTTAGTATTCTAAGGATTATGCAATGTGTGGATTATCTATTGAATGGATGGAAAATGGAAGAACTTTAGAGTGAGAAAGAAGAGAGAGAAAGGAGAGAGTTAAGAAAGATGGAAAATATGATTATGAATGTGGAAGTGAACCAACAACCCCTCCTAACATGCTAGGAGGGGGGTTTATATAGCCCACCCTACATGTGGGCTATATGGGCTATATTGGATCACGAGCCCAATATCGTTGGAGTGACCGATCCTTTCTAAATACGTAAAAACGTATTTCCAACAATCTCCCCCAAAGGGAGGTCACTCCAAGTTACAATGTCCTAAATAATCTATAGCTCGTGATCTATGCTAATAATGATGTGACCGAGACTTTCCTTGGAAAAACGTATTTCCAACAATCTCCCCCAAAGGGAGGTCACACCATTTTACAAAATCTTAAACCTAGCATACTATGCTTGAGTCTTCGATCTTGTTCTTGTGAATATGCTGATGAGATCTTTGACTTTAGTCTTGAGCATGTTCTCTTGCCTTGACTTTGTGCATTCATCACTTGTGATATTCGCCTCTTCGTGACTTCATGTTCCACATACTTATACCTTTATAATTCTTGAAAGCTTCAGAGTTTGATACAGCGGAAGACTTAACCTTCAGACTTTCTTGAATTCGTTGAAGTACTGAGTGTATGCAGTATAAGCATGTGGGGACGACTTCTTCTTGGATTCCGCAACGCCACCGTCTTCAAATGCCGCAACATAAGTAGACACGAAAGAAATGGCTTTGAACATTTCATTCTAAATCGGTAGCATTTTACCTCCGGTCGGTGAAGACCGTTGGACGATATTAGATATCGTACCCGTGACGGATAGTTTCAATTAAGTAACTTCCTGACAGGATTTCGCGGGTAAACCCGTTCTCTTTATTCGACCGTCCAAAGCTGACTGTGAACATAAAGAGTGAATCATTTGGATTAAAAATCCTTATGATTGAAGCCGTCAATTCATGAAACCTGGAACAAGTGAATTTCAATTAAGATATTCACCATCGTTGCTTTCCAGTTGTCACAAACTTGATTCAAATTGAATCTTGCTTGTTACCTACCAAGTGCTGTTTGATGTTAACACTAGAAGGATTTCCACTCGTCACTGTGAACACTAAAGAGTGTCACTCTGAGTGTTCTGGCAAGATCACTGAGATATTGCGTAGAGGCCTGGAACGTGTTTAAATTCAGTTAAGAATTAAACATCTGTTGCTTTCCAGTTATCACAAGTTTGATTCATAAAGAATCGCACAAGTCACCTACCATGAGCTTTTTGATATTCGCTCAAGAAGGATTTCCATCTTCATTGTAAATACTTTCGTATTACTCGGATGTTCAGGCAAGATCATGAAGATTTTGCGTAGGACTCTTAAGATTTTTCTTACTTTTCACAGTGTATGAAGAAGCAAGGAATTATGAAAGTGTGTCCTAATGAGATATTTAATGATCTCAAATGGCTCTAGACTCGATCGTGCACATTGGATTTTAGTGATCGGAGGCTGGAGAGGAGTGCCACCTTTTCAATACCAATTTATTCGGAGTGAATAAATCAATAGATAATGCGTTGTCTCCGTGTGATTAAAACAAATATCTTTTAAGAGATATCTGAGTTAGCTGGGATGGGTTGTGCCTTGCATCACTGGGTCCATGATGTCTGTCTTCAATATCAAGAATCATTAAACAATGATCTTAATAGCATATGTATTGACCCGGTTTCTGCCTAAGTTGTAAGGAGGGCTTCTTTCTTTACACCCTTTACCTTTATAATTCTTTTTCATTCTTCAACCCCTTCAATGCTTACCAATACGTCATCACTAACACCTTGTTGTGATTGTTCCAGTGCTAACTTAAGTACTTGGTCGGCATTCAGCTACGTTCACAATCTTTCTCCATCTTTCCTAAGGACTACTATTTCTAGCTATGGAATGTCCTTGGGAAGATTTCTTCGGTTCTAGAGGAATCATTGGACTTTAACCTATCCTACCATCCTTATGTCACCACAATCTTCACCGTCGTGAATAGAGATGTTTTGGGTAAGTGTATGTCACCATGAAAACCATTTTGAAGTGCAAATCCATTTTGCTCCCCCTTAACATATGCCACGATATCCGAAAACGTTTCGCACATGTCGGGATGAGCTAGCACGTTAAGTCAAACCATTTGTGATTAATCATTTCCCATATTAAATCACATTTTCTCCCCCATATTAAAAATATTAACCCAATCGATGTTTTTAATATCAATTGATTTAATAGCATTTTAAGAAAATTTGGGAAGAAAAATGCAAAGCCAATAATCTTCATGAATTACACAAGCTCCCCCTCAAATTAATGAGGGTGTGCTGAAACGTAAATTAAATACCTTTTAAACACAAGTGTAAGGTATTTATTACGTGCAAAGATCATATATGATAATGAATTCACAAGATTAGCAATTTACGAGGTAAGACCTGAATGATGGAGAACATCATATGAAAGATTCACATGGTTCTTGTTCACGAATGTTGGTCACCTCGTCACGTCTGAAGTTATCTCTTGACTCCATGTGTATGATTGATATCGTTGTCTTGACACCAATATGTGAACTTGGCACTCTCGGCATCAAGGATTCTGAATGCTGGACAATTGCTCCCCCTCAATTGTTGACCCGTGTTCTATTGAAAGAGCTGTAGTCACCGTTTGAGTAGTCGCATCGTCGAGTATGTAGATATCAATTGTAAGCTGCTACGGTTGGTGGAGATGATAACTTCATTAAAAAAACAAGACTTCTCTTGTTTTAACAAATAAATGCACTGAATCTTACATATATTCGTGTTAGATTGTGTTATTACGTAAACACAATCCCTTACATGGTTATAAAGTAAACCATGCCCGAGAAAATTAATTCCCGTTGTTGAGTCAAAGCTTTCCGGTGAAATGCTTGACTTGACTATGAAAAGCGGGTTACTATCTGAAATAATAGCAAACCATTTTGAGCATGTTTTAAAACATTTGAACTTCTGCTCGAACTTTATTTACAACCCCGTGTCATTATTGAATGACATTTCTAGTATCGTAAATATTATCGATTCCAGAAGACATGCTCTTTTTATCAAAACATTTTTTTTTAAACACACAATTTTGAAAGATTTAGAAAAACCTTTTGAAAAATTCTTGAAAAATTGTGTTCAACGTTTTGAAAACCAATTACTTGAGCTTAAGATGTTGAATATCTTGCAAAACGAGCTCAAGTCCGAGAAGTTGTAAACTTCCCGTTGTTAAGGATAAGTTTATCATCGGCGATAAACTTTCCTTTTAACTGAAGAACGAGTCCTAAGTTGACATTTACTTAGAAGTCGTTTTCATGAGCTTGAAAAACTTTGAATGTTTTAACGAAAAGCTCATGACCAAGAAAGGTTAATTTCTCGTTATGAGGAAAAGTTCTCTTATTTAAAAGATACACTTTCCTTTCTGAGCTTAAAACTTTGAATGTTTTAAGACAAGCTCATGACCGAGAAAATTGAATTTCTCGTTATGAGGATAAGTTATCATTAATGATAAACTTTCCTTTATTTTAAGTTCGAGTTACAGTCTGACATTTAACTGTAAGTCCTTGTGCATGAGCTAAAAAACTTCGAATGTTTATAATATTAGCTCATGCCCGAGAAAAATTAATTTCTCGTTGTAAGGATAAGTTTATCATCGGCGATAAACTTTCCTTTATTTGAAGAACGGGTCATCATCTGTTATTTAATGATGAGTCTTATACACGAGCTTAAAACCTTTGAATGGTTTTAGGATAAGCTCGTGTCCAAGAAAACTTAATTTCTCGTTAAAATGGTAAGTTATCGTTGCGTAGATAAACTTCCCTGTCTCTGAAGTCCGGGTCATCATCTGTCATTTAACGAGGAGCCATAGTGCATGAGCTTAAAAACTTGGAATGTTTTTGATATAAGCTCATGCCCGAGAAAAACTAATTTCTCGTTGTTAGGATAAGTTTACCATCGGCGATAAACTTTCCTTTCTTTGAAGATCGAGTTATAGTCTGTGATGTGACTATAAGTCCTTTTACACTGTAAGCTTAACTGGAAATCCCCTGAGACACATGTTTCTTAGATATCAGCTTCTTTAGCAACCAAACTCTGAGAGTGTCCTTAATTGAATGGTATACAATGATTGGACCGCTTCGTTCTTTTGGAACATCCTCTTTGGTACCTGCATTCTCATTTAGAATTTGCATGCTTTGATATGGGTTAGCGATATCTATCTTAGAAGCAAGTGGGGGTTCACAGTTTTCTTTTCTTGTGCTAGAGGTGACCTGAGGAGATGATTCACTTGTCTTAGTTGGTAAACGTTTCCTTTTATAGAAAACCTTAAGTTCAGGCTTAAGTGATGTATCCTCCTTTTCAATTTCCTCCCTAATAGTCTTAGTAGAATCAGAGGCTATCCTAGTTAAAGGGCACTCGTTTCCTACAATAGTGAAAGTTCTACCAGTGGGGCGCCACATTTTACCAACGGGTTTGATTTTAGCCACCCACTGGGATTTAAGTCTAGCACGGGAGTTCACCTCATTAAGTAATTTTGTGATACAGGAATCATGATTGGCTTTAAAGACACATTTTCTACATGTTTTACAAGTAGCATATTTAATGTCCGAGTAAGATCTAGAATTCCTAGATGATTGATTGATGCTCCTAGAATGTGACATGCTACGGTTACCAGTGTTGGGTAAACTAGAAGGCATCTGACTAGGTTTGAAATTCCTATCTCTTACTTGTGTCTTTTGCTTAGCTTCCCTTAGATCAAATGTATGGTGAACGTCATTTGAACTAGTTCGAGACGTGTTCTTTGGACTATGTCTAGGGAAACTAGAGGCAATCATGTGATTAGGTCTTGCAAAAGCTGTTTTAGTCACATTAGGACTAGATAGTGGAGTGACTGTTCTAGAAAGATGAACCATATCAACTTGGGAGGCAAACCGCGGTCTCGAGGATTGTGATCGCTCGGATCTAAATGCTGTCGGTTGTCGAATGAACTGATTTGTAGGCGGTTTCCCCAAGATTGATGGTTTTTCAAGCTTAGTGTCCACACTAGTTCCTTTAGTTTTCCTCAATTCATTTTTCAACGCAGCTATAGCAAAGACCTTTTCCTGTACTTGAGCTTTTAATGTCTCATTCTCTTTGAGCAATTGATCTTGGGATGCCAACTTAGATTCAAGCAACTTAATTTGTTTAAAAAGATTATCCTTTTCAGCTTTAGAATCTAGAACAGTTTGATCCAATTTTCGTTCAAGAACAACGTTTGACTTTTCAAGTTTTTCAAAATAAGTTTCAAATTTCTCCGTTTTCTTTGAAAATTCAATTTTGGCATCCTCAAGTTCTTTGGATTGCTGAGCTAAAATTGTTTCAAGCTCTTTAATCCTAGAATCAGAATTATTTGAAGAAGCAGTCATAAGACACTTATCATGATGTTTAGCATTTTGAACACTTTCTCCCCCATTATGACTCACATCGGATGAATCAGAAGTGGTATCGCTATCACTATTTTCCATCCCATGTTTGGCATAATTAGGTTCAGAAAGCTCAACATGTTGTATATTGTTGAAACTTGGCACCTGAACAGTTGGTGCTTGTGAATTGCTGCTTGTTTCATGCGTTCCTCCTGATTCCTTGCCATTGCTTACCTGATCATATGTTGACGATAGCGTGAAGTGTGTCTCTCTCTCATGTTCATGCAATGATTTAGACGACTCCTTGATTCTTTGAATCTGACCCGCTTTCAACAGTATCTCGTTGTAATTAACTAACCTGACCTCAATACACTTCTCAAGTATATTGATGTGATTGAATAAACCACTTTTAAAGGTTTCAATCTGGCAACCCGTATACGTGTTGAAAAGCTGGTGAAGAACTGAAGTCGAATAATCAAAAGGGGGTACCATTGTTGAGGCAAAGAAATCCTTAAACTGAGTGCGAAGAATTTCTAGACATATCTTTGCTTTAACCTCATGAAGATTTTCCCTTTCAAGTTGCAACCGTAACTCATCCAAATTATTGAAAATCTTCTCTTTAAAATTATCCACTTTGCCAAAGAATATTTGAACCGTGGCTGGAAGTTCAGGCATGTTGTGCGGATAAAGAAGTGCAAGATGTGTCTTGACCTCGTGAAAGATTTCCAATGTTTTTTGACGCAATTTAAGCTCTTTGAGTTGCATGTGTTGCAGTTCTCTCTCATGACACGTCAAATTCGATGATTCCATGACAAAAAATTTGTGGTCGTTGTTGATTTCGGGATTTTATAGTACGCGAAGAAATTTCGAAAGATCGGTAAATAACTTTTTAGAAATCCACGATAGATGAGATCACACTTTTCTCGGGTCAAAAATTGTTGTCGGTTCAAACGTTGATAAAATAAACCGGAGACCAATTCAAATAAAACCCGTCAACAAATAAATCCAAGCTACGGTAAAAATAATGATCGGTCCGTCAAATATTTTACTACTTTAGTTCTTTCGGAAAACCCACCTCAATATGATGTACTAAAAATTAAAAAACAAAATTAACTCAGATTTTGTAAAAAATTAAAAAAAATCGAGAGTAAATTAACTTATCAGAGTAAATTAACTTGATTAATTTTGTAAAAAAAAATCTTATAAGGTGTACCAATCAAAATTAACTAAAAAAAATAAAAAAAAAATAAAACAAATCTATCTTGTAGACAAAACGTGAGTAAATAAAGTGGCCTCCTAACACGTGTATCCAACTTGTCCTACTCGAGGAAACGTGGCCTCTGAAAAATTAGAGAGTAGCTGGTCCATCAATACAAACGTTAGGATTTATAAACCCACCACCCCTAATAAATCTCACAAACTAAACATAATAACCGCCCCCTTCTTTGACTCAACAAAACACAGTCACCAAACAAATATCAAACCTCATTCTAGAGTACTCCGCCCCCTAATTTATCATTGTTTCCAACACCTACCATTAACTCACCTCACCCACGAATCTCACGAATCAACAAGGATCATCTTAAAACAGAAAAAAAATATTAATCAAACTCTTTTGATGTCGTTTGTCCGAACACCAGAATGAAGAAGAAAAAAACGATCTTCAAGATCTCGCAATAAGAGGTCTCGGGTAAGCTTAGTTAATGTTTTAATTTTGTTGTGTTTAACAAACTGAACCAAAAGATTTTAATTAAAGTGGGAAAAAATTGGTCAACGATCGGTGATGATTTAAATTTCGTGTGTATAGATCTTTATAGATCTTTGACATGCATGTGTGAACACGAAAAAATCTGAGATCTTTAGTTTTGAAGTTCTGAATTAAGAGTCGAGTGTGGTTTTGTTGTGAGTGTCAAGTCTGTTTTGATGAGTCGAGGGTGTGAGGGTATTTGGTGTTCGTGTTTGAGTCGAGAGTGTAAGGGTGAGTCTTGAGTCGTGAGGATGAGTCAGGTTGTTGTGGGTTTTTGTTAAAATAGAGAGTGTGAGGGGTGTTTGAGAGTGGGTGTCCGAGAGGATGGGTGTGTGGTGTTGAGAGTTGGGTTGGTTTGACAGTAGTAAGAAATATGTGGGTAGAGTCGAGAGTTTTAAGTCGAGGGTGTTGAGGGAGTCCTGAGTGTGAGGGGTTTTGAGTTTGTCGAGGGATGTCTGAGAGGTGTTGTTGGAGTCTTGGGTGGTCGAGACTGTCGAGTGTCGGGAGTCTTGAGAGTGAGTTTTGATTCGAGAGATTGATGTTTATTGAGAGTTTGTTTGTTTGAGGTCGAGTCCAAGTCGAGACCAAGTTAGAGTGCTTGAGTCCTTTTGTCGAGTTTTGGTCTGAGTAGAGCTCGAGTCGAGTTGGTTTGGTCAAAAGTTTTGTCGAGTCAAAAACTTTGGTTGTATCGCAATGTATAATTCAAGTCATCGCAATAACAAAATCAGTCATCGCAATATTTAAATATTTTTCCATCGCAATATTTAGACTTACTCCATCGAAATATCAAACCACTTTCATCGCAATATTCAAAAGTTTCATCGTAATATTTTCATTCCACGCAATCTAGCTGAAAATTTTTTGGCAGAGTTTCGACTCACTTGAACCTAAATCCCGTCGCAATCACGATCGCAAAGTGCTATCGCAATCACACCGGAATAAGGGTGTCGGAATCCTTGATCGCAAAGTAGAACCCGAGGGTTATTGCGATCGGAATGTGGCGAATTTCTATCGGAATGGGACAAAGTTATGCATCGGAATGTAATACCCTTTTTAGACAGATACAGAGACACCAGCAGATTGGAACAAAAAAGTGATAAAACTAAAAAAAATAAAATTTATAAAATAAGGACAAAATAGAAACGTTACGAAATGCAAAAATAGACAAAAACAGAAAAAAAATGAAAAAATTGATAAAAAGAAAGACAAAAGAGAAAAACTTTTTATCGAAAATTGATAAAAATAGATGAATTAATAAAAATAGAAAACTTTTTATAGAGATTTTGAAATTGGAGAAATGTATAAGAACTTTTAGTAGAAAAATTTTATAAGACTTTTAGCAAATATTATATAAAGGTAAGCTTAAAGAAAGAAAAAAAAATAGACGAAAGAAAGAACCTTGTAAAAAAGAGAAAAATTTACCATCAAATCAAAAGATAAAACGTGCTAATCCGAAGAATTAACCATGCTCTTGATACCAATTGTAGGATCTTAGTATTCTAAGGATTATGCAATGTGTGGATTATCTATTGAATGGATGGAAAATGGAAGAACTTTAGAGTGAGAAAGAAGAGAGAGAAAGGAGAGAGTTAAGAAAGATGGAAAATATGATTATGAATGTGGAAGTGAACCAACAACCCCTCCTAACATGCTAGGAGGGGGGGTTTATATAGCCCACCCTACATGTGGGCTATATGGGCTATATTGGATCACGAGCCCAATATCGTTGGAGTGACCGATCCTTTCTAAATACGTAAAAACGTATTTCCAACAAAAGAGCACCAAACACATGAAAGAATGAAACATCGGGTTTACGGTCATGTAGAAGCTCGTAAGGTGTTTTTCCATGGCGTTTCCGAATGATAGAACGGTTTTGGGTGAAACATGCAGTAGATATAGCTTCTGCCCACAAGAACAATGGAGCGTTCGCATAAATGAGCATAGTCCTAGCAGCTTCCATAAGCGTACGATTCCGTCTTTCAACGACACCGTTTTGTTGTGGAGTGCGTGCAGCGGATGTTTCATGTGAAATACCAACATCTTCATAGTAAGCACGCAGAGTCTGGTTGACGAACTCTGTTCCATTATCTGTACGAATACGGCGGACAGTAGTATTCAAACGTACCTGAATGAATTTCAGAAAAGTGATGATAGCCTTCGGTTCTTCATCCTTTGTACGTAGAAATCTAACCCATGTAAACCTGAAGAAATTATCCACAATGACAAGAATGAATTTCTTATCGCTCACACTTTCAGTTCTCATTGGTCCACAAAGATCCATATGCAAAAGATGAAGTTTTTCTTGATTGGTGTCTTCAGCTTTGGGCTTGTATGATTTCTTGGTACTTTTCCCCCTTGAACACGCGGAACATAAATGATCCTTGTGAAATTTGAGCTTTGGAAGACCACGAACTAATTCGTTTTTAGCCAGATGATTAATAGCATCAAAGTTAAGATGAGATAATCTGCGATGCCATAACCATGACTTGGTCTTAGATGCTTTAGAGAGAAGACATACTGGAGAGGCGGCCATCATGTCTTGTAGGGACAACGTATAAAGATTTGCACCACGAGATCCCTTCAACAAGTCTTTTCCTTCCAAGTTGCGGATGAAACAAGTATGTTGTCGAAAAGCAACCTCTAGGTTGGAATCACAAAACTGTCCTACTGAAAATAAGTTATGACCAAGACCTTCTACATAGTATACCCTTGAAATCGTAACGTTTCCAATATGAATTCACCATACCCCATTATCTTTGCTATATGATCATTACCGAATTTAACCGTTCCAAGAAACTTGCTGACGAAATTTCGGAGCATCGAGCGATCTCCGGTCATATGCTTTGAACAACCGGAGTCCAAATACCAGAGGATGATTTGGACCACCTGAAAATATCACCAGACGAGGACAATGTAGAGGTATCGGAATCTGAATGTTCCTTGTTATTAGCAGGTACAGATTTAATAATCTTAGATTTGCTAACTTTAGGTTTCTTAGATTTCCTAGCCTTCTTCTTCCTAGTTGGTGGTGTAGATTCTAGTTGGCTTAAATCCTGTGGTATTTCTTCACTGATAGACACTATAGTGGGGGCAGACCTAATTAAAGGGCGCTGTTTCCAAACTTCAGTGCTAGTGTGCCTAACTAAAGGACGCTCAGACCTAACCTCAATGGATGCATTCCTAGTTAAAGGGCACATTTTTCCATCTAATGTAAAGGTCCTACCAGTGAGACGCCATTGCCAGCCAACTTGGGCACGAGTTCTACCAGTTGGCTTCCATTCAAGATTATTCCTAATGGCATTCATTTCATTCACATGATCAATAAGACACAAATCATGACGTTGGGAAAACATACATTCATTACAATTCCAACAATTCAAATTAGAATTCACGAATGGTTTAGGCTGCTGCACAGGCGCAGAGCTTTTAGTCTTAACATGATTCTTTTTATTTAAAACTGAACTAACATTCCTATGGTGAGCTTCTACTTTCTTCTTTTTGGTACTACTAGTGGAGGGCTTGATCTTATCTTTCTTGAGTGGCGATCCTTTAGCCTTAGTAGTCTCTTTTAATCCTGTAGAAGTCAAAGTGGGAACATTAGCAACAGATTTTAAAGGTGCCTTACTTGATGGTGCCAATGACGGTTTTGCTCCTGGAGTCTTATTAAATGGAGTTACAGCAATGGGTCTATTAGTGAGTAGTGCAGAACCTGGTTTACCTATGTATTGCAAATATGCTAAGCGATATTGAACTCGCTTAATATATTCATGAGCCGAATAATAGTAGCTACTTGAGGGATCTAAGGCATAAAGATCGTCTAAAATATCCCTAACAAGATCTACATGCTTAATGGCATTCCTCATATAATCATCGTAAGTAACCGGGTTTCTCTTATGGAGCGGGTTCTTATAAAGCACTACTGACTTGGTTGTTGGAGCACTAGTGGATGGTGCAGAGTCGGTAGCTAAGTTATCAACAACTTCTTGTCGGGTGAGAAGAAGTGTCTCCTTTAACTCGGCCAAAACCATGTTTTTGTCAATGATCAGGATGTTTAAGTCAGAGATTTCCTCACACTTTTGGTTCAGTTGTTCAACATAATATTGTTGTTGTGCCGCATTAAAAGCGAAGCGTTCTTCTAGTGAACCATAAAGAGCGGATAGTCCCTGTCTTGTCCGATCCATCTCCCCTAGAACAGACGAAAGTCTAATTTCTAAGACCTGGTTTTTAGACTCTGCAGCCTCTAGTTCTAATTTTAGTGTTACATTTGATGACACATCTCTCTTCAATCTCATAATCTCTTCCTCTAATGCCTTAACTATTGCAATCATCTTGTCACTCGTCTCAACACCGTTTTCACAACTATTTGTTATCAAAAGATCCTCATTTTGAGTTTGTTGTTTTAATTCTAAAGATATACAATGTTGTTCTAGTTGATTAAAGCGTTTTGAAAGTAAATTGTAAGAATCTTGTAGCTTTAAAAACTCAGCGTTAGATTCGTGACAAGAATGATTATCTACCTCATTTACAGTATCAGCAACATTTATAGAGAGATCACAAACATCATCACATATATTCACAGCATCACAGTTAATCAAAGCGGATGTAAGCTCATTCGAATAATTGACATTTACAGTAGTAAGCACATCACACGAAATTACTTCTGACAAGAAACGGTCATATTCGGATAAAATCTTTTCCTTTTCAATTAGTTGTAGTTCGTAAGCGGTGTCCATTTCATAAAACACTTTTTGAACTTCTCTAATTTCAAATTCAAGATTTTCTTTAAGAGATGCAAAACTTCCTTTTAGACTTTCGACAAATGGATTGATCTCATTTTTAAACACCTCGTTCATGTGTTCGAAAGCCCATTCTCCGGCGTTTAGGCCATTTGAAGTTGTACATTCCAAAATGACCTTGTCAAAATTAGTAAAGTATTGATTAATCTCTTGCAAGTTTAACCATACAGTGCTAACAGGTGGAAGATCCTTTGGAATTTCCTTAGGACCTTCCATGTTGACAAGTGTAGGAAATGTACTAGGGTTTTCTTCATTCAACATGTAGGTTGGTGCTGTAATGAGATCTTTGTCCATATGGAAGCGAATTCTAAAATCCGTTTTAGCAAGCTCCTGATTCATTTTAAAATAATCACAATCTGGATATTTTGCAAAATTGTATGACCGATTCTCATCAACTAGATCCTTATTGGTGTGATCATCGAAAATAACAATCGGGTCTAAGACCAATCCTAATTGGGTTGCATTATAAAGTCTAGGATTATGGCTTAAAGCTTGTTTTGCATACCATGGGTTAGGGGGAAGGCCTTTTTGACGTGATAAGTTAAATTCTCTAAACGAAGCATCAAATAAGTGCACTAGTTGAGAGGCAGCGTACTGTCTTAAAAGCAAATAATCTAGACTTCTGATCTTATTAGCCGCATTAATTTCCATTTCATTCTTCTTAGACTCGAGTAATTCAAAATCTGTTTGAAGTTTTTGAAAATTAGTGACCACTAACTCTTTTTCTTTAAGTTCATTAGAAAGATTTGCTCTTAAGTTTTCAATTTCTTGCAAATGACCCATTTGTTTGTTTCGAAAATGATCATATTCGGGATTTGTTAGAACACTAGACGAAGACACTAATTCCAAAGTATGAACTTTCTCGTTGCTTAAGGCAAGCTCATCAGACAAATTCTTATTCTTAGCTAGGGTTTCTAAGAGTGCAGCATTCATTTGGCTAAGTAATGTAGCAGGAACCATGACCAAATCTTGTTGAGCAGGAGTATGCGTATGCGAAATGGCTCCTGGTTGTGATTCACTCAAAGTCTGGGGACTCACATTGACATTACTATCATTGATTGTCTCCTCATTTGAAAGACTCACCACCGAAGATTCATTCGAATCAACACGCTCTTGCACAACTTGATGTGGTTGAATACTAGCATCAGTGGTATTATCAGTGGTATTAATAAGTACCTCAGATCTCTTTTCTGGCCCTAAGCTGGAGATAGTTTCCATAAGAGCTGCCTTTGCAGATTGAAATTCATCACATTCTGAGTCATACGCATCAAGATCATCTGCTTGGTATGATGCATTCTGTGTGGTGACAACGTCTTGTTCAGCAATCCCTGGATCAGCAAGAAATGCAAGCTCCTCTTCATCAAGTTCCCTTCCTTGTGCCTGAGCATTTACCAGATAAATCTTCTCTGCAAACCATTGACCATCCCTTCTCCTCTTGGGTTTCTTGCAATCCCTGGACATGTGACCTTCTTCCTTGCAGTTGTAGCATGTAATCATTCGCAACTTGCCTGTAGAATTAGCCCGTGGAGGAGTGTTGACCATTGGAGCAGGATTGACCGTGCGTGCATTGGTGGTTGATGTTGTAGGTCTCCCCTGATATGGTTGAATAGGTTGAACCATTACCCTGCCATTCTCAATAGTAGCTTGTTGGCGAGAATTGGATGAATTCCTCAACTGATTGTTAGTAGGAGTTGATCCCCTAAATCCTCGTTTGCTTAATGTCCTTGTGAGATAAGCAGACATAGTGGTTAACACTTCAACTGGGTCAGTTCCTTGTTTAAATACAGGAATGGGGACTTCCTCATCATCACAGTACATTGCTTGGTCTTGTTGAGCTGCATAATCACTAGAAGGAATACTCATGTGATCAGAGTAGCTTGATGGATATGCTGCATTCTCTTGATAAGAAGAATATGAAGGCTGAGCATAAAGTGCCATGCTTGCTGGGTGAGGTTGTGAAGCATATTGTGATGAAGGTGCATTAAACCGATATTGTTGCTGATGTGAGGTGGGTGGTTGCGGTAGAATCGAGTATTGGGGGAAGGTTGGTGTCATGTAAGGTGATGGATGATAGGCTTGATGTCCCAAGATATAAGGAGTGTTGTTGTGAGACAAGCTTAGTTGATTCGCCATCAAAGCTAATGAATCAGGGTACATACCTCGAGGCGAACGGTGCATGATCACATGTTTCTCATGCTGCTGAAGAAAAGCATATAGTTGATCCAAATTGCACTTATGCAAATCCCTGGTTAACTTAACATCGGTAATATACTCACCCCATTCAGCTTGAGATAAAGTATTCAAGAATTTGGTGTTAACCTGGAATGGAGCAATCACGAGATTATATACATTCAGATCATTCATGAGAGTGGTGAATCTGAAGTAATAATCGTGAAGCGTTTCCCCTGGGTTGTACGTGAATCTATCAAACAGGTCATACAACTGACATTCCCTTTCCTGTTTGGTAAGAGACGTACCTTGTAGCAACACCTTTAGACGTTCCCATAAATCCTTTGCCACCGTATACTGACTTACCATTCGATAGATGTCATGTGGAAGAGCTTGGAGAATGGTTTGAAGAGCCTTTTCGTCTGCATCGGCAACAAGTTGTTGAGCTGGTGTAAGTTCTTCAAACTCCCTTGGTCGAGTCACATTGTTAACCACGATGGTACCATAGTCAAGTGGACCATTTAAAATTGACTTAACCATAAGCCTCCCATAAACCGGTTTTCCCTTTAGGTAAGACATCATCCGGCCTTGCCATGCTTCAAAAACTTCTTTGATGAGCATTGGAGGGCGATTATCCGTTCCCGTAATGACGGAAATATCCGTAAGTGATGTCATCTGAGGCATTACTGAATTCGGATTCATTTTGTTCACTTCAAAGAGACAAAGATTATCGGTTGATCGAGCAGTGAAGTAAAGCTTGTAAATTGTGTTGAGTTTTTGTTGTAAGAAACCAAGATTAAATCCTCTAAAAAATCGTCGAAAAAACAAGTAAAATAACCCTTGATTCAGAACTTTTGTTGATTCGGAAGTATTGATTAGGAAGATTTTGGCTTGGAATACCTTGATTCGGAACTTTTGGTTCGGAAGATTTGATCCGGAACTTTCCCTTTATCCGGAACTTTTCCCTTGATCCGGAACTTTTCCCTTGATCCGGAACTTTCCCTTGATCCGGAACTTTTGCCTTGATCCGGAACTTTCCTTGTTCTGGAACTTTCCTTGATCCGGAACTTTTGGTTCGGAACTTCCTTGATCCGGAACTTTCCTTGATCCGGAACTTTTGGTTCGGAACTTCCTTGATCCGGAACTTTCCTTGATCCGGAACTTTTGGTTCGGAACTTCCTTGATCCGGAAGTTTCCTTGATCCGGAACTTTTGGTTCGGAACTTTTTGGTCCGGAACTTTGGTTGATCCGGAACTCTTTGATCCGGAACTTTTTGGTTCGGAACTTTGTCTGGGTAAACAGAAGGTTGTTCGAGTATTACAATCGATAAAAAATGATGATAAAACCCAGATTTTTTACCAAGTTACCCAAAAAGTTTTGTGATTTCTACAATAATAAGTAAAAACTAATACTTATCTACTAATCCCAATCACAAAACACCAAAAACTCCAAGAATCAAGATGATCTTCTTAAAGAACACTAATACACTCAAAAACTAAAAAACAACACAAATCATTACCTTAAATCACCCCATAGCTCTTGATACCAAATGTAGAATCTTGATAACCTATGAATCTATGAAGTGGGTTAATGATTTCTAGAGAGAGAAACTAGAGAGAGAAAGTGAGAGAAACTATGTGTTATTTTATTCAAATGAAAACAAGAAATGTTCAACAACCAACCCCTTTCCAAGGAGGAAAGGGGTATTTATACTTCCAAGCCACTAATGGACTTGGGCCGGCCCATGACAAGCCCATGGGCCGGTTCTTACTTAACTAAATAAGTAACTATTAACTACGAGCTATTACAATATGAATAGTATTGTGGAGTGACCGATACTTCCAATATACGTAAAAACGTATTTCTAACAATACTGTAGATATGTGTTTCGATATTATTGGTTATCCTCCTGGTTATGTTAAGAGTATTGATCCTACTAAACTTTATTCTTATACTGCTAATACATCTACTTCTTTTAGTAAAAATGGTATCACTTAGTCTTTCACTAATGAACAGATGATGAAACTAATGCAACTTATCAATGAGGTTCGTGTTGGAAGTACACAAGTCAATATTGCTGGTAAGTGTAGCTTTAGGAATAGTAATATGTTCTTTAATGCTAATTTTAAGTTATACTATAATAGTAATTATGGGTTGTGTAAACTTACTTTGGGATGGAGTATGGATTCAGGAGATAACCAACACATGACTGTGTCTATAAAAACCCTATTTAGAGTCATTGATATATCAACCTTGAATTTAATTGTTGGTCACCCTGATGGGACTATTACTAAAATCAAATATGTTGGAAATCTTACACTTTCTGAGAAAATTGTTTAATTTAATGTGTTGGTGGTTCTTTAGTACTATGTCAGTCTCTTGTTTGTTAACAAGGTAATAGTAAAATGTTTGTTGTGTTTTCTAAGACTAAAGTTATATTCGGGATTTGCATCTTAATCAAATTGTGGGGACTGGTAGTGAGAATGTAGCCTTTAATGGTTTGACTCTCCTTCTATTTGTCTCAGTGTAGGTAATATGAATATTGTTTGTCATGTGTCTAAATATATGTGGCATTCTAGGCTTGGTAATGCCTCTGACCAAGCTATAGATGTGTTGCAAAATGATTTTAATTTCACTAAGGACTCTACTGTGTCACCTTGTAACATTTGTCACAAGGCTAAATAGACTAGAGAACAATTTCCTTTGAGTGGTCATAAGACCACTAAACTTGGTGAATTAGTTCATATGGACGTTTTGGGTCCTTACAAGGTTACTAGTAAGGATAGGTTTAAATATTTTTTTTTATGTGGTTGATGATTAAAATAGGGCTATTTAGATTTATCTGATTAAAACTAAAGATGAGGTTTATTATCATGTGTTAAGCTTTATAAATTTGATTCTAAATCAGTTTAAATGTAATGTTAAAACAATAAGATCTGATAATGGCACTGAGTTTGTTAATAACAAAATGTTTCATCTATTTGACAGTCTTGATATAATTCATCATACTTCTTGTGCTTACACTCCTTAGAAAAATGGTATTGTTGTGAGAAGGCATAAACATTTTTTTGTTGTTGCTTGAAGTTTGTTATTTCAAAGTGGTATTCCTTTATTTATGTGGACTGGGTGTGTTTTGACTATTCCTTATCTTATAAACAGGTTGCCTTCTTTTGTTCTTAATGGCAAATCCCCTTTTGAGCTTATGTATAATGTCAAACCTAAACTCTCTTATTTGAGAAGTTTTGGTTTCCTTTGTTTTTCATCTATCTTAAATAATTCTGATAAGTTTTCTTCTAGATCTAAGTGATGTGTTTTAATTAGTTTTTCTACTTCTAAAAGGCATACAAAGTTTATAGTCTTGAATCTAAAGTAGTTTCTTTTTGTGGAGATGTAAAATTTTATAAAACTATTTTTGCTTTCAAAATGAATGATTCTCTTCAAGATTTTAATTATGATTCTTCTTCTAAAACTGTCGATTCCTTAAATTTTTTAATGAAAAGCATACCGGTAGTCTAACTTCTAGTCCCTAAGATGAAAGGAGAGTTTATGATTTATCTTATGATGATGGCAATGTTCCAGGTTTGCCTAGAATTGACTCTGTTAGTGGAGATGACTTTGCAACATCTATAGATGATAATACTTCCTCTGAGGGAAATGTCCCATCTTATTCTTCTTCTGGTTTGAATGATCAAAATAGGGTGCCAAAGAACAACAATCAAGTGCAACCTTAGGTTAGGAGGTCTGATAGATCTACTAAGATGCCTTTTAAGTTTAAAGATTATGTGTTTAGTAGCATTAAGCTTTATGGTCTTGAGAAGTATGTGTCTTATGCTCATTTAAGGGGTTTTACTTTATGTTTTTCTACTAATCTTAAAAAGACTTCTAAGCCTTCATCTTATTATGAGGCTAGTAAAGATTCTAGGTGGATTGAGGCTATGAATAATGAAATTGAAACCTTCTATAGAAATAACACATAGACTGTAACACCCCATTTTGGTAAATGGAATGTCACGCGTGATTATGGCGTGTCATCAAAGCATACAAGGATAAATGTATAAAACATCACATGACCATAAAGGAAATACCGTAAACAAACATTGGTACCCCAAAAGTAGAACTCATCACACACAAACATAAGTACTGTAAATGAAATGGACTAAACAATGTCCATAGAAATGAGTATCAAAAGTATGAAGAAATGCATAAAGTAATGAAGGCTAGGAAGCTTCCAATCCATATGCACGTACGCTTAAAGTCTACAAGCATCCCTGAGTACCAGCCGTTTTGGGAATATGAAAGGAAAAACGGCTGAGCATAACGCTCAGTGCACGGATATACAAGTATAACATGAATAATATAAGCATATAAGCATAAAGCAGCGGAAATGTCTAAGTCCTAGAAAACCTGTTATCACTTAGTAAAACTGGTTTAATAGTTTGAAAAGCCTTATGTTTATCTTATAAAAACTGTTTAACATGTTTGCCATTAGCCAATATAGGTCATGAAATAAGAACGTGCATGAATACTTGGAGGGGTGACCTCGTCATGCAATTAGAGGGGTTGCCTCTAATTAATATAAGTTTGGGTAGGAGGGATCAGCTCCTTGTGAATGATGTAAGGCACACACCACATTCAACTGAATAATCTATAAAAACATGTAACCTAGGATGCACCCATACGCCCCACATGATAATAATAATATGGCCAAAAGCTGAAGGGACACCACGAGCTATCACCCTGCCGTGGTGAAGTCATAAAACTGGTGCCTCTAGTGTTATGGTTATGGTACCTCCATAACTAGGTGAAACTGGTCATGCATGTATATGGCTTTAGGTATCTAATTAAACATACGTAATTCAAAACATATAAACATATACTGGGAAAACAGTTGGCTGCATACGGGGAATCCTAATAAGGAAATAATGTCCATACTAAAAGGACGAAGAATTCGTACCTTGTGTCCAGTGAACGAAGAAGACGAACGGAAGAAAGTCCTACTTCGATATCACTAATGCTACATAAATAATATAAGTGAATAAGTATTCTAATTATTGTATACGTAACTGGTTTTATATCATGTCTTAGCTTGTTTTATATGTTCATGTCATGTTCTACTGATTTTATCTTTATGTTGTGTTTATCATGTATTCTGTTTATTCTGATTAAGTATTACTTGTATTTCTTGTATTATTATACTTGTTGTTTAATAATAAGTAACTTTCTAAAAATAGCAGGTTTCTAGAAAAATAGTAAGTTTCCAAAAATAGAATGTTTCAAAAAATAGATTTACTGCTTAAAATAGATAAGTTCCTAAAAATAGAAAGTTTCCATAAATACATTGGCTGCTTAAAATAACTAAGTTTCTAAAAATATAAAGTTTCCATATTTAGAATTAAGCTGGATTATTAAGCTAATAATATAAGCTTAAGTGTTTACTGATTAATATTCTAAGTCATGTGATTAAATAGTATAGTTTATTAATTATTACATGTAAATTAAATAAACTATAGATTATAAGACTTAATTAAATATAACATGATTTAATTAAATAAAAGGTAATAATAATACTTAGGTTAAAACATGTATTAATATTTATTATTAATATAACCTAAGTCATGGAAATTAATTAATTATAAGTCATGTTTTAATAATTAATTAATACTTTAGTCTAAAATTAAATCATAAAGTACTTATGTTAAAATCATGAATTATTAATAACAATAATTAACATAAGTCATGTCTAAATTAAATTAATTATATAACATTTTTAATTAATTTAATTAACCTTGTAAAAATTATTCTTGTAAAAATAATTAACTTGTAAAATTAATTAAGTCGTGAACCGTGTTTTATTTTACTAAAGCATGTCGTGAACCGTGCCCATAAACCCGTGAACCGGCCAAACAAACGCACCCTTAACAGTGGCAAAACCGGCTTGGCCGGTTGCCACTGTTTTCGCAAAACAGCCACCGGCCCACGCTGGTGGTTCCCTTGGTCTTGACTAGCCGCCGGCTAGCAAAAGTTCCCACCGGCAGTTAGCCGGTGGTTCCCCTGCTGCCGCGGTTGGTGTTCCCCCTGCTTTCCTTATTTAGCCACCGGCTTAAGCCGGTGGTGCATGTTTGTTTTTAGCCGAAACCCACAAAGGCAAAACACACCCCGACACATGTCGGGGTTCTCTTGTTCTTACGGGCGAGACACAACAATATCACACCGAGACCATGGGGTCTCGGTTGATGCGCAACAAGGCAAGCCGAGACCATGGGGTCTCGGTTCCTTGCGTCGGCCGAACAAACACCCCCAAAACACCATGATTAATTACCCTCCCATGATTAATTACATGTTAGTTAACTTGTTTCTATAACTCTATGATTTCATGTGTTATTATTTAATAAAAACATAAAAAGAAAAGGGGTTTAATGATTTATCGAATATGTGAAACAATGAAGAACGAAAACACGAACACCCTTGCAAGAATTGATCACCAAAATCAACCAATCACACCCTTTGTGGTGTTTGTACCCGGCGGCCAAGAGAGAAGGAGAAAAAGATTTAGGGTTTTGATATTTTTCTAATTTTTGTAATTATAAAAAGTATATTTCCCTTTTTCTAGTTTTGGTAAAAATCAACATGGGCTTGGCCCTTTCTCTTGTTTCTTGCCGCGGGTATGTGGGGCCCACAAGGGGAAACCCATTGTTTTCCGTGTCTAAATATTATACATGTTCTCATGTCGTATTTACGTGATTTATTTAGTTATCGTTCGTGTCGTAAACTATATTTATTCGTAATCGTAATAAATATACGTAAATACGTAATAATAAGTTCGTGATTATTTACGTTCATGATTTTCATGTTCGTGATTATAATTACTGTTGATAATAATTATCGTGTCTTAATACGTAATAAATACTTATCGTGTAATAACACGTACGTAATACTTGTAAATTCCTAATTGTGAAACGTAAATGTGCTAAATAAGGGAAGTTCTAATCATGTACGTACGATCATAAGGGTACTATTCATCGTAAAAGCATGCGGGTTTTACAACTCTTCCCCCCTAAAAAGAATAATTCGTCCCCGAATTATAGATAATGTAAACTGGAAAAGAAGAACATACCCGAATTCAAAATATGAAATGAGGGTAAGAAGCCCGGATAGACTCCTCTGTTTCCCAAGTGGCTTCCCGTTTGATATGACCCCTCTAAAGGATTTTGACGAATCGAATCGTCTTCCTTCTCATGACTCGTTCTTGTCTGTCAAGAACTCGTTCGGGTTCTTTTATGAAAGTGAGATCTTCACAAATCTGTTCCAGTAGATACTGAATCATGTGAAGGGGATGATACTTGTACCCTCTGAGTAAGGACACATGGAATACATTGTGAACATGAGAAAGCTGCGGAGGTAACGCTAAACGATAAGATACGTCACCGACTCGCTCAATGACATCAAATGGTCTGATGAATCGAGGAATGAGCTCCCCTTTGATTCCAAAACGTCTAACCCCACGTGCCGGTGAAACCTTAAGGAAAACGTGATCTCCTACGTTAAAGTGTAAGTCCCTACGATGCTTGGCGGCATAACGCTTCTAACGTGACCGTGCTTATTGCAATTTCTGCTTATCTACTGCGACCTTCTCGTTGGTAAACTCAATCATTTATGGTCCTTCAAGTGCTCGCTCGCTAACCTGATCCCAACAGATTGGGGCGCGACACTTTCTGACATACAACATCTCGAAAAGAGCACACTTGATACTTGCATGCCAACTGTTGTTGTATGCAAATTCTACCAAACATATGTAATCATCCTAATCTCCCGTCCATTCCAACACACATAAACTCAACATGTCTTCTAATGTCTGAATCGTTCGCTCTGATTGCCCGTCTGTTTGAGGATGAAAATCCGTGCTAAGCTTAAGTTTTGTACCCTAAGCTTTCTGCAGACTTCTCCGAAATCGCGAAGTGAAACGAGGATCTCTGTCTGAGACGATGCTGGATGGAGCACCATGAAGTCTCATGATCTCCTTCTTGTAAGTATCGGCGAGTTTACTGACCGAATCTTCCTTGCGGATCGGTAAGAAATAAGATGACTTGGTAAGTCGATCAACGATAACCCAAATCGCATCGTGCTTCCTCTTTGTCTGCGGAAGACCGGTAACAAATTCCATGGTGATCTTGTCCCACTTCCACTCTGGAATATCTAACGGTTGAAGAAGACCGCCAGATCGCTGATGCTCGATCTTAACCTGCTGGCAGGTAAGACATTTGGAGACGTAAGTTGCAACATCCTGTTTCATACCACTCCACCAAAAGTATTGCTTGATGTCATGGTACATCTTGGTCGAACCAGTATGAATAGAGAATGGGGAGCTATGAGCCTCAGCTAACAATGCCTCCTGGAGTTCTTGATCATCAGGAACACAAAGTCTCGTTGTAACACCCCACTTTGATAAGTGGACCGTTACGCGTAATTATGGCGTGTCATCAAAGCATGCAAGGTAATATGTACTAAAACATACATGACCATAAGGAAAACCGGAATCAAACATCGGTTCCCAAACATAAGCCCAAAACATAAATAAGGTAAATGAAATGAACAAAGACTACCCAAGCATAAATATATGAAGGCAAAAGGAAAAGAAGTCTATGGCAGCTTCCATCCTATGCACGTCCTCCAAATGCTCAAGTCTGTCCTTGGGTACCTGCCATTTTGGGACATGGAAAGGAAAGTAACGGCGGAGCATAACGCTCAGTGCACGTATATAGACATAGTATGAATGACTGAAACATAATAAAGACTTAATAGCAGCGGAAATGTATAAGTCTTAGAAAACTTGGTATAACTTAGTAAAACTGGTTTTTATAGTTTGAACAGCCTTATGTTTATCTTATAAAAACTGTTTAACATGTTAACCATTAGCCAATATAGGTCATGAAATATCAACGTGCATGAATACTTGGAGGGGTGACCTCGGCATGCAAATTAGAGGGGCTGCCACTAATTTAATATACTGGTTTGGGTAGGAGGGATCAGCTCTTTGTGAAGGATGCAAGGCACACACCACATTCACTTGAATAATCTGCTGAAAACATGTAAACTAGGATGCACCCATACGCCCCACCTGATAATAATAATATGGCCAAAAGTTGAAGGGACGCCACGAGCTATCACTCCGTAGTGGTGGAGTCATAACACTGGTGCCTCCAGTGTTATGGTTATGGTACCTCCGTAACTAGGTGAAACTGGTCATGCATGTATACGGATTTAGGTATCTAATTAAACATAAGCAATTTAAAAACATATAAAACATATACTGGGGAAAACAGTTGGCTGCATACGGGAAATCCTAATAAGGAAGAATGTCCATACTGAAAGGACGGAGAATCTGTACCTTAAGTCCAGTGAACGAAGAAGACGAACGGAAGAGAGTCCTACTTCGATCTCACTAACGCTAAATAAATAGTATACGTGTATAAGTATTCTTATTACTGAGTACGTAACTGATTTTATATCGTGTCTTAGCTTGTTTTATATATTCATGTCTTGTTTCACTGATTTTAACGTTATGCTGTGTTTCTCATGTATTCTGGATATTCTGATTAAGTATTACTTGTATTTCTTGTATTATTATACTTGTTATGTAATAATAAGTGACTTTCTAAAAATAGCAGGTTTCCTAAAATAGAAAGTTTCCAAAAAAGAAAGTTTCTAAAAATAGATTTACTGCTTAAAATAGATAAGTTTCTAAAAATAGAAAGTTTCCATAAATAGGAATAAACTAAATTATTAAGCTAATAATATAAGCTTAAGTGTTTACTGATTTATATTCCAAGTCATGTGATAAAATAGTATAGTTTATTAATTATTACATGTAAATTAAATAAACTATAGGTTTATGATTTAATTAAATATAGACATGATTTAATTAAATTAAGTGTATAAAAATACTTAGGTTAAAACATGTATTAATATCTGTATTTGTGACAATCCAAAACCGAGGTCATTGCTTAATCTTATTTTACGATTATTTTTGAAATTTTGGATGAGTTTGAACGATATTTAATTTTGAAGGTTTAAGTTTAAACCGATGTTGGAAGGTCTATATTTAATAATTATTAAGTATAAGGAGTATTAGCAAGCGTGATGTCGATGGATGCCAAATATTTTACGTTTTATTGTCGGTTGTTCGATTTTTGTCATTTTCGAGGTTTTATTTTAAATGACGTGTTAAGTCGAGTCGAGAGTCGATATTATTATTTTTGAGGTACGTTTTAAATTTTTAAAAGCATCTTTATGAAACCCGAGCCCCATAAATATTTTGAAAATTGACTAATAGTTGTTTCCCGCTTTTTAGCTAACTATTTACATTTTTAGCCACAACTATTGCCAAATTGCAACCAAGGTCCCTACCCCACTATATATAAACCCAAAACAAACACACACTCTCACAATTTTCACTCAAAATTTTTCACCCATTCTTTCTTTCTCTCTCTCTCTTTTGCCGAAACCCACCACCATCACCAAACCTTACACATTTTCAATTTTTACTCAAATTTGAGGATGAATTAAGCTAAACCAAGGATAGACCCACTCTTAGAATTGATCAAGGATCACATTGGTGTAATAAATTCTTACATGCAAGCAAGTTTTTTTTTCTTGATGTTGGTAGGTAGAAGCCATGATCATGCATGGTGTTTTTAGCATGATCCATGGTGGTTCTTGCTAGAATCTTTGTTAAAAAACTTCATTTTGATCTAAAGGTTTTAACTTTGATTATGATTTAGATGTTATGGTTCATGTATGATGATATTAGGGTATAGTAATGATCATTTTTATGGTTGGTTTTTATAAAAAGTTTATTTTGTACAAGATTTTGGTAGTCATTTTATAACAGTAAGTAAAGTGTAAAATCCGAATGTTTATGTATTGAAAATGGCTTAACTTATAGCCTAGGGTTGTAGATAATTTTATTAGCTTCGATTTGATATAAGGTAGAGCTTCTATCTCCAAACGAGCGCGAAGTTATGATGTTTTGAATGATCGTGTACCGGGAGACGAGTATCGGCACTACATATAGTTGTTGTCGATATTTGGATCGATTCTCGGGGACTATAAATGGAAGTTTTGAAATATGTAACCTACTGATAATGAGGTGTTTACTTATTAGGTTGAGTTTACTTTAAAACCCGAGTGTCGGTTTTGTAAACGGAGTCGTTTAAATAAGTTAAAATGGTTGTATGAAAAATTAACGTAAATCTGTCCGGATTTTGTAGTTTGAAAATGAGTCGAGTAAAGGACTTTAAAAGTAATTTCATTTGATAAACTTGTAGGAGGACTTTCTATATATAGTAAGTTAGTTTATCGAGTCGTTTCATAAACGGTTGACGAGTTTAAAAGGGGTAAATAAACTAGTACATGTAGTATGTACCGGCGGACTTTGTTAAAAGTGTAAAATGGTAAAGTAAAAGTGTAGTAAAGTATAATAAAGTTATTTATATCGTTTTCTCTCGAGTTTATCGTGACTTTATGAGTTTGAGTTTGATGTTGTTATGTATGATTTATTTCTCGAGTCATTATTAATGAACGCGCCTTATTTAATAGGTAGCGGTTCTCGTGTTTGAAAGGCATCCATTATCGTCGACGATCATCTCGCTATATCTCTTATACTAAGGTGAGTCTATAGCCTCGCTTTATACTTGTTTTAATGATTTTAATACCCGCGAGGGGGATACATGCTATTTGAAAATAAATGAACACAAGTCATGGGTAATTGTTGGACCCGAATGTTGCCTAAAGTTGATTTCATTGTATTAAGTAACTTGTTGCTAAAGACCCTAAATTCATGAGCCGTTAACTATATTATGACTTGATGTTGTGAGTCGGGAATAGCCGCTTATTCTAATGATAGTACTATTGGGTTGACCACCCTATCCGAGACCAGGGCATTACGTTGAGTAACCCGCTGGGAAGGATAATTTTACGTGAATAAGATTGTGGTATTCTAGCAACTGATACCCTAGAGGGGCAATGGTTTTATTCTAGTCATGCCGGCATTTGGTGTGGGTGACTATTTGGTTAAGGGGTCGGTGTCATGAGCTTAAATACAATGTTTGTTTAATAATATCATTATTATTACTGCCTTGAATATAGATTGTGTGTACGACAATTCTATAAATGATTATGATTGATTTTCTTCTTGTGTTCAAATGTGATTTGATAAACCTATAGACTCGCTCAACATTATTGTTGACTCGTTTTATGCATGTATTTCAGGTAATAGGAAGTGATGGAGCAGGGAGCTTTGCTGTGGAGGTTGTGGCTTGGCTTTTGGAAGAATGTTGGTCTAAAAACTGTTTTTACCTTTTAATGTTGAACAATTTGCTTTATGTTGATGTACCGTACTAAACCTGTTGGTTGTTGGTCGAGATCCATGGGGACTAAACGCTTTACTCTGGTGTCGTGTCTGTACAATTTGGGATGAAATTTATGTTTTAGACCATTTATGAAAATCTTGTTTATATTTTGTGTAAACTCTCTATTTTGAGTCGTTCAATATACCTTGTGTGATGATGCTTGTGTCTAGCATCCAATTGTGTATTTCCGCTGCGCAATGTAAATTGGGGGTGTTAGAGATTGGTAATCAGAGCTACAAGTTATAGAGAACTGGGTCGATTTTGAAAATTGTCCTAAACTATAACTTTAGTGTCGAAAGTATTTATTCTTCAAAAGCACACAACTCCTCTGCAACGCTTCGGTAAGATCACTTTTAGTTTTGTTTTGCATTGTAGATGTATCCCTCATAACTGAAATGATTTCCCGAGTATTTATTAAGTAACTACTACGATATTGTATTGGAATTTGTTAATGCCATAATGCCTAATACGTTACTTGCATTTTTCGGTCTCGCTTAGTTTTGATTACGACAATATGTAAAAACAAGCATTTACGAAAACAACGAAAAACGAATTCTTGAGTTCAAGCATTTTTCATTTTACCCATTTTCACTTAAGGTATGGATAAACAAGTACTAACCTTAATCAAGTGATCAAGTGATTTAATATTTTCTTAAAACTCACTTTTTATTAAGTGTGACAAGTTTTTATTAAACTTTCTTTTTAAGAAAATGTTTTATTAAATTAATTATTTGAAAATTTGAAATTGGCATATTCTTATTTGGTTAGGAATATTCTATCAGGATATTTTTTAAACCAGATATGACCTCCACCACTAAAGGACAAAAAGGGAGCGGAGTCTAGTCCAGCGGTTCCTTAGCTCCTAGGCAGTCCCTTATCGATAAGGTACCGCGGGCTAAGATAAGGAACCGGGGGCAGATATAGCCGTTGGCCCTTTGTCCTATAAATAGTGGACCATTCTCAGCTTTTCAACTCACCTCTTTTGCACATCTATTTCCAGTTTCAAACACTCTTCTTTAATCACTCAAATCTTTGATCATTTGTTTGATTACTACTTGTTTAAGAAGTGAATCTTGTTCTTCCATCCCTTCCTCTCCAAGTGCAAAGAGAAGAACAATATCCTTGTGAAGTGTTGAGTCCACCACCAAAGATCTATTGAAGATCTAATTTTATACATTTGTTGTTGTGTCATAGTTGTGAAGATCCAAGTAGTTGTGTCTATTTGGAAGTTGTGTATGTACTAAGTATAGTTGTGTAGATTGGTCCTAGCTACGATTAGGGCTCGACTTTTAGCTTAGAGTCGGAAATTGGTTAAGCGACGTGTACGATTTTCTCCACCATAAGGAGCTTGTTGTGTAGCGAACTCTCGAGTAAGGAGTACTCGAGGAGTGGAGTAGGAACGAGGAGTGAGCTTTGTTGCCGAACCACTATAAATCCTTGGTGTTCGGTTTGATATTTCTTTACCCTTAACTCTTTACATTCTTTATTCTTTGTGCATATATTTTTGTTAGTATTAGTTTAGTTACACTATCATTGTTCATATTGTGAATAAGAAGATTTCACATATTTCGTCAAGCCTAAGATTTTGAAAAAGGATTTTTTTTAAAACCACCTTTTAACAAGTAAATATAAGAAACTATTCAACCCCCCCCCCCTCTAGTTTCTACAATTGGTATCAGAGCGAGGTTGCTCAAGAATTTTTAAAGTATATTGTATTTTAAAACTTGAATCGATCTATGGATTCCAACAAATACCTAGAAGGGCAATCTATGCAAAGACCACCACTTTTTGAAACCGATAGTTTTATTTATTGGAAAAATAGATTTCAAACTTATGTGAAATCAAAAGATTTAGATCTTTGGCATGTTTTTACCAATGGTGATTTTTTACCTTATGAATTTAATGAAGTTTCTAAAACAAAAGAATTGGTCACTTTTGACAAAGCTAATGACGACACTAAAAAGAAACTTTCAAAAAATAATGAGGCTAAAATGGTGATTTATAATGCTTTGCCTAAGAAAGAGTATGAAAGAATTTTTATGTATGAAACCGCTAAAGATATTTGGAACACTCTTTTAGTAACCCACCAAGGTAATAGCCAAGTCAAAGAAAGCAAAATCAATCTTCTTGTCCAACAATATGAACAATTTGTCATCTTAGAAGATGAAACTATTGATAGTGCATTTGCTAGGTTTAACACCATTATTACTAGTCTAAAAGCACTTGATGAAGGTTTTTCTAGCAAGAACAATGTTAGGAAGTTTCTAAGGGCTTTACATCCAAAGTGGAGAGAAAAAGTCACGGCTATTGAAGAATCGAAAGATCTCTCAACTTTATCACTCGATGAACTCATAGGCAACTTAAAGGTTCATGATATGATAATTTTGAAGGACTCGGAATTAGTAAAAACCAAGAGTGAAAGAAAATATCTTGCACTTAAAGCCAAGAAGGCACAAAGTGATCATGATAGTTCCTCGGATAGCGATGACGAGGAGTATGCATTGGCGGTGAGAGATTTCAAGAAGTTCTTCAAGAGACGAGGTCAACACGTTAGGCAACCCAACAATGACAAGAAACCATTCTCAAAGACTCGGTTTGTTAAGAACGGAAAAGTTGATAGGAATTTCTTTAGATGTGGTGATCCAAATCACTTCATTGGTGATTGTCCAAAGCCCTCTCGCGATAAGAATCACACGGCGTTCGTTAGTGGCTCTTGGAGCAATAGCGGCGAAGATGATGATGACAACCCCAAAGAGGAGAAATGTCTTATGGCTCACACTTCTAAAGAGGTACATTCCGAAACCGAATATTATAGCTATGATAGCTCCACTTTTGATGATATTGAATTTGAAGGCAAATATGATAGTTTCCACAAACTTAGTCTTAAATTCATAGAAAAGAATAAAACCTTAAAATCAACCAAAACTAAGCTTGAAAATGAGATCAATGAACTTAGGGAGAAAGGCAATACTTGAGAAAAATAAAGAAGTTGATTTAGGTTGCTTAAGTTGTGAGAAACTTAGATTAGAGAATGAAGATCTCAAGAGCACCTCCATTAAATTGGAAAAGTTCATGAAAGGTACCAATGCTCTTGATGATATGTTAAACAAACAAGTTCATTCTAAGGAAAGACTTGGTCTAGGTTTTAACTCAAATGAAGCTTCAACTAGTGAACCTAAACAAGTCAAATTTTCACAAAAATCACCCACTATCCGCGGTCCCAGATTGTATGGGGCGGTTCCTTATCACTATGGAACCGCCGCCATAGATAAGGTACCGCGGCCAAAAGAAGAGTTTTGTGAAAATCATGAACTTTCTAAAAAGTCAAAATCAGGTGAAAAACTAAAGCATCTTATTGGTAATAAGGTAAAATTACCCATACTTGACGACAATGCTATTGATAAGTTCTACAAGCCATTAAGTAAACCTCTCTTGGGAAATAGAAGTTTAGCAAGACCATCTTCTACTCCACCTAGAGTACGGAATGATTCTAAGCCTAGAAGTAGAACCCCAACGCCTAGAAGAAATGATCATAACTCTAAACCTAGATCAAATACACCCAGGAGAAATAACAAACAACAAAATGGTTATATGAATTACTACCCTCCTCCATTTTGTTCTCCATGGGGAACTCCTCCTTCATTCATGCATCCCAACCAAATGCAAGGAATGTTTGGAACTAACAATTTTGGACCCATGAGATATTGGGGACCAAATGTTTGATCTTGTGTGTTGTTACCTAGATATGCTTGGGAATTGATTTGGAGCCCGACGAGTGGATTAAGGATAGTGGATGTTCTAAACACATGATGGGTAATCGAAGTTTGTTCTCGCACTACAAAAGAATATGATGGAGGTAACGTCACATTTGCAAGTAGTCTACGTGGTAATATCATTGGCAAAGGTACGGTTTCTCTTGACTCTATGACCATTGAAAATGTTGAGCACGTAGATAACTTAGGGTTTAACCTTTTAAGTATAAGTCAAATTTGTGACAATAAGTGTAAGGTCATCTTTTCGGAACATGACAGTGAAATCGTAAAAGATGGAAAAGTCATTGGAAAAGGTGTTAGAAAGCATGGGCTTTATGTCATGAAGGTTAATAAGAAGTCAAAAGACAACATATGTCTTGCGACTATAGATGATAGTTCTACTCTTTGGCATAGGAGATTAGGTCACGCTAATATACGTTTAATTCAATCTTTAGTCTCTAAGGAGTTGGTAAGACACATCCCCAAGATGAAGTTTGATAGTCACTTTTGTGATGCTTGCAAAGTTGGAAAGCAAGTTCACTCAAGTCACAAAGCCAAGAATTTGGTTTTGACCTCTCGGTGCTTAGAACTCCTACATATGGATCTTTTTGGACCTTCCGCCATACGGAGTTATGGAGGTAACCTTTATACCCTAGTTATAGTTGATGAGTATTCTAGATTCACTTGGACTAGGTTTTTGGTATCTAAGAATGAAGCTTTCGATCATTTCAAAATCTTTAGTCGAAGAATTCAAAATCAACTAGGATGTCCAATTGTCTCTGTTAGGACGGATCATGGTAGGGAATTTGATAATGAAGTGCAATTTGGTTCCTTTTGTGAAGCTCATGGAATTACCCATAACTTCTCGGCTCCTCGCACTCCACAATTAAATTGGGTAGTTGAAAGGAAGAATAGGACTCTCCAAGAGATGAGTAGGACGATGTTAAACGAGCAATCTTTGCCTCAAAAGTTTTGGTGCAATGCCGTGGACACATCGACTTATATTCTCAACCGAATTCTTATTCGACCTTTTCTAGGAAAGACCCCCTTTGAGATTCTTAAAGGTAAGAAACCCTCATTGGAATACTTTAGGGTGTTTGGAAGCAAGTGCTTTATCCTCAACACCAAAGACTACCTTACCAAGTTTGACCCAAAGTCTTACGAAGGTATCCTTTTAGGTTATTCCCAAACTAGCAAAGCCTACATTGTCCTAAATAGAACCTCGGGGGTTATTGAAGAATCACTCAACGTAACCTTTGATGAAACCCCTCCCTCACCCAAGACACCACCATTGGTTGATGATGACTTGGATGAATTAGAAGTAGTTAAAGCCAAAGAGGTTAGAAAAATAGGAGTTGAAGACCTTAATGTTGAAAAGGAAGTAAACATTAAGGAGTCTAGGGATCATACTCTCAATAATATCATTGGTGACTTGAATCAAAGGACCCTAAGATCTCAAGTCCAAAACCAAAGCAACTTCTTTTTTTTCGTCTCCTTGATTGAACCAAAGAATGTTAAAGAAGCTTTCACAGATGAAAGTTGGGTCATTGCGATGCAAGAAGAATTGAATCAATTCGTTGCCAATGATGTTTGGGAACTTGTTCCTCCACCTAGAAGTTCTACCATTATAGGAACCAAATGGGTATATAGGAATAAGTTAGATGAGAATGGTGTCGTGTCTCGTAACAAAGCTAGACTTGTAACACAAGGCTATAATCAACAAGAAGGGATTGATTATGACGAGACATATGCACCGGTAGCTAGATTAGAATCCATTAGAATCCTTTTAGCCTATGCTTGTGCCTTAGACTTTAAGCTTCAACAAATGGATGTAAAGAGTGCGTTTCTTAACGGTTTGATCAATGAGGAGGTATATGTGGCTCAACCTCCTGGCTTCATTGATTTTGAGAAACCGGATCATGTTTACAAGCTTAAGAAGGCACTTTATGGTCTCAAACAAGCACCCAAAGCTTGGTATGATAGACTTAAAGCGTTTCTTGTTAAACATGAGTATACCATGGGAATGGTAGACAATACACTCTTTACAAAGAAGAAAGGTCCTCACCTCATAATCGTACAAATATATGTTGATGACATTATATTTGTGACACCCTAGAATCGAGGTCATTAACGTTACCCTAAATTACGCTAATTTTTGAAATTTTTAATAAATTTTAATTTCTATATTTATAAGTATTTTGGTTAAAGCCGATGTTCGAGGTTATAATTTTTACGATTGACGTTTTAAGAAGGACGATGACGATTACGATCCCGAGGGATGCCCAATTTTATATAATTTTTGACGATTTATCGATAATGTAATTTTTCGAGAATTTTACTTACGGTTCGTGTTAAGTTGAGTCGGGTGAGTTTTATAGCCTTCCGAGTACATTTAAAGTATCCCAAAAATATTTTGGAGCGTTCGGGAAGATTTCCGACTCCCGTAAAATTTTCAAAATTGACAAATGGGTCGAACCCGCAAAGTTTTGAGGACGTTTTCCATTTAAGGCCAAAAGAAGCTAAATATTGCAAAAAGGCCCCTCCCAACCCACCAAAAAGGCCAAAATTGACACACACACAAACACATACAAAACTTTCACCAAAAATCAAACTCTCTCTCCCTCCTTGCTCTCTAAAGCCGACGGACACCCCAAACCACCAAGAAATTCACCAAAAATCTTTTTCCACTTGATTTTCCTAAAAACTAAGGTTAGACCACATCTAGTTTGGTCATTCCCCACATTTTCATGTGCTCAAATCCCACATGCACTAACAAAAATTTTCCAAGATTTTTCAAGATGATCCAAATTCGTTTTTGTGGCTAAATGTGCTAATGCATGTTGATTTTATGTGTTATGGATGCATAAACACCAAGAAAACCCACCAAAATCAATTTGGTTGTGGTGATTGGGGCACCCAAACCCCACGGCAATGGGGGTGTTTGGGGAGCCATGGTGGTTGTTGATTTTGAGTGTTGTTCTTATGTTTGGTTTATTGTTTTAGGATGTTTTACATAGGTTTAATTAGTTGCATGTTCATTTCTTTGAATTTTTGATTTTGAGATTGGTTGATCAATAGGGGTAGGACTGAAATTTTGTGTTAGGATATGTTTGGGAAGGCTTAGGATGATGCTTAGTGGTGGTTAGAAGGCTTGGAATCGAGTCTAAGTGCGTTTTTGGTATGGTCATTTTTAGGCAGAAACATTAGGTCCATTTCATAAAAATTATTTTTTTTCCAGGTCTTGAAAACTAAATGTAGTGATAGAGGGTCTTCTTAGCTTTAATTTGGTATAAGGTAGAGCCCGTGACTCAAAACGAGCTAAAAGTTATGACATTTTAAAGATCGGGTACCGGGAGACGAGGACTTTCATAATCCGAATTTGTGCAAAGTTTTAGTCAAATCCCGAGGGTCACAAGTATGAATTGGTAAATGGTCAAGGGTCAAAATTTGGTCCCAAACCTGTATAAATGGGTCTATATGTTGACTTAGGTGTCAAAGAAGTCAAAGGTACTTTTCATATAGGTCAAAGAGGTCAAAATTGGTCGAAGCGCAATTTCAGCCCGTAAAATGTAGTCGTGGAAAAGAGTTGCGTAACGGGTCGTAAAAGTAAAAACTTTTATTGGGCTTAAAAACATGTTATCTACAGGTCTTATAGGATTTTTGGAAATTTTGTCAAATTTTATAAGTGTGGTTAAATAAGGTAAAACAGCCCGTACTTTAGTCAAGTGCCGGCGAGAATGAGTAAAAATGGACAACGTAAGTAATAAGAACGAATGGTATAAAATGAGTGATGATTGTTGTTTTTGTTTTTGGCGTGAGTTATACTTGTCCTAAGTTACTAGTATATATGTATTTTATACAGTACCGTAAAGTATTTAAATGAGATTACTCATTACGCGTTATTTGTGATAGGTGTTGATTTAACCGGGCATCCGTTTCGTCGTCAGTGATCATCCCTCGAACTACCGACTACTTAAGATATAAGGTGTGAATTTATAGCCTCGCTTATATTTATTTCAAATTGTTTTACCCGCGAGGGAAATGCATGCTAGTTTTTTTAAAAGGAACGTATATCATGAATGATTGTTAGACCCGAAAGTTGCCTTAGAAATTGTGTTGAGTACCAAAGTTGCAAAAGTCCCTAAAATCATGAACTATTAACTATTGTCCTGCCCTCGAGTAGGGGGAAATAGCCGCTTATGCAATTTGTAGTACTACGGGGTTAACGACCCAATGCTAGCCGAGAAGCTGTACTTATAGTAAGTTCTGCGGTAGATTATTTTGTATGAGAAATAAGGTATAATTGCAACTGATGCCTTTAGAAGGGGCACTGGTTTCATTTGAATCACGCCGGTATTTATTACGCGGGTGATTGAGTTAACGGATTAGTGTCATGAGCTTAAACACAATTGTCAGTATCCTGATTATAGATTGTTTGATCGACAAGTCTATAAATGATCACGAATGGTTTTTATTATATATACGTTCAAATGGATTGTAAAACCTATGAATTCCACTCAACGTTTTCGTTGACCAAATTTTTGGCATGTGTTTCAGGTAACCGCTGAGGTGTAGGATGGAGCATGCATGGGATGGATGTTGTGTGTACGGCTTGGAGTCCGCTTGTTTTTCCCTCCTTTTCTACTTAAACATTTTTAAGTTTAATGTTATGTTGTTGTAAAACTGAAGTTTTTGGGTTGAGATTCATGGGGACCGAAAACGCTAAACTCTGTGTACTATTGGGGTTTGGAAAAACAGTGGACATGTATTATCTAACAATTTTAAATTTCAAGTTTTAAGTTGACGTCTTTTTTTAGCGTCGTTTGATATATCTTGTGTGCAATGAATACTGTGTAGCACCCATTGTTGTAGTTCCGCTGCGCATAGCAATTGTGGGGGTGTTACAGATTGGTAATCAGAGCCACGAGTTATAGAGAACTAGGTCGTTTTTGAAAATCCTAAACTATAACTTTTGGTGTCGTAAGAAAGGGTCCAAGCACACACAACTATCCTGCATGGCTCCGGTAAGATTTATTGTTGTATTTATGGCATTTGACGTATACTTTTGAGTAAACTATATATGTGGGTAATTATTACGTAAGTATGGAATTACTATATGTAGACGTTGAATTTTACGTGAAATATCCGACATCGTAATTTTTGTATTAATCATGCATGAGCATCATATTATTACATTTCGGGCATATGTACCACCTTTGCATTGCATTTGCATGCATATATTTATAACTATTGTATAATTACTTATGTACCCTTCGAAATTCGCTGTTATTGCAGGAATGGCCGAGGTACCGCCTAACGATAATGGAAACGATTACGTCATAGGTCACGAAGGGGGACCGTTTCCTCCGAAACCGCCGGACAATGATAATGGATGGATCGCTCCAGAAGACGAAATAGGGCCGGAAAACGACAATGGCGAAAGTGAGGTGGATAATTTCAGCATGAGTAGTGACGAGAGTGAGGATTCTGAGGAAGAACCCGAGGAGCTAATGGATGATGGCATTCCCGAGGATGCCGTAGGCCAGACCGAACCTGATTTGTTTCAATCCCCGAATTCGCCGAAGGGTTATGAGGTACCACCGACCGGTCGTTATGAGCAACAACCCTTTAATCACCCGATGGAAAATTGTAAGGATTATTTGAGAACCGTGCCAGGATTGGTTAGAGTAAGTAATGGGAGCAGTGGAGAGTCCTGCAAGTCATCCAAGTCGCCATCGATTCATGAGAATATTGCAAGGGTCAACTTTCCGAGACCGAGACACTACTGGGATCCCGCAGGTCATTTGGGGAGGATGGAAAGGTTGAGTATGATGGGATAGTGAACACAAGTGACATCAACAGTTTAAGATCAATGGTTGCAAATTTAAGTGCTAGTCTTGACCGTGTTAGGGAGGATCAGGTGAGGTTGTCGAGGATGCAGAGTTGGGAGCATCGTGTGAGGGATTCATTGCCCCCGGATTGGAGATTCGTGGACGATTTGGAGATGGAGGCGAATGACTTCATGATTCAGCCGCCTACTAGAGGTGCTTGTATTACGGTGGGAAGTCAGGTAGCGATTGAGTATGGATCCACATCAGGGACGAAAAAGGAAATGGAATGTGAGTCGGATGAAAAAGGAAAAAGAAAAGTGGATGATGTGGATGAGGACGTTAGTGATGAGGAAACCGAGGAAGACGACGACGAGCCGCCATCCAAGAGGCCGCGTGGATCACCACATGCCTAGTTACTTGTTTTGTATTTTCTTTGATCATTGTAATAGAACTATTTTAGACCTTTGTATGATGGTATTATGACGAGAAACTCAAGTACTTGATGTTTTGTGGTGAACGATTGTAGTGGCAATACTTGTCACGATTTTGGTTAATTATCAATACAATCTATGTTACCTTTCATGATCTGTGATATGTCTTAAATTTGATCTTTTGTAGTGTGAATTGATGAATATTAGTAACTCCGTAGTGATGTGTCGTTGTATGTATTTTATGTCTGGGAAACTTGATATGAATACTTACATTGTTTTTCTATTTTCCTTGTCTTGCAGAAAGAGATATTCGATAACACCATGCCTCCAAAGTTGACTGCCGATCGTGTTAACACCATGATTCAGGAAGCTATAGCAAATGCGTTGGAAGCGGACCGAGCTGGGAGAAATCAGGACCAGGGAAGGAACGCGGGGAGACAGCAAGCCCCGAGGGTGTGTACCTATTCTAGCTTTATGAAGTGCGGTCCCACGCAGTTCCGTGGAACGGGTGGAGCTTTAGAACTTAGACGATGGTTGGAAAAGGTTGAAAGTACGTTTGAAATCAGTGGTTGTGCAGAAGCGGATAAAGTGAAGTTTGCAGCGGCTACGTTTCTCGATGATGCGTTAAGTTGGTGGAATACCCAGGTAGCTACGGTTGGATTGGCTGTAGCGAATGCAAGGACGTGGAATGCGACCAAAGCTTTGTTGACTAAGAAGTTTTGCCCAGAGGAGGAATTGGGGCAATTGGAGGACGAATTGAGGCATTTGACCTTGAAGAACAACGATATATCTGCTTACACCAGGAGATTCAATGAGTTAAGTCTTTTGTGTCCGGACATATTTGCCAATGATGCCAAGAAAATGAAGCAGTATATTAAGGGTTTATCTAGCAATATCAAAGGTGAAACAACTTCGTCAAAACCTGGAACGTTTGATGAAGCGGTTCAAATGGCTCACGCTTTGATGGACGTTAAGCTTCAGGACAAACAGAACTACATTGCTGAAGGCAACAAAAGGAAATGGGAAGCGGCACAAAGTAATCAATCCCAAGGCCAGAACCGAGGTGGAAATCGAAACAACCATGGGCCGAACCGTAATCAGCAGTTTAATCAGAGAAGGAACGAAGGGATGAGGGCAGTGACGAACCCTAGAGGTGTGAAAGTGAATCCCCATTGTGGAAAGTGCAACTTGTATCATGTGGGAAATTGCCCGCCGGCATGCGGCAAGTGTGGAAAGGCAGGTCATAGGACATCTGGTTGTCGAACGGGAGGAGTAGCCACTGGGGCTAATGCTATTAGGATGAGGGGATGTTATAGTTGTGGAGAAAGGGGTCATGTGCAAGCGAATTGCCCGAAGGCAGGAAACAGGCGGGGAGGTAATAATGCGGCTGCTGTGTATCAAGTGGGAACTGCTGATAAACCACAGGGTCCAAATGTGGTTACCGGTACGTTTTTGCTAAACGCTTGTTATGCTAGTATTTTGTTTGATTCTGGCTCCGACAAGAGTTTTGTAGATGTTAAATTTAGTCATCATATCGATAGAAAACCGGTGTTGTTAACGACTAGTTATAATGTTGAATTAGCCGATGGAAAAATTGTTAGTACGAATTCTATACTGAAAGGGTGTACCTTGAAGTTAGGAAATTACGCTTTTAAGATCGACTTGATGCCTATAGAGCTAGGATCGTTTGACGTGATTGTGGGAATGGATTGGCTAATGGCGCATAGTGCTACGATCGTCTGTGGTGAGAGATTGGTTCAGATTCCGCTGAGGAATAGGGTTTTGACGGTAAAGGGAGACGAATGCACTTCTCGTTTGAAGGTGATTTCGTGTTTGAAAATGATGAAGTACGTAGAGAGCGGATACGATGTGTTTTTGGCACAAGTTTCGAGCGATGGTGATGTAGAGGCGAGGATCGAAGAGGTACCAGTTATTTGCGAATATCCGGACGTTTTTCCAGACGAGTTGCCAGGTTTACCGCCTACCCGTGAGGTCGAGTTTCGAATTGATTTAGTGCCAGGAGCTGCGCCGGTTGCACGTGCACCTTATCGCTTAGCACCATCTGAGTTAAAGGAGTTAGCGGATCAATTGAAGGAATTGATGGACAAAGGATTTATTAGGCCGAGCTCATCACCTTGGGGAGCGCCAGTGTTGTTCGTAAAGAAGAAGGATGGTTCGTTTAGGATGTGTATCGACTATAGGGAACTCAATAAGCTGACGGTTAAGAATCGGTACCCATTGCCGAGGATTGATGATTTGTTTGATCACTTGCAAGGTTCCAGTGTATACTCTAAGATCGATTTAAGATCCGGGTATCATCAACTGCGTGTAATAGAGGAGGATATTCCTGTAACTGCCTTTCGTACGCGGTATGGACACTTTGAATTTCGAGTGATGCCGTTTGGGTTGACGAACGCGCCTGCTGTATTCATGGATCTTATGAATCGCGTGTGCAAGCCGTATCTAGATAAGTTTGTTATTGTTTTCATCGACGATATACTTATTTACTCTAAGAGTAGGGAGGAGCACGAGAAGCACCTAAGAAAGATTTTGGAGTTGTTAAGGAAGGAGAAGCTGTATGCAAAATTCTCTAAGTGTGAGTTTTGGTTGGAATCAGTGCAGTTTCTAGGTCATGTGATTGATAGTGAGGGAGTTCGTGTAGATCCTGCTAAGGTAGAAGCGATCAGGGAATGGTCAGCACCGACGACGCCGACTGAAGTTCGACAATTTTTGGGTTTAGCGGGGTATTATAGAAGGTTTATTGAAGGATTTTCGTTGATTGCAAAACCATTGACGCGGCTTACCGAAAAGAATAGGGTGTATGAATGGGGAATTGAGGAAGAGCTTGCTTTCGAAACGCTCAAGGATAAGTTATGTTCCGCACCGATTTTATCATTGCCTGAAGGAACCGAAGGCTTCGTAGTGTATTGTGATGCGTCTCGTAAGGGTTATGGAGCGGTATTAATGCAACGTGAAAAGGTGATAGCTTACGCGTCGAGGCAATTAAGGAAGAACGAGGAGAACTACACGACGCACGATTTGGAATTAGGAGCTGTAGTTTTTGCGTTAAAGCTGTGGAGACACTATCTGTATGGGACAAAGTGTGTTGTATTCACTGATCACAAGAGTTTGCAGCACATTTTAGATCAAAAGGAGTTGAATATGCGACAAAGACGATGGGTTGAACTACTGAGTGATTATGACTGCGAAATTCGCTACCACCCTGGAAAGGCGAATGTTGTAGCGGATGCACTGAGTAGGAAGGAACGGGAGAAACCTTTGAGGGTTAGAGCGTTAGTGATGAGTGAGAGCGTTGACTTAACCGAAACCATACTGAAGGCTCAGGAGAGAGGATTAATGAAAGGGAATGTTGAAGCCGAGAATTTGGGACGAATGTTGAAACCTCTTTTCGTGATTAGGTCAGACGGACTGAGATATTTTGAGAATCGGATTTGGTTACCATTGTGTTCATCTGAGGAAGGAAAGCCTGGAGTTCGAGAATTGGTTATGAATGAGTCGCATAAGTCGAAGTATTCGATACATCCTGGATCGGATAAGATGTACCACGACCTGAAGAAAGTTTATTGGTGGCCGAATATGAAGGCAGATATCGCTCGTTACGTTAGTAAGTGTTTGACTTGCGCGAAGGTTCAGGCAGAACATAAGAAACCATCGGGATTGTTGGTACAACCGGAAATCCCAGAATGGAAATGGGAGAAAATCGCAATGGATTTCGTGACGGGTTTACCTAGGACTCCTAGTGGATGCGATATGATATGGGTAATTGTGGATAGGTTGACGAAATCTGCTCATTTCTTACCTATGAAGAAGACGGACAGCATGGAAAAACTCGCCAGCGTGTACGTGAAGGAGATCGTCTGTAGACATGGAGTGCCGTTATCGATCATTTCGGATCGCGATAGTAGATTTACGTTGGAATTTTGGAAATCGCTTCAACGTGCGATGGGCACTGAACTGAGTTTAAGCACGGCTTATCACCCGGAAACTGACGGCCAGAGTGAACGAACGATTCAAACGATGGAGGACATGCTCCGAGCATGCGTGATTGATTTTGGAGGAAGTTGGGAACGCCACTTGCCTCTGGTGGAATTTTCGTACAATAATAGTTATCATGCGAGTATCAAAGCAGCACCGTTCGAAGCATTGTATGGAAGGAAGTGTAGATCGCCTGTGTGTTGGAGTGAAGTAGGGGAAAGTCAATTGACTGGACCCGAAATGGTTTTAGAAACGACAGAGAAGATCGTGCAAATCAAGAACCGACTACTTGCTGCGAGAAGCCGACAGAAGAGTTATGCCGATAACCGAAGGAAACCGTTGGAGTTTGAAGTTGGAGATATGGTTATGCTTAAGGTATCGCCGTGGAAGGGTGTAATTCGTTTTGGAAAGAAAGGAAAGTTGAGTCCGCGGTATATTGGACCGTTTAAGATCGTTGAACGAATTGGACCAGTAGCGTACAAGTTAGAATTGCCGACCGAGCTTAGTGCTATTCATGACACGTTTCACGTATCGAACCTGAAGAAGAGTTTGGCGGATAAGGAATTGGTGATTCCTTTGGACGAGATTCGACTAGACGACAAAATGCACTTTGTGGAAGAACCTGTGGAAATTATGGACCGAGAGGTCAAGCGGTTGAAGCGTAGTAGGATTCCTATTGTGAAAGTCCGATGGAATTCTAAGCGTGGACCGGAATACACCTGGGAACGTGAGGACTTTTTCAAGGAAAGGTATCCTCATCTGTTCCAGTAAGACGAAATGTGAGTACAAGAAGAGGCGAGCGCCGGGACGTCGCTCTCTTTAAGGAGGGGTGGATGTGACACCCTAGAATCGAGGTCATTAACGTTACCCTAAATTACGCTAATTTTTGAAATTTTTAATAAATTTTAATTTCTATATTTATAAGTATTTTGGTTAAAGCCGATGTTCGAGGTTATAATTTTTACGATTGACGTTTTAAGAAGGACGATGACGATTACGATCCCGAGGGATGCCCAATTTTATATAATTTTTGACGATTTATCGATAATGTAATTTTTCGAGAATTTTACTTACGGTTCGTGTTAAGTTGAGTCGGGTGAGTTTTATAGCCTTCCGAGTACATTTAAAGCATCCCAAAAATATTTTGGAGCGTTCGGGAAGATTTCCGACTCCCGTAAAATTTTCAAAATTGACAAATGGGTCGAACCCGCAAAGTTTTGAGGACGTTTTCCATTTAAGGCCAAAAGAAGCTAAATATTGCAAAAAGGCCCCTCCCAACCCACCAAAAAGGCCAAAATTGACACACACACAAACACATACAAAACTTTCACCAAAAATCAAACTCTCTCTCCCTCCTTGCTCTCTAAAGCCGACGGACACCCCAAACCACCAAGAAATTCACCAAAAATCTTTTTCCACTTGATTTTCCTAAAAACTAAGGTTAGACCACATCTAGTTTGGTCATTCCCCACATTTTCATGTGCTCAAATCCCACATGCACTAACAAAAATTTTCCAAGATTTTTCAAGATGATCCAAATTCGTTTTTGTGGCTAAATGTGCTAATGCATGTTGATTTTATGTGTTATGGATGCATAAACACCAAGAAAACCCACCAAAATCAATTTGGTTGTGGTGATTGGGGCACCCAAACCCCACGGCAATGGGGGTGTTTGGGGAGCCATGGTGGTTGTTGATTTTGAGTGTTGTTCTTATGTTTGGTTTATTGTTTTAGGATGTTTTACATAGGTTTAATTAGTTGCATGTTCATTTCTTTGAATTTTTGATTTTGAGATTGGTTGATCAATAGGGGTAGGAATGAAATTTGGTGTTAGGATATGTTTGGGAAGGCTTAGGATGATGTTTAGTGGTGGTTAGAAGGCTTGGAATCGAGTCTAAGTGCGTTTTTGGTATGGTCATTTTTAGGCAGAAACATTAGGTCCATTTCATAAAAATTATTTTTTTTCCAGGTCTTGAAAACTAAATGTAGTGATAGAGGGTCTTCTTAGCTTTAATTTGGTATAAGGTAGAGCCCGTGACTCAAAACGAGCTAAAAGTTATGACATTTTAAAGATCGGGTACCGGGAGACGAGGACTTTCATAATCCGAATTTGTGCAAAGTTTTAGTCAAATCCCGAGGGTCACAAGTATGAATTGGTAAATGGTCAAGGGTCAAAATTTGGTCCCAAACCTGTATAAATGGGTCTATATGTTGACTTAGGTGTCAAAGAAGTCAAAGGTACTTTTCATATAGGTCAAAGAGGTCAAAATTGGTCGAAGCGCAATTTCAGCCCGTAAAATGTAGTCGTGGAAAAGAGTTGCGTAACGGGTCGTAAAAGTAAAAACTTTTATTGGGCTTAAAAACATGTTATCTACAGGTCTTATAGGATTTTTGGAAATTTTGTCAAATTTTATAAGTGTGGTTAAATATGGTAAAACAGCCCGTACTTTAGTCAAGTGCCGGCGAGAATGAGTAAAAATGGACAACGTAAGTAATAAGAACGAATGGTATAAAATGAGTGATGATTGTTGTTTTTGTTTTTGGCGTGAGTTATACTTGTCCTAAGTGACTAGTATATATGTATTTTATACAGTACCGTAAAGTATTTAAATGAGATTACTCATTACGCGTTATTTGTGATAGGTGTTGATTTAACCGGGCATCCGTTTCGTCGTCAGTGATCATCCCTCGAACTACCGACTACTTAAGATATAAGGTGTGAATTTATAGCCTCGCTTATATTTATTTCAAATTGTTTTACCCGCGAGGGAAATGCATGCTAGTTTTTTTAAAAGGAACGTATATCATGAATGATTGTTAGACCCGAAAGTTGCCTTAGAAATTGTGTTGAGTACCAAAGTTGCAAAAGTCCCTAAAATCATGAACTATTAACTATTGTCCTGCCCTCGAGTAGGGGGAAATAGCCGCTTATGCAATTTGTAGTACTACGGGGTTAACGACCCAATGCTAGCCGAGAAGCTGTACTTATAGTAAGTTCTGCGGTAGATTATTTTGTATGAGAAATAAGGTATAATTGCAACTGATGCCTTTAGAAGGGGCACTGGTTTCATTTGAATCACGCCGGTATTTATTACGCGGGTGATTGAGTTAACGGATTAGTGTCATGAGTTTAAACACAATTGTCAGTATCCTGATTATAGATTGTTTGATCGACAAGTCTATAAATGATCACGAATGGTTTTTATTATATATACGTTCAAATGGATTGTAAAACCTATGAATTCCACTCAACGTTTTCGTTGACCAAATTTTTGGCATGTGTTTCAGGTAACCGCTGAGGTGTAGGATGGAGCATGCATGGGATGGATGTTGTGTGTACGGCTTGGAGTCCGCTTGTTTTTCCCTCCTTTTCTACTTAAACATTTTTAAGTTTAATGTTATGTTGTTGTAAAACTGAAGTTTTTGGGTTGAGATTCATGGGGACCGAAAACGCTAAACTCTGTGTACTATTGGGGGTTGGAAAAACAGTGGACATGTATCATCTAACAATTTTAAATTTCAAGTTTTAAGTTGACGTCTTTTTTTAGCGTCGTTTGATATATCTTGTGTGCAATGAATACTGTGTAGCACCCATTGTTGTAGTTCCGCTGCGCATAGCAATTGTGGGGGTGTTACAATATTTGGCTCAACTTGTCAAGAATTGTGTGATGACTTTGCCAAAATCATGCATGATGAGTTTGAAATGAGTATGATGGGAGAACTTAACTTCTTTTTAGGACTCCAAATTAAACAAATGGACGACGGTATTTTATTTAGTCAATCTAAGTACGCTAAAGAAATGCTAAATAAATTTGGATTAGAAGAATGTAGACCAATGAAGACCCCAATGGCCTCGGATACTAAACTCACCGTAGATGATGATTGTGAGTCGCTAGACAACACCAAATATAGAGGTATGATTGGTAGTCTGCTGTACCTAACGGCAAGTCGACCAAATATCATGTTTAGTGTTTGCCTTTGTGCTCGCTTCCAAGAGGCTCCCAAAACCTCTCACCTCGAAGCGGTTAAGCGTATCTTCTGATACATTAAAGGCACTATACATTTAGGATTATGGTATCCTAAAGGGACCGGCGTAGAAACCATTCTCTACGCGGACTCGGATCATGCGGGAGACTATGTGGACCGGAAAAGCACTAGTGGAGTTTGTACCTTCATGGGTTGTTGTTTAACTTCTTTTGCAATATCCACCACGGAAGCCGAGTATGTGAGTGCCGGAAAAGCATGCCAACAAGCTCTATGGATGAAGCAAGCGCTTGTTGATTACAGGATTTCTCTTGATGATGTTCCCATCATGTGCGATAATAAAGGTGATATAGACCTTAGCAAGAATCACGTGCAACATTCGCGAACCAAACACATAGAAATTCGACACAATTTCCTTAGGGATAATGTTCAAAAGGGGAACATTTCTATTGAGAAGGTACCCTCCGAAGACAACTTAGCCGACATCTTCACTAAGCCACTTAAGAGGGAACCTTTTAATTACTTGCGTCTAGGTCTAGGATTAATGGACCATCTTCCTTAATTACCTTCTTTTCATTTTGTGTGTTTTCTTTTACCACTTTGAGTCATTGAGTCTTCCAAACTCTTTTTGAAAAACCCTCTCTTCTCCTTTTCAAAATTCTCAAAGTCTCTTTTGAAAATGGTTGAGAAATACGTTTGACATTGTTAATTCAATCTAAAAACGGTTTTTCATAGATTCCCGCTATTAATCTAGAGCTTACATAATTCATATGTATGATTCTCTCAAACATAGCAAGAACAAGATAGAATCATGGAGGATCATTGTGTCATGACTTAAGGTCTTGTCTTACACACCTCCTACATCGATTTTTTATTCCATGTATTTTGGTCAAATATCTATTTGGTAAGTTTGCATATGTTTTCTTTGTCTATCTTTGCTTTTAAGCATATCCCTATGATAAGTTAGACTAGAAAAATAAGATTTGCTGAAAAATCTTCCTCCAAACACCAAACACAGCCTCTGCAGGCGGTTCCATATGTGAACCACGGTGCCTTAGTGATAAGGTACCGCCTGTCCTGATAAGGAACCGCCTACAGTGCCTTCCTTTTCGGGTTTTTGTCTGAAACTCCAGATTTGCTCCAACATTTTTGAGAATCATTGTTTCAAACCCTTTGACCACCCCAAAAATACCTTAAGCCTTCCCTATTTAAACCATAAGCATTTTGCCATACTTCACATCCCAAAATGTCTTATTCTCCCAATGAAAGCCTTGAATCTCCTCCATTTTCTCCAATTGCTTTCAATCCTAAATCACCCAAGAACCAATACAATCCAAACTCACAAAAGAACACTCTTAATCACATCTCTCCTACCAAGAATGTTGATTGTGGAACATCTTTTCTTCCACCACCACCCTTTAGTGTTCTTCCTCCTTCTCATGATAATGTCATGCACCATGGAACATATTGTCATTGTTGTCAATATCAACATCTTGCTATGGCACACATCTATGAGGAGTTGAGCTACATCAAGAGTTTGTTAATCAAGCCTCCTCTTCACTATGATTATGAGATCTCCAACAAGCCACCACCACCACCCTCCGCCATTACCTTGTCTTTCATATAAGCATTGGTTGCTTATCCTCAAGACACCAAATTCAAGCAAATCTTAGAATTCTAGAATAACTAGGATTAGATTTATGCTTTTGGCTTGTTTCTTTTTTTTCTTCTTCATACATCTTTGTATGAAGTTCTTTTAGTAACCTATCTTGGATCTTTGTCTTTATGTTTTCTTCTCTTTTATTTTGTGACCTATTGCTATATCTTGTTGGTTGTTTCTTTTATTCAACTACCCTTCTATGTAGCTTGTCACCATATCTCGATTCCTCGGTGCCCCAAGCTAGGGGAGTAAGCACCAAGGGGGAGTCTTTGCAAAGTCCGTCTCTTCAACACCGACTTATGCAACCTTTTTTCTTTGACAAAGGGGGAGAAATGAATAAACTCGTCTTCGAAAATCTTGTTTTTTGTGTGATTGAGTTTATGTATTGTCGGAATAAAAAAGGGGGAGATTGTTAATGCAATAATGCCTAAAAACGTTACTTGCATTTTTCGATCTCGCTTAGTTTTGATTACGACAATATGTAAAAACAAGCATTTACAAAAACAACAAAAAACGAATTCTTGAGTTTAAGTATTTTTCATTTTACCCAGTTTCACTTAAGGTATGGATAAACAAGTACTAACCTTAATCAAGTGATCAAGTGATTTAATCTTTTCTTAAAAATCACTTTTTATTAAGTGTGACAAGTTTTTATTAAACTTTCTTTTTAAGAAAATGTTTTATTAAATTAATTATTTGAAAATTTGAAAATGGCATATTCTTATTTGGTTAGGAATATTCTATCAGGATATTTTTTAAACCAGATATGACCTCCACCACTAAAGGACAAAAAGGGAGCGGAGTCTAGTCCAGCGGTTCCTTAGCTCCTAGGCGGTTCCTTATCGATAAGGTACCACGGGCTAAGATAAGGAACCGCAGGCAGATATAGCCGTTGGCCCTTTGTCCTATAAATAGTGGACCATTCTCAGCTTTTCAACTCACCTCTTTTGCACATCTATTTCTAGATTCAAACACTCTTCTTTAATCACTCAAATCTTTGATCATTTGGTTGATTACTACTTGTTTAAGAAGTGAATCTTGTTCTTCCATCCCTTCCTCTCCAAGTGCAAAGAGAAGAACACTATCCTTGTGAAGTGTTGAGTCCACCACCAAAGATCCATTGAAGATCTAATTTTATACATTTGTTGTTGTGTCATAGTTGTGAAGATCCAAGTAGTTGTGTCTATTTGGAAGTTGTGTATGTACTAAGTATAGTTGTGTAGATTGGTCCTAGCTACGATTAGGGCTCGACTTTTAGCTTAGAGTCGGAAATTGGTTAAGTGACGTGTACGGTTTTCTCCACCATAAGGAGCTTTTTGTGTAGTGAACTCTCGAGTAAGGAGTACTCGAGGAGTGGAGTAGGAACGAGGAGTGAGCTTCGTTGCCGAACCACTATAAATCCTTGGTGTTCGGTTTGATCTTTCTTTACCCTTAACTCTTTACATTCTTTATTCTTTGTGCATATATTTTTGTTAGTATTAGTTTAGTTACACTGTCATTGTTCATATTGTGCATAAGAAGATTTCACATATTTCGTCAAGCCTAAGTTTTTGAAAAAGGATTTTTTTAAAACCACCTTTTAACAAGTAAATATAAGAAACTATTCAACCCCCCCCTTCTAGTTTCTACATAATTATTGAAAGTACGCTGAGTGCTTGTCAGTATCATATTTATTTTTTGCGAGCATTGCATAAACATCATTTGCATTGTGTTGCATAGCATGGATAACGTATGACATTTGCATGAGCATTGCATACTAATTATTATTTTATTAACGATGACCTTAAGTATCCTTAACCCTTATAATTGTAGAAAATGGCTGGTTTATCTCGTGAGGATGGATGGATTGATATGACCAATGTAGTGGATGGTGAGGAAGTAGATAACTTTGGTTCTAGTGACGATGAGGAGCCTTTTGAGTTTTTAGATGATGGGATTCCACTTACTGCAGTTGGTCAGACAGAGCCTGAGTTGATACAAGGTAGTTATGTTCCAAGGGTCAGTGTTGTGCCACAGACTGTTCCTGATTGTCAGAGACCTGTTGTTCGTTCTTCGACTCCTACTTGTGATGCTTATATTAGTAGTTTGCCTAGGATTGCATTTGCTAGGGGTGATGTTCCTGTTGAGTCGAGTAGGGCTGCTAGTGCTCGATCTATTCATGATGGTATTCCTAAGGTTTATTGTCCAGGTCCTAGGTCTTATGATGATATTTTCTGGTTTCTTAAGAAGTTTGATAGGTCTTTGTTTGAAAGGTATTTAGTTGAGACTCGTGTGATTAGGAGGTTTGAGCTGAATGAGAAAAAGTTTGACAGGTTTGTTGGTAGTGTGAGGAGATCAGAGTTTGTTAGGGCAAGGGAAATGGATGAAGTTGTTAGATTGAGATCTATGGTGCTGAATTTGAGTGGGCAAGTTGAAAGGTTGCGTAGGGAGAAAGAAAGGAATGCAAGGTTGAGTGTGTGGGTTTGCGGTGAGATCTTTTCCTAGTCGAGGTGTAGTGATTCGTGATGTGTCGAATCAGGTTGAAGCTCAAGTGTTGGTGAGGCCAAGTGAAGGAAGTAGTGGAAAGGGGAAGGAAAAAGTGGAGGAAGAATCTGATGATGATGATAGCAGCAGTGATGACGAGCCGATGTACAAGAAGGTGCAGGGATATGATGTTTAGTTCTTTATGTTGTTTTTACTTAGCCTTGTTGTAATAGAACTTATGTAGACTCGTAATCTAGTATGTGATGAAACTTAATGACTTTAAGTTTGCTGTGATGAAGGATTGTAGTGACATTACTTGTCACAATTTTGTGGAGATTTTCCAAAGGAATCCAAAATTACCTTCATGACTTATGATTTGTCTTATTAGTTCTTGTGTGAATTGGTTAATGATCCATTGTGAATTGTGTTGTTGGTGCATGTAGTATCCATGCTACATCTTGATAGAGAAATCCTTCTTCTTATCTTGATATGAATACTGACTTGTTCTTTTTCCTGTATGATCATAGGGAGGAAGGAGTTGGGAGGCATTTTTCTGACTTTACTAAATTATTGTTTGGTTAGTTTCCTTTAAACATGTCGCCTAAATTGACGACTGCTACTGTTAATACCATGATTGAGCAAGCTATTGCTAGAGCTTTGGAAGCTGAACGTGCTGCGAGGAACCAAGAGGCTGAGAATAGGAATGCTGCTGGTCAGGTTGGATGGAATGTTGGAAATTGTCACACCCCCAATTTATTAGAGTAGGGGAACACAATGGGATGCGACTATCATGACTATCATGAGACATAGATTATAAAGAACGACATTAAAAGTCGTTTTAAATTTATTAAAATTAAATAAAGTTGTGCGGAAGCATTTGATACAACATTATAGAATAAACCAATTTTTGAAGACATGACATAAGTGTTCAAATTCTCAAAAGATAGTCACGAAATATTATTTATCTCCATAGCCCAACCACGTCACTCCTCCGTCTTGATACCTGAGAAAGACATTGCTAAAGTGTCAACACAAAGGTTGGTGAGTTCATAGGTTTAGTTACAAAATAAGTGTGATGAACCATAAGATCTAATCAGGCAACCGACATATAACCAAACATGGCTATAATCAAAATAGTATACGTTTGTATCCCTACGTCTAAGCTCATGACACCGAAGCGTTAACCAACAATATAATAAGAGCCCAAAGCAGATACCTATCCTGGAGCATCTGTGAGGATTCAAATGTAAGTGTATCTAATTTGACCACACAGTCACAATTAGATAGGGAGGTCAGTCCCAATAGATCTATCCATAACATTTGCGCTTACACACAAGTAATTAACGGTTCATGATAGCGGGCTAAAGGCAACTAGGATATCGGGGACTTAGACATCAAGTAGGCAAACGTATCAAGTTTTAGCACTTATGTTCATCCGTAAAAATAAGCAATGTTCTCACCCCAAAAGTATATTAAAACATGTAAAAAGTGGGGCTATGAAACTCACCTTGAAGCAATACCAATAGAAAAATAGCACAACGTAGACATGGTGAAACAATAGCTCGAAACAATATGTAACCTAAGTTAAATAAGGTATGTATTACTATACATGCAACACGAAAATAAACGTAACATTTAGTCCCCTAGTATGTGCTTGAGTTTATTTAAATAATTCAATAGTTTTTAACTCTTGCGAAAGTTTAACGTTCTAATAAAAGTGTAGTCATTTAGCCTACATATATTTACCAATATTGAACACTTCGCAGTCGATATAGTTTATTTAGTTGGGTCGTTTAATGGGTCAAATATCCCAAATATATTTTATTAAAAATATATCTTAAATAAATAAACTAAAAAGAATTTATAAATGTATTACATATTAATTTTCTTTAAATAAAAAGTACATGTCTCATGTCATGAGACATGAGACACATGACACCTATCCATTTTGAAAAACAATTCCAACAGTGAAAAATTCATACGCTGTGTTTGTTTTTGGTATAGGGCCAGTTTTCATGATTTTTAAACGTCAATAACGGACTAGATAATGGCTCGCGGCATGAGCCGAAAGTACCATTGGATAAGTATCCGTGGTGTCTATAAGATCAAGTTTGTGGTTTAAGCAAACGAGGTCGTTTGGTATGTTAAAAATGTCCATGAAAAGACGACATTTCCGCCTCATATCGACATCGAAACAAGGTGGGTTTTACGAGTTTTTAGACTAGAATAATAGACTCATTAGCAACTCACGGTGTAAAACAAGAATAGCGCTGGATAGCTAGCCGGGTGGCCTATAAGTAGGTGTTTTAAGTTTTATAAACCGAAGTCATTTGATGGGTTAAAATCGTGTTCGAAGTAAGGGTTGTGCAACAACTTTAAAAGAATAGTGTTTAATGGTCAGTTTCGATCTCATCTATGGTTCCTGATAAAGACTTTTGGGTCGAACCAAAAGTATGCTCGTGTAGACAGCACGGCCGTCTACAACTTTCGTTGTTTAACCGTCTCGGGGCAAGGTTGTCTCGAGGGTCTAATATAGGTCGGAAAAAGGTCGAGTGGAAACTAGTTTATGTTCAAAAATTTAACCACTGTTGTTGGTTATTAGTAAAAACATCACGCTGTCTTATATTTAAGTTCAAATATGGCAGTTTGGTCTGATTTTCATTTGGTCTAAGTTCATACTAACTTGTTTTAAATGTTACCAAGTGATCAGTGTACCATCCTTTTATATTGACCGTAGGGTCCTAAAGTCTCTAATGGCGCTTAAGGAATCAAGATTGCAACAAAACCCGTCACACACTCGAGTGTGACTAGCTTGCCCGATAAATCTCGAGATCACAACAGTCCAACTTAATTACCTTCATGTTTTAAGTTTACAAGCACACACTAGGCTAATGCTATTAAGAACAAAACGAGAAGACGAGAAGAGGGTTTTAATGATGGAATCGGTCCCTTACAACCTCGGACTCACACCCACGACCACGCCAATCAAAACGGCAATATGGGTTTTCAAAGCTTCTGTTTATGAATAAGGAAACCGACTACATACTACTCTTGTAACATAAGGCCTTTATATAACCTTCCCAATAAAGCAACAAAAAAAAACTACCCACTAACTCTTCCTAAAGAATCGGTACATGACCATCACTATCTCATGTCCAACTTACTAGGTCAAACTTAACCAATTCAAACTATCTGTTACACAATTAACTATTATACTCCATGCATACGTAATGTGTAAAACACAAAGACATTTAAACTTAAGGTGATGTAGCCATGAATAAGTGAACCTAAACGATTAATCCAACATTCACCCCTTAATCGTTTATTCACTCTCCTTAATCGCGACAACCGTCATCACCCTGCTGTGTTTTCTTGCTCTCAGTTGCGTTCCTTTTTCCTCTTGTGAGAAAAAACTTTGTTCGGTCTTTCTGTGAATCTTCGTTCATTTGATTCAACAGTTCGGTCTTCGGCTATTAAAGCTTCGGTCTAGATAACCTGCCGTTCATGGTTATCTCTTCGGTCTTCGGTCTATTCTTTCTCAGGTGAGCTTTCAGTCTTTTGTCACCTGTGTCGGTCTAGGTGCTGCCCGGTCTTTTGCAGCTCCTCGGTCTTCTCGGTCTCACGCCGGAGCTTCCTCGGTCTTCTCTACGGCGTCGGTCTTTTCGGTCTTCTTTTCTTTATCGAGCAACACGCGGTCACGGTCTCGGTCTAGGTTGCCTCCTTCGGTCTCGGTCTCGACTTTTTCAGTCTCGGTCTCGGTCTTAACATTCTTGGTCTAGGAACCGTCGTACCGTCGGTATTTTGCGGTTCTTCGGCCATCGCGGTCTTATAAAGCTTTCTACGATCAAAGCTTGCTGCTCACTTTGGTCTTTCGTTGCCTAAGTACATAGAAGGCATTCGGTCTGTTTTCAAACAGCCCCTCGCTGTCCGAACCTTCTCAACACCTGCCCTCCACCGATCGACACACCCACCGATGGCGGATGCTTCCCCGGTACGAGCCTAGCGCTCTGATACCAAATGATGGAATCGGTCCCTTACAACCTCGGACTCACACCCACGACCACGCCAATCAAAACGGCAATATGGGTTTTCAAAGCTTCTGTTTATTAATAAGGAAACCGACTGTGACAAATCTAACATTTTTAGGTAGTGAAATTTTTTCTCATATAATATTTTGAAACTTATTTTTGTGTTGGTTGACGAAAATTTGGGCTTACGTGCATAATTTGGCGTCTTTTACGACTAAACCGGAAACCTTAGGATTATGTACTTACGTTTTCGAACTCCGTTTTTGATGAGACAATTTTTATTGGATTCGTTTTGTGACGGTGATTCATAATTTATAAAAACGTTTTTCGTAAAACGACCCGAGGGCACGTAAATCGAGAAAACTAGAATCGAGAAATACCCGTAAACTAGTGAGATGGGACAAAACACTTTGTCCCACCCCACTAGCAATATGGGACGGCTACACTTGACACCACAACACTAATGTGGCATCAAGTTAGCTAATACTTACACAAGTGTAAGCAAATGCTTACACATTAAGCAACTTTACCACAAAACTAGCAAGTTGTTTCATTTCTACCATTTCTTCCATGCAAACCACTCTAAAAATCCTCTCAACACTCTCCTTTGTGCCGTCCCAAATAAGCCAACAAACACCATCATTGATCTTTTCTAGCCATAAACCACATGTTTACTAGTCCTATTAAGGTGTTCTCTTGAAGCCTTGATCATTTAGTGGCCATATTAACATCTTTGGAGGTGATTTGCTTGTGTCCTAGGGCTGATTTTCCAACCTATGTTCTTGATATTTGATGGTCTTGGAGATACTTGATGTGTTCATCAAGTTCTTGCCTTCCTAAAACAAGAAATCCACTTGGATTGGTAAAGAAGATCATCCTCTACATTTTTCTCTTATTATTTTGTAAAGAACAAATGTATTTTCTTTCATTTTGTATATGTATATGATGTATATATGATGATAAAAATATTGTGTGGGGATCAAGTGTTGATAAATATGCTTAAAAATGATGATAACCATAAGAAATGAAGCTAAAATCTTGACTATTTAGTTGGCTGTATAAAAACAGTAGATAACTAAAAGATGAACTGATAAAACTGCATGGTTTGATCCATTTACAGTAAGTAGATGATGTTATACACATGTGAGAGTTGGCCATGCAATGGAATCAAAATAATGAGTGAGATATGATCAAAACAAGTTAGGTGGTGTAATCTGAATAAGCAGTACTGTTAAGGCAACTTAGACTCAAAATGGGCAGTAGCTATAACTAAGTTATATGTAGCACATATTATGAAGAATTTGTCATCCAAAAATGAGCTTCTAAGTCATTGTATAACTCTAGATATGGTAAAAATGGTGAATATGAAGTTAAAAATCAGATTTTGGAAATAATGTTTATTATTATTATATAAGCACTCACAATATAATTTATAAAATGTAAAAATATAAACCCACTAACTTATAAAACTTATTTATATAAATGTATAAAAGGTTAATTAAATTGGTAAATTAGATAAATGGTGGTAAAATAATATTTATAAGTAATAAAAACTATAAACTTGATTTTTACGACTTTTTCGGCTATCGCCGTAAAAATTAACGTTTTTCGCCAAATAAAACTTAGACGACCAAACCCGTCTAATGTAAAGTTTATAAAAGTTGTATACTGATGTATAAGTAACTAATACAAGTAAAAACCGATAAAACCCGAACTATAAGAATTACGGACATTTACGAGCTAACTAAACCTATTGGACTAATAATTAGACTTAATAAGATAAATACTTGTAAAAAGAGCTTATTGGGCTTAACCCATTAGGGCCCAACATGAAAAATATATATACTGATCATATAGGTATAAAATGGGTAAAAACAAGTTAAAGAACTTATAAAAGACTTAATAGACTTAAAATGGATAAATAGTTAAAACTAGCTAACTAGTAAGACGTTACCAAAACGTAAACACTAAAATGAGTAAACGAGGATTTATAAACCCACTTGATCATCATCATACGTACAAAATCATCATATGTATATTGTTATTTTGATAAAAGTCATTGGACCGAGTCTAAGACCGATTATTATTTATATAGGTTTCCGTGACCGAAGCACGCCCGTAGCCGATAATCCGCCTTTCATTAACAACGTGAGTTCATAGCCTCGCACTCTTTTAAATGTTTTATAAAATGATTTGTAAACCCGCGAGGGAGATAACATGCTAGATTGTTATAAAAATAGAACACAAGTAGTCCCGATTGTATGCTTAATGATATGGACCCGAATGATGCTATGACCCTATATTCGAGACTAAAAGGATTATTAGTAGTTAGGTTATGTCATTTAAAGTCCCATTAGCATGAATTGTGAACTATCGGGATTTGGTAGACGCTCATGCATTTGATAGTACTATTTGGGGACGATCACCCCAGTTCGCGCCTTGACGGTTGATCCCCGTCGTACCACATTGATTGGTAAGCGAATTTATGTATGAGAAGATTCCATAGCGTGATTTTTGTGACGACACGCTAACTTAGATGGGCAAATTGTTTGTCGGGTTCGCGGCCCGCTGTTTTCACAGTAAGGTAACAATGTCATGCGGCTAATAATAATCCTAATTTAGATACCATGTATCCTAATACAATATAAGACATAAATAATAAACGATAATGACGCTATTACGATGAACATATTACCTATCATGGTAATATAGAGACTACGGTCTCATGGACGGTTTCAGATGAATGCTTGATTTATATATTGCCTGACTAGCAATATGTGGACTTACTTCCGATATTATACTTGTGTTCTGATTTTAAATGAATGTAAATGATTGTTTTATATAACGGTTTTCAATAAACTCTATGAATTCACTCGGCATTCGCTGATATGATTTTTGCATGTTTTCTATCTCAGGTGCTTGAAGGTAATCCGGATGGAGATCGACTCTGATGACCCACACTTAATATTAAAAATGTTCATTCGATCTGTGTTTTGTAAACTTAATGACCTGTATAATTTGGGACCTGTTGTACGCTTTTGAAACTTTTTATCGAATGAATGTTTGTTAAACCTTGTACAACCATTTTTATGTGTTGTCTATGATTGGAATTATTGTGCTATCCCGTAACACTCTGAAAGACCCTTCCGCTGTACCGATACGAAAAATGAGAGTGTTACAGTTTGGTACCAGAGCTCTCGTTGTAGAGAACAAAAGATTTTAAAAACCAAGGTTTTGAACAAAACTTTTCAAAATCTTTTGACAATGAACATTTAAGAAAATATTTGAAAAATCTTTTGACTATAACGGTGCCAGAGATCTCCAACGTTACCAACAAGCCCTATTGAGAAGATATATATTTTGATATATATAATATAATTTATATATATGTATATATCGTGATTTCATTATGTAATTGTTTAACTAGTATGTTATCCTAATACGAGATATATATATAAACGCAGATTGTCATGGCTGACCCTAATATTCCTGTAGAAAACCATGATATTCCCGAAACTAATATAGAAGATGATCCTTATTTAGACTTAGTAGATTATGATATTGATGATGAGGAGGAACCATTTGAGGATCCCGAGCCCGAGTTAGGACTAGGAGATCAGATTGCCCCTCACGTTGACTTAGTAGAGAATGAGATTGAGAATGTGGGTAATGAGAATGTGGAGATTGAGAATGCTGATATTGAGAATGAGGATGAGATTGGGTTAGATGAGTTAGATGATGAGATTGACGACGAGGATGTCGAGGAGGATGTAGGTATAGATGTTGAGGTTAATGACGATGAGGAAGCTGAGCTTATTTATCCGTATGATGTTCCAGAGGGCGAGCCTTTGCCCCCACCAGTTTGTTTGTCTGATTCTGAGGATGAGTTACCTAGGGATGAAATGTCTGAATCGTCTGAATCTGATTCTGAATCAGAGGAGGATGAGGATGACGATGCACCTGACGGTACCGATGGTATTGCTACTCGTAGACATGAGATAGGAGAGTCGTCTAGTACTCGAGAGGCTACTCATATTGATGGTCTTGCACCATGGGCCTTGAGACGTGATCTAGATGCTTCCCGTGTTAAGAGTTGTGTGACAGAGGGTGGATTAGGTGTTGTTCAGATTCAGGTTGCTTATTTGGAGTCGAAGGCTAAGATTGGCGAGAAAGAGCGAGAATTGCTTAGTTTGGATTTAAGTGATGTAGAACGTGGTTTGAATGAGGCTTTTAGGAGGTTATCGGTTTTGGAAAGTGGTGAGTATGCTGCTATGAAGAGAAAGGTGAATTCTATGGAGATTCAGTTGAGTGTGGCTCGTGCGATGCGTGAGAAAGCCGAAAAGGAGTTGAATATATCCCACGGATGGAACAGTAGATTTTATGCCGACATGGTTGAAAGAGGAGTAATCCGTAAGCGCCCAGTTGAAGATGTGTCTAGTGATCGTCCAGCGAAGATCCAGAAGACGATGGATGATGGACCATCTGGCGGTTCTCAGTAGACCAGTCTGTATTTAGTAGTGACCTTTATATCTTTTGTGCTTTTGTAGCTTTGACCGAACCGACTTGTTAGTAGTAGACTTGGCACGAATTTTGAGTGTATATAGTGCTAGAACTTTGATATAGGATGTACTAAGACAATACTTTTGTTTCAAATCGAATGAAATATGTATCTTGTCTTGAATTCCATATTGTGCCTTATTTGTATCTTGATTATGAATTCAATCCATATTATATGAATCCTTTGTTGGATGAATGCTTAATACTTTGAAATTGTGGAATTATAGAACTATGCCGCCCAAGAAGGCTGTGACTGAGGATGATGTACGTAGGATTATTACGGAGCAAGTTACCGCATCTATGACTGAATTTATGGCAAATGCTAGAAATGAAGCTGGCGGTAGTGGAGCTGGCGGTAGTGGAGCTGGCGGTAGTGGAGCTGGCGGTAGTGGAGCTGGCGGTAGTGGAGCTGGCGGTAGTGGAATTGGCGATACTAATGTGAATGTGAATGCTAATAATGTGAATGCTAATGCTGGAGGAAATGTAGGAGGACTTGGAACGAATGCACCTGAAGTTGGTGGCTGTACTTATGTGACGTTCATGAAGTGTGAACCTCTACCTTTTAATGGAACTGAAGGTGCTGTAGGATTAAGCCAGTGGATTGAGAAGATTGAATCGGTGTTTAGGATTAGTAAGTGTAAGAAGGAAGATAAGGTGATTTTTGCTATGGCTACTCTTAAAGGTCGTGCGTTGACTTGGTGGAACGGGAGAATTGCTTTCATGGGTCTTGATGCTGCTAATGCTACTCCTTGGGCTGAAATCAAGAAGTGGATGACTTTAGAGTTTTGTCCTCGTAGTGTGATCATTAGGTTAGAGCAAGAGTTGATTCATCTGAGAATGAAAGGTGTGGATATTGATAGTTACACGAATCGATTCCATGAGTTGGCCTTGCTATGTCCTCGATTGGTTGAACCCGAAGAGATCCGAATTGAGCAATATGTGAAAGGGTTGACCAGGAATATCCGGGGGGACGTAACATCATCGAAACCACTGACCATTGATGATGCTGTTCGAATGGCTTACCAACTCATTGGACAGATAATTCAGGATAAGGAAGATGAAGCCCGTGTTGGTGAGAAAAGAAAGGGAGACGGTGATCCTGTAGATAGAGGTGATAATAGGAAGAATTTCAATCGCCGTCAGAACCAGAGAAAGGGGAATGCAAATGCTCTTACCAACAACACACCGCGCAACGATGATAGATGTCCTAAGTGTGGCAACAAGAGGCATGCTGGCGACTGCTGGAAGTGCCGAAATTGCGGAAAGCTTGGACACAAGGTTGAAAGGTGTAAGAAGGGAACCATTTGCTTCAACTGTAATGAAGAAGGTCATAGGAAATCGGAATGCCCCAAGTTGAAAGCGATTGTACCTGGAAGAAACCCCCAGGGTGGTATCTACCAACTTGGAACAATTGAGGTGAAGAAAGAGGATCCGAATGTCGTTACCGGTACGTTTTTACTGAACAATCATTATGCTGTTGCTTTATTCGATTCGGGTGCCGATAGGAGCTTTGTATCCACTAAATTTAGTGCCCTTATTGATATTGAACCTGTTGAGATAAGTACCAGTTACGAGGTGGAATTGGCTGATGGTAAATTAGTGAAAACTAATAAGCTATTAGAAGGATGCTCTCTAAATCTCTTAAACCATTCCTTTCCGATTGATTTGATGTTGATAGAATTAGGAAGTTTTGATATTATTATTGGTATGGATTGGTTGTCGTTGAATAATGCTACTATTTTATGTGGAGAGAAGAAGGTTAAGATTCCTCTTAGGAATAGGACGTTAGTAATTGATGGTAGTCGAGGTGAATCCCGTTTGAAAATCGTTTCATGTATTAAAGTCCAAAAGTACATCAGGAACGGTTGTGAGTTATTCTTAGCTCAAGTGACCGGGAATGAGTCTAGGGAGAAACGATTGGAAGATGTACCTATTATTTGTGAATTTCTTGAGGTATTTCCTAAAGATTTACCCGGACTTCCACCGATAAGGCAAGTAGAGTTTCGAATCGATTTAATTCCTGGTGCTGCACCGGTGGCACGTGCGCCTTACCGATTAGCCCCTTCTGAATTAAAGGAGTTATCTGAGCAACTTAAGGAGTTGTCTGATAAAGGTTTTATTCGACCGAGCTCGTCGCCTTGGGGAGCTCCAGTCTTGTTCGTTAAGAAGAAGGATGGATCTTTTCGTATGTGCATTGATTATAGGGAACTGAATAAGTTGACAATTAAGAATCGATATCCTTTACCTAGGATTGATGATTTTCTTGATCAACTGCAAGGATCTAGTGTGTATTCTAAGTTAGATTTGCGGTCAGGATATCACCAACTTCGCGTCCGTGAAGAAGATATTCCTATAACTGCATTTAGAACTCGTTATGGACACTATGAATTTCAAGTAATGCCATTTGGGTTAACTAACGCACCTACGGTTTTCATGGATTTAATGAATCGAGTGTGCAAGCCCTACTTGGATAAATTTGTGATTGTGTTTATTGACGATATTCTAATCTATTCTAAGAATGAAGATGAACATAGAGAACATTTGAGGATTGTTTTGAAGTTGTTGAAGGATGAAAAGTTGTATGCAAAGTTTTCGAAGTGTGATTTCTGGTTGGATTCTGTGCAATTTCTTGGTCATGTGATTAACAGAGATGGAATTCATGTTGATCCTGCAAAGGTTGAAGCTATTAAGAATTGGTCTGCACCGACAACGCCAACGGAAGTGCGACAGTTCTTAGGATTAGCTGGCTATTATAGGCGATTCATTAAAGAATTTTCTTTGATAGCTAAACCCTTGACTAAGCTTACTCAGAAGAATAAACCTTTCGTTTGGGGAAGTGATGAAGATGGAGCATTTCAGACATTGAAGAAAAAATTATGTAGTGCGCTAATCTTATCATTACCCGACGGGAGTGAAGATTTTGTAGTGTATTGTGATGCATCTCTTAGAGGTTATGGAGCTGTTTTGATGCAGAGAGAGAAAGTGATAGCTTATGCTTCTAGGCAATTAAGGAAGAATGAGGAGAATTATACTACTCATGATCTTGAGTTAGGAGCTGTAGTCTTTGCTCTTAGGTTGTGGAGACACTATCTGTATGGCACCAAGTGTACGGTATTCACCGATCACAAAAGCCTACAGTATATTCTCGACCAGAAGGAATTGAACATGAGGCAACGAAGATGGATAGAGTTGTTAAGTGATTATGATTGTGATATAAAATATCACCCAGGAAAATCCAATGTTGTTGCTGATGCGTTAAGTAGGAAAGATAGAGAGCCTATCAGGGTGCGTTCTCTAGTCTTGACCGTGCACAATAATTTGCCTGAGCAAATTAGAAATGCACAAATAGAAGCTTGTAAGAAGGAGAATTTTGTTAATGAAGGGTTCCGAGGAGAAGGAGATCCTTTAGAGGTTAGAGCTGATGGAGTGAAATGTTTAAGAGGTCGTATGTGGATACCTAAGTTTGGAGGCTTAAGAGATTTGATTATGTTAGAATCCCATAAATCTAAGTATTCCATTCATCCGGGATCTGATAAGATGTACCATGATTTGAAGAAGTTGTACTGGTGGCCGAATATGAAAGCTGACATAGCTATGTATGTTCTTCAATGCTTGACTTGTGCTAGAGTTAAAGCGGAACATCAAAAGCCATCAGGACTACTTCAACAACCAAAGATTCCTGAATGGAAGTGGGAGCGAATTACGATGGACTTTATCACCAAGCTTCCTAGAACATCATCTGGAAACAATTCGATTTGGGTTATTGTCGATAGACTGACCAAATCAGCACACTTCATTCCGGTTAAGGAGCAGTTCTCACTGGAGAAGCTGACTCGAATATACCTTGATAATGTTGTATGCAAGCATGGAGTGCCTGTATCGATCATTTCAGATCGAGATCCTAGATTCGCATCGAATTTTTGGAAATCTCTCCAAAGATCTTTGGGAACGAATCTCGATATGAGCACTGTTTATCACCCCCAGACTGATGGGCAGAGTGAAAGGACGATACAAACACTGGAAGATATGTTGAGAGCTTGTGTGTTAGACTTTGGTAAGAATTGGGATAAACATTTGTCGTTAGCAGAGTTTTCGTATAACAATAGTTACCATTCTAGTATTAAGGTTGCACCGTTTGAAGCTTTGTATGGTAGGAAGTGTAGATCTCCTGTATGTTGGAGTGAAGTTGGGGATACCCAGCTCACGGGACCGGAATTGATCCGGGAGACTACGGAGATGATAGTTAAGATTAAGAATAGGTTGTTGACTGCCCGTAGTAGACAGAAAAGTTACGCGGATGTGCGGCGGAAGCCAATGGAGTTTGAAGTGGGTGACCGAGTAATGTTGAAAGTATCGCCATGGAAAGGCGTTATCAGATTTGGAAAACGAGGAAAATTGAATCCCCGTTATATTGGACCCTTTAAGATTTTATCTAGAGTAGGTCCGGTGGCTTACAAACTAGAGTTACCCCCAGAACTTCATGGTGTTCACAACACATTCCATGTATCTAATCTGAAGAAATGTCTAGCTGTGAGTGATGAGAAAATTCCGTTAGGTAAGGTTCGAATAGATGGGAAGTTGCATTTTATCGAAGAGCCCGTAGAAGTTATGGACCGTGAGGTAAAGCAACTGAAACAAAGTCGGATACCTATTGTCAAGATCCGATGGAATTCAAAGCATGGACCGGAGTATACTTGGGAACGAGAGGATGAAATGTGGAAGAAATATCCGCACCTCTTCGATTTCAATAAGAAACGGACATCCAAATGAAATGGATCACGAGGACGTTGATCCCTTTTAGGAGGAAAAGCTGTGACAAATCTAACATTTTCAGGTAGTGAAATATTTTCTCGTATAATATTTTGAAACTTATTTTTGTGTTGGTTGACGAACTCACAATTTACGGATTTAAATTTGGGCTTACGTGCATAATTTGGCGTCTTTTACGACTAAACCGGAAACCTTAGGATTACGTATTTACGTTTTCGAACTCCGTTTTTGATGAGACAATTTTTATTGTATTCGTTTTGTGACGGTGATTCATAATTTATAAAAACGTTTTTCGTAAAACGACCCGAGGGCACGCAAATCGAGAAAACTAGAATCGAGAAATACCCGTAAACTAGTGAGATGGGACAAAACACTTTGTCCCACCCCACTAGCAATATGGGACGGCTACACTTGACACCACAACACTAATGTGGCATCAAGTTAGCTAATACTTACACAAGTGTAAGCAAATGCTTACACATTAAGCAACTTTACCACAAAACTAGCAAGTTGTTTCATTTCTACCATTTCTTCCATGCAAACCACTCTAAAAATCCTCTTAACACTCTCCTTTGTGCCGTCCCAAATAAGCCAACAAACACCATCATTGATCTTTTCTAGCCATAAACCACATGTTTACTAGTCCTATTAAGGTGTTCTCTTGAAGCCTTGATCATTTGGTGGCAATATTAACATCTTTGGAGGTGATTTGCTTGTGTCCTAGGGCTGATTTTCCAACCTATGTTCTTGATATTTGATGGTCTTGGAGATACTTGATGTGTTCATCAAGTTATTGCCTTCCTAAAACAAAAAATCCACTTGGATTGGTAAAGAAGATCATCCTCTACATTTTTCTCTTATTATTTTTTAAAGAACAAATGTATTTTCTTTCATTTTGTATATGTATATGATGTATATATGATGATAAAAATGTTGTATGGGGATCAAGTGTTGATAAATATGCTTAAAAATGATGATAACCATAAGAAATGAAGCTAAAATCTTGACTATTTAGTTGGCTGTGTAAAAACAGTAGATAACTAAAAGATGAACTGATAAAATTGCATGGTTTGATCCATTTACAGTAAGTAGATGATGTTATACACATGTGAGAGTTGGCCATACAATGGAATCAAAATAATGAGTGAGATATGATCAAAACAAGTTAGGTGGTGTAATCTGAATAAGCAGTTTTGTAGGGACTGTTAAGGCAACTTAGACTCAAAATGGGCAGTAGTTATAACTAAGTTATATGTAGCACATATTATGAAGAATTTGTCATCCAAAAATGAGCTTCTAAGTCATTGTAGAACTCTAGATATGGTAAAAATGGTGAATATGAAGTTAAAAATCAGATTTTGGAAATAATGTTTATTATTATTATATAAGCACTCACAATATAATTTATAAAATGTAAAAATATAAACCCACTAACTTATAAAACTTATTTATATAAATGTATAAAAGGTTAATTAAATGGGTAAATTAGATAAATGGTGGTAAAATAATATTTATAAGTAATAAAAACTATAAACTTGATTTTTACGACTTTTTCGGCTATCGCCGTAAAAATTAACGTTTTTCGCCAAATAAAACTTAGACGACCAAACCCGTCTAATGTAAAGTTTATAAAAGTTGTATACTGATGTATAAGTAACTAATACAAGTAAAAACCGATAAAACCCGAACTATAAGAATTACGGACATTTACGAGCTAACTAAACCTATTGGACTAATAATTAGACTTAATAAGATAAATACTTGTAAAAAGAGCTTATTGGGCTTAACCCATTAGGGCCCAACATGAAAAATATATATACTGATCATATAGGTATAAAATGGGTAAAAACAAGTTAAAGAACTTATAAAAGACTTAATAGACTTAAAATGGATAAATAGTTAAAACTAGCTAACTAGTAAGACGTTACCAAAACGTAAATACTAAAATGAGTAAACGAGGATTTATAAACCCACTTGATCATCATCATATGTACAAAATCATCATATGTATATTGTTATTTTGATAAAAGTCATTGGACCGAGTCTAAGACCGATTATTATTTATATAGGTTTCCGTGACCGAAGCACGCCCGTAGCCGATAATCCGCCTTTCATTAACAACGTGAGTTCATAGCCTCGCACTCTTTTAAATGTTTTATAAAATGATTTGTAAACCCGCGAGGGAGATAACATGCTAGATTGTTATAAAAATAGAACACAAGTAGTCCCCATTGTATGCTTAATGATATGGACCCGAATGATGCTATGACCCTATATTCGAGACTAAAAGGATTATTAGTAGTTAGGTTATGTCACTTAAAGTCCCATTAGCATGAATTGTGAACTACCGGGATTTGGTAGACGCTTATGCATTTGATAGTACTATTTGGGGACGATCACCCCAGTTCGCGCCTTGACGATTGATCCCCGTCGTACCACATTGATTGGTAAGCGAATTTATGTATGAGAAGACTCCATAGCGTGATTTTTGTGACGACACGCTAACTTAGATGGGAAAATTGTTTGTCGGGTTCACGGCCCGCTGTTTTCACAGTAAGGTAACAATGTCATGCGGCTAATAATAATCCTAATTTAGATACCATGTATCCTAATACAATATAAGACATAAATAATAAACGATAATGACGCTATTACGATGAACATATTACCTATCATGGTAATATAGAGACTACGGTCTCATGGACGGTTTCAGATGAATGCTTGATTTATATATTGCCTGACTAGCAATATGTGGACTTACTTCCGATATTATACTTGTGTTCTGATTTTAAATGAATGTAAATGATTGTTTTATATAACGGTTTTCATTAAACTCTATGAATTCACTCGGCATTCGCTGATATGATTTTTGCATGTTTCTATCTCAGGTGCTTGAAGGTAATCCGGATGGAGATCGACTCTGATGGCCCACACTTAATATTAAAAATGTTCATTCGATATGTGTTTTGTAAACTTAATGACCTGTATAATTTGGGACCTGTTGTACGCTTTTAAAACTTTTTATCGAATGAATGTTTGTTAAACCTTGTACAACCATTTTTATGTGTTGTCTATGATTGGAGTTATTGTGCTATCCCGTAACACTCTGAAAGACCCTTCCGCTGTACCGATATGAAAAATGAGAGTGTTACACCGACTACATACTACTCTTGTAACATAAGGCCTTTATATAACCTTCCCAAGAAAGCAACAAAAAAAAACTACCCACTAACTCTTCCTAAAGAATCGGTACATGACCATCACTATCTCATGTCCAACTTACTAGGTCAAACTTAACCAATTCAAACTATCTGTTACACAATTAACTATTATACTCCATGCATACGTAATGTGTAAAACACAAAGACATTTAAACTTAAGGTGATGTAGCCATGAATAAGTGAACCTAAACGATTAATCCAACAACCCTAGATGCGTAAGATCACCCCACGAGGCCCAACAACACGTCTCACAAGGCTACCACCGCAACCCATTTTACCCAGTATCTCTAACAATAAACTTGAACGTCCATGTCTTGAACTCAACTTCTTGCCTCGTTACTCGTGACCCAAGATGAAATAGGAGGAGCATTAGGCTCTTTTTGCAACACTAGTGTTTTAATATAAGGATGAAGTGTTTAGATGTGTTTGTAACAGAATGTAAGTGACAAAGAGAGATTGTTTTCTGCTACTGTTGTGTGAATCATCACAACAATATAATACTAATGAGTGTTAGTGGGTTTTCTATTGTTTGAACCATTGAGAATAAAAGATTAATATTTGTGTTTGTTTGTTGCTGTGTTCGAAAATCAGAGACGCCAAGAAGTGGTTTGTGTTATATAGGAGTGTATGGTTTAAATTTATAAAGGAACATATGGAGTAACTAGCTAGTTTGATTTGTTTAGTTCTAAGGCAATTGCTTCTAGTTGAGAAAAGTTGTCTCGAGGAGACATGAAGTACACAAAAAAAAGAGTACTTGCTGAATATGAGGCGTGAGTAGAAAGGAGTAGCAGGAAGGAGAAAACCAAGGTTTGACTTGTGAAAGACCCTTTGGGTTTATGATAGAACCTTTAGTTGCTTTGGTAAATAGAAAACAAAATTGAATTGCATTAATGAAGAAAATGATGTACAAGGGTGTGTTGTCAATTTTTTTGTGGTGCAAAGTACCATATAGTTGACGCTCTTAAGGTGTAAACACAAGAGTCCATTCAATGTATATAGTTTTATAAGAAGTGTAGATATGTTATCAATTGACATAGTTTAATAAAAGTAATGTATAGATCATAGCTTGGTGAATTTTTAAGAAGTTGGTGGAGTAAAGAGCGTGATAAGATGCAGTTGAAGTGGTAGTAGACTTAGTCGTGATGATATTGACATAACTTAAAAACAACATATCAACAAAATAATGACTAAACGATAAATAAATCATGTTGATTAATTATGAGTCGATTTGTAAATATGATCTCTAAATAACTTGTCACGTAATAAAAATAGTTATCTAAGTAGATAATCCCATAAATGTTATTCATGAACATTTTAACTCGTACGCAAATTTCACGGAAACAATCGGGAATTTCAATAGACGCACAAGTCTAACCCGTAAACATCACGTTTAACCTCCATTTAATAATTTTAATGTCACGATTGTTACATTCGCCATCCGTTAAATTGTGTTTTGTCCCAAAACTCAAGTGTCTATATCGTTAGACGAAACAAGAGATAAGATATAGTATCTTCGTGTAGTCATAAGTTTTCATTTGCTCTTTTCGGCGTTCAATGTTTTTGTTTTCTTTAGTTTCTCAATAAGGTTAAAATTATCGTAACCACGTTGTGATTTGATTGATTTAAAGTTTTCATCCAATTGTATACGAACATATGGTGTTCTTTAGTGCTTATAGTAGTAGTTCTTTTCTTATATGTCGAATTTTCTTGACGGTATTTGTTTTGTAAGTGAACTTTTTCATCAATACTATTCTCGTCATCTAGCGTGTTATTTCAAATTTAAGGGGTCGCGTGTTGTCATCTTTTGCATAGATTACTATATCTTATAAGTATTAATCTGGAGTGTTTAATCCAATTTCTCCAAACGATAATATCACACATTTGAAAGTCATTCTACATAGTTTGGTTAATTCCGCTCACCTTGATCGTCTACTTGGTAATGATAAGTAGTGCATGCATCAAGGTTTCTCGAACCGGTCTCCTAAAGATCTAGAATAGTTGTTCGTCCTAACACATGGTGGTTAAGACGTTTCTTCCTTCCATGTGCTCCTCATTTCTCTCTTTTTTCTTAAAGGAAAATGAGTGGGTCGTGCAAAGTTAAGTCAAATCGTGACTCGTAAGGATTTACCTTATGTAAGTAAGGTAAAATATTTTAATTTTTCTTAGTTCTATGAGTATGGTGTTATGCTCCACTTTCTATAAGTATAAATGGATCCTTATCCAAGTTGTTAAGGTATCCGAGTTCTCAGACGAAAGTTTATACTTATCTTGACCATATTTTTTTTTTCTAATTATTGGTTAAACCACAATGAGGTCTCGATACCCGTTAGATTTTGGTTTTTCTCCTTTGGGCGTCTCATCGTCGTTACTACCTACTAGATTTCATCTATCATATGGTAGTGTTACGATACCCCTTAAATAGAGTTTTACTTAACTGGGATTTCGTCCTTTACATTGTTATCTATTGTTGTCGTTCTCTAGGGTTTCTCCCAACTCAGGTCTATTTGAGTTAACTTGTCATGGTTTCTCGGCATTTTCCTTCGCTAGTGATCGTAATATTTCTTGCGCCATACACGGGCTCGTATGTCATAGTAATGAAAAGAATAGTTATAAGAGATTTACTTTTAAGGCGTATGCGACGTCTTTAACTTAAATGACAATATAGGAATATTTGATGTTCATGCACAAAACAAATTTTTCCTTGACAAGACGAACTTGATAAGTTTTCTGATATTACTAATATATCTCATTTCTATGATGACTACTATGAGCATACTCGCGTTCGACCACGATCATATGTAGTTGATCAGGCTACGTGCGTCTCAGGTCTAACGGTTGCATCCTCCTTTTCATCATCAATTATTTCTTCGAGGTTGTAATTTATATATTGGTAGCTCATAGTTTATTCATATGTTGCCATTGTTCACTTTTTCAATTAACAAAACTAATACTAGTTCCTTTACTTCGTTACAGTTGTTCACTTCCATAATCAACATATTAGTCCATAGTTTATTTCATTCGTTACCATTGTTTAGTTTCACAATTATGAATATAATTCTCGCAATTATTCGTAGTTGTTCTTGTCAAGTATATCAATAGTTTGTGTTTTCCACATTAATTGTTCGGAAAACTAGATTTTTCCAAAACTTTGCATGATAGTCTTTACCAAACATTTTTGTCATCAATCGTGACGTTTTATCAGTATACCTTTACTGATTTTACCAAAACGGTTTATCAAAATTTCTGACATTCTTACTAATAAAGTTCTCGGTGATGGTTTCTTCAAAGTTAAAAAAAAAAGTTTCTCGTAATGTTTTTTTTTTCTCAAATACATTTTATAAAACTCTTCTTTAAGAAAAATTATTTTTTTAATCTTTCTCCGACATATATATAGAATGATATTGTAAAAAAAATCTTTTTTTTTCTTTTGTCATTCCCATTAAAAGAAAATTTTATAGGATAAAATTTTTCCTTAAGTAAAAGCTTTGCAAGATATAAAAGATATATTTTAAAGTCAACTGGAAACAATTAAATAAATGTTTTAGAGCATGAGCACATAATTAGATTTTGTTGGTGGTAACATTGACGGATGTCAAGTTACTTGATTTACATATAAATAAATTACTTAATATTACGCGAAATTTCTAAATTCTACATATGGTGGAGGTGAAAGTTCTTCGGTTGATACTTATTGGTTGTTAGGGGCACTCTCCCCAAGTGATACACGGTACATGATATTTTGGGGTATTTCACGCTCTTCATATATGAGCTTCCTTCTTTAGAAATTTATGTCCCATTATGGATTCGATCTTGCTCTATTCGACATTTTCCTAGGTAACACTTTCTCACGTACTTCTCATGTGTCCTAACAATGCGGCAGTCTTATTCCTAATGCCCAAACTCATCATGACGTCTACCGTGATCGATCAAGTACCTTTGTAATGGTACTCACACTTATGGCAAAATGGTGGTTGGAAATCCTTTCCTTGGTTAGCACATAGTGCCTGCCAGGGTAGTTTCTTTGGTCTAGTCGGATGGTGAGGGATAATCCTCCCTTCAACATGCCTTTCTAAGTCCAACATTGGATTGCTTCTCGACAAGGGATTACTTCTTCTCGTAGAGTCCTTTTATTTCACAACCAACATAAGTTCGCTTGGTTTTTGAAAAGATATTTTAAGGTCAAGAGGGTTAACTGGATTAACTCTTATTTCCTTAGTTCTTGAGCACATGCTCAAAGTTTGAATGTTAGTACGAATACTAACATCGAATGAGTTGACTGTCTTAATGGCGTTCTAATAATAATGGTGAATTATTTCCTTAAGGTTCTCGCGGTTTTATCTTTGCTTTACATGTGACATTTTAAATCTTGGGATATACAAATCCATAGTTAGTTCCTTCATGGTTATCAAATCAACGATTATTCCAAATCGACTGAGTTTTCCTCACAGTTATTGTAATACAATTATCGAGGGAACATATTATAAAAAGTCGTTCATTTAATCCTTGAATTAGGTTCCAGTCATAGTTTCAAAGCTTAGAATACAAAGTTGTCATTCAAATGAATGAATGACTTCTTTTAGTCTTGACAAAACGTAGAGATTTTATTACAAAACATCATATTTTTATTAGAAAGGTGATACATCCCAGAGGCCTCGATGGCGTAGGATTTCCTGAATCTGAGCTTGATCTGCAGCCTCCACAACTTCAGCATCATCTGCTCTCATTGCAATCGCAGTCTCCGTAACTTCAAGAGACTTTCACGATTTTGCTATCAATAGATACTTATTCTCATCATTTGCGCCAAGGGCATCCATGTCACGTCCTACATCCTCTAGTCGGGCTATCACAACTTCTGCATCGCGCTTAGTTGTTTATTGAATAGTCCCACTATCTAGATAGGTAGCAGTGTTAGGATTCGGTGGCGGTAAAAAAAAATATGCGCGGTTTTTTTTTTGTGGACGTTTTGGGTAATTGTAAAAAGGTATAGGAGTTGAAAATGGTATGGTAACAGTGGGATATTATGAATTTTTGAAGGTTCCTCTTTGTGATATTTAGTGTCATAACTGGTGAATTTTTGCTCCTTATCCGTAACGGTCATGATTTACTCCCCAGATGGGGGTAATTCCTTGTCAGTTCGGGATGGTAAAATGACAAAAGGAATGAGAGGCAATTTCAAAATTCACCCGTCGTAATTAAAAGAGAACGGTGATTAGGTAGGCAGAGATAAGGTATGTTGTTTCATAGGTTCCTTAAACAAGAAATATCAATATGATGTCTTGTAAACTTTCTATTATTTAGAATATGTTCTTGTACAATCGTTCCGTAGGCCTACTTAAATGTCCAAGTAGCCCTTATATGAAAAATAGCAAGTGAATCGTGGGATTTTAAAGTCCTCTAACATGCTCTTCCATATACTTATTATTTGTACTTTCACTTAATAGTGATTATTCACGGATGGATAATCATAGTTATCCTTAATCAATTCTTTCATCAATTTAGGTTTTCTCTAACGCTTATTTTTGTGCAAAATTCCCTTGCTAAACGTCTACTACTTGTAACTCGGATGAGTAAGTATGCTTTTGAGGTTTAGTCGGCTAATGGATAACATAGCCCGTACTAGTTCTTGTTCATCCGTATGTCTTTCCTTAAGTTGGTTTTGCTAGTTCGTACACTTTCGACAAATTTTACACCTTGAAAATGTTAAATTTGATTTAAACTAATCAAGTCCTAAAGTTTTATCACAAAAATTTCATCACAAGAATTATTCAATTTGTTTTTGTTCCAAAATTGTTCAATTTGTTTCATCTAATCAATTACTAAATTCCATCACAAGAATTTCTCTGAGTTTTGGTTATGCTCTATTCTATCTCAAGTCTCCCAGTTATTTTGTTCTTGTCTTGTGTTGTACTCGTAATTACTAGATATTACTCACACAATTTAACGTCGATTTAAACCTACACATAACTCATCAATTATGTTATAATTTAACGATCAAACTTATCGCGCAACATTTAAATTCATGAGTCTTAACCATCTTCAAGAAAACTCATCGAAAACCCTAAGTTGTGTAACGACTTCACTTAACTTAGTCTCGTAACCCAATCAAACAAGAACAGTCTTGAGACCTTGTTAAGTATCGTTATACCTCTTAACATTTTTGATGATTTGTCTTGGTTTTGGGTTCACTCATGACTCATCATCAACCCTTCTGAAATTAAATTTTCCAATAGGTGACCACATTTCAAATCTGGGGTTCTCAACTTCACGACATGCGATAGTCCCTTTGATGTAGAAATTGGCACATCCATTTTAATTAGGGATCCATCTCTTATATCGGTATCATAACTTTGTAATTTATAGTAAATTCCTGATAACTTATTCGCAATCAATGGACCAAAATTTTTAGTTTCGTCTTAGCATAATTTATCTCAAACGAAATTTCTCTTCGGTAACCACTCGACTTACGCGTCAACGTATTTAGGTATAGTTCTCATATTGAGAAATATTATTCGTTTTTTTTAATTGTAGTACTTTTTGGAGTATGACAAGTGTAATACTTGTATAAAGTGTTTTATCGTCATATTTCGTCTTAAATAGTGACGACGTCGTTGTTCCTCGGTTTGCTCAAATTTGTGAAATAATAATTCGATACGAAAATTTACGCGTTCAATTCCGATTTCCGAACCGTTAATTAATGTAGGTTACTTTTCCTCAACCGAGTCTATTATAAATGTCTAGTGGAGTAACGATTTACCAGACCTAATAAATAGTTGCTCCTCTCGACTTTTATAATAGCACCGCTTGATTCAAGTATTACTACAAATTAACATACTACCAAACACATGGTAAATAAATATATTCATATAGTTTTTCGTTCTAGGAATCGTGGAGATATTTTTAATTCGGCGTATAGTGATATGAAACACATAAACGTTTCGATAGTCGATAATAGTCCCGCGGACTATTTAAAAATATGTGAGGCATAAATATGCGTATGTTTAATCCCAAAATATACATATGACACAAACAAAATAAATATGGCACAAACCATTTGAATATGGCACAAACCAAGTAAATATGGCACAAACCAAATGAAAATGGCACAAACCATTTGAGTAGTATATTAATCCAAACAAGGATGTGGGGTATTTTATTTCAACATAAAAATCGTTTTAGTACACATTTCTATAAGTACATCGTACATATGGATCATTCAAATAAGGAAAGGAATATTTAATGCTAATAACACGTAACGATCAAGTTCAAAACTTAGCCTGGCAAAATTTATAAACTATTTCAAGTCACAACTTACTTTTATCGAAGACGTGGAGTAAAGTGGCCCATGGAGATAGAGAAACGGTTATAGTCTAGTATTACTCTTTTCCCCAAAATTTTATTTTTGACCAAAACATTTGTAAAAATGATTTTTATAAAAGTAACCTAGTTCTCTATAATCACGGCTCTGATACCAATCTGTCACACCCCCAATTTATCAGAGTAGGGGAACACAATGGGATGCGACTATCATGACTATCATGAGACATAGATTATAAAGAACGACATTAAAAGTCGTTTTAAATTTATTAAAATTAAATAAAGTTGTGTGGAAGCATTTGATACAACATTATAGAATAAACCAATTTTTTAAGACATGACATAAGTGTTCAAATTCTCAAAAGATAGTCACGACATATTATTTGTCTCCATAGCCCAACCACGTCACTCCTCCGTCTTGATACCTGAGAAAGACATTGCTAAAGTGTCAACACAAAGGTTGGTGAGTTCATAGGTTTAGTTACAAAATAAGTGTGATGAACCATAAGATCTAATCAGGCAACTGACATATAACCAAACATGGCTATAATCAAAATAGTATACGTATGTATCCCTACGTCTAAGCTCATGACACCGAAGCGTTAACCAACAATATAATAAGAGCCCGAAGCAAATACCTATCCTAGAGCATCTGTGAGGATTCAAATGTAAGTGTATCTAATTTGACCACACAGTCACAATTAGATAGGGAGGTCAGTCCCAATAGATCTATCCATAACATTTGCGCTTACACACAAGTAATTAACGGTTCATGATAGCGGGCTAAAGGCAACTAGGATATCGGGGACTTAGACATCAAGTAGGCAAACGTATCAAGTTTTAGCACTTATGTTCATCCGTAAAAATAAGCAATGTTCTCACCCCAAAAGTATATTAAAACATGTAAAAAGTGGGGCTATGAAACTCACCTTGAAGCAATACCAATAGAAAAATAGCACAACGTAGACATGGTGAAACAATAGCTGGAAACAATCTGTAACCTAAGTTAAATAAGGTATGTATTACTATACATGCAACACGAAAATAAACGTAACATTTAGTCCCCTAGTATGTGCTTGAGTTTATTTAAATAATTCAATAGTTTTTAACTCTTGCGAAAGTTTAACGTTCTAATAAAAGTGTAGTCATTTAGCCGACATATATTTACCAATATTGAACACTTCGCAGTCGGTACAGTTTATTTAGTTGGGTCGTTTAATGGGTCAAATATCCCAAATATATTTTATTAAAAATATATCTTAAATAAATAAACTAAAAAGAATTTATAAATGTATTACATATTAATTTTCTTTAAATAAAAAGTACATGTCTCACGTCATGAGACATGAGACACATGACACCTATCCCATTTGAAAAACAATTCCAACAGTGAAAAATTCATACGCTGTGTTTGTTTTCGGTATAGGGCCAGTTTTCATGATTTTTAAACGTCAATAACGGACTAGATAATGGCTCGCGGCATGAGCCGAAAGTACCATCGGATAAGTAACCGTGGTGTCTATAAGATCAAGTTTGTGGTTTAAGCAAACGAGGTCGTTTGGTATGTTAAAAATGTCCGTGAAAAGACGACATTTCCGCCTCATATCGACATCGAAACAAGGTGGGTTTTACGAGTTTTTAGACTAGAATAATAGACTCATTAGCAACTCACGGTGTAAAACAAGAATAGCGCTGGATAGCTAGCCGTTGGCCTATAAGTAGGTGTTTTAAGTTTTATAAACCGAAGTCATTTTATGGGTTAAAATCGTGTTTGAAGTAAGGGTTGTGCAACAACTTTAAAAGAATAGTGTTTAATGGTCAGTTTCGATCTCATCTACGGTTCCTGATAAAGACTGTTGGGTCGAACCAAAAGTATGCTCGTGTAGACAGCACGGCCGTCTACAACTCTCGTTGTCTAACCGTCTCGGGGCAAGGTTGTCTCGAGGGTCTAATATAGGTTGGAAAAAGGTCGAGTGGAAAATAGTTTATGTTCAAAAATTGAACCACTGTTGTTGGTTATTAGTAAAAACATCACGCTGTCTTATATTTAAGTTCAAATATGGCAGTTTGGTCTGATTTTCATTTGGTCTAAGTTCATACTAACTTGTTTTAAATGTTACCAAGTGATCAGTGTACCATCCTTTTATATTGACCGTAGGGTCCTAAAGTCTCTAATGGCGCTTAAGGCATCAAGATTGCAACAAAACCCGTCACACACTCGAGTGTGACTAGCTTGCCCGATAAATCTCGAGATCACAACAGTCCAACTTAATTACCTTCATGTTTTAAGTTTACAAGCACACACTAGGCTAATGCTATTAAGAACAAAACGAGAAGACGAGAAGAGGGGTTACCCTAGATGCGTAAGATCACCCCACGAGGCCCAACAACACGTCTCACAAGGCTACCACCGAAACCCATTTTACCCGGTATCTCTAACAATCAACTTGAACGTCAATGTCTTGAACTCAACTTCTTGCCTCGTTACTCGTGACCCAAGATGAAATAGGAGGAGCATTAGGCTCTTTTTGCAACACTAGTGTTTCAATATAAGGATGAAGTGTTTAGATGTGTTTGTAACAGAATGTAAGTGACAAAGAGAGATTGTTTTCTGCTACTGTTGTGTGAATCATCACAACAATATAATACTAACGAGTGTTAGTGGGTTTTCTATTGTTTGAACCATTGAGAATAAAAGATTAATGTTTGTCTTTGTTTGTTGCTGTGTTCGAAAATCAGAGACGCCAAGAAGTGGTTTGTGTTATATAGGAGTGTATGGTTTAAATTTATAAAGGAACATATGGAGTAACTAGCTAGTTTGATTTGTTTAGTTCTAAGGCAATTGCTTCTAGTTGAGAAAAGTTGTCTCGAGGAGACATGAAGTACACAAAAAAAAGAGTACTTGCTGAATATGAGGCGTGAGTAGAAAGGAGTAGCAGGAAGGAGAAAACCAAGGTTTGACTTGTGAAAGACCCTTTGGGTTTATGATAGAACCTTTAGTTGCTTTGGTAAATAGAAAACAAAATTGAATTGCATTAATGAAGAAAATGATGTACAAGGGTGTGTTGTCAATTTTTTTGTGGTGCAAAGTACCATATAGTTGACGCTCTTAAGGTGTAAACACAAGAGTCCATTCAAAGTATATAGTTTTATAAGAAGTGTAGATATGTTATCAATTTATATAGTTTAATAAAAGTAATGTATAGATCATAGCTTGGTGAATTTTTAAGAAGTTGGTGGAGTAAAGAGCGTGATAAGATGCAGTTGAAGTGGTAGTAGACTTAGTCGTGATGATATTGACATAACTTACAAACAACATATCAACAAAATAATGACTAAACGATAAATAAATCGTGTTGATTAATTATGAGTCGATTTGTAAATATGATCTCTAAATAATTTGTCACGTAATAAAAATAATTATTTAAGTAGATAATCCCATAAATGTTATTCATGAACATTTTAACTCGTACGCAAATTTCACGGAAACAATCGGGAATTTCAATAGACGCACAAGTCTAACCCGTAAACATCACGTTTAACCTCAATTTAATAATTTAAAATTCACGATTGTTACAGAAATCAGGTTGGAGGTAATACTGATGAGCAAGCAGAAGGAAATGCTGCAGGACAAGTTGGAGGTAATGCTGCTGTTCAGCAGGTTGAGAAGGAATGTTCTTATGCTAGTTTCATGAAATATGGACCTACCCAATTTCGTGGTACTGGTGGTGCATTGGAATTAAGGAGGTGGATTGAGAAGATTGAAAGTACTTTTGAAATCAGTGGATGTTCAGAAGCTAGTAAGGTGAAATTTGTTGCAGCTACTTTTCAGGATGATGCGTTGAGTTGGTAGAATTGTCAAGTAGCTACTGTAGGGTTGGTTGAAGCTAATGCTAGAACATGGACTGTGACCAAGGGACTGTTGACTGCTAAGTTTTGTCTTGAGGAAGAGTTAGGTCAGTTGGAAGATGAATTGAGGCATTTGGTGCTGAAGAACAATGATATTGTAGCTTATACAAGGAGATTTTCTGATTTATGTTTGTTGTGTCCTGATGCGTTTGCTGATGACCGTAAGAAGATGAAGCAGTATATTAGAGGTTTATCTAGTAATATCAAGGGAGAAACTACTTCGTCGAAACCCAAGTCATTTGATGAAGCTGTTCAAATGGATCATGCTTTAATGGATGTAAAGCTGCAGGATCGAAAGGATAGTATTGCTGAGGGGAATAAGGGAAAGTGGGAAGCTGCACACTCAAGTCAAGGGCATAATTGAGGTGTTTATCGTAATAACAATAACCAAGGACCGAATAGGAATCAGCAATACAATTTGAGAAGGAATGATGGTGTTCGTGCTGCCACAGGAAATCAAGGTAACAAGGTGAATCCGAAGTGTGGTCGGTGTAATCTGTATCATGTTGGAAATTACCCACCTGCTTGCAACAAGTGTGGGAAGGCTGGATATAAGATGGCAGATTGTAGAAACAAGGGTCTAGCCACTGGGGCTAATGCTGTCAAGGTAGTTTACTGTTCTGGATGTGGAGGCCGTGGACATAAGCAAGGGAACTGTCCGAGGGTTGGCATACGACAGGGAGGCAATGTTGCTGCTATTGCTGCTGGGATTGCTGCTCCAGCCTATGTCGTGGGAGATGCTGACAAACCTCAAGGGCCGAACGTGGTGACTGGTATGTTCTTACTTGATGCTTGTTATGCTAGTGTGTTATTTGATTCTGGATCCGATAGAAGTTTCGTAGATGTTAGATTCAATCAGCTAGTGGATAGAGAACCAGTGAGATTGACCACTAGTTATAATGTGGAGTTAGCTGATGGTAAGGTTGTAAGCACTAGTTCTATACTAAAAGGTTGTTCCTTGAAGTTAGGTAATTATGTGTTTAGTATTGATTTGATGCCCATAGAGTTAGGATCTTTTGACGTGATTATTGGAATGGATTGGTTAGTTGGTAATGGTGCAGTAATTGTTTGTGGAGAAAGATTAGTTCAGATACCGCTAAGGAATAGGGTATTGACTGTGAAAGGTGATGAATGTACGTCTCGTTTGAGAGTTGTTTCTTGTTTAAAGATGATGAGGTATATAGAAGCAGGTTGTGATGTGTTTCTTGTCACAGATAAGTAATGATGGTGTGAATGAAAGGAAATTGGAGGATGTGCCTGTGATTAGAGAGTATCCTGAGGTTTTCCCTGAGGAATTACCAGGATTACCGCCGCATCGTGAAGTGGAGTTTCGTATTGATTTAGTGCCGGGTGTTGCGCCTGTTGCTCGTGCACCGTATCGTTAAGCTCCATCTGAGATGAAAGAATTATCTGATCAATTGAAAGAATTGATGGATAAGAGATTTATCAGTCCAAGTTCGTCGTCGTGGGGTGCGACTGTTTTGTTTGTTAGGAAGAAAGATGGTTCTTTTAGAATGTGTATTGATTATAGAGAGCTTAACACATTAACTGTCAAGAATCGGTATCCACTGCCGAGGATTGATGATTTGTTTGATCAGTTGCAAGGGTCATGTGTATACTCGAAGATCGATTTGAGATCTGGGTATCATCAAATGAGAGTTAGGGAAGAAGATATTCCTCGAACAGCTTTCCGTACTCGATATGGACATTTCGAATTTCAAGTTATGCCTTTTAGGTTAACAAATGCGCCTGCTGTATTTATGGATTTGATGAATCGTGTATGTAAGTCGTATTTGGATGAGTTTGTTATCGTATTCACTTATGATATTCTCGTTTACTCCAAGAGTGAAGAGGAACATGATAAGCATTTGAGAATAATTTTGGAATTTTTGAAAAAGGAGAAGTTGTATGCGAAATTCTCTAAGTGTGAATTTTGGTTGAAATCAGTGCAATTTTTGGGGCACGTGATTGATAGTGAAGGTGTTCGTGTGGATCCTGCTAAGATTGAGGCAATTAAGGATTGGTCAGTGCCGAAGACGCCGACTGACTAAGCTTACATTAATTGCTAAGTCGTTGACTAAGCTTACAGAAAAGAATCAAGTGTTTGAATGGGGATTGGAAGAGGAATCTGCATTTAGTGTGTTGAAGGATAAGCTGTGTTCTGCGCCGATATTGTCTTTGCCAGAAGGATTTGAGGATTTTGTAGTGTACTGTGACACGTCTCATAAAGGATTTGGGGCTGTATTGATACAAAGGGAGAAAGTAATAGCGTATGCGTCGAGACAATTAAAGAAGCATGGAGAGAATTACACTACGCATGATTTAGAACTTGGGGCTATTATTTTTGCTTTGAAGTTGTGGAGACACTACTTGTATGGAACCAAGTGTGTGGTTTTTACTGATCATAAGAGTTTGTAGTATATTTTGGATCAAAAGGAATTGAATATGAGGCAAAGGAGATGGGTTGAGTTGCTGAGTGATTATGACTGCGAGATTCGTTACCATCCTGGTAAAGCGAATGTGGTAGCTGATGCACTTAGTAGAAAGGAAAGAGATAAGTCTATAAGAGTTAGAGTTTTGGTAATGATGGAAAGTGTTGATTTGACAGAAATGATATTGAAAGCCCAAACTAATGGTTTGAAGGAAGAGAACGTTGAGACAGAAAATTTGGGTAGAATGTTGAAGCCTTTGTTTGAAGTAAGGTCGAATGGATTGAGGTATTTTAAGAATAGGATTTGGTTACCGTTGTGTTCGTCTGAGGAAGATTCGTTAGGGGTGCGAGATTTGGTGATGAATGAATCTCATAAGTCGAAGTATTCAATACATCCTGGATCGGACAAGATGTATCAAGATCTTAAGAACGTTTATTGGTGGCCGAATATGAAGGCAGATATAGCACAGTACGTTAATAAGTGTTTAACTTGTGCGAAGGTGAAGGCTGAACATAAGAAACCGTCTAGATTATTAGTGCAACCTGAGATTCCTGAGTGGAAATGGGAGAAGATTACGATGGATTTTGTGACAGGTTTGCCAAGGACTGCAAATGGTAGTGATATGATATGAGTGATTGTAGATAGATTGACTAAGTCTGCTCACTTTTTGCCAATGAAGAAGACAGATAGTATGGAAAGGTTAACAACAGTGTATGTGAGGGAGATTGTTTGTCTACATAGTGTGCCTTTGTCGATAATTTTTGATCGTGATAGTAGGTTTACTTTAGAATTTTGGAAGTCTTTGCAGAAAGCGATGGGAACGGAGTTATGTTTAAGTACAACATATCATCCGGAAACTGATGGACAAAGTGAGAGAACGATTCAAACGTTAGAGGATATGCTTCGTGCATGTGTAATTGATTTTTTAAAATGGTTGGGATAACCATTTGCCATTGGTTGAATTTTCGTACAATAATAGTTATCATTCAAGTATTAAAGCCGCTCCATTTGAAGCTTTGTATGGACGTAAGTGTAGATCTCCAGTGTCTTGGAGTGAGGTAGGAGAAAGTCAATCGACTGGGCCTGAAATGATATTTGAGACGACTGAAAAGATAGTGCAAATTAAGAAGTGTTTGTTATCTGCCAGAAGTAGACAAAAGAGTTATGCTGATAACAGAAGGAAACCGTTGGAGTTTGAAGTAGGAGACATGGTTATGCTAAAGGTATCTCCATGGAAAGGAGTAATACATTTTGGAAAGAGAGGAAAGTTGAGCCCGAGATATATTGGACCATTTAAGATTATCCAAAGGATTGGATTGGTGGCTTATAAGTTAGAATTGCCTGATGAGCTTAAGGCTATTCATAATACTTTTCATGTGTCTAATCTGAAGAAGTGTTTAGCTGAAAGGGATGTGGTGATTGCATTGGAGGAAATTCAACTTGATGATAAGTTGCATTTTATAGAGGAACCTGTAGAGATAATGGATAGGGAAGTTAAGAAGTTGAAGCATAGTAGAATTCCGATTGTGAAAGTGAGTTGGAACTCTAGACGTGAGCCAGAGTTTACGTGGGAACGTGAGGATTTCTTTAAGGACAAGTATCCTCATTTGTTTAGGAAGGATTAAGCGCAGCGGATGTCGCTTCTTTTAAGAAGGGGGGGGGGGGGGATGTAACAACCCAAAACCGAGGTCATTGCTTAATCTTATTTTACGATTATTTTTGAAATTTTTGGATGAGTTTGAACGATATTTATTTTTGAAGGTTTAAGTTTAAACCGATGTTGGAAGGTCTATATTTAATATTTATTAAGTATAAGGAGTATTAGCAAGCGTGATGTCGATGGATGCCAAATATTTCACGTTTTATTGTCGGTTGTTCGATTTTTGTCATTTCGAGGTTTTATTTTAAATGACGTGTTAAGTCGAGTCGAGAGTCGATATTATTATTTTTGAGGTACGTTTTAAATTTTTAAAAGTATCTTTATGAAACCCGAGCCCCGTAAATATTTTGAAAATTGACTAATAGTTGTTTCCCGCTTTTTAGCTAACCATTTACATTTTTAGCCACAACTATTACCAAATTGCAACCAAGGTCCCTACCCCACTATATATAAACCCAAAACAAACACACACTCTCACAATTTTCACTCAAAAATTTTTACCCATTCTTTATTTCTCTCTCTCTTTTGCTGAAACCCACCACCATCACCAAACCTTACACATTTTCAATTTTTACTCAAATTTGAGGATGAATTAAGCTAAACCAAGGATAGACCCACTCTTAGAATTGATCAAGGATCACATTGGTGTAAGAAATTCTTACATGTAAGCAAGTTTTTTTTCTTGATGTTGGTAGGTAGAAGCCATGATCATACATGGTGATTTTAGCATGATCCATGGTGGTTCTTGCTAGAATCTTTGTTAAAAAACTTCATTTTGTTCTAAAGGTTTTAATTTTGATTATGATTTAGATGTTATGGTCCATGTATGATGATATTAGGGTATAGTAATGATCATTTTTATGGTTGGTTTTTATAAAAAAGTTGATTTTGTACAAGATTTTGGTAGTCATTTTATAACAGTAAGTAAAGTGTAAAATCCGAACTTTTATGTTTTGAAAATGGCTTAACTTATAGCCTAGGGTTGTAGATAATTTTATTAGCTTCGATTTGATATAAGGTAGAGCTTCTAGCTCCAAACGAGCGCGAAGTTATGATGTTTTGAATGATCGTGTACGGGAGACGAGTATCGGCACTACATATAGTTGTTGTCGATATTTGGATCGAATCTCGGGGACTCTGAATGGAAGTTTTGAAATATGTAACCTACTGATAATGAGGTTTTTACTTATTAGGTTAATTTTACTTTAAAACCCGAGTGACGGTTTTGTAAACGGAGTCGTTTAAATAAGTTAAAATGGTTGTATGAAAAATTAACGTAAATCTGTCCGGATTTTGTAGTTTGAAAATGAGTCGAGTAAAGGACTTTAAAAGTAATTTCATTTGACAAACTTGTAGGAGGACTTTCTATATATAGTAAGTTATTTTATCGAGTCGTTTCATAAACGGTTGACGAGTTTAAAAGGGGTAAATAAACTAGTACATGTAGTATGTACCGCCGGACTTTGTTAAAAGTGTAAAATGGTAAAGTAAAAGTGTAGTAAAGTATAATGAAGTTATTTATATCATTTTCTCTCGAGTTTATCGTGACTTTATGAGTTTGAGTTTGATGTTGTTATGTATGATTTATTTCTCGAGTCATTATTAATGAACACGCCTTATTTAATAGGTAGCGGTTCTCGTGTTTGAAAGGCATCCATTATCGTCGACGATCATCTCGCTATATCTCTTATACTAAGGTGAGTCTATAGCCTCGCTTTCTACTTGTTTTAATGATTTTAATACCCGCGAGAGGGATACATGCTATTTGAAAATAAATGAACAAAGGTCATGAGTAATTGTTGGACCCGAATGTTGCCTAAAGTTGATTTCAATGTATTGAGTAACTTGTTGCTAAAGACCCTAAATTCATGAGCCGTTAACTATCTTTTGACTTGATGTTGTGAGTCAGGAATAGCCGCTTATTCTAATGATAGTACTATTGGGTTGACCACCCTATCCGAGACCAGGGCATTACGTTGAGTAACCCGCTGGGAAGGATAATTTTACGTGAATAAGATTGTGGTATTCTAGCAACTGATACCCTAGAGGGGCAATGGTTTTATTCTAGTCATGCCGGCATTTGGCGTGGGTGACTATTTGGTTAAGGGGTCGGTGTCATGAGCTTAAATACAATGTTTGTTTAATAATATCATTATTATTACTGCCTTGAATATAGATTGTGTGTACGAAAATTCTATAAATGATTATGATTGATTTTCTTCTTGTGTTCAAATGTGATTTGATAAACCTATAGACTCGCTCAACATTATTGTTGACTCATTTTATGCATGTATTTCAGGTAATAGGAAGTGATGGAGCAGGGAGCTTTGCTGTGGAGGTTGTGGCTTGGCTTTTGGAAGAATGTTGGTCTAAAAACTGTTTCTACCTTTTAATGTTGAACAATTTGCTTTATGTTGATGTACTGTACCAAACTTGTTGGTTGTTGGTCAAGATCCATGGGGACTAAACGCTTTACTCTGGTGTCGTGTCAGTACAATTTGGGATGAAATTTATGTTTTAGACCATTTATGAAAATCTTGTTTATATTTTGTGTAAACGTCTCTATTTTGAGTCGTTCAATATACCTTGTGTGATGATGCTTGTGTCTAGCACCCAATTGTGGATTTCCGTTGCGCAATGTAAATTGGGGGTGTTAGAGTATTAATATAACCTAAGTCATGAAAATTAATTAATTACATGTCATGATTTAATAATTAATTAATTCTATAGTCTAATTAAATTATAAATACTTAGGTTAAAATCGTGTATTGTTAAGTAGTAATAATAACCTAAGTCCATGTTTTAATTAAATTAATTATAGGTCATGATAAATTAATTTAATTACTTGTAAATAAATATACATGTAAAGCTAATTAAACTTGTAAAAATAATAACCCGCACCTGTGTATTATTTTATTAAAACGTGAGGTAAATCGAACCCGTGAAAACCCGTGTCGTGTTTACATATAAGCCGAAACAAACAGCCTCCTAAACTGTACTAAGCTATGAACCAAACACCCCCTGACTAAAACCAGCAGCCAAAAACTCCCTGTGTTGCTACTGGCTACCATTGACTAGCCAGCGCAGCCCCTGCTCTAGCCAGGGTTGTCGCTGCTACTTGCCCGATTCCCCCTGACTGGCCCAGCATCCCCTGCTGGGTGTCTGGTTACCACCGAGAGCTCTAGGCTCTCGGTTCCCACTGCCAGCCTTCCCAAACACCCCATGCTGCCCTGTTGAACGCCACTGTTAAGCCAAACGCACCCCTGCTGGCAGCAGGGGCTTGCGGCTGATGAGGTAGAAAGGCCACCGAGAGTCTGGGACTCTCGGTTTGTATAAAATCCAAACCCAAAACCAACCACCACCCGAAACCCTCATTAATCCTTGACCATTAACATGCTCACAAGTCGTTATTAATTCTTTTTAATGTGTTCATGATCAATTAATGTCTTAATTAAAAGAAACATAAAACAAGGTTACTTACTTTTCGTTTAGGGTTTAGTAACAAAACCACGAATCACCACTCTTGCTCTAGATCACCCATGGCTGTTTTTTTCTTTGGTCTTTGGTGATGAAAACCGTCGGCTGGAAAAGAAAAGGGAAAGAAAAAGTGACGGCCATGTTTCTATGTTTTAGGGTTTTTGAGATTTTGTGTGTGTTGTCCAAAAATACAACCTACCCCTCGTCCTTTTTCTTTTTAATCCGAACTACACCCCAAATGGCCTAGAGCCCATGTTTGTATTGTCTTGTCTTGTCTAAACGGCTCAAAAGCCCTTATACAATATAATTCGCGTCTAATAAAGTCACGTGTATTCGTTTTTAAAGCGTCGTAATTTTCCTTGGTTATCCTACTACTTTTAAGACGTAAATATTACGTACGTCATGACTTATCGTGTTTGATTTAACATACGTGAAAATAATCGTGTTCATTATTCGTGTTTACGTGTTACATAATTATTATTTATCCATGTTATTATAATTACTTGTACTCAACGACATTCATCGTATTAATAACACACGTAAGTACATGATTATCTGTTCGTGATTTTATGTTCATGATTTTATGTTCGTGACTTCATGTTCATGATTTTATGTTCGTGATTAAAATTACTATTGTTAATAATTATCGTGTACTAACATGTATTTAATACTTATCGTGTAATAACACGTACGTAATTCTTGTAATTGATGTTCGTGATACGTTTTCATGTTATACAAGGAAAGTTTTAATCTTGTACGTACGATTATTAGTGTACTGTTCATGGTAAAAGCATGCGGGTTTTACAACTCTTCCCCCTAAAAAGAATAATTCGTCCCCGAATTATAGATAAAGTAAAATGAAAAGAAACATACCCGAATCAAAATGAAAGGGTATGAAAATAAAAGGACATGAAGATGACATGGTAGAAAGGAACGTGGAACGTGACATGTCTTGAAAGGACATGGAACGTGACGTGACTGAAAGAATATATCTAATCGATAAGAGAAAACGGATAAGAAGTCCGGATGAACTTGTCCGTTTCCAAGTGGCTTCCCTCTTGAAACGGTTCCTTCTCAAGATTTTGACACAATTATAAATCTTGGTCTTCATGACCTTGACTTGAAGATACGTAAAAGTTCATGGTTATCAACGTAAGATGGATCCCCTGTATTTGATCGAGGGAATAACAATTAACGTGCAAGGGTAACTGAAACGTTATGGTGCAAAACAATCTAACTTAATTGATAATTAGCAATGATGCGCGAGACATATAAAAACGTAGTACGTGAAAAATTTTGAACGTGATACGTGCAAATTTTTGAACGTGATACATGAAAAATTTGAACGTGATACGTGGAGATATGGTGAATGTAGTATGAGCAAACATATCGTGATCCATGATACGTGTAACATATCGTGAACGTGATATGAGGAACGTGGAATGAACATGAAATGTGAAACATATCGTGAACATGGAATACGGCAACGGTATTGCCAAATGCTATTAGGTGAGACATAGAATATGACGTGAAACGTATATATGAGGACATAGAGTTATACTAAACTTGAGTCTGGTCTCTCAAGTTATTGAAAAAACGTCCCAGAACGAAAATGAACGTAAAATCGTAAACTAAGATACGATCATGAACGTGAATAGTGTCATGAACGTGAGCATGAAAGCAAGTCGTGAAATTAGAACAAGGACGTGGACGTAAATAAGGAGCACAAATGCGAACCTTTGTCTAACTCGATAGCTGAGGGATTACCAAGTGATCCCATGCGCCTTGACTGGAACATGTCTGGTCAATCTGTTGGTTCTGATATCCTTGTGGATGTAAGGATTCTTCAGACTTGATCAAACTGTTGGCAATAACACAGATAGCATCATGCTTCTTCTGAGTTTACGTTAATCTGGTAACCAAAATCCGTGGAGATCTTGTCCCGTTTCTGATCACAATTTCGATGGTGGATAAACATCCCAGTCAATTGGTGTTCTATCTTAGCATGTTGGTATGTCAGGTATTTAGATATGAACGTAACTATATCTTGCTTCGTAGAAACTTGATACATAGAAATTTGCGGAACTCTGAGTTTCCGAAATTAGACCTTTCTTAGCATAGGATTTTTTGGAACACCGAATGTAGTGTAGGGTTCTCACCTTTACGCATAAGCTGAGTCATGGTAAGATTAACCATGGGAATCCATATGATTCAGCATGTCACTGTAATCAACATAATTGATATTGGAAAATTTCCAGGGTGAAATTTCTCATGTCGTAGAATTTGCAACATAGTGCAAATATGGTCTTCCGGCTCTTCTCCCGACTTAGAGAAAATAAGGTTGTTCTTGAAGAAAACACTGATGAATTTGTTTATGAGTTCCTTGAAACTGGATTTATTAAGTCCATAAAGCTTCTAGAGCACTTATGAGACTAATACAAAATCATGAATCTAGCATGACCGAGTCGTGTACGAATAGTAGTCATGGAAATGTCCTTCGCTTTCGCTCGTCACTGTTGGCAGCATGATCATGAATCCGATCTTGGAAAAGTGATTAACGTCCTAAAGTCGATTGGACATGTTGTCAATACGTGGAGGAGAATAACGGTTATGAATGGTGATTTGTTTAAATTGACGGTAGTCGACACATAATCTCATGGTACCGTCCTTCTCCTTGAAGGTTCTTCTGGAATGTATGGGAAGATTTTGGAATAATCGACTGGTTATGCGTAAAAGGCACTTCAGTGGTCATGTCTTAACTGACAGCTAGAAAATTTTTAGCAGTCATAGTTAACAACACACGTGCTTGTAACGCATAAATAATTTGTACAAATTTTCCTGATGGAAAATCATGCTGAATATATTCAGGAGCCTGAACATTACTGTACAAAATCATGAATCATAGCAGAGTGTGCTGTTCGTAGTCCTTAATTATGATTTAATTCAACTTGTGTTTGTCCGAGGTAGTGCGTTAGCAGCCTGGATCTCATCCTTAGGCTGAAGGAAAACCTTCGTATACATGGGAAATACGAATCACGTCCTTTATGGTAATGTAAATATATGGAATATGGTGCAAGAAATGAAAGTGTCCTCGAGTAAACGTGACAGATCTCACTGATACGCCGGTGCTGGTACTAAAATTCTTGTGGCCTGATTAATACATGGCACTACAAAATGGGTATTACCCTTTGGAGGGTACCCTGAATTCCTTAGGGATGTTCCAGAATTGGACGTGAGTGATGTGTCTTGACTCATGTCTTGGGGAATATAAGCATGACATATGTCTTGACTGGTGTCTTAACATGTGTCTTCAGAAAGTATACGTGAGACATGTGTCTTGACTGATGTCTTGACATGTGTCTCGAGATGTGAAACAAATAGAACTACAAATATTAGGTTAATATGCCAAAATTGGCGGATCGGTTGGACTACTACTCCTTTGTATTTCTGATCACGTCCGCGGCCGGAGCTTCTGTTGCGATTGCTAGGATAGTTGTTGTCATAGTAGTGGTTACTATCGTCTTGTCTGTCAGTTCCATGACGGTCATTCTCATGACTGTGATTCATGTAACTATTCAGCTGAGTGGCCGACTGGTACCGGTTTGTACTCGTATGACTGAAATGACAACTGAATGATGTGTGACATGTAACTAAGAATTAGGGACAATGATTAATAAAAATTGTCTGATGGTGAAGCATCTTCTCGTCCAATTGCTTTGCTCTGACGCCTTTGTCTTCGTCTTGTAGGATCTCCAGGTTGTGAACAACATTATCTTCTCATAGCGTCTCCAAAAATCAGCAGCATCAACCTTTAGTAACATTTCCAAGTCATGAGCGGCATCAGCAATCTTGAAGAATATCAGCAAGTGGAATATGCATGTGGGATACGGTACACGGAGTACACATGGAATGTACATGAAATGATCGGTATGGGGTCGATCATCTGACATGATATTAAATGATAAAAATTGGTTAAACGGTTAGAAAGACCATCACGATAACCTGGCAATGCCAGTATATACCTCATTATGGTTGTATAGAGAAACGCTAACGTGTGGTTAAACGAATTTCAAAGATGATTTCGCTGAAAGCATGATTAATGAAAACCAACCATGACTATCATGAAAGCAGGATTTAAATGAATTCCAACAGTGTCTTGCATGAAAGCATAAACAACAAAAGAGACGTAAGACATAATCACGTGAAGACGAAATCATCATGAAGAAATATGAAATAACCCAACATGAAGGAGTGTATAACATAATCAGCATGAAACTGAAGTTAATCATGACAGTATGAAAACATACTTGACATAAAAACATAGTAACTTATGAGGGGACATGAAAAAAAAATTATGCCAATAAATCATGAAAAAAAATTTATGCATGAAAAACAGTGCATGAATGCATGATGCAGTTTATAAAAACCTTTATATGCGCGAGGGGACGCCTATGGGTCGGTCCCAAAACAAAAGACATGGCGAGGGGACGCCTATGGGTTAGTCCCAAAGTTAAAAGTTTCGATAAAAGCACATGCGACTAAATAGGGCTAGTCCTGTACCAACCATTACTTAGTCATAATTCCTGTGACAATGATACATGAAATAAACGAATGAAATTCAACTGTCAAAACTTAACAGAAAAAAAATTTATGTGACCAATTATGAACTACTGGGGTTCAGTTCACATTAGCCACAGTTCACAAGGGACATCGTGCATGAAACAATGACACGTAACTAAGTATGGATGACGGTTGTTCAGTCCATATTAGTAAAAAAATATCGATGAAAACATCAAGGTTAAACATCAAGGTGCTGAAAACATCATGGTTAAAACAACAATGCGCTGAACACATCAATACGTGGAAGAACAAGCGCTGGCTTAGGAAGCTCCTGGTGACTACCCACTAGTCACAGCTCAAGTTTTAGAGCCTACAAGTCGAAGCCTTGGCTCTGATACCATAATTGTACCACCCCACTTTGATAAGTGGACCGTTACGCGTAATTATGGCGTTTCATCAAAGCATGCAAGGTAATATGTACTAAAACATACATGACCATAGGGAAAACCGGAATCAAACATCGGTTCCTAAACATAAGCCCAAAACATAAATAAGGTAAATGAAATGAACAAAGACTATAAATATATGAAGGCAAAAGGAAAAGAAGTCTATGGCAGCTTCCATCCTATGCACGTCCTCCAAATGCTCAAGTCTATCCTTGGGTACCTGTCATTTTGGAACATGGAAAGGAAAGTAACGGCTGAGCATAACGCTCAGTGCACGGATATAGACATAGTATGAATGACTGAAACATAATAAAGACTTAATAGTAGCGGAAATGTATAAGTCCTGGAAAACCTGGTATAAGTTAGTAAAACTGGGTTTTATAGTTTGAAAAGCCTTATGTTTATCTTATAAAAACTGTTTAACATGTTAACCATTAGCCAATATAGGTCATGAAATATCAACGTGCATGAATACTTGGAGGGGTGACCTCGTCATGCAAATTAGAGGGGCTGCCTCTAATTTAATATACTGGTTTGGGTAGGAGGGATCAGCTCCTTGTGAAGGATACAAGGCACACAACACATGATAATAATAATATGGCCAAAAGCTGAAGGGGAGCCACGAGCTATCACTCCGTCGTGGTGGAGTCATAACACTGGTGCCTCTAGTCTTATGGTTATGGTACCTCCATAACTAGGTGAAACTGGTCATGCATGTATATGGCTTTAGGTATCTAATTTAACATAAGCAATTCAAAAACATATAAAACATATACTGGGGAAAACAGTTGGCTGCATACGGGAAATCCTAATAAGGAAGAATTTCCATACTGAAAGGACGGAGAATCCGTACCTTAAGTCCAGTGAACGAAGAAGACGAACGGAAGAGAGTCCTACTTCGATCTAACTAACGCTACATAAATAGTATACGTGTATAAGTATTCTGATTACTGAGTACGTAACTGATTTTATATCGTGTCTTAGCTTGTTTTATATATTCATGTCTTGTTTCACTGATTTTAACGTTATGTTGTGTTTATCATGTATTCTGGATATTCTGATTAAGGATTACTTGTATTTCTTGTATTATTATACTTATTATGTAATAATAAGTGACTTTTTAAAAATAGCAGGTTTCCTAAAATATAAATTTTCTAAAAATAGAAAGTATCCAAAAATAGATTTACTACTTAAAATAGATAAGTTTCTAAAAATAGAAGGTTTCCATAAATAGGAATAAACTGGATTATTAAGTTAATAATATAAGCTTAAGTGTTTACTGATTTATATTCTAAGTCATGTGATAAAATAGTATAGTTTATTAATTATTACATGTAAATTAAATAAACTATAGTTTATATGATTTAATTAAATATAGACATTATTTAATTAGATTAAGTGTATAAAAATACTTAGGTTAAAACATGTATTAATATCTATATTAATATAACCTAAGTCATGAAAATTAATTAATTACATGTCATGATTTAATAATTAATTAATTCTATAGTCTAATTAAATAATAAATACTTAGGTTAAAATCGTGTATTATTAAGTAATAATATTAACCTAAGTCCATGTTTTAATTAAATTAATTATAGGTCATGATAAATTAATTTAGTTTCTTGTAAATAAATATACATGTAAAGCTAACTAAACTTGTAAAAATAATAACCCGAACCTGTGTATTATTTTATTAAAACGTGACGTAAATCGAACCCGTGAAAACCCGTGTCGTGTTTACATATAAGCTGAAACAAACAGCCTCCTAAACTGTATTAAGCTGCGACCCAAACACCCCCTAACTAAAACCAGCAGACAAACACTCCCTGCGTTGCTGCTGGCTGCCACTGACTAGCCAGCGCAGCCCCTGGTCTAGCCAGGGTTCCCGCTGCTACTTGCCTGATTCCCCCTGACTGGCCCAGCGTCCCCCTGCTGGGTGTCTGGTTACCACCGAGAGCTCTAGGCTCTCGGTTCCCACTACCAGCCTTCCCAAACACCTCCTGCTGCCCTGTTGAACGCCACTGTTAAGCCAAACGCACCCCTGCTGGCAGCAGGGGCTTGCGGCTGATGAGGCAGAAAGGCCACCGAGAGTCTGGGACTCTCGGTTTGTGTGAAATCCAAACCCGAAACCAACCACACCCGAAACCCTCATTAATCCTTGACCATTAACATGCTCATAAGTCGTTATTAATTCTTTTTAATGTGTTCATGATCAATTAATGTCTTAATTAAAAGAAACATAAAACAAGGTTACTTACTTTTCGTTTAGGGTTTAGTAAACAAAACCACGAATCACCACTCTTGCTCTAGATCACCCGTGGCTGTTTTTTTCTTTGGTCTTTGGTGATGAAAACCATCGGCAGGAAAAGAAAAGGGAAAGACAAAGTGACGGCCATGTTTCTATGTTTTAGGGTTTTTGAGATGTTGTGTGTGTTGTCTAAAAATACAACCTACCCTTCTTCCTTTTTCTTTTTAAGCCGAACTACACCCCAAATGGCCTAGAGCCCATGTTTGTCTTGTCTTGTCTTTTCTAAACGACTCAAAAGCCCTTATACAATATAATTTGCGTCTAATAAAGTCACGTGTATTCGTGTTTAAAGCGTCGTAATTTTCCTTGGTTATCCTACTACTTTTAAGACGTAAATATTACGTACGTCATGACTTATCGTGTTTGATTTAACATACGTGAAAATAATCGTGTTCACTATTCGTGTTTACGTGTTACATAATTATTAATTATCCATGTTATTATAATTACTTGTACTCAACGACATTCATCGTATTAATAACACACGTAAGTACATGATTATCTGTTCGTGATTTTATGTTCATGATTTTATGTTCGTGATTTCATGTTCATGATTTTATGTTCGTGATTATAATTACTATTGATATTAATTATCGTGTGCTAACACGTATTTAATACTTATCGTGTAATAACACGTACGTAATTCTTGTAATTGATGTTCGTGATACGTTTTCATGTTATACAAGGAAAGTTTTAATCTTGTACATACGATTATTAGTGTATTGGTCATGGTAAAAGTATGCGGGTTTTACACTCGTGCCCTGCCATAAGATACCATTTGCGTCTACTCGAAATTATGTCTGCTTCTCCAAATTTTGAATTATCGCCCAGATTTCACCATCATCTTTCTGAGCTTCCTTGATCCTAGCGGATAACTTGGGTTCCACTCTAAGATTAGCCCAGTGATCGTGTTGTCCATGTACCATGATCTCAATGTCTAGTCGCTCCAAGTCTCTTATAATTTCCTCCTCAATTTTAATGTCGTTTATCATTCTGGACTTTCTACTAAGTGCATCGGCCACTACATTCGCCTTGCTGGGATGATACTGTAGATTAATGTCATAATCCTTCAACAGCTCTAACCATCTACTCTGTCTCATGTTCAATTCACGTTGAGTGAAGATGTACTTCAAGCTCTTGTGGTCCGTGAAAATGTCACATGATTCTCCATACATGTAGTGCCTCCATATCTTCAATGCAAACACGACTGCTGCAAGTTCCAAGTCATGCGTAGGGTAATTTTCCTCATAAGGCTTAAGCTGTCGTGAAGCGTACGCGATCACTTTCCCATGTTGCATGAAAACACAGCCAAGTCCCTTCCCCGATGCATCACTGTAGATCTGAAATCCACCTGTACCAGATGGGAGAGTAAGAATTGGTGTAGATACTAGCTTCTGCTTTAGGTCTTCAAAGCCCTTCTCTCTTTCTTTAGTCCAGACGAATTTCTCCCCTTTTCGCATCAGTTTGGTCAATGGTAGCTCTAAACGGGAAAAGTTCTCCACGAACCTACGGTAGTAACCAGCTAAGCCTAGGAAACTGCGAACTTCAGTCGCTGATGTCGGTCTTGGCCACTTGGTAATAGCCTCAACCTTTACTGGATCCATAGTGATTCCTTCTACTGATACAATGTGACATAAGAATGCCACGTTGTCTAACCAGAACTCACACTTAGAAAATTTAGCATACAACTGCTTTTGGCGAAGAATCTGTAGTACTGTACGAAGATGGTCTTTGTGTTCCTCCTTTGACAAGCATCAAAAACCACCTTGGTTCGGGGGGTCGGGGATGATCAAAGAACATGGTAAACATGATGTTGTTCTAGTGAGAGGAAATTAGAGAGAGGTGAAAGGAAAGTTATGTGTTTTATTTCAAGTGAAATGAAAACAAGGAAAAAATGACAAACTTCCACACCCCCATGGAGAGTCATGGGGGTATTTATAGGCCTAACATAACTAGACTATCTATACTTTACATATTAAGTCCCTGCGTGTAGCAAAGTATATAAATCTAGTTTAACTCACGTGAAAGGCGCCAGCTTACCAAAAAGTAAGTCTAACAATCTCCCTCCAAGATGGTGACTCACGTGAGTTAGTTACAATGATTCCTACAAGCAAAAATAAAGAAAAATGATAAGCTTGAATTCCAGCATTCCTTGAGACAGTCTTCAGCGACCTTCATCTTCTTGAATACTCCAGTTCTATTTCTTCAGCTTTGTAGAATCTAGTTGAGTTTTACTCGCTCCCAACTAGAAGGCCTTTCATTAAACAAGCAGTAAAGACTGCTCCCTCCCAAACAGATCCTACAGAGGAAATCTGTGGGAGGTGATAACGTCATTAACATTTTCTCACAAATTGAAGCAATCCCAGTCTTGATTCTATGATAGATTACCAGAAGTACCCACTCTATCCCGAACATGAAGTCAAATTGTAGCACCAGAGTCAATTAAGTCCCGGAAATGCACATTTCTCTTGACAAGACAGTGATGATAAAAAGTTGCCACATCAAAGTTAATTAAGTCCCGAATGTAGTCAACTTATCCCTTTATGTAGAAACAGTAACACCAAAGTCAAGTGACCCCGCATGTACACATTTCTCCCTCCAGGATGATACCTATTAAGGGAATCATCCTTCACGTGTGTATGTGGTATGCCAACTGGAACCGCTTACTTAGTAGCCAAGAATATGTGAGAAGATGTCAACAATATCTCTCTAAACAAGATTCTCTCATGATCACCCCGAACTGAATCCCCTTATCAATTCTGTTGGCTATTGATAGTAACCACTGATGAAGATAACCCGATAATCCAAACTTTATACTGAAGTAGAATTCCCCAAACTTGAACTTAAGCTTGCACTATAGTAGAATGAAGAGCGATGCAGAGAAGTCTTAAACGTACCCTATACCAAAAGGCGGTATTAAAAAGGTACAATTTCTCTAAAGTACCCTATACCAAAACAGGCGGTATAAGAAAAGGTACTACATCTCTTGAAGAAATCCACAACTGCAAGTGCGTGTGACACTGAGAACCGTAACGAAGCTCCCAAAAAATGAAAGTTATCCATGTCGTCGTCCATCCTCCCCTTGACACTGGAAACTAGATACTTCAAGTCTTATTCATAACCGTATATGCTCGAACAAGTTATCTTAAAAAGTCGTAAGTACTTCTTTAAAGATAAAAAAAAGAACGCCTCTGAAAAATCTCACTTCAACCTCAAATAAGTAGCATCGAATCATCTTCGTAATCACATAAACCGTAATAGACGTTAGGAATTTAGGTGAATTTTTTATAAGGATCGTTTAAGTGTAATGTATCGTGTTTGTTGTGTTTGTCGTGTTTGTTGTTCGTGAAAAAGTGATATGATCGAAAACGGGTACCCGGCCTTAAATGTCACTGTTTAAACGGCCTGCCAAAATAATAAATCCTGTCCTATAAGCATTTAAGTCGACAACAGTTTTACTACTTGGTTCTTTTGAAATACCCGGCTCAATCCAATAACCCCGTAACTCAAATCCGACATGATTAATTTTGCAAAATTCGGATATAAAATCGATCATCCCGAATACGATTGCAAAAATTAATCGGCCCACTATATACCTTCGGTTATTTAGAGATCGGCCTGATAACCAATAGTTTAGATAACTTATTTAACTAATGGCCACATATAGCACTGATTCGGCCTATTAGTCAAATAAGCCAATAGTCCAAAATCATTGCAACACAAGGTCTAAAACAATCATTAAAACCAATCTTAGTTCCTATGAGTAACATATAAATCTGGTCCATATTGGTATTCTAAACCCGGTCCAAAAGCAAAGATCCTCAATCACACCAAACTCACATTTAAACCAAATCACACCAAACTCACAATGTGTTTTTCGTAACATCCGCCCCTTCTTTTATTTTGTCTAGATGGCCACGTGTGGATAGTGTTAACATTTATATGGGATAAACACAAAGTATTAGGTCAAACCTAATCCCTTCACACAGAAAGGTCCGCCCCCCATTTTTTCTCCTTGTTTATACCGCTAGTTTCAACACACCCAAATCTCCATCAGCACCCAACTCCACTCTCATCTTAAACTGCCATCATCTATTCTCCTCTAATCAATACACAAAACACACGAGTCCCACTAATCAATAACATATTTCCAAATTTCTGATCAAGCAAGACCAAGATGTGATGATATTCAGGCCTTAATGATCTTAATGAAATAAGGTCACAGGTAGGTTTGTGATTTGTTGCATGTGGATTTGAGATGGTCAATGATGGTAGAAAGTTGAACGAAAAAAATCTTTTTAAAGATTGAGAAAAATCGTTTAACAAAAAACTGAGATCATAAAAGGTAAATTTTATCGAGTCTAGATGTGATGGGTTAAGTGACGAAGGGTTAGGATAGTTGAGGATTTGTATAGGTAAAAGGTGTATTAAGGCTGTTATGATAGGTCATGGGTCACGGTCAAGGTTTGTATGACCAAGAGTCGGTTGAATGTTACTGGTTTGAAAGTTGTGATACAAGATTGGTTTTGGATTACTGGTTTTGTTAAAAAAATGATGTGATAGGTATACACTGATGGGTTTTTTTTTAATAAAAACATGAGTCTAAATCTGATATATTAATTTAATTGATATAAACTCCACTGTTTTGACTTTCTTGAGCAAACCCATCGTACTATGTCAGTGTCTTTCATCGCACTATGTCTTTCATCGCACTATGTTGTGTGAGTTCACTAAACACAACATGCCATCGCAGTCAATGTGAGAACCACTCATCATAACTATCCATCATGACAAGCCATCGCAAGATATGATCGCAGTGGCCATCGCATGATACGATCGCAACATTGCCATCGTAATATGCGAGCCATCGCAGTCAATGCGATCAAAATAGCCATCGCAGTCAATGCGATCAAAGTAGCCATCGCAGTCAATGCGATCAAGGTAGCCATCGTAAAGAAAACTGCATCGCACTCACCCATCCGAATATCCCATCGTAAAAGGTTTTTGACCAGCTTTGAAGATACCAAAAAAAATGGTTGGACCATATGATTTTGTATTATACCCAAACATATTAGATTTAATAAAGGAGGACATGGACAAAAAAAAAGCTAAACATGTACCAAAAATTTGGACAAAAACTTTGTAACGAGGCATGACAAGAATAGTGGACCAAAAAATAATATATCGAGACAAACAGATGAGGATAGATATAAATGAAACATGATAGAAATGAATCATAACAATGTACGAACCATGATTCTGATAACAGAATGAATCTGTTAACACAACTCTCGAATCAGATAACACACGACACAAACACACGGATACAAGACACCCCGGTTAGCTCTGATACCAATTGACAAGCATCAAAAACTACCTTGGTTCGGGGGGTCGGGGATGATCAAAGAACATGGTAAACATTATGTTTTTCTAGTAAGAGAAAGTTAGAGAGAGGTGAAAGGAAAGTTATGTGTTTTATTTCAAGTGAAATGAAAACAAGGAAAAAATGACAAACTTCCACGACCCCATGGAGAGTCATGGGGGTATTTATAGGCCTAACATAACTAGACTATCTATACTTTATATATTAAGTCCCTGAGTGTAGCAAAGTATATAAATCTAGTCCAACTCACGTGAAAGGCGCCAGCTTACCAAAAAGTAAGTCTAACATCCTTGGACTTAGAGAATATCAGAATGTCGTCAACGAAGACAATGACGAACTTGTCCAGAAATTCATGGAAGATTCTGTTCATCAAATCCATGAACACTGTTGTAGCATTGGTAAGGCCAAATGGCATGACTACAAATTCGTAGTGGCCATAGCGTGTACGGAAAGCAGTCTTGGCGATGTCCTGCTCTTTAACCCGTAGCTGATGATAACCCGAACTTAGATCAATCTTGGAGAAATGTTTGGCCCCTTGGAGTTGGTCAAACAGATCGTCTATGCGTGGTATAGGATACCTATTCATGATGGTGATCTTGTTGAGCTCACGATAGTTTATGCAAAGACACATACTGCCGTCCTTCTTCTTCACGAATAAGACCGGTGCGCCCCATGGAGATGCGCTCAGTCGAATGAAGCCTCATTCCAGAAGTTCTTGCAATTGATCTTTCAGCTCCTTCAACTCTATGGAAGCCATGCGATAAGGAGCCTTGGAAATCGGCTCAGCTTCTGGGATGAGCTCGATATTAAATTCTACTTCACGTACAGGTGGTATGCCCAGAAGTTCTTCTGGAAATACATTTGGAAATTCTAACACTATCGGCTGATTCTGAATTGATGGAGATTCAGCATCCATGTCATGAACGGTAGCTAGATAGCCCTCGCAACCATGTGAAAGTAATGCACGTGCTTGCGGGGTTGATATGATTTGTACAGACCTTCCGGGTACGAACCCGTTGTGAATGTACTTTGGTGCATTAACATCACCGAAGATGACTCGAATGAATGGCAGTCTATGGTAGCATGATGCTTGGATAACCAGTCCATGCCCAATATCATGTCAAAATCATTCATGTTCAGCGGTAGTGCGTCAACAGGACGAATCTTGTCATCAAACTCTAGGGGAAGGCTCTTGTACACATGGGTTATGCGTACAGAGTCTCTTAAAGGCGTGGAAATATTCAGTATATTCTCTAGTTGCATGGGGAGTATCCTAACATTCTTAGCATAAGCAGTAGAAATGACCGAGTGAGTAGAACCCGCGTCAAATAGAACACATGCAGCTTGACCATACATATACAAGATTCCAGTGATGGTACTGTAGACTTGTTGGCCTGATCGCGAGATGTCGTGTAAACGCGTCCACTAGTAGGAGACGGCTTGGTATCAGCATGTCCTGATGTGCCCTCCATCTCGCCCTTGCGGCAGTCCTTCATGTGACGGCCAGGAAGACCACACTTGAAGCATGCGTCGTTGTCGCGGCGACATGGCCCTGGGTGCCTACGGTTGCAGGTAGTGCAAAGAGGATGAGTATATCCTCCAGCAGGTGTCCTTGCTGGCTGAGAGCCTGATAAGAATAATATACATGAGACATGAAAATAGGTACAAAGGACAATACGGATAATTCGTAAGATGGAATACCAGTGATAGTTGGACGGTTAGGCTGTGAACCTCTCTGGTTCTGGTCCCTCCCGTTAACATGTTTCCTGGTAGAAGATTCTCTAATGTGTCAGAATTAAGAACTATAGCATGTAATCATAAGAAAATGAGTAAGTATAAGGACCTGCTGCTGTTGGAGTTTCCAACGTTGTTACGGTAATTATCATTACTGCCACGCCTATCCGTAGCAAAAACGGTCGTGAGTCTGACCATTTCCCTTGGGCTGAGTAGGCTGTTGCTGAGTAGCCGGTTGAGACCGATCCCCATTCTTCTGCCTGGAAGATACAGTTTAAAAGAGATGTAAATATTGACCTATGCTGAAAAGAATACGGTTTGGTCACCGCTGAATACGAATGTTTACCTCTTCTCGGGTCTCTCTGCTTCCCCGAACTCTTCTCTTTCCTGCAGCATCTCCAGCTTACGTGTTGCATCGGCCACTTGTGCTACAGTGTTGAACGTAGAACACACCAAGTTGTTTGCCACCGATGTACGAAGAGCCCACCGGAAGTGGTATGCTTTCTCTTCGGGAGTACCTGCTGCTGCACCAAGAAAACCAGCCAAACGGAGAAAGCGTTGCATGAACTCGTTGCTATTCTCCCCAGCTCTCTGTCGGATTCCATGGTACTCTCTTTTCAGCTTGTCTTGCTCAGCCTTGGGGAAGAACTGTCCCATCACCAAATTCCTGAACTGGGCCCAAGTCAAACCAGCCACCCAATTATCACCTCCCTTAGACTGCTTCAGTGCCTTCCACCATGCTAACACATCACCTTCGAACCGGTAGAAGGCCAACCACGACTTGAAGACGGGGTCACAGCCCATGGCATCGAAGATCTTCTCAATGTGAGCCAACCAGCTTTCAGCTTCACTAGGGCTATCTGTTCTATCGAAAGCTCGAGGGCGTAAGTTATTGAATATCTCCAGCCATGTGACCAATGTTGTTGGAGGAGGAGGAGGAGGTACTGGGTGCTGCGGCTGATTGTTGGCAGCCTGCACCTCAGCCCTAATTTCGTTCCTCAGCTGAGGAAGCATAGCTTGCATTGTAGCTTGGACTTCTGCATTGAGTTGTTCCTGCTCGCGTGTGAGAACCATCTAACAGTATAGCATAAAAATACATGATTAACTGATCAAAACATAAACTATATACATGAAAAAAATTTATACCAATAAATCATGAGAAAAGTTTTATGTAGAAAAACCAGTACATGAATGCATGATGCAGTTTAATGAAAACTTTTATATGCGCGAGAGTGAACGCCTATGGTCAGTTCACCCAAAACAAAAGACATGGCGAGGGGAAGCCAATGGGTCGTTCCCAAAGTTAAAAGTTTCGATAAAACACATGCGACTAAATAGGGCCAGTCTTGTACCAACCATTACATAGTCATAAACCTGCGACAATGACATATATATGTATGCATGAAAACAATGAATGCATGAAAACCGACTGTCAGTTCTAGGAAAACAATAGTGACTACCCACTAATCACAGGTCATGTTTTGAGAGCCTACAGGTCGAAGCCTTGGCTCTGATACCATAATTGTAACACCCCATTTTGGTAAATGGAATGTCACGCGTGATTATGGCGTGTCATCAAAGCAAACAAGGATAAATGTATAAAACATCACATGACCATAAAGTAAATACTGGAAACAAACATCGATACCCCAAAAGTAGAACTCATCACACACAAACATAAGTACTATAAATGAAATGGACTGAACAATGTCCATAGAAATGAGTATCAAATGTATGAAGAAATGCATAATGAAGGCTAGGAAGCTTCCAATCCATATGCACGTACGCTTAAAGTCTACGAGCGTCCCTGAGTACCTGTCGTTTTGGGAATATGAAAGGAAAAACGGCTGAGCATAACGCTCAGTGCACGGATATACAAGTATATCATGAATAATGAAAGTCCCTAATCAATGCTAGAAACCCTAAACTTATCTAATCAACAAAAGGTATTACTTTTCAAACGTAATCTTATTATTGTATAATAAAGAATTACAAGTGTTATGGATAACACCCGTTTGATGACAATGTGTTGTGCACACTTTGAACAACTATAAACCCTAACTTATGAATACAGTCGCAGCTGTTTGATTCTATAAGTTCTAAGCAATAATGTTATGAATATACTCAAAGTGTTAAACAGTAATGCATGGATACACATCCTATTTATAGTGATACGAGGTTGACCTAAATAGTACTTGATGGTGACTACACAAGACTTTCACTTTTCAGACATCAGTCACATGATGCTCTTCTATTCTTGGTAGTCTGCCATTATGCTTTAAGGAAACAGTTGTCGAAACAGTTTCCTTTTTCTTCATAGTCTCGAACACACAAATGGCATGTCCAAAGTATGTTGAGTGTTAACAGGGTATTGCCACCCCTGTTAACCCTCAATCCCTCAGAGTCCCTGATACATCTTGGCTGTTATCCATCACAGCCAATGAGTATGTCTTTAAGTAATCTTTGACTTCCTTGACAATGTCTCTGACATGGACTCCTCTGAGGTTGCTCACAGAGACTTGGATCTCTGTAAGTCTTGCGATACTTTCCTACCTCCTAGGCACAGGCAAGGGACTATCTAACAGCTTAATTATGTTTAAATCTATGATCAGGGAATCTAACAAGCTTAGATTCCCAACAATCTCCCCCTATTTAAACATAAATATTGCTAGATCTATCTAAGTTAAGGTAAGTGAGTTAACGGCTTCTTCTTACTCATAACAGATCTAAACAAACATACCTCATGATTTTATTCATACTTAAAGGAAATTACAAGTACATTACAAAAGTGAAATAAAATGTGAAGGTAAAATTGGGCTGTGAATTTCTTCAATAGTCATCATTTTTAATCTTTTCTTCAGCTTCAGCTAAGTCTAATATGTTATCCAACTCTTCCTTCAAAGTTTTTGCAAACCTTTTGGAATACTCTGTGTTGATCTTGAGTGCCTTCTTGTGACAAAGCAGCTGAATTGTTGATGCTAAGCACAACTCATCTTCTCTTTGAAATGCATACTGGCAAGCTCTGTTCATGAATGCCATTCCTCTTTCAGGCTCTGTGTATGTCTGACCATCAACAGGGCCAACTATACCATTTGGTAGGATCAAATCCCTATGCATTCCATCCACTTGAACATCATCTGTGACAAAAGTTTCCTTAACAAGTTGAGAAACTCTTCTTCTTTTCTTACCAGTCTTTGGGGGTTCTTGTTCAAAAATCTGTGGTGGGGGATCTATCTTGAGTTTGGCAGCCGTTTCTTTGATCCAGGTAAACTTGGCCTTAAGAGTCTTAAGCAGAAGAAAATTAGCCTGTCCAGTTCTTTTGGCAGCTAAGGCTTCAAGTTCGAACCATTTAGATAACCCAAGTGTTTTTAGCCTGAAGTCGTCAAACACATTCATGTTTCCCTGTTGGTTGTCTCTCCACAAGATCATCTATGGGGTGTTGGTGGGTTTGTAAATTGTGTATTTGAACTTGGTTATCTTGCCAGGTGCATATCTGTTGTTAACGTAGGCATTATAATCAGCTTTGACTTTTCTTAGTGCCTCAGCGCGTTTAACTTCCATTTCCCTTAACCTTTGTTTCTGCTTCTCCCTTTCAGGTGGAGTCATCTTCCTCAGAGTAGCTTCATTCAATTCTTTGGCTGTCTTGACTTCATTTAATCTCTTGAATTCCTCAGGCTGTTTCTCTATTTCTTTAGGGGTTAAAGGATTCTCATTGGAAGGTGTAAAGGTTGAAAATTGGGAAAGGTCTGTGGTGGATCCTCCTGTCTCTAGCATCGCAGCTATCTTCTTTAGTTTGGTGTATGTGTCAACCAAAACTATCTCCTTTCCTTTCTTCGAGACAGAGGATTCAACACTCATGTTTTTCAAAACTTCAGCTCTTATGATAAATGCTGTCTGAGCGTGAGTTTGTATTGCTTTGGGAAGGGAGCTAACAGTGAACTTTAGCTTCTTGGCAGCTGGTTCACCATCATCCCCAGACTCGCCGGTGTTAACCAAAGTCTGGGACTTTGATGAATCAGCTCCATCCTGATTCTGTTGCTCCCCCTAAGAGTTATCCTCATCATCAGATATGGTAACATGTGTGATGACTTGGAAGGGGACAGGTAAAATGGTGTTGTCAGCTGATGTTGAGCCTTGTTTAGCAGATTTAAGTTTAAGTGTTGTTTCCTTCTCCCCCTCACGTTCATCCTGTCTATGCTGACGTTTGGATGAACGTGTTTGAAAGTCCCTTGCAATCTGGTCAACAGAGGCAGCCATAGCACGTTGCCTTTTCCTTGAAGCCCTGGCAATCTTCAGCAGAAGGTTGATGTTTCCATTAGTATTGGCCTGAACGCGATTAACAATGAAGTTTGCATGACGGTATTTCCTGTTGCGAATAGCTTCAAATTATCTGTGCATAGTTTGCTCATGTTCATGGAATAAGGCAGGGACCTCTGAGTCAATTACATCCTTCATTCTTGTGGATAGGTGACTAAGTCCTTGTGCTACACCTTTTCGTGCACCATCCTTGATGGGTTCAGTAACTGCCTCAGCAACAGCCTTTTGGATGATCCCTGGAAACGTGACAGTGAAGTTATGCATTTCAGACTTGATCACATCCAGCTTTCTTGATAAACGTTCAATGTCAGATTGATGATGAACAGGCTGGAGATTATGTATGTTGAGGCTTTGTTGAGCATAATCATCACCCCTTGGTAAAAGATCAAAGTTGGTTTGGGCAGGATGATCAAACATGAGAAATTCAGCTGTTGGATCATAGGTTGGGCGTTGGAAGACTGTTGTTGTGGAGGTAGCAGAGTTTGGAGTAACCACAGCGTCCTTGGGAGAAGGAGTATTATTTCCAGCTGGGGTGGACACAGCTATTTCCTTGGGAGGAGAGACAGATTGTTGATCTTCCTCATCTTCTTCATCCTCCTCCTCAAACATCCCCTCAGGGATTTCATCTTCAGGCATTGATTCAAGATCAGAGACATCATCCACTAATGACAGCATTTCTTTTTCAATATTGAGCAGAGGCTCTTCATCATTTGTTTGGTCTTGAATAATTGTATCAGCCTCTTTCTCATGTTGTACCTGGGATTCAGTGGCAGGCTGTACAATTTTAGCCTGCAAATTGTGATAATTAGTAACAGGGGAAAAGGTAAGGGGAATGGTCGCCATTTCGCTGTCCCAGAGAGGCTGAGGGTGATTACCCAGCCACTCCAAAGGATAAATCCTTGGGATTCTTTTAAGTGTGAAAAATATATGGTTAATGATCGTCATTCGCTGCCCCTAGGAAAGCTGAGTGTGATTATTCAGCCCCCCTAAAAGGTTAAAACCTTTGGGACTCTTTTGATTGTGAAACATATTTTGTTTATGGATCGCCATTCGCTGCCCCTAGGAAGGCTGAGGGTGATCATTCAGCCCCCCCAAAAGGTTAAGAAACCTTTGGGACTCTTTTAAGAGTGAAACATATGTGGGTTAAGGTCGCCTGTTACGCTGCCCCTAGGAAAGCTGAGGGTGAAGATTCAGCTCCTCCTGAAAAGGATAAATCCTTTGGGATTCTTTTAAGGTGAAAAAGTTAAGGGTTAAGATCATCTTATTACACTGTTCTTAGAAGAGTTGAGGATGATGATTCAGCTCCCCTAAAAGTAAAACTTTTGGGATTCTTTTTCTGAGGGAAGCAAGAGGCTGTGTGAAGTACAGCTGATCAAGGTTGAGACATATGTGTATCCAGGTTGTTGTTAGCCTGAATACTGTCTAGAGGGTGCAGGGTCATCGGGGTGCTTTATAAACACAAATGAATCATTCCCTGGTGCAAAGACAGGGTGTACAGAAGTCTTAAAGAGTTCTAAGTGCATAGACAGACTTCTATGGGTCGAGGATTACCCTAACTTCACCACTCTCTCCTACAAACAATTAAGAGTGGCTGCTTGTGAACCTCTAAAAATGTACACTAATAAGTGTGTAAACACTTATCCTTTTGCCATTAAAATCAAGGAAAAACAAGACCTAATCATGTGTTTAATATCATAAATGTCGGAATTACGCGTGGTTTTGTGTTTTGTGTGTTAAATAGGTACAAATAATAAAAAGAAGAGAAAACACGGGATTTCACGGTCAAATATTGAAGAAAAGACCAAAAAGAGACGAAGACGAAGTCAAAAGACCCAAATTGTGCCAAGATCACGAAAACCGGCAAAGTCGACACGAGTTTGAAAATAATTTCAAGAAAGCCGAAATCGGGCTCGTTTTAGTGGATTAAATATTTTCGAAGATATTCGAGCTTAGCGGGTCTCACATTTGGGTAAATGGGCCCAAAAGCCCATTTGAGGAAATATTTTATTTACAAATAAGCAAGAAGCCCATTAATGGCCCAATATTCCAATTAATTCACGGATGGGAAGAGGATGAAGTTTGGGCTCCAAAAGCCCATTTGGCTAACAAAATAAAACGAAAGGATTGAAAAAAAAAAGTCACAAGCCCATTTGATGGCTAATATTAAACGAAGAGAACAAGTCAAGTTTTGTTAAACTCAGTCATAGCCCAAGTCAAACTCCTTCCCACATAACCCCCATTAATCCCCAGTCAAACCAATGTGTGTTTATAAAACGTTTTATCCCCCCCCCCCCCCACACGTGTAACCTTACACACGAATTTCCCAAGTCAATAAAACAAAACTCTCCCTCACGTGTAATTCCCCCACTTCACATTTTTTTTAATAAATACTTTTACCTCTCCTCTCCATTCGATAAAAACGAGAAAGCCAACCACCCACATTCATTATTCTCATTACCCAAAATATTACCCTCATCCTTTCTCTCTCAAGAAGATAAACACGGCTTTTTACTAATCTCAAAAACCCTAATTTCCTATATCTCAAAAATTACCAAGATAAAATTGGGGGTTTTATCTAATCCGTGTGATTCACACGCGCCCTAATTAAATCCCCCAATTTTCGGATGATGGAAGATGGTGGTCCTCAAATCCAAATCCTACGTGGCCATCCAAGTGAAAAAAAAGGTTAATCTCATCCGTTCGATGAGAAGAAAAAGAGAGAGAAGAAAGAGAAGATGAATCAACGGCCAAGATTCTACAACTTGGGCACCAAGGAATAGGGTTTGCCTATATATTCCTCACACATCTTGTATTGGGGGGAGTCGATTTTTATTAAGTTTTTTATTTTTCAGTTTATTTTTAATTAGTCTTAGGAGTAGGATAATTAGATTTAAATTTTCTGAAAATTAGATTAGGCTTTTGATTTTGTATTTCTTTTCCAGTAAATGTAATCTTTATTTTATTTAATGAAAAAGTTACTTTGATTTAATTTTCGTGGCTCTTTTTAATTTCTGTCGATTCTTAAATTTTTTTTTACTGTTTTAAATTATTATTATTATTACTGTTTGAGTTGTGCTTATTCGAGATATATAAAAAAAAAAAAAAAAAAAAAAGAAAAAGAAAGAAGAAGCTACTGTTCAAGGGTTGTGTTTGGTTCGTTTGGGATTGATGTCGAGAGACGAAGGTTGTGATTCGAAGGTGGTGACGGCGCGTTTCGATTCATAAGACGGCTCAGCGCTCAGTCTTCTTCCCAACGGCATCGTCTCAAGGTTCTAAGTCTCTTTTTCACTTTTTTTTAGTTTTAGTTAAAATTTTAATTTCTTTGATTTAAATGCTTTATTGAATTGGTGTATGTTTATGTTTAATGTGTTTTTTTTTGGATATTTTGAATGCTTATTTTCTTTATATTTCTGTTTAGTTTTTGATGATATCTGCTTGTTTAGATAAATATTACTGTTTGGATATTTGTTTTATTTGTTTTGAATGGAGTTTGTTTTGATTTGCGTAGGTGTAGGTCTGCTTATTAGTTATTTAGTTGTTTAAAATTTCTTATTTAGCTTATAGCTTCTTATCTTTTTTAGTGCTTATCTGATTTATCTTATTTTACTGTTTTACTGCATCAACATACAGATTCATTTGATCTGTACGCATATTTTGATTGTCCAAAATACTAATTCCAAAAAAATAAGAAAAAAAAAAGTAAAAAAAAAAAAATAATAATTAACATAATTCGTCTGTCCAGGGATTCGAACCCTGGACGTCTCGCATACAAGCCCAACACCCTTACCATTGTGCTAGAACCCTTTCTTGTGTTTACTTTCTAATAGTTTCATTAATATAGTTTATTTTGATTGGCAGTTTTTAATTTAGTTAAATCATAGCTTTTAATTAAGATTAGTTTAAGTTTATTTAAATTTTATTTAAAAAATATTAAATAGTTTTTAAAATTAATCTAGTTTTTATAAAGATACAAAAAGACATAAACAATATTTTATTTACTTTCTTCGAATTTTAAATTAGTTTTAAATTACTTTTATTTTCAAAATAGTTTTATTAGTTTTAAATTAATTTACTTTCATTTAAAAGTTAGTTTCAATAGTTTTCTTTTAAAATAGTTTACTTTTTATAAAATAGTTTTAAATTTTGATTTCTAGATTAGTCTATATAGTTACATTAGTTGTCATTTAAATTGGATTTATTCAAATTAGATTTAATATTTTTTTTTATAGCTTTTATTTTAAATAGACTTTTAGTTTAAAATTCATAAAAAGATTATTTACCAAAAACAAGTTAAATCGTAACGATAAATCGGAAATCAATTCGGGTGAGTCGAGGATCGATAAAAGTAATATAAAAAGGGTAACAAAATCTCTTTATCAAAATGGCGCCGCTGCCGCTTCGCTCGTACGATTGACGATTTTTCGTGAAGACGTTTGGATTTTGGGATCCGTTCTTTTTGAACGTTACGTTTCTTGTTAACAAAATCAAAAACATAAAAAAAATCAAAAACTTAAAAATACAAAAAAATTAAAAAATCCAAAAGTAATACGTTTTCCTAAACGTATTACACCAAAAATATTACGTATTAGTGTTAATTTTTAGTTCGATTTCTTTCGATTTTTCTTGTGTATATATTTTTCCTAAAAAAAAATATAAAAAAATATTCTTCTTTATCCTCTATTGTGTTTAATTCTTTTTCTCAACCCCTCTTATTTTTAATTCTTCATGGATTCGTCTTGCGTTCGGTGTGGGAGACCATGGCATGGTTTTCAAACATGTCAATGGTGTATTTGTGAGCGGTGTGGTTTTGATATCGACAATACACAATTTGGATTTTGTCCATTTTGCAATTCAACGAATTCGTACTTCTCCTCTTACAATACTTTCTCACCCCCTCCCGTCTATGACAATCCCTATCCTCATCATGCACCGGGTTTTTCTCAATACCCGTGTTGCAATCATTGTGGGGGCCCTCACGATACTTCTTATTGTCAACCGATGAATTATGAGCCACATCCGTGCTATAATTCCGGTTTTCAAAATTTTGAACCCCCACATCCCACCATCAATCATCCATCCTCTCAGAGAATTCAACAAATCAATGCTTTGAATGACGAAAGAAAAGCCCTTCTTTGGGAACTTCATGACGGCTTAATTCGACTGACCGAGACTTTGGAGGAGCAACAACGACAACGACAAGAGCAAGTATCTAATCTTAGTGATTATACTCCTCCTCCTGTGCGTTCTTACTATTATGATGATGATGATGACGATGAGAATACTATTTCTTGGAATGATCTCTGTGCTCAATGTCCTAGTGCAATTGTAATTCCTTCTCTCGACTTGCCGGCTCTCGAGCCTAAGGATTCTACCACTCCTATTCTCGATTCTTCCACTACGGAGCCCGATGCCTCTCTCATCATGGGGGATGAGGGTCTTATCACTATTCCTTGTCACGAGACTCTTATTCCAATCCAAAGTGAGCCTACGGTTGCTTCCGATAGTGACGATGAGTGTGAATCTCTTTCTAGTAATGATTCATTACCTCCCACCGACATCTTGGGAAACGATTCTTTGGCTTTCTCTAATCCCATTTTTGATCTCGATGATGATTTTACTTCTAGTGATGACGAGTCACTATCCGATGAAGACGTTCCGAAGGAAAATTTCAAGATTTATTCGAACCCTTTATTTGATTTTGCTGACGCCTACATCTCTAGTGAGGTGAATCCTCTCTTTGAAGAGGGGATTGAGGACATTGATAGCTCCGACTCTATTGCTATTGATGAGCATCCTTTGTTAGCCATGCCACCTCCCATCATAGAGGAGGTGGAGAGATTTGACCCTAGTTTCCGTTTGATTCGGTCTGGTGAGGTGACGCGGGTGGTAGATATGTCCTCTGATATTTCTCATATTATGTTGCCACCCCGTCCTACCGCGTGCACACCCAAGCAAGTGATGTATCGTTTTTACTCTCCTCATTTCATACCGGGAAATGAGGATGAGTGCTTTGACCCGGGAGGTGACATTGACCATTCTTTGATTGATACATTTACGGCTTTACCCACCCCACCTCCCGTGGATCACGACCTCACATACTTCTCGTATGTTGAGCAGACTTTTCTCCCTTTCATGACTTATCCTCCTGCCTCTCATTTATTATCTTCTCCGGGACCGAGGACAAGATCTTTGATCCCGGTATCACATTCGAGGTTTCCTCATGGACCATTTAATTCGGGGTCGAGTCAGGCTCGTGACTCGGTTAACAAAAACAAGCGCTTCTCGGGAGGCAACCCGATTATCTATCGTTGATCTATCTTTTATTTATTTTCACCAATAAGTGTAGGGGGGAGCTGTGTAGGTTGTTTGTTTTGTGTGTTGTGATTGTGTAGGTACATGTGCTTTGATGATCCACTTTTGGTACTTTTGACAAGACCCGTGTTCCCGTGTTACCCATGTACCCGGTTCCTTCGATAAGTTTTTGCTATTGTGATTCTATCTTAAAACGAATAAATGTAATCACTTTAGTTGTCCTTTCCTTAGCTTGATTTAAACAACGCACTCAATGTCCTAAGTGTAGGGGAGTTTATTCTCCCACATGCTTAAACATTGAGGACAATGTTTATATTAAGTGTAGGGGGATTTCTATCGAAATTTTAGTGGCCTTTTCCATGAATTTGACCCCATTTAACCGGAAAATTTTTAAATTTTCAACGTTTTTCAAATTTTTGATCTATTTTGGCCTAGAAGTATTTTTATTTATTTTCTTTCCTTTTATTATCGCATCATAATAATTTCCATTTCAAGAATAAAGTTAAAAAATAAATAAATAAATAAAATGATTTTAATAAGTTTAGATATCTTTGATACATTAGGCCCGTCATGAATATTTTGACTCAACCCGAGTTTACTTATCCAAGTTTACTCTAGCTAGTTTCCTTAACCATATGGACCTTAATTGGTTTATTAGGCTAAGCATCCACGAGTCTCATTCCTTGAGATTTTAAATTGTGGAGAACGAGAGATGATAGAGTTAATTATAAGTTCGGTATTCTTTCATTAACTTATGTGAGTTAGTTATGAGCTTTTTCTCCCATCACTTGTTAATAAATATATTTGCAATAAATAAGGTTGTACGATTTAAAAGGTTACTTAGCTTCTAGCACAAGATCGTTTAAAAGTTGCTCGGTATTAATTAGAGTTCATAGCCAAGGCATAACTTATTGAAACGGGACGCGAAGATTGGCTTATCCAAAAAGGCCCTAACAAGGCATGAGGATACCCGAGTCCAAAAAGGCCCTAACAAGGCATGAGGATTCACTTTTTGCTAAAGATCCTAAGATGATGTGAAGATCATTAATCCAAATCAATATGAAGGATCAAGACACACGACGAGAAGCAATTACTCCCCTAAAGATCATGGAGAAGTCTATCCAAAAAGACCCTAACAAGGTATGAGGATAAATAGATCCAAGTCCGAAAAGGAGGCGGATCGTTGTATATCAAAATCCTAAATAAAGAAGAGGATAAATGAAGAAGTCGTGGTCAACGTATGAAGCATCTTTCACTCCTTATGAAGATGTATACCTAAATGAAGAGAAGACCATAATTTCAAGATCGTATCTCAAGATTTGAAGTTTGAAGTACAAGCCAAATATCGGTCCGAGAAAGGTCTCAAATCGTGAAACGAGTTATGCCAAGATATGAACTTTTTGAGGTTTCGAGAAGCAGTTTTAAAAGATTTTGTCCTTTAGCTAACTATTGATTAAATCGTCCCACTTTATTTTCGGCCTTAATAAATTATCGAAATAAGTCGAAAATGCATCCTCGCGATCATTCAAGACAAAAATAAAATATAAGAGATACACCGTAGGAATAAGGGGGTCTAAGTGATTAACTAAACCACATGAGTAAGTGTTAGTAGTGCTAACTTGTAATAACAATGATCTCGTTTTTGAGCTTGGTATGGGGAACGTGAAACTTGAGGGTGATTAATATTCATGACACCAAAGTCCTAATCCAAGTCTTAGACTTCTTAACGAGTTTCTTCCATCTAATAATTTCCAAGTTAAATAATCGTTATAGCTTTTGTTTCCTTTAAAAAGTTTTATCTTTTCGTCGTAGTAGTAATAATTAATAAAGGCCAAGATGGGTTGATTATGAGAAAAATGTAACTCTTTGCTTTAAAATAATGCATTGCATGGGGTCATTGCAATGGTCAAGTGTAGGGGATTTAATAAGTGTGTAAACACTTATCCTTTTGCCATTAAAATCAAGGAAAAACAAGACCTAATCATGTGTTTAATATCATAAATGTCGGAATTACGCGTGGTTTTGTGTTTTGTGTGTTAAATAGGTACAAATAATCAAAAGAAGAGAAAACACGGGATTTCACGGTCAAATATTGAAGAAAAGACCAAAAAGAGACGAAGACGAAGTCAAAAGACCCAAATTGTGCCAAGATCACGAAAACCGGCAAAGTCGACACGAGTTTGAAAATAATTTCAAGAAAGCCGAAATCGGGCTCGTTTTAGTGGATTAAATATTTTCGAAGATATTCGAGCTTAGCGGGTCTCACATTTGGGTAAATGGGCCCAAAAGCCCATTTGAGGAAATATTTTATTTACAAATAAGCAAGAAGCCCATTAATGGCCCAATATTCCAATTAATTCACGGATGGGAAGAGGATGAAGTTTGGGCTCCAAAAGCCCATTTGGCTAACAAAATAAAACGAAAGGATTGAAAAAAAAAAAGTCACAAGCCCATTTGATGGCTAATATTAAACGAAGAGAACAAGTCAAGTTTTGTTAAACTCAGTCATAGCCCAAGTCAAACTCCTTCCCACATAACCCCCATTAATCCCCAGTCAACCCAATGTGTGTTTATAAAACGTCTTATCCCCCCCCCCCCCCCCACACGTGTAACCTTACACACGAATTTCCCAACTCAATAAAACAAAACTCTCCCTCACGTGTAATTCCCCCACTTCACATTTTTTTTAATAAATACTTTTACCTCTCCCCTCCATTCGATAAAAACGAGAAAGCCAACCACCCACATTCATTATTCTCATTACCCCAAATATTACCCTCATCCTTTCTCTCTCAAGAAGATAAACACAGCTTTTTACTAATCTTAAAAACCCTAATTTCCTATATCTCAAAAATTACCAAGATAAAATTGGGGGTTTTATCTAATCCGTGTGATTCACACGCGCCCTAATTAAATCCCCCAATTTTCGGATGATGGAAGATGGTGGTCCTCAAATCCAAATCCTACGTGGCCATCCAAGTGAAAAAAAGGTTAATCTCATTCGTTCGATGAGAAGAAAAAGAGAGAGAAGAAAGAGAAGATGAATCAACGGCCAAGATTCTACAACTTGGGCACCAAGGAATAGGGTTTGCCTATATATTCCTCACACATCTTGTATTGGGGGGAGTCGATTTTTATTAAGTTTTTTATTTTTCAGTTTATTTTTAATTAGTCTTAGGAGTAGGATAATTAGATTTAAATTTTCTGAAAATTAGATTAGGCTTTTGATTTTGTATTTCTTTTCCAGTAAATGTAATCTTTATTTTAATTAATGAAAAAGTTACTTTGATTTAATTTTCGTGGCTCTTTTTAATTTCTGTCGATTCTTAAATTTCTTTTTACTGTTTTAAATTATTATTATTATTACTGTTTGAGTTGTGCTTATTCGAGATATATATAAAAAAAAAAAAAAAAAAGAAAGAAGAAGTTACTGTTCAAGGGTTGTGTTTGGTTCGTTTGGGATTGATGTCGAGAGACGAAGGTTGTGATTCGAAGGTGGTGACGGCGCGTTTCGATTCATAAGACGGCTCAGCGCTCAGTCTTCTTCCCAACGGCATCGTCTCAAGGTTCTAAGTCTCTTTTTCACTTTTTTTTAGTTTTAGTTTAAATTTTAGTTTCTTTGATTTAAATGCTTTATTGAATTGGTGTATGTTTATGTTTAATGTGTTTTTTTTTGGATATTTTGAATGCTTATATTCTTTATATTTCTGTTTAGTTTTTGATGATATCTGCTTGTTTAGATAAATATTACTGTTTGGATATTTGTTTTATTTGTTTTGAATGGAGTTTGTTTTGATTTGCGTAGGTGTAGGTCTGCTTATTAGTTATTTAGTTGTTTAAAATTTCTTATTTAGCTTATAGCTTCTTATCTTTTTTAGTGCTTATCTGATTTATCTTATTTTACTGTTTTACTGCATCAACATACAGATTCATTTGATCTGTATGCATATTTTGATTGTCCAAAATACTAATTCCAAAAAAATAAGAAAAAAAAAAAGTAAAAAAAAAAAAAAAATAATTAACATAATTCGTCTGTCCAGGGATTCGAACCCTGGACGTCTCGCATACAAGCCCAACACCCTTACCATTGTGCTAGAACCCTTTCTTGTGTTTACTTTCTAATAGTTTCATTAATATAGTTTATTTTGATTGGCAGTTTTTAATTTAGTTAAATCATAGCTTTTAATTAAGATTAGTTTAAGTTTATTTAAATTTTATTTAAAAAATATTAAATAGTTTTTAAAATTAATCTAGTTTTTATAAAGATACAAAAAGACATAAACAATATTTTATTTACTTTCTTCGAATTTTAAATTAGTTTTAAATTACTTTTATTTTCAAAATAGTTTTATTAGTTTTAAATTAATTTACTTTCATTTAAAAGTTAGTTTCAATAGTTTTCTTTTAAAATAGTTTACTTTTTATAAAATAGTTTTAAATTTTGATTTCTAGATTAGTCTATATAGTTACATTAGTTGTCATTTAAATTGGATTTATTCAAATTAGATTTAATATTTTTTTATAGCTTTTATTTTAAATAGACTTTTAGTTTAAAATTCATAAAAAGATTATTTACCAAAAACAAGTTAAGTCGTAACGATAAATCGGAAATCAATTCGGGTGAGTCGAGGATCGATAAAAGTAATATAAAAAGGGTAACAAAATCTCTTTATCATACACTGATTACCTGTGAGATATCAGCTGGATTTGGCTGGATTCCTGTTGTCTCAGCTGACTTTGAGACACTAGACCCCTGTTGTTGGTCAGCAGAAGTATCTGATTCCACATGAGTATCTGGAACAGAGGAGGTGTCTTGGTTCACAGTCTTCTTTCCCTTAGCAACAGATTTGGTGTGGGAAGAAGATGGGATTTTATTCTTCTTAGGCTGTTGGCCAGAAGAAGCCTTGGACGTCGTAGTGTGCTGCCCAGAGGTCAAAGACTTAGACTTGCCAGACACACTAGAGGTAATCACATTCTCAGAAGAAGGGAGCAAGGACTTCTCAGCTGTTGGTTTTTTGTTGGCAACATTCATCATATGAGAGGTGATAGGGACATCTTCAGCTCCAATTTCTTTGTAAATGGCACCTGTGATGCGATAGGGCTTCAGAGCAGTTAACGCAGAGTTATGGTAGTTGTCTCCCAACAGGCTTTCAAAGATCAGTGACAAGAAGCGAACATAGCAGATATTCCTTTCCCTGACTTGGTTCCTTCCCTTCAGCTGTTCAACAAGGTTGGAGAAGAGAATGCTTCCAACATCAACATCAGCTCCCCAGATCAGCCCATAAGCTATAGATTGATGGTTAAAGGACATCTGATCTTGGGATCCCTGCATTCCTCCCAGGGATTTAACAATGTGGGTGAAGAGGACACGCCACATAGGTGTAAAGTACTTAATCTTCATAGGAGATTTTGAGAGGACCTCAGCGGGTGTAAGAGCAGGGTTTACATCATGGAAGGGTTTGAGTGTGGCCAAGGCATCTTTAATAGCCTTTTTATCAACCACCTTAAGGCATTCATCACCATGTTTCAATCCAACCACACTCGAGAAATCTTTAAGTGAGAAGGCAAAAGGGTGTTCATTGCATGAAAGGCTAAAGGTTATGGTGTCATCGACTACTTCAGCAGAGTACCAGAATTCCCTAAGGTATTCTTGGTAGAAGGTGGTTGGGGATTTGGTGAAGGCTTCACTCACATCACAGTTTTGCATGAAGTTTACCAGATCTGAGTAGGTGTCATTAGGATCCTTGATTCATCCAATGGAGTTGTTTGAGGCGAGGATGCTTTCGTTGAGTTCGAAGTTAACGTTTGCTGCCTTGGGAACGGGAAAAGCCATGGATTCAAGGTCGAAGGTGAAAGAAAATGGAGGATGGTTGAAGAGAGAGAAGAACTTAGAGAGAGAAATAGATTGTGAAAAGAGAATAGTGGTGGATGAGGAGAGACGAGAGACAATATATATATATATTCAAATAAGTAAACAATTATTCAACCGCATTTAATGCAAAGTGGGAAAATGACTGCTCATGTGGGTTCCTTGACTTTTCAAATCTTATTTGTCTCCTCGTTATTCGAAAAATAAATGATTAAATATTTGAGAATGTTTTTTTTGCATTTACTTGGAAAGTAAATACCTAGTTTCATGTGAAAAACATTTAATATAGAATCAATCATTTAATGAACAAATTAAATATCAAGCCACAGGCTTTGAGATATTGAGCATCCCTAGCTCAGCAACTAGCCTGTTGAACGAAGGTTCAGCCAAAGGCTTTGTGAAGATATCAGCTAGTTGCAGCTCTGTGGGAACAAAGTGCAGCTCAATATCTCCCTTCATTATATGATCCCTGATAAAATGATACCTGATATCAATGTGTTTGGTACAAAAGTGAAGAACAGGGTTGTTGGATATGGCAATGGCGCTGGTGTTGTCACAAAAGATTGGCACTTTGTCATATAAAATTTCATAGTCAGCCAATTGACTTTTCATCCAGAGCACCTGAGCACAACAGCTGGCTGCAGCGACATATTCTGCTTCAGCTGAAGACATAGCCACAGAGTTTTGCTTCTTAGCACTCCATCCAACCAATTTTCCTCCTAGGATTTGACAGCTACCTAAAGTGCTTTTCCTGTCAATACAGCATCCAGCATAGTCTGAATCTGAATAGGCCTTGAGATCAAAGCCTGATTCCTTGGGATACAATAGACCTAGGGATGGTGTTCCTTTGAGATACCTGAAAATTTTCTTAACAGCCACTAGATGGGATTCTTTTGGGTTAGCTTGGTACCTTGCACAGAGACATGTGGAGAATTGGATAGCAGGACGACTAGCTGTCAGATACATGAGTGACCCAATCATGCCTCTATATAAAGTCTCATTAACAATGACCCCTGACTCATTAGGTCCCAAGTTGTTGGGTGGAAGCATGGGGCATTTCACTGATGCACAATCAGCTAAGTCATATTTTTTAAGTAAATCCTTAACATACTTTTCTTGACAAATCAAAATTCCCTTAGGACATTGTTTAATTTGAAAACCCAAAAAGTAAGTTATTTCACCCATCATACTCATCTCATATTTCTTAGTCACTAATTTAGCAAAACGTTTACTAAGATTGACATTTGTTGACCCAAAGATGATATCATCCACATAAATCTTCACAATGATGAAATCACTCTTATCCTTGAAGGTAAAGAGTGTTTTATCAATAGAACCCCTGACAAATTTGTTTTCAGTTAAGAAATTAGAAAGAGTTTCATACCATGCTCTTGGAGCTTGTTTCAGCCCATACATGGCTTTGTGTAACCTGTACACATGATTGGGAAACTCGCTGTTCTCAAATCCTTCAGGTTGTTCAACATACACTTCCTCAGCCAAATCTCCATTGAGGAATGCACTCTTAACATCCATCTGATACACAGTGAAGTTCATATAGGCAACATAAGCCAGGAAGATTCTGATGGCTTCGAGTCTTGCAACAGGAGCAAATGTTTCATCATAATTAATTCCTTCAGTCTGAGTATACCCATGTGCCACCAGCCTGGCCTTGTTTCTGATGATGTTCTCAATTTCATCCATCTTATTTCTATAGATCCATCTAGTGCCTGTGATATTCTTTCTAGGTGGAGCTGGCACTAGTGTCCATAATTTGTTCCTTTTGAACTGATTGATTTCTTCTTGCATAGTAGCTACCCACCCTTCTTCTACAAGAGCCTCAGCTACTCTCTTCGGTTCAATTTGTGAGAGAAATTCAGCAAAGAGACATTCATTGGCTGAGGCAGAATCTGAGTCATGAATTCGCTGTCTAGTAGTAACCCCTGCATTAGGTTCCCCAATAATGTTGACAAGAAGAATGTGTTGATCTCTTGACCACTTATTTTGAGGAGCTGGGGACTCAAGGACAGGAACACTTATGGAGACATCTGGTACAATTTGAGTTTCATCCTGCTGACTAGGAGGGATTTCTTCAAAGACTACTTCAATGTCAGAGTCTTCTTCAGCCATATCAAGAGGTACAAGTTGATTATCAGCAGGAGATTCTTCAGGGATTTGAAGAATTGGTGAGTCATCAATAGCAGTAGAAGAAGAGGGACTACAGGAGGTCTGTGGTTCTTCTTCATCAAGTTCCTGAGAGGTAGGAACTTCTATGTTGTGAGTAGACAGAGGGTCAAAGGCAGGAACACAAGGAGTGAGATTGTTGGAGTGAGATTGTTGGAGTGATGATGGTGATGACTGGTAGGTCTTGGTTCTGAGAATTCATCACTTGGGAAAGACACATTTTCATTAGAATCAATTTCATCACCCTCTGTTCCAGTTCTCTGTATGACTTCATCATCTTCATTGAATCTGACATGAGAAGTTTCTTCTACTTCTTGTCTTCTAATGTTAAATACTCTGAAGGCTTTGGCTGTTGGAGAGTATCCCAAGAAGAAACCATCATCAGCTTTTTCATCAAACTTTCCAATTTTATCCCTATAGTTGTAAATGAACACAAGGCATCCAAAAACATGAAAATAGCTGACATCTGGAGATCTTTTTCTGAAAACTTCATAGGAAGTTTTACCATGTCTTTTGACAATGATTGATCAGTTTTGTGTGTAGCAGGCAGTGTGAACAGCTTTTCCCCAAAATTGCTTTGGTAAGGCTGCACCATTCCACATAGTTCTGGCCGCTTCAATCAAAGTCCTGTTTCTTCTTTCAGCCACACCATTTTGTTCAGGGGTGCCAGCTGAAGAGAAGTTCTGTGAAATACCTTTTTCATCACAAAAAGATTCAAGTTGATGATTCTTGAATTCAGTACCATTATCACTTCTTAGAGATTTGACTCTAACATCATTCATATTTTCAACCTGTCTGATGAAGGACATGATGGTATCAGCTGCATCACTTTTTCTTCTGAGGAAGAACACCCATGTGTATCTTGAAAATTCATCAACTATGACCAAGGTGTATTTGTTGTGATTAATGGTCTGAGGTTTGATAGGCCCAAACAAATCCATGTGAAGGAGATGTAAGCACTTGTCAATAGAGAATGATTGCCTAGTCTTGAATGAAGACCTGTGATGCTTTCCTTTGAAACAGGCAGAACAAGTCTTGTCTTTAGAAAACATCACATAAGGTAGACCAGCAACCAGGTTTTGTGTGGCTATCTTGTTGATGTTCTTGAAGTTGAGATGAGACAGTCTTTTGTGCCACAGCCAATTGACACTTTCAGAGGCTTTAGCAAGAAAACAATTTGAGTTGTCTTCAGAGCAAACAGCCATGTTGATGACATAAACATCTCTCCTTATAGGTGCAATAGCACAACATCATTATTTTTGTTGAATATGGTTCCCTGAGTCTTAGTAAACAAAACCTTGTAGTCAGCATCACACAATTGGCTGATGCTGATAAGATTGTGTTTAAGAACATTTACATATGCAACCCTGGTAAACGTTATCCCGTTGCAGTTCACTGAGCCGTATCCCTCTGTGTCACCTGAAGAGTTATCTCCAAACACCACTTTAGGACCTGGCTCTTTTGAGTATCTGTGTAGGTATTGTTGAATCCATGTCATGTGTCTAGAACAGCCACTGTCTAGATACCATACCGATTCCTTGAGATATTTCTGCACAAATACATAGAAACAGGTTAGTTCCTATGGTGAACCCACTTTCCAGTGGGTTCCCTGAATCGCTGATTAGCAATTCTTGTGTTCATGTAGAACTTTTGGCGTTGGGAGGGACAATTCACTGTTTCATGGGTAAAACTTCCACATATATCACACCCAGGGAAGCCACCACACTCGTCTGAGTGATGGTCTGTGAATCCACAGAATTTACAGGGAGGATAAGGTCTGTAGTTTCTCTGTTGTCTTTTGGAACCCTGTGGTCTATCCCTAGAGGGTGTCTGAGCTCTCTTAACTGCCATATGTCTATCATGATCTAAGGTCATGTGGTGAGAGTTTTTACATATATTGCAATAAGGTTTGATTAACCTTTCCCCTTTGGGTTCACCTAGGACTGAATTAGGTTCATGAGAAGTAGAGCATTCAACGGAAGGCTTAATGTGTTGTTTCACGAGTTCTACTTCTTTCATTAGAGACAACAGGTGTTCTTTAGTGGAAGGGTCAACCTTATTCACAGCTTTAGTTGAGACAGGCTTAAAAGCAACTTGTTTACCAGATTGTCTAGCAGGCACATTAAAAACTTTAGCTGGTGGTTTCTCAACATCTGTTCTAAGTTCACTCTTAGCAGCTCGTGAGGAACTGCTAGGTTCAACTCTAGAGAGTTTGGGCAAAGGTGGTAACTCAGCCACATCTTCAGAGACAGGGTCATTAGTCAAAGTGGTATCTGACATATGAATAGTCTCTGTAGATTTGAAGATAATGTCTTTGGGTTTGGTGAGAATTCTCAGCTTATTTTTCTTAGCAGATATATCCCTTTTAATGTCAGCAGGCAGTTCATCATTAAGCAATTGATCTATAGTGAACCTAGCACACAACCATTTTTCAATAACCTTGTTTAATTCAGAAACTTGATCATTTAAGGCAATGTTTTTCAAGGTTAACCTAGTGACTTCATTTTGTAGGGATATTTTCTCTAAATTAACCCGTCTGAGAGTTTCACATTCAGATTTAGCATTTAGCAGTTCAGTTTTAATAGAGTGAAACTTATCAAGTAGGTTCTTTCTTTGTTCCTCAACAAAGTGTAAATCAACAATGGTGTAATCAAGGACATGCTTGCGTTCATCACTATCATACATAGATAACCTGTGTACCTTTTTCATTGTGATGTCAACCCATTGTCCTGATCTTGCATCACATTTTCCAACAGCTGGTTCATCCTCAGCTATAGCCATGAAAGCACTGACTCTAGTAGTATCTTCCTCATCTGAAGTCAGTGGCTCATCATTCCAATCATAAGCTTCATCTACCAACCCTTTCTCTGTCTTTTTATCACCTCCCTTCTTCTTAGACAGAGCTTCAAGCTTCAAATTCATCTGTTCTAACTCAGCTTTAAGTGCCTTGTACTTGTTTTTGTAATCCTTCTTCTCAGTGTCTGATGAATTGGATTGATGAGATGAGTTGTTGTGTTGTTTGAACTTGTAAGGTTTGGAGGAAGATGATGGATAGGAGGGTGAGGATGTCTTGGTGGAAGGACAGTCTTTTTGAAAGTGTCCAAGCTTTCCACAGGCAAAGCAAGTTTCTTTTGACCTGTCAGTTTGTTTACTAGTTGATCCTATTCTCCCTGATCTTTTGAAGAATCTTCTTTGGTTGGCTAGCAAGGCTCTTTCATGAAACTCTGCATTAAGGTATGTCAAGAACTCTTGGCTGTTGCGGGTGTCTTCTTCAACATCAAAGTCGCTGTCATGAGGATGTGGTGCAGAGATCAAGGCTTTGGAAGATGCTCCTTGAACTACAAATCTTTCAGTATCTGACTTGTAAATAGTATCAATCAGCCCTTCTTCATAATTATACTTTCCATAAAGCTGAGCTAAGGTGTCATTCTTGATTGAGTTATTTGCTCTCTGAGTCTGATTCATACTCAGCCACTTTCTTGGAAGGCTGTTGACAAATGTGGCATTAATCTCAGCTTGACCAGTGGTGACATCATTCATTGCTAGGTCATTGAGAAGAATCTTCAGCCTTGTATAGGTTTGTTGAACCTTTTCACCTTCAAGTGACTTGAAGGCATTGAACTGAAGTCTGAGTGCCTGAATCTTTGTCTCTCTTGTTTTAGAGGGTCCTTCATGGCCAAGGATGAGGTCTGTCCACATTTGCTTGGCTGTGGGACACTGAATGACAGACTTCATGATATGTTTGGGAAGACAGGATATGATGATGCTTTTGAGACGTTTATCTTGGTTTGCCAATTTCCTATCAGCTGGAGTCCATTGTTTGAGAGGTTTGGGAAGAGGGTTTTCTTCAGTGGAGGTAAGAGCCATGGGAATATAAGGACCATTTTCTAAAATTTCTAGAAGAAATGGTTCAAGTCCATCGAGATACACAAGAAATTGACTCTTCCAACTGGCAAAATCTTCTTCATCAAACACTAGTACACTTGTGACATGTGATCTACCTCTTGAGTCAAGAAGTTGGGGTAGATCGTCGTCATTGGAAGGATGGTTGAGTCTTGGTGAAGATGGTGTTGCAGAAGGTGAATGTGGTGGGTTAGAAGTTTCTAGCATGGTGGATCTTGATTATAAAACTGAGAACGATGTTTCTTGAAGGTTTTAATATCAAACACCGCTCTGATACCAATTGAAAGTCCCTAATCAATGCTAGAAACCCTAAACTTATCTAATCAACACAAGGTATTACTTTTCAAACGTAATCTTATTATTGTATAATAAAGAATTACAAGTGTTATGGATAACACCGTTTGATGACAATGTGTTGTGCACACTTTGAACAACTATAAACCCTAACTTATGAATACAGTCGCAGTTGTTTGATTCTATAAGTTCTAAGCAATAATGTTATGAATATACTCAAAGTGTTAAACATTAATGCATGGATACACATCCTATTTATAGTGATACGAGGTTGACCTAAATAGTACTTGATGGTGACTACACAAGACTTTCACTTTTCAGACATCAGTCACATGATGCTCTTCTATTCTTGGTAGTTTGCCATTATGCTTTAAGGAAACAGTTGTCGAAACAGTTTCCTTTTTCTTCATAGTCTCGAACACACAAATGGCATGTCCAAAGTGTGCTGAGTGTTAACAGGGTATTGCCACCCCTGTTAACCCTCAACCCCTCAGAGTCCCTGATACATCTTGGCTGTTATTCATCACAGCCAATGAGTATGTCTTCAAGTAATCTTTGACTTCCTTGACAATGTCTCTGACATGGACTCCTCTGAGGTTGCTCATAGAGACTTGGATCTCTGTAAGTCTTACGATACTTGCCTGCCTCCTAGGCACAGGCAAGGGACTATCTAACAGCTTAATTATGTTTAAATCTATGATCAGAGAATCTAACAAGCTTAGATTCCCAACAAATAATATAAGCATATAAGCATAAAGCAACGGAAATGTCTAAGTCCTAGAAAACCTGGTATCACTTAGTAAAACTAGTTTTATAGTTTGAAAAGCCTTATGTTTATCTTATAAAAACTGTTTAACATGTTTACCATTAGCCGATATAGGTCATGAAATAAAAACGTACATGAATACTTGGAGGGGTGACCTCGTCATGCAATTAGAGGGGATGCCTCTAATTTATATAAGTTTGGGTAGGAGGGATCAACTCCTTGTGAAGGATGCAAGGCACACACCACATTCACCTGAATAATCTGTAAAAACATGTAACCTAGGATGCACCCACACGCCCCACATGATAATAATTATATGGCCAAAAGCTGAAGGGACGCCACGAGCTATAACTCTGTCGTGGTGAAGTCATAACACTGGTGCCTCTAGTGTACCTCCATAACTAGGTGAAACTGGCCATGCATTTATATGGCTTTAGGTATCTAATTAAACATAAGAAATTCAAAACATATAAAACATATACTGGGAAAACAGTTGGCTGCATACGGGGAATCCTAATAAGGAAAGAATGTCCATACTAAAAGGACGGAGAATCCGTACCTTGTGTCCAGTGAACGAAGAAGACGAACGGAAGAGAGTCCTACTTCGATATCACTAATGCTACATAAATAATATACATGAATAAGTATTCTGATTACTGTATACGTAACTGGTTTTATATCATGTCTTAGCTTGTTTTATATGTTCATGTCATGTTCTACTGATTTTATCGTTATGCTGTGTTTATCATATATTCTGTTTATTCTGATTAAGTATTACTTGTATTTCTTGTATTATTATACTTGTTGTTTAATAATAAGTAACTTTCTAAAAATAGAAGGTTTCCAAAAAAATAGAAAGTTTCCAAATATAAAAAGTTTCCAAAAATAGAAAGTTTCCAAAAATAGATTTACTGCTTAAAATAGATAAGTTTCTAAAAATAGAAAGTTTTCATAAATAGATTAGATGCTTAAAATAAATAAGTTTCTAAAAATAGAAAGTTTCCATATTTAGAATTAAATTGGATTATTAAGCTAATAATATAAGCTTAAGTGTTTACTGATTAATATTCTAAGTCATGTGATTAAATAGTATAGTTTATTAATTGTTACATGTAAATTAAATAAACTATAGATTATAAGATTTAATTAAATATAACATGATTTAATTAAATAAATGGTAATAATAATACTTAGGTTAAAACATGTATTAATATTTAATATAACCTAAGCCATGGAAATTAATTAATTATAAGTCATGTTTTAATAATGAATTAATACTTTAGTCTAAAATTAAATCATAAAGTACTTAGGTTAAAATCATGAATTATTAATAATAATAATTAACCTAAGTCATGTCTAAATTAAATTAATTATATAACATGTTTAATTAATTTAATTAACCTTGTAAAAATTAGTCTTGTAAAAATAATTAACTTGTAAAATTAATTAAGTCGTGAACCGCGTTATATTTTACTAAAGCATGTCGTGAACCGTGCCCGTAAACCCGTGAACCGGACCCCAGAACCGGCCAAACAAACGCACCCTTAAAAGTGGCAAAACCGGCTTGGCCGGTTGCCACTGTTTTCGCAAAACAGCCACCGGCCCACGCCGGTGGTTCCCTTGGTCTTGACTAGCCGCCGGCTAGCAAAAGTTCTCACCGGCAGTTAGCCGGTGGTTCCCCCTGCTGCCGCGGTTGGTGTTCCCCCTGCTTTCCTTATTTAGCCACCGGCTGAAGCCGGTGGTGCATGTTTGTTTTTAGCCGAAACCCACAAAGCCAAATGTGACAACCCTGGTTTTGAGGTTCGTCACTTAGTTTTATTTTGTGCTAGTTACGTGTCTTTACGTGTTTATGTGCTTATTGGTGTGTATAGATTGTGGTTTGGATATCGTTTTCGGTACGGGGTACCTTGTGAGTGAAACGATGTGTGATGATTTCATGTTCATGAGTTCACATGGTAGTGACTATGAAGTGAGATGGTGTTATTTAGTGGTTTTACGTATACGTATATGTATTATAGAAAATCGTATTTTTACGATTTACGGTTTAGCATTTGGAGGTCTTGGATGAGGTAATTAGTCATATGGATATTTTTCGGGATGGTTTTAAGTCATTTAGTACTTAGTTATAAAGTTTATTTCAAAATTTGAGAGTTTTTATAAAAGTGTATATTTTACGTCTTTTACGGTAAAACGCGTAAATTTGACTAGTTTTACGGTTTTGTGGTTTTGGAAGCTTTGGGAGCTGAAATAAATTAAGGAAAATTAAAGTAATATTAATAACATAATATTAAATAATAAAAATAAAAAAAACGAATTTAGGGGTGTTTGGGTCGGTTTAGACGCACCAAAGAAGAAAGAAAGAAGGGAAAAGCTCAAAACAGGCCCAATGGACTTGTAATGGGATTAGAGGGCCTTTAGGACTTAACCAAACCCAACTCATAACCATAATAATCAGGTTTTTAACCTCCATAACATCTCCTAGCCGAAATTCATCAATGGTGGCCAATTAGGGTTCTTCAAAAATTAGGTTTTCTTCATCTTCTATTAATTCAAAGGTAAAACCTTCTTAACCCTTTTCAATTTAATTATTTTAATGATGTCTTAATCATCTTATGATGGATTTAGGTTAGGGTTTAATTAAAAACAGTATATTAATCATATTATAATGATTAAATAAATTAGGGCTTGTAATTAGAGGGATTAGGGTTAATTAATGAGGTTGATTTTGTTAAACCCGTTTTTAAAAACTGGGCAGAATTTTGAGTCAATTGTTTTGATCATATCGGGCGTTCTAGGAGCATTCAAGATGCGATCCAAGTATCCCTGAAAAGGTAATTGAAGTGGCTTTCCAATGCGAGAAACGAGAACTAAAATGGAGGTCGGGAAGTGGGTCAAAAACAGGTTACAACAGTCGGAGGTCAAAACAGTTTTGTAATCAGCCTGTTTTCTTTTTAAGTTTTGGGTTGTTTGGGGTACTTAGGGTTGCATTGGGATCTTCTCACGAACATGAGAGATGGTTTATATATTTTAGTGAGTATCTGCACTTGGGCTACGATTGTGGTTTAGGGTAAGACCCTCTAATGGTAATGAACTTTTCATACGTTTAAAATCAGTGAATTCTGGATAGGTAACAATATATACACATATATCGGGGCCTTAACAGTAGCTTTAAGGTTAGGACAAGTGGGAGGTTTTAACTAACATGTATAAAAGTGTGAATACTCCTTTTACAGAAACCATGGGTATATTTAAGTGGACGTTTGACTTAAAGTTTTGAGACCTAAAACTGGGACTGTTTTGTGTAAAATTATGAACGGGATAGCTATTAAACTTAACCAAGTTAGGGACTTGTTAAGGAAGGGTAATGGGGTGATTAGAACTTAACAATGAGGTAATTATATGGGAATAGGCTAGATGTCCATTATAGGTTGATGAGCCATCTTGGTGGTTGGTTCGGGTATTGATTGTGTGTTTCTGGTTTGTTAGCTCGTTGCTAAGTGCGAGGACTTGTGAAGAAGCAATCAGGTGAGTTTCATAGTCCCATGTTTACTATTGATTTTGACTTCCAGATGGGATGGAAGAGACACTGTGTTGAGCTATTTATAAATTGTTGTTGTGAATTTTTTTATGGTTGTGATGGACTTGTGTGTACATTATGTGATTAACTGCTATGTGATTCTTGATTGTGTATGATTTGGATCGGGGGACACGTGTCGTCTCAGTTCTTGTGGTTTGACAAGGTAGTGGCCTTGTGGTTTGACAAGGTAGTGGCCTTGTGGTTTGACAAGGTAGTGGCCTTGGGATAGGTACATAGTGTGATCATCTATGGTACCATGTTGTTTGGCAAGGTAGGAGCCTTGGATTTTGGTTTGGTATGATTAATCTTGAATGTTAGTTGTTAATGCATATTTGTAACACATTGTCCATATGTTCTTTTGTTGATGGTGGTTATTCACAGCTTATAACTGTTTTGGCGTTGGAGTCTAAACCTATGACTCTCACCAACATTATGTTGACGTGTTTTAGTGTCTCTTTCAGGTGTGAATGTGGTTAAGCGTGAGGATAGAAGTGGCTAGACTTGGATGCCTTAGGATTGCATATAGAAGGAGATCCCCGTTCCTTCTTAGTTTACCTTTATGTTTTTTTGAATTAGTGATATTGTTGGCACCTATATGTTTGTTTTGTTTGTGTTACTTGTTTGTCTTGGGTAAGAGGTAGGACTGTTACCTACTTACCTAGACTCCTGCATTGTTGAGATATTGTCATGACATTTGTGTCACCATTTTATGACATTTCTTATATCATTTAGTTATCTCTATAGACACGCTATTGTTGTGATGATATCCATACGTCGCGCCCCATATTCCGCCATGGTGAGGTGTGACAGAATGGTATCGGAGACAATGGTTATAGAGAATTAGGTTGCCTAGTCGCGTAGCCTAGTCTATAGCTTAAGGGTCCCTGCATATAGGCGTCATAGGAGTATGTGTGCATTTTATAATAATTGATGTGTTTGGATGTTATTTATTGCGATGTTTTGACTAGTATGAATTGAACCGTAGTATGTTCATACTTAGTCACATGTTATTTTCTTTTCGGGTTTGTGACTAGTGCGGGTTGAACCATAATCGTCCACGCTAGTCACTGTTGTATTTTGCTTAAATTGTACGTTATAGTACATAATTTAGTACAAGGTAGTTTCTATCTTATATCGAGTTATCTTACATACCTGAGGTATGTTATTTTTCTTTTGATGTTTAAGTCATGTTCCCTAAGAATCGTGTGGTGGTTCGAGTTACTAAGAGTAGGTGGATAGGAAGGGTTTTAAGCTGTTTCCACTCTTACGGGCAACATGACTTATAACTGATTATGTTTTCGTTTTGGATTTAGTCTAGGCTGTTTTAGCTAGACTATGGATTTCTGTATTCCAAGAGTTTATTATGTTATTTTTATAGACGGAGTTTTGGACCTTATTGGTTATGTGGTTATGAGCTTATGTGAGTAGATAGATTTATGTGTTATATGTTGTATTGAGTCTTATAAGTGTCATCATAGGAGGGAGTGCATTGGGGAAAGGGTAATTGTATAAGTATGGTGGCCAACATAGTTATACAAGTACCACAACTTCAATGGGTTCTCAAGTATTATTGCATGAAAGAGGGTTAATACATGCTTGTATATGATGAGATGTAGAATTTGGGTATACGTATATATATGGGTTTATGTAACGGCTGCCTACGATATGGCTATATTATTAGTGTGTTATATGTTTTGAGTTATAGTCGTGTTGTGTGATGATGAGGTCACACGATATGGGTTGGTTTTGGTATTGGGTTTTGTGCCTTGTTGTGGCATGGTGAGATGGTGAGAAGGTGATTACTCGTATGGAAAAAACGAGCGTATAAAGTGATCGATTTACTTGACATGTATGATAACCAGTATGTTTGGGAGATTCGATAGGTATACATACGAGGATGTATATATACTAATAGATGTTATGTTATGATTTACGGTCGTTCAGTAGTTATTATAACTTGAACGTACCTAGTACTCTCTTGTGTTTAAACAATTTATTAATGCTCGAGTTTGGTGGAGTCTCAACGACGTTTTGAATTTTTTTTTTAAGTGTGTCTTGTACCGTATTCTTTGAGTTTCGTATTTCACGTGTACGTTTTAAAATGGTGTTCTTGGTTTTAAGTATATTGAAATAACTTGAGATTTCTTTTGAGATAATGAAATCTTTTGTGTTGGGTCTTGCATTTCTTTTGGGTCGGTATATATTGAGAAAAAGGGGGACTTGGAAATCTATTATAGGGTTAGATAGTTGGTTGTATTCGGTAAAATAAGGGTAAGGTGTTGGAGTCGTGTTTGAAACAAGATGTAACGTAAGATTTCTTTTAATCAACACTTATTTATTTCAAATTTTAAAAGACTTTCTTTGAAATAAAGCGAAGTAAAAATTTCTTTCTACCTACATAGTTTATATAATTGAGTTTGACCGATTTATGTAATTTTTAATTATTTATACAAGGTTAAATTGAGTTTATGAAGATTTTACATACAATCATATCTGTCATTTAAAAGGATTGCATTAATCACTAAGTTTATTCTTTAGTTTTTAAAACAACTAGTATAAAATTGTTTTGGTCATAACTTGTTCGTTTTTAGAGCTTTTTGAGTGATTCAAAAGCCAAAATTTATGTACTCGGAACGTAGTTTTCAAATATTCAGAATGTATAGTCATGGGAGGTCAGTATCTTAGCCGGAATTATTGTACAAGTGTCGGGTTAAAGGTTGAGTTTGAATAGTAGTTTATTTTTATGATTTGGGATGCACGGGATACCTAGTTTTTGAGTTGAGTTTTGAGTTCGTCAAGAGGGTTGTTTGTGGATTGTTTGAGTCACATAGATGTAGGAGGTAATAATAAATAGATAAAAAAAGGATATATATTCTTTTGGAAAGGTCGGTCTTTTGCACGGTTTAAATAATATGTCGCGGGGCGTAATATGTTTTGGTTGCTATTGGGTGTTTCTTAGATTATTTTTCGTTGTCATGGGTCATTTTGAATTGATACACGTTTTGGGTTTGAGTTTTCTTTTGAGTCTCGTGGTTTTGACTTGTTTTAATTGGTGCACGTGAAATGTCGTTAGTTATCTGTGGGTTGATTCGTTGATCGTATCTGATGGATTCAGGATGTAGTTTTGGTTTTGTATTGTTCGGGAGCGTTGAGGTAGTCATATGAAAGACCTGGTCGCGCCTACACGCTTAAGTAGGTGACCATGAGAGAACGGTCAGAATACCCTTAGTGGGGAGGAAAGAGGTTCGTAGACGAACTAATGTGGTCATGAGGTCTAATAGGAGTGCCAAGGGAGATGAATAGAGATTGGTGAAATGTATAGATATTAGCACAAGTAACGCGCCATAGAGAGTGTTGGAAGGGGATATTGTTCGTAAGGCGTGTATGTTCTCTAAAAAACTTCCTGAAAGTTAGTAGGTTTGCCTATTATTTTGAGGTAGAACCATAAATAGAGCAAGTAGGAGAATTGAGAGGAGTTGTAGTTAGTGCCTTTCCAAGGCAAATTGTTGATGGAATGATTTAAAAACAAGAGTTGTTAGAAAATGCGACGGATGCAACGTAAAAGTTGAGTTGCTTAGTAGTAGATTGGATGTGGAAAGCGGTTGAGTGGTTTGATGAGAGGAAGCATTGGTCTTTTAAAATGCGTACAGAATTTTGCTAGTAGAACGAGGTAAGAATTTATTCGTATTGCCGCTAAGAGAGGGTGCATGGAGGACATAGTTGAGATTGCTAAGGATGTTGTATGAACGCTTTGGGTTTACGGTTATGCATTTGGCTTCGCCAAAGCACTAGCGGATTACATGGAGTCAATGAAGCGAGTGTGCTTGAACGTATATAAATGAGTGGTCATCGGGAGTATTGACGACATCTTGATCTACTCAAAGTCTAAGAAGGAGAGTGAGGCGAAGTATGTGTTGGTTTTGAAGTGGAATTATACGGGATATTTTCAAGTGTGAGTTTTAGTATTAAGTCTACCATGATGAGTAGTTAGAGATGATGGCATATCATGGAACCAGCAAGGGGCGAAGTGAAGAAGGATGAGGAAGCATTTTGGAGGCTGAAGAGGTGGATTGGATAATGAGCCGATCTTGGCATTATCGGAAGGAATGGATGAATTCGCGAAGCATGACGATACGTGGAGCAAGGATTTGGACGCGTACGAGGACGACAAAGAAAGGCGATCGCTTATACGTTGCAGGAACTGAAGATTTGGAAGAACTGGATAGACTTAGTTAGTGGAGCTGGGCTATTATATCTGCCTAGAATGCTAGAGGCATTTGGGTGTACGAGACGTGGAGAATGATCTATACGGATCATGAACGTCTCCAACACATATTCAATCATCTTGATTGAACATTTTCCAAAAGTGATGGGTGGAGTTAATTGACGAAAGAAAAATTGCAAGGCCAAGTACCATCTGGGAAAGGCAAGCATGATTGATAAGACATGGAATAAGAAAAATGAAGTGAAGCTGAGACGAACTTGAACTATAGGGATGACGTATTAGGGTGGTTTGGATGAAGGATGTAGGTTACGCAAGTTGAGTTGTCTAAAGCAGTCAACGCGTCAACATGTATGTTGCGTGGCTTGGACAATCATGTGGAGAAAAGGGACGTAGACTATACTTCCTACATAGATAGGAGTAGCTTAGAAAGGGGGATGTAAGGACGAAATTGGGGAAGGTGACGAGAGTTAGGTGATAGTCGATAGACTGACTAATTCATCTCATATTTCAAGAGGAATGAGAAGTCACGTAGTTGAGAAGTTGGAAGGATTGCGTATGAATGTGATGGAATAGAGGGTGATGCGTAAAAGTTAGCCTAATATGTATGGAATGCCTTATGAAGGGTTATGGAAAGGGAAGAAACGATGGGAAGCATCACATCGTGATGTATGGTATGAGTTGAGGAAAAGAAGGAAGTGTGTATAGGAGCGAAGCAAGAATAAAATAGGTCGAGATTGGAAAAGGAAATGGTACTGATCTATACTGATTGTTTGGGAGGATTAGTATCGATAATCGAATGGATGAGGAGTTATAGGTGTGATATGCCATAGGGACGAAGGGATTGGTCTAACTGAGATAACCACCCTTTTGAGGATGTGTATAGATCGTAGGTTGATTTGGACTGGAAGAACTAATGGGTATGTGAAAGACCGTCATAGGTCCCTTTGAAAGGAAATTGGAAATTTTAAGTAGTTTGGGGTACGGACTAAAGGGAGTTTCACCCATAGTAACGGGTGGTATGTTTTGGTAAAATGGAAGAGCTGATGTAGAGTTTTGTAGGTCCATTTATGATCTTTGGAAAGATCGGACCAGCAGCTTATGAGCGTAGAATTACCTGGGGGAAACGAGTGGTATACATGTTATATTTCGTGTATTAAGATTGGTAAAGGTTGTTTGAGAATGCATTTTGCATGTACAGTTATTCGGGACTTGTGTTAATAAGAGTCTTTGTTTTATCAAAGATCATTTGTGAGATTTATTGACTGTGAGGTCAAGACTTTGGCAATGAGTTTAATTATTTTTGGTTTGTATATGTGGTATTTTGAAACTTGAACTAAAGTTCACGTGGAGATGAGGGGAGTTCGTTTAGAACAAGTATCCTCATGTGATTTGTTGTTTGTGTGTTTGATCCTAAGGAGTAAATCTCGGGACGAGATTTCTATTAGGAGGGAGTGATGTGACAACCCTGGTTTTGATTGTGGTTTGGATATCGTTTTCGGTACGGGGTACCTTGTGAGTGAAACGATGTGTGATGATTTCATGTTCATGAGTTCACATGGTAGTGACTATGAAGTGAGATGGTGTTATTTAGTGGTTTTACGTATACGTATATGTATTATAGAAAATCGTATTTTTACGATTTACGGTTTAGCATTTGGAGGTCTCGGGTGAGGTAATTAGTCATATGGATATTTTTCGGGATGGTTTTAAGTCATTTAGGACTTAGTTATAAAGTTTATTTCAAAATTTGAGAGTTTTTATAAAAGTGTAGATTTTACGTCTTTTACGGTAAAACGCGTAAATTTGACTAGTTTTACGGTTTTGTGGTTTTGGAAGCTTTAGGAGCTGAAATAAATTAAGGAAAATTAAAGTAATATTAATAACATAATATTAAATAATAAAAATAAAAAAAACGAATTTAGGGGTGTTTGGGTCGGTTTAGACGCACCAAAGAAGAAAGAAAGAAGGGAAAAGCTCAAAACAGGCCCAATGGACTTGTAATGGGATTCGGGGGCCTTTAGGACTTAACCAAACCCAACTCATAACCATAATAATCAGGTTTTTAACCTCCATAACATCTCCTAGCCGAAATTCATCAATGGTGGCCAATTAGGGTTCTTCAAAAATTAGGTTTTCTTCATCTTCTATTAATTTAAAGGTAAAACCTTCTTAACCCTTTTCAATTTAATTATTTTAATGATGTCTTAATCATCTTATGATGGATTTAGGTTAGGGTTTAATTAAAAACAGTATATTAATCATATTATAATGATTAAATAAATTAGGGCTTGTAATTAGAGGGATTAGGGTTAATTAATGAGGTTGATTTTGTTAAACCCGTTTTTAAAAACTGGGCAGAATTTTGAGTCAACTGTTTTGATCATATCGGGAGTTATAGGAACATTCAAGATGACATCCAAGTATCCCTGAAAAGGTAATTGAAGTGGCTTTCCAATGCGAGAAACGAGAACTAAAATGGAGGTCGGGAAGTGGGTCAAAAACAGGTTATAACAATCGGAGGTCAAAACAGTTTTGTAATCAGCCTGTTTTCTTTTTAAGTTTTGGGTTGTTTGGGGTACTTAGGGTTGCATTGGGATCTTCTCACGAACATGAGAGATGGTTTATATATTTTAGTGAGTATCTGCACTTGAGCTACGATTGTGGTTTAGGGTAAGACCCTCTAATGGTAATGACCTTTTCATACGTTTAAAATCAGTGAATTCTGGATAGGTAGCAATATATACACATATATCGGGGCCTTAACAGTAGCTTTAAGGTTAGGGCAAGTGGGAGGTTTTAACTAACATGTATAAAAGTGTGAATATTCCTTTTACAGAAACAATGGGTATATTTAAGTGGACGTTTGACTTAAAGTTTTGAGACCTAAACTGGGACTGTTTTGTGTAAAATTATGAACGGGATAGCTATTAAACTTAACCAAGTTAGGGACTTGTTAAGGAAGGGTAATGGGGTGATTAGAACTTAACAATGAGGTAATTATATAGGAATAGGCTAGATGTCCATCATAGGTTGATGAGCCATCTTGGTGGTTGGTTCGGGTATTGATTGTGTGTTTCTGGTTTGTTAGCTCGTTGCTAAGTGCGAGGACTTGTGAAGAAGCAATCAGGTGAGTTTCATAGTCCCATGTTTACTATTGATTTTGACTTCCAGATGGGATGGAAGAGACACTGTGTTGAGCTATTTATAAATTGTTGCTGTGAATGTTTTTATGGTTGTGATGGACTTGTGTGTACATTATGTGATTAACTGCTATGTGATTCTTGATTGTGTATGATTTGGATCGGGGGACACGTGCCGTCTCAATTCTTGTGGTTTGACAAGGTAGTGGCCTTGTGGTTTGACAAGGTAGTGGCCTTATGGTTTGACAAGGTAGTGGCCTTGGGATAAGTACATAGTGTGATCATCTATGGTACCATGTTGTTTGGCAAGGTAGGAGCCTTGGATTTTGGTTTGGTATGATTAATCTTGAATGTTAGTTGTTAATGCATATTTGTAACACATTGTCCATATGTTCTTTTGTTGATGGTGGTTATTCACAGCTTATAACTGTTTTGGCATTGGAGTCTAAACCTATGACTCTCACCAACATTATGTTGACGTGTTTTAGTGTCTCTTTCAGGTGTGAATGTGGTTAAGCGTGAGGATAGAAGTGGTTAGACTTGGATGCCTTAGGATTGCATATAGAAGGCGATCCCCGTTCCTTCTTAGTTTACCTTTATGTTTTTTTGAATTAGTGATACTGTTGGCACCTATATGTTTGTTTTGTTTGTGTTACTTGTTTGTCTTGGGTAAGAGGTAGGACTGTTACCTACTTACCTAGACTCCTGCATTGTTGAGATATTGTCATGACATTTGTGTCACCATTTTATGAAATTTCTTATATCATTTAGTTATCTCTATAGACACGCTATTGTTGTGATGATATCCATACGTCGCGCCCCATATTCCGCCATGGTGAGGTGTGACACCAAAACACACCCCGACACATGTCGGGGTTCCCTTGTTCTTGCGGCCGAGAAACAACAATATCACACCGAGACCATGGGGTGTCGGTTGATGCGCAACAAGGCAAGCCGAGACCATGGGGTCTCGGTTCCTTGCGTCGGACGAACAAACACCCCCAAAACACCATGATTAATTACCCTCCCATGATTAATTACATGTTAGTTAACTTATTTTATAACTCTATAATTTCATGTGTTATTATTTAATATAAACATAAAAAGAAAAGGGGTTTAATGATTTACCGAATACGTGAAACAATGAAGAACGAAAACACGAATACCCTTGCAAGAATTGATCACCAAAATCAACCAATCATACCCTTTGTGGTGTTTATACCCGGCGGCCAAGAGTGAAGGAGAAAAAGATTTAGGGTTTTGATATTTTTCTAATTTTTGTAATTATGAAAAGTATATTTCCCTTTTTCTAGTTTTGGTAAAAATCAACATGGGTTTGGCCCTTTCTCTTGTTTCTTGCCGCGGGTATGTGGGGCCCACAAGGGAAAACCCATTGTTTTCCGTGTGTAAATATTATACGTGTTCTTGTGTCGTGTTTACGTGATTTATTTAGTTATCGTTCGTGTCGTAAACTATATTTATTCGTAATCGTAGTAAATATACGTAAATACGTAATAATAAGTTCGCGATTATTTACGTTCATGATTTTCATATTCGTGATTATAATTATTGTTGATAATAATTATCGTGTCTTAATACGTAATAAATACTTATCGTGTAATAATACGTACGTAATACTTGTAAATTCCTAATCGTGAAACGTAAATGTGCTAAATAAGGAAAGTTCTAATCATGTACGTACGATCATAAGGGTACTATTCATGGTAAAAGCATGCGGGTTTTACATAGACTATATATGATCTTCCTAGTGGTAGAAAGCCTGTTACCTCTAAATGGTTATAGAAGATTAAGTATAAGTCTTCTGGTAAGGTAGAGAGATATAAGGCCAGGCTTGTAGCCCGAGGCTTTAGCCAGAGGGAGGGGTTTGACTATATGGAAACTTTTAGTCTTGTAGTTAAGATGGTCACTGTGAGATGTATGCTTAATGCTGCTATTTGCAAAGGTTGAGGTTTATTTCAGATTGATGTAAATAATGATTTTTGTATTGTGACTTAACTGATGTTTATATGACTCTTCTCCTGGTTTTGATACTCAAAATGATAAGGTTTGCAAGCTTAATAAGTCTTTTTATGGTTTGAAGCAAGCTCTGTGGCAATGGAGTGCTAAATTGACATGTGCTTTGATTGAGAATGGTTTTGTTCAATCTAAATTTGACTATTCTTTGTTTACCAAAAGTAATGATAACGTGTTGTTTGCTTTGCTGGTTTATGTCGATGACATAGTTATAATTGGTAATGATGTTTCTGAAATTGAAAAGTTAAAGTGTTTCTCAAAACTAACTTTCAAATTAAAGACTTGGGAAAGTTAAAATATTTTCTTGGTATTGAAGTTCTTGATAATGATAAAGGCATTTGTTTAAGTTAGAGAACATATTGTCTTGAGTTGTTGCATGAATATGGTTTGCTAGCTTCTAAACATGTTGACACTCCATTACCTAAACATACAACTTTGACCCATATCAAAACTAATGATGATAAGTTTCTTGGTTATATTGGCAATTATCAAAGACTTGTTGGTAGCTTGATATATCTGATCAACTAGGTCTGATATATCTTATGTTGTTCAATGTCTTAATCAGCATATGCATTCTCCTTTTTTTTCATCACATCTAGATGCTACCATGAGGGTCTTAAGGTATCTTAAGAAATCCTTAGGGAGTGGCATTCAGATTAATAGTTATGGTAATCTTAAGATTAATGCTTATGCATATTTTTTTATTGGGCAAGATGTCTAACAACAATGAAATATGTGTCTGGTTATTGGTTATTGTATATATTTGAGTGATTCTTTGATAACCTGGAAAAATAAAAAACAATCTAATTTGTCCAGATCTTCTACTAAGGCATAGTGTAGAAGCATGGCTTCTGCTACTTGTGAAGTTATCTGGTTGTCTAATTTTCCTAGTGACATGGGTCTTAAAGATTTCTTGCCAGTGGTGTTATATTGCTGCCTAATCCAGTATTTCATAAAAAATCTAAGCATTTTGAGATTGATGTGCACTTGGTAACAGAAAAAGTATATAGTGGTATGATTAAGACTAAGAAGATTCATACTTCTCAACAACATATAGTTGATACTCTTAAAAAGCTTTTAGTTCTGTGCAACATGACGAGTTGTGCAGAATAATTGGCATGATAGATATGTTTGAAGTTGAAAAACTTGAGGGAGGGTGTTGAATAACAAGTTTTCTTTGAAACATTGAGGGACTTGTTTTGACAAGTTGTGATACTTCTAGCATCTAATATATATTTTTAGCAAGTTTTGTAGTGTTTGTATTGTGCAAGGGCTAAGGAGAAAATATGGAAAAGAGCTCGTGTAATTAAGCTGACACAGCCGCTACAAAACTCTCTCATACTCGATCATATTTGTTCTTGTGGTTCTGTATAGATCAATTTGTCTTGATCTATTTTGTTGTTAGTATTGTATTGATTGATCATCTATTGTGATCAATCTTGTTTATTTTTCTTGTGATTTATAAGACTATGTTTATCCACAACTTATCACAGCCCAATCTCTAATTAAAATATTTTTTTTTTTTTACTTTTTCATCTATACAACCAATACATACAACAAATCTCAACTTTTTTATAATTTATCAACAATTCAACCTAACCTAACATATTATATTATATATATTTTTTTTTTAATTATTTAAATTTAATATAAAATTATGCATATATACAATATTTACTTAAAATTTGATACATAATTACGTTTCTATATTTTGCAATATTTTTTTCCGTACATTTGTAAAACTTATACATTAAATGGGCCATTGTGAAACTTATTTGTTTGTTGGGCTTACAAAACAAAACTTATATCTAGATTTTAGGTTATACCATTTAAGCATCTCCTTCATTCAGCGGCTGTTTTTTTTTTTCTGACAACAAGACAACAGTTTGTGTAAATGATACTAACAACGACCACACGTCCACAACTATGCAATCAGTAATTTCTTGTTGTGTTTTGTTAGATGAAGAGATGATGAAGACTATGAAGAAAATAAGAATAAAAGGTAGTTTAAATATTAAAGAGGCTGATTGACGAATCCTCATAGGACATGTGGCAAGGTTGGGTCTCACATTTGGAAGTCACCACACGACCTGGTCGTGGCTATCTCCTCCTTCTACTTGTGTACTTTTAGTAAAATATTGATTGTTTTAACTAACAAATATATGCTGCTTCATTGACAGTGTGCTGGTTTCCAGCCGACAACCGTGATTGATACTCCAAAGGGAGCATGAGAGTCTTGTAACAGAGCTGATGCTCCGACAGAGAATACAAGTTTTGATAAAACGCGGCAGAAATCACAAAAGAGAAAGTATGCCTTCTATAATTTGTCTTGCCTTGTTTTTTGGACTGAATAAGAAGGAAGATGTGGAGCGAGTTAAACGTAAACTTAGTTCACCCAAAGAAACTTAGCTGAGTGGCCATGCGTTGCAAAAAAAGGTATTGAAGCTTCTAGATCTGCCCCTGAAAAAGCTACAGCGCTCTGAGATCCATACACGGCTGGAACTTACTGACAATGCTCATCTAATTCACGATTCTGATGAAAGAACGGGAGAGATTTTTATGTGATGGAAAATCAATATGATGATGTTCAGCAAAATGTAATGAACATCAGGTCATTCCAGATCTTGTTAGAAAATTAAGAAAAAACCACAATAACACTTAACTTCCATTCAAAAATAAAGTTTGCAGAAACCATGATACTAAACAATGGACTTGATTTCAACTATTTCCTAAACACATGGTTCATTATTAAGATCATAAGATGAGGATCAGCTGACTACAATTTGGCTTCTTACTTTACGCTCACCATCGATCCATATCAAGCCTCCATATTCATGTTTTACTTTTTTGGATTTTCGTCTGAATGTAACCGTGTATGACAACTTCTGGTATTTCTTGACAAAAGTTAAGTTTCTTGGTTCAACTCTTATGTTAACCCCTACGAACATTGTAGCTTGAACATAATAGTTTGAGTTTGCGGGTCCAACGTTAGTGACTGTCCGCTTAAGAGTCACCTTCTTGAGAGTTTTTTTGCCCTTCCGGAACACGACTGATAAAGTTGGGTAATTCAGCTGCCTTGGTGATTTTGTGCATTTACGCTTCGAGAATTTGTTAAAAAGTGAAAGCTCGGTGCGGGTCAATCCCATGGAGCATAAGTAGTCAAAGTAATCTTGTGATCCAATATCATAAACTAGACCGGGATCAAGTGCTCTACGGTAGTGTATGTGACCCGCGCCATGGTCATATGGATCAGACTGTGAACCGGTTGAAAAATCGGTCAATGGATCCAACGTGTTGTCGTGAATATAAGCTGTTGTCATCAATGCGGACTTTATAGCGGCCGGACTCCAATCCGGATGCCTACCCATGAGCAATGCTGCCACCCCGCTAACATGGGGGCACGCCATAGAAGTTCCTGATATTATATTAAACTTCACTCTCCTTTCATCGGATTGGAGGCCCGAGGGGCTTGAATCACCAGACCAAGCCGCGAGTATGTCAACTCCCGGAGCCACTACGTCTGGTTTCAAGATATCAGGTGAGATACGATTAGGCCCTCGTGACGAAAATGCTGCTGTTGGACCTGATTTAATGTCTTAGAGGCCAAAAGATCAAGCCTGTGCAAAAGACATCAGGAAGAGAAATACAGGAAGAACATAAACGGGCTCTTAGGCCCATACCCAAACCCATTAGGGTAAATACAGCAGTTAGGAACGGTTGTATATATCTTTTACTTTTGTTGAAACGGTGTATAGCTTCATAAGGCACCGATTCACATACTATATATAGGATAGGTTCTCTGTAATTCAAAGTAACCCATTATATTCATATCAATAATATCTGCAGAAAGGGTTCACCCCATATCTTTTCTTGTTCTTTCTTAAATCAATTTCTGTCTTTATATATATGATCGTTCATGATTAGTTTGGTCGTTATCCGATCCTGGAAATATATGATCAAGACCTTAACAACAGTGGTATCAAGAGCCTGAGAATCAAACGTCATGGTTCGATCATCATTCGGGAAGAAGGAAGAACATCAAAAAAGAAAGAGAAGAACAGAAAGAAAAGAGACAGAGAAGATGGCTGCGTGGTTTATTGCAAAAGAAGGAAGAACACGTTTTTCATAAGAAATTCAAGAAGATGTGTACGGTTTGGCCAAAAAAAATTATTTTTGGTACAATTGCAGAATCCTTGCACAACAAGGATAGATGGAAGAAGATATGGCTTACAAGGGATGTTTATTACATCATTATATGGAACAAACCATAGGCACCCACATCAATAAGGATGGAGGAAGACGACAGAGTCTTGAGGCGATGAACTTGTGCGAGAATTGGATGTTCAAGAGGGGTAAGCATATTATGGAGGATGATGAAGACTGCAAGAAAACAAACTATACACAAGGGATAAGGCTTTGATTTTTTAAATCAAAGCAAGAAGAAACCATATGCAACAAACCAACCAAAGCCATGTACACTTTAGAAGACAGAGAAACGCAGGGAGTGCTAGGAGACGTTCAAGATTTTGGCATCTCGACATTAGGGGGGAACTGTTGGACCTGATTTAATGTCTTAGAGGCCAAAAGATCAAGCCTGTGCAAAAGACATCAGGAAGAGAAATACAGGAAGAACATAAACGGGCTCTTAGGCCCATACCCAAACCCATTAGGGTAAATACAGCAGTTAGGAACGGTTGTATATATCTTTTACTTTTGTTGAAACGGTGTATAGCTTCATAAGGCACCGATTCACATACTATATATAGGATAGGTTCTCTGTAATTCAAAGTAACCCATTATATTCATATCTGTGGAAAAATATACAAAGATCTTTAACACAATGAACAAGTCAACCAACCACCCCTTTATTAACTGCCTCAGGCTATTACTTCAACTGTAATACCTGGGTTTGTGATCAAGAACAATACAACCAAAAGAAACAATGATCTCACAGATTGAGATCAAACCCTAACCAACTAGAGAGAGATTTATTAACTCTGTGTAAAACGATACAAACAAGAGAGATGAATAATGAATAAAACAAACAGAAATATCCTATAAATACTACTTAGCACGAATGGGCTTGTACTTCTTTAACTTGTCACTTCCAGTCCCTCATATTTGCACAAACTCATCCCTGCATAATATAAACTTATACAAAAGAAATAAATGTAAATAAATCTTACCTTTACTTACCTGAGGTATTGTATTTGGCAAAAGAGATCCCTGAGTACAAGTATTAGTCTAGATCAGTATACAGAGTATACTTCTCAACATTCCCCCATAGACTAATTCTTGTACATGTCAAACAATCCAAGCTTATTACAAAACTTATTGTGTTCATTAACACTCAGACCTTTAGTGAATATATCTGCAACATTATTCTCAGATTTAACTTTCACTGTCTTAACAATCCCATCAGCAACCTTCTCTCTTAAGAAAAACAATTCAATTTCAAAATGTTTTGTTCTCTCATGGAAAACAGGATTAGCAGCAATTTGAATTGCTGAGCTATTATCACAATGTATAGGCACAGGTAGAGAGATGTTAACATTTAGCTCAGTTAGAATTTTAAGAATCCAAATCACCTCACAAGTAACAGTATTCATGGCTCTATATTCTGCTTCAGCAGAAGATTTAGCTAGCATAGACTGTTTCTTACTTTTCCAAGATATAAGTGAATTACCCAGAAAAACAGAATATCCAGTTACAGATCTTCTTGTAACCTTGCATTTTGCCCAATCAGAATCAACAAAGATACTAAGCTCAAAGTTCCCTTTAGTGAAAGAAACACCTTTACCAGGTGAGTTTTTTAAGTACCTTAGAACCCTAAAAGCCAGTTTCAAATGAGATTCCATGGGTGCATGCATAAACTGACTAAGAACATGAACAGCATAACTAATATCTGGTCTGGTATGAGTTAAGTATATCAATTTACCAACCAATTTCTGGTAATTGTTAATACCTTTCAAAGGTTTGTCTATAACAGGTTTGTCTTTCACAGAAGTGACCTTAGTTTCAATAGGTGTTCCACAAGGTTTACAACCAAGCATTCCAAACTCAGATAGAACCTCTAAGCAATACTTTCTTTGAGTTAAATACAAACTGTTATTAGACTCAATGACCTCAATTCCTAAAAAATATTTAAGTTTTCCAAGATCTTTAATAAGAAATTTAGAACTTAAAAACTTCTTAACATTTTCAATCTCAGTAACATTATTCCCTGTGATAACAATATCATCTACATAAACCAATAAAGCAAGAAAAACCCCATTTTTGTTTTTAATGAACAATGAGAAATCATTCTTACTTTGAATAAAATCATTTTCAATTAAAACTGAAGTAAGTTTCTCATTCCACTTTCTAGGTGCCTGCTTTAACCCATATAAAGACTTAACAAGTTTACAAACTCTCTTGTCATCCTTATCAAAATACCCTTCTGGAAGTGTCATATAGACATCTTCCTCCAGTTCACCATACAGAAAAGCATTATTAATATCAAGTTGATATAATGGCCAGTTCAGATTAACAGCTAGAGTTAGTAAGCATCTTACAGTAACAATTTTGACTACTGGAGAAAAAGTCTCCTCATAATCAATTCCCTCTTTCTGATTATAGCCTTTAGCTACTACTCTAGCTTTAAACCTTTCTAATTTCCCATCAGAGAAGTATTTGACCTTATAAACCCACTTATGTCCTACAGCTTTTCTTCCTTGAGGAAGATCAGTTATGACCCAAGTACCATTTCTATTTAATGCTTCCATTTCAAGGTTCATTGCCTCAATCCATCTATTATCTTTAACAGCTTCAGCATATGTTTTAGGTTCATGGATTTTATCAAGATTAGTGGTAAACATGAAATGTTCTGTACTCAATTTAGAGTAATTAACATGATTATCAATGTTATACTTAACTTTAGTATTAACTTGAAAATCTTTAAACTTAACAGGCATACTAGATTTTCTAGCAGATTTCCTAATCTCTCTTTCCATTATAGGATTATTAACCTGTTCATTAAAACTTTGATAATTTTCGTCATCACCCTCAGATTCTAAATCTTCTTCAAGTGTTGCACTCTCCAAAGTATTTCTGGTGGCTTCTTCTAATGTGCTATCACTAGAATGCCCCTCATCATTCTTATCGGCAACACTAGACTTTTCAGTACCTCCAGGCAATACTTGGTCTGTGCCCTCACTCCTATCAGTTCTATTATCTCTCTTTTCATCATAGGGATCATATGACAAGTTATCCTCTTGATCAGTATTGAAAAAATTTAGGTTATCAACATTTTCAACTTCAAATTGAAATCCTTTACTCTCAGATTTATTTTTGAAAGGATAAACGGTTTCATAAAAATTTTACATCTCTTGAGAAAAAGAACTTTTTGCTTTCAAGACTAAACAATTTATATCCTTTCTTATCAAATGCATAACCCATAAAAACAGATTTTTCTGATCTAGAAGTAAACTTATCAGTATTATTAAGCACAGAAGCAAAACAAAGACAACCAAAACATTTAATATGAGAGAGATTAGGTTCAGTTTTATAAATCATTTCATATGGTGTTTTTCCAGATAACACAGAGCTAGGAGTCCTGTTAATCAAATAAACTGCAGTTAGAACACATTCAGTCCACATGTTCAGAGGAATTCCCCCCTGGAACATGAGAGACCTAGCAACATTTAACAAGTGTCTATGTTTTCTCTCAGCTACACCATTCTGTTGAGGGGTATAAGCACAAGTGGTTTGTTGAATAATCCCATTATTTTTACAATAAACTGTCATATTATTATTAACAAACTCTGTTCCATTATCACTTCTAAAAATCTTAACAGATTTATCAAATTGATTTTTAATCAGATTACAAAACCCAACAATTTGCTCAAAAACATCATTTTTCCCCCTCAACAAAAACACCCAAACAGCCCTAGTAAAGTCATCAACCACAGTCAAGAAGTATTTATATCCTTCTCTACTAGAAACCTTGTATGGACCCCATACATCCAAATGAACAATCTGACCAAGACTCTTGGTCTTATGTTCACTAAGTGGAAATGGTTCTCTGGTTTGTTTTGCCTTATGGCAGACCTCACAAACATCACTATTATTTTTCATATCTATATTCAACTTTTGTTTAAGAATTTGTAAAACTTGGTCTGAAGGATGACCAAGTCTATTATGCCATATACATTTAGACAAACAACAAAACTGAACATTGTTATTTTCAATTCTTTTACCTGTATTAAGAAAATACAAACCATTTTGTTCTCTACCAGTCCCCACTTGGGTCCTTAGCACAGAATCCTGAATCATACAAGAACTTTCATCAAATATGACTCTACATTTATTATCTTTACTTAATCGTTGAACAGATAACAAACTAACTTGATATCCTGGAACAACCAGAACATCATGAAGAATAATAGTATCAGTAAGTTTAATACTGCCAATATGTGTAACCAAAGCTTTAGTACCATTGGGGTGACCAACAGTCATATTAAGCTTTGACACATCAACAACATTAACCATGCCAATAATGGTGAAAGTCATATGCTGACTTGCACCAGAATCCATTATCCAACCAATGTAAACATGATAGGTACTAATATTGGTATTATGATTAAAAAATCTAGATGAACAAAAACTTATAGCACAATTAATACCTGCAACATTTGCAGATATGCTTTCTGATCCAGAGTTATTACTAATCAAATCCATCAATTGTTTATACTGTTCATCTGTAAACATTTTAGATGAAACATTCACATTATCACTTCCTCCAGTAACAACATTGTTACTAGAGGTACCTCTATTAACACCATTATTTCTTCTAAAATTTGGTGGATAACCAACAAGTTCAAAACATCTGTCAACAGTGTGACCATTCATGTTACAATGAGTACAAATCAAAGAGGACCTATTATTATTGTTAGATCTAGCATTACTAGACCTATTATTATTCCAATTAGAACCACCATTATTATTAGGTCTAGTGTTATTAGGTCTAGTATTGTTAGGTCTAGCAACAAAAGCAGTACTAGTCCCACTTCCTCTAGATTCACTTTGGGAATGTGATCCCCTGTGTGATTCATCTCTAGATAAAGTAGCAAAAGCACCCTTCACATCAGGGATAGGATCACTAGTGAGAATAATACTCCTAATTGGAGCATATACCTCATCTAATCCCATGAGAAATTGCATCAGCTTAATGAGTTGATTATGAGCTTTAAGCTCAGCAGAATTATCACAAGTACATTCTGGCAAATTGACAAGGGAGTCATATTGCCTCCATAAAGCATTAAACTTATGGTAGTACTCAGATAAGACCATACCAGATTGAGACAAAGATTGGATTTTATAATGCAAATTGAATATAACAGATGCATCTTTCTTGCTATATGTTTCTTCTAACTCATCCCAAACAGTTTTAGCATTATTAGAAAACACTTGTCCCATGTAAACATCTTGTGAAACACAACCCAAAATCCAATTTAACACAACAGCATTACACCTGTCCCACTGATTTTGTAAAAAACCAGCAGCTTCAGGTCTAGCAATCTTTCCATCTATAAACCCTAACTTATTCTTAGTGTGAATAGCACGAGTCATAGCAGCCTTCCAAATCTTATAATTCTCTGTTCCTTCTAGTTTAAACCCAACTAGAGGAACCCCACTAGTATCATTACTATGCAAGTATAAAGGATCAAAAACATCAATCTCATTATTACTAGAACCCCCCTCTTGTTCTTTATTTTTATTTTCAGGAGCCATATTATCAAACCAACAAACAAAACTAACAATAAATCACACAAAGAATCACAACAAAAAACCACCTTATATCACCACAACTCCAAGATCAAGCAAAAGAAAACTCCCTTCGACACCTAACCCACTAAACAAAAAAATAAAAGAGAGATATAAGCGTGAGAAGATACAATCACGCGCAGCAACCAGCAAGATCAACAAGATCAACAAGATCAAGTACGCAGCGGAAAAACAACCTCAAAATCAAGCAAACCTGCAAGATTAGAGAAACAGACAAACAAATAACAAAATAGAACAAATCTTACCAGATATGAATAACCCTAATTTCTGAATCTTAGGGTTTTCAATCAAGATTGATACAAAAAACAAATTAATCAAGATTAATCAACTACAATGTTGATTAATCTATCAAGAAAGAACAAATACTCAAAAACCCCCAAAATCAGTCCAAACCCTAATTTTGAGAAACCACAAATTGACCACAGAAATGATCAATTAACTTTAAGAATCAACAGATTCTATCAAGAAACACCTTAAAACACCCTTAATATTGAAAACCCCCAAATTTTCGAAACCCTAAAAAACTTTTTTTTTTTTTTAGAACAATCAAACACGATCTTTGTATCAAAGCCAACCTGGCTCTGATACCATGTGGAAAAATATACAAAGATCTTTAACACAATGAACAAGTCAACCAACCACCCCTTTATTAACTGCCTCAGGCTATTACTTCAACTGTAATACCTGGGTTTGTGATCAAGAACAATACAACCAAAAGAAACAATGATCTCACAGATTGAGATCAAACCCTAACCAACTAGAGAGAGATTTATTAACTCTGTGTAAAACGATACAAACAAGAGAGATGAATAATGAATAAAACAAACAGAAATATCCTATAAATACTACTTAGCACGAATGGGCTTGTACTTCTTTAACTTGTCACTTCCAGTCCCTCATATTTGCACAAACTCATCCCTGCATAATATAAACTTATACAAAAGAAATAAATGTAAATAAATCTTACCTTTACTTACCTGAGGTATTGTATTTGGCAAAAGAGATCCCTGAGTACAAGTATTAGTCTAGATCAGTATACAGAGTATACTTCTCAACAATATCAATAATATCTGCAGAAAGGGTTCACCCCATATCTTTTCTTGTTCTTTCTTAAATCAATTTCTGTCTTTATATATATGATCGTTCATGATTAGTTTGGTCGTTATCCGATCCTGGAAATATATGATCAAGACCTTAACAACAGCTGCCACCACCGGAGATGGGCCTCCTAATTTGGTAGATAAAAATGTAAGACTTCCTGATGCCTTTCGATGTTTCAGAACGTAATTCTTGATTCTAACCCCTTCTTTTACCCCGACAGCCACCGTCGATATAACGTGATTATATGAAATCAAATCTCCGTTGTTCTCGGCTGTATTAGCCAAAATCATACCAATCCCACCCGCAGCTTTCACCACTTCACCCTTTAGAACTTCACCCTTTTGAATATCGGGGCTGAAACCGCGGTCACATATCACAATCTTTCCTTTAACCAAACTTGGATCTAACGATCCTTCCAAACACAAGGAACTATTGACAGAGTTCGATAAATGATTGCCCATATAAACAAGAGAATAATTCTTTGCAGGTGCCAAACGCCTTTGCCTTTTATAACTTGAGACACCCTGTACTATCCTTCCATTTCCAAGTGTCACTATGCCCGGAAAATTTCTATCGATAGAGCTCGCCCCAACCGTTATCATCCACGGAGAAACATTCGCTATACTACCCGCATTCGGACCACCATTTCCCGCGGCACATGAAACAAGAATCCCCTTTTCCATTGCACCAAACGTAGCTATCGACCAGCTATCACGGTAATACCAAGAATCTTCTCCAGCTATCGAAATTGACAACACATTAACACCGTCCTTAACTCCACGATCAATAGCGGAAATAATATCAGAACTAACACAGTCGTCCTTTTTCCAACAAACTTTATAAACCGCTATTCTTGCACCGGGTGACATCCCTCGAGCCGTACCATAAGCTTGTCCGTAAAGGTTAGCCCCACGCACGGGCGTACCTGCCACCGTTGCAGCTGTGTGCGTCCCGTGCCCGTCTTGATCTAGTGGAGACTTGTACTCTACGTCTTCGTTAATAGGGCCAAACTTAGCTTCATATCCTCGATAAAACGATCTTGCTCCAATGATCTTTTTATTACAATGTCGTTTTTCGAAACCACGACCAGTTTCACAAGCTCCTTTCCAATGTTTCGGAATGGAGGTGAACCCTGTGTCGTTAAAGCTCTCGCTCTCAGGCCAAATCCCTGAATCCACCATGCCAACTACAACGTCATTTTCTTTGAACTTTACGTTTTCTTTTCTGTATCGCACGAGCCCGAGAAAGGTAGGACTTCTAGTAGTTTGCAGTTTATATTTCGTGTCGGGTAGGACAGTCACGACGCCTTGTTCACCCGCTAATTGTTCCGCTTCTTCGTCAGTTAAACGAGCTGCCATCCCATGAAACGCCGAGTCATACGTGTAAATGACTCTTTCTTCATTTCTTTCGCCGTCAAGAACTTGCGTTGCAAGCGATACTGATTGTATAAGCGATGAGTACCATTCGACATGGTCTAGAAACATTTTGGGCATGGCTAACCTATCCATGTGAACGATAAACGTTTTCAAACGCGACCCATTGCCAGTCGAATGACAATTGGTAGTAAGGTGATTTGATAGATATAAACATAGAACTAGAAACCATTTCATTTCAGTTTTAACAAGCATATGGTTCGATAGAGAGTTCAAGTGAAACTGTAATGTAAATATATAAGTGATGGATGCCCAAGTATTGATGAACAGGCCGATTTGTTTCTATAGGACAATTATGTCATGTGAGGAAAAGGGGTTTAGTAAATTAGCATAAACTACAGTTTCATGAGGAGTTAGAAGGCTTAAGATCAGTCAAAACGAGCACATAAACGAAACGGAAGTGCCTGTAATCAGACTTCCGATTTTTCGAGGCCCAAAAGACTATTTTTCTATGAGTTAATTATATTTTTTGTTTTTGTTTTTTAATTGTTTGTTTTACTTGTTTTTGTTTTAGCTTACGGCTCATTTATCTTTTGAGCCCGTTTCATTTTTATGAGCCTATTTAAATAACTGTTGTAACATTCGACATTCAGTTTTACAGAATAACTAGTAGGGTACCCGCGTGATGCGGCGGCGGGTACCCTGTGATTAGAGAAAGGTAAAAAAAATAATTCTAGTTAAATTTGATTCGGTTATTTGCATTAGTTTTGGTCGGTTTTCTCTAGTTTTTTATTAAACCCGTTCACCTTGTTCGATTTTAAAACCGTATATGTCACCAAAGTTATATAAAGTTTTTTTTTGTGTTTTAATTGTTGTACACTATGTATCATAAAATATAGCTCGGTACTCGCGCGTTGGTATCCTGTGATTAAAGTTTAAGCGTCACCAAATTAAAAACGATAAACTATTTAACTATCGAATAATAAAAAAATCATCCTAGTTCGATCTGGTTCACCCGCATATATAGCTTCCGCCTTGTTATCTTCGTTTCATTTTCTATCAGTTTTTATTGGCTAGTCTGACCGATGGTGAACCGTTGGTTCGGTCCCATTTTTAAACATATGTATAATCAACTTGTTAGCATATAAATTTTATGAAATTCTGTGTGTTTTATTTGTTAATAAAATAAGTATAATAATATGTATTTTTTTATTTTATGAATATATAAAAAATACATTAATTATAGTGTTTAATACTTTAATTAATGTATACTTGTAACATATACTATATTAATTTATAACAATAAATTTATAGGTGGATTCAGTAGTTGTACCATATAAGCTATGTTATACTTAAAATTTAGAAAAAATGATGTTTAATTAACTTGTATATTAATCTTTTATATTTGTACTACCTAAACATAAAATAGGTGAGAGATATCAATCTCTTTTATAAGATAGTAAGATATATAGCTTCCGTCTTGTTATCTTCGTTTCATTTTCTATCAGATTTTATTGGCTAGTCTGACTGATGATAAACCGTTGGTTCGGTCCCATTTTTAAATATATGTATAATCAACTTGTTAGCATATAAATTTTATGAAATTCTGTGTGTTTTATTTGTTTATAAAGTAAGTATAATAATATGTAGTTTTTTATTTTAAGAATATATAAAAATACATTAATTATGGTGTTTAATACTTTAATTAATGTATACTTGTAACATATACTGTATTAATTTATAACAATAAATTTATAGGTAGATTCAATAGTTGTACCATAGAAGTTATGTTATACTTAAAATTTAAAAAAAGTGATGTTTAATTAACTTGTACGTTAAGCTTTTATATTTGTATTACTTAAACATTAAATAGGAGAGAGATATCAATCTCTTTTATAAGATAGTAAGATATCGACTATTGTTTGCAGCAATTTGCCTTAATAATTGGTATTTATACAAAACCAACGATTATCGGAAAAATTGTATCCGAAAATTATCTTTATTGGTGTAGGCTACATCAATAAGTTCGTGAAAATGGATGCGTGGAAATTGGGATTTAAATATTTGATGCAAAATTAAAAACATGGTATTGGTAGGTAGGGGACATTTACCTCTTTTACTACGTTAGTTCAAATTTTCATAAGCAAGTGTACCTATAGATTAATCAGCACTAAGTAAAAACGTGTACATGCATATGGGTTTCAGATATATACATAATTAAACCAAGAAGATAAGATATCGATTCTGCAGCTAATAGTTAAAAATTTGAAATGGTCCGACCCTGGCAACGTTTTGCTTACGTAGCATTTATAATTGGTGCGATTCTAAGATTCCACTTTCTATGAATAACATTGATTGTCTAGAACCAACACATTTGATTAATAGGTTCCGGTGTCTACGGTCAAGTCAACCTTGCTGACCTGTTCTTGACATTTACCATACCTTCCCAGCAACTTCGTTAGCATAGCTTCAGCAGTATCACATAGCTTGAAATGTCTATTTGCTCTAATTTCCACTCTCCAAGAACGAAATATTGTTCGATCACAACTTTGCTCATTGCTCAATAGTCTATTGTTACATAATATAGACAGTTTGTCTCGCTAATGCATGCGATACCAACGAGTAAAAGTATACGAGCTGATAAACAACATTTGAGTCGGTGAAATCCGATTAAGTCTCACTCACTGAATATACTCTCTTAATCAGGACATGAATTATTAAACAAAGTACCCTAACTGAGAACTTCACAGAAGTAAAAGAACTCCACTTTTGCATAAAAATCAAACACATACGTCTTCTTTTTCATTTAACACTGTAAAAGTATTTTTGTCATTTTATCCATCTATTATATAAGTTTTGTCAACTAACCACCTCATAAAAAACATATACATGTCTTTTTTCCCCTCTATTTTTCTTTACCTTCGATCTACTTTCTCTCTCTACAGAGAAACCATTAAGCCATCCCGATCTATCACCACGAACGATCAATCCATCATCTCGAATCCATTGATCTACAGTCAAGAATCAATGTTTGGTTATGATCTATTCTTATTTTTAGCTTATTTAATTTGAAAAAGCTTAATAATTTATCATCATGATAATTATAAGCTTTTAATGAGCTTATTTTGAATGAATTAGATTGATTGATTTGTTTTTAATTATAAGCTAACTTATTAGGTGTTTTATATGAATAAGCTTATTTATTTGAATAAGCATATGAATAGGCTTTTGAATTAGATGAGAGTTACGAATAAGCTTAAATTATATGAGAGTTATGAATAAGCTTATGAATTAGATAATTTGAATTTATTTTATTGAATTATAAGTTAGCTTATTAGTTTTTAACGAAATTAATAGGTTTTATGAATAAGAGAGTTATGAATAAGCTTATGTTCGTGTGAGTAAGCTATATTATTAGGAATTTTTGTGTAGTTGATGTAAGCTGAATTAAGCTTGATGTATCATATATGATACCTCATTTATCATATATGATAGATGATGGCGTATAGCATGGACACGGACCATTAGGCCTAAAACCATACATTAAACCTTGGGCCGAGGTGATACGAACTTGCTGATGATTTTATTAATAATGAAGAAAAACAGAAAACAAAGAACAATAAACCCTAATCTAAAGCTGTTCCAAGTCCGAAGACCGGTCCTATTCCCTCCTCCTAAACTGATAGACTCCTAACCTTATATAAAAACTCAGTAATCTTGTTGAACAAGATAACTTAAACAAGGAAAGCACTTAATAACTAGAAAGTAAATAAATAAATAAAACTAAATATTCCAGCAGATTTTATATTTATCTCTTAGATCCCTGAGTTCGTATCATTACTCCGGCCTCCAAAAACACCTTGTCCTCAAGGTGTTGCTCCAAAATCTTGCCTCACGTGATTCCGGGATCCCATGTTCTTCGTTGTATCCCCGTTGCGTGCTTCAAGAGCAAGCAGTAGTCTTGATATATTCTTTTGAGCTCTCTTACGCAGACTTGTAATTGTTCATGTGAATCCAATCTTTCATTTCCATTACCAAGCGAGGTAAATAGCTCTCTAGGTTTTCTAGTTTGGACACATGCAACCACAAACTTTTTCCAAAACAACCTTGCCTTCACCTTCCTGTTAGGACTTCGTTGATTTAGTTGGACCTTCATTGAATTCATTGAATGAACTTGTCCTTCATGGATTATCTCTTCCTTTACTGCCGCTTTTAATGATCAGTGAAACTTCTCAGTTGCCACTGAGATATCTTGGCGCGCCTGTCTAAATTCCTCCTTCATCTTTAACTGGAACAGAGCTAACCTTTCGTCTAATTTAGAAAATCTTTCCTTCCAATCAGAGTGAAACTGTTCCAGCATCTCTGCAACTTCAATTAGCCGGTCTTCACAGATCATCTTGAGAATATTAAGGTTACTGTCTTGTGAACAGTAACTTTCTGACCGATGAATAGTAACATATCCGTGAACAGTACCGTGAAAGAATGTTTTGGCCCAGATCTTGCTCTGATACCAATTTGATACGAACTTGCTGATGATTTTATTAATAATGAAGAAAAACAGAAAACAAAGAACAATAAACCCTAATCTAAAGTTGTTCCAAGTCCGAAGACCGGTCCTATTCCCTCCTCCTAAACTGATAGACTCCTAACCCTATATAAAGACTCAGTAATCTTGTTGAACAAGATAACTTAAACAAGGAAAGCACTTAATAACTAGAAAGTAAATAAATAAATAAAACTAAATATTCCAACAGATTTTATATTTATCTCTTAGACCCCTGAGTTCGTATCACGAGGCTCAAGTACACAAAATTCCACCACGGTGGCAAAGTCCTAAGCGGGTCAACTCTCCGAGACCGGATCCGCAACACAAAACCGGACATGCTTTCCCGAAGCAAGTCCGAAACCTCTGTGATAAGTTTTCGGGAACAGATTCGCAGGTCACGATTAGTAAATAAAGACAAATGGGCTTTTGGACCACAAAGGCCCACTTAGAGTACTGTCCGAAATACTTGGGAAAGCCCAGTACTTTCGCCTATAAAAGGTACACTCTGACACTCCAAACGAGGTATATTTTCACACTCTTCCTAATACGCACATGTATCTCTAACAATATGAAATCGTACTCTCACGTTGGAGTAAAATCGTAAGGTCCATCTCCATGGTAAGGACCAACGGTATACTTTCATTTGTGTAAGAAATCATCAACGCATCTCTTTTTAGTACAAGATTCAACTCAATCCAAGACTTCTGAGCCCATTCCGCCAGGAACTCAGATCTGCTCTCTACCCCGACCGACCACTGTACCTACAAGTGGCGCCATTCGTGGGACCCAGTTGATAACTGTGTTCTACATATCTCATTCCAACATGAGCACCTCAACACGAAAGCTCCCTAGCCCTACCAAGTCTGTCGTGTGAAAAGCGGCAGCGGAGGCAGCTAATAAAAACTGTAGAAACCTTAACAAACAAGCGTCTGACGCTGAAGTCAAGGAGTTCTGTGATGAATAGAATAATCAATTATTGCCTCATGTCGTTGAAATTTTTTGCGAAGAGGAACAATACAAACGTAAGTCGAGATCTCTAAAAGACCGTCTACATTATGGAGAAGACTCGAGGAGGAACTAGAGGGCGAGTGAACTCCCCCATCACTCCAAGTCCACGAATCACGGAACAGGGGGAACGTGGAGGAGTAAAAGGAAAATATCCCTAGACGGGCCAGATAACCCACGACGAAGCCAAAATGTCTTCTCGCGAATAAACGGGGGTCCCCTAGCCGAAAAGATCACAAAAAAAATCATAGTCTTCACAAGGCTGGGAACAAAAGATGGAGGAGTCTTTGACAGACTAGGCGAAAGGAAGAGAAAGACATTTGGCAAAATCCCCATAGTATGGATGCATACCACTTAAACTCAGTAATGCGTAAAAATATCAGAGAAATGGACAAACAGAAAAGAGTAGCGAGAGACTACTATCAGAGTCACAATCTTTGCCTAGACAAGTTGCAAAGAAATATAAACTTCGCAACAAGTAGGGCGCACCATGAAGAGATCATGTCACGAAGACAAGATAAAAACTCCAAGATCGAATAAAGCCACAACGGATATTAGAAACCAAAAAAGTGAAATCCAAACACATAACAAGATAACGTGTCTCGGCCATGGTTATGTGAGGATTTTGACCCGTTCACATCTCGCATAAGGAACTTCAACTTCCCTAGGAAGATCTGTATGCCCAGCCAAGTCACGACATACTGTGGTCCGGAGATCTAGAAGACCATGTGAAAATTTTCCAAGCGCTAGCCAAAGTGGAAAAATGGGTTGTGCCAACATAGTGCCACATGTTCCACTCCACACTCATTGGGAAAGCTCGAGCATAGCTTGATGATCTCCCGGTAGAGTTAATAGAAAGTTACGACGACCCAATGGTAGCTTTTCAAGCCAATTACCTCAAAGAGAAAAGGTGTATCGAAGATTTGGTAGAACTCTATGACATAAAACAATAGAAGGGCGAGCCCACAGATGATTTATGAGGCGGTTAAAAGTTGAAAGCAGGCATGTCAAGGCAACCCCGGAGTGCATAAAGATCTTAGGATTTATGCACGGGATAACATGTATTAATCAAACGCCTCCATGGCAACACACTCGAAACAATGGAGGAAATGATGGAAGTAACGATAGCATTCCTCGAAGGAGAAGTGGCAATTGCAAACAAGTCCCAAAAGAAAGCTAACCCCGAGTGGAAACAAGAGGGATCCACCAAAGAAGGAAGCCGAAAGCAAAGCTCTAATAAAAGACCTAACTTCCAGAACCAAAAAAGGTTGAAAAAAGGCACAACAGATTCACGCCTCTCAAAATGCCCAAAGAAATCCTAACCCTTGAAAGAGGAAAGTTTAAGGCTCCATCCCAAATAACTACCCCGGTAGAAAAGATAAAAGGAGGAAAATTATATGAATCCACGGAGAAATCGGGCACGACACGAACGAATGAACACACCTAAAGAGACAAATCGAGGAGCTAATCAAGGATGGAAAACTGTCCCAATGGACAAAAGAAGTAAAACATAGCGGTGGAAGAGATCAACTAAAAACAGTAAAAAAAGGGTAGCATGCCCGAGAAGGACAAAGCACCAACCATCTTGATGGTACACGCATTGCAAAGAACTGTGAAGCATAGATTAACAAAAAGATTTTCCCCAAACCCGGTGGTATCCTTCCACCACTGGACAGAAAGGGCCTATCATAATAGAGGCAGAAATAGAAGGACATTGCGTCCACAAAGTATACATTGAAGGGGGTCGACTTCGAAATAAGGTATGAACATTGCTTCAGCCGCCTCCACCCATAAATCAAGAGACAAATGGTTCCAGCTACGACCTCCCTAATAGGTTTTAGCGAGGAAACCATGTGGCTACAAGGACAAATAGAAATACAAGTGACGATTGGAGATGAAGAACACTCAACGACAACATAAATGAACTTTATGATAGTATGCACATTCACCATACAACATAATCATTGGAAGACCCGGAATCCGCCAAACAAGAGCAGTGTCATCAACAGCTTACGGAATGATTAAAGTTCTAATGGACGAAGGGGTGAGCACACTCCATAGAAAAACAGCCATACCAATCGAATGTGAGACAGTGAAAAAACCGCTCATAACCCTAGAAAAAACTCCACTCACGGAGGAAAAACTAAAAATAGCAATTCGTCTAGAATACCCAGAACAGATAGTCATAACCGGAAGAAATCTATCAAACGAAGGAAAAGAAAACTTGTGCAACTTATTAAAAATGAACCTAGACATATTTGCATGGGAACCCAGAGACATAACTGGCATCCCAAGACATATAGCCAAACATCACACGAATATCATGGAAGGATACTCCCCAATGAGACCAAAAAAAGGGTTCAGGCCCCAGAAAGAAATAAGGCAATCCATGAAGAAGTAACAATGTTAGTAGAAGTTGGAATAATGAGAGAATACACTACCACAATTGTTTGTCCAACCCCGTGATGGTAAAAAAGTATGATGACAGCTAGAGGATGTATGTAGACTTCACAAACCTCAACAAAATGTCTCCTCAAGATTGTTATCCATTTCCTGAAGTCGATTGGAAAATAGTGTCATTGTGCGGATATCCCTTCAAGTGTTTCCAAGACGCATACAAAGGGTATCACCAAATACAGATGGCAGAGGAGGGCGAAGAAAAAACGGCGTTCGTCACAAGCCAAGGCATCTTTTCTACACAAGAGTGTCATTCGAACTAAAAATACTAGAGCCACATACGAACGGCTAGTCGACAAAGTTTTTGAAAAACAGGTGGGCTGCAACCTAGAAGTCTATTTGGATGACCTAGTCATAAAGAGCTACGCAAAGCAAGAAGTCCTCAAGGACATCGAAGAAACATTCCAAACCTTGAGAAAAATTAACATGGAGCTTAACTCGAAAAAATGCACATTCGGTGTGGAGGAAGAATAATTCTTGGGCCACATAGTAATCACAAAAGTCATAAAGCCATGCCTAGAGAAGAGAACAGCCGTACTAAACTTACCTCCACCTAAAAGCCTCAACTAAGTTCACAAACTAAATAGAAGACTTACAAGCCTAAGCAGATTCATGTCAAAGTCAGTAGAGAAATCCCTGCCACTTTTTAAAACACTCAAAGGATGCATAAAGAAAAATGAATTTCTTTGGAAAAAATAAGCAAGGAAGGCGTTTCAAGAAATCAAAAAGCAAATTGCAGAATTACTAATGTTAGCCACCCCAATACCCAGAGAAGAACTGGTATTGTACTTGTCCGCCTCCAAAGGAGCAATAAACGTGGTCCTCCTAACATAAAGAAACTTGAAACAATTGTCAATCTACTTTATTAGTAGAGCCCTCAGGTGGGTGGAGAAAAACTACTCTCCAATTGAAAAGCTGGTCCTAGCCTTAGTCCATACGACCAAGAGACTAAAACGGTACTTCCAAGCCCACCATGTTGTGGTAATCACGGACCAGCCAATCAAATATGGATCGTCTCCCTAGACGCGTACGGTATCCGCTACGAACCCTGGACATCGATAAAAGGACAAATCCTAACATAATTTAAATCTGAAAAGCCGGATGAAGATACTCCCATGGTAGAAGCGCAAAACCAGCAATTGGGACAATGGATACTCTTCACAAACAAATCTTCATGCACTAAAGGTTCATGAGCAGGCCTCATACTAAACGACCCAGAAGGGAAAGAGTTCACCTACGCCCTAAGATTCGAATTCAAAACATCAAACAATGAGGCAGAGTATGAAGCATTGATAGTCGTACTCAGAATTGCAAAATAAATGGAAATCTAGAGCCTTCAAGCAAACGTAGACTCGAGACTAGTGGCAAACCAAATCAATGGATCCTACACGTGTAGAAACAAGTTAACCCTAGAAATCACTTATAAACCCTAATTTCAAGCAATATAACTACATAAAACATATGAATAAGATATCAAGGCTTATGTAAAAGTTATAATCCATCAATACAAATAAGATTACAATCTAAAACTTTAGGTACACATCTTAGAAGCCAAGGTACAAGTCACTTAGGCACGATACCCAAAAATCCCTATATTACCCATTTCACTTAGAATCAATGCGTAGTATTTTAGGTATGACAACCCATAAATTTCACATATGTGCTATGATTATATGAGTATGAAATTTGGCTAGAATTTTTTGCTTTTTATGCCTTACTTGGTAAGATGAATTGTTTTCTCACAACCTGAATTGCCACTTCAACATATTCCTATATGTTGTAAATACAATGTATATATATCAAGTCTAAGTTATAAAAGTGTTCTAATAAGTTTAATATTAATAAGAACATCTCAAATGTAACCATGATACCCTAAATTCCCTTAAAAACCCTAGAATCCCTATAAATGAGTTGTAAACTCAAGAATGGTAAATTATGAATGGAAAATACATATGAATAAGTCATTAAGGATTATAAACAAGTTGTAAAATATACTTTGAAGACATAATAATACCTAATAATGGCAAGAACAAACTATACAAAGCTAATTACAAATAAAAGTACATAATAGTCTAGATCACCACCTAGAAACCCTTGGTAAACATTATTTCAAGCAATGTAATTTCATAATATCTATGTACAAGTATCAAAAACAATATACTAATTATAATCTATCATATAAAGGAATGTTAATTGATCACAAAATACTAATATTTACTAATCCAAAGCTAATTATAAGTTAAGAACTAGTAACCAAGATTAGCATATAAAATCCATTATACATTGAACTAGAGTCTAATCTTTTGCCGTAAATTATATAACTCAACTATTTATCATATTAAGATTATACATTTACTTTAAGTTAAGTTACAAGTTGGTAACGAATAAGGTACAAGTTATCAAAGCATATGATCTTAAGCTCCCAAAATTATCCCTAGAATATGATCAACCTATAAAAACTCTTAAACTAAGAATGTAGAATCCCTAGAAGTCATAAACATACTATAAAAGCCCTAGAATAATTGTTTTTAAAGGTACAAACACTAATTACCCAAGATAGAAAGTCATTAGGATTAATGACCTAAAAACCCTAATATTAAGAAATATACATAGAATCACTACCTAGTCTTTTTGAACAAGTCTATAAATATTAATAGGACTTAATTAAGGTTATAATATTATATTAAGACAATATAAAAGTACCCTAATACACAAGGTACAAGATTTCAATGCATGGCTTGTAAATTAGGTCAAAATGGGTATTTTCACCCTTTGGACATATTTACTTAGAATAACTTAATAAACCAATGTAGGGACTTCATGAACACATTGAGGAAAATGTAAGATGTATAAATTGAGTTGAAATCAGTAGATAATTGAAGGATAAACACTTTTATTAAGACTTAACCATAAATCATTAGAAACCCTAACCCGCCTAAATTTTCTTCCCATTTTCACATCAAACACTTGTTAAACTTAAAACCAAAGACCCAAAATTCTTAATTACAATGTATATACCCTAAATAAACCCTAATACATCACTAATAACATTCCTAAACCCTTAATCACTGATATTACAAAGTTACAAGTTACAAGCACTAGTTTTCTATCCGGCTTGGTTTTTCCATCCAAAAACTCATTTCAAACCTTTACCTCCCATTTTTAAACTTAGGATAAGTACTATTAGATATTTTGGGATATTTCTAAGTAGGTTATGCACCTACTTGTGTGCTACACATCATTGTTCCCATCCTAATCTTGCCATGACATGTTTTTAACCATAAAACTTGGATAACTTTGAAACTAGCTTGTATTGTCACTCCTAGACTTGCATAGATCTTCAATTGGAATCATTGGTCACTTATCTAGCTGAATTACACGTTTCATTGCCTTGCTTGGATCCTAAGGGTTCGAATTACTATAAATAGGGAGGAATGTGCATATTTAGAACTTGCACCCCGTTTCTAAAGTATCTCCTACCCATTGTCCATTTCCATTTCTATATATGTCCTAGGACATGTCAGAAACTAGGTCAAGAAGGTATCCATTGAAGCTCTTGAAGCTTTGATAGCAAGTAGTGTTCATAGGAAGCCATTAGGAGCCATTTTGGAGCATCCTAGGTAATTTCTTGTTTAGCTATGCTTTGATCTTGTTATAATGAATTATTAGAGTTGTTATAATTCCAAAATTATGTTAAAAAGATAAAATAAAAGAAACTAAGTCATTTCATCAATTTAAATGGAAGTTATAAATTAAAGATGTCTTAAAATCCTAGTTTTGAAAATTACATAAAATAATAAGCAAAAACCCATTTCAAAAGCTATAATTCTGGTAAAATGTTGTAATTATGATTATAAACATGTTTTGAAACTTTGTTTTAAAATCCTATATCATTTGGTCCATTTTTGAGGTTGTTATGTGATTTTTACAAGTATAGGGACTAAAACTGTCATTTTTGAAACTATTTAATATTTTTGGCCAAAAGTGTCATTTATTGGAAATTTTAAGATCCTAAGGTTAAATATTGAGGGTTTAAAATGCAAATACTAAAACTATATACTTAAGGGGTTAAAAGTGTAATTATACCAAAGTATAACTAAAGGGGCTATTTTTCCAATTTTGAAACTAAAGGAGATTAATTATGAATATAAGCAAGTAATGAAAGTATCATGTTAGTAGGGAGCTTTGTACAAAGATGTTCCATCTCGATATTACGTTCTGACTGAGTGGTTGGGTTTACGATTTTAAGTGCCCTCGCTCCTTAAACGTTTATAGAATGGCTTCTAAGTATGATGGCCCGAACAATTGTGCTAGAATTACAACCAAATACTAATAAAAGAATATATAACCAACACTTAACAATATTTAACTAAAATTCAAACACTTGATACTATATAGAATGTATTAATCCATGTTTGTGTGAGATTAAACTGTTATTTATGAGACCAAGTTGTGGTTTGTATGATCAAAGATGTTTATCTATGAATGAAATATATCTGGTTGTAGCTCATATTCTATGGACATAAGGTGAGTTCATAGCCTCACTTTTAAATTCTTTATAAATGATTTGAAAACCCGTGAGGGGGATATATGCTAAAAATGGAATAGAAGTATTTTTGGTATGTTTCTTAGATATAATTATTGACACTACGTTTACTTGTTGCCGTTAAGTCCCTTTTTAATCATAGACTGCTAATCAGTTAATGAGAGCTAATATTTTGAATAGTACTATTTGAGACTCACATCTCCTGGGCAAGTCGCACTTGCTAGCAGCTGATGGTTCCTACCTAGGCTAAACAGATATGCTTTATTTTGCTTTTTAGGATAGTCCGACAAACTTCCTACTTAAGGGAAAATTTGTTGGATTTTTCTTGATAATGTCTAGTCGAGGGGTCATGAGCTAGTGTAATAATAATAAATTGTTTTATGTGAGAGAATAATAATGTAGCTCAGGAAGGATCTTGTATTCAAAATATTTGAAACTTATGAATTCACTAAACCTTTGTGTTGACTTTAAGCATATATTTTAGGAAATTGTGACTGATAGTATGGAGCAGCACGAGGATGGCATGAAGAGGCACAAGATTGAAATTGTTATTTTAGATTTTGGGAACCTCATAATGTAAAACTCTGAATTTTTAATGATATATAAATAAAGTTGATTTTGTCACTCTTTTGAGTTGTTTTCTATCATTATGACTTGTATTCTATGAAGTAATACCCCAGTTCAATGTTCCGCTGCATAAAGGTAAAATGGGGGTGTTACATTAGGACAAGTTTACCAACACTCTTAGAATTACATTTAGGTTATAATATCATCTTAAGATAAAATACAAACCTCTAATGCATAATTTACAACTCCTCAATGCATGACTTAGAAGTTAGGTCAAAATAGGTATTTTCACTCTTTTGACATGTTTACTTGATATAACTTATTAAAACAAGTGTAGAAACTCTTTGGGCACATTAGATACAATGTATAAGATATAAATTAAGTTTAGGTCATTAGCTCATGTAAGAATAATGTCTATAACAAGGATTAAACCCTAGATCACTATAAACACTCATCCAGATAGGTTTTCTTCCTGGTTTCATTTCAAACCTATGTTAAGCCTCATGCCAAATGATCCAAAGTTCCTAACTACAATGTGTAAACCCTAATTACATCATAATACATCACTAATAACATTCCTAAACCCTTAATCCTAATAGTTACAAAGTTAAAAAGCTACAAGCCCTAAAAATGGACCCGGCTAGGTTTTGGCTCCAAAACTTGGTTTAAAATCTTTTCCCTCCACATTTTGAATCCATCCTAGATATTTACAAGATATTTACAGCCTTAAGTAGCATACAAACTAGGTGCATCACCTGCTTGCTTGGTTTGTTGCTAAGTAATGATTAAAACTTTACAAAATGGTACCTTATGTTTCCTAACTCCTATCCATAAGCTCCAAGCTTCTTACACCTCTAATAGCTATGTTACTATCATCCCTTATTCACCCTAACACCTGTCCTAGATGTTCATATCCATTCCTTGGAGCTTAAGGGTTAGAAACTAGTATAAATAGGGCGAAATGCTTCATTATCACTTCATCCTCCATTTTCATACTTCTACACCTTCACATTATGTTATTACACCTCCATTGAAGTCCTAAGAAGTTTCTAATATCAGTAGCAAGCCTAAGAAGATGTCCCATAAGTCACTGGTGAGTTTTGGAAGAAGATATAGTTCATACACCCCATTGGAAGTTCTAGATTCCTGGTTTTCTTATTTGTAAGTCATCACCTTGTTCAATAAGTTATTTTTATGTTCTAAACCTTTAATAAGCTTATTTATAATCTAAATAATCACTTTCAATAGGCCTTGGTTCATATAATCATCTAAAATAGTTTTTCTAATTTAAAGATGTAATATAACCCTAGATTTTTAATGAGTTAAATCCATTTCAAACGCTACAGATCTGAAAAAGTAATGTTATTATGGTTAGAAGTATTTTTAAATTTTGTTTTAAGTTCCTAGATCTTTTTCTACAAATTTGAGTTTTTTTATGTAATCATATACACGTTCAAGGGTCAAAACTATTATTTTTTAGGCTATTAACATTTTGGGCCAAAAGTGCATTTTACTAAAATAAAATTATAAGATTAAATTATAAAGTTTGAAACCTTGAGGTTAATATTAAAAGGTTGAAAAGTGTAAATACTTAAACTATATATATAAGGGTTAAAAATATAAATAAGCTAAATTTATAACTAAAAAGGGTTAAAATGTAATTATGTATTGTAGAATATTGGTAATCCTTAACCTAGAAATAGGTTGATGGTTTCTAGAGAGAGAAAGTTAGGGAGAGAAAGATGAGAGAAAATGTGTGAAAAATGTATTAAGAAAATAACCAACCAACACCCTCTCCATCAAAGGAGACGATATTTATACCCAAGCCCACAAGATGGGCTTGGGTCGCCGGCGCATGACATACCGTGGGCCAGGTTTGCTTAATATAATGTTAATATATGTAAACTACAAGCTAACAAATATATTGTTGGAGTGACCGAGTCTTCTAACTAGGAAAAACGTATTTCCAAAAACTCCCCCTAAGGGAGGTCACTCCAAATTACAAAGTCCTAAACCTAGCATACTATACTAGATCTTCGTTCTTTAGCTCGTAGTCCATTCTCATTTCTTTTTTTCGTTTTCTTCTTGTGAATGTTGAGATAATCTTTAGGCTTTAGGCTTGAAGCATGTTCTTTTGACTTTGAATTGTATGTGATAATACGAGCTTCTTGAGATAATCTTCACTTGCGACCTTTCGCTTCTTGTGATAATCCTCGTGACTTCTTTGTCCGACATACTTATACTTTGTTGAATTCTTGAAAGCTTCAGAAACTGATACAGCGGAAGACTTTATGATTAGCTTTCTTGAATTACTTAAATATTTGATGCAGAAAGTATAAGCATGTGGTGACGAATTCTTCTTTATATATCATGTCACGATGCCACCTTCTTGTTACGCTGTATAAAATAGTTAGCGACCGTGATAACCTGAAACCGCGGTCATTGTGTAATCTTATTTTACGAATATTTTTGAAATTTTTGATGAGCTTGAATGATTTTACTTTTGATGGTTTAAGTTGAAACCAATGTTAGGAGACTTATTTTTACATTTTAACTAGTACGAGGATTATTAGTAAACGTAATGCCGACGGATGCCCGATATTTTACGTTTTATTATTGATTGTTTCGATGTTTGACGTTTTAGATGTTTTCTTTTTAATGACGTGTTAAGTCGTGTTGGGAGACGATATTATTATATTTATGATGTGTTTTAACTTTTGAGAAGTATTTTTATGAAACCTGAGTCCCGTGAATATTTTCAAAATTGACTAATAGTCATTTCCCGCTCTTTAACTAACTATTTGCTTTTTAGTCCAAAGAAATGAAAGTTTGGCAAAAATGGCCCTTACCTACCACTATGTAAAGCTTTTCTTACCTACCAAGACATATAGTAAACAAGTTTAATAAAAATCAAACTCCTCACTTCTTTTTCTTTTTTCTAACCATGAGCCTAAAACCACCATAAACATCAAATTTTCTTGATTTTAGCTTGAATCTCACAATATTAAAACAAGTCCCACTCTTGAAATCAAAAGGTGATCACATTTATACAAAAATTTCTTACATGCATGAGGTTTTGGTTTTTAGTTATGAACTAGGGTTGGTAAGAGTTGTAGATGATCATGCATGTGATGATCTTGATAAGATCATGCTATTTTGATATTAAAAGTTTGAGTTTTGATTTTGGTTTTTGTTTTGTGTATAATGAAAGTGCTAGGATTGAAAGTGGGTGATGTTAGGGTATTAGGATTAGTAGAAAAGTGGTTAGAATGGGTTGAAAGTATGATTTTATGTGAGTTTTAGAGAGGTAAATTAGGGCAATGAGTTTGAGGCTGCTTTTGGGTAACTTAAGTTTGAGTTATTGTTAAACTAGTTAGATAGTTTCGTAGAGATTTTCGTTAGCTTCGTTTTGATATAAATTAGAGCTTCTAACTCAAAACGAGGATCAAGTTATGATAGTTTGATTATTCGTGTACCGGGAGACGAGTATCGACACAATTCAAATTTGTTGTTGATATTTGGATCGAATCTCGGGGACTATAAAATGAGCTTTAAAAAGAGTCACGGGCTATTTTAAGTTTCTAAACCTAGGGTTGTAAGTCTATTTTCAAACCCAAGTATCGGTTTTGTAAACGAAGTTGTTTAGAGAGGTCAAAATGGTTTTATGAGTCGAAGACGTAAAACTGTCCGGTTTTTGTAGTTCATAGATGTGTCAGGCAGGGGGTCTTAGAAGTAAAAAAATTTAACGAAACTTTTAGAGGACTTTCTATAGATAGTAAGTTAGTTCCTCGAGTTGTTTCACAATCTTTTGACGTGTCTAAGTAAGGTAAATGAGCTTGTACATTTGGTATGTGCCGGCAGATTTTTATCGAGAGTGTAGATTAATAAAGTAAACATATAGAAGAGTATAATAGTATCACTTGTATTGTTTTCTTTCGGGTTTGTCGTGATTTTATGATTTTGAGTTTAATGTTATTAAGTATGGTATACACTCGAGTCTATTATTAATGAGCGCGCCTTATTTGATAGGTTGCGGTTCTCGTGTTTGACGGGCATCACTTATCATCGACGATCCTCTTGCTAGGTCTCTCGTACTAAGGTGAGTCTATAGCCTCGCTTCATACTAGTTATTAAATGATTTTAAACCCGCGAGGGGGATACATGATATTTGAAATAAAATAAACACAAGCCATGAATGATTGTTTTGACCCGAATGTTGCCTTGAATTGCATTGAGTACCTTGTTGCTAAAGACCCTAATTTCATGAACCGTTAACTATGTTCTAACTTAATGTTGTAAGTTAGGAATAGCCGTTTATTCAAATGGTAGTACTACGGGGTTAACAACCCTATCTTGGTCAAGAGTTGTACGTTGAGTAATCTCTTTGAGGGGTAATTTCGATGAATGAGATGTGGGTATATATCTAGCAACTAATACCCTAGAGGGAAATGCTTTTATCTAGTCATGCTGGCATTTGGCGTGGGTGACTAATTGGTTAAGGGGTCCGTGTCATGAGCTTAAATGCAATTATATAGCTTTGGCTATAAGATGAGTTTCCTATATATAGATTGTGTGCACGACAATGCTATTAAATGATTATGATTGATTTTTCCTCTTGTGTTCAAATGTGATTTATTAAACCTATGGACTCGCTCAACATTATTGTTGACTCGTTTAAGCATGTGTTTCAGGTAATCGAAGGTGAACGATGGTGGAGCTTGATATGGAATGTTGTGGGTTTGCTTTTGAAGTCTTGTGGTCTAAAACATTTTCTTTCCCTTTTACTTATGAACAATTTGCCTAATGTCATGTGTACTATACTAAAACATTGTGGTTCGATGGTCGAGATCCTTGGGGGACTAAACGCTTTTCTCTAATGTTTTTTAGTATATTTTGGGATGAAATGAATGTTTTAGACAATGTTGTAAAATCTTAATTATTTTTTATGTGTAAACGTCTCATTTTGAGTCGTTCAATATACCTTGTGTGATGATACTTGTGTTTAGCACCCAATTGTGTATTTCCGGTGCGCACTGTAAATTGGGGGAGTTAAAGATTGTATCAGAGCTACAAGTTATAGAGAACGAGGCCAATTTTGAAAATGTCCTAAACTATAACTTTGGTGTCGAAAGTATTTTTCAAAAGCACACAACTTCTCCGCAATGCTCCGGTAAGATCACTTTCAGTTTTGTTTGTATTTTAGACGTATCCCTCAAAACTGAAATGAATTCCCAAGTATTTATTAAGTAAATACTATGATAGTGTATTGATGTTTTTTTTTTGGTAACCGTGTTTTCCGACTCACTGGCCGACTAATCCACGGGGTTTGAGCCCACCGCCACACAAACTCAAACCAGGTAAAGCCCTCCCTTTTCAGGAGGTTGGCGTGGCCACTTCAAGGTTGTTTGCACCTAGTGGGAATTGAACTTGAGACCTCACACACTTTGGAGTGATAGCCACAAATCTTTTTGCCACTAGGCCACCCTTGAGTGGTTTGTGTATTGATGTTATTGAAAGTGTGCTAAGTACTTGTCGTTATAATTTATTTTTGCGAGCATTGCATAATCATCATTTGCATTGAATTGCTATCATGGGATACGTATAATATTTGCATGCTCATGCATTGCATATATAATTTTAAATAATGAAGTTAAGTATCCTCGAATTTCCTATAACTGTAGAAATGGCCGACTTACCGCTTGATGATGATTAGATAGAGGAGAATGATGTTATAGGAGATGGGGAAGCAGATAATTTTGGTGCTAGTGATGATGAGGATCCTTATGAGTATATTGATGATGGGATTGCTCCTGATGCTATAGGACAGACTGAGCCTCAGGTTATTCAAGGTAGTTATGTGCCGAGAGCCAATGTTATGTCACCGACTGTTCAGAATCATCAGCGACCTGTTGCTCGATCTGCTATGCCTACCTGTGATGCTTATATGAGTAGTTTGCCTAGGATTTCTCATACTAGAGATGACTTTCCCGCTGAAGCAAGCAATGTTTCTAGTGCTCGTTCTCTTCACGAGAATATAACTAAGGTGTATTTCCCTGGTCCTAGATCTTATGATGATATTCGTAGGTTTCTTAAGAAGTTTGATAGGTCTTTGTTTGAAAGGTATGTAGTTGAGACCCGTGTGATCAAAAGATTCGAGAAGAATAAGAAGCAGTTTAATAGGTTTGTATCTGGTGTGAGGAGGTCAGAGTTTGTTAGAGCTATAGAGATGGATGAGATTGCTAGTCTTCGATCGATGGTGATAAATCTGAGTGCTCAATTTGGTGAGGTTTTGAGAGGATCAAGCAAGGGTTGCGAGGGTGAATGAATGAGATTTGCCAGTAAGATCTTATCTGAGTCAGGGTGTGAGGATTCTTGATGTGCCAAGTCATGTGGAGACTCGTTCGTTAGTTATGCCATGTGGAGGATCAAGTTAAAAGGGAAAGGAGAAGATGGAAGAAGAATTTGATGATGAAGATAGCAACAGCGATGACGAGCCGATGTTTAAAAAGCCACGTGGATCACCGCGTGATTATTTTCATTGTGTTTTCTTTATTTTCCTTGTTGTAACTGAACTTATCTAGACTTGTACTGTAGTATTGTGATGAAACTTAATAAATATTAAGTTTGACGTGATGGATGATTGTAGTGACATTACTTGTCACGATTTTGTGAATTTTCCAATGCAATCTGAATTACCTTCATGATCTATGGTTTGTCTCCTTATTTTTTTTGTGATTTGGTTAATGAATCATTGTGGATTGTGTTGTTTGTGCATGTAGTATCCATGATACGCCTAGATAGAGAAATCCTTCTTCTTATCTTGATATGAATACTTACTTTGTTTTATTTCATTTATGATGTTAGAAACATGCCTCCAAAGTTAACAACTACTACTGTGAGCAATATGATTGAGCAAGCTATTGCTAGGGCACTTGAAGCTGAACGTGCTACGAGGAATCAAGGTACCAGGGATAGGAATTGTTGATCCCAAACTTAGATCGATTTAGCTTGTGTAAAGGAGATTAAATCAAGTTAAACACGTAGAGAAACTTTGTTGTGTATAAAACAATTTAAGTATTATGCGGAATTAATACTCAAACAAGAACACACAAATAATGTAAACCAAACTTTCACTTTGATTGATTAGAACAAACTTGCTTACAATGAAAGTGTTTAAACGAATGAAAAACTTATATGAAACAAAACCTAAAGGTCTTCTTTTTTAGACATAAGAAGCCTTGTACAAGAGTCTACGTATCAGCTATTCTAGGTAAAGATAAACATATAAAATACATTGTTGATCATATCTTTACTACGTGTAGACTAAGTCTTCTATCAGTGCTTGACTTCATCCTATCATCGCTTGACATCTTCCTGTCAACGTTTGTTTTCTTCTTATCAACGCTTGTTTTCTTCTTGTCAGCGTCCAGGTATACTGGCTACATTTTATTCCCAACAATCCTCCCCTAAACTTGATATCTACTCTAGCAATCAAGTTTCTGAATAAAAATTAAGAACTAGGAGGAATCTTACAAATCTTATCATATTGGTAATAAACATGCCTAATCAAATCTTTGGCCACGTCACTTGAATAATCAATCTCCAGCTGTGTTGTCTTCATCTTGTCCAAAACTTCTTTGGACATGGGATACTCAACATCTACAAGAAGATACTCAGCAAACTTTGTAGAACTCAAATAATACACACCAGCAGCTGAATACAAACGCCATTGAAGTCCACTGATATCATCCTCAAGATCCTTCCAAACAGGATCTTCTTCTTCTGGTGCACACATTCTCTTGAATGTTGACCAAAGCTTTATTCCATTGACTGAAGTAGGTGCTTCAGTCTCATACTTGGCCATCAACAACCTCCAAAGGTCTGCCAAGTCTTCCCTATCCATACTTGCAAAGAGAGACATAAGAGTAGTAAATGTGTGTACCTCTTTCCCATATCTGCCAATCATCCAAAACCCACTTGCATCTTCTTCATAGCTAATGATAGGGTTTCTGGCATCAAGAGGTAACACTTGTACCATATCTGAAGCTTCCATGGGTGAGAGCTTAATGCTCCTTCTAAGAACAGCTTCACTGGGATTCAATTTATCCATATCTTTAGGGAACTCAAGTGGAACTCCCTTCTTCAAAGGCATTGGAACAATCATTGCCTTGTGAATCTCCATCTCTTTTGCAAGTTCTTCTCTCCTTTCATCTGAGAGAATTCTGATAGTATTCATTTCCTGCACTGTTGCCCATATAGGATAAGCCTTATACTCCAATTCTTCAAAGGATAGTCCCTGCAATTTCTTAAAGGTCCATCTTGTTCCATGACATCTGAGTAACATGTAGTAAAGCTCCCTTCTATCTCTCTTCAGCAGTGAGAAAACATTGCTAGCCTTATGCTTCAGAATTACCTTGCAGTCTTTTTGAACTCTTAAAAGAATCTCCAATCCCCAAATTTGATCTGAAACAATCATATCTGGATTCTCCATAACCTTATCTTCCCATGCATGGTACATCTGAGCTACTTCTGGCATATCATAATCTACCTGCAACTTTAACTCTCTAAGTTTCTCCCTTGCCAACTCATCACCATATTCAAGTCTTTCTGGTTGTTCAATTATCATAACACTTGAATCTGAACTCCCTTCATCACTTCCTTCTTGTTCCTCAGAAGTAACAACAAATGGTGATTCACCAACCTTCTTCATTTCTTGGTCCACAAGTTGTGCAGCCAACTTTGAATCAAACTCTACTTGGGCTGCATCCTTTGGAACCTCTATTTCTACCATGATTCCTTTACCCTTATCTAATAGATCAATGATGGGTAAAGATGATGATGGTACCTGTGAAGACACTTCCTTGATGAAAGCTGATGACTGGAATACACCAACAATATCTGCAGGTCTGTCAACGCTCAAATTCTGTATGTCAACGCCCAACTTACTCTTGTCAGCGCTTGGTGTGTCAGCGTCCAAAGTTTGCTTGTTAACGCTCACCTTACTTGTCTCAGCGCCTCTTGTGAACTGCTACATCATAGCTGTAAAGGACAAGTTCAAGTTTGTAGGAGTAACCAAAGATGTATCAAAACCTGGTTGCTTCTTCAATTCAGTAAGGGCTTCAGCCACACCCAAAGATTCTCCATCATGTGAGCCTTTGTCACTCACATGTATCTGCTCATCCTCCCCTTTGGAAGAATCCTCCATACCACGCCTAGTGTTAGCATCATCCAAAAGAACAATCCTCTCCCTCAATTTCTTGAGTTCAAGGCCTTGTGTACTGACTGTTTGTACCAGGTCTGCATTTTGCTTTTGCAAGCTAATGCAGACAGCCGTCAATTCCAACATTGTGTATGGTTCCAATCTGCCCTCCTCTAGAATGGGTATTTGACCTCCCAAAGTAGAGTCATGGGGCATTGATGAGGTCTTAAGGATGTTAGGACTGGCTTGGCCTGCATCTAAGCGAGTACCAATAGTCCCAGCCTCATCCATAGCACCAACCACACTTGTGGTGGTGGTTCTCTCTGCAACATGGCTAGGACCACTAGAGGAGAACACTCTAGTAGTCCTTGGGCGTTTAATCAACCTATATTCAGAGGGTGTAGAAGATGATGTGGATTGGGTGGTAGTTTGAAGGTTAAGGGGTGTTTGGGTCTGTGAAGGAAAGGTGTCAACGTTTGGATTACTAGTGTCAACGCCAACATTGAACATGTCAGCGTTGAAGGATTCTTGGTCAAGTTCCATGTGTTGAGGTGAAGGTAAAGGGTCTGGTATTGGGTCAAGTTGTGGTTGTGGGTCAGGTTGAGGTTGTGCTGCTGCAATAACAGCAAACATAGCTTGAGTGAGGGGTAATTCTCTGTGAGGGGGTGAGTTCATCTTACTAAAAATAGCTTTCTTTTGCATAGGGATCTCATAAAAATCATCATGATCCCTTGTGCAATACCCTTGGTCATCAAAAATCATTTGCAAAAACTCTGGGATAAGCCAAAGTCATCTTATTACCCTTGTTTTTACACATGCCATCAAAAATCAGTTTAGAAAAATTATACTTTTGCCCATTTGTAATGCACACAATTGCACTAGCAATTGATCTGTTAATTTCATTATGTGTAGTACATTTGGGACTCAAACATTGAAGGATGACATGTGTAACACTCTCATTTTTCATATTGGTACACCGGAAGGGTCTTTCAGAGTGTTACGGGATAGCATAATAACTCCAATCATAGACAACACATAAAAATTGTTGTACAAGGTTTTAACAAACATTCATTCGATAAAAAGGTTTAAAAGCGTACAACAGGTCCCAAATTATACAGGTCATTAAGTTTACAAAACACAGATCGAATGAACATTTTAATATTAAGTGGGCCATCAGAGTCGATCTCCATCCGGATTACCTTCAAGCACCTGAGATAAAAACATGCGAAAATCATATCAGCGAATGCCGAGTGAATTCATAGAGTTTAATAAAAACCGTTATATAAAACAATCATTTAAAATCAGAACACAAGTATAATATCGGAAGTAAGTCCTCATATTGCTAGTCAGGCAATATATAAATCAAGAATACATCTTAAACCGTCCATGAGACCGTAGTCTCTATATTACCATGATAGGTAATATATTCATCGTTAATAGCGTCGTATCATATCAGATATTTAGATTATATAGGTTGAATAGGATTATTATTAGCCGCATGACATTGTTACCCTACTATGAAAACAGCGGGCCGCGAACCCGACAAACAATTTGCCCATCTAAGTTAGCGTGTCGTCACAAAAATCACGCTATGTAATCTTCTCATACATAAATTTGCTTACCAATCAATGTGGTACGACGGGGATCAACCGTCAAGGCGCGAACTGGGGTGATCGTCCCCAAATAGTACTATCAAATGCATAAGCGTCTACCAAATCCCGGTAGTTCACAATTCATGCTAATGGGACTTTAAGTGACATAACCTAACTACTAATAATCCTTTTAGTCTCGTATATAGGGTCATAGCATCATTCGGGTCCATATCATTAAGCATACAATCGGGACTACTTGTGTTCTATTTTTTATAAAAATCTAGCATGTTATCTCCCTCGCGGGTTTACAAATCATTTTATAAAACATTTAAAAGAGTGCGAGGCTATGAACTCACGTTGTTAATGAAAGGCGGATTATCGGCTACGGGCGTGCTTCGGTCACGGAAACCTATATAAATAATAATCGGTCTTAGACTTGGTCCAATGACTTTTATCAAAATAACAATATACATATGATGATTTTGTACATATGATGATGATCAAGTGGGTTTATACATCCATGTTTACTCATTTTAGCGTTTACGTTTTGGTAACGTTTTACTAGTTTGCTAGTTTTACCTATTTACCTATTTTAAGTCCATTAAGCCTTTTATAAGTTCTTTAACTTGTTTTAATCCCTTTTATACCTATATTATCAGTATATATACTTTTCATGTTGGGCCCAAATGGGTTAAGCCCAATAAGTTCTTTTTACAAGTATTTATCTTATTTAGTCCAATTGTTAGTCTATTATGCTTAGTTAACTCGTAAATGTCCGTATTTCTTATAGTTCGGGTTTTATCGGTTTTTACTTGTCTTAGTTACTTATACATCAGTATATAACTTTTATAAACTTTACATTAGACGGGTTTGGTCGTCTAAGTTTTATTTGGCGAAAAACGTTAATTTTACGGCGATAGCCGAAAAAGTCATAAAAATCAAGTTTATAGTTTTTATTACTTATAAATATTATTTCATCACTATTTATATAATTTACCCATTTAATTAACCTTTTATACATTTATATAAATAAGTTTTATAAGTTAGTGGGTTTATATTTTTACATTTTATACATTATAATGTGAGTGCTTATATAATAATAATAAACATTATTTCCAAAAATCTGATTTTTAACTTCATGTTCACCATTTTTAACATATCTAGAGTTCTTTAATGAATTAGAAGCTCATTTTTGGTTGACATGTTCTTCATATTATGTGCTACATTTAACTTAATTATAGCTACTGCCCATTTTGAGTTTAACTTGCCTTAACAGTCCCTACAAAACTGCTTATTCAGATTAGACCACCTAACTTGTTTTGATCATATCTCACTCATTATTTTGATTCCATTACAAGGCCAACTCTCACATGTGTATAACATCTTCTACTTACTGTAAATTGATCAAACCATGCAATTTTATCAGTTCATCTTTTAGTTATCTACTGTTTTTACACAGCCAACTAAATAATCAAGATTTTAGCTTCATTTCTTATAGTTATCATCCTTTTTAAGCATATTTATCAACACTTGATCCCCACACAACAATTTTATCATCATATATACATCATATACATATACAAAATGAAAGAAAATACATTTGTTCTTTACAAAATAACAAGAGAAAAATGGAGAAGATGATCTTCTTTACCAACCAAGTGGATTTCTTGTTTTAGGAAGACTAGAACTTGATGAACACAACAAGTATCTCCAAGACCATCATATATCAAGAACATATGTTGGGAAATCAGCCCTAGGACACAAGGAAATCACCTCCAAAGTTGTTAATATGGCCACCAAATGAGCAAGGCTTCAAGAGAACTCCTTAATAGAGCTAGTAAACATGTGGTTCATGGCTAGAAGAGATCAAATGGGGTGTTTGTTGGCTTATTTTGGACGGCAAAGAAGGGGTGTTTGAGAGAGTTTTGGTGTTGATTGCATGTGAGAAATGGTGGAATGAAAACAAGTTGCTAGTTTTGATAGTTAGTGGGAAAAGTTAGCTTAGTATGTAAGCATGGCTTACACATGGTATGTGTTAGCTAAACTTGATGCCACCTTAGTGTTGTGGTGTCAAGTTTGCCGTCCCAACCAAGCTAGTGGGGTGGGACAATGTGTTTTGTCCCATCTCACTAGTTTACGGGTATTTCTCGATTCTAGTTTTCTCGATTTGCGTGCCCTCGGGTCGTTTTACGAAAAACGTTTTTATAAATTATGAATCAACGTCACAAAACGAATCCAATAAAAATTGTCTCATCAAAAACGGAGTTCAAAAACGTAAATACGTAATCCTAAGGTTTCCGGTTTAGTCGTAAAAGACGCCAAATTATACACGTAAGCCCAAATTTAAATCCGTAAATTGTGAGTTCGTCAACCAACACAAAAATAAGTTTCAAAATATTATACGAGAAAATATTTTACTACCTGAAAATGTTAGATTGTCACAGCTTTTCCTCCTAAAAGGGATCAACGTCCTCGTGATCCATTTCATTTGGATGTCCGTTTCTTATTGAAATCGAAGAGGTGCGGATATTTCTTCCACATTTCATCCTCTCGTTCCCAAGTATACTCCGGTCCATGCTTTGAATTCCATCGGATCTTGACAATAGGTATCCGACTTTGTTTCAGTTGCTTTACCTCACGGTCCATAACTTCTACGGGCTCTTCGATAAAATGCAACTTCCCATCTATTCGAACCTTACCTAACGGAATTTTCTCATCACTCACTGCTAGACATTTCTTCAGATTAGATACATGGAATGTGTTGTGAACACCATGAAGTTCTGGGGGTAACTCTAGTTTGTAAGCCACCGGACCTACTCTAGATAAAATCTTAAAGGGTCCAATATAACGGGGATTCAATTTTCCTCGCTTTCCAAATCTGATAACGGTTTTCCCATGGCGATACTTTCAACATTACTCGGTCACCCACTTCAAACTCCATTGGCTTCCGCCGCACATCCGCGTAACTTTTCTGTCTACTACGGGCAGTCAACAACCTCTTCTTAATCTGAACTATCATCTTCGTAGTCTCCTGGATCAATTCCGGTCCCATGAGCTGGGTATCCCCAAATTCACTCCAATATACAGGAGATCTACACTTCCTACCATACAAAGCTTCAAACGGTGCAGCCTTAATACTAGAATGGTAACTATTGTTATACGAAAACTCTGCGAACGACAAATGTTTATCCCAATTCTTACCAAAGTCTAACACACAAGCTCTGAACATATCTTCCAGTGTTTGTATCGTCCTTTCACTCTGCCCATCAGTCTGGGGGTGATAAGCAGTGCTCATGTCGAAATTCGTTCCCAAAGATCTTTGGAGAGATTTCCAAAAATTCGATGCGAATCTAGGATCTCGATCTGAAATGATCGATACAGGCACTCCATGCTTGCATACAACATTATCAAGGTATATTCGAGTCAGCTTCTCCAGTGAGAACTGCTCCTTAACCGGAATGAAGTGTGCTGATTTGGTCAGTCTATCGACAATAACCCAAATCGAATTGTTTCCAGATGATGTTCTAGGAAGCTTGCTGATAGAGTCCATTGTAATTCGCTCCCACTTCCATTCAGGAATCTTTGGCTGTTGAAGTAGTCCTGATGGTTTTTGATGTTCGGCTTTAACTCTAGCACAAGTCAAGCATTGAAGAACATACATAGCTATGTCAGCTTTCATATTCGGCCACCAGTACAACTTCTTCAAATCATGGTACATCTTATCAGATCCCGGATGAATGGAATACTTAGATTTATGGGATTCTAACATAATCAAATCTCTTAAGCCTCCAAACATAGGTATCCACATACGACCTCTTAAGCATTTCACTCCATCAGCTCTAACCTCTAAAGGATCTCCTTCTCCTCGGAATCCTTCATTAACAAAATTCTCCTTCTTACAAGCTTCTATTTGCGCATTTCTAATTTGCTCAGGCAAATTATTGTGCACGGTCAAGACTAGAGAACGCACCCTGATAGGCTCTCTATCTTTCCTACTTAACGCATCGGCAACAACATTGGCTTTTCCAGGGTGATATTTTATATCACAGTCATAATCACTTAACAACTCTATCCATCTTTGTTGCCTCATGTTCAATTCCTTCTGGTCGAGAATATACTGTAGGCTTTTGTGATCGGTGAATACCGTACACTTGGTGCCATACAGATAATTTCTCCACAACCTAAGAGCAAAGACTACAGCTCCTAACTCAAGATCATGAGTAGTATAATTCTCCTCATTCTTCCTTAATTGCCTAGAAGCATAAGCTATCACTTTCTCTCTCTGCATCAAAACAGCTCCATAACCTCTAAGAGATGCGTCACAATACACTACAAAATCTTCACTCCCGTCGGGTAATGATAAGATTGGCGCACTACATAATTTTTGCTTCAATATCTGAAATGCTCCATCTTCATCACTTCCCCAAATGAAAGGTTTATTCTTCTGGGTAAGCTTAGTCAAGGGTTTAGCTATCAAAGAAAATTCTTTAATGAATCGCCTATAATAGCCAGCCAATCCTAAGAACTGTCGCACTTCCGTTGGCGTTGTCGGTGCAGACCAATTCTTAATAGCTTCAACCTTTGCAGGATTAACATGAATTCCATCTCTGTTAATCACATGACCAAGAAATTGCACAGAATCTAACCAGAAATCACACTTCGAAAACTTAGCATACAACCTTTCATCCTTCAACAAATTCAAAACAATCCTCAAATGTTCTCTATGCTCATCTTCATTCTTAGAATAGATTAGAATATCGTCAATAAACACAATCACAAATTTATCCAAGTAGGGCTTGCACACTCGATTCATTAAATCCATGAAAACCGCAGGTGCGTTAGTTAACCCAAATGGCATTACTTGAAATTCATAGTGTCCATAACGAGTTCTAAATGCAGTTATAGGAATATCTTCTTCACGGACGCGAAATTGGTGATATCCTGACCGCAAATCTATCTTAGAATACACACTAGATCCTTGCAGTTGATCAAATAAATCATCAATCCTAGGTAAAGGATATCGATTTTTAATTGTCAACTTATTCAGTTCCCTATAATCAATGCACATACGAAAAGATCCATCCTTCTTCTTAACGAACAAGACTGGAGCTCCCCAAGGCGACGAGCTCGGTCGAATAAAACCTTTATCAGACAACTCCTTAAGTTGCTCAGATAACTCCTTTAATTCAGAAGGGGCTAATCGGTAAGGCGCACGTGCCACCAGTGCAGCACCAGGAATTAAATCGATTCGAAACTCTACTTGCCTTATCGGTGGAAGTCCGGGTAAATCTTTAGTAAATACCTCAGGAAATTCACAAATAATAGGTACATCTTCCAATCGTTTCTCCCTAGACTCATTCCCGGTCACTTGAGCTAAGAATAACTCACAACCGTTCCTGATGTACTTTTGGACTTTAATACATGAAACGATTTTCAAACGGGATTCACCTCGACTACCATCAATTACTAACGTCCTATTCCTAAGAGGAATCTTAACCTTCTTCTCTCCACATAAAATAGTAGCATTATTCAACGACAACCAATCCATACCAATGATAATATCAAAACTACCTAATTCTATCAACATCAAATCAATCAGAAAGGAATGGTTCAAGAGATTTATAGAGCATCCTTCTAATAGATTATTAGTTTTCACTAATTACCATCAGCCAATTCCACCTCGTAACTGGTACTTATCTCAACAGGTTCAATATCAATAAGGGAACTAAATTTAGTGGATACAAAGCTCCTATCGGCACCCGAATCGAATAAAGCAACAGCATAATGATTGTTGAGTAAAAACGTACCGGTAACGACATTCGGATCCTCTTTCTTCACCTCAATTGTTCCAAGTTGGTAGATACCACCCTGGGGGTTTCTTCCAGGTACAATCGCTTTCAACTTGGGGCATTCCGATTTCCTATGACCTTCTTCATTACAGTTGAAGCAAATGGTTCCCTTCTTACACCTTTCAACCTTGTGTCCAAGCTTTTCGTAATTTCGGCACTTCCAGCAGTCGCCAGCATGCCTCTTGTTGCCACACTTAGGACATCTATCATCGTTGCGCGGTGTTTTGTTGGTAAGAGCATTTGCATTCCCCTTTCTCTTGTTCTGACGGCGATTGAAAATCTTCCTATTATCACCTCTATCTACACGCTCACCGTCTCCCTTTCTTTTCTCACCAACACGGGCTTCATCTTCCTTATCCTGAATTATCTGTCCAATGAGTTGGTAAGCCATTCGAACAGCATCATCAATGGTCAGTGGTTTAGATGATGTCACGTCCCCCCGGATATTCCTGGTCAACCCTTTAACATATTGCTCAATTCGGATCTCTTCGGGTTCAACCAATCGAGGACATAGCAAGGCCAACTCATGGAATCGATTCGTGTAACTATCAATCTCCACACCTTTCATTCTCAGATGAATCAAATCTTGTTCTAACCTAATAATCACACTTCGAGAACAAAACTCCAAAGTCATCCACTTCTTAATTTCAGCCCAAGGAGTAGCATTAGCAGCATCAAGACCCATGAAAGCAATTCTCTCGTTCCCCCAAGTCAACGCACGACCTTTAAGAGTAGCCATAGAAAAAGTCACCTTATCTTCCTTCTTACACTTACTAATCCGAAACACTGATTCAATCTTCTCAATCCACTGGCTTAGTCCTACAGCACCTTCAGTTCCATTAAAAGGTAGAGGTTCACACTTCATGAACGTCACATAAGTACAGCCACCAACTTCAGGTGCATTCGTTCCAAGTCCTCCTACATTTCCTCCAGCATTAGCATTCACATTATTAGCATTCACATTCACATTAGTACCGCCAATTCCACTACCGCCAGCTCCACTACCGCCAGCTCCACTACCGCCAGCTCCACTACCGCCAGCTCCACTACCGCCAGCTCCAATACCGCCAGCTCCAATACCGCCAGCTCCACTACCGCCAGCTTCATTTCTAGCATTTGCCATAAATTCAGTCATAGATGCGGTAACTTGCTCCGTAATAATCCTACGTACATCATCCTCAGTCACAGCCTTCTTGGGCGGCATAGTTCTATAATTTCACAATTTCAAAGTATTAAGCATTCACCCAACAAAGGATTCATATAATATGGACTGAATTCATAATCAAGATACAAATAAGGCACAATATGGAATTCAAGACAAGATACATATTTCATTCGATCTGAAACAAAAGTATTGTCTTAGTACATCCCATATCAAAGTTCTAGCACTATATACACTCAAAATTCGTGCCAAGTCTATTACTAACAAGTCGGTTCAGTCAAAGCTACAAAAGCACAAAAGATATAAAGGTCACTACTAAATACAGACTGGTCTACTGAGAACCGTCAGATGGTCCATCATCCATCGTCTTCTGAATCTTCGTCGGACGATCACTAGACACATCTTCAGCTGGTCGCTTACGGATTACTCCTCTTTCAACCATGTCGGCATAAAATCTACTATTCCATCCTACGGATATATTCAACTCCTTCTCAGCTTTCTCACGCATCGCACGAGCTACACTCAACTGAATCTCCATAGTATTCACCTTTCTCTTCATAGCAGCATACTCACCATTTTCCAACACCGATAACCTCCTAAAAGCCTCATTCAAACCACGTTCTACCTCACTCAAATCCAAACTAATCAATTCTCGCTCTTTCTCGCCAACCTTTGTCTTCGACTCCAAATAAGCAACCTGAGTCTGAACAACACCTAATCCAACCTCTGTCACACAACTCTTAACACGGGAAGCATCTAGATCACGTCTCAAGGCCCATGGTGCAAGACCATCAATATGAGTAGCCTCTCGAGTACTAGAAGACTCTCCTATCTCACGTCTACGAGTAGCAATACCATCAGTACCGTCAGGTGCATCGTCATCCTCATCCTCCTCCGATTCAGAATCAGATTCAGACGATTCAGACATTTCATCCCTAGGTAACTCATCCTCAGAATCAGACAAACAAACTGGTGGGGGCAAAGGCTCGCCCTCTGGAACATCATACGGATAAATAAGCTCGGCTTCCTCTTCGTCATCAACCTCAACATCTATACCTACATCCTCCTCGACATCCTCGTCGTCAATCTCGTCATCTAAATTATCTAATCCAATCTCATCATCATTCTCAATATCCACATTCTCAATCTCCACATTCTCAATATCCACATTCTTAATATCCACATTCTCAATCTCATTCTCTACCAAGTCAACGTGAGGGGCAATCTAATCTCCTAGTCCTAACTCGGGCTCGGGATCCTCAAATGGTTCCTCCTCATCATCCATATCATAATCTACTAAGTCTAAATAAGGATCATCTTCTATATTAGGTTCGGGAATAGCATGGTTTTCTACAGGAATATTAGGGTCAGTCATGACAATCTGCATTTATATATATATATCTCGTATTAGGATAACATACTAGTTAAACAATTACATAATGAAATCACGATATATACATATATATAAATTATATTATATATATCAAAATATATATCTTCTCAATAGGGCTTGTTGGTAACGTCGGAGATCTCTGGCACCATTATAGTCAAAAGATTTTTCAAATATTTTCTCAAATGTTCATTGTCAAAAGATTTTGAAAAATTTTGTTCAAAACCTTGGTTTTTAAAATCTTTTGTTCTCTACAACGAGAGCTCTGATACCAAACTGTAACACTCTCATTTTTCATATCGGTACAGCGGAAGGGTCTTTCAGAGTGTTACGGGATAGCATAATAACTCCAATCATAGACAACACATAAAAATGGTTGTACAAGGTTTTAACAAACATTCATTCGATAAAAAGGTTTAAAAGCGTACAACAGGTCCCAAATTATACAGGTCATTAAGTTTACAAAACACAGATCGAATGAACATTTTAATATTAAGTGGGCCATCAGAGTCGATCTCCATCCGGATTACCTTCAAGCACCTGAGATAAAAACATGCGAAAATCATATCAGCGAATGCCGAGTGAATTCATAGAGTTTAATAAAAACCGTTATATAAAACAATCATTTAAAATCAGAACACAAGTATAATATCGGAAGTAAGTCCTCATATTGCTAGTCAGGCAATATATAAATCAAGCATACATCTTAAACCGTCCATGAGACCGTAGTCTCTATATTACCATGATAGGTAATATATTCATCGTTAATAGCGTCGTATCATATCGGATATTTAGATTATATAGGTTGAATAGGATTATTATTAGCCGCATGACATTGTTACCTTACTATGAAAACAGCGGACCGCGAACCCGACAAACAATTTGCCCATCTAAGTTAGCGTGTCGTCACAAAAATCACGCTATGTAATCTTCTCATACATAAATTCGCTTACCAATCAATGTGGTACGACGGGGATCAACCATCAAGGCGCGAACTGGGGTGATCGTCCCCAAATAGTACTATCAAATGCATAAGCGTCTACCAAATCCCGGCAGTTCACAATTCATGCTAATGGGACTTTAAGTGACATAACCTAACTACTAACAATCCTTTTAGTCTCGTATATAGGGTCATAGCATCATTCGGGTCCATATCATTAAGCATACAATCGGGACTACTTGTGTTCTATTTTTTATAAAAATCTAGCATGTTATCTCCCTCGCGGGTTTACAAATCATTTTATAAAACATTTAAAAGAGTGCGAGGCTATGAACTCACGTTGTTAATGAAAGGTGGATTATCGGCTACGGGCGTGCTTCGGTCACGGAAACCTATATAAATAATAATCGGTCTTAGACTTGGTCCAATGACTTTTATCAAAATAACAATATACATATGATGATTTTGTACATATGATGATGATCAAGTGGGTTTATACATCCTTGTTTACTCATTTTAGCGTTTACGTTTTGGTAACGTTTTACTAGTTTGCTAGTTTTACCTATTTACCTATTTTAAGTCCATTAAGCCTTTTATAAGTTCTTTAACTTGTTTTAATCCCTTTTATACCTATATTATCAGTATATATACTTTTCATGTTGGGCCCAAATAGGTTAAGCCCAATAAGTTCTTTTTACAAGTATTTATCTTATTTAGTCCAATTGTTAGTCCATTATGCTTAGTTAACTCGTAAATGTCCGTATTTCTTATAGTTCGGGTTTTATTGGTTTTTACTTGTCTTAGTTACTTATACATCAGTATATGACTTTTATAAACTTTACATTAGACGGGTTTGGTCGTCTAAGTTTTATTTGGCGAAAAACGTTAATTTTACGGCGATAGCCGAAAAAGTCGTAAAAATCAAGTTTATAGTTTTTATTAATTATAAATATTATTTCACCACTATTTATATAATTTACCCATTTAATTAACCTTTTATACATTTATATAAATAAGTTTTATAAGTTAGTGGGTTTATATTTTTACATTTTATACATTATAATGTGAGTGCTTATATAATAATAATAAACATTATTTCCAAAAATCTGATTTTTAACTTCATGTTCACCATTTTTAACATATCTAGAGTTCTATAATGAATTAGAAGCTCATTTTTGGGTGACATGTTCTTCATATTATGTGCTACATTTAACTTAGTTATAGCTACTGCCCATTTTGAGTTTAACTTGCCTTAACAGTCCCTACAAAACTGCTTATTCAGATTAGACCACCTAACTTGTTTTGATCATATCTCACTCATTATTTTGATTCCATTGCATGGCCAACTCTCACATGTGTATAACATCTTCTAATTACTGTAAATGGATCAAACCATGCAATTTTATCAGTTCATCTTTTAGTTATCTACTGTTTTTACACAGCCAACTAAATAATCAAGATTTTAGCTTCATTTCTTATAGTTATCATCCTTTGTAAGCATATTTATCAACACTTGATCCCCACACAACATTTTTATCATCAAATATACATCATATACATATACAAAATGAAAGAAAATACATTTGTTCTTTACAAAATAACAAGAGAAAAATGGAGAGATGATCTTCTTTACCAACCAAGTGGATTTCTTGTTTTAGGAAGACAAGAACTTGATAAACACAACAAGTATCTCCAAGACCATCAAATATCAAGAACATATGTTGGGAAATCAGCCCTAGGACACAAGCAAATCACCTCCAAAGTTGTTAATATGGCCACCAAATGAGCAAGGCTTCAAGAGACTCCTTAATAGAGCTAGTAAACATGTGGTTCATGGCTAGAAGAGATCAAATGGGGTGTTTGTTGGCTTATTTTGGACGGCAAAGAAGGGGTGTTTGAGAGAGTTTTGGTGTTTATTGCATGTGAGAAATGGTGGAATGAAAACAAGTTGCTAGTTTTGATAGTTAGTGGGAAAAGTTAGCTTAGTATGTAAGCATGGCTTACACATGGTATGTGATAGCTAAACTTGATGCCACCTTAGTGTTGTGGTGTCAAGTTTGCCGTCCCAACCAAGCTAGTGGGGTGGGACAATGTGTTTTGTCCCATCTCACTAGTTTACGGGTATTTCTCGATTCTAGTTTTCTCGATTTGCGTGCCCTCGGGTCGTTTTACGAAAAACGTTTTTATATGAATCAACGTCACAAAACGAATCCAATAAAAATTGTCTCATCAAAAACGGAGTTCAAAAACGTAAATACGTAATCCTAAGGTTTCCGGTTTAGTCGTAAAAGACGCCAAATTATGCACGTAAGCCCAAATTTAAATCCGTAAATTGTGAGTTCGTCAACCAACACAAAAATAAGTTTCAAAATATTATACGAGAAAATATTTTACTACCTGAAAATGTTAGATTGTCACAACATGTATTAAGTACTTCCAGGCTGGGGGAAATTCTTGTTTATGATATTTATTTAAAGTACCCTCTTCAGGGAAAGGATACCCCAAAGCCTGAAGTCATTGTTCTATCTCATTAATGGGGAGAGTGGTTATACCATCTACATCATTAAGATGCAAAGCCTGAAGTCATTGTTCTATCTCATTAATGGGGAGAGTGGTTATACCATCTGCATCATTAAGATGCAAAGCCTGGCGAACCAAGCCTTCAGTAACCACCCAAGTACGCCCATGAACAATAGCTGTTAATGTAGTCACATTATTAAGTGTTGAGGAACTAACAGTGTTCCAAAACTGTTTAATATGAGTGACAGGGATGAGAGGAGCATGAGAAAGTGCATACCTAATTGGAGATGTATTTAAATACGCCACCATCTGGGTGTATTGTGGAAACAGAGCATCATCAGCCTCCAAATAAACAACAATATTGTGCTGACTTCTGAATCCCAATACCAAGTCACTTGGTTTAAACTTAGGCACCATAGATGTAGAAAGCTGTTTGTGAAAGATTGTAAAAGTTGAATTAGAGGAGAAAAGTTGTTAGACAAGAATAAGAGTACCCTGTTTAAAAAGTAGGAGCCAATACATAGGAGTGATAGGCACATGTGATTGGTCAAAAATAAGGCAAGTATTTTCAAAATATAATGATGAAAATATTGAAAAGAAAATAAGTTATCTTGTGCATTAGTTAAAAGTTATCTACTCCCAAAATTACGGCCTCAATTTTCGTCAAAAATAACAACTGGGTAGGACCCAATGAGTGTCAACGGTCAAAAATAACCCATCAACGCCCAACGGCTATATTCTTGTCAACGTTTGTAAAAGCCATGTCAACGTCTAAATTGGTCACAACAACGCTTGGAAAAATATCTGTCAGCGTCCAAAAATAAAAGTAATAAAAATGAAAAAGGACCTTAAAAAAGTAATTTATCCTAGTGAAGATAACCTAGAAACTGAAAATTATTATAGGGCGGCAAGCACTGTCCAATTATGCACACTTGCTTATGCAAGATAGACATAATAGTCCTCTAGTGTCCCTGGCTAACCAAAATTCTTAATAGTTAAGTTATCTCATAAAATCCCTTGTGACTCCCAGGTAAACCCAATATAAATCATACCCAAGTATCCCAACAGACCACATCCAATTCTATGCCAAAAAGGTCTTGGCAGCATGCATAGTATATCAACTTTGCATTCTACAGTACCTCATGAGATAGAAAACTAACTCATACTCACTAATGGACACAATCTAGAATTGTGATAAGAGTATCATAAAAATACCCAAAAAGTCCTTAAGGTTCCTAAAACCTCCCCTTAAACTGTGATACATAAGTTGCCAAATAATATGTATGTAAATAAAAATTTATGTCAAGATAGGAATATAAATATTCCATCCATCATCCATAAATTGAAGCATGCTCTAATGATTCTCCAAGGATCCATAAGCAACTCTGTATCCAATGGTAAAATGCTAACAACGCCTGCACACTTAGATCAAAAACCACAAAACTAACATGTTGCTGACAACGTCACGATAACACTTATCAGCGTTAAGATAACCTTTGTCAGTGTTAGACAAATAAAGTGGAAAATCTAACACCACAAATAGACCAATAACAATGCATATCCTGTACATATTTTTACAAAAAGACCCCAAAACAGATATTAAGTGAGATTGATCATTCCAATACTTGTGACCAAGTATTGAAATCTTCCAGTATCAAAAGGTTTAGTTAATAAATCAGACACATTTTCTTCTGTGTCAACCCTATCTGGTTGTATTAAACCCTTTTCAAAACAATCTCTTATAAAATGATGCCTAATTTCTATGTGTTTTGTTTTAGAGTGATGTACAGGATTTTTAATAATGCATAAAGTACTGTTATTGTCTACATAAATCTTGGTATGCATGAAATGATACCCATAATCCAACAGTTGGTTCTGAATCCATAAGACTTGTCCACAACAAGCAGCTGCTGCTACATATTCTGCTTCAGTTGTAGAATTAGCCACCACTGTTTGTTTCTTGCATTGCCAAGAGATCAATCTGCTCCCTAGAAACCGACATCCACCAGTTGTGGATTTTCTATTAAACTTGTCACCACCATAATCACTGTCTGAATATGCAATGAGCTCCAATGGTGAATCTTTTGGATACCATAATCCCAAGTCTGGATAACATCTAAGGTATCTAAAGATTCTATTGACAGCATGAAGATGACACTCTTTGGGAGTCACTTGATGGCATGCACATGCACACACAGCAAACATAATGTCAAGTCTTGAAGCTGTGAGATACATCAATGAACCAATCATTGATCTATAGTGTCTGAAATCCACATCTTTTCCATCTCCAACTTTTCCCCAGGGGTGTTCTCTATCCATAGGAGTGCTAGCCCTTTTCTCATGTGGAGAAAAGCCAAACTTCTTCAAGATTTCTGCCACATATTTATCTTGAGAGATGAAGATACCATCTTCTCTCTGCTGAACTTGTAACCCTAGAAAGAAGTTCATCTCCCCCATTGCACTCATCTTAAATTTGTCTGTCATAAGCTTGGAAAAGTCTTCACTCATCTTTGGACTTGAAGAGCCAAAGATGATATCATCCACATAAACCTGGACAAGTAAGAACCAGTCTTCTTTGTAAATAAGGTTTGGTCTATGGTGCCCCTTTTGAATCCATTTTCCACCAGATAGGTGGAAAATGTGCCATACCATGCTCTTGGGGCTTGATGAAGTCTATACATAGCTTTCTTGACTCTATATACTATGTCTGGATGCTCTGAATCTTCAAAACCAGGAGGCTAAATTACATAACCTCCTCTACAATTGTTCCATAAAGAAAAGCACTCTTCACATCCATTTGATAGACAGTAAAGCCCATGCAGGAAGCATAGGCTAAAAATATCCTTATAACCTCAATCCTTTCAACTGGTACAAAGACCTCCTCATAGTCTATCCCTTCCTCTTGTGTATATCCTTGAGCCACTAAACGTGCCTTGTTTCTGACCACAATGCCTCTTTCATCCTTATTGTTTCTAAGAACCCATCTTCTCCCAATAGGTCTGACATGTCTGGGACAATCAACCAACTCCCAAACATCCTATATAGCAAATTGGTGAAGCTCATCCTGCATTGCTTCCACCCAACTTGGTTCTTTGAGAGCATCAAAAATCTTCTTGGGTTCCTGTTGTGATAGAAAACAGGCAAATAAACATGCTTGAACAAGAGGGGTATCAACCTTCTTGTGAATATTGGAAATAAATCCTCCAAGATTCTGATGAGATCTTCTAGTTTGAACAGGAGACATCACATCACCAATAATGAGAGAAGAAGGGTGATCTTTGATTGTAGAAGTAAGCACTCCTCTCTCAAACAGTGTGTTGTATTCAATCTCATCTTCCATGTTACCAATATCTTCTTCAGACTCTCTTCCATCAACATCTAAATGAACCTCTTCATTTCTGTTTAAAGATTCACCTTGTTCAAAATTGGAAGAGAAAATATGGTCAAGAGAGCTGTCAACGCCTGGATCATGGCTGTCAACGTTTGAGCCATCAACGTCTGAAGTTGTCTTGTCAGCGCCTGATTTTCCTTTGTCAGCGCCTGAAAGATCATGCATGTTGTCAACTGGTGATACTTGGGGACCACCATTTTCCTTTCCAGTAGCAGCAGCAGCAAATGCATCTGTCCATATGGGAATAGTGACATACTCAAGTATGGGTGATGATTTGTCTGCTTGTGATCCAACCTCTTCATTAACTTGTGTACCTGAAACATCAACAACTGGTTCTTCCACAACATTTGAAGTTACCTTCACAATGTTTGGATTAGTAACAGGCATATAATTCAAAGTCCTAGATAGAGGTTCCAAGTCAAATAACCAATTTGGACCACTTTCAGGATCACTAGGTTTACTTTCTAAAAACCTAACATGTACTTTTTCAAGTATACGTTTTCCTTCTTAATGTAAACCCTATATCCTTTACTCTGCACTGAATAACCCATGAAGTAGCCTTCATCACCTTTAGCACTAAATTTACCTAAGGCATCACTAGTGTCCAGCACAACTACATGACAACCAAAAGGTTTAAGAAAACCAATATTAGGTTTCCTTCCCCAAAGTAACTCATAAGGTGTTTTGTTATGAATCTTGTTGACTAATGCTCTATTCTGAACATAACAAGCTGTATTCACAACCTCAGCCCAAAAGGCAATGGGAATGTGAGCATCAGCTAACATAGTCTTAGCTGCTTCTATGAGGGTTCTATTCTTTCTCTCAGCAACCCTATTTTGCTGTGGGGGTTCTGGCTACACTAAATTGTCTAGTAATCCCTTTCTTGGCACAAAAATCATCCAACAGGTTGTTTCTAAACTCACCACCATTATCACTTCTAAGAATCTTAACTTCATTACCAGACTTCTTTTCAATTTGGTTAATAAAGTTAATTAAAGTATCAGCAGTGTCACTTTTCAAAGCTAAAAAGAAAGTCCAAGTAAACCTAGAAAAATCATCAGTGATGACAAAACAGTAAGATTTACCATTCAAGCTTTCTATATTAGTTGGACCAAACAGGTCCATATGCAGCAAGTGAAGTGGTTTAGGACTAGAGTGCACCTGTTTAGACTTGAATGAGACCTTGTGCTGTTTACCTTTAAGGTATGCAACACAAGAGTGGTCATTGTGGAAAGCCTTTTCAGGAAAACCATCAACCAAACCATGTCTCACAAGTGTGTTTATATTTTTTAAAATTAATGTGCCCTAATCTCCTGTGCCAAAGATTACTCTCATCAACTGAAGCCTTAGCATAAAGACATGAAAAGTTATTATTCATCCTAATTCCATTAAGATTCACATTATAAATGTCCTTATGCCTAGGTGTTCTATAATCAATGAATTTCTCATCTGGTATTTTAAAATCCTTGCTCAACACCAAGCATTCAGTATCAGTGAAAAGAACCCTATTTTTGTTATCACAAACTTGTGATACACTAAACAGATTATAGTCAAGTTCTTTTACTAGAAACACGTTTTCAAAACACAAATTGTTGGTGAGAAGAGTTCCTTTGCTTGTGATAGTTCCATATCCGCCTCCAAAGTAAACTTTGTCACCATCCTTAATGGGAGTGAAGTTTGTGAGATAATCTTTCTTTCCCAGTCATGTGCCTAGAGCATCCACTATCCCAATAGCCATAATCATTAACCTGCTTTTGAATGCCCTGCACATAAAGAAAACAAATTAGTTTTCTTTGGGAACCCAAGCCTGAGCATACTTGGATTCATTTGGTGTTCAACAAGAACAGACTGAGTCCTCATAACAACCCCGTGTTCATCCCTTTTTGGATTAAACACCCAGTTAACCCCAATTGGTTTTGTGACTACCTTTGAAATATGATTAAATCTGTTACAGGTCATAGAAATCTTATCTGAATTAGGGTTTTGGTCTTGCTTAGGTCTCCATGTCAAGCTAGAAGAAGCTTTAGACCCCTTTCCTTTTGGTTGCAAATATTTGCCATTATTTGGTCTGGCAACGTTTCTGACAGCGTTTGATTTGGTCTTGTCAACGCTGAAATTACCCTTATCAGCGTTGAACCTAGGGTTTGCTACAGGAACCCATTGTCTATTAGACCATGTATTGGTCTTCTGAAAAGGTCTTTGTCCATAAGTATTAGACCCTTTAGTAAAGAATGGGGCTGGTCTAACAACTTGTGGACTTTGCTGAACAAAAGTTTTGGGTTTGACAGTGTTTGGCTTTTTGTCAGCGTTGACCTTTGAAGCGTTGACACACTTATAGGCTAAATTTGAAAAACTACCACAAGTATAACAGGCTTTTCTAGACATAACTCTAGGTCTAAAAGAAAAGAAACCTGTTCCATCGTCACTAATTTGGCTTTTTGGTGACCTAGTTTTTCTATACATTTTTGCATATTTAATACTAGGTTTTGTAACAACGTTTGAGCCAAGGTCAACAGTCTTGCCAGTGATTGGGTTTGTTACTTTGATAGGTGTAGACTCATTTGGGTTATCACTAAGCATGCCACCCTTAACAAACAAGGTAGGGTTGGCTTTCTTCCATTGGTCCAAATCAGTCAACTTCTGCCTATATTCCTCTACTTGTCATTTCTTCAACTTGTCATTTCTTCAACTTGAGGGTCTTTCTTGAAAATTCATAAATCGGGTCTGGTTCATTGTGCGGCTTCGTTTCCCGTGTTCGTTTTTGATTGATTCTTGTGATCTTTTGTCTTTTTCTCGATATTCGTACCTAAAACACACATTGGGCAAACACAAGCATATATATGGCACTTTTGATGATATTTAATACATTTTAAGCCCATTTTGGACGATGAGACTATGTATAAAAGCAGTCTCATCAAGACCCTAACAAGGTATGAGGATAAATAGATCCAAGTCCGAAAAGGAGGCGGATCGTTGTATCTCAAAATCCCAATTAGAGATTGAAGAAATAATCATGAAGTCGTGGTCAACAAAGTTGGAGTACCCCTCAAAAGTCTCCAAGTGAAGAAACTCTATTAACGAAGAGAAGACCATTATCTCAAGAACGTCTCTCGAAGATATGAAGTATGAAGTACATGCCAAATATCGGCCCGAGAAAGGTCTCAAATCGTGAACCGAGTTATGCCAAGATATGAACTTTTTGATATCCCGAGAAGCAGTTTTAAGAGATTTTGTCCTTTAGCTAACTATTGATCAAATCGTCCCACTTTGCTTTCAGCCTAAATAAACTATCGAAATAAGTCCAAAAATGCATCTTCATGATCATTCTAAGACAGAAATAAAATATAAGAGATACACCTAGGAATAAGGGAGTTTAAGCATATAATTAAGCCATGTGTGTGAGTGTTTGAATTGCTAACTTATAATAACAATGATCTCGTTTTTAAACTTAGTGTGGGGAACGTGAAACTTGAGGGTGATAAATCTTCGCAGCACCGAAGCCCTAATGTAAGTCCTTGATCTCTTTGCAAGTTATTTCCATATAGCTATTTTCAAGTGAAAATGGTTTCTATCCTTTTGTCTCCTTTAAAGTTTTAATTTCTCTTAGTATTTAAATTTTTGTTTAGTAGAATTTTAATAAGGCCAAGGTTGATTGATTATGAGAAAAGTGTATAATTGCTTTATCACTAAGCATTGCATGAGGGCATGGCAATGGTTAAGTGTAGGGGATTCGATAGGTGTGAAAACACCCATCCTTTTACCACTTATTTCTTAAAAAAAACAAGACCAAAACGCGTATTTAATGTCATTTGTTTGGAATTATGCGTGGTTTGTGTGTTTGTTGTGTTTTTAGAGCCAACCAGATAAATATTAAAGAAAACATGGGATTGCACGGGTTTTATCGAGGAAAAAGACGAAAGGACGAAGTCTGTAGTCCAAGAGATGCAAAATATTTGAAGTCAATGGGCCTATTTGAAGATTTATCAAAGAAAAGGACCAAAGACGGAAGATTTACCTATGTCGAAGAAACTCAAGTCTATTAAATGAAGAAATTAAAAGACGAGTTGAATTATTCGTCGACAAATCCCGAATCAAAATCGAAAACGTTAACTTTTCTAAAAAGACGAGAAGACAAAAAGAAAGGAAGAAAGCCCACTCACCAACCAAGGGAGAAGCCTATAAATACTCCTCCCATTCACAAATTTCCACTAGTTTTTTTCTTTCTGTTACATTTTTTTCCTATTTCGTAGGAAGAAACCCATCTCCCTTAAGGAGTGGTTTTCATTGTCTTTGATTTCTTCCAATCTTGTAAGTTTAATCTTTCCACTTTGTTTGTTGAATCCTAAATCATTAATACAAGTTTACTGTTAATCTTTCCATCATTTTGTTCTTCATCTCTTTATGATTCAAAGTGTTTAAAGTTTTATTTTATTGGTTTGATCATAAAAAGTAAGTTGGTTTTGTGTTTTTAATGTTTTTGATTGGTGTTTACCTTAGGTAAATGATTAGTGGTGAAATTGGTTTAAGTTTTGATTAAAAACTTGGTGAAAATTTGTGTTAAATTCGTGTTTGTGAATCCCCTGTTCTTCGCATATTGTTACTGTGTTCACCCAGATTCCGAATAGTGATTTTGTGATTTTACTATTGATACGGAATTTTCATATTCCGGGTCAAGGTGTGATTATCTTGGTTATTCGGAATAACCAAATATTCCGAGTAGAGTACTGATTTGGTTGTTTATTCGGAATAGCAAAAATATTCCGCATAGGGTTTCTTATCAAATCATTCCGCATAGAGCATTCTGTTCAGAATATTCCGCATAGAGTTCCTTTCAAAACATTCCGAATAGGATTTCTTTTCATAATATTCCGCATAGCACAAACATTCCGCATAGGAGCATTTATTCCGTGTAGCCAAATATTCCGAATAGGGGCCATTATTCCGCATGGTCATGATTATTCCGAATAAGCACAAATGTTCCGGATAGACTACAACATTCTGAGTAGAGTATAATATTCCGGATAGAGCTGTTTTTCCGCATAGAAGCATTTATTCCGTGTAGAGATATATTACGAGTAAGAGCTGATATTCCGAGTAGGGCAACATATTCCAGATACCCGTTATTCCGAATAAGGTAAATTTCCAGTTTTAATTTCCAGTTTTCCTGTTTCACATTTTAGCTTTATTTAAATTCTAGTTTTACTCTCAGTAATTGCTTTTAGTTTAATTTTAATTATTTCTAGCACTTATCATTTTAGATTTGAACCACAGCTCCCCCTTTTTAGTTACCATTTACAACGATTCCACTTTTAACCGTGATCAATTCGAGAAGATACCGAGAACGAAACAACGACATATATCAATTGGGTACGAGCAACGCAAAGAAAGATATTGCAAGCAAAACCTTTTTATTAACCAACCAAAACTCAGTTATTAAAATGGCGCCGCTGTCGGCTCTTCTCGTTAAGATCAACAGTTTCTTGTGAGAAAAATTGGATTTTGGGATCCGTTCTTTCGGGAACGTTATTTTCAAGCACAAAAATTTTCAAAAAACCCATAAAAATCTAAAATTTTCAAAAAAAAAACAAAAACATCAAAAAACCTATAAAAACCAAAAATATTTTCTCTTGCATTTTCTTTTTAGTGTATGCGTACTCGATCAACGTCTTATTCAGAGCCCGAGACTCTCTAAGATTTAGACATGGCCGGTGTACACAACAACAACAATAATAATCCACCCCTCCCAAATAACAACAATAATAATCCACCCCACCAAAACATGAATAATCCACCCTTACCCGACCTACGCATCATGGAGGAGCTATGTCAACCCACGATGAACGGACGTGGAGGCCCGATTGCGCCGATGCATGTCACGGCTCAGGAGTTTTCGTTGAAGCATCACATGATCCAGCAAGTGCAAACTAACCCATTTCGCGGAATTCCGGATGATGATGCCAACAAACACCTCGACAAATTCATTACCATCACCCAAAGCATGAAGTCCCCCAGTATTTCTATGGATGACCTTCGCCTTCAACTCTTTCCCCACTCGCTTTCTCACCATGCCGAAAAATGGTTTGAACGTCTCCCAAAGAACTCTATTCATACTTGGGACGACATGACTCAACGCTTTTTGTCACGCTACTTCCCACCATCCATGGTCACGAGCCTTCGTAACCAAATTAGTGGATTCATGCAAGACAATGATGAATCGCTCTTTGATGCTTGGGAATGATACAATGATTTGATCGACCGCTGTCCAAATCACAACATGCTCCCCGTCACTCTCATTGATACTTTCTACAATGGTCTCACTTTTCGTGATCGTGACACGATCAACGTCGCCGCCGGTGGTACTTTTATGAAAAGGAGACCGGAGGAGTGTAGAGAGTTGATTGAAAACATGACTACTCACCACAAGAATTGGGATTCATCTGCATCCTCAAGATCTAACTCGAGAGTCAATGTTTCTTCTACTACTTCCAATCCTGAGATGACTGAAATTTCTCGACAACTCGCTGAGATGAACAAGAATTTCATGACCATGGCCACAAACCACTTTCAACAAGCTAAAGCCGTTGCTATTTCTTGTGACACATGTGGTGGTCCTCATTCTTATAATGATTGTCCTTCTACCCAAGGCAATTTTTCTGAAAACGTTAACGCATCATACGGTACTTATCCCACGGGAGGCTATCAAGCTCGCCCTCAAAGAGACCGTAGCTTGCTAAGTTATCGTTCCAACAATTATCTTGCTCCACCCGGTTTCCCTCCTTCAAACCAAACCCAACAACAATGCTATAATCGAAAAAACCAATCCCAACCTCGTGCTAACAATCAATATCAATCCCAAAGAAACCCATACCCACCTCAAGGAAATTCTCAAGCTTACCAAGCTCCACCTCTCAATCAACCGATGGCATTCAATCAAGACGTCGAGACGTTCATGAAGACTAATCAAGAGATGGTGATGAATCTTCAGAGTCAATTTGTCAACTTGAAGAATGACATGGCGAAACAAGGGAGCGATATTCGAGCCGAGCTAAGGAATGACATGAAAAAATAAAGCAATGAGATCCGTGCAGACATCAGAGATTCTTTCAGTACTCAAGCGCTTAACATACATGATATGATCGGTTCGCTCATCCAAGGTAATCAACCCTCTTCTTCGGGTACTCTTCTGAGTAACACCGTTGCGAATCCAAGAGGGGAGATGAAAGCAATCACTACTCGTAGTGGACAAGGTTATACGGAACCCGAGCTTCCTACACCTCCACCCGTGATTGTGAACAAGGAAAAAGAGCAACTTTCCCCACCTCCTTTGCCTTCTACCCCCATTTCCCCACCACCCGTGGTTGTGAGTGATCCTATTCCCCTAAAGCCTTCTTCTTCATCCAATATACCTTATCCTTCAAGGTTGAGGAAAGAGAAGCAAAAGAGCAAGGATGATATTCAAGTTTCAAACTTTCTAAAAATGTTTAAACAATTGAATTTTAACATCTCCTTTGCCGAGGCTCTCGCTCACATGCCCAAATACGCTAAGATGTTTAAAGATCTTCTAAGTGACAAAGAGAAGCTTCTTGACATTGCTCAGACCCAACTTAATGAGAATTGCTCCGCCGTTCTCTTAAGGAAATTGCCCACCAAACTTGGTGATCCGGGTCGCTTCTTGATTCCTTGCAACTTCCCGGGAGTAGAGAATTGCATGGCCTTAGCCGATCTAGGTGCCAGTATAAACTTAATGCCTTTAAGTGTTTGGAAGCAATTATCTCTCCCCGAGCTAGTCCCCACCAAAATGACTTTAGAATTAGCTAACCGTACGGTTGCTTATCCAGTGGGGATAGCCGAAGACGTCTTCGTTGGCGTCGACAAATTCACCTTCCCGACGGATTTTGTTGTCGTTGACTACGAGATGGATCCTCGTGTTCCATTAATCGTCGGACGTCCCTTCTTGAGGACCGGTCGCACACTCATTGATGTAGCCGCGGGCGAACTAATCATGAGAGTTGGTGACGATAAAATTGTGTGACAATCCGTCAATTTATGGTTGATATTTTATTCTCAATATTTATTTGAAAACATTATTTTAATGTTACAATATGAACTCACTTATTTTTGGGAAGAAATTTGGATTTACGTCTTGAAGTAGCATCGACTACGTCTAAACCGGAGGATTCAACGTTACGTGCTTACGTTTACATACACCGTCTTTGGTGACAGTCCGACATTTCAGAAAATAAATTTATCCGTGAATATTATTTTGGAGTTTTAAATTTGTGCTAGTTCATAAACTCACAAATTTACGAGAAGAGATTAGGACTTACGATTTTATTTTAACGTCCTTTACGACTAAACCGGAAACCTTAGGATTACGTATTTACGTTTCCGAACTCCGTTTTTGATGAGATAATTTTTATTGGATTCGTTTTGTGACGTTGATTCATAATTTATAAAAACGTTTTTCGTAAAACGACCCGAGGGCACGCAAATCGAGGAAACTAGAATCGAGGAATACCCGTAAATAAATGGGATGAGACAAGTGGGACACTTGTCCCACCCCCACTCCAAAACCGGCCCAAACTAGTGCCTTAACACTTTAGGTGTCAAGTTGCAAGCATACAACTTACACTTGTCACTTTAAGCTTACTTTGTAAGCTAACACACCTAAAAACAACTAGCTACAAACAATACCAACATTTACACCATGCAATCAACTTACATTTTCTCTCATCTCTTTCAAAGATGTCGTCCCAATTCAGCCCTTAAACACCAAATTTGATCAAAATTAACCATGGAATCCTATGTTGTTTCTACATATGTTGAAGCCCTCTTGAAGCTCTCTTGAATGGTGGTGATTATAACATCCATGGAGGAGTTTCCATAGAGTACTAAGGCTGATTTTCCACAAGGAGTATATGAAGAATGGTGGTCTTGAAGATGGTCATGGTTATGCACAAGTTTCTCCATCAAAATCCATGCCCAAATCACAACTTACATCAACTAGGTGGTATAAAGATTGTCCTCCTCATCTTCTTGTTATTTTGATTATGTAAACATGTATTTTATTTCCTATTGTATATGTATATGATGATTATATGATGATAAAAATGTTATGTGGGGATTTGGTGTTGATAAACATGATTAAAAAGGTGAAAAACTATAAAGAACAAGGCTAAAATCATGCTTAACTTACATGGCTGTATAAAAAAGTAAAGAAACAGGTCATGGACTGATAAAATGATGAAGTAGAATGGATTTACAGTAAGCTATGGGTCTTGTACACATGTGAGAGTTGGCCATGCAATGGAATCAAAGTAATGAGTGAGATATGATCAAAACAAGTTTAAGGTATAAATCTGAGGTTACTGTTTTGGACGATTTTTAGAAAATACTTAATGATGATTCAACAGTATCTATAGTAGAGTTAAATGTAGCACATATCATGTAGTTTATGTGATAAAAATTTTAGCTTCTATCTCCATATAAAACTCAAGATATGGCAGTTTTGGTGAAAGTGAAGATAAAAATCAGATTTTTGGAAATTAAAGTATATTACTATTATATAAGCACTCAAAATTTAATAGTATAAAATGTAAAATAAAAACCCACTAACTTATGGATTTTATTTATATAAGTATGTAAAAGGTTAAATAAGTGGACATTTTATAAAAATGGTAACTTTTTAAGTTTTATAAGTTATAAAACTATAAACTTGATTTTTACGACTTTTTCGGCCATCGCCGTAAAATTAACGTTTTTGTTAAATAAAACTTAGATGGTTGGACCCGTCTAATGTAAACTTTATAAAACTTATATACTGATATATAAACATGTATAACAAGTAAAAACCGATAAAACCCGAACTATAGGACATACGGACGTTAACGGACTAAATTAACGTTATTGGACTAACAATACAACAAAAATGGACTAAAACACTTATAAACTTATTATTGGGCTTAACCCATTTGGGCCCAACTTGTAAAGTTTAAGTACTGATAATATAGGTATAAAAGGGATTAAAACAAGTTAAATTACTTATAATAGGCCTATTGGACCTAAAACACGTAAATAGGTAAAACGAGAAAACTAGTATAAAAGTTATCGACACATAGCACAAAAATGAGTAAATGAGAATATGTAAATCCACTTGATCATCATATATATATAATCATCATATGTATACATAATTGGTATTTTTATAAAGTCATTGGACAAACGTCTAAGACCGATTATTATTTGTCTAGGTTTCCGTGATTGAAGCACGTACCGTACGTCCGAATTGCCGATAACCCGCCTTCCCACGTCAACGTGAGTTCATAGCCTCGCACTCTTTTAAATGTTTTTATAAATGTTTTATAAACCCGCGAGGGAGATAACATGTTAGTTTTATAAAATAGGACACCATTTGTCCCGATTGTTTGTTTATTGATTTTGGACCCGAATGATTGAATGACCCGATTGTATGACCCGATAAATGATTAATGGACCCGATAGATGAAATAAAATGGATTATTAAAGTTAGGTTATGTCACTAAAAGTCCCATTAGCATGAATTGTGAACTACCGGGAGTTGGTAGACGCTTATGCATTTAATAGTACTATTTGGGGACGATCACCCCAGTCCGCGCCTTGACGGTTGATCCCCGTCGTGCCACATTGATTGGTAAGTGAATTTATGTATGAGAAGATTTCCATAGCGTGACCTTTGTGACGAAACGCTACTTTAGATGGGCAAAATTGGTATCGGGTTAGCTACCCGTTGTTGGTTTAGTAAGGTAACAATGTCATGCGGCTTATAATAATCCAAAATTAACGAAATACTAATAGACGCTCCGAATTACGATGTATTGCCTGACTAGCAATACAGGGTCATACTATTGATATTATGTTTGTGTTTTGGTTTGCATAACCATATTCATATAACGGTTTTTATTTGATTTTATACAACGTCATAAGACGTATTGTATGATGTTTTTACGACATTGGTTCGTATAATAATTTTTAAGGCAAATGCCTATATTATGATTTTCGATAAAGATTTGTATAAAATGATTTTGTCTATTTTACGGCCTATTACAGTGATTTGTACGAATTGATTTTTGGTACTAATTTTATACCAAAGATATATTGATGGAATTTATTGAACTCTATGAATTCACTCGGCGTTATCGCTGACCTTTTCTTTTAACATGTTTTATCTCAGGTACTTGAAGGTAATTCTCGGGAAGACAACAAGAATTCATGGCCCGCACCTAAACTATATTTTCCATTCAAATACTTTGTAAAACTTTGTATGAAATAATATGACTTGGGACCGATGTAACTTTGATATTTATGAATGGAAATGATTTATTATTAAACGACGCGATTTTTATGCGTTGTCTATGATGTGAGTAATGTGCTATCCCGTAACACCAACTAGTCTTCCGCTGTACTGAGTTGTATAAATTTGGGGGTGTTACAGTTTGGTACCAGAGCTCTCGTTATAGAGAACGAAAGATTTTTAAAACCAAGGTTTTGAATAAAACATTTCAAAATCTTTTAACTATAAACATTTTTCTAAAAATGTCTAAAAATCTTTTGACTATAACGGTGCCGAAGAATTCCCGAGTTACCGACAAGGCCAAGACTGAGAAGTGTTATTTTAATATATATATAACTTGGATTATATATATATGATGTAATTTTATTACATGATTGTTTGATGATTATTTTGATATTTATACGAGGTATTTATACGACGTAGATTGTCACAATATACCCTAAATCCCCTAGTAAATTAATCGAAGCTATTCTCGTAGGAATTCTAGCTATCCTAGATCTAAACCAAGTTGTGGATATTTATGATCCCAACAAATGGTTGATATTCTTATAAATGTAGATAGTAGTTGATTGTGATATTGAAAAAGAATTGGCGAGATTAAATCTGATATCGATGTCATGACGATCTTTTCTTATAGAGTGGAGTTTGACAAAACGTTACCACCTAGAAAGATGTCATCTGATTCGTTGTCATCCAATTCTTAAATTGAAATCGAAAGGGTGAATGTTGCACTTGAGGCTGTCATTGGAACCATTACCCAAAGGCCTCATGCCACTAATACCTTTCCGAGAAGTCTAATTGAATGTGTGAGTCATTTCATACTAGTGACTCATTTGATAATTGTTGTTGTAAGAGCTATAGGATTGGAAATTAAGTATTGATCATATTGAGCTTTTATTGCCTTTACAAGGCCGAAGAATAAGGTTGAAGTATTGGATAATGAAGTAGGATATCGAATTGAGTGTAAGTTGGTTGAAACTTGAATAAAGTAAAATTTAATCCGTATGGAATATAAAATTGTTAAGAGGAAGTCATTAAGTTCTGTGATTGAATTATAAGGTTTTAAATGATTGTTGATTCGTGTTAAGGGTTGTTCCTAGACCATTGTCCACTAACGAGGATGCCCAGTGTCCAACAAATAAATTGAAGAAATCTTCTTCTGAAATTGGGACCGATGGATCTTCCGGGACAGGTAGGACACCTAATGACTCTTGTAGATTAGTATTCATTGTGGTATCTTTTAAGAATCCCTAACTTAACTGAGATATCAGTTGGTAGGATGAGTTCTGAGAATTGTATGACATAGTGACACGTAATGTGTTACGGTACAATTTTGACTTGTTTGTGATTAATAAAAAGACTACCTTTGATTGCTAAATTCTACATGTATCGATGTTATCTATCTTTTCTTGCTTGCCTCTAATGCTCGCATTAGTGATGCAACCATTGAACAAGTACTCATCTTGAATCGAGTTACGTTGTGATTATTCTTTTGAGTGCCATCGAGGTCATGAACCTCATGATTATTTGGCTAAGCTCATTTCCTATCATATTGTAGTTAGTTCTTGGTGAACAACTCTTCATCACTCTTTTCCAGATCACACCTTGTTTTTTATAAAGTTAAAAACCGTATCCTTTGAGAAAATTGAATTTTAATCACTATAAGGATTATTCATAGTGAGATTTATAAGTGATTGTTATTGAAATGAGGTTGTTTATAAAACGCTTTGGAAACTTAATTGTTTTCATAACAAGGAAAATCTTTGTAAATTTATTTTGATTCTTATTTAAGAATTAAGCATGAAAATGATTTTACTATAAACATGGATGATAAAATTTTGACGAACTGAGTATTGCATCGTTAATCTTTAAATTGTATATAGTTGCACGCCTACATACAATTTGGAATGGACTATGCAAGACTGATTAGTAGTCACCATAAAACTAATGAATAAACACTACATTTTCTTTGGAGATTGTGAAAGATTAAAATTTTACGAGATCTGCAAGAAGTGAAAAATAGGGACATAGTGTTAGGGACACCTACATATGTTCCCGTACCATTTATTCTTCTGGGTTGAATTTACTCATCTGTGGAAATTGTCTTATTTGACAATTGACAATTCTTTCTTGTCCAATTCTCCCGTAGTGAGATTCTTAGGAAAAGTATCTGATTACCGAGTGTTGATACCCGACTGGATGTATCGACGTTCTTATCATTCCTCTTGATTTGATTTCATTTGAATGACATGGGTAACGATCCGAGGAGCTTTCGAATGCGTACTCGAATCATGAAAACATGGGATATATTCATATTCGTTAAATGTTTTCATCTGAATCTGATTTGAAATTCTCTCGCGTAGATTATGCGTTGACCTTACTCTTTAGATGGTAGTTGTGTCTCCATATATCCTTGAATTTGTGAAGGATTATGAGTTATTATTAGACTTTTGAGAAGTTCACATCTTATCGACGGCAATGAAACTGAAAAGTTGGTAATGCCAGTAGAATGGATTGATTGATTATGACATGACGACATTGTCTTAATTGATGGGAACTCGAGTAGAATTGCCCTAAAAATATAAGATGTTGATTATCAAAAGTGATATAAATAATTCTTGGTAGATGACGATATCCTATATTTGGAATTGAAATTATATTGTGAATGATTGTGAATTAGTCATAGATATTATAATCTAGAAGAACTTAAAATAAATGTATTAAAAGATGATAATGTTATCTGAAACTTTAGTAAGTATTTGTTGATGAATTACCTAGACTTTCGCCACGAAGGCAAGTTGAAATTGGTATAGATTATATTCCCGGTGCTGCACTTGTGGCTTGTGCACTGTACGTCAGCACCATCTAAATTAAAGGAATTACCGTACAACTGAGAGAGTTGTCGGAGAAAGATTTTATTATACCAAGCCTGTCATCCTGAAGAGCTATGGTGTTATCATTCCTCATATTTATAGATTATTGTGGACTGAGTAAATTGACAATCGAAAACAATATCCATAACTCGAAATGGAAGATTTGTTCGATCATTTACAAGGTTTTTGATCCTCAGCATGGTTATTATCAACTTCGCATCTGCGAAGAAGATTATGTATTCCAATCACTACATCCAGAACTTGTAATGAACATTACGAGTTTCACGTGATGTCGTTTGGATTGGCTAATACACATGTAGTATTCATAAATTTGGTAAATCACGTGTGTAGGCTGTAATTTGATAAATTCATGCTCGTGATCATTAAGGACTATATGTTTGATTATAAGAATAAGAATGAGTTGATAATTAGTTATAAATTGCCCTGAATTGGCTAAACAATGAAAACATATACCTTAAATATTTAACATGTGATTAAGGACTTAATCCTTTATATGATTTAACCGTGTGATTAGTAGATAATGGAAGCTATATTGACTTTTCAAAGATTAGAACCATTAACGCTTAGGGATTAAAAACTTAATCCTTTACATAAAATGACCGTTGGATTAATAATGGTAAGATGTATGCATATAGACTCTTCAAAAATTAAGAGCCCTTTTAAGACTTTGGGTTTTACTAAAAAGAAAGTGCGAATATGTTTTGACAAATGTTTTAACAAAGGATTTTAAGGGATTATTCCCTTATACACAAACCATTTAACTAAACTTCTGTTTAGGGGTAACTGTTTGTGTATACTTCTAGACAACCTAAGAAGAATTGAGGAAACTATATAAACCATGACTTGAAATCTGAAACGATAATTTTTACTTTTCAAACTAAGAAAACTTTTATCAAAGTATAAACAAAGATTTTTCGAACATTTACGAATCTTATTAAATATTTTCGATAAATCAACAAAAATCTTGTTAATTAAATTCAAATTTATTTTGAACATTTTATATAATTGGTCGAACTAAGAAATTTAAAACTTTTACGTTTACGTTTCATAAAAATTGAAAATTTATTATTTAATTAGTTGTAATAATTATCGACGCTTTAAACGTCGGATTGAGTAAAACGGATAAAAATGATAGATGAGACGAAACTGAAACTTAGAAAATATGAAGAAAGTGAATGTAATTACTGACGCATAATATAGAAAGAATATCTGAGTGAATTGTGGACATGATAATTATATCATCATGAGAAATGAATATAGATACCGATGCATTATGTAGAAAAGATAAAGAACCAGTTAGGACATGTTCCTTATTAATGAAGGTGCAAAATAAATTGCCGAACAATACAAAAATAAACGATGTTTGTGAAGTAGGGATAATATAGATTATAAAAGAGGTTCACGGCTAATGTGAACCATTTAATAAAGAAGCCAATAGCGTTAAATGTTTTAAAGGCCACTTGTGGTTGCCTAAATATGGAGATTGTGAGATATAGTTATGTTGGAATTTGTAAGTATAAGTATTCTATTTATGTCATTTACGACTAAAAGTATCTTTGTCTGAAGAGTTGTACTGATGGAAAATTATGAAGGCAGACATCGCCTCATTCATTAGTAAACGTCTAGCTATTTCAAAGGTCATCATCTGAATTTGATTCGATTTGGGTCATCGTCGACAGACTGACCAAATCTGCTAATATCATTCCCGTTAATGATAAATGCAAAAGAGTTATGTAAACATAGTGTGCCTGTATCGAACATCTTTATCAAGATCCTCGCTTCGCGTTGAATTTCTAGAGATTTGCTCAGAAATCATTGAGAACGAACCTTGATGAGAGTACTATGTACCACCCCAATCGAAGGGACGAGGTAAAGTAACGATACAAATTAATATAAGTGCTGTTTTATGTTTGAATGATTGACCTTTGGTAATAGATCCTATAATCGTTTTCCTTTGGAAAGATTATCCTTGATAATCATCGTATTAGGATCGAGATCAAATCTTGTTAGGATCTATATTAGAGCATCTATAAGCAGGAGTTGAGATGAAGACATCCGACATACACCCATTGTGAGTTGGACATGTCTCTTAGGTTTAAGGTTTCCTATGATGGCGAACCTATCCTTGCAAAATACCCGACCCGCGAGATCTGAAATGATTGTTGAAATTAGGATCTGATTATTAACTTCCGATAGTGTGCAGGAGGTTATGTGAATGTGAAATGTAGATCTTGAAGTGCCAAATGGGTAGCGAAGTTATGCCACAATTTTTAACCTTGGGAAAAATGAATTCATGATCTAACAAATCATGGGATATAAGTCCCCGTTGTATGGGACCATTGAGATGATGTAAAAGTTGGGATTGAAAGGCATACAAGCTGGATCTACCCTAGGACTTCAAGAACTGCGTGAATTATGTTTCGTAAATCGAACTTGATGGAATATCTATCAAGTGAAAATCTGATTGTTCTTAGTAAAGCTTAGATCGGCGAAAAGTTGCATTCATCAGAAACCCGTGAACATCATGGATAGAGAAAGTAAGTCAACATTTAGCCTGATCTTATTCCCGTAGTTATGTTTGATGAAACTCGCGTATTGTAACGAATTGCACTTGTGAGAAAAGACCGAATGTGGAGGAAATACCCACATGGCTTTAACTCTATAAGAAGCGAGTAGTAAGGTAAGATGATCTTTGAGGACAAAGATCCTGTTTAGGGGTAAATGCTGTGACAATCCGTCAATTTATGGTTGATATTTTATTCTCAATATTTATTTAAAAACATTATTTTAATGTTACAATATGAACTCACTTATTTTTGGGAAGAAATTTGGATTTACTTCTTGAAGTAGCATCGACTACGTCTAAACCGGAGGATTCAACGTTACATGCTTACGTTTACATACACCGTCTTTGGTGACAGTCCGACATTTCAGAAAATAAATTTATCCGTGAATATTATTTGGAGTTTTAAATTTGTGCTAGTTCATAAACTCACAAATTTACGAGAAGAGATTAGGACTTACGATTTTATTTTAACGTCCTTTACGACTAAACCGGAAACCTTAGGATTACGTATTTACGTTTTCGAACTCCGTTTTTGATGAGATAATTTTTATTGGATTCGTTTTGTGACGTTGATTCATAATTTATAAAAACGTTTTTCGTAAAACGACCCGAGGGCACGCAACTCGAGGAAACTAGAATCGAGGAATACCCGTAAATAAATGGGATGTGACAAGTGGGATACTTGTCCCACCCCCACTCCAAAACTGGCCCAAACTAGTGCCTCAACACTTTAGGTGTCAAGTTGCAAGCATACAACTTACACTTGTCACTTTAAGCTTACTTTGTAAGCTAACACACCTCAAAAACAACTAGCTACAAACAATACCACCATTTACACCATGCAATCAACTTATATTTTCTCTCATCTCTCTCAAAGATGCCGTCCCAATTCAGCCCTTAAACACCAAATTTGATCAAAATTAACCATGGAATCCTATGTTGTTTCTACATATGTTGAAGCCCTCTTGAAGCTCTCTTGAATGGTGGTGATTATAACATCCATGGAGGAGTTTCCATGGAGTACTAAGGCTGATTTTCCACAAGGAGTATATGAAGAATGGTGGTCTTGAAGATGGTCATGGTTATGCACAAGTTTCTCCATCAAAATCCATGCCCAAATCACAACTTACATCAACTTGGTGGTATAAAGATTGTCCTCCTCATATTATTGTTATTTTGATTATGTAAACATGTATTTTATTTCCTATTGTATATGTATATGATGATTATATGATGATAAAAATGTTATGTGGGGATTTGGTGTTGATAACATGATTAAAAAGGTGAAAAACTATAAAGAATAAGGCTAAAATCATGCTTAATTTACATGGCTGTATAAAACAGTAAAGAAACAGGTCATGGACTGATAAAATGATGAAGTAGAATGGATTTACAGTAAGCTATGGGTTTTTTACACATGTGAGAGTTGGCCATGCAATGGAATCAAAGTAATAAGTGAGATATGATCAAAACAAGTTTAAGGTATAAATCTGAGGTTACTGTTTTGGACGATTTTTAGAAAATACTTAAAGGATGATTCAACAGTATCTATAGAAGAGTTAAATGTAGCACATATCATGTAGTTTATGTGATAAGAATTTGAGCTTCTATCTCCATTTAGAACTCAAGATATGGCAGTTTTGGTGAAAGTGAAGATAAAAATCAGATTTTTGGAAATTAAAGTATATTACTATTATATAAGCACTCAAAATTTAATAGTATAAAATGTAAAATAAAAACCCACTAACTTATGGATTTTATTTATATAAGTATGTAAAAGGTTAAATAAGTGGACATTTTATAAAAATGGTAACTTGTTAAGTTTTATAAGTTATAAAACTATAAACTTGATTTTTACGACTTTTTCGGCCATCGCCGTAAAATTAACGTTTTTGTTAAATAAAACTTAGATGGTTGGACCCGTCTAATGTAAACTTTATAAAACTTATATACTGATATATAAACATGTATAACAAGTAAAAACCGATAAAACCCGAACTATAGGACATACGGACGTTAACGGACTAAACTAACGTTATTGGACTAACAATACAACAAAAATGGACTAAAACACTTATAAACATATTATTGGGCTTAACCCATTTGGGCCCAACTTGTAAAGTTTAAGTTCTGATAATATAGGTATAAAAGGGATTAAAACAATTTAAAGTACTTATAATAGGCCTATTGGACCTAAAACACGTAAATAGGTAAAACGAGAAAACTAGTATAAAAGTTATCGACACATAGCACAAAAATGAGTAAATGAGAATATGTAAACCCACTTGATCATCATATATATATAATCATCATATGTATACATAATTGGTATTTTTATAAAGTCATTGGACAAACGTCTAAGACCGATTATTATTTGTCTAGGTTTCCGTGATTGAAGCACGTACCGTACGTCCGAATTGCCGATAACCCGCCTTCCCACATCAACGTGAGTTCATAGCCTCGCACTCTTTTAAATGTTTTTATAAATGTTTTATAAACCCGCGAGGGAGATAACATGTTAGTTTTATAAAATAGGACACCATTTGTCCCGATTGTTTGTTTATTGATTTTGGACCCGAATGATTGAATGACCCGATTGTATGACCCGATAAATGATAATGGACCCGATAGATGAAATAAAATGGATTATTAAAGTTAGGTTATGTCACTAAAAGTCCCATTAGCATGAATTGTGAACTACCGGGAGTTGGTAGACGCTTATGCATTTAATAGTACTATTTGGGGACGATCACCCCAGTTCTCGCCTTGACGGTTGATCCCCGTCGTACCACATTGATTGGTAAGCGAATTTATGTATGAGAAGATTTCCATAGCGTGACCTTTGTGACGACACGCTACTTTAGATGGGCAAATTTGGTATCGGGTTAGCTACCCGTTGTTGGTTTAGTAAGGTAACAATGTCATGCGACTTATAATAATCCAAAATTAACGAAATACTAATAGACGCTCCGAATTACGATGTATTGCCTGAATAGCAATACAGGGTCATACTATTGATATTATGTTTGTGTTTTGGTTTTCATAACCATATTCATATAATTGTTTTTATTTGATTTTATACAACGTCATAAGACGTATTGTATGATGTTTTTACGATATTGGTTCGTATAATAATTTTTAAGGCAAATGCCTATATTATGATTTTCGATAAAGATTTGTATAAAATGATTTTGGCTATTTTACGCCTATTACAATGATTTGTACGAATTGATTTTTGGTACTAATTTTATACCAAAGATATATTGATGGAATTTATTAAACTCTATGAATTCACTCGGCGTTATCGCTGACCTTTTCTTTTAACATGTTTTATCTCAGGTACTTGAAGGTAATTCTCGGGAAGACAACAAGAATTCATGGCCCGCACCTAAACTATATTTTCCATTCAAATACTTTGTAAAACTTTGTATGAAATAATATGACTTGGGACCGATGTAACTTTGATATTTATGAATGGAAATGATTTATTATTAAACGACGCGATTTTTATGCGTTGTCTATGATGTGAGTAATGTGCTATCCCGTAACACCAACTAGTCTTCCGTTGTACTGAGTTGTATAAATTTGGGGGTGTTACAAATTGTCTTAAACATGGGTAAGATTTCTAAGCAACCTTATTCATATGAGAGTGTTAATGTTATTGATGTTCTCGATGAGGCTTGTGAAGAACATTTTCAGGATGCTTGCAAAAGTACTCTCTCTTCTCTACCCAATGTTGAGACCGTTGCCTCAATTGCTCCGGCATTGACTCCTTTTGGAGAAAGTGACTTGGATGATTTCGAAGCTAGTTTGGGTCCTCTCGATATTAAGTATGATGATTCTTCCACTAATTGGGATGAAGACATTCGTACTATTGAGAGACTTCTCAATGAAGACCTGTTTCCTCCTCCCTCTCCTAAAGAGGTGACTAATGATGATCCATCGTTAGTTACACCATCTATTGAGGATCCTCCTACTCTTGAGCTTAAGGACCTACCTCCTCATCTAGAGTACGTTTTTCTTGAAGATAACGAGAAGTTACCGGTCATCATCGCGAAGGACCTAAAAGAAGAAGAAAAAGCTCGACTTATTGCCGTGTTGAAGAAGCATAAAAGAGCTATCGCTTGGAAAGTATCCGACATTCGTGGAATTGATCCTCACTTTTGCACACATAAAATTCTCATGGAGGACGACTTTAAGCCCACAATTCAAAGCCAACGAAGGGTGAATCCTAAAATCCATGAAATCATCAAAAAAGAGGTTATCAAACTTCTTGATGCGGGTATGATTTACCCTATTATGGATTCACCATGGGTTAGTCCAGTCCATTGTGTGCCTAAGAAAGGCAGAATCACCGTTGTGCCCAATGCCAACAACGAGTTGATTACTACTCGTCTCGTTACTGGGTGGAGAGTTTGTATAGACTACCGCAAACTCAATGATGCCACGAGAAAGGATCATTTCCCTCTACCTTCTATGGACCAAATGCTTGAACGTTTAGCGGGTAATGAATATTACTGCTTTCTTGATGGTTTCTCGGGTTATTTCCATATACCCATCGATCCCCAAGATCAAGAGAAGACAACATTCACTTGTCCCTATGGTACATTTTCTTATAAAAGAATACCTTTTGGCTTATGCAATGCCCCCGGGACTTTCCAAAGGTGCATGTTGGCTATCTTCCATGACATGGTTGAGCAAACCATGGAAGTCTTCATGGATGATTTCTCGGTCTTTGGGGATTCCTTCTCTTCTTGCCTTGCCAATTTGGAACGTATGCTTAAGCGGTGCGAAGACACTCGCCTTGTTCTGAATTGGGAAAAATGCCATTTTATGGTAAAAGAAGGCATTGTGCTAGGACACAAAATTTCTAATGCCGGTCTTGAAGTCGACCGTGCTAAAGTAGATGTCATAGCCAAATTACCTTCACCTTCAACCGTGAAGGGTGTGAGAAGTTTTCTGGGTCATGCGGGCTTCTATCGTCGATTCATTCAGGATTTCTCTAAAATCGCTCGCCCGATGACCCACCTCTTGGAAAAAGATACTCGTTTATCCTTTTCTAAAGAGTGTATCGAAGCCTTCAATCTTCGTAAGGTTAATCTAACTAAGGCACCGGTCTTGGTTACCCCTAATTGGGAGCTACCCTTTGAGTTGATGTGCGATGCTAGCGACTTTGCTATTGGTGCGGTTTTGGGACAAAGGATCAACAAACATTTCCAACCAATCCACTATGCTAGCAAAACAATGACGGGGGCTCAGTTGCATTATACGACAACCGAAAAAGAGCTTTTAGCTGTTGTCTATGCTTTTGTAAAATTCCGCCCCTATCTTGTTTTATCCACCACAATCGTATACACGGACCATTCCGCGTTGAAGTACTTGATGACTAAACACAACTCTAAGCCAAGACTTCTTCGCTGGGTTTTACTCCTTCAAGAATTCAACATTGAAATTCGTGACAAGAAGGGTGCTAAAAACCTAGCCGCGGATCATCTGAGTCGACTTGAGGATCCATATCAAGGGGATCATCCGAACAACGAGATCAATGACTCTTTCCCCCTTGAGACCTTAATGTCTATAAATCTCAATCTTGATGACACGTCGTGGTTTGCCGACATTGCAAACTACTTAGCGGGTGGTGTTCTCATCAAAGGGTTAACATCCCAACAAAAGAAGAAGTTCTTGAACGATGTTATGACTTACTTTGGGATGACCCTTTTCTATTCAAACAATGCGCTGACTTGATTATTCGCCGATGTGTTGACGGACCGGCCGCTTTGGACATTCTCCAGGCTTGCCACAAAGGACCCACCGGTGGTCACTTTGGTCCCAACTACACCGCCAAAAAAGTGTATGATTCGGGATTCTATTGGCCCACCATTTATCGTGATGCTCACGAGATGGTTAAACATTGTGATGCTTGCCAAAAACAAGGCAAGATCACACATAAAGATGAGATGCCTCAAAATTTCATACAAGAATGTGAAATCTTTGATGTATAGGGCATCGACTTTATGGGGCCATTCCCTTCTTCTAAAGGCAACAAATACATCCTTGTCGTTGTTGACTACGTTTCCAAATGGTTTGAAGCCAAGGCTTTACCCACTAACGACGCGAGGGTGGTTTTTAATTTCATAAAACAACTGTTTGCTCGATTCGGTGTTCCTCGTGCTATTATCAGTGACCGCGGGACTCATTTTTGCAACGATCAATTTGAAAGAGTCATGGCTAAGTATGGTGTCAATCACCGTCTTTCCACCGCTTATCATCCTCAAACCAACGGTCAAGCCGAGATATCCAACCGTGGATTGAAGAGAATTTTGGAACGTACTGTGGCAGAGCATCGTGCCTCGTGGGCCGATAAACTTGATGATGCTCTGTGGGCTTTCCGTACGGCCTATAAGACGCCGATTGGTTGTACACCTTATCGTCTTGTGTACGGGAAAGCATGCCACCTCCCTATCGAGCTGGAACATAAGGCATACTGGGCCTTGAAGTGGGCTAACTTCGACATCAACAAAGCCGGTGATCTTCGCAAGATTCAACTCAACGAGCTACAAGAATTGAGGAATCAAGCTTACGAGAACTCATTGGTCTACAAGGAGAAGACCAAGATTATCCACGATGCTAAAATCAAGAACCAAGAGTTCCACGTTGGTGATCAAGTCTTACTCTTTAACTCTCGGTTGAAGATCTTCTCAGGCAAGTTGAAGAGCCGCTGGTCTGGTCCATTCACCATCGCCAATGTTTTTCCCTATGGCACCATTGAGCTTTCTCAGCCAAATGGGCCCAACTTTAAGGTGAATGGCCAGCGTTTGAAATTGTACTTTGGTGAGGACATCTCTCATGAGATGATTCCATCCCGCACCACGTTTCCCTTGAATTAGTTTGGGACCGAGTCAGGCTCGTGACTCGGTTAACAAAAACAAGCGCTCCTCGGGAGGCAACCCCAGTATCTATCCCCCTTTCCCGTTTTTCATCCTAAGTGTAGGGGGAGCTATATAGGTTGCTTGTATTTGGATGGTGATGTGATTACAGGGATAAGTGCACTCTTGGAATCTTTGAAGAACCGTGCTCCCATGTTATCCGTAATACCGGTTCTATCTCTCAACTATCGTGATTCAATTGTCTTCATACTCACATTTGAAATTGATCACTTTAGTCGTCTCTTCCTTAGATTGATTTAACCAACGTGCACAATGTCATAAGTGTAGGGGAGATTTTTCCCACATGCTTAAACATTGAGGACAATGTTTATCTTAAGTGTAGGGGAGACTTCTATCGAAGTTTTAAGTGGACTTTTCCATGAAAATGCCTTCATTTAACCGGAAAATCATCTTTTTCAGCATTTTTCAAATTTTTAATTAACTTTGACCAATTAGTCATAATTTTTAAATTTTTATTTTGCTTTCATATGTATATATCCCGCAATAAAGTCAAAAATATTAATAAAGTAGTGTAGCTATATTATCACGTAAGCCCAAATTTAAATCCGTAAATTGTGAGTTCATCAACCAACACAAAAATAAGTTTCAAAATATTATACGAGAAAATAACTCACTACCTGAAAATGTTAGATTGTCACAGCTTTTCCTCCTAAAAGGGATCAACGTCCTCATGATCCATTTCATTTTGATGTCCGTTTCTTATTGAAATCAAAGAGGTGCGGATATTTCTTCCATATCTCATCCTCTCGTTCCCAAGTATATTCCGGTCCATGCTTTGAATTCCATCGGATCTTGACAATAGGTATCTGACTTTGTTTCAATTGCTTTACCTCACGATCCATAACCTCTACGGGTTCTTCGATAAAATACAACTTCCCATCTATTCGAACCTTACCCAACGATATTTTCTCATCACTCACTGCTAGACATTTCTTCAGATTAGATACATGGAATGTGTTGTGAACACCATGAAGTTCTGGGGGTAACTCTAGTTTGTAAGCCACCGGACCTACTCTAGATAAAATCTTAAAGGGTCCAATATAAAGGGGATTCAATTTTCCTCGCTTTCCAAATCTTATAACGCCTTTCCATGGCGATACTTTCAACATTACTCGGTCACCCACTTTAAACTCCATCGGTTTCCACCACACATCCGCGTAAATTTTCTGTCTACTACGGGCAGTCAACAACCTATTCTTAATCTGAACTATCATCTCCGTAGTCTCCTGGATCAATTCCGGTCCCGTGAGCTGGGTATCCCCAACTTCACTCCAACATACAGGAGATCTACACTTCCTACCATACAAAGCTTCAAACGGTGCAGCCTTAATACTAGAATGGTAACTATTGTTGTACGAAAACTTTGCTAAAGGCAAATGTTTATCCCAATTCTTACCAAATCTAACACACAAGCTCTCAACATATCTTCTAGTGTTTGTATCGTTCTTTCACTCTGCCCATCAGTCTGGGGGTGATAAGCAGTGCTCATGTCGAGATTCGTTCCCAAAGATCTTTGGAGAGATTTCTAAAAACTCGATGCGAATCTAGGATCTCGATCTGAAATGATCGATATAGGCACTCCATGCTTGCATACAACATTCTCAAGGTAAATACGAGTCAACTTCTCTAGTGAGAACTGCTCTTCAACCGGAATAAAGTGTGCTAATTTGGCCAGTCTGTCGACAATAACCCAAATCGAGTTGTTTCCAGATGATGTTCTAGGAAGCCTGGTGATAAAGTCCATCGTAATTCGCTCCCACTTCCATTCAGGAATGTTTGGCTGTTGAAGTAGTCCTGATGGCTTTTGATGTTCCGCTTTGACTCTAGCATAAGTCAAGCATTGAAGAACATACATAGCTATATCAGCTTTCATATTCGGCCACCAGTACAACTTCTTCAAATCATGGTACATCTTATCAAATCTCGGATGAATGGAATACTTAGATTTATGAGATTCTAATATAATCAAGTCCCTTAAGCCTCCAAACTTACGTATCCACATACGACCTCTTAAGCATTTCACTCCATCAGCTCTAACCTCTAAAGGATCTCCTTCTCCTCGGAACCCTTCATTAACAAAATTTTCTTTCTTACAAGCTTCTATTTGCGCATTTCTAATTTGCTCAGGCAAAATTATTGTGGACAGTCAAGACTAGAGAACGTACCCTGATAGGCTCTCTATCTTTCCTACTTAATGCATCGGCAACAACATTGGCTTTTCCTGGGTGATATTTTATATCACAATCATAATCACTTAACAACTCTATCCATCTTCGTTGCCTCATGTTCAATTCCTTCTGATCGAGAATATACTGTAGGCTTTTATGATCGGTGAATATCGTACACTTGGTGCCATACAGATAATGTCTCCACAATCTAAGAGCAAAGACTACAGATCCTAACTCAAGATCATGAGTAGTATAATTATCCTCATTCTTCCTTAATTGCCTAGAAGCATAAGCTATCACTTTTTCTCGCTGCATTAAAACAGCTCCATAGCCTCTAAAAGATGCATCACAATACACTACAAAATCTTCACTTCCGTTGGGTAATGATAGAATTGGCGCACTACATAATTTTTGCTTTAATGTCTGAAATGCTCCATCTTCATCACTTCCCCAAACGAAAGGTTTATTCTTCTGGGTAAGCTTAGTCAAGGGTTTAGCTATTAAAGAAAATTCTTTAATGAATCGCCTATAATAGTCAGCCAATCCTAAGAACTGTCGCACTTCCGTTGGCGTTGTCGGTGCAGACCAATTCTTAATGGCTTCAACCTTTGCAGGATCAACATGAATTCCATCCTTGTTAATCACATGACCAAGAAATTGCACAAAATCTAACCAAAAATAACATTTCGAAAACTTAGCATACAACCTTTCATCCTTTAACAAACTCAAGATAATCCTTAAATGTTCTCTATGTTCATCTTCATTCTTAGAATAGATTAGAATATCGTCAATAAACACAATCACAAATTTTTCCAAGCAGGGCTTGCACACTCGATTCATTAAATCCATGAAAATCGCAGGTGCGTTAGTTAACCCAAATGGCATTACTTGAAATTCATAGTGTCCATAACGAGTTCTAAATGCAGTTATAGGAATATCTTCTTCACGGACGCGAAGTTGGTGATATCCTGACCGCAAATCTATTTTAGAATACACACTAGATCCTTGTAGTTGATCAAACAAATCATCAATCCTAGGTAAAGGATATCGATTTTTAATTGTCAACTTATTCAGTTCCCTGTAATCAATGCACATACGGAAAGATCCATCCTTTTTCTTAACGAACAAGACTGGAGCTCCCCAGGGCGACGAGCTCGGTCGAACAAAACCTTTATCAGACAACTCCTTAAGTTGCTTAGATAACTCCTTTAATTCAGAAGGGGCTAATCGGTATGGCGCACGTGCCACCGGTGCAGCACCAGGAATTAAATCGATTCGAAACTCTACTTGCCTTATCGGTGGAAGTCCGGGTAAATCTTTAGGAAATACCTCAGGAAATTCACAAATAATAGGTACATCTTCCAATCGTTTCTCTCTAGACTCATTCCCGGTCACTTGAGCTAAGAATAACTCGCAACCGTTCCTGATGTACTTTTGGACTTTAATACATGAAATGATTTTCAAACGGGATTCACCTCGATTACCATCAATTACTAACGTCCTATTCCTAAGAGGAATCTTAACCTTCTTTTCTCCACATTAAATAGTAGCATTATTCAATGACAACCAATCCATACCAATAATAATATCAAAACTACCTAATTCTATCAACATCAAATCAATCGGAAAGGAATAGTTCAAGAGATTTAGAGAGCATCCTTCTAATAGCTTATTAGTTTTCACTAATTTACCATCAGCCAATTCCACCTCGTAACTGGTATTTATCTCAACAGGTTCAATGTCAATAAGGGCACTAAATTTAGTGGATACAAAGCTCCTATCAGCACCCGAATCAAATAAAGCAACAGCATAATGATTGTTGAGTAAAAACGTACCGGTAACGACATTCGGATCCTCTTTCTTTACCTCGATTGTTCCAAGTTGATAGACACCACCCTGGGGGTTTCTTCCAGGTACAATCGCTTTCAACTTGGGGCATTCCGATTTCCTATGACCTTCTTCATTACAGTTGAAGCAAATGGTTCCCTGTTTACACCTTTCAACCTTGTGTCCAAGCTTTCCGCAATTTCAGCACTTCCAGCAGTCGCCAGCATGCCTCTTGTTGCCACACTTAGGACATCTATCATCGTTGCACAGTGTGTTGTTGGTAAGAGCATTTGCATTCCCCTTTCTCTGGTTCTGACGGCGATTGAAATTCTTCCTATTATCACCTCTATCTACACGATCACCGTCACCCTTTCTTTTCTCACCAACACGGGCTTCATCTTCCCTATCCTGAATTATCTGTCCAATGAGTTGGTAAGCCATTCGAACAGCATCATCAATGTTCAGTGGTTTCGATGATGTCACGTCCCCCAGATATTCTTGGTCAACCCTTTAATAAATTGTTCAATTCGGATCTCTTCGGGTTCCACCAATCGAGGACATAGCAAGGCCAACTCATGGAATCGGTTTGTGTAACTATCAATGTCCACACCTTTAATTCTCAAATGAATCAACTCTTGTTCTAACCTAATGATCACACTACGGGGACAAAACTCCAAAGTCACCCACTTCTTAATTTCAGCCCGAGGAGTAGCATTAGCAACATCAATACCTATGAAAGCAATTCTCCCGTTCCACCAAGTCAACGCACGACCTTTAAGAGTAGCCATAGCAAAAGTCACTTTATCTTCCTCCTTACACTTACTAATCCGAAACACCGACTCAATCTTCTCAATCCACTGGCTTAATCTTACAGCACCTTCAGTTCCATTAAAAGGTAGAGGTTCACACTTCATGAACGTCACATAAGTACAGCAACCAACTTCAGGTGCATTAGTTCCAAGTCCTCCTATATTTCCTCCAGCATTAGCATTCACATTATTAGCATTCACATTCACATTAGTACCACCAATTCCACTACCGCCAGCTTCATTTCTAGCATTTGCCATAAATTCAGTCATAGATGCGGTAACTTGCTCCGTAATAATCCTACGTACATCATCCTCAGTCACAGCTTTCTTGGGCGGCATAGTTCTATAATTTCACAATTTCAAAGTATTAAGCATTCACCCAACAAGGGATTCATATAATATGGATTGAATTCATAATCAAGATACAAATAAGGCACAATATGGAATTCAAGACAAGATACATATTTCATTAGATTTGAAACAAAAGCATTGTCTTAATACATCCCATATCTAAGTTCTAACACTATACATACTCAAAATTCGTGCCAGGTCTACTACTAACAAGTCGGTTCAGTCAAAGTTACAAAAGGTACAAAAGATACAAAAGGTCACTACTAAACACAGACTGGTCTACTGAGAACCGCCAGATGGTCCATCATCCATCGTCTTCTGTATCTTTTTCGGACGATCACTAGACACATCTTCAGCTGGGCGCTTACGGATCACTCCTCTTTCAACCATGTCATCATAAACTCTACTATTCCAACCCACAGATATATTCAACTCCTTCTCAGCTTTCTCACGCATCGCACGAGCTACATTCAACTGAATCTCCATAGAATTCACCTTTTTCTTCATAGCAGCAAACTCACCACTTTCTAACACAGATAACCTCCTAAAAGCCTCATTCAAACCACGCTCTACATCAGTCAAATCTAAACTAAGAAATTCCCGCTCTTTCTCACCAACCTTAATCTTCGACTCCAAATAAGCAACATGAGTCTGAACAACACCTAATCCAATCTCTGTCATACTACTCTTAACACGGGAAGTATCTAAATCAAGTCTCAAGGCCCATGGTGCAAGACCATCAATATGAGTAGCCTCTCGAACACTAGACGACTCTCCTATCACACGTCTACGAGTAGCAATACCATCAGTACCGTCAGGTGCATTATCATCCTCATCCTCCTTTGATTCAGAATCAGATTCAGACGATTCAGACATTTCATCTCTAGGCAGCTCAACCTCAGAATCAGACAAATAAACTTGTGGGGTTAAGGGCTCGCCCTCTGGAACATCATAAGGGTAAATAAGCTCGGCTTCCTCATCATCATCAACCTCATCGTCTATACCTATATCCTCCTCGACATCCTCGTCGTCAATCTCATCATCTAAATTATCTATCCCAATCTCATCATCATCATTCTCAATATCAACATTATCAATCTCATTCTCTACCATATCAACCTGAGGGGCAATCTGATCTCCTAGTCCTAACTCGGGCTCGGGATCCTCAAATGGTTCCTCCTCTTCATCATCCATATCATAATCTACTAAGTCTAAATAAGGATCATCATCTACATTAGGTTCGGGAATAACATGGTTCTCTACAGGAATATTAGGGTCAGCCATGACAATCTGCATTTATATATATATCTCGTATTAGGATAACATACTTATTAAACAATTACATACTTAAATCACGATATATACATGTATATAAATTAAATTATATATATCAAAATACATATCTTCTCAACAAGGCTTGTTGGTAACGTCAGAGATCTTTGGCACCGTTATAGTCAAAAGATTTTTCAAATATTTTCTCAAATGTTCATAGTTAAAAGATTTTGAAAAGTTTTGTTCAAAACCTTGGTTTTTAAAATCCTTTGTTCTCTATAACGAGAGCTCTGGTACCAAACTGTAACACTCTCAAATTTCGTATCAGTACAGCGGAAGGGTCTTTTAGAGTGTTACGGGATAGCACAATAACTCCAATCATAGACAACACATAAAAATGGTTGTACAAGGTTCAACATACATTCATTCGATAAAAAGTTTTAAAGTGTACAACAGGTCCCAAATTATACAGGTCATTAAGTTTACAAAACATAGATCGAATGAACATTTTTATTATTATGTGGGCCATCAGAGTCGATCTCCATCCGGATTACCTTCAAGCACCTGAGATAAAAACATGCAAAAATCATATCAGCGAATGCCGAGTGAATTCATAGAGTTTAATAAAACGGTTATATAAAACAATCGTTGAAATCAGAGCACAAGTATAATATCAGAAGTAAGTCCTCGTATTGGTAGTCAGGCAATATATATATCAAATCATACATCTTAAACCGTCCATGAGACCGTAGCCTCAATATTACCATTGTAGGTAATATTATTATAGTTATTAGCATCGTTATCGTATCAGATATTTAGATTACATTAGATTATTATTAGCCGCATGACATTGTTACCTTACTACCACAACAACGGGCCGCGAACCCGACAAACAATTTGCTCATCTAAGTTAGTGTGTCGTCACAAAAATCACGCTATGTAAATCTTCTCATACATAAATTCGCTTACCAATCAATGTGGTACGAGCGGGGATCAACCGTCAAAGCGCGAAATAGGGTGATCGTCCCCAAATAGTACTATCATATGCATAAGTGTCTACCAAATCCTGGTAGTTCACAATTCATGCTGATGGGAATTTGAGTGACATAACCTAACTACTAATAATCCTTTTATCTGTTTTATTGGGTCATCGCATCATTCGGGTCCATATCATTAAGCATACCATCGGAACTACTTGTGTTCTATTTTATCAAAAACTAGCATGTTATCTCCCTCGCGGGTTTACAAATCATTTTATAAAACATTTAAAAGAGTGCGAGGCTATGAACTCACGTTGATAATGAAAGGCGGATTATCGGCTACGGGCGTGCTTCGGTCACGGAAACCTATATAAATAATAATCGGTCTTAGACTTTTGTCCAATGACTTTATCAAAATAACAATATACATATGATGATTTTGTACATATGATGATGATCAAGTGGGTTTATATATTCTTATTTACTCATTTTAGTGTTTATGTATTGGTAACTTTTTACTAGTTTACTAGTTTTACCTATTTACATATTTTAAGTCCAATAAGCTTATTATAAGTTCTTTAACTTGTATTAATCCTCTTTATACTTGTATTATCAGTATTTATACTTTACATGTTGGGCCCAAATGGGTTAAGCCCAATAAGTAATTTTTATAAGTGTTTAACTTATTTAGTTAAATTATTAGTCCAATATGCTAACTTAGCTCGTTAATGTCCGTATGTCATATAGTTCGGGTTTTATCGGTTTTTACTTGTATTAGGTACTTATATATCAGTATATGACTTTTAAAAACTTTACATTAGACGGGTTTGATCTCTAATTTTTAATTGGCGAAAAACGTTAATTTTACGGTAATAGCCGAAAAAGTCGTAAAAATCATGTTTATAGTTTTTATACCTTATAAATCTTATTCAACCACCATTTTTATAAAGTGTCCATTTATTTAATCTAATACATATTTATGTAAATAAAATTTATAAGTTAGTGGGTTTTAATTTCACATTTTATACTATATTATTTGAGTGCTTATATAATAGTATTAAACATTAATTCTTCAAAATCTTATTTTTAGTTTCATCTTCACCATTTTTATCATATCTTGAGTTCTAATGAGATAGAAGCTCATTTTTTGATGGCATAAACTTCATATTATGTGCTACAAATAAGTTAGTTATAGCTACTGCTCTTTGCATGTCTAACTATCTTTAACAGTCCCTACAAAACAGACTATTCAGATTGGTACACTCATCTTGTTTTGATCATATCTCACTCATTTTGATGATTCCATTGCATGGACAACTCTCACATGTGTATGACATCTTATACTTACTGTAAATGGATTCCACCATGCAATTTTATCAGTTTAAGACTTGGTTACTTACTGTTTTTATACAGCTAACATTTTAAGCAAGATTTTAGCCTTGTTTCTTATGGTTATTCATCTTTTTAAGCATATTTATTAACACTTGATCCCCACACAACATTTTTATCATCATATATTCATCATATACATATACAATAAGAAAGAAAATACATTTGATCTTAATAAAAATAACAAGAGAAATGGAAAGGATGATCTTCTTTACCAACCAAGATTATATCTTGTTTTTGGAAGACAACAACTTGATGAACACCAAATATATCTCCAAGATCATCAACCACCAAGATAGTTTGTTCAGAAATTAGCCCTAGGACATAAGCAAATCACCTCCTTTGTTGTTAATATGGCCACCAATCAATCAAGGCTTCAAGGTTTCTCCATAATATGGCTAGATAACATGTAACTTGTGGCTAGAAAATATCAAATGATGATGTTGTATGGTGTTTGTGGGACGGAAAGTATAGAGAGAGAGGAGAGTTTTCAGTTGTTTGCATGTGAAAAATAGAAGTGAATGGTATGTGTTAGTGGTTTTTCTAGTTTAGGTGGGATAAGTAAGCTTCAATGTGAAGCTAACTTACATGTGTAAGCTAGTTTAATGTAAGGATGCCACATCAAAGATGTAGTGTCCTCTTTGGGCCGTCCCATAGATAGTGGGGTGGGATAAACTTGTTTTGTCCCATCCCGTTAATTTACGGGTATTCCTCGATTCTAGTTTCCTTGATTTGCGTGCCCTCGGGTCGTTTTACGAAAAACGTTTTTATAAATTATGAATCAACGATACAAAACGAATCTAATAAAAATTGTCTCATCAAAACGGAGTTCAAAAACGTAAATACGTAATCCTATGGTTTCTGGTTTAGTCGTAAAGGACGCTAAATTATGCACGTAAGCCCAAATTAAAATCCGTAAATTGTGAGTTCATCAACCAACACAAAAATAAGTGTAGGTCTACGGTTTCTTAGGATTTGGTAATCTTTGATTTAATCTATTGATTGGAATGGAAGAAGGGGAAGAAGATAAGATGAACTAGAGAGAGAAAGAGGATAGGAAAGAAAGATAGAGAGAGAAAGTGTTTTGTTAAAATGAAAGTAGAAAATGAAATGAGCAACCCTTCCTAACATGCTAGGAGGGGGTATATATATCCCACCCTACATGTGGGCTATATGGACTATACTATTTACAAACTGGATCACGAGCCTATTACTTGAATATATTATTGGAGTGACCGATCCTTTCTAAATACGTAAAAACGTATTTCCAACAATCTCCCCCTAAGGGAGGTCACTCCAAGTTACAATGTCCTAAATAGTATATAGCTCGTGATCTATGCAAACAATGATGTGACCGAGACTTTCTTTAGAAAAACGTATTTCCAACAATCTCCCCCTAAGGGAGGTCACACCATTTTACAAAATCTTAAACCTAGCATACTATGCTTGAGTCTTTGATCTTGTTCTTGTGAATATGCTTGATGTGATCTTTGACTTTAGTCTTGAGCATGTTTCCTTGCCTTGACCTTGTGCATTCTTCACTTGTGATATTTGCCTCTTTGTGACTTCATGTTCCACATACTTATACCTTTATAATTCTTGAAAGCTTCAGAGTTTGATACAGCGGAAGACTTGACCTTCAGACTTTCTTGAATTTGTTGAAGTACTAAGTGTATGTAGTATAAGCATGTGGTGACGACTTCGTTTGGATTATACGCCGCAATGCCACCTTCTTGTTACGCTGCATAAGACAGTTAGCAACAAACCATATACACGGATGAAATGGCCTTGAACATTTCATTCTAATTCGGTAGCATTTTACCTCTGGTCGGTGAAGACCGTTGGACGATATTAAATATCGTACTTGTGGCAGGTAGTTTCAATAAAGAACCTCCTTGACAAGATTTCGCGGGTAAACCCGTTCTCTTTACTCGACCGTCCAAAGCTGACTGCGAACGTAAAGAGTGAATCATTTGGATAATAATATCCTCATGATTTGAAGCCGTCAATTCATGTTTCTGGAACAAGTGAAATTCAATTAAGAACCGCACCATCGTTGCTTTCCAGTTGTCACAAGCTTAATTCGTATAGAATCTTGCGAGTTACCTACCAAGTGCTGTTTGAGGTTAACACTAGAAGGATTTCCATTCGTCACTGTAAATACTTAATAGTATAACTCTGAATGTTCTGGCAAGATCACTAAGATATTGCGTAGAGGCTTGGAACGTGTTTAAGTCCAGTTAAGAGTTAAACAACTGTTGCTTTTCAGTTATCACAAGTTTGATTCATAAATAATCGCACAAGTCACCTACCATGAACTTTTTGATATTCGCTCAAGAAGGATTTCCATCTTCATTGTAAATACTTTCGTATTACTCGGATGTTCAGGCAAGATCATGAAGATTTTGCGTAGGACTCTTAAGATCTTTCTTACTTTTCACAGTGTGTGAGGAAGCAAGGAAATATGAAAGTGTGTCCTAATGAGATATTTGATGATCTCAAATGGCTCTAGACTCAATCGTGCATATTGGATTTTAGTGATCGGAGGCTGGAGAGGAGTGCCACCTTTTCAATACCAATTTATTCGGAGTGAATAAATCAATAGATAATGTGTTGTCTCCGTGTGACTAAAACAAATATCTTTTGAGAGATATCTGAGTTAGCTGGGATGGGTTGTGCCTTGCATCACTGGGTCCATGATGTCTATCTTCAATATCGAGAATCATAAATGATCTCAATAGCATATGAATTGACCCGGTTTCTGCCTAAGTTGTAAGGAGGGCTACTTTCTTTACACCCTTTATCTTTACAATTCTTTTTCATTCTTCAACCCCTTCAATGCTTACCAATACGTCATAACTAGCACCTTGTTGTGATTGTTCCAGTGCTAACTTAAGTACTTGGTCGGCATTCAGCTGCGTTCACAATCTTTCTCCATCTTTCCTAAGGACTACTATTTCTAGCTATGGAATGTCCTTGGGAAGATTCCTCTGGTTCTAGTGGAATCATTGGACTTTAACCTATCCTACCATCCTTATGTCACCACAATCGTCACCGTCGTAAAGTAAGATATTGTGGGTAAGTATACGTCACCATGAAATCCATTTTAATATCCAAATCCATTTTTCTCCCCCTTAACATATGCCATGATATTCGAAAACATTTCGCACATGTTGGGATGAGCCAGCACGTTAAGTCAAACCATTTATGATAAATCATTTCCCATATTAAATCACATTTTCTCCCCCATATTGAAAATATTAACCCAATCGATGTTTTTAATATCAATTGATTTAATAGTATTTTAAGAAAATTTGGGAAGAAAGATGCAAATCCAATTATCTTCATGAATTACACAAGCTCCCCCTCAAATTAATGAGGGTGTACTTGAAACGTAAATAAAATACCTTTTAAACACAAATGTAAGGTACTTATCACGTGCAAAGATCATATATGATAATGTATTCACAAAATTAGCAATTTATAAGGTTGGACCTGAATGATGGAGAACATCATATGAAAGAAGCACATGGTTCTTGTTCACGAATGTTGGTCGCCTCGTCATATCTGAAGTTATCTCTTGACTCCATTTGATTGATATCGATTTCTTGACACCAACATGTGAACTTGGCACTTTTGGCATCAAAGATTCTGAATGCTGGACAATTGCTCCCCCTCAATTGTTGACCCGTGTTCTATTAAAAGAGCTATAGTCGTCGTTTGAGTAGTCGCATCGTCTAGTATGTAGATATCAATTGCAACAAACTTCGGATTGTGGAGTTGATAACTTCGGATTTTGAAGTCAAAGCTTTCCGGTGAAATGCTTGACTTCAATGTGAAAAGCGGGTTATTATCGGAAATAATAGCAAACCATATGGAGCATGTTTTAACTCTTTTAAACTTCTGCTCGAACTTTATTTACAACCCCGTGTCATTATTGAACGACATTTCTAGGATCGTATATATTATCGATTCCAGAAGACATGCTCTTTTTATCAAAACATATTTGAACACACAATTTTGAAAGATTTAGAAAAAACCTTTTGAAAAATTCTTGAAATATTGTGTTCAAAGTTTTGAAAAACAATTACTTGAGCTTAAGATGTTGAATATCTTAAAAGCGAGCTCAAGTCCGAGAAGTTGTGAACTTCCCGTTGTTAAGGATAAGTTACCATCGGCGATAAACTTTCCTTTTATCTGAAGGACGAGTCCTAAGCTGACATTTACTTAGAAGTCGTTTTCATGAGCTTGAAAACTTTGACTGTTTTAACGGAAAGCTCATGACTGAGAAAGGTTAATTTCTCGTTATGAAGAAAAGTTCTCTTATTTAAAAGATACACTTTCCTTTCTGAGCTTAAAACTTTGAATGTTTTAATACAAGCTCATGACCGAGAAAGGTTAATTTCTCGTTATGAGGATAAGTTATCATAAAAGATAATCTTTCCTTTATTTGAAGTTCGAGTTACAGTCTGACATTTAACTGTAAGTCATTGTGCATGAGCTTAAAAACTTCGAATGTTTTTAATATTAGCTCATGGCCGAGAAAAAATAATTTCTCGTTGTAAGGATAAGTTTATCTTCGGCGATAAACTTTCCTTTTAATTGAAGATCGGGTCATCATCTGATATTTAATGATGAGCCTTATACACGAGCTTAAAACCTTTGAATAGTTTTAATGATAGCTCGTGTCCAAGAAAATTTAATTTCTCGTTAGTGAGGATAAGTTTATCATCGGCGATAAACTTTCCTTTCTTGGAAGTCCGGGGCATAAACTGTGATGTGATTATACGCCATTGTGCATGAGCTTAAAAACTTCGAATGTTTTTAATATTAGCTCATGCCGGAGAAAACTTAATTTCTCGTTGTTAGGATAAGTTTATCATCGGCGATAAACTTTCCTTTCTTTGAAACACGGGTTATAGACTGGAATTTATCTATAAGCCTTTGTGCATGAGCTTAAAAACGTGGAATGTTTTTAATATAAGCTCATGCCCGAGAAAAATGAATTTCTCGTTGTTAGGATAAGTTTATCATCGGTGATAAACTTTCCTTTCTTTGATGAACGGCTCACAGACTGTGATTTGCCTATGAGCCATGAGGTAAGCTTAACCATGAATCCCCTGAGATACTTGTTTCTCCGATATCTGCTTCTTCAGCAACCAAACTCTAAGAGTGTCCTTAGTTGAACGGTATACAACATTGGACCGCTTTGTTCTTTTGGAACATCAACTTTGGTACCTGCATTCTCATTGGGAATTTGCATGCTTTGATATGGGTTAGCGATATCAATTATAGAAGCACGTGGGGGTTCACAGTTGGCTTTACTTGTGTCAGAGGCGACCTGAGTAGATGATTCACTTGTCTTAGCTGGCAAACGTTTCCTTTTATAGAAAACCTTAAATTTAGGCTTAAGTGATGTGTCATCTTTATCAATTTCCTCCCTAGTAGTCTTAGTAGAATCGGAGACTATCCTAGTTAAAGGGCACTCGTTTCCTACAAGAGTGAAAGTTCTACCAGTGGGGCGCCAAACTTTACCAAAGGGTTTGATTTTAGCTATCCACTGGGACTTAATTCTAGCACGGGAGTTCACCTCATCAAGTAATTTCTTGACACAAGAGTCATGATTTGCCGTAAAGACGCATTTCCTACATGTTTTACAAGTAGCATATTTAATGTCCGAGTAATTCCTAGATGATTGATCGATGCTCCTAGGAGATGACATGCTACGGTTAGCAGTGTTGGGTAATCTAGAAGGCATCTGACTAGGTTTGACATTGCTATCTCTTACATGTGTCTTTTGCTTAGCTTCCCTAAGACCAGATTTATGGCAAATGTCATTTGAACTAGTTCTAGACGTGGTCTTGATATTTTTAGGGAAACTAGGGGCAATCATCTGATTAGATCTTGCTAACATTGTTTTGATCACATTGGGCCTAGTTGCTGGAGTGACTGGTCTAGGAAAATGAACCAAATCAACTTGGGAGGCAAACCGCGGTCTCGAGGATTATGGTCGCTCGGATCTAAATGCAGTAGGTTGTCTGACAGTCGTTTGTCTGACGAACTGATTTGTAGGCGGTTTCCCCAAGATTGATGGTTTTTCAAGCTTAGTGTCCACACTAGGTCCTCTAGTTTTCCTTAACTCGTTTTTCAACACAGCTATAGCAAAAACCTTTTCCTGAACTTGAGCTTTTAACGTTTCATTTTCTTTGAGCAATCTATCTTGGGATGCCAATTTAGACTCTAGTAACTGAATTTGTTTCAAAAGATTATCCTTTTCAGCTTTCGAATCTAAAACTTTTTGATCCAATTTTCTTTCAAGAACAACGTTTGACTTTTCAAGTTTTTCAAAGTATGTTTCAAATTTGTCCGTTTTCTTAGAAAATTCAAGTATGGCATCCTCAAGATCTTTTCATTGTTGAGCTACAATCGTTTCGAGCTCTCTAATCTTGGAATCAGAAGCAGTCAATGAAGCAGTTATAAGACAATTATCATGATGTTTAGCATTTTGAACACTTTCTCCCCCATTATGACTCACATCGGATGAATCAGAAGTGGTATTGCTATCACTCTTCTGCATCCCATGTTTGTCATAATTAAGTTCGGAATGCTCAATATGCGGCATGTCATCAGCATATACATCATAAACAACATTACATTGTACCATGTTCGCAGGCTCTTCGTCATAAACGGGTAAGGTGTCATCAAAAGAAATCTCGTGAGCGTTCCCTGACGTGCCACTGGTATCATGTTGTCCTCCTGATTCCGTGCTCTTGCCATCGTTAGGCTCCAAGTTGTCAACCGTAGGACCATTCTCCTCTTGCATCTGCATCATAGATTCTTGCACTACATTATCATACGCTTGCTGAAGTCGAGATCTTTCATAAATCGAAGACGAGACCGATGTCATGAGTTTCAATATTGTACCACGGAAATCTCAAAGCTCGGTATGTGTATCTCGAAGAAATGATTGGCAAATCACTGAACTTTCAGACTTGATGATATTGAATTGGAGGAAAGGCGTGAGTTGTGTCATAAGAGTCTGATATGCAAGTGTCGATGCAGAGTGATTAAAGTTTTCATTGTTGAGTTGCTCGGCGATTTGGGTCAAAGTGGTGAATATTGAGTCGATGAATATATGACGATCTTGACCAAAGATTGTCACAAATTCGCTCCCTCCTTGAATCCATGAAAGAGTGACAAGATGAGACTGAAGCATTCGAAATGAAGTGATGCCGCTTTCTCTAACTTTGTCTTGCAAATTATGCGAGTCTGCCTCTTGAAACGTCAAATTCGATGATTCCATTGAGATGAACAATGACGTTAAGGATTACTGATTGATGAAAAATTCGTCTTCAATTCCAAATATTAATGCCCTATCAAAAATCCGTAGCCACTAAAAAATAAATCCCGTTACTTTGATTCGTCACTTTTGTCTTCAAATCCGGCCACAAAAACTTTTAATCCCTCAACTATTTTACCACTTTGATGCTTTCAAAATACCTGCCTCAACACGATGTACCAAATCCAAATATATCAATTGACAAAATATACAAAATTAAATTAACTAAAAAGTTAACTTTAAAATATATAAATATAAAAAGTTAACTTAACTTTAAAAAAAAAACAAAAAAAAACTTAACAAATTCAAATTAAAAAAAATCTGATATATGTGAAAGAAAAACGTCTTTTTTAAGTAAAAGATTTATAAAAATTAGATTTATAAAAATGCAACTACTCCACATGTGGCTTATAAATTGAAATTTCAACCCAGTCACTCAAAACGTGGCTTGTTCTTGATTTCTCCGTCTCTTTATTTATATATCAATGCATATTAATCCTCCTTGTAATTGCCGCCAAACTTGTCTGCCCCTATCTCTCTCTCTCCTGAATTTTCTTGTAAACTCAGCCTCATTTATTTTCTCTCAGATAAAATTTAAACAAACCTCCGTCTTCTTCTTCTATCAGTCTCAAAAATCTCTCTCTCTTCAATTGAACAATCACCAAACCAGATCCTAAACCACAAAACCTCTCACAAAAAAAAATTACTCCGCCCTCTATTCTTATCTCTCCCTCTAAAAAATATCACTTCCCCCAAAATATCACAAGGTGTGGATCAGGAATCTACGCAAAGGAAGTGGTGGTGGACGCCCGTCATCACATGCTAGGAAGACTCTCTGGTGGTCTTGTCCGTTAGAAACAGAAGTATTTGAGGTTTTTGAGGAAGAGAATGAACAAACCCACGGTTGATAATTTTAGATAATTGCAAACCCACGAAGAATGAAACCCACAACGAACGTTGAAGAGACAAACCCAAAACCCACGGTGGATGAACTAGTTTATCAAAGTGTTGGCTTCAAGATCATAGATTGGTCTCGGGTAGGTACTACAGTCATGTTTTTGTTTGGTGTTGGTTGAGTTTCTGTTTGGGACTGAGATCGTGTGTTGCTGTGGTGTGCGAGGGTGGGTCTGTGTGTGTGAGTTCGAGTGTGTCAGTTTTTGGTTCTTGGTGAGTCGTGAAACGAGGGGATTCGAGTCAGAGATCGGTTAACAGAGTTGAGTGGTGTGTTGAGACGAGTGAGGTTGTGTGTGTCGAGTGATGAATCGATGGTGGATTTGTTGAGAGAGGAGTCTGAATGATTAAGTCTTGGTTGGTATTGTCGAGGGAGTGTGAGGTTATTGAAATGAGTCAAGAGTCGGCTGTGAGTCGAGTCGAGGTGACACTGTTTCGAGTGTTTGAGTTTTTGTTGATTTGTGTGAGTGCGAGTTTGTGAGTTCCGTTATGTTTGAATCTGTGTGAGTCTTATCTTATCCGGAATAAGTTTCCTTTTGCTTATCCAGAATAAGTTTCCTTTTGCTTATCCGGAATAATTTCCTAACTATTATCCGGAATAATCTCCTAACTATTATCCGGAATAATCTCCTGTTGCTTATCCAGAATAAGATTTTATGGCTTATCCGGAAAACCGATTTGAAGGCTTATCCGGAATACTTTTTAAACCACTTATCCGGAAAAACAGCTTTCAAAGGTTATCCGGAATACTGTTTGCGAAGGTTATCCGGAATACTGTTTGCGAAGGTTATCCGGAATCTGTCCAACTTTTTATCCGGAATGAACAAAAAGTGACTGTTGATACTGATGATGGAGCCCAAGAAACTGATTACCAGAAATGAAGATAAAGACAAAAAAGCTTATAAAAACAGATATGAAAAAAAAATTGATAAAAAACTAGTGACACCAAAAATTAATAAAAACACAGATTGAGAGCAAAAAATTTGATAAAAAATAGATATTGAAAAAACTGATGATTGTTAAAACAATAAAACTGATTGTTTAAAAAAATTTGATGCTTTAAAAAGTTGATCTAAAAATACGTGACACCAAAAAACTAATTTAGACAAAAGATTTTAGAAAGAAAAGATTTTTATCACCAAATCAATAGATAAAAAATATGTTAATCCTAAGATTTAACCATGGCTCTTGATACCAATTGTAGGTCTACGGTTTCTTAGGATTTGGTAATCTTTGATTTAATCTATTGATTGGAATGGAAGAAGGGGAAGAAGATAAGATGAACTAGAGAGAGAAAGAGGAGAGGAAAGAAAGATAGAGAGAGAAAGTGTTTTGTTAAAATGAAAGTAGAAAATGAAATGAGCAACCCCTCCTAACATGCTAGGAGGGGGTATATATAGCCCACCCTACATGTGGGCTATATGGACTATACTGTTTACAAACTGGATCACGAGCCTATTACTTGAATATATTATTAGAGTGACCGATCCTTTCTAAATACGTAAAAACGTATTTCCAACAATAAGCTTCAAAATATTATACGAGAAAATAATTTACTACGTGAAAATGTTAGATTGTCACAATTGGTATGGATTGGTTACTTGCGAATGGTGCAGTAATTGTTTGTGGGGAGAAATTAGTTCAGATACCGCTAAGAAATAGGGTATTGACTATGAAGGGTGATGAATGTACTTCTCGTTTGAGAGTTGATTCTTGTTTGAAGATGATGCGATATATGGAAGAGGTTTGTGATGTGTTTCTTGCTCAGATAACTAGTGATGGTGTAAATGAGAGGAAACTGAGGATGTGCCTATGATTAGAGAGTAACCTGAAGTTTTTCCTAAATATTTGCCGGGATTACCGCCGTTTTATGAAATTGAGTTCCGTATTGACTTAGTGCCGGGAGTTGCGCCTGTTGCTCGTGCACCATATCGTTTAGCATCGTCAAAGATGAAGGAATTATCTGACCAATTGAAGGAATTGATAGATAAGGGATTTATTAGACCAAGCTCGTCGATGTGGGGTGCTCATGTGTTGTTTGTTAAGAAGAAAGATGGATTGTTTCGAATGCGTATTGATTATAGGGAACTTAACAAATTGACTGTCAACAATCAGTATCCATTGCCGAGGATTGATGATTTGTTTGATCAGTTGCAAGGGTCAAGTGTATACGCGAAGATCGATTTGAGATCTGGGTATCATCAAATGAGAGTTAGGGAAGAGGATATTCCTATAACAGCTTTTCGTACTCGATATGGACATTTTGAATTTCAAGTGATGCCTTTTGGATTAACGAATGCGCCTATCGTATTCATGGATTTAATGAATCGTACTTCCAAGCCGTATTTGGATGAGTTTGTTATCGTATTCATTGATGATATTCTCATTTATTCCAAGAGTGAAGAAAAACATGAGAAGCATTTGAGGATAATTTTGGAATTATTGAAGAAAGAGAAGTTGTATGCGAAGTTCTCTAAATGTGGGCTTTGGCTGAAATCAGTGCAATTTATGGGGCGCGTGATTGGCAATGAAGGTGTTCGTGTAGATCCTGCTAAGATTGAGGCTATCAAGGATTGGTCGGTACCAACAACGCCGACTGAAATTCGTCCATTTCTTGGTCTAGATTGGTATTATCAAAGGTTTATCGAGAAGTTTTCACTAATTGCTAAACCATTGACCAAGCTTACTGAAAAGAATCAAGTGTTTGAATGGGGTTTTGAACAGGAAGCTATTTTTAATACACAGAAGGATAACTTATGTTCTGCGCCGATTTTGTCTTTGCCAGAAGGATATGAAGATTTTCTAGTGTATTGTAACGCGTCTCACAAGGGATTTGGAGCTGTGCTGATGCAGAGGAAGAAAGTGATAGCTTATGCATCGAGGCAACTGAGGAAGCATGAAGAGAACTATACTACTCATGATTTAGAACATGGAGATGTGATTTTTGCTTTGAAGTTGTGGTGACACTACTTGTATGGAACCAAGTGTGTGGTGTTCACTGATCATAATAGTCTGCAACATATTTTGGATCAAAAGCAATTGAACATGAGACAAAGGAGATGGATAGAATTCCTGAGTGATTATAACTGCGAGATTCGTTGCCATCCTGGTAAGGCGAATGTGGTAGCTTATGCACTTAGTAGAAAGGAAAGGGAGAAGTCTCTAAGAGCTAGAGCTTTGTTAATGATGGAAAGTGTTGATTTGACAGAAATGATATTGAAAGCCCAAGCTAATGGTTTAAGGAAAGAGAATGTTAAGGAAGAGAATCTGGATAGAGTGTCGAAACCTTTGTTTGTAGTAAGGCCGAATGGAATGAGATACTTTAAGAATAGGATTTGGTTACCATTGTGTCCATCCGAGGAAGGTGCTTTAGGAGTGCGAGGTTTAGTGATGAATGAATCTCATAAGTCCAAGTATTGAATACATCCTGCAGCGGACAAGATGTATCAAGACCTGAAGAAAGTGTACTGGTGGCCGAATATGAAGGCAGATATTGCTCAGTATGTTAGTAAGTGTTTGACTTGTGCGAAGGTAAAGGTTGAACATAAGAAGTCGTCTGGATTATTGGTGCAACCTAAAATTCCTGAGTGGAAATGGGAGAAAATTACTATGGATTTTGTGACGGGTTTGCAAAGGACTTATAGTGGTTGTGATATGATATGGGTGATTTTGGATAGATTGACTAAGTCTGCTCACTTTTTACCAATGAAGAAGACAGATAGTATGGAAAGACTTACAACGGTGTATGTAAAGGAGATTGTTTGTCAACATGGTGTGCCTTTGTCGATAATTTCGGATAGTGATAGTAGGTTTACCTCAGAGTTTTAGAAATCTTTGTAGAAAGCGATGGGAACGGAGTTAAGTTTGAGTACAACATATCATCCAGAGACTGATGGACAAAGTGGAAGGACGATTCAAATATTAGAGGATATGCTTCGAGCGTGTGTGATTGATTATGGAAATAGTTAGGATTGACATTTTGGTGGAATTTTCGTATAATAATAGTTATCACGCTAGTATTAAAGCCGCACCATTTGAATCTTTGTATGAACGTAAGTGTAGATCACCAGTGTGTTGGAGTGATGTAGGGGAGAGTCAATTGACTTGACCTGAAATGATTTTTGAGAAAACTGAGAAGATTGTGCAAATTAAGAATCATTTGTTATCTGCTAAGAGTAGACAAAAGAGTTATGCTGACAATGAAGGAAGCCGTTAGAATTTGAGGTAGAAGATATGGTTATGCTGAAGGTATCACCATGGAAGGGTGTGATTCGTTTTGGAAAGAGAGGAAAGTTGAGCCCAAGATATATTGGACCTTTTAAGATTATTCAAAGGATTGGATTGGTTTCTTTTAAGTTAGAATTGCTGGATGAACTTAGGGCTATTCATAACACTTTTCACGTGTCTAATTTGAAGAAGTGTTTAGCAGAAAGGGATTTGGTGATTCCATTGGAGGATATCCAACTTGATGATAAGTTGTATTTTATAGAGGAACCTGTTGAAATTATGGATAGGGAATTTAAAAGGTTGAAGCATAGTAAGATTCCGATTGTGAAAGTGAGATGGAATTCTAGACGTGGGCCTGAGTTTACCTGGGAACGTGAGGATTTATTTAAGGATAAGTATCCTCATTTGTTCTAAGAGGGGATAAGCGTCGGGACGTCGCTCTCTTTAAGAAGGAGGGGATGTGATAACCTGAAACCGAGGTCATTGTCAAATCTTATTTTACGAATATTTTTGAAATTTTTTTTGAGCTTGAATGATTTTACTTTTGATGGTTTAAGTTGAAACCAATGTTAGGAGACTTATTTTTACATTTTAACTAGTATGAGGATTATTAGTAAGCGTGATGCTGACGGATGCCCGATATTTTACGTTTTATTGTCGATTGTTTTGATGTTTGACGTTTTCGATGTTTTCTTTTTAATGGAAGTGTTAAGTCATGTCGTGAGATGATATTATAATATTTATGATGCGATTTAACTTTTGAGAAGTATTTTTATGAAACCCGAGTCCCGTGAATATTTTCAAAATTGACTAATAGTCATTTCCCGCTCTTTAATTAACTATTTGCTTTTTAGTCCATAGAAATGCAAGTTTGGAAAAAATGGCCCTTACCTACCACTATATAAAGCTTTTCTTACCTACCAAAACACATAGTAAACAACTTTAATAAAAATCAAACTCCTCCCTTCTTTTTCTTTTTCTAACCGTGAGCCTAAAACCACCAAAAACATCAAATTTTCTTGATATTTTGCTTGAATCTCACAAAACTAAAACAAGTACCACTCTTGAAATAAAAAGGTTATCACATTGATACCAAAATTTCTTACATGCATGAGGTTTTGATTTTTAGTTATGAACTAGGGTTGGTAAGAGTTGTAGATGATCATACATGTGATGATCTCGATAAGATCATGATATTTTGATGTTAAAAGTTTGAGTTTTGATTTTGGTTTTTGTTTTGTGTATCATGCAAGTGCTAGGATTGAAAGTAGGTGATATTAGGATATTAGTTTTAGTAGAATAGTGGTTAGAATGCGTTGAAAGTATGATTTTATGTGAGTTTTAGAGAGGTAAATTAGGGCAGTGAGTTTGAGGCTGTTTTTGGGTGACTTTTTTATTTATTGTTAAACTAATGAGATAGTGTCGTAGAGATTTTTGTTAGCTTCATTTTGATATAAGTTGGAGCTTCTAACTCAAAACGAGGAGGAAGTTATGATAGTTTGATTATTCGTGTACCGGGAGACGAGTATCGACATAATTCGAAGTTGTTGTTGATATTTGGATCGAATAACGGGGACTATAAAATGAGCTTTAAAAAGATTCAAGGGCTGTTTTAAGTTTATAAACCTAGGGTTGTGAGTGTATTTTCAAATCCAAGTGTCGGTTTTGTAAACGAAGTTGTTTTGAGAGGTCAAAATGGTTTTATGAGTCGAAGACGTAAAACTGTCCAGTTTTTGTAGTTCAAAGATGTGTCGGGCGGGGGTCTTAGAATTAAAAAATTTTAACGAACTTTTTAGAGGACTTTCTATAGATAGTAATTTAGTTCCTCGATTTGTTTCACAAACTTTTGACGTGTCTAAGTAAGTTAAATGAGCTTGTACATTTGGTATGTGCCGGCAGATTTTTATCGAGAATGTAGATTCATAAAGTAAACATATAGAAGACTATAATTGTATCAGTTGTATTGTTTTCTTTTGGGTTTGTCGTGATTTTATGATTTTGAGTTTGATGTTATTAAGTATGGTTTATACTCAAGTCTATTATTAATGAGCGCGCCTTATTTGATAGGTTGCGGTTCTCGTGTTTGACGGGCATCACTTATCGTCGACGATATTAAATGTTGTACATGTGACAGGTAGATTCAATTAAGAATCTCCTTAATAGGGTTTCGTGACTGTGCTAGCCTGTTCTTGTTTCCGGAACGTCTCAAAGCAGACAACGCGATAAGAGTGAATCATTTGGATAAAGTTACCCTTATAACTGAAGCCGTCAATTCAAATACTTGGAACAAGTTTGATTCAAATAAGAATCACACCATCGTTGCTTTCTAGCTTTTACGAGCTTGATTCATATAGAATCTTGCTTGTCACCTAACATATTGTTGTTTGATGTTAACACTGGAAGGATTTCTACTCGTCACTGTGAACACTAAAGAATGTCACTTTGAGTGTTCTGGCAAGATCACGAGCTTGATTCATATAGAATCTTGCTTGTCACCTACCATAGTGCTGTTTGATGTTAACACTGGAAGGATTTCTACTCGTCACTGTGAACACTAAAGAATGTCACTTTGAGTGTTCTGGCAAGATCACTTGGATTTTACGTAGAGTCCTTGGAACAAGTTTGAATTCATTAAAGAATCAAACCATCGTTTCTTTCCTATTATCACAAGTTTAGTTCTTAATGAATCATACGTGTCACCTACCATGAGCTTGTTTGATGTTAGCTCAAGCAGGATTTCCATCTTCATTATAATACTTTCGTATAACTCAGAAAATCTGACAATATTACAATAATATTGCGTAGGACTCATGAAATCTCTTACTTTTCATGGTGTATGAAAAAACAAGAATAATTGGAAAGTGTCCTAATCAGACATTTGATGATCTCGGGGCTCTAGACTCAATTGTGCGTTTTGATTTAGTAATCGGAGACTGGAGAGGATTGCCACCTTTTCAATATCACTTTATTCGAAGTGAATAAAACAATAGATAATGTGCTGAACTCCGTGACATTAAAACAAATATTTTTAGAGATATTCGAGTTAGCTGAGAAGGATTGTGCATTGCATCACTAGGTCCATGATGTCTTGTCTTCCATACTGAGCATCATATAATGATCATGATAGTATATGTGTTGACCCAGTTTCTGCCTAAGTTGTAAGGGGGGCTTCTTTTTTTACACCCTTTATCTTTACAATTCTTTTTCATTCTTCAACGCCTTTAATGCTTACTAATACGTCATAACTAGCACCTTGTTGTGATTGTTCCAGTGTTAGCTTAAGTACTTGGTTGGCATTCTGCTACGTTCACAATCATCCCCCATCTTTCCTAAGGAATACTATTTCTTGCTATAGGATGTCCTTGGGAAGATTCCTCTGGTTCTGGAAGAATCATTGTACTTATACCTATTTCTACCACCCTTTTGTCACCACATCCGTCATGAATTAAGTATGTTTTGGATAAGTATTTGCCAACAATGAAAACTTCTTGAAAATCACTAAGGTACTTATGATATAAATATCAAATGTTTTGTACCTTATGTGTTTTTGTCATCAAAACACTCCCCCTTAATATGTGCAATACATATCAAGTTAGGATTTTACTTTAAGTCCTTTTCTCCTTAACCACATATGTTAATAAGTCACGTTAATCCCATTTTTCCCCCCTTATCCAAAGTGTGAATCCTTGTTATTTTATACATCAATGGATTAATGGGTTGAGGTCAAATGAAATTATGATTAGCCTTAGAACATGATAATGCCCCCCTCAATTTAATGAGGGTTAAGTTGTAGTGTTTGAGTATGGTTTATGAAAGATTTCGAACTTTAAGAGAAATTCTTAAGAAAATTCATACTCTAACACTACACCTTGCCACACAAGCCTGATATATGTAGATACACATTTTTACCAATTACGAGACTTGATCTAAAAGATGATAACAACATATGATTGAATCATGTAGTTCTTGTCAGCAACGGTAGATCTTCCTTGTAATGTCATGGTCGAAGTTATCTTTGCTTCTTGAAAATTGGTAGTCTTTACTTGACACCAAATATAGAATTGGGGATTTTGTCTGGACACCAGTTGTACGTTGAGTCGGCATCGAAGAATCTAAATGCTTGACATTGCTCCCCCTAAATTGTTGACCCGTTTTCTATCGAAAGAGTTATAGTCGTCTTTTGAGTAGTCGCATCGTTGAGGATGTAGACACCAATTTGTAGGGTGATAACTCCATAAAAACAAGATTTCTCTCGTTTTAAAAAATAAATGCACTGATGCGTACATAAATTTATGTAGGACGAAGTTATCATGTAAACTAAATCCCTTACATGGTTATAAAGTAAACATGCCTGAGAAAATTAATTCCCGTTGTTGAGCCAAAGTAATCTGAGGAAATACTTGACTTTAATATGAAAATCGGGTTGTAGTCAGAAATAACTACAAGTCATATAAGCATGTTTTAAAATATTTACAACTTCTGTAGGAACTCTTTTATGGCATCGTGTCATTGTTGAACGACATTTCTAAGACCATAAATATTACCGTCCCAGAAGACATGCCTTTTTGAAAAAATGAAAATATTATTGGATTTTTTTGATTTTTCGATTTTTATGTTTTTATAGGGTTTTATATTTTTGTCTTTTTCTTTTGGTGATTAAATATATACAATTCCGATGACTTGACCTACAAAACTTTAATGTTTTGATAGATAGATCAAGACCCGAGAAAAATGTCTTTCTCATTGAAAGGATAAGTTATCTAAAAATTTAAACTTTCCTTTTAATTGAAGAGCGAGTCCTAAGCTGACATTTACTTGGAAGTCGTATGCAAAAGTTTCCAATACCGTTGATAGAAGTTGTTGGAGTTGAAGCAGGCTGAAATTGACGCATATCGGATACATCAGTTGTAGTCACGTCGGAGGTTTTTGAAACAACTTGATTTTCTCCATCGAAATATTCATTAACCAAAGGACCGAGTAGATATTACAACTCTGTCATTGACGTCGTTATCGTCGCATCGGTTGTAGGAACTTCTTATGTAACCCGAGGTTCAGGAGCCTAAAACTTCGAATGTCTTAATAATAGCTCATGACCGTGAAAATTAAATTTCTCGTTGTTGAGGATAAGTTATCATCCGTGATAAACTTTCCTTTCTTAGAAGATCGGGTCACAGTCTGACATTTGACTATGAGCCATATACACGAGCTTAAAACTTTTGAATATTTTTAATTCAAGCTAGTGTCCGAGAAAATTTAATTTCTCGTTTTGAGGGTAAGTTATCGTTGAAGAGATAAACATCCCTTTGTTTGAGGTTCAAGTTACATCCTGATATTTAACTGTAAGTCAGTTTGCATGAGCTTAAAAACTTTGAATGCTTTTAATATTAGCCATTTCTCGAGAAAAAATAATTTCTCGTTATGAGGATAAGTGCAATGAAAAATACACTTTTCTTTCTTTGTAGATCGGGTTATCGTTTGTCAATTAACGACGAGCCATATTACATGAGATTAAAACTTTGAATGTTTTAATTATAGCTTATGCCCGAGAAAACTTAATTTCCCGTTATGAGATCAAGTTTTCATAAGGAAATACTTTCCTTTAAGATGAAGACCGGGCTACTATCTGAAATAATAGCACACAATCTACTTGAGCTTAAAATTTAGAATATCTTATAAAATAGATTAAGTCTAAGAAGTTGTAAGCTTCCCGTTGTGAGGATAAGTTCAGTCAAATATACACTTTCCTTTCTTTGAGGCTCGGGTTACAATCTGTCATGTGACTGCAAACTGTTTTAGTAAGCTTAACCGCAAATCCCCTAAGACACTTGTGTTAGCCCTATATTTTATATAGCCGAACAAGAATGTAATAGGTCATCTTAGTCGTTAAAAGGTCTTGTATTGTAATAGGTTAGTCGGGAAAACCGGGCTTGGACTTTAAGCTAATATTGTATAAGTTAGGGGCGTAAGCCCAAAGCAAAGCCAAGCCCGGCCCAAGGAAACAAAGCCCACGGCCCAAAAGGCCAAGGGTATATAACCCTCTTTCACATGTGAAAGAGGGTGTTGGTTACCATTTTATTTCTCTCTCTAAAAGTGTTTAACCTTCCAAATTCTCTCTTGTTTCTCTCTCTACTTTCTTCTCTTTCTCTCTCTAAATATCTCTTCTAAATCTTGTGTTATGGATTGAATGGGAACAACATTTGGTATCAAGAGCCTATAGTGGATAGGTGATTGAAGATTCGTGTGGTGTGTTCTTGATTTTTCGTGGTCATTTTGATCTATATATCACGTCCCAAAAATTTTTCTTGTGTTTTTTATGGTTTTTTCTTGATACGAATCTTCTACATAGTTGTGGTAGAGATTTGGTATATTTACTTTGGCTAAAAACACAAAATTTTTGGGTGTTTTGATCATTTTTTGGCTTAAAATCACGAATTGGTTGAGTTTTGTCCGAGAAAAGTGGGATATATTCCGATTGGTGTAATCGAAAAAGGGATTATATATTCCGATTGGTGTAATCGGAAAAGGGATTATATATTCCGATTGGCATTCCGATCAGTAGCATCATTCCGATTGGACAACAACATTCCGATTGGCATTCCGATCAGTGGCATTCCGATCAGTAGCATCATTCCGATTGGACAACAACATTCCGATTGGCATTCCGATTTGACATTCCGATTGGTCATTCCGTTTTGGCATTCCGATTGGGTATTCCGATTTTAGATTCCGATTGGTCATTCCGACAAGGTTATTCCGATGGGCATTCCGATGGATATTTTGTTTGAGCAATTTTTAGACTTAGCCACTATCTAGACTAGTTTAGGAACATCGTTTACACGAAGATTAAAAAAAAATAAAAAAAAATAAAAAAAAAAAGAGTTAAAATTTTTAGGTCAAGTAAAATCAAATTTTTTTCCTATTAGTTTTTGGCTATTTCTAACTCAAATTCAAAATTTGGCGATACAAAATTTTTCGGCTTACCGTTTTGTCAGACTGAGGAATTTATTGTCGGACTGAGAAAAAAAATTTCTGAAAATTTCGGAATTTCAATTTTAACCACACATCATCACAACAAATCCACTAAGATCTGCAATTCATTCACAAGTATTCACCATGTCTAACAACAACATCAACATTGCAACTGCTAATCAAATTCGTTTGGAACAAGGTGGCAACGGTAATCCACCTGTGCTCACTGCCGGTTGCTACGTTCAATGGAGATCTCGTTTTCTCAGATTTCTCGACGGAAAAGAAAACCGAACTGCTCTTCGTCACTGCCTTGAGAATCCACCTCCAGTTTTTGAATTCAGACCAATTACCACACAGGCAGAGGATGGTACTTCATCAACTATACGAGCTATGGAGGATTTTGACACATGTTCTGCTGAGAAAAAGAAACTCCTCCAAGCTGAAGCTGATGCTGTAAACTTCATACTCACTGGAATTGATAACGATATCTATTCCACAGTCGATGCATGTCCTAATGCTATGGAAATGTGGAATGCAATTCATCGATTGAAGCAAGGTGAGTCGATCAATGTTCAAGATCTCGAGACTAATCTACTTTGGGAGTTTGGAAAATTCACATCTGAAGATGGTGAATCCATTGACTCATATTACTCGAGATTCTACAAAATGATGAATGAGCTTGTCAGAAATCAGTGCACCATCTCCAATCATCATGCCAATGTTCAGTTCTTACTTCAACTCAAACCGGAATGGCAAAGGTTTGTGACTTTGGTCAAACAAAGGGAGGATATCAAGACTATCTCTTACCACAAACTTTATGATATCTTGAAACAACATCAGAATGAAGTGACTGAACTAAGGGCTGAAAAGGCAGAACGGACTGCTAATTCTATTGCTTTTGTGGCTGCTACTTCAACAAAACCCGTTCCCCGTCAACAACCACCTACTCATTCCTCAAAGTCATCAAGCTCATCCACCAAACCTCTAGTTGCTGCTAAACACAAAGCAAAAGCAATTGTCCCCACTCCACCTCCAAAGTATGACACCGAGTCAGATGGAGACAGTGATGATGAACAAACTTCAAGGGACAAGAAGATTGAAGAACTCATGTCTTTACTCACCACAACTTATAAGAAGATCTACAAACCTACCAACAACAACCTCAGATCATCATCCAATGCTAAATATAAGGAAGTTGATCATGCACCTAGGTATGATCGTGATGCTAGGTATGATAATCAGAGGATGCTGAATCAAGTTGGGGCTAGAGATACTGTAGGCACTCCGGTTGTGCAGAAGACTGGGATTCAATGCTTCAACTGTAAGGGATTTGGGCACATGGCTAGGGAATGCAAGAAGCCAAAACGGGTTAAGGACTCAGGGTATCACAAGGAAAAGATGCTGTTGTGTAAGAAAGAAGAAGCAGGAATTCCACTCACAGCAGATGAAGTTGACTGGCGTGATGACACTGATGATGAAGCCGATGATCAAGAGCTAGAGGCACATTATGTGTACATGGCAAAGATTCAAGAAGTGCTTCAAGAGACTACTGATACTTCTGGACCTATCTTTGATACTGAGCCGATTGAAAAGGTACCAACAAATGATAACTATAATGTGTTTGCTAATGAATGACGGCATCCTGAGCAACCCGAAAGCATCAATGACACATATGTAATGGACACGGAGGATAGCAATATCTCTACGGATTCACAGCATATGTGTAATGATGACGGTAATGCTGCTCAGGATACTGACTTGGATGAGGACCGTGATTTGCTTGCGTCTATAATTGATTCTTTAAAACATGAAATTGAGGAAAACAAAGATGCTAATAAACGTTTGAAGCAAGCAAACGCATCCTTAGCCGAGGAGATAGACAGGCTTAAAGAGTGTGATTATGTAAAAGAAGCTGATCGACGAGTTGCAATAGCTAATGGTTTGGTATATGAACGTAAGGTGCTCAACGAACAATATTGTTCTGAAGTAACACACGAAATTCATATGTCAAAACAAAAGATATCAGAACTTGAAGAACAACTACTGTTACATAAACTCCAAATTACTGAATTAGAGTCGGTTAACAAAGAACAAACTGAGCTTTATAAAACTCGTGAAGAAAAGGATATTGAAAAAATTCTTGCTTTGGAAAAGAGAGTCGACACGTTAAACAACATTGTTTACAAAACGGGTCAGTCTATTCAAACCATGAATATGCTCAATAGAAATATGAAAACGAGTTTTGTCAAGCCTGAATATCTCAAGAAAGCTCAAAGTACCAAGCCTGCTCTTTATGATATCGGTTGTTATGTTGATAATCTTGCTCTTATGCTTTCCCCTGACTGCGACGAAATCATTCGTCAACAAGAAGAAAGTCGATCAAACTTAAGTGATTTAATAAACTTTTCTGATTCTAACAATCATATTAAGTTTGTCCCTCAAAAAGAACTTTCAAAAGAACAAAAGATGTATAATAGTGTTCCACCACCAAGTGATGAACCACAAAAGAAAGTTTCTTTAAAAAGGAGTTTCAAAAAGCAATCAATTTTGTTAGAAAAGCGAATTTTGGATGACAAACGTAAATGGAATGAGAAAAGCAAAAGTGTTCAGCAATTTGAGTTTATAAAACAAGGGGTTTTAAATTTGTACAAAGGTGTCGTCGACTATGAAAAAGTTTCTAGGGATACCATTTGGAATATTAAACCTAACCCACAAGTAGAAGTCGTCATTCAACAATGTATTGTTCCAACCATTGATGATCTTTCAAAAAATGTGGAAATGTTTTATACAGCTCTCACTGAGGAAATGTTAACTGATTTAAGTTATGTTAAATCTCTTGAAGATGAAGTTGATTTTCTTCAAACTAAATTAAAGACACAAGAACACCAACTTTCTAACGAAATTGATCGACTTTCTAAGGAATATTTTTATGCTGACCATATGAATGCTATACTTGGTGTGTATACCGATCTTGATCAATATTGTCATGTAGCATGTCTAGTGTCAGAATCGGACGCGAAATGTCGCAATCTTGAAGTAGAGCTTTCAAAACAAATTCAGTCATACAACAAACTTTCGAAAAGCTTTTCTCAACTTGAGAAACACTCCATTTCTCTTGAACTTGCTTTACAAAAAGGTGAAAAATCTCATAATCATAAAAAGTGTCAAGAAATGTCAGCTTCTTCGTTTCGTTTACTAAATGAAAAGGATTTCGAAATAAATGATTTGAAAGCTCAGCTAAAAGAAAGGGACATAGCCATAAGTGAGTTACAGAAACTCATTGAGAAAATGAAAGGAAAGTCTGTTTTGGGTAAACCATCCGCTGTTCGTCAACCGAATGCGGTTAAATGCCCTAAATCATCTATTTTGGGACAATCCCCACAGACTTTGCCTAAGATAGGAAATGATAAGAGCACTAATGTGATAGCACCTGGAATGTATAAGATGAACACTAGGTCCACTCAAACTGGAACAACGCAGTTACCTCAGAATACTAGGAAAACTAATCAACGTGTGTCTTCTTCTACTGGAGTAAATCCCACTACTAGTGTTAGCGGACCACAGCTTAAGAGCACTAGAGTTGAAGATAGAGTCATGCCTAACAATAGTCAAGGGAAGAAGAATGAAGTAGAAGATCACCGTAGGAATTTTAAGTTTTCTAAGAATAAAACGTCTGTAACTGCATGTAATGACATTTTAAATGCTAAGACCTTGAATGTTGAATTTGTTTGTGTTAAATGTGGCAAATGTGTTCGCACTTTCAATCATGATGCTTGTGCTCTTAATTATAATGGCGTGAATACTAGAACTAGGAAGCCTATTCGTATGCCCACTAGTACTAGTAAACCCACAAGAACTTTGAACCAATCCACTGAGCAACCACTTAAGAAACTAAGTGCGTTAGAATCCACTACTCTACGTAAACAAAGCAGGTTAAAGAAGCTTTATGAGAACATGATTAGGACATGTACACGGGGGTATTTAAGATTTACACCACCTGGATACAAATGGGTACCTAAGACAACCCCCATTCTAATTGGGTCTATGAATGTTAGCTTGCCTTTAGAATCTAGGTCCACTACTATTTTGGAACCCGTTTCTATCAAGGGCTCCCATTTGTCAAATGCTACATTGTCTTCTAATTCTTCTGCAGCTCGTCGAACTCATCCTATTCATAATGGACTCCGGGTGCACAAAGCACATGACGGGCAATCTCAAGCTTCTCATTAACTTCGTGGAGAAGTTTCTGGGTACGGTACGGTTTGGAAATGATCAATTTGCACCGATACTCGGATATGGAGACTTGGTTCAAGGGAATATCACTATAAAACGGGTTTATTACATCGAGGGACTGAATCACAATTTATTCTCGGTTGGTCAATTTTGTGATGCGGATTTGGAAGTGGCTTTTCGGAAATCTACTTGCTATGTTAGAGACTACGATGGGAATGACCTTCTTACAGGTTCTCGTGGTTCTGATCTCTACACAGTAACTCTTCAAGACACATCTTCAACAAATCCGATTTGCTTAATGGCTAAAGCTTCTTCATCTCAAGCATGGTTATGGCATCAACGATTGTCACATCTCAACTTTGACACCATCAACTTGCTTTCGAAGAATGATATTGTGACCGGTCTTCCTAAGTTGAAATTCGTCAAAGACCATCTTTGTTCTTCTTGTGAGTTGGGGAAAGCAAAACGGAAGTCTTTCAAAACAAAGACTACCCCTAGCTCAAAAGGACGATTGGAACTTCTACACATGGATTTATGTGGTCCCATGCGTGTAGAGAGTATTAACGGGAAAAAGTATATTCTAGTGATTGTTGATGATTACTCTAGATACACATGGACTTTCTTCTTAAGGTCCAAAGATGAAACACCAGAGGTTCTCAAAAACTTTCTCAAGATGATACAACGCAATCTTCAAGCTCAAGTCTTAACCGTAAGAACAGATAGGGGTACTGAATTTTTGAACAAGAACTTGCAATCTTACTTTCAAGAAGAAGGCATCGAACATCAAACGTCTATTGCTCAAACTCCTGAACAAAACGGCGTTGTCGAAAGACGGAACCGTACTTTGGTTGAGGCTGCTCGAACAATGCTTTCTGCTTCAAAATTACCGCTATTCTTCTTGGCTGAAGCAATTACAACTGCCTGTTATACTCAGAATCGTTCTCTCGTCATCCCTAGACATGAAAAGACACCTTACCACATCATCAATGACAGGAAACCTACTGTCAAATTCTTTCACGTATTTGGATCTTTATGCTACATCCTTAAAGACGGTGAGAATCTCGACAAGATGAAAGAAAAAGGTGATGCATGTATTTTTGTGGGGTATGCTACATTGTCGAAAGGATATCGAGTCTATAACAAGAGAACAAAGATTATTGTCGAAACAATTCATGTGAACTTTGACGAATTGCCACAGATGGTACTTGATCACAACAGCTCAAGTCCCGCACCTCAATGTCCAGCAATGGCACCTACACAAAACAGTGTACGTCCCGTGCAAGAATGTCAACAAAGTACTCCTACAGCAGACTCGACGGATACGACACATATGAATGAGTTGGTTGACTTATATGATCCTATGTTTGATGAATATTACTATGGAAACAATCAAGTTGTGTCAAAGCCTTCCGCTGTCAATACTGCTGATGCACCTGAACAAAATCAACAAGACACAACTGCCTCTACTTCAGCAACCGTTGCTCAAGAGACAATTCTAGTGGATACTCAACAAACTCAAGAAACTGTCATACAACCAACATCACCAACCGTCAATGCTGAAGGAGGAAACAACAATCAAGCAGTCGATGCACAACCTGACGATGAAGAATTTATCAATCTGTTCGGTACACCGGTACACGAAGTCGGAGAGTCTTCTAGTCAACATGTTGATCCGTCCAACATGCATACATTCTACCAACCATATCCATCCACTCACCATTGGACACGTGATCATCCATTGGAGCAAGTCATTGGAAATCCTTCACAACCGGTTCGAACACGCAGACAACTCGAAACCGATGGCGATGTGTGTATGTATGCACTCACCGTGAGTTCAACTGTACCTACAAACATCAAACAAGCCATGACAGATCATGCGTGGATTGAATCAATGCAAGACGAAATTCATCAGTTTGAACGCCTAAATGTTTGGGAACTTGTTGACCAACCCTATGGAATGTCAATTTTAGATTTCAAATGGATCTGGAAAAACAAACTGGATGAAGAACAAACCATCATCAAAAACAAATCTCGTCTTATGGTTAAGGGATACCGTCAACAAGAAGGCATAGACTACGATGAATCATTCGCTCCAGTCGCTCGTTTGGAAGCAGTCAGGATATTCCTTGCTTATGCTGCACATAAGGGCTTCACGGTTTTTCAGATGGACGTCAAAACAGCTTTTCTCAACGGTCATTTGAAGGAAGAAGTGTATGTGAATCAGCCGGAAGGATTCGTCAATCCTCATCATCCTGACAAAGTCTATCGTCTCAAGAAGGCTGTATATGGACTTAAACAAGCTCCAAGGGCATGGTACGAAGAACTTTCAAACTTCTTGGTGTCCAAAGGATTCTCCAAAGGTTCTATTGATCCTACTCTCTTTACTAATAAATATGGGGATGACATAATGCTGGTGCAAGTTTATGTTGATGACATTATTTTTGGTTCTACGAACCCAAAACTTTCAAAACGTTTTGAAAAATTAATGCACAGCAGATTTGAAATGTCAATGATGGGGGAGCTAAAATTCTTTTTAGGCCTCCAGATTCATCAATCCCCACGTGGTATCTTCATTAACCAAGCTAAGTATGCTCAAGAGATACTTAAAAAGCATGGTATGACCTCATGTGCTCGCGTTGGTACACCATTGTCGACCACATCCCTAGACGCTGACTTGTACTCGTATCCCGTAGATCAAACGCGATATCGCAGTATGATCGGGTCACTTATGTACCTTACAGCCAGCAGGCCTGATATTCATCATGCCACATGCTATTGTGCACGATATCAAGCCAGACCTACTCAAAAGCACCTCAAAGAGGTTAAACGGATCTTTCGGTACCTTAAGAATACCATTCACATGGGACTCTGGTATCCGAGGGAAACCGGTTTTCATCTAACGGCTTTTTCAGATTCTGATCACGCAGGTTGTCTTGATAGTCGTAAAAGCACTTCTGGTAGCATACAATTTCTAGGGGAAGACAAGCTTGTCAGCTGGTAGTCAAAGAAGCAGGATTGCACTTCGCTCTCATCAGCTGAAGCAGAATATGTGGCTCTATCCGCGTGTTGTGCTCAAGTCCTCTGGATGAGAACTCAACTCACGGATTATGGCTTCCACTTTGATAAAATACCTATGTATTGTGACTCAAAGTCGGCCATAGCCATATCTTGCAATCCGGTTCAACACTCCCGCACCAAGCACATCGATGTCAGATATCACTTCATCAAGGAACAAGTGGAACGCGGCATCGTGGAATTATACTTTGTCAGAACTGAGTACCAGCTGGCAGACTTGTTTACAAAAGCTCTATCGAAAGATAGGTTTGCGTATCTCGTTGGCCGTCTTGGTATGAAGTATATGACTCCAGAAGACTTGGAGGTTTTGGCAAATGAAGCTGCTTGATATTCTCTCACAATGACTTCTAGGCGCATCACAGCTTAGAACTCGGGCCTCAACTAAGGAAAGTTTATCTCGGACGATAACTTATCCTTCTCAACGAGAAATTCATATTTCTCGGTCATGAGCTTCTCATAAAAACATTCAAAGTTTTTAAGCTCTTGAAAACAATTTCTAAGTAAATGTCAGCTTAGAACTCGAACTTCAACTTAAGGAAAGTTTATCACGGATGATAACTTATCCTTCACAACGGGAAATTTATTTTTCTCGGTCATGAGCTAGTCACAAAACAATCAAAGTTTTGAGCTCATGAAAAACGGACCCGAAAGGGGAGTGTACGTTTCAGTGCGCTTTCCCTAAGAAATAGAAGAGAAGTCTTCTATCCTGATTATTTTAAAACCGTTGAACACAATTTTTCAAGAATTTCTCAAAAGGTTTTTCTAAATCTTTCAAAATTGTGTGTTCAACACTCCCTTCCTCATAAGTGGTTTTTATAATCTCAAAATTGTCATATGTTATTTTGATCAATTTTTGAGGGGGAGCGTTTTAAAATCAAGCCTTTTAATGTTGTTGGGTACATCTCTAAAATTGTCATATTTTATGTATCCAACACATTCCGAAAATGATATGAAATTGTCAAATATAATATATTATATCAGAAAAGGCATCTCAACTCCGTACCTCAACATATTTTGTGGTGTCGTTTTTCTAAAATTTTGTCAAATTTTGTCTCAAGACACACATATATTGTTGAGGGGGAGCGACCCGACTGAAAATGTTCCATGCTTCATACGTGCACACATGTTTCTCTCCCAATCGGTTTTCAGAAATTGTCATATTTTAATCAATTAGTATCTCTAATATGATGTTTTTATATTAGAGATAGGGGGAGAAAATGTGATTAAAATGTAATATATCGCAACATGTGATCTTAAAGACTCAAGTGCAACTCTTTCCTTCACATGCCAAACTATTTCGTATATCGATGCATGTGTGTAGGGGGAGCTTTTCGAAAAGATAAAACTTTCAAAGTGTTAAAAGTTTTGATTTTTATCAAGCACTTTGAATGGTTTTCAATGGTTTTATGGTTACGATCTTTACCCAAAACAACCTACTATCCACGACGGAACGATGGAGTCAAAAGGTGGTTTAGGATAGGAAACTAAGTCCTATGATCCAACCCGAACCGGAGGGATCTACCCAAGGACATTCCATAGCTAGAAATAGTTGTCCTTAGGAAAGATGGAGTGGAATGAAGCTGAATGCGGACCAAGTACTTAAGTTAGCACTAGAACAATCACAACAAGGTGCTAATGATGACGTATTGGTAAGCATTGAAGGAGTTGAATATTCTATGCAACTTAGGCAGAAACCGGGTTAACACATCTTTTGAAGACAAGTGTCATGGACCCAGTGATACGATGCACAACCCTTCCCCAGCCATTCGAGTTTCTCTTAAAAGAAACTTGTCTCATTGTCACGGAGATCAACACGTATCTATTGACTTTCTCACTCCGAGTCAGTTAATATTGAAAAGGTGGCAGTCTGCTCCAGCCTCCGATTACCAAAAAATGCACTTATTGAGTCTAGAGCCAAACGAGATCTATCTATCATCTCATTAGGACACAATCGAGTCCTACGCATTATCCTTGTGATATTGCCAGAACATCTGAGTGATACGATTCACAATGAAGATGGAAATCCTGCTTGAGCTAGCATCAAACAAGCTCATGGTAGGTAACTTGTGCGATTCTACACGAATCAAACTTGTGAGAACTGGAAAGCAACTAAGTTTCGATTCTTAATTGATTCAAACTTGATTCCAGGTTTCTTCGCAAAATCCATGTGATCTTGCCAGAACATTTAGAGTGACACTCATTAGTGTTCACAGTGACGAATGGAAATCCTTCCAGTGTCAACATCAAACAGCACTGCGGTAGGTAACTCGCAAGATTCTCTGAGAATCAAGCTTGTGACAAACTGGAAAGCAACAATGGTGCGATTCTTTTAGAATCAAACTTGTTCCAGGAAATCTGAATTGACGACTCTAATCAGACGGATAATTTATCCTTATGATTCACTCTTTACGTTCGCAGTCTGCTTTGAGACGGTCGAGTAAAGAGAACTGGCTTCTACCGCCGGGAAACCCTGTCAAGGAGGTTCTTAATCGAATCTACCTGATCACAGGTATGGTATTTAATACCGTTTAACGGTCTTCACCGACCGGAGGTAAAACGCTACCGAGTTAGGGTGAAATGTTCAAAGCCATTTCATCCGTGTCTATATATGTTGCTGCATATCAAGAAGGTGGCGTAGCTGTGCAACCGATGTTGATTCAGAAGTCACAAGAGCACAAGATGGCGATAATCAAGATACCTAAGAATGTAAGAATGTAGTAGGTCATCTTTGTCACAAGGAGCAAAGATGAAGATCTCAAGCATTCTAAGTCAAATGACAAAGGCTCAAGATAAAGATCACGAAATCATGAAGGAACAAAGCTGTTACAAACAAGATCAAGACCAAGATACAAGACCAAAGCAGGAAGATCTCCTCTACAAGAATGTATTCACTCAATCATCTTATGCTTTTTAAGCTTTTTAAGATGACCGATACATTGGGGGAGATTGTTAGCCCTATATTTTATATAGTCGAACAAGAATGTAATAGGTCATCTTAGTCGTTAAAAGGTCTTGTATTGTAATAGGTTAGTCGGGAAAACCGGGCTTGGACTTTAAGCTAATATTGTATAAGTTAGGGGCGTAAGCCCAAAGCAAAGCCAAGCCCGGCCCAAGGAAACAAAGCCCACGGCCCAAAAGGCCAAGGGTATATAACCCTCTTTCACATGTGAAAGAGGGTGTTGGTTACCATTTTATTTCTCTCTCTAAAAGTGTTTAACCTTCCAAATTCTCTCTTGTTTCTCTCTCTACTTTCTTCTCTTTCTCTCTCTAAATATCTCTTCTAAATCTTGTGTTATGGATTGAATGGGAACAACAACTTGTTTCTTAGATATCTGCTTCTTCAGCAACCAAACTCTAAGATTGTCTTTAGTTGAACGGCACATAAATAGTTTACCATTTAATCCTTGTTAAACCTTGACTTTGGTACATGCACTCTCATTAATAGTTTGTATGCTTTTATGTGGGTTAGTGATTTGTTGGAACCATGTGGGCGTTCATAGTCAACTTTGGTTGTGCTAGAGGGAAATAGTATTCCCATAGGAACCCACTGAAGACCAATATTGTTTTGAGGTTTTGCAAAAGTGGATTTGGTCATTTGGTCACATTGGGCCTAGGTAGTAGAGTTATGGGTTTTGAAACATGATGCACATCAACCTGGGAGGCAACCATGGTTTCGAGGATTTGGGTCTCTCAGATCTATACACAGTCGGTTGTCTAACAACTGATTGGTTTTTGAAAGGTTTCGATGGCAGTTTCCCCAAGATTGACAGTTTTTCAAACTTAGGATCAACACTAGTTCCTTTAATTATCCTCAATTCGTTTTTTAATGCAGCTATTGCAAAAACCTTCTTCTGAACATGAGCCTTTAAATCAACATTTTCTTGCTCTAATTTCTCTTATGAAGCCAACGTAGACTCTAGAAAATTAATTTGCTTCAAAAAATGATCCTTTTCAACTTTAACATCTTGAATTTTACGATCCAGTTGTCGCTCAATAACCATATTTTCTTATTCAAGTTTTTCAAAAAATCTTTCAAACTTTTCTATTTTCTTCAAAAATTCAAGTTTGTCATCCTCAAGATCCTTAGATTGTTGAGCTATAATCGTTCCAAACTCTTTAATCTTAGAATTGGTTAACGAGGCAGTCATATGGCATTTATCATGATACTTTACATCAATCTGTTCAACCTCTCCCCTTAATGACTCACATCGGATGAATCAGAAGTGGTATTGCTATCACCCTTCTCCATCCCATGTGTCATAAATAGGTTTAGAATGCTCAGCATGTGGTATGTCATTAGCATATACATCATATACAATATTCCATTGTACCTCATTTGTAGGCTCTTCGTCATAGATGGGTGTGGTGTCATCATAAAAAATGTTTGCAACATTCCCTGACGTGCAGCTAATACCATGCAGTGAATCTATGCCACTACTTTCAATGTTAACTAAATCAGCCTCCAATGTGTCATCCGTATGACCAATATCCTCTTGCATCTGCATATGAGTTTCTTGCATCCTACTATCATACGCGTGACCGAGTCTTCTAACTAGAAAAAACGTATTTTCAACATGTAAACTATACATATTATACATACCATTTGAAGAAAGTAATATACATGTCATGTTAGTAGGGAGCTTCATATTAAGATGTTCCATCTCGATATTACGTACTGACTGAGTGGCTGGGTTTACGATTTAAAGTGATGCCGCTCCTCAAACGTTTATAGAATGGCTTTGAAGTATGATGGCCCAAAAATTATATGATATTTTTCTAATCTATGAACCTTAGGCAATAACACAAAATTATACTTGGAACTTGGAACTAAAAGACAAAGACTTGATATATATTGATATTTGTTGACCGTGGTTTGTGAGACCAAGTTGTTTATTTGTGACTGATATATATCTGAGGTAACTCAGACTCTATGGATACAAGGTGAGTTTATAGCCTCACTTTTACTGCTTTCTAAATGATTTGAAAACCCATGAGGGGATATATGCTAAAACTCGAATGCAAGTATTTTTAAAATGTATGCTTTCCTAAAATGTTATTGCACGAGTGCCTGAACTTGTTACATGTTTCTAAATTTCAGGAGTCATTAACACTGTCACATGTGCGCTAATAATGTGAATAGATCTATTGGGAGTAACAAATTATGTTTGTGTTACCTACTCCTAAGGTAATCAAGCACGCTTTATTAGAACTAATGGGTAACCAGCGGGTTACTTGTCATGAGACTTTGTCATGACGGTCACTTTGGTGAATTCTCGTTTGTAATGAGCTTAGTGCAATAAAATATTGTTTTATGTGCGAATAACAACATAGCTCAAGGGATGAAACTTGTATTTAAACTTTTATTTCAAACCTATTAATTCACTTAACCTTTATGTTGACTTTTATGCATGTATCTTGGGTATTCATGACTGATGGCATGGAATAGCATAGGAAGGCACGAAGAGGCATGGACTTAAAATTTATCATATATTTTTGGGACCTCATCTTGTAAACTCTGATTTTTTAGTGATAAACAACTAAAGTTGATTAAAACACTCTTTGAGTTGTTTTCTATTATTATGACTTGTGTTTCATGAAGTAAAACCCAAGATTAGCTTCTTCTGCTATACGTGAAAAATAAGGGTACTATAGGAACACTACCGGTAGAGAGGCAAAAAGAAACAAAGTTGGAAATCAAGTCTTGATAGTACACCATCATGGACGAAATCATGTACAAAAAATCCTTTCTCGAACCATGGCGACAGTGCGTCGGACCAATCCAAGCTAAATATGTCATACAAGAAATCCACGAAGGACTATGCATCATGCACTCTGGACCATGATTTGTGCTCGCCAAAACAATACGAACTAGATACTATTGGCCAACAATGCATGAGGACGCCAAAGAAATAATAAACAAATGCCAAGATTGTCAAGTGCACAGGCCAAACCTGAAGTATCCTCAACAAAACCTCACACCAATAACATCCCCATGGCCATTCCATAAATAGGGAATAGACGTAGTCGGACCCATCCTAGAAGGGCGAGGAAAGGTCCAATTCCTAATTGGCGCAATAGACTAATTCACCAAATGGATAGAAGCAAAAGCGGTAGCGACAATAACAGGAGCCCGGATAAAGAACTTTCTATGGGAAAACATTGTATGTAGGTTCGGATTTCCATGAGAAATCAAATCTGATAACGGCAAACAGTTTCGAGACAATCCATTCAATGACTGGTGTGAAAGATGAGGCATTAAACAAAACTTTGCTTTCGTCGAAAACCCCCAGGCAAATGAACTGGTAGAAAGAGTAAACCAGAGTTTAGGGGAAGGAATCAAAGCAAGGTTAAAAAAATCAAAAACTGGATTGAAGAAATCCCCCATGTCCTATGGTCACATAAAACAATGTTGAAAACAAGCAACGGAGAGACTCCATTCTCCCTCACATATGGCACAGAGGCCGTAATTCCAGTAGAAATAGGAATGCACACAATCCACATGGAAGAAGTCAACGGGACCAAAAATGGAGAGGAACTCCGGCTAAACCTAGACTTGTTAGAAGAAAAAAGAGAACAAACTGCGCTGAAGGAAGAAAAAAGCAAAGCCAAAATGGAAAAAAAACTACAACTTATGAGTTCGTGGCAAAACCTTCAAGCGAGCAGATTTTGTTTACAAAAACAATGATACCAGCCATGTTGAAGACGGAGGTAAAGTAGGACCAAAATGGGAACGACCATATGAAGTGATAGAAGCCCTAGGAAACTGAGCATACAAACTCAGGGACAAAAAAGGTAACACGTTGCCTCGGACTTGGAACATCCACAACCTGAAGAAATGCTACATCTAGCCCTTTACCCCCTTTCGGCTTTCTTAGTAAGCATAGGACCTCATGTGTAAGCCGTGGGCGACTCTCGCCCGCTGGCAGAGGCAATCTCTTTTAATATCATGTATTTAACTTCATGCATTTTAAATTCAACAAAAAGTGGAGCCTAGCTACCTCCACAAATTTTTAACTATTACTGTACTTGTTAAATTATCTATCAAAATTATAATGGTAAGACACGTACACATAATACTATCCTCGAATAAAAATAAATTAAGTAAACTTAGAGAAAAACTCAAACAAAGTACATAAGAGGCATTGCAAGTCCAGTACTGGGAAGTCTCTTGTTGATACAAAAGTTGGGTGATCCTTGCTAGACCCGAATTAGGCTTAATTCGGGTTGGCTGGACTCCGGCTCCTGCACCAAGTGAATTATCTGGTTGGGATCCTGCACACTAAACAACACGCGTTAGGCTTACCGTGGGAATGTTTCCCACGATTAGACTCCAGCGTGAGAGTAAGTAATCGGTTAGGGTTATAGGAATCGGATGAGAGTTGAAAGTGTATAGAATATAATACCTTTGTGGAACCCTTGGGGGTTCCTTATATAGGCAGTGAAACCCTAATGGGTTGTCACTGATGCTTCGGCCCCAAGGAAAGGATAATCACCAGATTTAGATTGATTGTTATCTTCTAATTATGGTGAGTGAATATCCTCCCCTTTGGGATAAATCCTAATCATAGTAGGAGTATGATTTTGTCTAACCCTGCACCGGGCATGCTGGGCCGTGGGCCGCACACGTGTGTGCGGTTACTGTTCATCCAAGCCCATAAGCTCAAATAACATTATTCCCACCCATTCGTGATGGGCCGGATATGGGTAGTACCCGTGGGCCGGGTTCATGACCTGGCTGGGGACTATACGTCATCATGTCCCCCCAGTCTAGTTGTTACAGCCGTAGGCGTAACCTCTAGACTATCAAGATGCTCCCTGGACGTACAAAGAAAGATCCTCTAGGGAATGATAAATTTATCAAAAATTCGTTTTGGCCGCACGTGGCTAACCGACTTAGGAATTTATTTCAATAGTACCTCAGCCGCACGTGACGACCGAGATGAATTAAATGTATCATTGAATTTGGTCTTACGTGAGACCGCATATCCCGACACAATTGACTGTTCACCTGCCAATTGACTAACAAAGTGCAAACAGTCAGAACCTCGAGCGGCGTAAACTACTGAGTCAGAAGTGACCCGTGGGTCCCACCTGACCTTTCACTTGCCACTTACACCCCAACCATACGATGTAGGATAGTGGCAAACACGTGTCATGCATCCAACAGACCATGACTCTCAAGGCAACCCTATAAATAAGTTACCCCTACGGTTGTGTGTAACACACAGTCTTTTTCTTCATTTCTGCCATTAAAGCTTTCCTCATTAGCACCACTTTCTCACGCACGGATCCCTTCCTTCGCAGGTTAGAATACTACGCCCTTAACTCTTTTATTTAGTAATGGCCCAAAGAAACAACCCCTCCATTAGATCCGTGCTTAATGTAATGACCCAGGAGCAATTAGATCACTTTTGTACTGATTACTTTATTCCCAGCAACCTACACCCCTCTCTCCCTGGTGCAGGAGACCTCATAACTGAGGCTCCTCAGGGAAAAATTGGCCTATACACTCGTCTTTTTGATGCGGCCAACTACCACATTCCTTTCACCCGTTTCCTTATAGATCTCCTAGGATATTATGATGTACATATTACCTAACTACACTGTATAGGCGCATGTAAGGTCAGCCAGTTTGAAATCCTTTGTCGCGCTAGAAGAATCACTCCAACCGTAGAACTATTTCGACTATTTACACCCCTAGTTTAGTAAATGGTTGGCTATCCTTTAACAAACGATCTCCAAATAGCCCCACGTCCCATAATAAGGCCATGGACTCATTGAAAAACTGGTACGACCATTACTTTTTCATTGACTCAATAGTGTGGTCGGCCGATTATGTCTTTAAACATAGATTATCTCCTGACCCTCCTCCGCACGCCATCACATATAACGCCCAACATTCCCTAGAAATAGATAGGAATAGAACAGGGTTCCATAGAAACCTTCCCGAATCATTCCTCTGTTTGCTACGGATTAGCCGCAATTACTTCGGCTCGTCCAACAGATATCATGTGTTTTGGAGGAGGCATGGTGAAGGTAGGCATAACATCCACACCTTAAAGACGTACATACATTTATTTGCTATAACTAATATACTTCGTTTATTTTGGTAGAAATGAACTTCTTTGGAATCCTTCGTCAAGGTGATCCAAATCTTATACCAGAGGGATCCCGTCCCAGACGCGAGAAGGAGCTACCCCTCCTCGAGCATACCCGGAAGGTGACAGTTTCCCTGGAAGCCGTACCGGATCCCCATTCAGACGAAGAGGAAACAACACGCCTGAGAACCCCCGTGGATTTCGACAACGAGGATGGTGATAATATGATGCTTGAAAATGAAGTCGGACCCTCCTCGCCGCCTAAAACTGCTACCCCCGCCCACGGGGAAGAGCAAGGTGACAACATTGAGAGGACCACCTCCAGTCTTCGCCAAATGTTGGGCGATGACGAGGAGGAAATGCAACAAGTAGATGAAGAAGAAGATGAAGAAGAAACCCAACCCGCCCCTAAGCATACCCGTAGGAAGAACAAGCGGGTGAGAAGAGTTGACCAGGCTGAGGTTGGTGAACACAATGCCCCACCCAAAAAACTGCGCGAGGACCACCCCCGCTATCAATCTGTTGGGAGCACCACCCAAGCCTCTGAAACGGTACAGGCCGCGCCTGTGGAACCGGTCACTCAAGTTCCCCCGACTACATCAGAACTAGAAGGGAATAACGTGTAAGTCTACCACTTTTATTTACTCAAAACATCCATGATCTAAGTAACAACTACGGTTTTCCTCAAACAATACTTGATACTCATTCCAATTATGTGTTTGTAGAGATGAACAAGCTGGTACCGCACCTCCTCCAGATGCACGGAAAGAAAAGGGGAAAGAGAAGGAGATGGAGAAAGAACCAGCGCTGCATACAGCCGCAACCAGATCTGGCCCTACCTTTGAGGAGGGTACCCCCACAGCTTCCCAAGAGATCCCCATGTCCGGCCCTCATCAGCAGTTTAACCCTGACTGGAAGATCACCACTGCTTCACGGATGAGGGAGGCAGAGGAGTGTCGTGATTATCTTAATAACTGCATCCCCCCTGGGTTGGTACGATTTGTGAATGCACTAAACCATGCGGATCTGGTGGATGAATACAACGGCGCCTTGGTTCATCAGATGGCCATGGGCACTTCTATGAGAGTAAGATTTGAGGCTGCTTTAGAGCATGTTGAGTCCCTGAAGAGGAAGGTTGGTCGAAGAGAGAGAATGATCGAAGAAAATGAGGCCCAGATTGCCACCCTCCAGTCCCAGCTTGCTACTGCCGAGGCGACTGTTAAAGAACAATCGGCCCATGCCAATGCTCATGACCAACATGTAGCCGAGCTCGAGACTAAACTTGAGGCTGCAATACCCAGGGTATGTATCCGCACCGCATCACGCCTATGCCGTAATAGAAACCATTCTAATACTTAAGTTATCACATACAGGTGATCACGGCAGAAGCTTCAGCTAAGTCCTCCTCCGACCAAGTATCCATACTCACAAAGAAGCTTTAGGACGCCCATGCGTTGATTCACGGTGGGGAGAAACTAAAAGAGGAGCTTGCTTGTGAGAGGGCCATGACTGAACAACTGAAGGATGAGTCCACCCAGAAAGGTGTGCTAGTGAATGCCCTTATCTCTGAGCGTGACGATGTGCTATACCCCCAACTACTAGCAGCCATTGTCGGCCGTAGGTGGATGGTGGGTTACGGGACGCGTTTAGCCGTTACCAAGGTGTTGGAAGCCCCCGAATTTGTTCAGCAATTTGCAGACCTCGTGTCAGATGGCATCGACCATGGCCGTCATGAAGGAATGGTCATGGCCGCAGAGCTAATAAGGAAGAAGCAGGACTTCATAAAGCATGCCTTCTTCAACACCGGAGCTGCTGAAAAGATGACTGCTTCTATGGCCGCAATGCGAGATCTCCACTACCCCTTCTTGGCCGAGCTGGAAGCCACAAAAGATGCATCTAACATGTAGATTATGGGGAAACTAAGTCTTGGTGCATTTTCTCAAGATGAGGGACATTCCCGGACTCCCTTCACCCCCTCGCCCAGCCACCTCACTCTTCCTATTTATGAAGATGTGACCAGAATTGTAGTTGGTGAACAGCCATTAAGCGGGGTGATGGAGATGAATGCGGCTCAAGCTCTGGGGCAGAAGGAGCGTGGTGAGATATTGCCCTCTCTGGCTGAGGAGCAATGGGAGATAGGTAGGTTTCTCCCCCCCCCCCCCATGTAGGGTGCTCCTTAATTTGTCATATCTCTTGGATAATTTGGTTTGTAACCTAAATATTCGTCCGTGGATGTCCACGGCACTTTATGATTGTAAACATTTGTCATGCTATGTATAAGTCCGTGGTAGGCACGGCAATTTTGATGATTTGGAAAATTGTTTATATTATTTTCTAGATATCATGTATCTGTGCCGCATGACGTGTCACGTCTTACCTATAATAAAACCAAGTTAATAGTTTACTAGACGTGCGGTGTGCGTCTTTACCATGCAAAGCACTACATGAGCGCGGCATATGGAAACTTATCACAACGTCTCGTGAGTAAGGTGTCTAGTAAGGATACATGATCTGCGTCACTGGGGTTGCATCCCTCTTATGTGACAAGTTGAATTATTAGGTTCACTTAATCCTCTTACCCCCGCCTGGAGGCGTATAGTACATGTACGGTTATTGAATGAATGCATATGAACAAGAAATGGCACATTATAGTAATGACAACTAAATCCATACGACAATAATAGAGTCTAAAGAATAAAAACGATTTGCACAAAAACGAGTCGTGGAGCTAGCTAGGCACCACGGCATTTTATTAGAACGTTTACGTTTTTTGTTTCAACAAGAATGGGAAATCCTAAAAAACAAAAGGAACCTAGAAAGCATAAAGAACAAAACAAAGAGAACACATGGATCTTCATTGAAGCCAGGTATAGCGAAGTGTCCATACGGAAGCCGTAGCTTTCAAAGATAGCACCTTTTAAGATTGCAGATATTCCATGTGCGTTCCAGGTCGCGGCCATCCATGTCACGTAACTTGTACGCGCCCCGTCCTAAGGCTTCCGTGACCTCATACGGTCCTTCCCACTTAGGGCCCAGCTTTCCTGTATTCTCTGCTCGACTTGCCTCGTTAGCACGATAGACATAATCTCCCGGTCGAAAAGAAACACCTTTAACATTGGCGTCATAATAAGCCTTCATCTGCGCCTTGGACTTGGCCTCATTGATAGCCGCTATCTCCCTTTTTTCTCCAAGAAATCAAGATTGATCCGGAGTTGTTCGTCGTTTATGACGACATTAACCTCCGCTATGCGGATGGTAGGCATTCCTATCTCTGCTGGTATAACAGCTTTAGTGCCGTAGGCTAATGCGAATGGGGTGTCCCCGTTGGCTGTTTTGATCATAGTCCTATGTGCCCATAGAACATGTGGTAGTTCATCCACCCATTTGGCACTTCGTTCCTCCAGGCGTGCCTTGATGCCTTCACCCAAGCTTCTATTTTCTCGTTCCACAAGACCATTTGTCTGTGGGTGCTTAACAGATGCGAAGCGTCGTTTGATATTAAATGATGCGCACCAGTCCTTGAATGGATTATCCGCGAACTGCTTCCCGTTGTCCGAGATGATTTCTCCTGGTAAGCCAAAACGGCACACGATGTTCTCCCAAACAAACTTTTTAACTTGTTTTCCTGTGATGGATTTGACTGTCTTGGCCTCTATCTAGCGTGTAAAGTAATCCATTGCGACAATCAATAACTTAACTCCCCCCGCTGCTACAGGAAAAGGTCTTGCGATATCAATCCCCCACTTATAGAATGGCCATGGGGATGTAATGGGTGTAAGTTCCTATTGCGGGTGTCGTGGTACTGGTCTGTGCACTTGGCAGACACTGCACTTGCGAATCATGTCGTGTGCATCCCTATGCATGGTAGGCCAATAATATCTTGTGCGTAGAGCTCGGGCTACTACGGATCGGGGGCCCGCGTGCATACCGCATAACCCCTCGTGTATCTCACTGATCACATAGGTAGCCTGGCGCGGCCCAACACACCGCAGCCACGACTGTAAGAAAGAGCGCTTGTAAAGAATACCTTCTCGAAGCTCGAACTGATGTGACTTCCTTTTGATGCGTCGTGCCACCTTTTCCTCGTCCGGAAGGGTTTCATTAGTCAAATAGCTGATGATCGGGGTCATCCATGTAGGCCCCTCTTCCTCAACTATAGTTGCGACTTCCCCTTCCGTTATAGACTTTTCCTTTAGTATTTACACCAAGACTTGCTTGGATAAGTGGGCGAAACTTGTAGACGCGATCTTGCTAAGAGCGTCCACCTTCTTGTTTTCACCTCTTGGCACCTGCTTGATCGAAAACTTGCTGAAAGCCGCGAGGAGAGACTTGACTTTCTCCAAGTATCAAACCATGTTATCCTCCTTAGCTACGTATCCCCCCAGAATGTGGTTCGCGACAAGCCGTGAGTCCACGTAGGCCTCAAGGTTGCGGACTCCCTATCTAGCGGCGAGTTTTAAACCCGCAATCAACGCTTCATATTTTGCCTCATTGTTGGTGGCTGTGAACTCAAAGCGCAGGGCGTACGTAAACTCCATTCCTTTCGGATTCGTAAGAATGAGACCCGCTCCTGATCCATCCGTGCACGAAGATCCGTCCGTAAATAATACCCATGGTTCTGATGGAGTTTCATCTCGTTGCACGATTGGTCCTTCCTCATCCGGCTTCTCTATCAAGAAATCTGCCAAGATTTGGCCTTTAACAGTCGTCCTTGGTCTGTAAGATATGTTATGTTCTCCCAATAGAATGCTCCACTTCTGTAGCCTACCGGCCACATCTGGTCTAGAGATGAATTGTTTTATTGGTTGATCAGTAATAACTACAATTGGGTGCGCCTGAAAGTATCGGCGCAATCGTTTCGTAGCAAACACTAATGCCAAAACCAATTTTTCCATGGAAGAATAATTCAACTCTGGCCCTTGTAGTGTTCTACTTATGAAGTAGACCGGAGTTTGGACTGTGTCCCTATCCGTCATAAGTACCGCACTTATTGCTCCATGTGTGGCTGATAGGTACATGATGAGCTTCTCCTTGGGCCGGGGAGCTACTAGCATGGGGAGAGATGCAAGGTGTTGCTTGAGTTGACCAAAGGCTTCCTCAGCTTCCTTTGTCCACCGGAAGTCTCCCTTCTTAATGCACTTCTTGAGTGTTTTGAATAGGGGGAGTGACTTCTCCGCGGACTTTGATAAGAACCTGTTTAGCCCGGCCAGCTTCCCATTTAAGGATTGCACCTCTTTCCACGTCTGAGGGGATGGTAACTATATTACTGCGTCCGTCTTTTCCGGGCAAGGCTTGATGCCATTTGGATCAATCATATATCCAAGGAACATTCCTTCCGTTGCCCCAAACGTGCATTTCTTTGGATTCAGCTTCATATTAATACTCCTCAATGTGTCAAACGTCTCTTGGACGTCTCGGAGGAGCGCATCCTCCGTATGACTTTTGATGACTAAATCATCAACATAGACCTCCAAGTTGCGGCCTATCTGTGAGTCGAAGGCCTTGTCAACAAGCCGCTGATATGTTGCCCCGGCGTTCTTTAGTCCGAACGGAATTTTTGTATAACAGTATACGCCTTGACTAGTATGGAACGTCGTCTTCTCTGCGTCCTCTTCCGCCATCTGGATCTGGTGGTATCCTTTATATGCATCTAAGAAGCACTTAAAGGGATATCCACATAGGGATTCCACCTTCCAGTCAATCTCTAGTAACGGGTAACAGTCCTGTGGACAGGCTTTGTTCAGATCCGTGAAATCCACGCACATGCGCCAGCTTTCGTCATGCTTTTTGACCATGACTGGGTTGGATAACCACTCATGGTAGTATACCTCGCGCATGATACCTGCATCCACCAGTTTCCGTACTTCATCCAATATTAGTTGGCTGCGTTCGGGTGCCTGACCGCACTTCTTTTGCTTAACGGGAGGATATCCCAGGCGGATTTGGAGCTTATGTTCTGCTATCGCAGCGGTACACCCGTCATATGCTTGGGCTCCCATGCGAATACATCTAAGTTTGCTTTCAGGAGAGAGCACATGGCCCTCTTGTCGCTATCCGAGAGTGTTCCCCCTATGGATACCTCTTGTTCCGAGTAATCAGGATGGATTGCCACCTTCCAATTGGGAGGTGGTGATCCGTCTTTTGGGGGAACGGGTGAAACTGGTGTTGTCACGGCATGACACTCGGATGCTGGTATGATTGTGTTATAGATAGTGACAATTCCTCCTTCCACAGGGAATTTGATCATCCCGTGTGCCGTGGAGGGTACCGCTCGTATAGCCAGGATGCCTGGTCAGCCTATGATCCCATTGTATGGAGAGTGTGAGCGTATCACCATAAAGTTCATCCACGCCGTGGTGGAGTGCTCTTCATTCCCAATGGTTACAAGCAGACACAGCTGTCCTATTGGCCAGATGGTGTCTCCAATAAAACCGATGAGTGGCGCCGTAGCCGGTACTAATTGGCTCCTTATCTCTGGTCGTAACTGTACGAAACAGTGTTCGTATAGTACTTCTGCTGATGACCCTCCATCCACATACATACGGCGGACATTGTGTGTTCTAATGCTTATCTCAATAGTGAGAGACGCATCAATCACATCACTTGCCGTAATGGGAGGGAATGAGATTTCTCTGTCGCGCGAAATTTTTTGACTAATTTTCTGCCTTGTGCGGCGCTGCCTGGATTGGATCATGTATATAGTTGAAGGTTTGTCCTTTTGGTGATCCTTCTTGTCAGACTTCTTGTTGTCTTTTCCATCCTTCCAATCCTTGACCAAATGCTTGAGTTTGCCTGACTTGATCAGTGACTCAATGTGCTTCTTGAGCTGGATACATTCCTCCGTGCCATGGCCCTTGTCGTTGTGGAATTCGCAGAAGCGATTTCCTTGACGACGGTCCAGCGGGGTCGTCATTGGGGGAGGTCTCGGGAAATAGGCCCCTTTTGTCAGCAAGATCTCCCGGTAGGACATCTTTAGAGGGGTAAATTTGTCCTCCGGTCGTCCTCCTTTGTTTTGGCTCTTGTAATCTGAGCCCCTCCCACTGTTCTGGTTGTTTTGACCGCCCGACTGTCTCCTGGATTGGTCGTTCGATCGTTAGTTGTTTCCTTTTGAAGGATAGGCCGCGGCTACCGCGGTTTCTCCCTCTATGAAGTTTCTGACCCTTTCCATAAGGTCGTCATACCTCTCCGGACGTTTGTCATTGAGACGTCTGATTAATTCCCTGTCTGTTATGGCATGCATATAATCGGAAATTTTCAGAAGTTCCGGCATTGTCTTTGTGCGTGTGCATTCGTCATTGAAGTGTTCAGTGAAGGCCTCCGTAGACTCCCCAGGTCGTTGCTTCACGGTTGCCACTGAGACCGGGTCCCTATTATACTTCTTTCGCTGAGTATAATTATTCTTGAACGTAGTACGTAGTTCAGTGAAGCTATCAATGCTTCGCGGAGGAAGTCCCTCAAACCAATCACAAGCATTGCCGATCAAGGTTGAATTAAACATTTGGCACCATATAGGCATGGGCCATCGTTCAATTTTCGCCTGGGTGTCAAATATCTTTAGGTGATCATCCAGATCACCAGTCCCATCATAAGTCTTAACACACGCCAGCATGCGACGCTTTGTATCCTCAGAGTAATTCCGTATGCGGAGAGTAAAAGGATATTCCCTGGGATCTGCTCATGGACGGGTGAGACTAGGGTCACACCATGGGCGGGAAAGATCTTCTGCTTCCGTATCTCGATAATAGGGGCCGCCATAGTACTCCTCATTGTCTGGTGGCGGTGGAGGAGTACGCCTAGGTCGGCGACGCTTAGGTGGATGGTCATCCGAGTCCTCTCCTGATGGACCGGGAGAAGGGGGTGGTGCCCCATCCTTTGGGTGAGGACCGCTCTTGTGAGAAGAGCCAGGAGCCTTCTTCCCGGTATTCATCCTATCCCACACGCTTGTGCGGCGATTAGTTCTGGTTAGTTCCAGATCTTGTCGTTCAGGTGAACCGTCGGACTTCTCTCCCTCTTCTCTGGACTGTATTAGTTCCTGCATGAGACGATCCCCTATGCGTTCGAACACATTCCTGGGTTGTGGAGTTTCCTCAAAGAGGTTCCGCTCCTGAGGTCGTGTCCTTCGCTTTCTTTGAGTTTGAGAAGAGGTGCCTGGTCCGGCGTTGCCAAAGTTGAGCCTAGATTGGAGGTCCCTCCCGAGGTTCAACCTTGATGCAAATCCTGAGACGATCCTCTCGAAGTTCTACGTGAGAACTCGAGTGAGATCCTCCTCGTTAAGTGGTTCGACCTCTACTTCTTCCTCATTCGATGGTCTGCGTGGATCCTTGTTAGGGGGGTTGGGCGCACTCCCTAGATCAGGATTATCCAAGGTCGAAGTAGGTGGTGGGGTGACAGAGAACGTGCTTGTTATCCCCATGGACTGAAGACCACTTCGGTTGTTTGGTCCGCCAGCTTGGTGGCTAGGGGATCGATTGGGAATGAGTATCCCTTCCCCTGGGGACTTCCGATTTCCAGGATTTGTGTTCCTGGGGTTTCCCTGCGGATGCCCCTTCGTCATTGAGAATTCAAGATGAGATTTCGCTCTAGCTTAGTGTAATGGGTCCCACGGATGGCGCTAACTTGTTGATACAAAAGTTGGGTGATCCTTGCTAGACCCGAATTAGGCTTAATTCGGGTTGGCTGGACTCCGGCTCCTGCACCAAGTGAATTATCTGGTTGGGATCCTACACACTAAACAACACGCGTTAGGCTTACCGTGGGAATGTTTCCCATGATTAGACTCCGGCGTGAGAGTAAGTAATCGGTTAGGGTTATAGGAATCGAATGAGAGTTGAAAGTGTATAGAATGTAATACCTTTGTGGAACCCTTGGGGGTTCCTTATATAGGCAGTGAAACCCTAATGGGTTGTCACTGATGCTTCGGCCTTAAGGAAAGGATAATCACTATATTTAGATTGATTGTTATCTTTTAATTATGGTGAGTGAATATCCTTCCCTTTGGGATAAATCCTAATCATAGTAGGAGTATGATTCTGTCTAACCCTGCACCGGGCATGCCGGGCCGTGGGTCGCACACGTGTGTGCGGTTACTGTTCATCCAAGCCCATAAGCTCAAATAACATTATTCCCACACATTCGTGATGGGCCGGATACGGGTAGTACCCGTGGGCCGGGTTCATGACCCGGCTGGGGACTATACGTCATCATCTCCCATTATCACACACTAAGACCATCACCAGAAACATAAAATGACGGTACTAAAATATAGCATACATACATTTAACAAAAGAATGAACAAGACGCACCCAATAATCAGTGCGCAAGAAAGAAGGTAATTAAACCTCTTACAAAAAACCCGCGTAAAGACCACACACGGTCGCGGATCACTACAAGTGTACAAACGAGAATGTAAGCTAAATGACCCACCGGTGTCATACCTAATAATAACAATAACGATCGCTCTAACAAAAAGAAAGGTAACATCAAAACTATTGGGAATAAATTGTGGCCAGATCACTTGAGCGCTGACAAGAGGAAATCAAGCGTTGACAAGAGCAAAACAAACGCTGACAGCTTAAGTGTTGACAAGATAAAGTCAGGCGTTGATACATTGAAGACAAGCACTGATGGGAAGATATATTCTACGCGTTTATTGTATTCTAGATTACTTCTAGTAAAGATAGGAACAACAATGTATTTTCTATATTTATCTTTACCTAGAATAGCTGATACGTAGATTATTGTACAAGGCTTCTTATGTCTATAAAAGAAGACCTTTAGGTTAATGTTTCATATAAGTTTTCATTCGTAAACTACTTTCATTGTAAGCAAGTTTGATATCATTAATCAAAGTGAAAGTTTGTTTATATCTTGTGTGTTCTTGTTTAAATGTTAATTCCGCATAACACTTAGATTATCATAAACATATACAAAGGTTTCTCTAAGTGTATTACTTGATCTAATCTCGTATACATAAAGCTAAATCGATCTAAGTTTGGGATCAACAAGTGGTATTATAGCTTGTTGAGGAACTTTTGATCTTAAAGAACACAAGAACCCTAAAAATCACCAAAACCCTAATTTTCTCAAAAACCCTAACAACATCATGTCAGAAATAACCTCCTCCTCCTCCTCACCTTTACCAAACATCAAGATTCCCATGCTTGATGCAACCAACTTTGAATTGTGGAAATTCAACTTTGAGCAATATCTAGGGATCTATGACTACACACTATAGGAGATCATTAAATATGGAAACACATTCGATAAAGCCCAAAAGGTTGCTGATGCTATTACTCAAAGATCAGCTGTTGCTGGATGTTCTGAAGAAGATAAAAAAGAAAAACCTGAGGATGGTAGAGTTATGTCTTCTGAAGACATAGCAAAGAAAAGGGTTGACATTAAAACCCTAAATATTCTGAAAGTCTCTTTGGGAAGAGAGAACCAGCATAAATACAGAGGTTATGATTCAGCTAAAGACCTTTGGGCAGCTCTTGAAGTTGCATATGGTGGTAATGCAGATACCAGGGAAGAAAAGAAGAAACAACTCATGCATGATTATGTTGTTTTCAAAGCTCAACCCAATGAGAAGCTGAGTAGTGTGAGAAGCAGATTGCTTGACATTATAAGCAAATTGTCCTTCATGGGGACACAACTTGGTGATGTTGACATTAATGCTACTTTTCTTAAAAGTCTTTGTGAGGCGTGGAAGATTGAGGCAAGATCTATTCTTGCCAATAATACCTACAAAAGTTCCACATTTGATGACATTTACAACAAACTGAGGCTGTTGGAAGATGAAACTCTTTTAGAGCATGGAAGCAAGTCTACCAACAGTAACATGGCCTTCTTCTCTCATAGTGAAGGTCAATTCAATCAAAAGGACTCTTACATGCATCCAGTTACTGGATCATCATGTGTCAGCGCTGGAACAAGTCCTGTCAACGTCTCCTTTTCAGACACTGACACATTCAAAAGTGACTCCCCAAGAGTTAAACCTGCTGGTTTGGATTTGGATACTGTACGTGCTTATATTGCTTCTTTGCCCAATGGTTCAGTTATTACATATGAGGACCTTGAGCAGATAAGTGATGAGCACTTGGAAGAGATGGACATTAAGTGGAACATGGCTCTTGCTAGTATAAGAGTAAACAGGTGGAATAGAAGGTTTAAGAAGAAGATGACCTTCAATGCAAAAGACACAGCTGGATTTGATAAATCCAAAGTTGAATGCTACAATTGTCATCGTATGGGGCACTTCATGAGGGAATGCAGATCTCCTAGAAGATCTGATGTTGGTAAACCCTCAAGTCAAGTTGTTAAAGCTCAAGATCCTAAAGCCATGGTTGTAGTTCAAGGAATTGATGGTATGGGATGGGATTGGAGCTATCTGGCTAAGGATGTGGAAGAGGATAAAGCTTTGGTTGCTGAAGTTGAAGAAGAAGAGCATGTTGAATATGCTCTCATGGCACAATGATGCTTTTTGTAGTAAAGGTTGTAGGTTAAACACTGAGAAACTTAACAAAGAGGTGTTAAGATTATTAAGTGATGTGAGTACTGAAAAGTGCAAACTGTCTAATTACCAACTAGCTCTCACTCAAATTAAGAAGACAGTTTCTGAATACAAGAAAATGGAATTTGACTTAAAAGATAAAATAAATATTTTAAAACATGAGTTAAATGCTAGTATGGATATTAGAAACATCATGGAAAGGGTTAATGGTGAGTTACAGGCTAAGTTAGATGAGGCCATTAAGAATAAAGACAATGTTGGCCTTAAAATTTAAAAATTTAATAGAGCCACTCAAACCCTAGGAGACTGTGTGGGTAAACAAATGGATCCTAAGGACATGACTGGGATTGGGATGAAAGACTACTCTGTGGTTCCACCACCAGCTGGTGACTTCTATGGTGTCCAACAAAAGGACCTATCTTGGACTGGTTTGCCAGAACTCCAAGAGGAGGAATTCATTCCTCCACCAAGAGTTGTCACCCCAGTTGAAGAGTATCAACAAAAGTTGACTGACCTGAATGAATGGAAGAAAGCTAACCCTACATTATTTGTTAAGGGTGGTTGCTATGTGAAAGTCCCAATGAATCAACTCCCATTAAGGTTACTAACCCAATCACTGGTAAAACTGTTGACCTAGGCTCAAACACTGTTAGAAAACCTAGCATTAAGTATGCAGAGATGTATAGGAATACTAGATCACCTAAGAGCCAGGTTAGCAATGATGGAACAGGCTTCTTCTCTTCTAGACCTAGGGTTGTGTCTAGAAAAGCTTGTTACACTTGTGGTAGCTTTTCACACTTGGCATATAAGTGTGTCAACGCTCCCAAAGCCAGCGCTGACAGGAACAATTTCAGCGCTGACAGGAACAAAGTCAACGTTGTTAAGAAGTCAAACGTTGTCAGACCCAAACCTTGTGTGCAGCAAAGTCCACAAGTGATTAGACCTGCCCCATTCTTTACTAGAGGGTCTAACACCAATGGACAAAGACCATTTCAAAAGACAAACACTTGGTCTAATAGGCAATGGGTTTCTGTAGCAAACCCTAGGTTCAACGCTGATAAGGGTAATTTCAGCGTTGACAAGACAAATTCCAACGCTGACAGAAACGTGACCAGACCTAAATATTTGCAACCACAGGGTAAGGGGTCTAAAGCTTCTTCAAGCTTAACATGGAGACCCAAGAAAGATCAAAACCCTAATGATAATGGGATTTCAATGACCTGCAACAGATTTAATTACATTTCAAAGGTCATTACAAAACCTATTAGGGTTAACTGGGTTTTTCATCCTAAGAAGGATGAAAATGGGGTTGTTATGAGAACTAAGTCTGTTCTTATTGAACAACCAGATGAATCCAAGTCTTCTAAGGCTTGGGTTTCCAAAGAAAACTAATTTGTTTTCTTTATGTGCAGGGCATTCAAAAACAGGTCAATGATTATGGATATTGGGATAGTGGATGCTCAAGGCACATGACAGGGAAGGAAGATTATTTAACTAACTTCACTCCCATTAAGGATGGTGATAAGGTTTACTTTGGAGGCGGATATGGCACTATCACAGGCAAAGGAAACCTTCTCACCAAGAATTTGCGTTTTGAAAACGTATTTTTGGTAAAAGAACTTGATTACAATCTCTTTAGTGTATCACAAGTTTGTGATAACAAAAATAAAGTTTTGTTTACTGATACTGAGTGTTTGGTGTTAAGCAAGGATTATAAGATCCCTGATGAGAAATATATTGAGTATAGAACACCTAGGCATAAGGACATATACAATGTGAATCTGAATGGGATTAGAATGAACAATAATATGTCTTGTTTTTATGCTAAAGCTTCAGTAGATGAGAGTAATTTGTGGCATAGGAGACTAGGGCACATAAATTTTAAAAATATAAATAGGCTTGTGAGACTTGGCTTGGTTGATGGTTTGCCTGAGAAGGCCTTCCACAATGACCACTCTTGTGTTGCATGTCTTAAAGGCAAGCAACACAAGGTCTCATTCAAGTCCAAACAGGTGCACTCTAGTACTAGACCTCTTCATTTGCTTCATATGGACCTCTTTGGTCCAACCAATATAGAAAGTTTGAATGGTAAGTCATATTGCTTTGTTATCACAGATGACTTTTCTAGGTTTACTTGGACATTCTTTCTAGCTATGAAGAGTGACACAACTGATATTCTAATTGATTTTATCACTCAGATTGAGAAGAGGTCTGGCAATGAAGTTAAAATGCTTAGGAGTGATAATGGTGGAGAATTTAGGAATAATAAGCTAGATGATTTCTGTGCCAGGAAAGGAATTACTAGGCAATTTAGTGTTGCCAGAACCCCACAGCAAAATGGGGTTGCTGAGAGGAAAAATAGAACCCTAATTGAAGCAGCCAGAACCATGTTGGCTGATGCTCATTTCCCAATAGCTTTTTGGGCTGAGGCTGTTAATACAGCTTGTTATGTTCAAAATAGTGCATTGGTTAACAAAATTCAGAACAAAACACCTTATGAGTTACTTTGGGGTAGAAAACCTAATATTGGTTTTCTTAGACCTTTTGGTTGTCATGTAGTAGTTTTAGACACTAGTGATGCCTTAGGTAAATTTAGTGCAAAAGGTGATGAAGGTTACTTCGTGGGGTATTCAGTGCAGAGAAAGGGATATAGGGTTTATCTTAAAGAGGAAAAACGTATACTTGAAAGAGTACATGTTAGGTTTTTAGAGAATAAACCTAGTGATCTTGAAAGTGGTCCTAATTGGTTGTTTGACTTGGAACCTTTATCTAGAGCTTTAAATTATATGCCTGTCACTAATCTAGACATTGTTAAGGTAACTTCAAATGTTGTGGAGGAACAAGTTGTTGATGTTTCAGGTACACAGGTTCATGAAAAGGTTGGATCACAAGCAGAAAAGACATCTCCTAGACAAGAATATGTTACAATTCCCATTTGGACAGATGCTTTTGCTGCTGCTGCTGCTGGTGGTAAAGATAATGGTGGTCTCCAAGTACCACCAGATACAAACATGCATGGTCCTTCAGGCGCTGACAAAGGCAAATATAGCGCTGACAAGACCAATTCAGACGTTGATGGTTCAGACGTTGACAACAACAGTTCAAGCGTTGTTAGCCCAAGCGCTGACAAACAAGGTTCAGGCGTTGACAACACTTCTGCACACCTTTTCTCTTCCATTTTTGAACAAGGTGAACCTTCCAATTTATATGAAGAGGTTCATCCTCATGTTGATGAAAGAGAGTCTGATGAAGAAGATATTGGCAACATGGAGAATGAGGTTGAGGACACCAGACTTTTTGAAGGAGGAGTTCTCACTTCCACTATGAAGAATCACCCCACTTCTCAAATCATTGGTGATATTATGACTCCAGTTCAGACTAGAAGATCTCATCAAGGTCTTGGTGGGTTTATTGCCAATATTCACAAGAAGGTTGATACCCCTCTTGTGCAAGCATGTTTGTTTGCCTGTTTTCTGTCACAACAAGAACCTAAGAAAATATTTGATGCTCTCAAAGAACCAAGTTGGGTGGAAGCAATGCAGGATAAGCTTCACCAATTTGCAATTCAGGATGTTTGGGAGCTGGTTGATTGTCCCAGATATGTCAGACCTATAGGGACAAGATGGGTTCTAAGAAACAAGAGAGATGAAAGAGGCATTATGGTCAGAAACAAGGCAAGATTAGTGGCTCAGGGATATACACAAGAGGAGGGGATAGACTATGAGGAGGTCTTTGCACCAGTTGCAAGGATTGAAGCTATAAGGATCTTTTTAGCCTATGCATCCTGCATGGGCTTCACTGTCTATCAAATGGATGTCAAGAGTGCCTTCCTCTATGGAACTATTGTTGAGGAGGTTTATGTGATGCAACCTCCTGGTTTTGAGGATCCAGAGAATCCAAACAAGGTGTATAGAGTCAAAAAGGCTATGTATGGACTTCATCAAGCCCCAAGAGCATGGTATGGTACTTTGTCTACTTACTTAGTGGACAATGGATTCAAAAGGGGCACCATAGATCAGACACTATTTACAAAGAATAAAGGTAAGGATGTGTTGCTTGTTCAGGTCTATGTTGATGACATCATTTTTAGGTCTACTGATCCAAAGATGAGTGAGGATTTCTCCAAGCTTATGACAGACAAATTCAAGATGAGTGCTATGGGGGAGATGAACTTCTTTCTTGGTTTACAAGTTCAGCAGAAAGAAGATGGTATCTTCATCTCCCAGGATAAATATGTGGCTGAGATCTTGAAGAAGTTTGGCTTTTCTCCACATGAAAAGAGGGCTACTACTCCTATGGATAGAGAACACCCTTGCGGAAAGATTGGAGATGGGAAAGATGTTGATGTCAGACACTATAGGTCCATGATTGGATCATTGATGTACCTTACAGCCTCCAGACCTGACATCATGTTTGCTGTGTGTGCTTGTGCACGCCATCAAGTGACTCCCAAAGAATGTCACCTTTATGCTGTGAAGAGGATCTTTAGGTACCTAAGATGTTATCCTAGTCTTGGTTTGTGTTACCCAAAGGATTCACCATTGGAGCTGATTGCATATTCAGATAGTGACTATGGAGGTGATAAATTTGATAGGAAATCCACAACTGGTGGATGTCAGTTTCTTAGGAGCAGGTTGATATCTTGTCAATGCAAGAAACAAACAGTGGTGGCTAATTCTACAACTGAAGCTGAGTATGTGGCTGTAGCTGCTTGTTGTGGCCAAGTTTTGTGGATTCAGAACCAGCTGTTGGACTATGGGTATAATTTCATGCATACAAAGATATTTGTTGACAATAACAGCACTTTATGCATCATTAAGAATCCTGTGCATCATTCTAAAACTAAACACATAGAAATTAGACACCATTTTATAAGAGATTGTTTTGAGAAAGGTTTAATACAACCAGATAGGGTTGACACTGAGGAGAATGTGTCAGATTTACTAACTAAACATTTTGATGTTGGGAGGTTTCAATACTTGGTAACAAGTATTGGAATAATCAATCTCACATAATCTGTGTTTTAGAGTCTTTTTGTAAAAGTATGTACAGGATGATGCATTGTTATTGGTCTCATTAATGATTTAGATTTTCCACAATATTTTTTTAACAATGACAAAGGTTGCTTGAACGCTGATAAGTGTTTTTGTGACGTTGTTAGCAATATATTTTTCTAACGCTGACAAAGCTTCCCTCAATGCTGTCATGTGTTATCGGGGCGTTGTCAGCAACAAATGTTAGTTTTGTGGTTTTCAATCTAAATGTGCAGGTGGTGTTAGCAGTATACCATTGGATACAGAGTTGCTTATGGATCAATGGAGCAGCATTTGGACAAGTTTTTATTTATGGATGATGGTTGGAATTTTTAATTCCTATCTTGACATAAATTTTTATGTTCATGCATATTTTTAGCAACTTATGTATCATAGTTTAAGGGGAGTTTTAGGAACCTTTAGGTTGTTTGGGTATCCATATGATACTCTTATCACAATTCTAGATTGTGTCCACAGGTGAGTATGAGTTAGTTTTACTAAATCATGAGGCACTGTAGTATGCAAAGTTGATATACTATGCATGCTGCCAAGACATTTTTGGCCTAGAATTGGTTGTGGTCTGTTGGGAGACTTGGGAATAATTTTGTTATGGGATTTACCTGGGAGTAACAAGGAATTTTATAAGGTAACTTGGTTGTTAAGAGTTTTGGTTAGCAAGGGACACTAGAGGACTGTTATGTCTATCTTGTTTAAGCAAGTGTGCATAACTGGACAGTGCTTGCCGCCCTATAATAATTATCAGCTTTTTGGTTATCTTCTCTAGGATAAATTACTTTGTTAAGGTCATTTTTAATTTTTAAACATTTTTATTTTTGGACGCTGACAAGTATATTTTCAAGCGTTGTTGTGACCAATTTAGACGCTGACATGGCTATAGGCAAACGTTGACAAGATTATAGCCGTTGGGCGTTGATAGGTTATTTTTGACCGTTGACACTCAATGGGTCCTACCCAGTTGTTACTTTTTGACATATTTTTAGGCCGTAATTTTGGGGAGTTGATTACTCTCATTTAATGCATGAGATAAACTTTTTATTTTTCAATATTTTCATGATTACATTTTGAAAATACTTGCCTATTTTTGGGCCAATCACATGCATTTTCTTCTCCTATAAATTTGGCTCCTATTTTTAAACAAGATACCTATAATTCTTGTCTAACACAATTTTCTCTTATCAACTTCATCTTCATCAATCATTTTAAACAGCTTTCAACAATGGCACCAAAGTTTAAACCATCAGAATTGGAATTGGGGTTCAGAAGTCAACACAACATGATCGCGTATCTTGAAGCTGATGATACTCTGTTTCCCCAATACACCCAAATGGTGGCGTATTTGAACGCATCTCCTATTAGGTATGCTCTTTCTCATGCACCACTCATTCCAGTCACACATATTAAACAGTTTTGGAACACTGTCAGTTCCTCAACAATTAATAGAGTGACTACATTAACTTCTATTGTTCATGGGCGACCTTGGGTGGTTACTGAGGCTTTGGTACGCCAAGCCTTGCATCTTGATGATGCTGATGGTATAGCCACCCTTCCCATTAGTGAAATATAACAAGGTCTAAGGGCTTTGGGTTATCCTTTTCCTGATGAAGGAACTTTAAACAAATATCATAAACAGGAGTTTCCCCCAGCCTGGAAGTACCTAATACATGTCCTCCTTCAATGTTTGAGTCCCAAATGTACTGCACACAATGAGATCAATAGATCTATTGCCAGTGCTATTGTGTGCATTGCAACTGGGCAAAAATTTAATTATTCTAAAATGATTTTTGAGGGCATGTGTAAAAACAAGGGGAACAAAATGACTTTAGCTTATCCCCGATTTTTAGAAATGGTTTTTGATGTTCAAGGATACTGCACAAGGGATCATAATGATTTTTATGAGATCCCTGTGCAAAAGAAAGCAATTTTTATGAAGATGAACTCACCCCCCATCGTGACCTACCCTTAACCCAAGCCATGCTTTCTGTCATTACAGCAGCACAACCCCAACAGGACCCTCAACCCCAAATTGACCCAATACCTGACCCATTACCTTCACCTGAACATATGCAAATTGACCAAGAACCCTTCAACGCTGACACATTCAATGTTGGCGTTGATGTGCCTATTTCCAACGTTGACACACAACCTTCACAAACCCAAACACCCCTTAACCAACCCACATCCACCCAATCCACATCATCTACCACACCCCTTGAATATAGGTTGATTAAACGCCAAAGGACTACTAGAGTGTTCTCCTCTGGTGGTCCTAGCCATGTAGCAGAGAGAACCACCACCACAAGTGTGGCTTGTGCTATGGATGAGGCTGGGACTATTGGTTCTGGCTTAGAAGCTGGCCAAGACAGTCCCACCATCATTAAGTCCTCATCCATGCCCAATGAATCTGACTTGGGAGGTCAAATCCCCATTTTAGAAGAGGGCATATTGGAACCAATGACCCTAATTGAATTGACGGCAGTCTGCATGAGCTTGCAAAAGCAAAATGCAGACTTGGTGCAAGTTGTCAGCTCACAAGGCCTTGAACTCAAGCAATTGAGGGAGAGGATTGTTGTTTTGGAGACTGCAAGTGCAAGGAGAGGTATGGAGGAATCTTCCAAAGGGGAGGAAGATCCAATAAATGTGAGTGATAAGGGCAGCCATGATGGTCAATCTTTGGATGTTGTTGAGGCCCTTACAAGTTTGAAGAAACAGACAGGTTTTGATACGTCCTTAGTCTCTCCTACAAACTTAAATTTATCATTTACAGCCATGTTGGAGGATATTGCAAAAGGCGCTGAGGCAGGAAATTTGGGCGTTGACAAGGAGAATTTGGACGCTGACAGAAATATTTTGGGCGCTGACACAACAAAATTAGGCGTTGACAGACCTGCACATGAGGGTGATGTATCCCAGTCATCATCCATCATCAAGGAGGTTTCTTCACAGGTATCAACATCTACCTTACCAACAATTGATCCATTAGATAAGGGTAAGGGTATTATGGTGGAAGAGGTTGTTCTAAAGAATGCAGATCAAGTTGAGTTTGATAGAAGGTTGGCTGCACAAATCATGGAACAAGATAGAAAGGAGGTGAAAGAATCGCCATTTGTTGTCACTTCAGAAGAGAGAGAAGGAAGTGATGAAGCTAGCTCAGACTCAAGTGTCATGATCATAGAACAGCCAGAAAGACTTGAGTATGGAGATGAGTTGGCTAAGGAGAAATTGAGAGAATTGAAATTGCAGGTTGACTTTGATATGCCAGAGGTGGTTCAAATGTATCATGCTTGGGAAGAAAGATGTATGGAGAATCCACATTTGACCATTTCAGATCAGATATGGGGTTTGGAGATTCTCCTCAGAGTACAAAAAGACTGCCAGGTTATTTTGAAACACAAGGCAAGCAATATTCTCTCAGAGTTGAAAAGGGATAGAAGGGAGCTATACTGCATGTTGCTCAGATGTCATGGAGTAGGATGGACTTATCAGAAATTGAGGGCATTGACATTTGATGAGTTGGAATGCAAAGCTTCTCCCATTTGGGTTAGAGTGCAGGAGGCAAACACTCTAAGACTTCTTTCTGATGAAAGGAAAGAAGAACTTGCAGAGGAAATGGATCTCAAGAAAGCAATGTTTGTTCCCAGACCAGTGAAAAAGGGAGTTTCTCTTGAGTTTCCCAAAGATATGGATCCATTGTATCCAAGTGAAGCTGTCATAAGAAGGAGCCTCAAGCTCTCACCATTAGAAGCTTCAGATATGGTACAAGTGTTACCACTAGATTCCAGAAATCCAATTGTCAGCTATGAAGAAGATGAATGTGGATTTTGGAAGATTGGCAGGTATGGAAAAGAGGTGCACACTTTTACCACTCTCATATCTTTGTTTGCAAGTTGTGATAGAGAAGACTTGGTAGATCTATGGAGATTGTTAGAAGCCAAGTATGAGGCTGAAGCACCAACTTCAGTAAATGGAATAAAACTGTGGTCCACATTCAAGAGAATGTGTGGACCAAAAGATGAGGATCCTGCTATTTGGAAGGATCTTTAATAAAACCTAATAGATTCGGATCTTTAAGCTGCTAGGCATGATTATCATTCATATGATTTAACATAGCAGAATTAGAACAATAATCATGAACAAGGTGTTGTGGACAAGATGAATTTTCCCAAACGTTACTTGTATTTATTAAACACAAATAACACCTAGACGTGTATACATTGAATCCCACGTCTAGACACACGATATGCTTGTAGGTTACATTGTGAATGATTGTTATGAATAAAACCTACGTAGGGTATGTGTTTATATACTACACATAAACCCTTGTTACAAGGAAACTAAATAAGATATTTAGTAAATAAGATATTTAGTAAATAAGATATTCACTAAATAATATATTCACTAAATAATATATTCATTAAATCTTTTATCTTCTTGCAATATATCTGTTAATGCAAGTAATGCCTAAAAACATTATTAGTGTTAACTAATCTTTCTTAGTTTTGATCACAACAAACCATACAACACATTTAGTGTAGAAACACAAAATGAATTATTTAACTAACACTATCATCAAGTTAATAATCATATCACTAACCTTTCTTAATCATACTTAGTGATCATCAAAATGATTATCCTTAAAACTCACTTTTGCTAATAAGACAAAAGACTTTTTAATAAACTTTCTTTTTTAGAAAATGTTTTATTAAAATGGAAAATGAAAATTTGAAAATGGCATATTCCAAATGCTGTTAGAATATCCTTTGAAGGGTTCAAATACCTCAGATATTCCCACCCCACTAAAAGACAAAAAATGGAGCGGAGTCTAGTGGCGGTACCTTAAGTACCTACGCGGTACCTTAGCGATATGGTACCGCGGGGTGAGATAAGGTACCGCGCACAGTAGCCGTTATAGATCCGTTGTAACTTTGTCTCCTTTAAATAGTGGGTCAAATCTCATTTTCCAGCAAGCCTCTTGGACGTTTTTCTCAGCCCTTTTTCTGTTTTCTATAGCATAATCATTAGTAAATGATCACTTAATTTGTTAAGGATGTTTACATATGATTATCCTCTTGATCCCCTCCTTTACCATGTCCAATGAGAAGATCACTCACTCACTAGTGTAGTGATAAAGATGAATTTATGAGCTAGTCATATTCATCATGATACCTTTGTGTTTTAGGTCAATCCAATGTATTTATGAATACTTGGACTAGTTGTGTTCATCCAAGTTATTTGTGAATACTTGGATTTGTTGTGTACATCTATTGCATATGTGTTTGCTTGGATTTGTGTTGTGTAAACCCAAGCTACATGTGTGTACTTGAATAAGTCTAGTTGAGTTGTGATAGATTTGATTAGGAGTTCTCACTAAACTATAAAGTGATGTGGTTGTGTCATGTGAGTTCTCACTAAACTTTAAAGTGATTAGTAGTTATGTTGTGTGAAGTTCTCACTTAGCTTCAAAGTGAAGAGTCGTGAAGATTGGTTCTAGCTTTCGTTTAGAACTCGACATCTAGCCTTGTGTCGTAAAATGGTGAAGTAGGCAACATCGTGAAGATTGGTTCTACCTTAAGATTAGAACTCGACATCTAGCCTTGTGTCGTTAAATTCTGAAGTAGGCAACGTCGTGTAGATTGGTCCTAGCTAAATATTAGGTCTCGACATTTAGCTTAGTGTCAGAAAATAATGTAAGCAACGATGTAAGGTTTTCTCCGCCGAGAAGGGAGCTTGTGGATATAGTGGAAATCTCGAGTAGGTGTACTCGAGGAGTGGAGTAGAAACGAGGATAGAGCCTCGTTGTCGAACCACTATAAATCTTGGTGTCTTCCCACTAGGTTGTCTCCTTCCTTGCTCTTTACTTATTTCATTATCATTATACTTGCTTATTATTCTTGCTAGTGCATTTCAATTGAACCTAATCATTATGCTACTTAGCTTTAAGTAAAAGATAGTTTTGATACAAACCAAATTGAAAGAAATTTTAATTTGGTCACCAATCGAAGAGAAACTATTCAACCCCCCCCCCCCCCCCTTCTAGTTTCTACAATTGGTATCAGAGCGATGGTCACTCAAGATCTTTGAAGTATATTGTACTTTAAAACTTGGATCGATCCATTATCTCCTCAAATTAGAAGGTCTAGTTGTACTAAAGTTTCTCTTTGGTCAAAACTATGTTTTCTTTGAAAAATAGGTCTTTTAATTGATAACATTGCATCCCACTTAAGATTAGTAGCCTTTATGCATTTTAGATATACTCTTGAAATGTATCTACTAGTTTGCATCTTGCTTTGTGTAGGTACTCATGAAGACCAATCACTTAATTGGTTGTGGATTGAGTTACTTGCACTTGTAGAAGAATCATTTTCATTGATCTTTAACATCTTTGAATGATGATACCAAGATGATTGGGAATGATACTAGTCCTTGAAGACTTAGTACTCATCATAGTCATTGATTGGGCATAGCACTTATTCCTTCATAGATTGCTCTTTGTGGCCAATGTACGCTTTCGTTCTTCCACACGCCCTTTGATCATTCTTTTGATCATTGCTTGACTATGTGCTTGTTCTCGGCATCCTTGCCTTGACATTTATTTGTGGTTTGTGCTTCTTTTCTTTATCCTCTCAAACCTTCATTGCTTGGATACTTGACTCACTATGGTGATGTAGAGTGAGTTAGTAGAAGCTTAAAGTATCAAGCATGATTTCTATGGTTTGCACCCATACGGTTAGTAGGCCCTTTGTGGGAGAGAAAGTGAATTAATACCTTGCTCATATTTTGGTTTAGACTAAGACTATTATTGAAAGTGATCTTAGTCTATACTCGAATAATTGCTTTGTGCTTATTCATTACCAAAGTCGTTTAACGTTTCGCCGGAAAGGCACGTCTTAAACCACCATATATGACACAAGCTCCTCGTTACCACTATTTGAAGATTGTCATTAATCCCTTGAGCATTGATCCTAGTCTTGATTCACTTCCCTTGACTTCTCTCCATTTAGTCGTTTTGCTACGAGTAGTCGTTTGTCCGTTTCGGTTCTTTTCGATCTTGATTTAACTCGTAATCCTTCGTTAAGGCATATTGCTTAGTGTTATGATGATCCAATGATATTCTAAAAGGCTCATGATTTAATTTCAAGTATTTTAGAAAAACTGGATTTTCAAAATTTGACGTTTTTCAGAGATAGAAACCTGCCTCTGCAGGCGGTTCCTTATCTCCGCGGCTCAAACCCGCGGTTCCTTATCGATAAGGTACCGTGGGCAGTAACTTTTGTCAGAGCGCCAGTTTGTGTTTTTTATTCTTTTCAAACCAAACTCTCTCTCTCTCCCAAAAACACACAGCCGACGGGTTTTACCTTTTCCACCATTGTTGAAGCTTCCAAAACCTTCAATCACTCAAATTAATTGATTCCAAGTTGTGGGTTTCACTCATCCTTCATCTAACATCAATTAATTGTAAGTATTTTCTTTCAATTTCATCTACTTTGTTCTAGGGTTCATCCTTTCATAATTGGGGATTTTTAAAATTGAAATTAAATTAAAACCTTAATAGGAATGTGGGTTGACATGGTAATCTTACTATGATTCCTTAGGTTGATATTCATTAAGATTTCACTAAAACCCACTTGTAGAACAAACCCAAATTTAGGCTAAATGATTTTGGTTGAATTATGGATTTGAGATGAACCCATGAACAAGTAGGTAATGACATTGTTAATGCTTACCTAAAAACCTTGTTTTGAAAAACCAATGTCCTAATCCATTGTTGATATAACATAGATCATGTGTTCTTGGTCAATGATGGAATAGACACATTGTGAACATGAAAATGATATGGATTCAATCCTATGTTTGTCAAGAAATTGATATAACACATTTTCATTTTTCGTTTTCCTTTTTGATTTTCATATGAGTGATTGGAGAAATATTGTCTTGTGTTTGTATTTAGGTACTTAATCATGCCTTCTCAATATCAAAAAGATCATCAATTCACTAGAGATTATATGCCCGACATCTCTCAAACCTTTGTTTCCCCTCAACTCCAAAACGCTTATCCATCCCTTTCCTCTCGTTGTTTCCATGAGGGTAGGATTGTAGACTCAAGAATAGCGGGAGATAATTATATCAACTCTATGTTCGAGCTAATTGGGTTTGATTGTTTGCTTTACATAGACGAGGTAATTTATCCCTTGTTCCTTCTTGAGTTCTTGAGTTCTTTAGTACTTACTCCATGCTTGAAATCAACGACCAAATCTTTATCCGTTTCTTATTGAATGGTCAAATCATTCAATATTCCCTCGATGACTTTGGTGATATTCTTGGTGCGCCATTTGAAGGCACTTGTCGTTTCACGGATAAGTGGAGACTAGATGCTCTCTTGGAGTCAAACGACAAACCTCCAAATGACACCACCGAAGTTGATCTAAATTTCATCCTTGAAATCATCACGAAAGAGCGTAGTGGAAACATTGTGAGAAGCCTTCATACAAATGTGCGAAATGTGAATAGGTATGAAGTGCTCTCAAGCGACCTTAAGGATTATATGCTCCAATGGGAAAACATCCTTAGGGAAAATGTGTTTTGTCTTGGTAGGAACCGGGATCATATCCCGGCTTGCATGGGGCATATGTTGTTTTGCCTGTTTACTTCCACCAAGTACAATCTTGCATATTACATCGCTCGACGTATAAATTATTCTCTTTCCAAACCCAAAACAAACCTCCCTTATGCTATGCTTCTTACTCGCCTCTTTAGAAGGGTTGGTCAAGATTTTCCTCAACTCGATCTTTCTCGCTTTCACCCGGTTCAACGGGTTATGTTTCCTATTCAAGAGGCGTATCAACGAAAGCCAAGAAGTGACCGTGGTTCGAGAAAATCCGACCATCAAGAGCCGGATGAGGAGGACACCGATATGCCACCAAGTGATGGTGATGGCATCGGTCCTAGTTCTCATTTTGACTCTTCGAGCAACTCCCATCCATCCTCAAATCAATTCGAGGATGATTTTGAAGACTTAGCTCCTCCTCCTCACCCTTCTAGTGATGTTCCTGAAGATCTCAATATGGAGCATCTTTATCGTGAGAATCTTAGAACCCAGGGAGAATTACATGAAAACCGAGTGGAGTCAAGAAAAGGGTTCAAGTATTTGGGAAAGATGATCAAGGGTTTAGGAAAGAAAAGGAGGTGAAGACTTTGAAGTTGTGTCAAAGTTTGGATTTGATGGTTTAACATTTGGTTATTAACACTTTGGTTTAGTTGTTTATTAACTTGTCTTGCATGCTTGGATTACCATTTATTTTGATCCTTAATGTTTATTATGCCATCATGTTTGTGTTTTACATAGCTTTGTGCATGCCTTTTGATAGTTAGCTTATTAGATTATGATCTGTAGTTAACTTTGGCTTGTGAAACTTTTGGGACAAATCTGGGTTTATCAAAAACTGGGATGGGAAATTTTTGAAAACCTTCTGGTCGCGGTTCCATATCGACCCGCGGTTCCTTATCGATAAGGTACCGCCGGTCCTAGATAAGGAACCGCCGGCCACTGTGCACGACAACATCTTTACTTTACACTGTTTTCTTAATTTTGTGTAAACCTTGCATGATTTTCAGTAATAAACTGCACATTTCCTAAACTAGGGTATCTAAATTCATTATTCACCTAAAATGATTTTAACCCATTACTAGTTTGGATCATCCCCTCAACCATTTAAACCCACCTTGTTTGCCATGCTCTTCACACATCAAACATACTTCCCTAAACCTTAAACCGCTCTAATCAACCATGGTCTGTACCAAAACCTCAAACACTTCCAAGACCTCCACCCCAAGAAAAACACTCAAAATAAGGGTTAAGGTAGCTAAGCCTAACTCTTCACCTTTCCACACACCTAAGAATGAGAATGCTCCTATCCTCATTTCTTCATCACCTTCCCCACCTCTTGCACCATGCAAGACTTCTTCCACCCATGGTAATAACCACTCCATTGGTTCTACCTCCTCTTCATTCAACTCTAGAATGAATGAGCTTTCTTCACCCTTCACTCCAAGTGCACCCTTGGAAGTAACCACACAACCTCAACCAATCCAAAGCATTCCTTTTGGGAATGACTTTGATGACATTTTGGTGACTTCACCATTTACCCCTCACAACTCACCAATTTCACCAACCTTGGAGAACTTTCCTCCACACTCACCCATTTTCCCTTTGGGGAACATGCCTCCTCTTTCACCCACATCACCCTTGGAGAACATGCCTCCTCCACCTCCACCCAACTCAAACATCCCAATTTTGGGTGTCCCACTTTCCCTCCTCTTGGGTGATCCTTACTTTGGGTTTCAACAAACTCATGGTCCTAGATGTCCATGTTGTCTCTACAACCACTTCCTCATCCAAAACCTAAGGATGGATATGTATGGACTACATAGGGGTTTGCAAGATTTCTTGCTTACTTTGTTCTCTATGCCTCCTCCTAGGAGATGAATGATGGAGTTGTCTTAATAAGAGTTTTCAACAAAACCAAGCCTAAGAAAACTACTTATCTAGATTGTATGATAAGCTAACTATATATTAGTTAGTTTTATTTATCTTTGTACTTGTTTCCTCATTAATGAATGTTTCTTGTTGTTGTGTTATGGATTTAGCTTTGTGTGATTCTATCCTTTTGTGCACACTAATCAACTTTAATTTGAAATTAAAATTGAACCTAAATCTATCACAACCCCTAAACTTGACTAAAATTGGTTCAAAATGATATCTAAATTATTTTGTCATCCTTTGTCAAGACATTCTTTGTGAATGTGTTGCTTTATGCAACCCTAGCATATTTTGGTTCTAATAGAGGTAAAATTCCAAGATTTGCAACTTTTTGAAAAAGTCTTAGTTTTTCCCAAAACCCAGGAAAAACATTGTTTAAAGTCCACTGGACGCGGTTCCTTAAGGACCCGCGGTTCCTTAGTGATATGGAACTGCCGGCTCATATAAGGTACCGCGGCCAGAAAGTGACTTTTGACGAATTTTTGGTCAAAACCTTTAAACCCTATTCCCAGTCAAGATTCCTTGTTTACTCAAATTGACTAAACATTCCTTGACAATACACATTTTGTATTCAAATTCTTACCTTGATTACATTTTACTTATACCCCAACCTTGAGATTTCATTCTCACACCTTCCCAACCTTGAGAATTCATTCTCACATAACCTTGAGATATCATTCTCACACTCTCACAATGCCTAACTCCTACATTCCTAACCTTGACATTTCTTTGTCACAACCCCACTCACCCAAAGCTTCCTCATCCAAGCTTTCAAAGAAACCGAAAATATCGGTTCGACCCGTTTGGGTTAAGAAGAATGAACCATCTTCGTCCAAACCACCCAAAAACCCTACCTTCTCTCCAATCAAGTATTGGAATGAGACTTATACCATAAACCCCATCACCGGAGCAAAATAAAATGTTCCACCACCACCACAATCCTTCAATACCCCCCAACTCAATGACCTTTCCACCTTCCCAAACCTCACAAGGCATTGTGAAAACATTCCCAAACCCCTTACCCCACCACCACCAAACCCTAAGTTTGATGCCATTCCCCCATCAAACAATTTTGTGTTGCATCATGGATCCCCGTGTGATTGTTGCCGATTTCAATAAATTGAACTTGCTCATGTGTATGAGAAGTTAAATTTTCTTGAAGTCCTCCTCACTCGACCTCCTATTCAAGTTTTCGTTCTGGTGGACAAAACTTCGAATGATGCATCGTCGTCTTTTTAGTTTTATTTTATTTTTAGCAATCTTGGAAAATATCACTATTAGACTAGCTTATGCTTAGTGGTTTATTTTCCATATTTATTGCTTTTAGATACTCATACTATGTGTATGACTATCTTCTTTGTTGTATTATTTTTTTAACTTTTGTGTTTTTTGTGTGCTATCTAATTAGTTCTATTTTTGAGTTGATCTTGGTTAAATTTTTACAATTGCTTATGGGTGATTCCATCAATTCTAAAGCTTTAACCCATTGACAAGCTTATCATCTTCATTTTATTGAAGTTTGATTTTGTCAATTACCTCTTTGGATATACTTAGCAAAATACTTGCTTCTAATTTGAGATTTCTTCTCTTTCTCCCTCTCAAGTTACTTAGTAGGTAGTGATCATATATACATTGGTGTTTCTTTCCTTTCTACTAACCTTTGTGTAGCATGTCACCTTAGCTCACAAACTTGGTGCCCCGAGCAAGGGGGAGCAACCACCAAGGGGGAGCTACTAGCAAAGTTCGATGCACTTCAAAGACTTATGTTAACCTTTTTGCTACGACAAAGGGGGAGAAATGATAGTGATAAACTAGTTAATAATTCCATAGTTTGTGTTTATACGTAAATGAGTTTATCGTTTGTCGTAATCAAAAAGGGGGAGATTGTTAATGCAAGTAATGCCTAAAAACATTATTAGTGTTAACTAATCTTTCTTAGTTTTGATCACAACAAACCATACAACACATTTAGTGTAGAAACACAAAATGAATTATTTAACTAACACTATCATCAAGGTAATAATCATATCACTAACCTTTCTTAATCATACTTAGTGATCATCAAAATGATTATCCTTAAAACTCACTTTTGCTAATAAGACAAAAGACTTTTTAATAAACTTTCTTTTTTAGAAAATGTTTTATTAAAATGGAAAATGAAAATTTGAAAATGGCATATTCCAAATGCTGTTAGAATATCCTTTGAAGGGTTCAAATACCTCAGATATTCCCACCCCACTAAAAGACAAAAAACGGAGCGGAGTCTAGTGGCGGTACCTTAAGTACCTACGCGGTACCTTAGCGATATGGTACCACGGGGTGAGATAAGGTACCGCGCACAGTAGCCGTTATAGATCCGTTGTAACTTTGTCTCCTTTAAATAGCGGGTCAAATCTCATTTTTTAGCAAGCCTCTTGGACGTTTTTCTCAGCCCTTTTTCTATTTTCTATAGCATAATCATTAGTAATGATCACTTAATTTGTTAAGGATGTTTACATATGATTATCCTCTTGATCCCCTCCTTTACCATGTCCAATGAGAAGATCACTCACTCAGTAGTGTAGTGATAAAGATGAATTTATGAGCTTGTCATATTCATCATGATACCTTTGTGTTTTAGGTCAATCCAATGTATTTATGAATACTTGGACTAGTTGTGTTCATCCAAGTTATTTGTGAATACTTGGATTTGTTGTGTACATCCATTGCATATGTGTTTGCTTGGATTTGTGTTGTGTAAATCCAAGCTACATGTGTGTACTTGGATAAGTCTAGTTGAGTTGTAATAGATTTGATTAGGAGTTCTCACTAAACTATAAAGTGATGTGGTTGTGTCTTGTGAGTTCTCACTAAACTTTAAAGTGATTAGTAGTTATGTTGTGTGAAGTTCTCACTTAGCTTCAAAGTGAAGAGTCGTGAAGATTGGTTCTAGCTTTCGATTAGAACTCGACATCTAGCCTTGTGTCGTAAAATGGTGAAGTAGGCAACGTCGTGAAGATTGGTTCTACCTTAAGATTAGAACTCGACATCTAGCCTTGTGTCGTTAAATTGTGAAGTAGGCAACGTCGTGTAGATTGGTCCTAGCTAAAGATTAGGTCTCGACATTTAGCTTAGTGTCGGAAAATAATGTAAGCAACGATGTAAGGTTTTCTCCGCCGAGAAGGGAGCTTGTGGATATAGTGGAAATCTCGAGTAGGTGTACTCGAGGAGTGGAGTAGAAACGAGGATAGAGCCTCGTTGTCGAACCACTATAAATCTTGGTGTCTTCCCACTAGGTTGTCTCCTTCCTTGCTCTTTACTTATTTCATTATCATTATACTTGCTTATTATTCTTGCTAGTGCATTTCAATTGAACCTAATCATTATGCAACTTAGCTTTAAGTAAAAGATAGTTTTGATACAAACCAAATTGAAAGAAATTTTAATTTGGTCACCAATCGAAGAGAAACTATTCAACCCCCCCCCCCCCCTTCTAGTTTCTACAATATCTTTTACAAGTTTGTCCAACGGCTTGTAGAATCTTCACTTGTCAGATTTAATCCTTGTCTTTTAGTTTTGACACATCAACTCATAATACTTTATAATTTCGACCCAACAATCTTCCCCTAGTTGATGATGTCAAAACCTTTTGTATATGGTACACGATCTTCAAATTGCTTCCCCTTAAGTATAGCACATATTCTTCCCCTTTTTGACACATCAATAGGGAATATGTGAAAGTATGCAATCTTGAAAATTCTCCAAAAGTAGCTCTATGTAATGATCTTGAAGAAAAATAAGTACAATAATTTTGATGTAGAAGCAGAATAACCCAAACTTTGTATTTCTTTCACCCAATTGCTCACTAGTTGATAAACTCTTCTCCTAGTTGTCGAAACGACTAGAGAAAAATGCAACTCTTTCATTGCAAAAGGGGGCTCAGTTTATTGGTATGAACGGGAACTGAAACCAACAAAAACCGCACAACTATAAGCCAGTTGTTAGCTATAACAATATATTTAGATCCAATGATCAAGGTGTATTGCTCACCCATCAGTTTTTATTACATGGGTACTGGTAACCTTCACGACTATGAGCCAATCGCATGCTATAACAATATATTTAGTCCAATGACAAGGTGTATTGCTCACCACAGTTTTTGTTACATAGGAACTGGTAACCTTCACGACTATGAGCCAATCGTACGCTGTAACAATATATTTAGTACAGAGACAAGGTGTATTGCTCACCTAAATAAGAAAAACAAATTTGTGAAAACTAACTTCAACATCAAACTTACCATAAGAATTCTTCCCCTTAATCATATACGACTTTATAAAAAATATCCGAGCCATAAATATCAATTTGATATTCTGTATAGAAACAGAGATCCCATGTACCTTCGTGTGTAAATACCTCGTTTTGTGTGCAAAAACGTAACCAAAATACCAAACAGTAGCGAATCCTTTGTCGTCCAATATCCTTCACTGTCCAAGATCTTATCAGTGTGTGTTGTCCAATATCGGACAACACTTGTCAGCGTTTGAAAAACCATATCTCGGACAACACATGAATTTCTGTCAGCGCCTACATATAACTTGTCAGCGCCATCTTTAAACCTGTCAGCGTCTGGCCATCAGCGTCTCATCCATGCCTTGTCAGCGTCAACGACATCCACTGATACTAACATCTATCAGCGTCAAAATAACTCCCATCAGCGGCTAATTGATCTAGGGTTTTATAAACCCTAAATCATTATTTCATGTGAAAATTCATAAACTGCAGTGAACTTCGACAGCGAATAACTTCTTCATAAATGCTCAGATCGAAGATCCCTTCGGTGAGATCCTAGACGAAAGTTTCAAGAACCTACAGATCGAATTTCACGACGATCCAACGGTTAACGAAGGAGAAATCGCGTTTTTACTATTACTGTTCATAGAAAACAGCATATAACCCCTGCTGACTTCGACGGTTAATAACTTTTTCTTGGGGATAGATATCGACAATCCCTCTGGTGGATATCTATATATATGTGTGTAGAACACACACAAATAATTTCGTGGCGATCCAACAGTTCAATAAAAAGTTATGCCCTTCGTACAACTGCTGCGCACACAAACTGCATAAAAACCCTATACGGGATTTTCTTCTTTTTCACTAAGAACGAACACCTCGTTGATCCTAGCATCGAGAGCCACCCGCTCTGATACCAATTGATAAAACCTAATAGATTCGGATCTTTAAGCTACTAGGCATGATTATCATTCATATGATTTAACATAGCGGAATTAGAACAATAATCATGAACAAGGTGTTGTGGACAAGATGAATTTTCCCAAACGTTACTTGTATTTATTAAACACAAATAACACCTAGACGTGTATACATTAAATCCCACGTCTAGACACACGAATTGCTTGTAGGTTACATTGTGAATGATTGTTATGAATAAAACCTACGTAGGGTATGTGTTTATATACTACACATAAACCCTTGTTACAAGGAAACTAAATAAGATATTTAGTAAATAAGATATTTAGTAAATAAGATATTTAGTAAATAAGATATTCACTAAATAATATATTCACTAAATAATATATTCATTAAATCTTTTATCTTCTTGCAATATATCTTTTACAAGTTTGTCCAACGGCTTGTAGAATCTTCACTTGTCAGATTTAATCCTTGTCTTTTAGTTTTGACACATCAACTCATAATACTTTATAATTTCAACCCAACAAGATCTTGAAGATGACCTCAGTGGTCTTCAATGGAGATTGTATTCAGCTGCTGGTGTATATTATTTGAGTTCTACAAAGTTTGTTGAGTATCTACTTATGGATGGTCAGTATTTCATATCCAAGGATATCTTGGAGAAGATGAAGAACACTCAGCTGGAGATTGATTATTCAAGTGATGTGGCAAAGGACTTGATCAGATTTATTTATTACCAATATGAGAAGGTTTGTAAGATTCCTCCTAGTCCTTAATGTTTATTCAGAAACTTGATCATAAGAGTGGATATCAAGTTTAGGGGAGGATTGTTGGGAAAAATTATGGCCAGATCACTTGAGCGCTGACAAGAGGAAATCAAGCGTTGACAAGAGCAAAACAAACGCTGACAGCTTAAGTGTTGACAAGATAAAGTCAAGCGTTGATACATTGAAGACAAGCACTGATGGGAAGATATATTCTACGCGTTTATTGTATTCTAGATTACTTCTAGTAAAGATAGGAACAACAATGTATTTTCTATATTTATCTTTACCTAGAATAGCTGATACGTAGATTATTGTACAAGGCTTCTTATGTCTATAAAAGAAGACCTTTAGGTTAATGTTTCATATAAGTTTTCATTCGTAAACTACTTTCATTGTAAGCAAGTTTGATATCATTAATCAAAGTGAAAGTTTGTTTATATCTTGTGTGTTCTTGTTTAAGTATTAATTCCGCATAACACTTAGATTATCATAAACATATACAAAGGTTTCTCTAAGAGTATTACTTGATCTAATCTCGTATACATAAAGCTAAATCGATCTAAGTTTGGGATCAACAAAAACAGACCCCCAGCTGGAAGATCGAGGATATAGTCAGAAATATCCAATTGCCAATCCATAGAAGCGGAAGGACAAGAAACTACTGCACATATTTGAGAACCACCAACACCTGTAGGGACTTTCATACCCCTGCGTGATAGATTGGAGCCAAGCTCCTGCGCCCTAGAACGGGTTGAACCCAAGAAACTAGCAAACGCAGCACACCCATCGATACCTCTAGTGGTATCAGACAAACCCTCATTAGAAGAGATCATTAATTGTGAAGAAGAAGAGGCAAGGGCACCTGGTCCAACAACCTCACCAATAACCTTGACCTTCAGTTGAGAACAAGTGGTTCTGAAACAAATAATTGATTACCAAGATCCTTAACCATTGTTTCCAAGTCTTGAAGCGGGCACGTGAAGCCTCAAGGGTACCAGTAAGTTCCGATACGATACCCTCTAACGAACTACTCTTCCCCATCTCAAGTAATAGATCTGTAGACAAAGAGACCCCCGCGGACTCCGAAGAGACAATCCGGTCACAAAGCCTTGAAATCATAACGACCTCCTTCTCAAGACCATATAATTTAGCTTTTAAAGCATTAATCTCTGAATTCTCCAAACTTAACAATTGAGGATCTTTTACGTGCCCCAAAGATAACAGTTGGTCCAAATCCATGTTACGGAGATTTCTAAGCAAAGACTTTGAAGGAACATCACCAATAGAACCCCAATCACCGCCAACACTGAAGTCGGGCAAGCAAATGTCACCCAAATATTCGGCACTAAAGAGAGGAGATAAAAAGAAACTACTCACCCCAGCAGGTCGAGAAGACTCGCCTACCTCAAAACAAACAAACTCAGAACCCGTGATATAGGGAAAAGAACTAACAGGATCAAGGGGAACAGTACCCATCAAGGAAGCAGTCATGTTAACACTAAAGTCAAAAATAACCACCGGCTCCGTCACAAGACCAATGGAGCGTGCACGCACACATCAACGGCATAAGTAGGTCTCGTGCCTCCACCACTTTTAGCGGATGAAATAGGAACATCAACAACTGGAGCCGCATTAGCACCGGCCACGAGAAGATATGACCCAGTAACATCACTAGAACATGCTCCACCAACAGAAGGCACAATGTCAGACCCAAGGTGACCCCTTGACCTCTGTCCAAGAAGAATAACACCAGCCTCAACACGAACCTTCCTTGTCCCCCTCCTACGACTCCTAGGAAAATCAACCTCCAGGACAGACAAAGCAAAAAGTGGATCAACAAAACCCTCTAAGGGAACAGTAGTTAGCATTTAACCGTTGACTAGAAAGCGACACCTTGCGAGGATCAGTGATGTACTCCAAAAAGGACATCCCTACAAAATAAAGGGGAAAGATCAACAACGATAATTCGTCAACACAAAAATAAAGGGAGTACGAAAAAACAACTACCTTTTCCAGAAGAACCGATAATATCGGGATAAAAATCCCTCCCACGTTTGCAGTGGCGGATAATACCAATGACACATAGGAAAGGCTTCGAGTACCTCCAGAACAGAGCGGAGTGGGAAACAAGATATTTAAGTTGATCACGATCAAACTCATGAATAAGCGGGAGAGGATCCCTCTCCAACAACCCATCAAACTAAGGTAGAGGAAAAGCAACAACAGAAGATTCAACAAAGAAAAAACGATTTATCCAATTCTTAAGACTGTGCAACTCTTCAGTATAACATGTAGGAAAAGGTGAAAGATATTAACTACACGACATCCATCCCTTGTTGAAAGTATTCACGTACAACGGGCGAAATAAACTAACAGTAGGAGTGAAACCTCCAACACGACATGACAATTCAAAGTGAGCAATCTTGGAAGCAGCTATAGCACGAAGCTGAGAAAGACGAATGCTAAAATAACAAAGAACTTCAACAAAAAGCTGGAAAAAGGAATGCGATAGCAAGCATGATCAAAAAACCTAGTCTAAACTCCAATCTGCCGAGGAGGAGCATCACAGATGCTAGTATTTGGACATGAGCACAATAAGGGATATGATACTTCGAACAAAAATCATCCAAATAACGTTGAGAAATGGTCAAACTACATGCATCTATCGATAAAATTATGAAACAAACAACGGAAAAACCAAATGAATGGACAAAAGTGGAGTGTTAAGATCGTCAGCAAAAGAGGAGATAGAAACTTGGAAGCAACAATAATTGGCAGTAAAAGTTATGAAGGAAGAAAAATTATACTTATACAATAGGCGCAATACACAAGGTAATGACGCGTGGAACACACTAACAAAGTAGCCGACCAAGATAAGGAAGGTCAAAGGCTATCATGAGTCAAGTGGAACAACTTGACTGACAATGGTCATTTCAATCAATAAATGGAGGATTAATGGCTAACCAGAACATGTAGTGTTACCCCCGATAAAAATTACCGTGGATAAGAACCCATTAGGGAGAACTTCTAGACAAAAGTAATGTTCCGCTGACACGTACTTGAGGACAAAACACAGTTGTAAGAATCCAACTACCAAGGGAGAAAAAGTCTGATAAGTCCGCTGACAAGGACTTGCGGACAAAGTCTAGAACCTCTGTGGATAAGTTCTCGGGAATGGATCCGCAGGTCACGATTAGCTAGTAAAGACAAATGGGCTTTTGGACCATAAAGACCCCCACTAAGAGTACTATCTGAAATACTAGGGAAAGCCCAATACTTTCGCCCAAGGCTGTCAAGATCGCGAGTTTACACGTAAGATCGTATGATCTTACGTTCCCACTTATTAGAATCGTGTAAGATCGGTGTAGGATCGCATCAGAGGTAGGATCGTATAATCGGTGTAGGATCGCACGTAAGATCGTAAGATCGCGTGTCGATACGAGTTTACCAAATTATCAAGTTACTAACTCACTTACATACTTACTAGCCCATTACTTTTTAGGCCTAAAAAGATAAATACGAGTCCGTCAATCTCAGTAACAAGTATTTACGTTTAATTTACTTAATTTTTAATCAATAAACAAAAATATCTGCTTTCTCTAAATCCAAATTACGTTAAACTAATTAAGTTTCTTCTCATGTTCTTGTTGTCTGAAGCAAAAATATTCTTATAGGTAATTCTTGTTTTTTTAACCCTTTTTATAGTTTTAATTATTAACCTTTAAGTATTAATTTAGATAGCTTATTCATATTGACGTTAGTGATTTTCATAGTTTTGAGACGTATATACGCGTGTTATGTAATAATGAATGTGACGACTGAGACTTAACTTTTTTGTGTTTTACTTTTATTTAGGTATTTTAAATTTGAACTTTGACATTTTCAAGCGGATATTATATAAATTTATCTTTGATGATGAGTAGAAATAATAAAAAGTTTGACTCGTTTATCAATTTCTTGCATAACATGATAAATTTGTAAGATCTTACGATCTCGATCCGATCTTACGATCTCGATCTTACAAAGACAAAAACGATCTCAAGTGGGATCACGATCTTGAGACAGCCTTGCTTTCGCTTATTAAATAATCGTTTGGGTCTTACCCGTCCCAAGTTTCCGCCCTCATCCCTACAATAAAGAGGTAAAGGGAGGGTTCATTGTACTCATTTTTTTTTACAAACGAATAATAAAGTAATCGTTTAGGTCTTGTTCTTGTGTGGCTTTTACTTTAGTCGATTATTAGAGATCTTTGATGTGTATATGCTCGACTGTATTGGAGTGTTTGTGATCGCGTTATCCGCTCTATCGCGGTTGTTGGTTAAATACAACATTGCATAATAAGACGACGAATAACATTCAATGCCAGTAAGGGAAAATATGTATAACAAGCAAATGGTGTATAGTTATGAAGGATTTATCTGTATATGTTAGTATGTGAAACAAGATAGAAATGAAATTTTTAGGTGTATAGTTATGAAGGATTTATTTGTACAAAATGAAATTTTTACAGACTTGGTTCTTGAGATATTAAAATAATTTAATACTAAAAATAAGTTTTGCTTTCATTGAGAGTCGAACTCAAGACCTCCCGCTTACTAAACGGGTGCTCTAACAAACTGAGCTATGAAAGCTAGCTGATGCATGTGCCTCAATACCAAATTTTATCAATATGAAATGATTATTTCAAACCACAAAATCTGGATAAGGGTGTGTTATGCTATTTGGGCTGCATGTTGTATCTAAATCAGCCATACACCATTACAGTTTTGGATATGATGCCAAATACCATAAAATACCAGTAGAAGAAAATGTACATTTTAATGTGAATGAAAACTATGTTTTGTCTGGATAAACCTTTGAAACAGCTTAACTATAGGAGATTTAGTATGTTAATTGTTAAGTACATGGTTGTCTCATGTTTCGGAGACCCTGCGCAAAAAAAGTCTTATTACTAAATATTACTCGTATCTTAGTAGTCTTTCGATTTAGCCCATGGTCAGTATGATACCTAAGAAAAATCATTACCTTTAATACATGTGTGCTGTTTGGTAACACTAGAAAAATATGCAGTCTCAGAAAGTAATCTTTAAGACCTTTCAAAGATAGATATGTTTTGAGACCAGCTGGTAACAAAAACTTCCTTAATCTCTAAACAATGACATTTCATTTCTTGGTTCATATATGTAAAGCATAGAAGACACGTTTTTGAACACGATCAAACTACTCATGAACATTTAGGCGAGTATTACCACACATCTCGTCGTCTACATCAGTATGCACATTATCGCCAATCTCACGATTATAAGTCTATCACCCATAAAAAAGACCAACAGAATGACAGTCAAAATTAATATTTACAGTTTCAGTCCCTGAGATAAAAATAATAAGAATTTGCTTTCATTGAGAGTCGAACTCAAGACCTCCCCCGCTTACTAAACGGGTGCTCTAACCAACTGAGCTATGAAAGCAAATTGACATAATGTGCCTGAATACCAAATTTTATTAATATGAAATGATCATTTCAAACCACAAAATCTGGATACGGGTGTTATGCTATTTGAGCTGCATGTTGACATGTTGTTGTATCTAAAACATCCATACACCAGTACAGTTTCGGATATAATTCCAAACACCATAATGTTTTAATGCGAACGACAACATATTTTATCTGGATAAGCCTTTAGAACGGCATATCTACAGGAAATTTAGCATTTCGAGTACATGGTTGTTTCAGGTTTCCGTGACCCTGCGCAAAAAAAAATAGTCTTTCAATTCCGGCCATGGTTAGTAATAAGTATAGCTTGCAATTTCTGAATAAATGTCCTGTATGATTACTAAAGAAAAGCAATACCTTTATAACATGTTGCTTGCGTCCCATAACAACCCAGTTCCTAAGACACTTTTCATTTGGTAAAACACTAGGAATAAGTAATCTTTAAATTCAAAGATTGATCTGTTTAGGACCAGTTAGTAACAAAACTTCCTTAATCTAGAAACAATGACATTCCATTTCTTGGGTCATATATGTGAAACATAGAAGACACTTTTTTGAACACCAACAAAGTCCTCAACATTTACGTGACTATTACCACGCCTCTCGTTATCAACATTAGTATGCACATCATCACCGATTTCACGGTTATCGTGTTCGGAATTCACAGGTCTTGATCGTGGGTGGTTTTCCAGGATCGCATACTTGATCAAACTACATCATGAATATCAACATAAAAGAAATAAAAAAGAACAAAGAAGATTGTGGGTATGAACCCTAATATAAACTGATATATTATGAATGAAGGGTTACTTACAAATACAGAATTTGTACCCTATATATAATACATGAATCGGTGTGATTGAAGGGTTGTGATGGTTTGTCAAGAATCATCAGTCGTACCCCTTCAATACATAACCGTTTCTTAACCTAACTAACCTAACTAACGGGTCTGGGCCTTGGGCCAACAGACTTGACATACAGGGGCATGCAAATACATACATACGAATTTTTCAAGAATACTAAACATACAGAACAAAGATTAATTGGATTATAGTTTCCAACATATCGATCACTCTAGACTCTAGAGATATACATTTGCATCGTCAATATCCACATTTACGTACCCTAGTTAACACCCCTGCAGTCGCACATGTACCCTCCAAAAAGACCTTCAGAGTGACGTTCGAAATCAATATTTACAGTTTTGTCCCTGAGATAAATATATATATATATATATATATATATATATATATATATATATATATATATATATATATATATATATATATATATATATATATATATATCTTTACATTATATATAAGAGGAGGGATTTGCCACGTCATCTATCATGCCACTAATCCTACGTGGCAACGGGCTTACAATCTGGGCTTAAACTTTTTCCCAAACTCATATTCTATAAATTCGTCCTAGAAAAATAAATGGAGATCTGCTATCGGTTTGGGATGTAAAAAGATACAACTATATATATTTTTTCATCGGATAGATAAGTATATATAATAGATCTTAAATTCAATTATTCGGAGTGTTATCCAGCTTCTCACCCTAGCGATCTATGTAATTTATTTTTCTTTGCAGGTAATCCTTTGATCATGCTTGCTCTAAAAAAAGGTACAACCCTACAATCATTTATTTGGTTTGTTTTTCTCTAAAAAACACAGTTTCATAATCTATTGTTAAAAAGACAAATATACATAAAAAATTGGTACTTGGCTCGGAGGATTCACTCAAAAAGACAGATGGATGCCCTGAAAGGTATGATACAATTAAGATTAGGTGTAGTTTATATTTTGATGCAGATGGGAATTAGGTCAGAAAGTATCAACTTCTGAATTTGACTCAGATGACAGATGATCTAATATTTTGTCATCTTTATTTTACAGTAAAAGTTGATTGATTAATATACCAGTTTGGGTGGTTTCTCTTTTGCAGGTGTAATCATCGCTGCAATTGGTGCAACCATTTGCTGGTGTTGTGGCTGCTGAAAAGCGTTTTACGTGGCAGGTGAGTGTTTTTACGTTCCTCATTGTATATCCGGGTAGGATGTCTTGTGGGTTGCCTTTTGTTGTGCATATATAACTTAACCCGGTTCTGTGAAGATTTTAGGATTTTTTTGTTTATCCTATAAGTTTCTTGCGTATATGTTTTGGCCCCAAGGTGCATAATTGCACATCTTTCGTAATATTTCAAGCAAAAACTATCTATTTGGGCTAGGTTTTAGCATTCTTGCAGCTGAAAACCAAAAGTCAAGTGTGCGTTGAGTGATTCAGGAATAATGGCTATGATTTTTCTATCCAATGTGGGTATATATGTGGTTTGGTTGGTTAATATTATGTAAACATAAGCCCAAAACCGAATAAGTTGTAGGCCAGCTATATAAGCGGATACGAACACCCTTAGGTTTGGTTGTCTAGAATTGGGATAGTTTTAAATTGGTCTACAAAGCTTAGTTATGATGGAAGGGTGTCGATTCTTGAAGAATTTTATGTCTTTAGTACTATTTATTATTGGTATGGAAGCAAAATAATGTTAAAATTAACCTGCTCTTCTGAGCTTCTATTATCACTTTCTGAAATTATTGCAGGCGTTCTTATTCTATTTATGTTTACGGTCGCGCCTGCAAGTTAATGGAGTACATTATGTCTCACCATGGAAAGGTTAGTACTTCCCTTATTTTCTGAGTTTGAATTAAGTCAAACTTATTACTTAAGAAAACTGTATCTGATAAAATGTTTTGATTTCTAATTGGTCAAAGTGTTAAGAATAGTTTTTCAGAAATTAGTAAAAAATATTAACTATTGTGATTATATTCTCCACACTAAGTAATTATAATAGATAATCGAAAAGTTTCACAACTGTCGAAGGTCAATACAACCGAACCTAACCCATTGTGTTGGTGCTATTCCAACAAAGTGCATTCTCAAGTTTGGCTTATTCTTTTGCTTAATAGAAAGTTGGAACGAAGGATTGTTAAGTTGTGTAATATTTTGTTTTACTAAAAGGTATCCATTCTAGGTTTGTAGTAATTTTTGTTTACATGCTTGTAGCGTGAGGCGCGGCGTGGCGGCGAGTCCAAGCCTTGAGCATTTGCGTAAGGCGTAGCGGCGCGGCGTTTTTAAGGCGTGACTTAAGGTGGCAATATATAATTATAAATTTTTAGTTTTGTATCATATTTATAATTATACGAGTTATTAACATTTATAAATCTTAACTAAAATTAAAAATATTAGTAAACGTAAGTAAAAATCCTAAATATTTAAAAATTTTCAAATCCTTTCAAAAAAACTCGCGCCTTTGCCCGCTTTTGCTCGCCTTTTCCTGCCTTATCCAAGTCACGCCTAGCGCCGACGCCAAGGTATATTTCTTAATGTGGAGGCCACGCCTCACGCCTTTGTCCCGCCTTGGCGCCGCAAAGGCGCGCCTTTTAGAACCTTGGTTGCAGATATGGTACAATATTTTCCTACACACTAATCTGGCAGAATTCAAGGGACACCAAAACTGGTCAAAGTTAGTGGTGAATAAGCCTGCTTTCGAAAACTAAGCGAGGGCAGCCTAGAAATTGGTTGAGCTCGAACAGGAAACCTGCTTTCGGATATTTAATCACTTTGAAAATGCTTTCAAACAACCCAAACAATGGATTTGTAGTGTTTAACTTAACTTGTATGTCATGTAATAAAATTAATCCAGACCCAAATCCCTCATGTCTAACTACATGTATAAGAGTTGTTAAATAGGTTATGTATACCACCTGTATTAAATGATAAATGGATACACATAAGAGATGAACAAGCGAAATACTTTAGGAATCATGTATGTGACTATTATAAATACTGTATAGTGATACCTTATACAATTCTTTATGGAGTTTAAGTTTCTGTTATATTATCCAGGGTGAACTTGCAATTGCATTTGGAGAGTTGTTAAGAAAGCTATGGTCTTATGGTAGTGGCGTGGTTCCTCCTTATGCTTTTAAAGGAAAATTTACTCGGTTTGCTCCACAATTAAGTGGATATAATCAGCGTGCTTCTCAAGTAAGTATTGCATAACCTTTGTAAACTTCTTTTCATGGAGCTGGTTTTATATAACTTCGGTCATTCTTGCTGGATAGCTTGACATTGTCTTTTCCATATGGTAATTTAATACAATTGCCGCTGATTTCATGGCAGCTATGTCAAAGCGTAGAAGGAATCCTCCTACCAACACTCCAGCTTTATAGTATCAAACGGCCGACGAGCTTGCTAGCTTCGAATAAACCATCACAAACCGAAGTTTGCCAATTCTGCAACTACGGCTGAAACACAATAGCTTTCTCAACCTACTCATAAGATCGCTGCACCACACGTAAATCCTAATTAATCCCAGACCTTTGATATAAACCATTATCGGCCTCGGCTATAAATCCAACATTAATCGAACTACTTCCGCGAAGAACACGACCACGAGCATTTGGGACACCGTCCCCAAAAGTAAAAGGATGCACAGGCGACTCAAACTGATCAAAATGGGTAAGAACAGAATGGAAGTCTTCACGAGTCATGACCTTAGGGTTTGTGGTAGGAAGATTGACTGTTTCAAATAGTGAAACAGGATAGTTTTTGGATAACGTGACGGCTAACGGACATCCAGTGGTGCCGCCACCGACCATGATGTATTCGTAAGGGACCTGAATCGGAAGTTGCATCGCGTTCACCACAAACTGCAAATGTCTTTGTATCAGCTGATTAAAGAAAAATGCTCAGATGTACTAATTATTTAGATGCATTCCTATGTAAATGCTAAACTAAAGCTATCTCTATATGATCGTTTTTAAACAATGGGCATTTAATTGTCTGACTTGGTTATTCGGTTGGTTGTTTGACTGTGATGTTTGACTTGAATTAGTCAGGAAATCAGCACTTGGTCATGATATTCAGCAAGTTTACATTATTCGTAGGAGTTGGTTATCACTTGAAAAATTGATAAATTTGTTTATAATGATTCCTAGAAGTTCTTGAAATTCACTACTAATATTCTGTTAATGCTTGTCTCTGATAAAGATAATGTAATCAATTTGTAGACATGTGAATAAAGAATGTATAGATACACAGCTTGACATCTGCTTTTTTTTTACATGTATAAATACTGATATGGCGAGAATGTACTTGAAGCAAAGCAAATTCCTGACTAGATTTGTCTGGTTTGTCGTGGTATTTGCAGCTGCAGTTCGTGCCGCCTAGCCAAAGTCTGGGCTCCGACTGATGTTATGTATAGAAAGATTTAAGGTCGCAAAAATCGCTCGGTTCTAGCTAGGCGGTTTGGTACCGCCAAGAGATTTATCGGTTTAGCGGGGATTAATCGAGGATTAGTCGGATTGGATTTTTTATGTATAAAATTATAAAATTTTGAAAGTATATGCCCGATTAGGCCGATTTATCCGATTTTTATCCGATTTATCGGATATGGCCGACTTATATTCGAAACCAAGTTGGCAGATTTATCATTTTTTTTAAGATTTGACCGATTTATCCCCGATATATCTCCGATATATCCAATTTTTGACCGATTTTGATCAAACCGATTAATAAGGCCGATTAATGAAAATCGTGAAGATTAATTCCCGCCACACGATTTATCCCTGATATTAATGAATTTCAAGAATATTAGTGAATTTCAAGTTTTTCCCATCTTTTTTGTTACAACATTTTCTGTTTATACCAGTAGTAAAGTTCGTTATATAAAACTTGCGAATATACAATGAAGGTATAATAAAGCTAATATTGTTGTAAAACAATGACTTAAAAGTTAAAAACAACGATCCTTAATATAAAGTCGAAAACACGCACAAAACATTCTTTCCCACACTATAAAACTCTTTATAAAACGATTTTGGCTTCCAATTTCGATAAGGCGAACACTTTTTGAGGGGTCACATTGAGAAAATATCTCAAAAAATCAAAATTTTTACACTAAAGTTTTTTCCAGTGGGGGGCACGAGCCCCTTGTGCCTCCCATGTGGCTCCGCCTCTGTCATTAATGGCTGAATGATGAAATGAAATATCATAAAAGAAAGTGGAGTTTGACGAGGAAATATATTTAAGAACAACAAACAAAAGAAATGATGTATAATATAGTCTTTATTCATATCAGGGACTCTTTTTTTTATCTACAAAATTATTTTGATAAGGAAACGTGGACACACAAAAATCATACATGTTATTTAAACGAAGTCATGAGTTAGTATTTTTTGTGTGATAGTGTACAAGGATCACCTAATTATGATTTTTTTTCTTAAAATGACATAAAGATTGTTCTGTTACACCCGATGTTTTCAGACACAGGTCGATTTAACTAGGTAAATTGACTCGGTATTAATCGAAAAAATAGATTATATTCAACAGGTTTTCATATTTTCTAAACCCGGATTTGGGGTGACCCGAGTCAACTGGTTTCTCGAGACTCGGCTAGAATTCGATATTGTGAGGTTTTGTTTTTTAAAATATATGTAAACTATATGTATAAGCAACAAAATTTTATTTTTACGTATACGTTGGTTGGTAAATAGTTTATATGTTCAATATACGAAAGTTTTTATAATTTTCATATATAGCTTTTGTTAATTATTAAAAATATGAAGAAAAAAATTATTTTTTTAAAGAAAACCGGGTTCACCAAGACAAATTGACTCGGCCGAGTCAATTTAATAACCAAATTTCAAAACGTTTATATCAGACGCGAATTTCAAATCAATCAAGCAGAACCATTAGATTATCGGGTTATCGATCCAATCGGGATAAACACGATACAACCCGACTTTCCAAAAAAAATTGTTAACAAAAAGTATACCCCGTATTTAAAATTGGGGTACTTTTCGTATATTTAACATATAAACTATTTACCAATTTATTAACGAAAACCTACTCTACCGCTTGACCTGGTCGAGTCGAACCGGATTATATAAAATTTGACTACACAATACAAGACAACTAAAAAGTCTTAAACCAAAAAACTAATAAACTTTTATTTTACATATAAATACTTCTTAGACTATTAAAAAACACAATATATCATATATTTGACCCGTATACAGTTCTTTTAGGTGACCATAATCTTACTCAAAAAATGTTAAACGATAATCAGTAGTCATACCCGTCCATCGGACGGGTTTTGCCACTAGTATATATATATATATCTTTACATTATATATAACAGGAGGGATTTGCCACGTCACTTATTACTCCCTAATCCACGTCAGCACCAAACCCGTATATTAAGCCCAATTCGTGTTATCACCCTAACCCGGATATTAAGCCCTAATCTCATTCGTTTAATTCATTCGTATCATGAACCCCGCAACGATAACCTACCCTTGATCTATCAACCCGATTATCATCAAACATTGAAAATTGGAAAGTCCCAATCAATGTTTGTAAACGCACACAAGATCAGACGTAATTGTTGAACAAGGTTGGAGTTCCAAACTGGTACGTTTTCCAATTCGTGTAATTTGCTTGATTATATAAATAAAAGTTGTTTTTTTTATTTTTTTTATTTTTGTAAATTTTTTAATACGTTTGAGCTCAATCGAACAATCCCAGTTATAGTTTTTATAGTTGTTTCACATCAAACAATGAATATTGGATTTTGTCTGATTAATTTTTTAACTGATAAAGATTACAGCTTCTTTTTTTTGGTATCTTGAATATTAATTATATGTTGCTATGATTAATTTGTGATTTGATGTTTTTGCAATAGTACAATTTGGTTGAAACTAATGATGTATTGCTCCCAATTGGGTTTTTTGGTTACGATCATGCTGCTATTTAGTATTGGAGTTATAAGGAGATTCCTCTTGCACCAAAAGCTGCTTGCTTAAGATTAGAGATTTGAGTTGGTTAGAAAAGGTATATACATGATTTTATTTTTCAAGAAATTCTGATTATATATGGATCAAGTGGGTCATGTGTTTCATCACCATGTTGCCTATTGTGGTCCCTGGATGCTTGCCACTCGCTTGCCTATTGTGCTTTTTTTTCCTTACGTGCTCCTACACTTTTTGTAACTCTATTTCATAAAATTGTAGTTACTGGATTCACTAGGGGTTGTTAGATGTTGGAATTGGATATCAACGTAGTAGACCGTCAGACGTCGGAATTGGAAACCAATGTGATGCTACAGACAGTAGCTACAGTTGGCGGTCCTCGCACATTGGAAATCGGCACAGACATGGCAGTAGTCTATATGAAGCTTGGCGAGGTGTGAGAAACCAGGTGGTTGTTAGCTGTGATGTACCAACACCTATTCAGTCAAACTTATGGTATCATTTACTACCTTCTGTCTTTTGCGATCTTTTTTTTACATCATACCAAATTCAACTCTTTGGAAGATGGATTTTAGGTGGGTGGTGTACAATTTGTTTGCACAATTTGTATTACCCAAACTGCTATTACTTTTTCTCCTAGATCAAAAAGGTTTTAAAACTTGAAAGAACAAACCCGGTCCTGAAATTTAGGATATCTCATATGTTTTTTACAGTCGCACACTCAATTCCTGATTTCGATAACAAAAGTCTGACCAAACTGAATTGCCCTGCTTTGTTTTACCTACAGAAACGCTGCTGGCATTACCAGACTCCTTGGATATTGTTACTCCGTTGGTTACTTTACCCGATTCGTGGCAGTCTATTAATGTCGTACCAGCCGACCCTAAAGGGAAAGCACACGCTCTTGAAGATGTGGTAGGATTCCATCCGTCTCATGGTTACTGCTTTAATTCATTATCGTTTTCTGATTCTTCTTTAGTCTCAGGTTATATGTGACATGAAGTAACCGTCATTTCAGTCTTTCTGAAACCGTTTTGTGGTATGTTTTCAGTTTCTCAGCAGCCTCATACATACAAAAATATACGAAGAAGAGTTGACCCACTGGAACTAGCCGTGGTGGATCAACCGGCTGCTAACCGTCATGTACCACCGTCTCTTCCCACAATCTGTACTACCGAGATTGGTATTAAAGGGGAACTCACGCTCTTCATATCATCTTCACAAACATAACAAATTCTAATTAAATTATTATACATTATTTACTTTTGTGTAAAGAACTACAAGAAACTAAAGACAAAATCATAAGAATAAATTATTCCCTAAAACAATGTAGCACTCACTTTATGTGCCTTCTTTTGAATTGACATTGAGATATTTGTTTTCAGGAGGTGTATAAATTAGAGGCATCGTTGGTACTCATTTAGCGCCAATGTTATATTATTTCTTTTCATTGTTTAGTAGATAGACTGAGGTTCCTTATTGTTGTTTTTGTAGCTTGACTGATATACATGGAGTGTTTGATGTACTCTAATTGAGATGGCCACTGGAAAACCTCCATGGAACAATGGACGACGAGATCAAATCTCGGCTCACATTTGCTGCTCAAAGGATGGTTGAAGCTGGTGCTTTGTCAAAGGCTCTCGTTGGTCAAAAGGATGAGTTGTTAGTTATTTTTACAATTTTTTGTTATTTTCTATTTATTTATTTATTTATTTATTTATTAATCCATTGAATATATATGACAAAATAGTGACTGTTACTTTGTGTTCTTTTCAGGCATTCTTTGAAGCAAATGCTGATGCTCTAGCATCAAGGAAATCCTCATCAACAGTGAACAATGGAGTTATCCATAAGGTTGTAAGTCAACACAATTAGCTTATTAAATATCTATTATATCTGTTTTATCAGGTTGCTGCTTTGAAGGGTTCTGACCACCATCGTGCCACCGATGTTAGTGCCGGATTGGAAGCCCAACAAAAGAAACTTAACCTTCATATCCTTCCCACCACCACTATTGGTTCTTTCCCTCAGACCATTGAGCTCAGGAGATTTCATCGGGAGTACAAGGCTAAGAAGTGAGCAATCAAATCCAAACTGATGTTGTCATAGAGATAGGTTTTCAAATACAGAGTAAGGTGGCAACCTCTGGTGAAGCGACGCGTATCTTGGCGAGGTAGCGTCAACAGAGAGTGATCTTTGCAGCCATGACGGGTCGGACCCTTTTATCCAGTTCTACACTTGCAAATCTGAGCCAAATAATTATCATTCCTTTCGCGAAAATGTACATAAGCTGAGCTTCATTGTATTCTGAAAATAGGCTTTACTGGAAGCAAAATTCAATTAAAATTTTAATATGCTGATCAATAACAAGTTAGTAATTTATTAAAGATAGGGTAAATCTACATTTTTACTTGCCTAATTCTGCCTTGTTCATAAGAATTTATTACATAATCTTGCATTTCTTCTTGATTAAAACTCCTTTTTTTTTTAACAAAATGTTGAATAGAACTATTAATTGATTAAATGAAATATATGGCAGAGCAATAGATGGTGAAACTAAAGTCTGGTCGCACGGAAAGCTGAGACGGCTAGGTCACACTTACATCCTTACCAAGAGGCACCACATGTCTTAAACGCGTTCGTTTCAGGTGTGCATTTTTTCTCTAACGGGCAAAACTATAATGAATTGAAGTATAACCTGTTAAATAAAAGCTTATCTAGCTTTTTATGTTTTATTAAAAGACTATGTCATAGTGAGAATCAATAGTTTGAGTTATAAACTTCTATATCTGGTAGGTTAAGAGTTTCAATGTATGAACATGTATGTTTGAAACTTGAGATATATGTATAAAAGTTTCCTAAATGTAAAAAGAAATCTTAACAATGTGATAATAAAATTATCAGTAGCCACATAGGACCACTCAAACTCATATGGTGTTGGATAAAAGGTTACACATGATCTAAGTATTTGATATTTTTGTAGGGTGATGGCATCTCTGGTGTTGTGGTCCCTAAATAAAAGAGGTTATTATTTGTAAGGAATCCCATTTCCTAAATGGTACATGTAGCACTCAAACTAACTACAAATAGGTTTATGTTCCCTTTACTGATAGTTACAATCTTGGGTTAGTTTACTTTCTAGATTCTTTCAACTTACCAGTATCCATGAACTGAGAATACCAAGACCTAAATAGGTTGAATGGGTCGAAATTCGTTCAAGGTGTATTTTAGATATATAACACCTCCTTACTTCTTTTAGTTAAACTATTTAGACTTATGGATCTTGCCTACAACTTGCATTCCGCAAGGAGAGTTCACTGAAGAAGCTAGAATCTTTTGTGGGCTTGATGAGCTTTGATTCGATCTCCAAGGTGTAAATAATGGTGGGAATGTAGCAATTATGGGTTTGCACCACAAATTCCTTATATTTGTAACAAGAACCAAAACATTTATGAGTTAGCAACAAAACCTGATGGTCATTTACTTTTGACAGGTCTCGAGATCTTTATGTATTGTTGAGCATTGGATTAATTCAGTTTTGAAGGTAGTCCATTGTATCATGATTTTAACGCATACAGAGGTAAACACATACAAAGTTGAACACTGAGCATTGAATAGCTGCAGTTTTGAAGTAGTCCATTGTATCATGATTTTAACGCATACAAAGTTCTCTTTGATGTATAATTGTTGAAACATTTGGTTGCTCATGTACCAAAAGGTCGTCCATTGTATCATGCGTTAAACGCGTACAAAGTTCTCTTTGACGAGGTACTGTTATTTTTCTTATCTCTTTTACATTAGTGTGTCATAATTCAAGCTCATTATTTTGGATACCAGTATCATTACTTCTCGGTCATTAGGATGTAATATCACCCATTCTTTCTGGCCTGCCCCTTGACTCGATTATGCCAATACAGTTTAGCAAGGTTAACCGAATAACATTACATTGGTGATAGTCAAGACCTTCCTCAGTAACATGGGTGGCAACTAAAAGTGTCACCTATAAATGAAAGATAAGCAAGCATTAATAAAAAAAACAAAGTCTACGAAAATCATTTGTCTAAACTCTAGGTTTATATTGTAATGGTATTATCTATACATACTACGTTACTTGCCTCTACAATGAACACTTCAAATGTAAGTAAATATGTTACTAGGGGTGGCAATAAACCCGACCCGAGTATATTTGGGTCGGGTTAGTCGGGTTCAAATTTGAATTCGGGTTAATCGGGTCAACCGACTAACCTAAATTCGAAATCGGGTAAAAAAGTTATACTTAATTCGGGTTCGGGTCAACCCGAATGACCTGAATAAATTTGTTTTTAATTTTTTAATTCTTTATAAATTAATTTTATTTAAAAAAATTATTTTTTTAATATTTTACCCATACTCGGGTTGACCCGAACCCGAAGAGACCCAACCCGAATAGACCGAACCCAACTAACCCGCGTTCAACTCGGGTCGGGTTCGGGTAAATTATTTTTACCCTCAACCCGAATTCGACCCGACCCGAATAACCCCAAACCAACCCGGTTCCCACCCTTAATTGTTACTGTCAGGAACTTCACTAATAGTTATTTCCATATTACTGTAATATTTTGTTTTAGTATTCACATATTTAACTTCATTCATGTTATGAAATCATTTTGAGGTTGACTATTAGGAGTTTTTCATTTGTCAGCTTACACAAACTTTGAAAGATATCTTAATTTAAAGAGGGTAGCTGCGTTTGCTAAATGATTGTTGCAGGAAAGTACCAAAGTTTATAGTCGTGGCTCATATATGCAGTTCACCATTATTGATTTCTAACAGGGTTCTGTCGTTATAAGTTTAAATGGAAAATAAGGTACGTGATTCGTTTATATGGTTTGGTCAACATACATTGCAGCTAAGGAAAAGCTGTAAAAAAGCCTATTGACATACCCTTGCATCAGATCGTACTCTCTATACCTCTAATGTCATTTACTATAAATTTTGCGGAAAATTTTATTTTTAGGCAATGTGCAGTGTATAAAAGCATCAAAGGAAGGACCAAGTGTGTACTCTTAATTCTTTAATTTGGAGCTGATCCTAATAATAGAGGCGAGCTTTTAAGGGATGTTTGGCCATGGCTTCTTAAACGAGATCAGGAACGTCGTGGAAAGGGGAGATAAGGATAAATGAGTAATAGAAATTAAACGTGAAAATTCCCCACCAGAATCTCCAAGGACACAGGTGGTTCATTATCAACAAAAGCTGAGAAATCACAACGTTTTGAGGCTTTTCATAGGTGGATTTTGTCGTTTTTTCATGCCTTTTACATAGCTGATTGCATTCTTTGCAGCCTTCATGACTAACTTTATGTTCTTATGTCATATGCTGAAGGCGCCGTTCATTCATTAAGGCAAAAAGAAGAGATTATATCTACAAGATAAAAAGGCTCATAGAACACCACAATAGGTCCACCATTGTTTACGAAACAGATAACCATGGAAATTTTGTCAAGGTAAGAAGTTGCACGTACATCATATTGGTTTTAGTAAAATTTTAATGTTGTCCATCGAGCACAACATGATGGACATACTATAAATTCACTTAGGAAACGGATATGTTATGCGGTAGTAAGTGAAGCTGCTGGCAGGAATGAAATAAAGATCTAGAAAAGTATAAAAAACTCAACAAGACAAGCACTGTTTCTCTATGTAAAAGAAAGATAGAAGCCTTAAGATATAATTCTGATATAATCTCTGGAACTGGAGATGATTTCAGTGATAAACTACGTCTTGCATCACAACCATCTTCTTGTCCCGAAGTTGTAAGTTTACTTTTCCAGATATGAATTTATATATACGTAGGTTTTAGTAAGAGTAACTAAATGGATGAGTCATGTGTACGAGTCAAACGGGTTGGGTCACGCTGTTCCGACCCGTCAAGAGTTGTGTGCTTATTTCTTTGAGCTTTATAGCCAGTTCATGTATTTGATATGATTTCAAAATTTCTTTCTAAAATTTAATTTCTCTTATACATAACGTACTTGGACTCTTAACCCTCTAGACCCGCCTGTTTTCTTTTTAGCTATTCTTTACAACACCAGTTTGATTCAGGACCTGCACATGATTTATCAGTTTCCATACAACTGGGTTGATTATCATTAATGTCTCATAGCCAAGTAAACATCTCCTTCACAACAGCTTTCATTCTACTATTCATGTATGTGATTATCATTTATGTGTTACTTGAAAACCATTCATAAAGTTGCCTTTTCTAATGCCAATTACAGATAGAGTTTTAAACACTTCATGTGTGAGTGACTAAATGGATGGATGTGTACGAGTCAATTTTTTTTCCATCAGAGTTAGATTGTTTGTTATACATATCTCATTAACATTTTAAGAAACTTGATGAAATTGTACAAATAATCATATACTGCATTTCTTTTTGTTCCACTTCTCAAATAAGTTGTTCTCTTCCTTTCACTAGAAGCCCAAAGAGTATGCTCAACAATAATTTAGGGGTGTTATCGGGTAGGGTTGAATCGGGTTTGGATTTTTAAAATATCACCCGCAACCCGACCCTATAAGGAATCAGGTTATCGGGTTCCGGTGGTTATCGGGTCGGGTGACTCGGTTAATCGGGTTGGCTTTCTTATTGAGCATTTAGCTAAAAATAAAAACTTAGATAACCAATAATGCGCGATTATTTTTAAAAATAATTGAAACAAGTCATACTATAAGAAAAAAAAAGATCACGAAGGTCATGCAAAAAAAAGAATAGTGCCTAAAAAAATCACTCCAGATATTTTAGTTTAGTAAGCTTTGTTAGTAGACTAAGAATAACTAACTACATCAAACTGAACACAATAGGCCATTTTCAAATATGATGAAAATAAATGACAATAACATGGTAACTTGTCACAGATTGATACTAGAATACAAGAAATAAACTGATACATGTACTGTAACCCAAAACACAAAACTAAGGGTGCGTTTGGTTTACTATGATGAATCGTAAGCGGTATGATTTTCGGAATGAGATGGAATGACAATGGATATGATTGTTCATATCATTCACAAAATAGTTTGGTTTGACAAATATAGATTGGGTATCAAAAATTTCATTAAATTACCCAATGTATAAATTTCATAAATCAGTGACGTTTTTATAAATTTTTAAGTTCTTGACAAAAATTTTTTTTAGATAAACAAATTTTATAAAAGTAGTGTATTTGATTTAATAAAAAAGTTATACTATAATTTAAAACTGTACATTCAAGTTTATATTTAATTCGGGTCTTTGAAAGTTTTGGATGAGACTGTAACTCGAGACCTCTGCAAAAATACTTCTCTGAGGTTACTCTTGTTGGCCAACTGAACTAACTCAATTGGTTAAGAACGATATATATTACCTCTTTAAATGAAAAAGAAACAAATAATGATGCAAACTAAATTCCGGAAAATAAAAGAAAGGAAACTAACTATGAAAGGACCCTATTACAAGTATTATGATGAATAGATAATATAAGGAAATCAATTCAATATATCATATCTATATTTTTCAAACAAACAGAATGTATCACTTTGATTTCCATTGTTCATTCCTGGAAATGCATACCAAACATGCCCTAAATACTATACACATTCAGTGTGCAAAGACTAATAAGTTTATATTCTTCTAAAAAAATTTAACAAAATGCATTTTCGTGTCTTATTGGGTTGACCCAATAACCCGATAAAATTAATCATTTAACCCGAACCTCATCCCTAACATTTTCGGGTTATCGGTTTCGGGTCAATTTAACCCGACAAGATTTTTTAACCCGATTTAACCCGACCCGATAAGTCTTATCGTGTTTGGGTTCTGGTTCGGGTCGGGTCAACCCGACCCTACTGACGCCTCTACTCAACATTGCAGCAAAACAAAGAGACTGAAAATAATATTGGAAGATGTAACTTTCTTGTCATGTAAAGGGTCATTGCAACATAGATTGTGTGCGTACTCTAACCAAATATTATAAAAACATACCCATGATTAATTAATGTTTGGTGGACCAAAAAGAGGATCTACGAGATTCGTTAATGTCGTATCATTTTTGTAAGGCAATGTTTCTTATTGCTTCACGTATCTTTGGAGTCAATTTGCGTACATCGTTTATGTTTATTTCTATGTGTGTTCGTCTATGGTCACAAATGTTATATCTACCATGATTATATTTGTGCAAAAACATTTACCTTATTTGTAGTCATTACATTCAAGGGTATTTTAAATGGTCTTTTCAAAAGGATTATACGATTGATCAAATATAATAATATTTTGAATAAGTAATTGTTAAAATGTGTTTTAAATGACACGTTTAAAGTTTGGACATGGTTTTGGCTATCAAAACTAAATGATCCCAAATACTAACTATGTTTAACCTATAATAGCGGCGGTGGTATCAAGGGAGCTCTTCCGCCAGGAGCAACTTTAACGAAGTTGATCACATCACAATAGCAAACCTTATAACCGACATGATAATAGTAAGGATAACATTATCATATAACTTTCTTTCGGATACACGTAGTGAAATGAGATGAGGTTTGTGAATGTTCAATTTTTAATTTGAAAAATCCCGCCCTTTAACTAAGGGAATAATTAAATAAGAACATGTGTGAGAATCTATTTAATAATTTCTCAGATTTAATAAAGTACTAATAAAATAAGAGCTAAACTTTGAAATGCTCTAAAATGACACTTTATTTTTTCACCCATTAAACCATAATTTCTTAAAATACCCATGCGACTTATGTGACCTATGCAAATTATGCAACTTATTGAAATGTTTCAATTTGTTTTTACTTTGTACTAAGTTGCATAAGTCGCATAGGTCGTATAAGTCGCATGGGGTATTTCGAGAAATTTTAGTTTGGTTGGTGCATGAGTGATCTTGAGGCATTTCAAAATTAGCCCAAAAAATAATATATAGATAAAAAACAAGACTTTTTAAGAAAATAATAACGAAAATGAGATAAAAACTATAAACATTAATTTGATATTAATATATCAATTAAAAAAATACTCCTACCACTCTACTAACATATAGTAATATACTGTATTATTTATAAGAAAAGCTAAAAGTAATTTGTAATTTTATGACGTCTTTAAATATAGGTAAAACTTTATTGCTTATCAAACCGGTGTCACCCGGCAATTCAATCGATTAAGTCAGTACACAAATTAACTGGTGACGTAACCGAGTAAATAAAAAAAACACGGATTTTCTAAGTGGAACATAACATAATTTAAGAGCCATTATGCTAAATTATAGTATACCTCAATGAATTGAATTTTCATGACATGTTAATAAGTATTACATCTTTTGAATTAAAAGACATATTTCATGTCACTCTTTAAAGTTTTAGGAGCTTTCTTAAGAGCTTTCATAATGGATGCTTTTATAAATTCTGGTTGAAAAGTGTATTTAAACAACCAACGCTATGCTTAAAAAAATACATATCCAAAAAACATACAAACAATTATTCCCATAAAAAAAACATCGACAACAAAAACAAACCATGCCAATTGAAAACTCATTAAAACACAACAATACAAAAAAATACAAACAAATACTTGCAAAATAAAAAAAGGTTAAAACGATAATCATAAGTCATACCCGTCCATCGGACGGGTTTTGCCACTAGTATATATATATATATATATATATATATATATATATATATATATATATATAGAGAGAGAGAGAGAGAGAGAGAGAGAGTAGGGATCCAGTAAGAAGAAAAAATAAAATGAGAAGAATAAGAAGAAATTCTCTAAAATGTGTGCCTGTGATTTCTTCTCATTTTACTTAATCTTCTTATTTGATCCTAACTCTAGAAAAATGCTTTCATTGAGAGTCGAACTCAAGACCTCCCGCTTACAAAACGGGTGCTCTAACCAACTGAGCTATGAAAGCAACTTAACATACGTGTCTGAATACCATATTTTATCAATATAAAATGATCATTTCAAACCACAAAATCTGGATAAAGGTGTTATGCTATTTGGGCTGCATGTTGTATAATGTACATTTTAATGTGAATGAAAACTATGCTTTATCTGGATAAACCTTTTAAACAGCTTATCTGTAGTAGATTTAGCATGTTGAGTACATGGTTGTCTCACGTTTAGCCCTGTGCAAAAAAGTCTCACTGGAGTACTAAATATTACTGTATATTATTAGTTTTCCATTCAGCCCATGGTCAGTATAGCTTGCAATTTCTGAATAAATGTGTTGTATGATACTTAAGAAAAATCATTACCTTTAATACATGTGTGATGTTGGTAACACTAGCAAAATATGCAGTCTTAGAAAGTAATCTTTAAGATCTTTCAAAGATAGATATGTTTTGAGACCAGTTCGTAACAAAAACTTGATCTATAAACAATGACATTTCATTTCTTGGTTCATCAACATCACTATTACCAAACATCTCGTCGTCAACATCAGTATGCACATCATCGCCAATCTCAGGATTATAAGTTTATCAGTCTAAAGATATACATTTGCATGGTCATTTACCACATTAACTTACCCTAGCTGAGGCCCCTGTACATGCACCCATAAAAAAGAGGGCTAATTCTTGAAATCTATGTTGCACGGAGACGGATACGGATACGGAAACGGGGACGGGGACGGGTACTTAGAAACGCCAATGTCCTAAAATCTATGAAACGGGTACGGCTGGAAACGTTTTTGTATTTTATAAATATTTATTAATAAATGAAATAAACATGAATCTTTAACCGATAAAGCAAGAAAAAATAAATACCGATAGTGAGACATAACATATACTTAACATTAAACAAATACTGATAATCAATTTTTAAAGGTTTGTTAGAAGATATGACGACGTACCATATGTTTATACAATATAAATGGACCAAAAAATGTTTCATGGCCCAAAAACTAGCCCAGAAACGTGTTAAAAGCCCAAGAAACGTTTCCCTTCGCGTTTCTGCTAGAGCCTCGGCGTTTCCCATCTTCAGGAAACGTTTCCCTTTTTGAGGAAACGTTTCCGCCGCGTTTCCGGGCGTTTCCAGCCGTTTCCCGTTTCCTAAACGTTTCCGGGACGGGCACGGCACCCGAGAGGCGTTTCCGTGCAACATAGCTTGAAATGCCCTAAAATGTCACCTTGTTTTCCTTTTTGCACCTACCAAATGAAAATTTCCCAAAATACCTTATGCAACTTATGCGACTTATGCGACTTTTCCAAAAATAGAAAAAAAAGTTCAAAAATTTTCCAAAAATTTCCCAAAATTTTACTATTTTTGGAAAAGTCGCATAAGTCGTATAAGTTGCATAAGACATTTTGGGAAATTTTCTTTTGGTGGGTGCAAAAAGAGAAAAGGGGTAACATCATGGGGCATTTCAAGAATTAGCCCTAAAAAAGACCAACAGTCGAAATTAATATTTACAGTTTCAGTCCCTGAGATAAAAATATATATGTAAAATTTGCTTTCATTGAGAGTCGAACTCAAGACCTCCCGCTTACTAAACAGGTGCTCTAACCAACTGAGCTATGAAAGCAAGTTGACGTATGTTCCTGCATACCCATTTCATAGAGCCAAACTATTATTTCCCACCACATAAATGTTGATAAGGGTGCAATGGTACACTTTTATTTGGCTTGATGTTAGTACGACATAATGTATAATTATGGTTTCCGTCCCTGCGATGAAGCAAAACATAAAAGAATGCTTTCATTGAGAGTTGAACTCAAGACCTCCCGCTTACTAAATGGGTGCTCTAACAATATGCAATGAAAACAAGCTGATATACATTTTTCTTCTCACACTTTTCTGGAGTGATAATTAATCCTTCACGAACGCAGCACAACTCTCCGTTGTACTGCGCTCTCCAAGTGTGCCTCCCCCCGGCGCGCGTTTAGGGACCCTCCTGGCCCAACTCTAGACAATCTAAGATCCTTCTTTCAAACCTGCTCCCGTTTCGAGTCAACAGATAGATAAATAGACACATCCTATTTGGCAACAATTTTCATTTCATTAAAACAAAGATTCACAAAACAACTGAGATTTCTCATCAACAAATAGCATGACAGACCGTCTGTGTCTATCATTTCGTTTTCCATATAAGGTTGCTGGTTTTATCATGACCCACAGATGATTATGAGAAACAACGTCATTAATTAAGTTAAGATACAAATATAATCCATAAAGCTTCATGAAGTGTAAGATATAGATGGTTGTGAGATGAAGTTGCCATTAGTTAACTCGATCAACGCCAAAGATGAATCAATCTTCAATTACACATTTTATTTCAGAAAAACCTAAGGCAGCTTTATAATAACAAGAACTATGTTACACTATACTATCTATATCAGCATTATTAACAATAATCAAAACCTATGTAGCACCTTCACACAATGTATGTGTGATACACCATGAAACTATAGATGAACACTTTGGCACCTCTATAAAGCTTGTACATGTTTCCGGCATATAGGACACGATCCATGTCTGGTTAGCCACTTATCCACACAAGTTTGGTGAAATGTGTGCTTACAGTGAGGCAAGCACCGAGCAATTTCACCTACCTCGATATCCTGCCATAAAAAAAGCTCACACTTAGTGAAGTGAAACAGATATGACAGTACTATGTATAGTTTTCAGGGGAATCCTAACCTGCAAACATATTGTGCAACAAATATTTTGAGTCAATTTAGTTTCATGTGAAACTTTGTGGCATGGCAAGCGTTTCAATGAATCCATTGACAACCCTTTGTACGTTACTTCACCGTACAAATCAAGTACCTCAACAGGACGCAAGTCAGAAACATTCACCTGTACGTAAACATTTCCAATACATATGGTGATTAGTATTACGTCATTCATAATATTTCTTATATGGGTCGGTTAGTGATTAGCTTATGTTGGAAATCTGGACCTGCCAATGATGCGCTGTTAATAGTTCTGGTGGAAAACGTTCTGCAAATCTTCCACGAAGAAGCTCCTCCAAAAAATCTGCCTATAACCAAAATATGAAACAACTGTCCAAGACTAAGTATGATATTGTTGTTCTGATATATACAAGTTTTCCACGAATTTAGTGTACTAACCATCGATGAGTTTCTTGTGGCAGATAGCTCGCGACACCAATATGCCCGTGAAGCTTCTAGAACCTCGACAGACAGAACAGCACCAGCAAGAGCACCTATACCAGCGCCACGTAGGACACCACAATCAGAAGCTCTACCTGCTAAAGCACCAGTGATGGCACCCGTGATTGCCCCAACTGCAAGTGAACAAGAAACCAATGCTATATAAATGCAATCATGAACTACAGTTTCCCTTTAATAGAGTAAAATGTATTTATGAGTCGAGAATGACTGTCACCAAGATGCAATGGTTGTTATAACTCCATTTCTTCTCAATCGTAATAAGCTTTATGATTTGCAAAAATTAAGTATGCAAATAAGTGAAGAATAAAGAAAAAAAAGCTAATGGTGCAAAAAATAGCATTAAGATATGGCATAACATTAAAATTCACATGTAGGCACATTCCTAACATCAAAATTTTCCTATGTTACAAGAGTGTTTGGCGTTTTATTACAAATGTTATATGCCGACTGAGATATTAGAATCAGATAAACCCCGGTTACAAAATAGGATACGAATTGCTCGGATACTCGGTTAGTGTTCAGATGTACTTATGTAAATAAAGGCATGATAATCAGATAATCTATTAATTAACTGTTTGGAAAAAAGCCTAATTATATATAGCTACTCGTGACTATTTGACACCTAATAAGTGTAACAACCCGTCCCACATTGGTAGGATATAAGACGTTTGAGCCTCTTAGGCTGAGAGTAACGCTAACCAGGCGACTGCCATCCCAGCTTTCTCTCTCCTAGACCACACCAAGACCAAATGCTCGCAGTAGGAAACCGCACGCACAAACAGAAATAAATTAAGAAAAAATACACACACAAACATGTTCATTTCTTCGGTCACCCGGGAGACCTAACAAATAAAAAACATTGGAAACTGATCGAACAAATTGCTTTAGGTAATGGGGGGAACACGTTCCTTTTTCACAAATTGGGGGCGGCCGACCGCAATGTCGACTCCCCATTACTTTCAGTCTAATAGGATTGAAATTGTGGCTACTGGTATCCTACCATGCCATGGTTTTAGTTGAACCAAATATTTACTTCCTATTACTTCACTTTACTAAAAAAACTCAAGAATGCAACATTAGCAATCCATCATTAACTTAAACCTTGTTCTTAAATGCCACTAAATTTAAATAAGCACTCTAAAAAACATGTTGATATCACATAAGTCTGCACTAAATCGCAAGGAAAAACAGGAAATAAAAAAGTACCGATTGCGAAAAGCCCGGTAAGGAGACCAGAAAGAGCACTTGATATAAGCCTTGCAATGAAATGACCACCTTGATCTTCTTCTTCTATAGAACTACCACTCACAGTTTCTTCCATTTGTGTTCTCTATGATAACTACTACTAGAAACTAAGTTAATATAGATGAAATAGATAATAAAAAGTTATATATAGATAGATGCGTGAAGGAAATGAAATAATAGGGGAGATTTTGTTTTGGATGATGGTCGCGAAAAGGGCGCTATCTGCCAGTCTGACAACTACGTTTTCATTTCTGACAAAGTGAATCTTTTTGCCTAGAATGTTTTTTCACACAAAGTCAAACCGACCAAAAAGGAAAGTCAACTAGCTATAAGAAAACCATATTGACCCGTTAGAACAAAATTGAATAACAGAAACTTTGGGGACCAAATTTAATATTTTGTACAATTTGGATCGCTTTTAACACAAAGAAAAACGCGTAATGCACTTTTGAACTTGACGCAAACGTCCAATATTAAGAACCCTAGTCTATTGAATTTTGAAAATATGCACCAACGACATTGGTGTCACTTGTTTGGTATAGCCCGGCCCGGTTTGTGGGTTAAGCCCATTAGAGTTTGATGTCTTGTACTCTATATATTTTGTTGATCAATAATACCACAAACCGGGCATGAGCTTATTTATTCACTCACACATGTGAGTGAATAAATAAGCCCAAGCCTGGTTTGTGGTAATATTGATCAACCAAATAAATAGAGTACAAGACATCAGTGGCGGACGCAGAAAATTGGGCGGTGGGGGGCAAATTTTTTTTTGACAATAGCAAAGAAAAAATAGCTAGAATCCGAATAAAAAACCGATTTTTTAACTTAAAAATGGAGGATTTTTAGGTTTTAGAGTGTTAAAAGTTGGATTTCAATGTGTGAGTGGGGGGCAATTTGTGTTTCCGATGGGGGGCATTTAATAAACACTGTCAAAATCGAGGAAAAAATACACTATAATCACGTTTTTTTATCAAGCTAGGGGGCGCCGCCACCCCAGACCTAACAAATAGGTCCGCCCCTGCAAGACATCAAACCCTAATGGGCCTAACCACAAACCAGGCCGGGCTATATTTATCTACTAATATCGTAGACTTGAAAAATACGGTCCAAATCCTACAATAAAGCCATGACACCAGCTCAAGAAAATCGCGTGACAACTATGCAGGATCTGTGTCATCGTTTTGGCGTAAAAAACTCTAGAATCTAGCCCACGTCATATACCTCTTTTCAATTTTTTTAAAAAGTGAAGCACAAAAATTATGCATGAAAGATTAATTTACATCACTCATTAACATTTCGGACAAATTACATAAATTGATGCATCGCGACTCTTCTAAAAACGTATGATGACAAATCGAAGACGAATAGTGTAAAATGTAAATACTTTCTGATAAAACAATATTTGTATCATCCATCCTAATGAATGAATAATTCATCAATTTACTAAAATGAATGTAATCGACACACGAGATATATCTATTAGACTTAAAACTTCTCTCTCAATTATTATTAATCATCCGATATCACAGTACCATCACATGTCTTGCATAATAAGAAAACTAACATTAGTTAAGCCTAATATTAAATTATGAACGATGCATGAGCTAATATAATCCAGCTAATACTCTTCACTGTTGAAACGAGAGGTTTTCGGACGTTCAAACTAGAACGAAACTCAATAAATAAAGCACTCGAAAGAATTTTCGTGAGGATTGAAATCTGGGCGAAACATGAAGCACACAAAAACTTAACCAGAAGTTGTTGAAATTTTTTTTTAGCAAAGAAGTTGTTGAAATTAATGATCATATATTCATATACAATATAACATCATCACAAAACGGAGCAGATATATAATGTACACCCCGCTTTAAAATACCTTAGATCATTAAATGCATGAAAATATGGGTAAATTAAAACTTTTCAGTTAAATAATATACGACATGAATCATAAACATTTAATACGAATATTACGTATATTACGTATATTAATTAATTACTATAAGTGTTACGTATATTAATATGATTACGTATAATACTTAAAATATACAAGAAATAAAACACGACCCTAAAGTACGAACACACACGATAAATAATTAAGCACGAAAAATAAAACGAATAAGTATGTGTGTGTGTGTGTGTGTGTGTGTGTGCATGTGGCGTCCAAAGAAGAGAGAGGGGAAGGTCCCATGCCCCAACCCATAAGGCTTTTCTAATCCTTAAACAAAACTAATCTCCAGGGATTTCATATATCACATTTACACAAAAATAACAAACCCTAAAAATTCCATTTGTCTCTCCTCTTGGCCGTGGCACACAAACACAAGCACAAGGACTATTTTTGCTTTTTAATCTTTGATTATTAACGGTATTGTGTTCATTTTTTAAATCATTTAATCATACGCATACGGTATCATCAATCATTAATCTTTTTATTTATTTTGTTTAATTGTTCAAGGTCCATTAATAGGAAATCATAAAAACATGTAATTAAAAAGATTAATCAAGGATTAAGGGATTCGGGTTTTGTGTCGTTCGGGTTACACGCAAACCGAGACCAAGATTGGTCTCGGTGGTGTTTGTTTTCAACCAGTCGCAACCCCAATGGGATCAGTGGTGGTTTTTGTTTGCCAGCCGCAACCCCAACCTCCTGTATGTACATAATACAGATACAGAGGCATCTCTACAAATACAAAAGGGAAAATCACCTAAAAATGTCTTAAACTTACCACTTTTTATAATTGTATGTAGTCATCTATTTTTTTTTCATTTTACTATTATACTTTTGAATTTCGATATTTGTATGTAGCGGGTGACTTGCTAAACCTTTAACCGGTTTCTTATCTAACGAAATTTTGCACCATTGGTCCTTTATACTAATGTCCATTTGTAAATGACAAAAAAATTAGTTTAGAAAATATATATTTTTAATTATTTATAAAATTTGTGATGATCCATCTATTATTGTGTGTACCAGCAGATCTACACCAACAATTTGCATACCATATATAATGTTTAACTACGAGCCTAATTTTAAGATCAAGTCAGCATCACTACTCACTACAGTACCACATGACTATTGCTGAACACTGTTAAGAAAAAAGGTAATTAACATAATCACCACCGCAACATACAAACATCATTTTTTTACCACCATTGCGAGTAATACCTTGCTACATAAACTAGTCTCGCTAATTTACGATAATGCAGTAAATATTGATGACTTCAAATTTGGCAAATAAACAACTTGTGTGGAAGAAAGGTGCACAGGGCAAACAGAACATGAGAGAAAAAAACCAAACCCACAACCATTCACATAAACCTAAAAACTCAGATCCAAATCGATTTAAACAATAATTACTAAATTATGATCTATGTAGTATTTTAATAATTTTACTCACACAACCACCCATAGTTAAACTACAGCTAGCGCCACCTCCGTACAAGCCACCACAGCCGCCACATCCGGTCAAAGCAACAACCAATGTAAAACCGCAGCATTATCGTGTCTCTAATTTGAGGACGAATTATTTTTTTAGAGGGGAAGAATTGTAAAACCCGTATTTAAGAATTTCCGACTATTAAACACGCACGCTCAGTTTCAGTTAAATATCATAATATAATAATTATCCAGAAATAATTATGAAAAATAACACGAGATATAATTATGACTTTACGTCAGGAAATAATTACGAGTTACGAGAATAAAACGTTAAACCAAAAAAAAATTTAAACGAAAACTCCATTTATATAAATGAAAGGGGCGGTTTGTTTAAAAGAAAAAAAAAAGAACGTGGGCTTATAGCCCATCCCACTCCATATCTACACTACGAGAAAACGTTTAACCTTCTCTAATAGAATATTAATGATAAGATGTATATATAGAAGTAAATTATCATAAATCAATATGAGTTCAGAGTTGTTTATACTACCAAAGTAAGTCAAATGTAATGAGCAGTACCCAAAACTGGTAGCAATAATAAGTTTTAAACTTTTCAAATATTATGAAGATCATTTACGTTGACAAAAAGCATCCCTAAAATCACGATGGCAGATTATTTACGTTGACAAAAAGCATCCCTAAAATCACGATGGCAGTTACGATCTTAAATACTTTTATATTAATTAGCAAAAGCTTAACATGTTGAATACACACAAAACCTTAAAGCTAAGGTACCACATAACAAGCCTCGTTTCAAAAATCAGAATACTAAAGCAATATTATGAGTATCATCAATTTGATGGAGGCACTAATTCGCTGTTCGAAATTTAATTCTTTTTCGGTTCACATTCAGATGCGACCTTTGTTCACTAGACCTTGTTGTTGTGTTTATGTCATATTTTGACCCGTCGTTCGGAGAAAATGTGCGGCCTTTTTGATTCACGGTTACATTGGCGGAAAGTTGAGGTCTGATCCGATCGAGTGTGTCTTAGGGTTCATGTGTGTGTGGTCCCTCCTTTTGTTCGTGATTATGCATAGTTTTGGCTCAACATTGATCATGAAAGTTAGAATCTTCGTATCGGGTTGTGTTTCGGTTCGGGTTTACACCACGTTCATGGGTTCATGAAGGGAAACGATAGACTTTCGAAATACAAATTGTCGTGTCTGATTCAAGTTTATTTAGTGGTTGCTGCTTTGTAGGTAATCTTTCATTCTATTTTGCTTAGGTGTTGAGATTACTAATACTTAAAAAAAACGGTATCAAGACTTGAAAAGAAACAAATGCCATACTAATTTTAATCTTATGATTATTAAAAACAAAGTTAATGTATAAAACAAGAGTTTTTCTTATATAAATACTATCAAACGAATGGCTGTAAATGGTTTTAGATTCGTTGGTCACTGACTTTTGAATTTGTGATAGAAATGGAGAGGATGACTCATGCGCTTGAATTTAATATGCATATAATGAACTACGTAAATGTTGATTAAACTTTGAGAACATATCAATGTGATCATTACTATCCAATTGTAATATAAATGTCAATTTATTAAGGTAGACCTCGTTGAAGATATTTATTGGACGCAAATGAATATCAAGCGTGGTTCAGGTACGGATTTCCCGTCCTTTCAGTAAGGATTTCCTTTCCTATGCATGATTAGGATTTCCCGTCTGCAGCCAAATGTTTTTCCCCAGTATATGTTTAAGTTTATCAGTAATCATGTTAATAACTAAATAAATTGCCTGAGCATTATATACAAGCACGACCAGTTTATGTACTAGTTACGGAGGTACCGTAACCACGGCACTAGAGGCACCGGTGTCGTGACTCACATGCAGGAGAGTGATATCCTGCATCGTCCCACTCAGCTCAGCTAGGCCATTTTATCAGTATTTTTAGTGGGGCGTATGGATGCATCCTAGGCTTATATGTGTTACAAGTTATCAGGGTGAATGTGGTGTGTTCTCTACATCCTTCACATTGGAGCTGATCCCTCCACCCAACACAGTTATTTAGAGGTCACCCCTCTACAGCATGACGAGGTCACCCCTCCAGTTATTCATGCACGGTTGTTACAGCACGTGACCTATATAAGCTCTGGCAAATAAAATACAGTAAATTCATGTTTTCAGAATTAATATTATATTTCAGTATCAGTATATATGAACCAGGTTGCTCAGATTTTATGCAGAGTTCTACCACATGTTACATATCAGTCTTACAGCTTCTGTATTCTATCGCCTGTTTCATTCAGTATATTCTTATCATGCTTTATATCCGTTCACTGAGCGTTATGCTCAGCCGTAGTTCCTTTCATGTTCTAACGGCAGGTACACCAGGATGCTTTTAGGATCCTAAGAGCATGAGCATTTGGATGGAAGCTATCCAGACTTCTTACTTTATGCATTTCGTACATAATTCTGTTTATTTGGACATTGTTAGTCCTTCCATTCAGTATTTTATTTTTCATGTTTTGGGCTTATGTTTGGATTGCCGATGTTTGTTTCCGGTATTTCCGTTATCGTCAGTTAATGTTTTAGGACATTTACCTTATGCTTTGATGACACGCCATAAATACACGTAACGGTCCACTTATCCAAGTGGGGTGTTACAATTATGGTATCAGAGCGCAAGGTTCGACCTGTAGGCTCTAAACTTGACCTGTGACTAGTGGGTAGTCACCAGGAACTTCTCAGATTTTGGCGTCGTTGTCTTTCATATTTCTCATGGATTATTCAGTCAGTTTTCTGCGTTTATCAGTCAGTTTTCTTAAAGTTTTGACTAAGTAAAAGGTTGGTACAGAACTGGCCATATTTAGTCGCATGTGCTTTTAGCGAGCTTTCGTTTTGGTGAACTGACCATAGGCGTTCACCCTTGCCCGTTCAGATTTTGTATTGGTAAACTGACCATAGGCGTTTACCCTTACTCATGACAGATTCATGTTTTCATTCAAATATCACTTGGTGAACCAGTCATAAACGTTCACCATTTCGCAAGTCGAATTTCATGATTTTCAGTCAAATGTTGCTTTGTGAACCGATCCATAGTTATTCACCTTTGTCATATCATGACATTTCATAAAATTTTGACAAGTATGGATCGAAACAGAATCGCCCATACTTAGTCATATGCTTCCTACTATGAATACTGTGGATTAAACCATAACTATCCACATCAGTTGATGTTAGACCTCAGTTGATTATTCTTCTATGTTCTTTGAGACAGTCAAATTTTCATACCCTCACGTTGATGTCATCTACATGATGATTCAGTTTCATGTCTCCTTACGAGGATTATGTTTTCAGCAAGGTGATGATGCCTTCAGGCTAAAATATAGAAGGATTACAGTAAAATCCTATTTCATGATAAATCATGTTCTGGTCTTTATCAATCATGTCTTCTGTCTTCATACTGAACATTGATGAAACTCTGTTTAATCATACTTTCAGCCTCTATACAACCATCATTAAGTCTACACAAGAATTACCAGGCTATCACGTTACCCATTTCAGTTCAGTTTACTACCGTTTAAATCAATTTATTTCTTTGATAATGTCAGACAAGCGACACCAGTACCGATCATCCCATAAAATTTCCACCAGCTCCATGTACAGTATTCTATATGTACCCCATGTACAGTGTCTCAGTTATACTCCATGTATAATATTTCACGTGTACTCCAGGCGTTTCCACTTGTCGATATTCTACCAGGTGCTGATGCTGCTCGTGAGTTGAAGATTTTACCAGATGCTGATGCTGCTAACACTCTGAAGACCACACAGATGCTGATGCTGCTGAACTTTGGAGATTTCTCAAGATGCTGATGCCGCGGAACGAGGACGAAAACTATAAATTTGAAATTTCTGACAAGAATAAATTCAACCATCAGACACTACCATTCTATTTTATGTTTTTACTTCCTCAGTTAGATGTCACACATCACTCAGCTAATCTTTCCGTCAGAAGAGTAGGAACCGGAACTCAGCTGGCCACTCAGCAGAATAGTTACATGAATCAGGGTCATGATAATGATCGTCATAAATTGACAGACAAAGCAGTAGTGACAACCACCTTGCTTATAAGTAATCAGGCAGTAACCATCGGAACTCCGGAACGGACGTGGCCAGAAATACAGAGGTCAGCAGTCTAACCGGTCCGCCAATCCTAGCAGTTACCAAAATTTTCGGCCTTGTTCATATTCATCTATTAAAACACGTGCCAAGACATCAGTCAAGACATAGTTCTCAGGTATCATTTCGGAAGACACATATCAGGGCACCAGTCATGATACACGTCATACGAATATCTTCTCAGAGTACGAGTCCGAGCTCCTAGTTCCAGTATGTTCCAAGCAAGACCCTCAGTAATTCAGGGTATCTTTCAGAAAGGGGTATACTCATTTTATTATGCCACGCATATATCAGATCATTAAAGTTTAGTCACCACCACCAGATTATTATTCAGATTAAACATACGGTAATACTTCCGTGAGGTTACAGACGAACCCACTCAGTGGAAGTCACCATGTTTACTTCATGTGATCCTATGTCAGCTTTATCTCAAATCAGGTAGTTACCTGCCTCTCAGCCATAAAGGACTCAACAGTATCACCATATTTATTAAAGTCTTATTTGGTGTTAACGACGAGATCCGTCTTACTAAATCCCCAAATATATCCATTATATATTTTCTGCCAGAAAAATCAGTACAAGTTGTTTCTTCCTTACATGCGCGTGACTTATCAGTCCATAGTTACGAAGACTTTTAGCTACCAGTTATAGATTCACTTCTAAAATTCCTCGAGTTCATGATCAATAGATTATCCTAAAAATTTCCAGATGTCATGCCAGAAGGTGTTCCAGAAATTCCTTCCTACCCACGAGACATAATTTAACATCGAGCTTGTCTCAAGAACAGAACCTGTTTTCAAAACTCTTATTTGCAGGGCTTCAGCTAAGTTAAAAGAGTTGCAGCAATTGCTGCAAGAGTTACCGGAACCAGGCTTTATTCGCCCTAACGCACCACCAGAAGGTACACCGTGTTATGTCTATCAGAAAGAAGGCCGGTAACATGAGATCATGTATCGACCGCTGAAAATTTTTTACAAGATCACCGTTCTTAATCAATGTTCATTCCATAAATAGCAGGTTTATCTGACCTGCTACGATGTATTAAACATTTTCTAGAACAAATTTCCGATCATGCTACCATCGATGGTGAGAGGAAAAATATGATGTTTTCCAGACTGCTGTTGCACATATTATAGCCTCTCTAAAGATTTCGGTTTTTATACTTCTGAACCCCCTAATGCCCCAGCTATAGTGTGGAATTTATGAATAAAATTTTTCTATGATTCTCAGACAAAATCGTCAGCTTATTCATTGATCACATTTTGGGTCCGCTAAAATCTAGAGAAGAATACGAGAGTCATCTTCTCATAGTTGAATAGAATCTTCGATAGGAGTTATTTTTATACACAGCTTTCCAGATATGAATTCCCATTTGAACATAGTGGCATATCTGAGCCATCCTATTTCAGCAGAAAGAAATTTCAGACGATCCTGCGAAGGTGAAGGCCATCACCTGATGGTCCCGACTGACGCCTGTGAACGAAGTACAATTTTCTAGAACCCAATTGACTACTACCGCAGAGATTGCCGATAGTTCTCACTAAAAATGTTTTATGACTATTCAACCAGATTTCCACCAGAATGTTCCATAATCCCAGACAAAACTTTAATAGAATCCGCATCACACATTAATGCAACTATGTTCATATCTAGATGCCTGACCTACTGCAGGTTCAAGATAGAACGCCGTCATGTTAGTGAGTTACTACAACCCTTAGAAATTTCTGAACAGAAATGAGACGAAATTCCATGAAATTTTTATCAGCTACCACAGGCTCAGAGAAAGTATGATACTATCTAAGTTATCATCAACCATGTAATCAGCCTGCGCGTTTCTTTCATCCGAAAGGATCACGCAGTAGCAGAAAATTTAGAAATTCAGCAGTAAATCGTACAAATTCAAGGCATTCCATTGACCATCATATCAGACAGAATTCATGTTCACGATCAAGTGTATGTTTACACCCACTTTAAGTTCATGTTTATTTTCACTTTCACGTTTACGTCTCATTCGCAGTATGATGCTGTTTCAGTTCATCTTTTATGCTATCTCGTGATTTAAGCTCACGTTTGTGTTCATAACATTGTTCACGTTCAAGTTCGTGTGCCATTTCACGATACACGTTTCTCATTTTATTACCGAATACGGTTACAGAAAGCTTGAGAAATCAGACTCAAGTTTAGCACAACTATTCCATAACCAGGCAGACGTTTCACGTCTCAGGCCGTATCATGTGGCATTCCTCCCTCAGTCAGCATACGTTCATGATATGTTCTAGTATCACGTTCACAGTATGTTTCACGTATCACGATCGCGATATATTCCGTGCACAACGTTCATCAGATGATCGCGAACCACGTTCATAATTGCTCATGTAGTACGTTCACAATTGTTCACGTAGTTCGTCCCAATATGTCTTCAGTATCGTCGCTCAGAGATATAAATATTTTCTTTTCAGGTTATAGTACGTATCATTCCATGTACCCTACATATTATATCTTTTCGATCAGGTTCAGAAATCCATCTCAAGTATGGAGCCAGAAACTATTCAGCATCGTCAGGACAGGGTCATTAGGACCAATATTTTCATTGTGTTTAGACCTTTGAAGGAGCCGTTTCGAGTGGGAAGCCACTCGAAATGGAGGAGTCCATCCGGACCTCTCATCCCTTTTCCTTCAATAATTCAGTTAAGTTCTTTTTGTCATGTTACGTTTCATGTCCTCTTCAGCCATGTCACGTTCCATGTTCACTTCAGTCATGTCACGTTTATACCCTCTCAGAAGCATTACGTTCTAAGTTGAGGACGAAATATCCTTTCAGCTTACATGTCTTTTCAGCCTACGTGTTATTTCAGTTCTTATAACTTCATCAGCTTATTACCTTTAATTCGAGGACGAATTTCCTTTTTAGAGGATATGAATTGTAAAACCGCAGCATTATCGTGTCTCTAATTCGAGGACGAATTATTTTTTTAGAGGGGAAGAATTGTAAAACCCGTATTTAAGAATTTCCGACTATTAAACACGCACGCTCAGTTTCAGTTAAATATCATAATATAATAATTATCCAGAAATAATTATGAAAAATAACACGAGATATAATTATGACTTTACGTTAGGAAATAATTACGAGTTACGAGAATAAAACGTTAAACCAAAAAAAAAAATTAAACGAAAACTCCATTTATATAAATGAAAGGGGCGGTTTGTTTAAAAGAAAAAAAAAGAGAAGAACGTGGGCTTATAGCCCATCCCACTCCATATCTACACTACTAGAAAACGTTTAACCTTCTCTAATAGAATATTAATGATAAGATGTATATATAGAAGTAAATTATCATAAATCAATATGAGTTCAGAGTTGTTTATACTACCAAAGTAAGTCAAATGTAATGAGCAGTACCCAAAACTGGTAGCAATAATAAGTTTTAAACTTTTCAAATATTATGAAGATCATTTACGTTGACAAAAAGCATCCCTAAAATCACGATGGCAGATTATTTACGTTGACAAAAAGCATCCCTAAAATCACGATGACAGTTACGATCTTAAATACTTTTATATTAATTAGCAAAAGCTTAACATGTTGAATACACACAAAACCTTAAAGCTAAGGTACCACATAACAAGCCTCGTTTCAAAAATCAGAATACTAAAGCAATATTATGAGTATCATCAATTTGATGGAGGCACTAATTCGCTGTTCGAAATTTGATTCTTTTTCGGTTCACATTCAGATGCGACCTTTGTTCACTAGACCTTGTTGTTGTGTTTATGTCATATTTTGACCCGTCGTTCGGAGAAAATGTGCGGCCTTTTTGATTCACGGTTACATTGGCGGAAAGTTGAGGTCTGATCCGATCGAGTGTGTCTTAGGGTTCATGTGTGTGTGGTCCCTCCTTTTGTTCGTGATTATGCATAGTTTTGGCTCAACATTGATCATGAAAGTTAGAATCTTCGTATCGGGTTGTGTTTTGGTTCGGGTTTACACCACGTTCATGGGTTCATGAAGGGAAACGATAGACTTTCAAAATACAAATTGTCGTGTCTGATTCAAGTTTATTTAGTGGTTGCTGCTTTGTAGGTAATCTTTCATTCTATTTTGCTTGGGTGTTGAGATTACTAATACTTAAAAAAAACGGTATCAAGACTTGAAAAGAAACAAATGCCATACTAATTTGAATCTTATGATTATTAAAAACAAAGTTAATGTATGAAACAAGAGTTTTTCTTATATAAATACTATCGAACGAATGGCTGTAAATGGTTTTAGATTCGTTGGTCACTGACTTTTGAATTTGTGATAGAAATGGAGAGGATGACTCATGCGCTTGAATTTAATATGCATATAATGAACTACGTAAATGTTGATTAAACTTTGAGAACATATCAATGTGATCATTACTATCCAATTGTAATATAAATGTCAATTTATTAAGGTAGACCTCGTTGAAGATATTTATTGGACGCAAATGAATATCAAGCGTGGTTCAGGTACGGATTTCCCGTCCTTTCAGTAAGGATTTCCTTTCCTATGCATGATTAGGATTTCCCGTCTGCAGCCAAATGTTTTTCCCCAGTATATGTTTAAGTTTATCAGTAATCATGTTAATAACTAAATAAATTGCCTGAGCATTATATACAAGCACGACCAGTTTATGTACTAGTTACGGAGGTACCGTAACCACGGCACTAGAGGCACCGGTGTCGTGACTCACATGCATGAGAGTGATATCCTGCATCGTCCCACTCAGCTCAGCTAGGCCATTTTATCAGTATTTTTAGTGGGGCGTATGGATGCATCCTAGGCTTATATGTGTTACAAGTTATCAGGGTGAATGTGGTGTGTGCTCTACATCCTTCACATTGGAGCTGATCCCTCCACCCAGCACAGTTATTTAGAGGTCACCCCTCTACAGCATGACGAGGTCACCCCTCCAGTTATTCATGCACGGTTGTTACAGCACGTGACCTATATAAGCTCTGGCAAATAAAATACAGTAAATGCATGTTTTCAGAATTAATAGTTATATTTCAGTATCAGTATATATGAACCAGGTTGCTCAGATTTTATGCAGAGTTCTACCACATGTTACATATCAGTCTTACAGCTTCTGTATTCTATCGCCTGTTTCATTCAGTATATTCTTATCATGCTTTATATCCGTTCACTGAGCGTTATGCTCAGCCGTAGTTCCTTTCATGTTCTAACGGCAGGTACACCAGGATGCTTTTAGGATCCTAAGAGCATGAGCATTTGGATGGAAGCTATCCAGACTTCTTACTTTATGCATTTCGTACATAATTCTGTTTATTTGGACATTGTTAGTCCTTCCATTCAGTATTTTATTTTTCATGTTTTGGGCTTATGTTTGGATTGCCGATGTTTGTTTCCGGTATTTCCGTTATGGTCAGTTAATGTTTTAGGACATTTACCTTATGCTTTGATGACACGCCATAAATACACGTAACGGTCCACTTATCCAAGTGGGGTGTTACAACCAATCACACTTGGTACCACCTATTGCTGACCACATAGCCACTACCTCGATACTACCCCGCCTCCAACCGTAGCACGCCACCTTAATACCAACCACCGCGACAAGATGCCGACCACCACGCCACCTTAAACGTCACGACCAGTCACACTTGATACCTCCCACCGCCGACGATGCCGCCGTTTGGGCTAAAACTAAACATGATATTCTTTGGTTTTTGTTATGATATTTGATTTTGTTTGTGTATAAATCTGGGCTATCACTTTCTTTATTAGTTTTTTGTTGTGAAATTTGATTTTGTTTGTGTTTGGAAATCTGGACTAGATCGGGGTTTTGAATCTTAGATATTGGATCTTGTTTATGTTTTAAAATGATTAAATTTTGTTGAGGAGTAACGTTAGGATCTTCATTTTTGTAACATGGGTTTTACAAAAGAGGCTATGGAATTTGGATCGGTGTTACATCTGGGTTATGTTTGTGTGTTGTGTGAAAATGTTTGTGAGGTGTGAAAGAGATAGAGATGTAAGTATTAACGATTGTTAATGAGAAGGACTAACATAGTAATAAAAAGTAGATGATGTCCACGTAGGATTAACCGGTTTAACAGGTCACCCGCTACATATAAAGATCGAAACTCAAAAGTATAATAGTAAAATGAAAAAAAAAATAGATGACTACATACAACCATAAAAAGTGGTAAGTTTAAGACATTTTTAAGTGATTTTCCCAATACAAAATCACCAATAATTAATTTTCTAAAACCTATTTGGACTAAAAAATTATCCTCCATCACTTTATATGTTGCGTTATGTAGATCTAAAAGCAGAAAAAAAACTTTGGACATAGATATTGTGTGTTGTAGCTCTGTATTTATGGATGCAAATTATAACACTAAAAGTCAGCAATTTTAAGGTATATTGTTGTTTTAATTAATAAGTTTTGTTTAGTCAAACACACAGGTGAAATTTTGTTTAAATAAAAATTCCACGTGGAATATAAAAATAATTATTTATTTAATTGGAAACTCAGCAGGTCATAATACCTATATTATAAAGTGTTAGCCGGTTAGAATTACTATATTAGTAATATTTTTAGTAAGTTACCAAGATATGTAAACTATGAAAAGTAAGTTTGTAATATATGGACTTAACCCTATTATTATTAATTAATAAGTATAAGTTAAGACTAAGTATTAAATGTTATTAACTCTTTACTATATAATTAATCATGACATATAATATGCTTATTAAAACTATATGTTATATCATTTTACTTATTTAATAAGCTTATTGTTATTTATGGAAACATACTAAATATGAAAACTTTCTATTTTTATAAACTTACTAATTATGGACACTTTCTATTTTTGGAAACTTACTATTTAAGGAAACTTGCTATTTTTGGAAAGTTACTATATATGGAAACCTGGTATTTTTGGAAAGTTACTATATATGGAAACCTGTTATTTTTGGAAAGTTAGTATATATAGAAACCTACTATTTGTAGAAAGTTACTCATTATGTTATAACAAGTACTATAACACTTAAAACATGAAATACACTAATCAATGAAGGGGAACCGGTGCCCCCTCCATCCAAGATGTCATCACGATTAGGAGATTCGTGTGAAGGAGACCCATTGTACGGACCAACCATAGGCATGCTTGACATAGGTAGATCGAGTGTTAGGTCTCACGGATGGCGCCAATTGTTGATGTTGATCCCAAACTTAGATCGATTTAGCTTGTGTAAACGAGATTAAATCAAGTTAAACACATAGAGAAACTTTGTTGTGTATAAGACAATTCAAGTATTATGCGGAATTAATACTTAAACAAGAACACACAAACAAGATAAACCAAACTTTCACTTTGATTGATTAATCTAACTTGCGTACAATAAAAGTGTAAAACATATATTAAACTAAAACCTAAAGGCCTCTTTTTATAGATTAAGGAACCTTGTACAAGAGTCTACATATCAGCTATTTTATGTAAAGATAAACATAAGAAATACATTGTCGAACATATCTTTACTAGAAACATACTAGAAACATTAAACGTGTAGACTAAGTATCCTGTCAGTGCTTGAATTCCTCTTATCAACGCTTGACTTCTTCCTGTCAACGCTTGCCTTGACAACGCTTGATTTCTTCTTATCAACGTCCAATTTCCTCTTGTCAGCGTCCAAGTGTCTTGGCTACATTTTATTCCCAACAATCCTCCCCTAAACTTGATATCTACTCTAGTAATCAAGTTTCTAAATAAAACTAAGTACAAGGAGGATTCTAACAAATCTTATCAAGTTGGAAATAAATATATCTAATCAAATCTTTGCCAACGTCACTTGTATAATCCATCTCCAGCTGTGTTGACACCATTTTCTTCAAAACTTATTTGGACATAGGATACTTAGCATCCACAAGAAGATATTCAGAAAACTTTGTAGTACTCAAATGATACACACCAGCTGCTGAATGTAGGCGCCGTTGAAGTCCACAGACATCATCAAGATCCTTCCAAACTGGATCTTCTTCATTTGGTGCACACATTCTTCTGAATGTTGACCAAATCATTATTCCATTGACTGAAGTAGGTGCTTCAATCTCATACTTGGCCTGTAACAACCTCCAAAGGTCTGCCAAGTCTTCTCTATCCAGGCTTGCAAACAAAGACATAAGAGTAGTGAAAGTATGTACCTTCTTCCTATCTGCCAATCATCCAAAACCCACTTGCATCTTCCTCATAGCTAACTATTGGGTTTCTGGAATCATGTGGTAACACTTTTACCATTTGTGAAGCTTCGAAGGGTGAGATCTTAATACTCTTTCTTATAATAGATTCACTAGGATTCACTCTATCTAAATTTTCTAGAAACTCAAGAGGAACTCCCTTCTTCAACGGTCTTGGTGTAACCAAAGCCTTTTGGATCTCCATTTCTTCTGCAAGTTCTTCCTTTCTTTCATCTGAAAGAAGTCTAATGGTGTTCTACTCTTGCACACTTGCCCATATAGGATAAGCCTTATATTCTAATTCATCAAAGGACAATCCCTGCAACTTTCTAAAAGTCCAACCTGTTTAATGACATCTGAGCAACATGTAATAAAGCTCCCTTCTTTCTGTCTTGGTCTGTGAAAGAATTTTGCTAGCTTTATATTTCAGAATCACCTTGCAATCTCTTTAAACTCTTAATAGAATCTCCAAACCCCAAATTTGATCTGATAAAGTCATGTCTGAATTTTCCATCACCTTATTCTCCCATGCAAAGTACATCTCAGCAACTTCAGGCATCTCATAATCCACCTGGTTCTTTAACTCTGCAAGCTTTTCCCTTGCCAACTCATCACCATATTCAAGCCTTTCTGGTTCTTCAATAACCATTACACTTGAATATGTGCTCTCATCACCACTGCTTTCCTTACTCTCAATAGAAGTCTCCTTCATCCTATCTTCTTTCTCAAGTTGTGCAGCCAACATGGAATCATACTTTACTTGGGCTGCATCCTTGGGAACCACTGTCTCTACCATAATTCCTTTACCCTTATCTAATATATCAATGATGGGTAAAGATGATGATGGTACCTGTGTAGACACATCTTTGATGATAGCTGATGACTGGGATACATCAACCATACCTGCAGGTCTATCAACGTCCAAAACCTGTGTGTCAACGCCTAACTTACTCATATCAACGCTTGGCTTGTCAGCGTCAAAAAGCTGTTTGTCAACGCTCACCTTACTCCTATCAGCGCTTGGCTTTGTGAATTGCTCCAACATCTCAGTAAAAGATAAATTCAAATTTGTAGGGGTAACCAATGAAACATCAAAACCTGGTTGCCTCTTCAAATCTGTTAGAGCTTCAGCTATACCCAAAGATTCTCCTTCATGTGAGCCTTTATCACTCACATGTATCTGCTCATCCTCCCCTTTGGAAGAATCCTCCACTCCACGTCTAAGGTTAGCACCTTCCAAAATAACAATCCTCTCCCTCAATTGCTTGAGTTCAAGGCCTTGTGTAGAGACAGTATGTACAAGGTCTGCATTTTGCTTTTGCAAGCTAATGCAGACAACCGTCAATTCCAACAAAGTATAGGGTTCCAATCTGCCCTCCTCTAGAATGGGAATTTGACCTCCCAAAGTCGAGTCATGGGGCATGGATAGGGTCTTAATGATGTTAGGACGGGCTTGGCCTACATCTAAGCTAGTACCAATAGTCCTAGCCCCACCCATGTCACCAACCACACTTGTGGTGGTGGTTCTCTCTGCAACATAGCTAGGACCACTAGAGGAGAACACTCCAGTAGTCCTTGGGCGTTTTACCAACCTCAATTCAGGGGGTGTAGAAGATGATGTGGATTGGGTAGCAGTTTGAAGGTTAAGGGGTGTTTGGGTGTGTTGTAAAAGGGTGTCAGCGGTTGGATTTGAAGTGTCAACGCCAACATTTAACGTGTCAGCGTTGTAGGGATCTTGGTCAATTTCCATATGCTGGGGTGATGATGATGGTTCAGGTAATGGGTCTGGTTGTGGGTGTGGGTCTGGTTGAGGTTGTGCTGCTGCAATAACAGCAAGCATGGCTTGGGTGAGAGGTAAGTCTCTGTATGGGGGTGAATTCATCTTTCCAAAAATAGCTTTCTTTTGCACATCAATCGTATAAAAATCATCATGATCCCTGGTGCAATACCTTTGTGCATCAAAAACCATTTGCAAAAATCTTGGGTAAGCAAGGGTCATCTTGCTACCCTTGTTTTTACACATGCCATCAAAAATCATTTTAAAAAAATTATATTGTTGCCCAGTAGCAATACACACAATGGCACTACCAATTGACCGGTTAATTTCATTGCGTGCAGTACATTTGGGACTCAAGCATTGAAGAATGACATGTATTAAGTACTTCCAAGCTGGGGGAAATTCCTGTTTTGAATATTTGTTTAAAGATCCCTCTTCAGGGAAAGGATAACCCAAAGCTTGAAGTCCTTGTTCTAGCTCACCAATGGGTAGGGTGGTTATACCATCTGCATCATTAAGATGCAAAGCCTGGCGAACCAAGGCTTCAGTAACCACCCATGGAAGCCCATGGACTGTAGCAGTCAATGTAGTCACATTATTAATCGTTGAGGAAGTGACAGTTTTCCAAAACTTCTTAATATGAGTGACAGGGATAAGAGGAGCATGAGAAAGTGCATACTTTAACGGGGATGCATTTAAATACTCCACCATCTAAGTATATTGAGGAAACAGAGTGTTGTCAGCCTCTAAATAGGCAACCATGTTGTGCTGACTTCTGAACCCCAATACCAAATCACTCGGTTTAAACTTAGGCGCCATTGATGTAGAAAGTTGTGTGAAATGTTATGAAAGATGAATATGTGGGAAAATTTAGTTAGACAAGAATAAGCAGTTACCCTGTGTCAAAATAATGAGCCAAATATATAGGAGAGGTAGGCACATGTGATTGGTAAAAAATGAGGCAGTTATTTTTCAAAATATAATGATTAAAATCTTGAAAAATATAACTTATCTTGTGCATTAATAAAAAGTTACCAACTCCTAAAATTACGGCCCAAATTTTCGTCAAAAATAACAACTGGGTAGGACCCAATGTTTGTCAACGGTAAAAAATAACCTATCAATGCCCAACGGCTATATTCTTGTCAACGTTGGAAAATGCCATGTCAACGTCAAAATTGGTCCTAACAACGTTTGGACATAAAACTGTCAACATCCAAAAATAAAAATAATAAAAATGAAAAATGTCCTTAACAAAGTGATTTATCCTAGTGAAGATAACCTATAGACTGAAAATTACCATAGGGTGGCTAGCACTGTCCAATCATGCACACTTGCTTAAGCAAGATAGACATAATTGTCCTTAAGTGTCCCTTGCTAACCAAAGTTCTTAGCAGTGAAGTTATCTCATAAAATCCTTTGTAACTTCCCAGGTAAGCCCAATAAAAATCATACCAAAGTCTCCCAACAAACCACATCCAATTCTAGGCCAAAAAGTATTGGCAGCGTGCATAGTATATCAACTTTGCATGCTACAGTGCCTCATGAGTTAGTAAACTAATTCATACTCACTAGTGGACACAATCTAGAATTGTGATAAGAGTATTATATGAATACCCAAAAAGTCCTAAAGGTTTCCTAAACATCCCCTTAAACTATGATACATAAGTTGCCAAATAAAATGCATGTAATAAAAATTTATGTCAAGATAGGAATATAAATATTCCAACCATCATCCATAAACTTGAACATGCTCAAATAATGCTCCAAAAATCCATAAGCAACTGTGTATCCATTTGTACAATGCTAACAATGCCTGCATAATTAGATCAAAAACCACAAAACTAACATGTTGCTGACAACGTCAATTTAACACTTGTCAGCGTTAAAATAACCTTTGTCAGCGTTAGACAAATAAAGTGGAAAATCTAAATTTGTACAAAGACAAATAACAATGCATATCATGTACATACTTTTACAATAATCCCCCAAAACACATATTAAGTGAGATTGATCATTCCAATACTTGTTACCAAGTATTGAAATCTCCCAGTATCAAAAGATTTAGTTAATAAATCAGCTACATTTTCCTCTGTGTCAACCCTATCTTGTTGTATTAAAACTTTTTCAAAACAATCTCTTATAAAATGATGTCTAATTTCTATGTGTTTTGTTTTAGAATGATGTACAAGATTTTTAATAATGCATAAAGTATTGTTATTGTCTACAAAAATCTTGGTATGCATGAAATTATACCCATAATCCAACAGTTGGTTCCGAATCCATAAGACTTGTCAACAACAAGCAGCTGCAGCAACATACTCTGCTTCAGTTGTAGAATTGGCCACCACTGTTTGTTTCTTGCATTGCCAAGATATCAATCTACTCCCAAGAAATTGGCATCCACCAGTTGTGGATTTTCTATCAAACTTGTCACCCCCATAATCACTGTCTGAGTATGCAATAAGCTCCAATGGAGAATCTTTTGGATACCATAATCCCAAGGTAGGATAGCACCTAAGGTACCTAAAAATCCTCTTGATAGCATGAAGATGACACTTTCTGGGAGTCACTTGATGGCGTGCACATGCACACACAGCAAACATAATGTAATGTCTTGAAGCTGTGAGATACATCAATGAACCAATCATTGACCTATAATGCCTGACATCCACCTCTTTTCCATCTACAACCTTTCCCCAAGGGTGTTCCCTATCCATGGGTGTGCTAGCCCGTTTCTCATGTGGAGAAAAGCCAAACTTCTTCAAGATTTCTGCTACATATTTGTCTTGAGAGATGAAGATAACATTTTCTTTCTGCTGAACTTGTAACCCTAGAAAGAAGTTCATCTCTCCCATTGCACTCATCTTGAACTTGTCTGTCATGAGTTTGGAAAAGTCTTCACTCATCTTTGGACTGGAAGATCCAAAGATGATATCATCCACATAACCTGAACAAGTAAGAAATCCTTACCAGTCTTCTTTGTAAACAAAGTCTGATCTATGGTGCCCCTTTTGAATCCATTTTCCACCAGATAGGTGTACAATGTGCCATACCATGCTCTTGTGGCTTGATGAAGTCCATACATAGCTTTCTTCACTCTATACACCTTGTTTGGATGTTCTGAATCTTCAAAACCAGGAGGCTTCATTACATAAACCTCCTCTTTAATTTTGTCATAAAGAAAAGCACTCTTCACATCCATTTGATAGACTGTAAATCCCATGCAGGAAGCATAGGCTAGAAAAATCCTTATTGCCTCAATCCTTGCAACAGGTGCAAAGACCTCCTCATAGTCTATCCCTTCCTCCTGTGTATATCCTTGAGCAACTAAACGTGCCTTGTTTCTGACCACAATTCCTCTCTCATCCTTTTTGTTTCTAAGAACCTATCGTGTCCCAATAGGTCTGACATGTCTGGGACAATCAACTAACTCCCAAACATCCTGAATAGCAAATTGGTGAAGCTCATCTTGCATTGCTTCCATCCAACTTGGTTCTTTGAGAGAATCAAAAATCTTCTTGGGTTCCTGTTGTGACAGAAAACAGGCAAACAAACATGCTTGAACAAGAGGGGTATCAACCTTCTTGTGAATATTGGCAATAAATCCTCCATGATTCTGATGAGACCTTCTAGTTTGTACAGGAGTCATCACATCACCTATGATTAAAGAAGAAGGATGATTCTTCATGGTAGATGTAAGTACTCCTCCTTCAATTATTGTGTTATCATCAATTTCAGCCTCCAGGTTGCTAATATCTTCTTCAAATTATCTTCTATCATCATCTGAAAGAACTTCTCCATTTCTGTTTGAAGGTTCACCTTTTTCAAAAACACTGGAAGAGAACAAATGGTCAAAAGAGTTGTCAACGCCTGAAGGAGGGCTGTCAACGTTTGATCCATCAATGCCTGAATTTGTCTTGTCAGCGCCAGATTTTCCTTTGTCAGTGCCTGAAGAATCATGCATGTTTTCAACTATTGATACTTGTGGACCACCTTTCTCTTTTCCAGCAGCAGTAAATGCATCTGTCCATATAGGAATGGTAACATACTCAAGTATGGGTGCTGATTTGTCTGCTTGTGATCCAACCTCCTTATCAACCTGTATATCTGAAATTTCAACAACTGGTTCTTCCACAACATTTGAAGTCACCTTCACAATGTCTGGATTAGTAACAGGCATATAATTCAAAGTTCTAGATAGAGGTTCCAAGTCAAAAAACCAATTTGGTCCACTCTCGGGATCACTAGGTTTACTTTCTAAAAAACTAACATGTATCTTTTCAAGTATACGTTTTTCTTTCTTAATGTAAACTCTATATCCTCTACTCTGCACTGAATAACCCATAAAGTAGCCTTCATCACCTTTAGCACTAAACTTTCCTAAGGCATCACTAGTGTCTAAAACAACTACATGATAGCCAAAGGGTTTAAGAAAACCAATATTAGGTTTCCTACTCCAAAATAGCTCATAAGGTGTCTTGTTGTGAATCTTGTTGATTAATGCCCTATTATGTACATAACAAGCTGTATTCACAGCCTCAACCCAAAATGCAATGGGAAAGTGAGCATCAGCCAACATAGTCCTAGCTGCTTCTATGAGTTTTCTATTCTTCCTCTCAACTACCCCATTTTGTTGTGGGGTTCTAGCTATACTAAACTGTCTAGTAATCCCTTTCTTGGCACAAAAGTCATCTAACAGCTTATTTCTAAACTTACCACCATTATCACTTCTAAGTATCTTAACCTTATTCCCAGTCTTTTTCTCTAACTGGGTAATAAAGTTAATCAAAATATCAACAGTTTCACTTTTCAAAGCTAAAAAGAAAGTCCAAGTAAATCTAGAAAAATCATCAGTGATGACAAAACAGTAGGATTTACCATTTAAGCTTACTATATTAGTTGGACCAAATAAGTCCATATGCAGCAAGTGAAGTGGTTTAGAACTAGAATGCACAGGTTTAGACTTAAAGGAAACTTTGTGTTGTTTGCCTTTAAGACAGGAAACACAAGAGTGGTCATTGTAGAAAGCCTTTTCAGGCAAACCATCAACTAAACCATGTCCCCCAAGTCTATTTATGTTCTTAAAATTAATGTGCCCTAACCTTCTGTGCCAAAGATTACTCTCATCAACTGAAGCCTTAGCATATAGACATGACAAATTATTATTCATCCTAATTCCATTAAGATTCACATTATAAATGTCCTTATGCCTAGGTGTTCTATAATCAATGAATCTCTCATCTGGTATTTTAAAATCTTTGCTCAACACCAAGCATTCAGTATCAGTGAAAAGAACCTTATTTTTGTTATCACACACCTGTGATACACTAAACAGATTATAGTCAAGTTCTTTTACCAAAAACACGTTCTCAAAACGTAAATTGTTGGTGATAAGAGTTCCTTTGCCAGTGATAGTTCCATATCCGCCTCCAAAGTACACTTTGTCACCATCTTTAATAGGAGTGAAGTTTGTCAAGTAGTCTTCCTTCCCCGTCATGTGCCTAGAGCATCCACTATCTCAATATCCATTATCATTAACCTGCTTTTGAATGCCCTGCACATAAAGAAAACAAATTAGTTCTCTTTGGGAACCCAAGCCTGAGCAGACTTGGATTCATTTGGTTATTCTTCAAGAACAGACTTAGGGTGCGTTTCTTTTTCACTTTTTGGGCCTTATGGAGAGAGATTTGGTCCACACAACAAAAATTGGTGTTTCTTTTTTGCTATCTACCTTATAATCGTCTGGTTTTGGAGGAGTTGAAAAGTCCTCTTTGTCAATTCAGACTCTTATATGGCAATCTCATCTTTTCATTTTCCTTTTTTGTCCTCATCTTTACATGAATCTTTGATCAATCATATCTCATCCTCATTTCAACTACTCATATTTTTCAACAAAACAATTCATCTTCATTAATCATGTTCATCGAGGTGATGATTTATATTCATCAATCATCAATCATCAATCATATACATCAATGGATTCACGCCATCGCTGCCCTCGTTTGTGAAGTAACCAGTTTTCTTCCAATTCTCCTCTTAATCAATTTTTTTCATCTAATATGTTGATGGATCCCAAATATGTTGATGGATTCAAATATTAATGTCAAAAACTTGATAGTAGATTTGGGTTCAATAAGTGGTTTTTGATTTCAAGCTTTGTTATTTAACAAAAAATATATACGAGTATTTTAATTTAGATGTTATTTCATTAGCAGGTGGTGGATCAATCATCAATGTATACAAGTTTCATGATCTAGTGGATAAATGTTTTATAAACCTGACATTGAATATTTTATAAGGGCAAAATTGGCATTTACTATTAATTGTGACTTTTGTTTAGTTAAAAAAGAAACACCAAATTTTCATTTAGCCATCACTCCAAAAAAGTAATTTTTAGCTAACAAGATACCATATGGAGAAGGCACTTAATACTTAAAAAAAGAAACAGCCCCTTAGTCCTTATGACAACCCCTTGTTCATCCCTTTGTGGATTAAACACCCAGTTAACCCCAAATGGTTTAGTTATGACCTTTGAAATATAGTGAAATCTGTTACAGGTCATAGAAATCCCATCTGAATTAGGGTTTTGGTCTTGTTTAGGTCTCTAAAATAAGCTAGAAGAAGCTTTAGACCCATTTCCCTTTGGTTGCAAGTATTTGGCATTACTTGGTCTAGCAGTGTTGGAAACATTCCTGTCAGCATTTAATTTTGTTCTTGTCAACGCTGAAGTTACCCTTAACAGCGTCAAACCTAGGGTTTGCTACAAGAACCCCTTGTCTGTTAGACCATGTATTGGTCTTTTGAAAAGGCCTTTGTCCATAAGTATTAGACCCTTTAGTAAAGAATGGAGTTGGTCTAATGATTTGTGAACTTTGCTGGACAAAAGGTTTGGGCTTGACCATGGTTAACTTTCTATCAGCGTTGACCTTTGAAGCATTGACACATTTATAAGCAAAATGTGAAAAGCTTACACAAGCATAACAGGCTTTTCTAGACATAACTCTTGGTCTAGATGAAAAGAAACATGTCCCATTATTACTAACTTGACTTTTTGGTGACCTAGGTTTTCTATACATATCTGCATATTTAATTCTAGGTTTTCTATCAACGTTTAAGCCAAGGTCAACAGTCTTTCCAGTACTAGGATTGGTTACTTTTATGGGTGTTGACTCATTTGGGCTGTCACTAAGCATGCCACCCTTAACAAACATAGTAGGGTTGGCTTTCTTCCATTGGTCCAAATCAGTCAATTTTTGCTTGTATTCCTCTACTGGAGTAAGAACTCTTGGTGGAGGAATAAATTTCTATTCTTGGAGTTCTGGTATACCAGTCCAAGACAAATCCTTTCTAAGGACACCATAGAAGTTTCCAGCAGGTGGTGGAACACCAGCATATTCTTTCATCCCAATCCCACTCATATCCCTAGAATCCCTTTGTTCACTCACACATTTTTCTAGGGTTTTAGAAGCTTGATCAAGTTTTTGTATTTTAAGATCTACATTATCTTTGTTTTTGATAGCTTCATCTAACTTAGCCTGAAGAGCACCATTGGATCTCTCCAAGATGTCCCTTACCTTAATACTAGCATTTAGGTCATGAGTCAAAACATTGATTTGATCTTTTAGGTCAAGCTCCATTTTCTTATACTCAGCCACAGTCTTTTCAGTTTGAACAAGTGCAATTTGATAGTTAGATAACTTGCATTTTTCATTAACAACATCTGATTTTCACTTTAAATTCTATTTATTAAGTTTTTCAGTGTTTAGTCGACAACCTTTACTACAGAATGCATCGTCATATACCTCATTGTCTGATGAAGATGAAGAAGTGCCATGAGGGCATAGTGAACATGCTCCTCTTCCTCCTTTTCTGCAACCAAGGCCTTGTTTTCTTCCACATCCTTGGCCAAAAAGCTCCAGTCCCAGCCAATACCATCAATCTCTTCCATGGAAACCATAGCTTTTGTATCTTCAACCTTGACGATTTGGCTTGAAGGCTTTCTAGCATCATATCTTTTTGGAGATCTACACTCTCTCATAAAGTGACCCATTCTATGGCAATTGTAACACTCAACCTTGGATTTATCAAACCCAGCAGTGTCTTTAGCATTAAAAGTCATCTTCTTCCTGAATCTTCTATTCCATCTATTGGCCATTATGCTTACAAGTTCCATATTCCACTTTATGTCCATCTCTTCCAAATGCTCATCACTAATTTGCTCAAGGTTCTCATATGTAATCACTGAACCATTGGGCAATGAAGCAATATATGCACACACTGTATCTAGATCAATATCAGCAGGCTTAACTCTTGGTGAGTCAACATTGTATTTGTCAGCGTCTGAGTGTGAGGCGCTGACAGAGCTTGATCCAACGTTGACACAAGATGATCTAGTAACGGGGTGCATGTATGACTCCCTTTGATCAAATTAACCTTCACTATGTGAGAAGAAGGCCATATTTCCATTGGTAGACTTGCTTCCTTGATCCAAGAGGATTTCACTTTCTAAAATCCTTAGTTTATTGTAGAAATCATCAAAAGTGGAACTTTTGTGAGTATTATTAGCAATCATAGACCTTGCTTCAATCTTCCATGCATCACCAAGACTTTTAAGGAAAGTGGTGATGATATCAGCATCATCATGCACTGTTCCCATAAATGACAACTTGCTTGTAATGTCAAGAAGTCTGCTTCTGACTCCACTTAGCTTTTCATTGGGAAGAGCTTTGAACACAACATACTCATGCAAGAGTTGCTTCTTTTTCTCTGAGGCAGTATCATCATTACCACCATAAGTAACTTGAAGAGCTGCCCAAAGATCTTTGGCAGAATCATAGCCTCTATACCTTTGCTGACTGGCTTGTCCCAAAGAAAGTTTGAGGATGCTTAGAGTTTTCATGTCTTTCCTTCTCTTTGCAATGTCCTCAGTTGAGACAGCTCTCCCATCTTCAGGTTGTTCTTTTCGATCAGCTTCACTTGAGCCTGGAGTTGATCTTGCAGTAATAGCAGCTGCAATCTTGGCAGCCTTATCGAATGTGTTTCCATATTCAATAATTTCCCATAGGGTGTGGTCATGGATTTGAAGATAGTGCTCAAAATTAAACTTCCACAGCTCAAAGTTGCCTGGGTCTAGCATGGGGATCTTAAGGTTGTGGCTTGAGGTGGAGGTCAATTCTGGAGTAGACATGTCGTCTGAATTTTAGGGTTTCTTGAAAAATTAGGGTTTTTGGCGATTTAGGGTTTTTGTGTTCTTAAGATCAAAGTTTCTCAACAAGCTCTGATACCACTTGTTGATCCCAAACTTAGATCGATTTAGCTTGTGTAAACGAGATTAAATCAAGTTAAACACGTAGAGAAACTTTGTTGTGTATAAGACAATTCAAGTATTATGCAGAATTAATACTTAAACAAGAACACACAAACAAGATAAACCAAACTTTCAATTTGATTGATTAATCGAACTTGCTTACAATGAAAGTGTAAAACATATATTGAACTAAAACCTAAAGGCCTCCTTTTATAGATTAAGGAACCTTGTACAAGAGTCTACGTATCAGCTATTTTAGGTAAAGATAAACATAAGAAATACATTGTCGAACATATCTTTACTAGAAACATACTAGAAATATTAAACGTGTAGACTAAGTATCCTGTCAGTACTTGACTTGTTCTTATCAATGCTTGACTTCTTCTTGTCAACGCTTGCCTTGGCAATGCTTGATTTCTTCTTATCAACGTCCAATTTCCTCTTGTCAGCATCCAAGTGTCTTGGCTACATTTTATTCCCAACAGTTGAAGAAAAATTCTGCAGGTAGTTGTAATACCAAAGAATGTGCCTTGGTTACGTGAAGATGATGCTTGTGCACTTGTATGTATCCTATAAGGAATGAACAACACACGTTAGCCTCGTCCTAGGTATGACCCCGAGACCAAGCTCCGACGTGAGAGTAAGTATGTGTACCAGAGTGGTAAGCTGACTTGGAATGTCAAATGCAGGTGTAAATGTGTGGGTACTATATTAGTTGAAAGTGCATTAGGTACCGAGGGGTATTTATACCTTGAGATAAAACAATCCTGAAGGACTAGTCACACACTACTAAAAAAACAGCCTTTACCCACAGCAAGTTCCGTGGGAAATCCAGTGGGAAAATGCTCTTACCCACGGATATCCCATGGAATTGTTCCGTTTGTAAAAACATCGTGGGTAAATATTTTCCCAGGGAATTTTCCACAGAGCGTTGACCATTTTCCCACGGATTTTCCACGGTTATTATTACACATTTTTAACATTCAAGGAGTGGTTTTTCCCATGGATTTCCCATAAACTTTTTCCCACAGATTTCCCACGATCATTTTCCCACGAATTTCCCAAAGACACTTTTCCCACATATTCACGGCCATTTTCCCACGGATTTCCCACAAGTTTTAACAACCATTCTCCCATATGTTTCCCACACATTTCCCACAGGTTGTTTCCCACGGATTTTACACAAACATATTCTCATGTTTTTCCCACGGATTTCCCTCAAATATTTCCCACAGGCATAATCCCACATATTTCCCACACACATATTCACACGGATTTCCCACAATATAATTTGACATTTTCCGAATTCCAAAATCGATATGAAAAACTGCCCTTAATTTATTACCAAAATATAAAAATACAATATCCGGGATACATAAATGTGTCACCCGTTGGACATAAATATATAATGGTAAAATGCTTGGACGTAATAAAACCCAATAGTTATAAATTCTAACAAAAAAACTAAAGTTAAATGCTAATGCTAGACCTGATACATCGAAGCCTTGTTGTAGATGTTGAAACCATATCAAACATCTTACCGTCATACCAAGCCGCACCATTTACTTCACAAATGTGCTGCAAGTTGTTTTATAGCGCAAACTAACATTAGATATCTCAAAATCTTGACTCACTCAATCACACGCAAGACCTTCTAGTTTGGCGCCTCCTTTAATACTTCCTCCAAAACTGCTTTACCATTGGTGTTTGTCGCCTCGAATAACAGAATTGATGCTTGGTACTGGAGATTAATGAAATGGAAAGTATCTCTAGATCAGGAAAAAAAATTCGAAATACAGAGCCGACACTACATATTTTCCTACACCAGTTTAACAGAAATACAGTCACAAAACATAATATTTTGAAATAATCACAAATTAACCAAACAAACACGTACACATACATATACATGTCCATGAACACTATTTGTAACCATTATAAAAAAAATATTACACAAAGAGTTTGTTTAGATTATCGAAATAGTATCCCTGATATACAAACTATGTAAAACCAATTATAAAATACTAATTTAAGAAGAAGGAACTCCTTTCAGTTTTTAACAATACAATCAAATGCCACATAAAGAAACCTAACTTCATATATTTGTTCTAATATATATGGACATACATGCTCAGAAGAAATAAGTGACATCTAAGATTACAAAGAAATGTTTTATCCACATAAGAACAAAATAATTAGGCAAAACAAACATTTTTGAGAGATTAACTGAGGGTGTATAGGAACAACGATAATTAGGCAAAGTATACAGGACCATGACTTAAAGATTTAATTAACGGAGGAACATGGGAATCATGATACATTCAGTGTTCAGTTAAACCTTTAATTCAATATCTCAATCTGCTTCTCAGATTGGCAGCTAAGATACATAGTTTGTGACACCTTGATATCAATAATTGCTTCACTTTTATGCCTTTTTAATGATCTAAACCAAGCATAAACCCTTTACCAATGAGAAGCTATATATGCATGCTCATTGCAAAAACAATGTATATAAAATTCACTTGGAAACATGGACATGGACAAACCGAAATCCTAATCTTAACGTACAAAATAAGAATCAGCAATGAGGCCAACATTTTCTACCATGGATGGGAAGGTTTCAAACCAACCACGTAACTTTTAGCAAGAATACCAACCAAGTAACCATTCGATACGAAACTTGCCTACGAATTTATTGATGAACTAATGCATATATATCCGTTGTGTGATAACAACGCAACATAAAGTTTGATGAGATGGCATTTATACATGATCTCATCGGTCTTTTCGGGCTTTAAATGCATAAAAATGTCATAAAATACCATATATATGCTTGTGTTTGTTTACTTGTGTATTTTAGGTATGGATGTCGTTAAAAAGACAAAAGATCACAAGAAACAAGGAAAAACGGACACGAAAAACGAAGCCGTACAAAGAACCGGGCCCTAGATCATGATTTACCCAACAAATACCCTTGAAGACTTGAAGATGTGCAAGATTGATCCTCAATGAATGAAGAAATGACATTTAAAACCCTTGTATATTCATAATTACAAGTTTGGTCCCTTAAGTTTGTCAAAATTACACAAATGGTCCTTCAACTTTGAAGAAATGGCAAGTTTAGTCCCTCAACAATTCTAAATTGCCAATTATGGTCCCTCATGAAGTCAAAGTTATATTGAAAACCTTTGAAGATCAACAATGTCCAAGATCAGTCCTTGAATTATCCAAAAATGGCAAAAACAACCCTTGTAACCCTTTTGGAAAAGTCTTGTGCCAAAATTGTCAAGTTCTGAAAGTTATTAACAAAGGAAATGAGTTTGTTTGCAAAATAAACGTGCTATACACTTTCTGCCAAAACACAAGGACTTAAGTTGCCACATTTGAAACATTCAAACGAAATTGCGCCAAACACTTTACTTCCCCCAATTTCGGATCAAAATCACCACTATTCACCTTTTTCACCTCCCAGAATTTACTCCACTTAAACAAGGGGTAATTTTCAATTACCTTTGCACACACTTGATTCACATGTGCAGAAACACATCCCAACCTTAAAAACCTTAATCCCACTCACTATGGACCCCACCCCCAAATCCCATTCAACCAATCACATGACTACTTGCCCTCCAAGTTATCTGACGTGGCCAAATCAACAGCTAAGAGTCCTTGCTTCATTCCAAAGCTAAAATGAACATCCAGGATCACTTTGGACAGCTCACACCAAGAAAACGTCTAGAAGGCTCAAGGATAGAATAGGAAATTTACTTCTAGGGTTTGTGAATAGTGCTAGCTTGGCATTTGCCTATAAATAGGCTCCTCAACCTGTGAGAGAGTTTTTGTTCCAGTTTTAGGCTATTAATCTTTGTAATTCCTTTTTAAATTAATAAAAGTTGATTTTTTGAATTTTGAAATCTCTTTGATATTTGTTAAAAGTTGGTGTTGGAATAGCCTAATTCTGAGTTCCACTTTGATATTTGAAGGTTTTGGGGGCAAGGTTTTAATCCATAAGGCTTGTGTCTCAAAAATCAAGAAAGTACTTGTTTATTGTGCATCACTTTGTTTGTTCATCTTAGCAGGTACTTGGAAGCTGGTACTTGCTTTGCTAGTACCTAAGCTCAAACAATCCAGGGCCTGGATGTAGGTCTTGGAGGTTTGCACCTTCTTCCCTTTTCTATTTCTCTCTTATTTTTCTGAATTTTGTGATTTCTGCTTGTTTGTTCTTGAATCTGTGATTTGGTGGTTGATTATTGTTCATTTGGTGTTGTTTGATGTTTGTGAGTTGTTATTGACTGGATTTGTGGGTTAGAACTGGATAATACTTTGAAAATTTGTGAAAACAGATTTTTAAGGGGTGTTTGAGTCAACTACATATTCTGGATTTGTGGTTTGTTAAGTGTTGGATTTGTGTTGTTATCTGTTGGTACATGCTTATCTGATATACTTGGTCATATTGTTGCATATTTTGTGGTTTGAAACACCTTGATTCATAAAAAGGGTATAAAATCTTCTTTACTTGGTAAAATTGGCTAGGATTTTGAGGACACCTAGATCTAATCATAGACTAGGGCTAACAAGTGTTAAATCTAGGTTAATTACACTAGGAGAAGAGATTTGAGTGCTTGAATTTGGATCTGTGGTCAATTAGATCAGCAAATAGGTTTCTGCATATGCACCTTGTTCATCAGTAACATTAATCTGCTTTGATCTTGTTATTTACTTTAATTCAGTGTTTGATATAAGTTTATTTGTGCTTATTCATAGTTTATATAGCTTGTGTATGCATCCTGCTGAGTTTAGTTGGCTTATTCAGGCTTAATCTGCTTATTTGTGTATTACTGCTTATTTTCCATGTCTGTGGTGTATCTGGTGACTGTTTGATTGATTCTGGCTTATTGTGTGAACCAAATTTGGATTTTCTTGTTGCTATTGTCTCCTTGTGATTCAGTGATCACAAGGGTGCCCTTGTTTCCAATTGAGTCCAACTAAATCTCTCTAAAAAGCTTGGTCAAATAGTCAAAGCAGTGGGAACCAGTTCCTACTAAAAGTTGCCACTGCTAGTGTTAATTGGGTTTCAGCTTATCAATAAGCTATAATAGCTTATTTTAACCAGCAACAACTTGGATTTTGTAATAGGTGCTCATTATTTGACCCATTTGTTCATACTGAAGCATTTGGTGGGTTGACTTTAGGGTTTGACTAGAAAACCAACTTAATTGACTTTTTCATAAGTGCTTATTGGCTTATTCTGGCTTGTTGGTTTTGCTTATTGGAATTTTGTTGATTGTTTTGGCTTATTGAGTTCATTTGTGACATTTTTCAAGTTGAATCAAGTCCTGAGGTGCCTTATTTCTCAAAAACGACTATTTTGTCTTTTAGTGAAATATTACTTTGCTTATTTCTGGCTTATTGAGTGTGATTTTTGAAAATTTCTTTTTACAGATCTCATAAGCATCCCAAAAGAAGGTTGTGTGTCAAATTAGAGCTTTTGGCATTAGCTTATTCCTTAATGGGCTAAAAAGCCCAATAAGGATAAGCTGTTTGCATAATAAGCTGTGATAAGCTCACTTTCAGCTTTTGGGCCTTTAGAGTTTTGTGTTTAGAATAAAATTTTGAGTCAGATTGGGCTTTTCCAAGTTAATTGGGTCAGGTTTGACTTTTTGGGTTAAAAAGCCCATTTAAGTTGACTGAATTTGGTTTTGGCCCATTTGAGGGCCCAATAGGGGTATTCTGGTCATTTCACTTTCATTTTCTGTTTATTTAGGTTAAAATAAACTAGTTTGCAAGTTTTTAGAATTTTTTATAATTTTTGGATTTTTAATATTATTTTAATATTATTTTATTATTATTTTTCAAATTTCACATTTTTCAACTTTTTACATTTTTCTTAGCTTAAATACATTAAAATAGGAATTTAGCAACTTTTAGAATAATTTTATCACTTTTAGATTAATTTTTATAATTATTTTAAGTTTTAATAATTTTTAAATCATTTTTAATAGTTTTTCTTAGTTTAAAAATTTCTAAAAATAGTTTTTAATCTTCTTAGGTCGTTTTAGAGGTTTACCAATTGAAAAATCTTTATTTGGGCTTTTTGATATTTAGGGCTTTAATTAGCATTTAAAAATTGAATATTTAATTATTTAAAAGGTTTGAAAAAGTTTTGATCATTGGTAAACTCTTAGTTTATTTATTTTGATTTTTGGTGAATTTTTGGTAATTTTTAGAATTAATTTTTATTTTTGTAGTTTTTACGATTTTACGTTTTGTCGTCGTAGTAATAATTTTCACGTCTTCGTCATCTTCTTTTCTCATCCCCTTCTAAACCAAATATTAATCTCAAATCATTTACATCTTAGTCACACACATATACCTCCTTGGGAAACGAACTTTCACCTATTGGGTCATTAGTGCTTGATTTTCCTAAATCATCACTTAATACTTACCGCTTTTACGCACCTTTTCCAAAAGGTCGTATTTTACCTACAATCATTTTGGCGCCGCTGCCGGGGAGGTGTGTCGTGATTAATTTGCATTATTGTTTTTAATATTAACCATAAATAGTATTTGTATTAGTAGAAATCTACTAATACGTATTATCGGTTTTCTTGGTTTTTCTTGTGAAAATATTATTACTGTATTGTATTAAGTATCACAACAAATAAACAATATCTCCAAAAGTGTGAAAACACAACCTTAATTGGGATTTGATCTCCTAATTATTGTATTCGAATCTCAAACAAAAAAAAGGCAAAAATAGATAAATACTTTCGTGAAGCTTGATTTTGAAAAATACGAACTATAAGGTGGGTATAAGGCGGGTATTATAAAATATACCCTAAGGAAAAAGGCTCTTAAGTGCTTCGCGCCGCCTCGTTTTCCCGCTTGCTTGTGAGTATTTTGAGATTGAAGGCTAATCGAGGGTTTTGCCGCCCAAAGTAATATTACGTATAATATATTTGCTTGTTTTCTTTGTGATTAAACCCTCTTGAACAATTTGGTTTTCACCAAAGTTCTAAAGTCATTCGAAGGCGTTCACTCCACGTGATCGTTTTCATTCCTTTGAGGCTTCTTTAATCAAGAGTTTGATTCGAGGAGAGATTTGGTAGATTGTTGTCTACGAAGATACACCAAAATCCAAAAAAATTAAAAACAATCAAAAACACAAAAAAAATTGAAAATCCACAAAACACCCAAAAAGAATCTTCTTTGCTCACCTCCGATTCTTCGTGAAGTTTATGGTCACTCGTAATCAAGCAAAACGAGCTCGTAAACGTCTTCAAAAGCAAGCCAATCAAGAGACGTTGATTGTAGAACAACCTCCAATTGTTGAACCTATTGTAGAACAAGAAGTCGTCATGGCTAATCGTACTATGATGGAGTTGCTACAAGCACCCACCGAGGGTATTGGAGAGGCCATTGTGATTCCCGCCATCCTTGCGGAGAATTTCGAGATTAAGACGGGTTTAATGTCGATGTTGCAAGCAAATAAGTTTAGAGGTCATGAGAAAGACAACCCGCACTATCACATTAGGAATTTTAATCGTCTCACCGCTACTAGCAAGTTTAATGATGTTCCACATGACGCCATTAAGATGATGTTGTTTCCATACTCGTTAGATAGACCCGCAAAAATTTGGCTTGAGAAAGAACCGCCAAATTCGATTTTGACATAGGGTGATCTCGTTTCTAAGTTTGTGAACAAGTTTTTTCCACCATCTAAAACAACACATTTGAAAAATGAGATTTCACGATTTGTTCAAAGAAATAATGAAAGTTTTTCAATGGCATGGGAACGCTTTAAAGAAATGTTACATGAATGTCCACATCATGATTTTTCGGAATTGCATTAAATTGATACTTTTTATAATGGGCTTAATGATCATGAACGAGATTACTTGAATGCCGCCGTGGGTGGTAATTTTTTGTGCAAAATGACCGATGAAGCTTTAAAGATTATCGAGAATAGATCTAAGGTTTATAGCCCTCGTAACACACCGAGTGTTGCCAATTTGGGTTCGTCATCGTCGTCATCGTCTCGTAACATTAATGCCTTACATGATGAAGCTAATGAGGAAAATCGGTTTTTTGATAGATTTGCTAATCTTATGTCCCATTGGAAAGCTCAAGAAGCTTCAAATTCCGCTTCGGTTAAAGCGGTTGCTAAGAGTTGTTTGTCTTGAGGTGGAGCTCATGATCTTTCCGAGTGCATTACCGCGGATGGTAACACTTCGAGTGCTTATGTAGCAACGGGAACTTACAACCAAAACGGTCAAGGTTCCCGCCCAAATCAAGCTCCACCAATTCAAAATACTAATAACTATCGAAACAACATCCAAGGTGGTAATTACCAAGGCAATTCACGTAACTACAACAAAGGGAATTATCAAAGTGGGAATGGAAAAGTGACTAATCAAAACCAAAACCGTGATTTTCAAAACACTACACAAGGTTTTCAAAATGCTCACACTAAAAATCTTCAAGGAGAGTTTTTGGATTATGCTAAAGCAAATGATGCTAAATTTGATAACATGCAACGTGAGATGATTAGCTTAAGATCCGAGTTGAAAAACGAGCTTAAAAATGAACTTGCTAATGAACTTAAAAATCATGCAAATAAAGTGGAAGGAAATGTCCAACGTCTTTAACAAAATCAACAAAAGATGGAACAAGGACAACATGAGATTAAGCAAGAGTTGTTAAAAGCGGATGCTAGGCAATCAAAATTTGAGGACCGAATGGCTAAGATGTTTGAAGCAATCATGTGTAAACCCTCTTCCTCGGGTGGTCTTCCTAGTGATACCATTGCAAACCCGAAGGGAGAAATGAAGGTTATTACTACACGAAGTGGTAAAACTTTCAAGGAACCAATCTCTCGTCCAAGTACTTCTACGGAGAAGGAAATCGAGAAAGAACCCGAGGTGATGGTCGAAAAGGAGCACATTACAATCCCACGAAGTACCGCTGAAACCACACCTACGGTTGAACCAATAACAATTGTGGAACCCGAGATTCCAAGGCCGTTGCCTAATGTCCAACCCACACCACCCTTACCTTACCCTTCGAGACGAAACAAAGAAAAATTGCAAGAACGTAACAAACAACAAATCGAGCTTTTTATAAAGATGTTTCAACAAGTGCATTTTGATGTGAGTTTAGCCGACGCGTTGTTGTATATGCCTCGTTTCGCTTCCACTTTTAAAAGTATGATGAGCGATAAGGAAAAGCTTTCAAAGCTTGCTAATTGTTCTTCGGTGTATCTTAACCGCATACCGGAAAAAGTTGATGACCCCGGAAAGTTTCTCATTCCTTGTGACATACAAGATATGAAAGAATGCCTCGCCTTGGCCGATCTTGGTGCGAGCATTAATTTGATGCCATTTTCCATTTGGAAATCGCTTTCGCTTCCGGCTCTTATTCCTTCGAACATGTCTATCGAGATGGTCGATCATTCTACGATTTTAGCATGTGGAGTAGCCGAAGATGTTTTCATGAAAGTGGGGAAGTTCTAATATCCCGTTGATTTTATAGTTGTTGACATCCCCGCGGATCCTCAAGTTCCTTTAATTTTAGGTCGGTCATTTTTAGACACCTCGAGATCGCTTATCGACGTTCATGCAAGAACTATCACTTTGAGATTCAACGAAGAGGAACTTGTTATAAACGCTACTCAAAACTCGAAACCTTCTCATGTTTATGCAATCGCTACCATCAATCACATTGACATCGTTGATGTGGTTTGCGATGAGTTTTCACAAGAAGTGTTAGGTTTTTCCGATAGCTCGTCAAGTGGCAATCCCACTATTTTGGATCCGATTCTTGCTAATTCTACACCAAATCTCACTCCATTCCAAGGAGGCGATCTCACTTCAAATGAAATCGACAATGAAGATGAGGTGTTGATTAGTAATGATACTTATATTCCACCATTTCTTCCGCCGATGGAAGTTATGAGTGTTGAACCCAAATCTTCAATCGAGGAACCACCTATCCTTGAATTGAAAGATCCTCCTTCTCACCTTGAATACGCATTCTTGGAAAGTGATGACAAGTTGCCGGTTATTATTGCAAGAGGTCTTGCTAATGATGAAAAAACCGAGCTCTTGAAAGTTCTTAAGGCTCATAAAGGGGCAATTGCGTGGAAAATTTCCGACATTAAGGGTATTGACCCAAAATTTTGTACTCACAAGATTTTAATGGAGGAGGACTACAAACCCGCAATTCAAAGTCAAAGAAGGGTGAATCCCAAAATTCACGATGTCATTAAAAAGGGGGTTCTTAAACTCCTTGACGCGGGAATGATTTATCCTATCTCCGATAGCCCATGGGTGAGCCCAATCCATTGTGTCCCTAAAAAGGGAGGAATGACCGTTGTGCCTAATGAAAACAACGAGTTAATTCCCACTCGTGTTGTGACCGGCTGGAGGGTGTGTATTGACTACCGAAAGTTAAATGACGCCACTCGTAAAGACCACTTTCCTTTTCCCTTCATGGATCAAATGTTGGAGCGACTCGCGGGAAATGAATTCTATTGCTTTTTAGATGGTTTTTCCGGTTACTTTCAAATCCCTATCGACCCTCGTGATCAAGAGAAGACTACGTTTACGTGTCCTTATGGAACGTTCGCTTATCGTAGGATGCCTTTCGGACTTTGTAATGCACCGGGTACGTTTCAACGGTGTATGATGGCGATTTTTCACGATATGATCGAGAAGTCGATGGAAGTGTTTATGGATGAATTCTCGGTGTTTGGCAATTCGTTCACATCGTGTTTATCTAATCTTGAGCAAATGTTAAAACGTTGTGAAGAAACCAATCTTGTGCTTAATTGGGAAAAATGTCATTTTATGTGTAAACAAGGAATCGTCTTAGGACATAAGGTGTCGAAAACGGGGATTGAGGTCGATAAAGCTAAGGTAGACGTCATCGCCAAGTTACCTCATCCCAAAACCGTTAAGGGAGTTAGGAGTTTCCTAGGCCACGCGGGCTTTTATCGTCGTTTCATCAAAGACTTTTCGAAAATCTCTCGACCTATGACACACCTTCTCGAGAAGGATGCTCCTTTTAACTTCAATGAGGATTGTGTTAGAGCTTTCGAAACTCGCAAAAGGAAACTTACCGAAGCTCCCATTCCTGTTGCTCCTAATTGGTAATTTCCCTTTGAAATCATGTGCGATGCAAGTGGTTATGCTATAGGGGCCGTCTTAGGGCAACGTTATGACAAGCATTTCCGTCCTATCCACTATGCTAGTAAGACGATGACCGAGGCTCAATTAAAGTACACCACAACGGAAAAGGAATTCCTTGCCGTGGTCTATGCTTTTGAGAAATTCCGACCTTATCTCGTCTTAACTAAAAGCATCGTGTATACCGACCATTCGGCTATTAAGTATCTCTTAGCTAAGCAAGATGCTAAGCCGAGATTGCTTCGTTGGATGCTCCTCCTCCAAGAATTTGATGTCACCGTGCTTGACAAAAAAGGAGCCGAGAATCTAGCGACCGATCATCTCTCTCGTCTAGAAGATCCTCACAAAGATGTTTTCGAGAACAAGGAAATCACCGAGACATTTCCTCTTGAGACTCTCGGTGTAGTGAATTCTAAAGACACCACCCATGGTTTGCCGACATTGCAAATTACCATGCGGGCAATTTCATAATCAAGGGTATGACGACACAACAAAAGCGAAAATTCTTTCGTGACGTCAAGTTCTATTTTTGGGACGACCCTTATCTCTTTCGGGTTTGTGCGGATCAACTCGTTCGACGTTGTGTGTTTGGTGCCGAAGCTTCTAATATCCTTAGAGCTTGTCACGAGGGACCCACGGGTGGTCACCATGGTGCTAATCTCACGGCTAAGAAAGTGTTCGATGCCGGCTTCTTTTGGCATTCTATCTATCGTGATGCACACGCACTTGTGAAGTCGTGTGATTCGTGCCAACGTCAAGGAAAATCATCTCAACGTGATGAAATGCCGCAAAACATAATTCAAGTGTGTGAGATTTTCGACATATGGGGAATAGACTTTATGGGGCCGTTCCCATCGTCTCATGGCAACAAATATATCCTCGTCGCGGTGGACTACCTTTCTAAGTGGGTGGAAGCTAAGGCTTTACCTACTAATGATGCTCGTGTGGTAGTGAAGTTTTTGAAGCAACTATTCTCTCGGTTCGGAACACCTCATGCTATTATAAACGATCGTGGAACCCATTTTTGTAATGACCAATTCGAGAAGGTCTTAAAGAAATATGGAGTTACTCATCGTCTTTCTACAGCTTATCACCCGCAAACGAGTGGGCAAGTCGAGGTTTCGAACCGAGATTTGAAGAGGATTTTAGAAAGGTCGATTGGAGGAAACCGTGCTTCATGGTCCGACAAACTCGATGATGCTTTATGGGCCTTTAGGACCGCTTATAAGACACCTATCGGTTGCACTCCTTATAAGTTAGTCTATGGGAAGAATTGTCATTTGCCCATTGAATTGGAGCACAAGGCATATTGGGCCCTTAAGCATGCAAACTTTGACTTGAAGACCGCGAGAGATCACCGGAAAATACAATTGAATGAATCAGATGAATTAAGAGAAAATGCTTATGAAAATTCACTAACTTTTAAATAAAAGACTAAAAAGTTTCATGATTCAAAGATTAAAAACCGGGTTTTTAACGTTGGTGATCAAGTGTTACTTTTTAACTCTCGACTTAACATATTTTCCGGGAAATTGAAATCTCGTTGGTCGGGTCCGTTCACCATTACACAAGTGTTTCCTTATGGGACCATCGAGCTAGCTCAAGATGATGGTCCTAACTTCAAGGTGAATGGACATAGGCTTAAGCACTACTTTGGTGGGGAAATTCCTTCAATGGTTGCCCTCGACCAAGTCACCTTCCCCAATGATAATTAGCATTGAGGGGATCGAGTCGAGCTCATGACTCGGTAATAAAAAACGAGGTGCCTCGTGGGGGAGATCCCATGCTTATCCTTTATGCTTACTATTCACTAAAAAGGGGACTTGTACCCTTCTAACTCGTTGTCTCGTGGTTGTTTGTGATTGTGTTATCTAGATTATCATCATCATCTACGATTGAAGACTCTCGTGTTCGTTTACGTGAGCCTCCATCGTTTGCTTGAAGAAGTTTTTCACGAATCCATTGACATATCCTTTATTGTTCTAACAATTATCTTTTAGCATAACTAATAAACGGCTTTAGATATATTGTTGATCACCCTTTCCATGCTAGATCCTAAGCATTCGATTCTTCGTCTCTAGTATGGGGGTGCTCCACCTTTAGACTCGAAAAATTGAGGACAATGTTTACTTTTAGTATGGGGGGTGAATAGGTACTTGCTTTTCTACGCCCTCACGCTTTCCAATTTTCAATGTTTTGTTGCTAATAAGGCTAAAAATGGCCAAATTTTAAAAATTTTCTTAGTTTTCATAAGTGTTTTTAAGACACGAATGTATATTTTCCGATGGGTAGAATAAGAGCTAATTTTTGACTTGATGGGCATTTGGAGCCATTTACATTCCTTAACCCGCTCAATTCAAGTTTTGCTAGACTTTTATATAGGGAGCTTTAAAACACGAAAGTCTTAACTCATTCGGGTTAAGAACAAGAACTTTTCGCAAGTTCCTATAATTGATCCTAGAAAGTCACTTATCAAGGGAACTATAAAATGCATTCTCTAAGCTTGAAAAAGTCCAAGAAAGTGCAAGATCCTATAGGTGGCTTGAAAACCCAAAACTTCGATTTGATATAGTCTAAATGAAAGCTAATCCAAATTTGGCTTAATTTTGACTTGCCTGGCTAAGTATTCACGAGTCTCTTTAATTAGAGGTCTTTATATAGTGAAGAACGAGAGATGATAGAGTTAGACAAGTGATCATGCTAAACGTAGAACATGAAAATGTTCTTTCAAAAACTCATATGTTTTTTAATTGTGGCTTTTTCTTCCCATAAGATCAATGCATTAGGAATAAATAATAATTGCAATAAGTAAGGTCGTACGATTTGAAAGGTTACTTAGCCTCTAGCGCAAGATCGTTTAAAAGTTGCTCGGGGTTGAATAGAGTTCATAGACAAGGCATAACTTATTGAAGCGGGACGCGAAGATTGGTGATCATCCAAAAAGGCCCTAACTAGGCATGAGGAGCCCTATTTTGTTGCTAAAGATCCAAGATGATGTGAAGTATCATTATTCCTAAATCAATATGAAGGATCGAGACACACGACGAAAAGCAATTACTCCCCTAAAGATCATGGAGAAAGTCTATCCGAAAAGACCCTTACAAGGTATGAGGATAAATATATCCAAGTCCGAAAAGGAGGCGGATCGTTGTATATCAAAGTCCAAAATAAAGATTGAAGAAAACGTGATGAAGTCGTGGTCCAAATATGAAGAATCTCTCAAAAACGTCAAGTGAAGAAATTCCAAATATATGAAGAGAAGACCATAATTTCAAGAACGTCTTCCCAAGATTTGAAGTATGAAGTACATGCCAAATATCGGTTCGAGAAAGGTCTCAAATTGTGAAACGAGTTATCCCAAGATATGAACTTAAGGAGATACACGAGAAGCCGTTTTAAAAGATTTTGTCCTTCGGCTAACTATCGATCAAATCGTGCTACTTTGCTTTCGGACTAATAACTACTCAAATAAGTCAATATGAATCACTTGTGATCCATGAAAAATAGTTAAAAAAATGCTAGTAACCCATTTCCTTTTATAATAACTAAGATTGCGGGGAGAAAAATTATTACACAATTTGGACGTATGAGTAGTGTTAGCATTGTGACTTGTACCAACAATGATCTCGTTTTTGCACTTAGCATGGAATGTATGACAATTAAGGATGACGAAGTTTACTCTAAGGGACATTTGCTTGTTTCTATTCTTTGACCCTAAAAGTCACACTCGTGATGAAAATCATACATTATGTCTTTACACATCTTCGTAGTATGTTGCAAGTCTTTTACTTTTCAATAAAGGTTAATAAAATTGAACTTTGGTGATGCTTAGATACTTTATTTTAGCATTGCGTGAGGGCACAGCAATGGCTTAGTATGGGGGAGTGATGAGATGGCATTTATACATGATCTCATCGGTCTTTTCGGGCTTTAAATGCATAAAAATGTCATAAAATACCATATATATGCTTGTGTTTGTTTACTTGTGTATTTTAGGTATGGATATCATGAAAAATACAAAATATCACAAGAAACAAGGAAAAACGGACTCGAGAAACGAATCCGTATAAAGAACCGGGCCCTAGATCATGATTTACCCAACAAATACCCTTGAAGACTTGAAGATATGCAAGATTGATCCTCAATGAATGAAGAAATGACACTTAAAACCCTTGTATATTCATAATTACAAGTTTGGTCCCTTAAGTTTGTCAAAATTACACAAATGGTCCTTCAACTTTAAAGAAATGGCAAGTTTAGTCCCTCAACAATTCTAAATTGCTAATTATGGTCTCTCATGAAGTCAAAGTTATATTGAAGACCTTTGAAGATCAACAATGTCCAAGATCAGTCCTTGAATTATCCAAAAATGGCAAAAACAACCCTTGTAACCCTTTTGGAAAAGTCTTGTGCCAAAATTGTCAAGTTCTGAAAGTTATTAAAAAAAGGAAATGAGTTTGTTTGCAAAATAAACGTGCTATACACTTTCTTCCAAAACACAAGGACTTAAGTTGCCACATTTGAAACATTCAAACGAAATTGCGCCAAACACTTTACTTCCCCCAATTTCGGATCAAAATCACCACTATTCACCTTTTTCACCACCCAGAATTTACTCCACTTAAACAAGGGGTAATTTTCAATTACCTTTGCACACACTTGATTCACATGTGCAGAAACACATCCCAACCTTAAAACCCTTAATCCCACTCACTATGGACCCCACCCCCAATTCCCATTCAACCAATCACATGACTACTTGCCCTCCAAGTTATCTGACGTGGCCAAATCAACAGCTAAGAGTCCTTGCTTCATTCCAAAGCTAAAATGAACATCCAGGATCACTTTGGACAGCTCACACCAAGAAAACGTCTAGAAGGCTCAAGGATAGAATAGGAAATTCACTTCTAGGGTTTGTGAATAGTGCTAGCTTGGCATTTGCCTATAAATAGACTCCTCAATCTGTGAGAGAGTTTTTGTTCTAGTTTTAGGCTATTAATCTTTGTAATTCCTTTTTAAATTAATAAAAGTTGATTTTCTGAATTTTAAAATCTCTTTGATATTTGTTAAAAGTTGGTGTTGGAATAGCCTAATTTTGAGTTCCACTTTGATATTTGAAGGTTTTTGAGGCAAGGTTTTAATCCATAAGGCTTGTGTCTCAAAAATCAGGAAAGTACTTGTTTATTGTGCATCACTTTGTTTGTTCATCTTAGCAGGTACTTGGAAGCTGGTACTTGTTTTGCTAGTACCTAAGCTCAAACAATCCAGGGCCTGGATGTAGGTCTTGGAGGTTTGCACCTTCTTCCCTTTTCAATTTCTCTCTTATTTTTCTAAATTTTGTGGTTTCTGTTTGTTTGTTCTTGAATCTATGATTTGGTGGTTGATTATTGTTCATTTGGTGTTGTTTGATGTTTGTGAGTTGTTATTGACTTGATTTGTGGGTTAGAATTGGATAATACTTTGAAAATTTGTGAAAACAGGTTTTTAAGGGGTGTTTGGGTCAACTGCTTAATCTGGATTTGTGGTTTGTTAAGTGTTGGATTTGTGTTGTTATCTGTTGGTACATGCTTATCTGATATACTTGGTCATATTGCTGCATATTTTGTGGTTTGAAACACCTTGATTCATAAAAAGGGTATAAAATCTTGTTTACTTGGTAAAATTGGCTAGGATTATGAGGACACCTAGATCTAATCATAGACTAGGGCTAACAAGTGTTAAATCTAGGTTAATTACACCAGGAGAAGAGATTTGAGTGCTTAAATTTGGATCTGTGGTCAATTAGATCAGCAAATAGGTTTCTACACATGCACCTTGTTCATCAGTAACATTAATCTGCTTTGATCTTGTTATTTACTTTAATTCAGTGTTTCATATAAGTTTATTTGTGCTTATTCATAGTTTATATAGCTTGTGTATGCATCCAGCTGAGTTTGGTTGGCTTATTCAGGCTTAATCTGCTTATTTGTGCATTACTGCTTATTTTCCATGTCTATGGTGTATCTGGTGACTGTTTGATTGATTCTGGCTTATTGTGTGAACCAAATTTGGATTTTCTTGTTGCTATTGACTCCTTGTGATTCACTGATCACAAAGGTGCCCTTGTTTCCAATTGAATCCCGCTAAATCTCTCTAAAAAGCTTGGTCAAATAGTCAAAGCAGTGGGAACCGGTTCCTACTGAAAGTTGCCACTGCTAGTGTTAATTGGGTTTCAGCTTATCAATAAGCTATAATAGCTTATTTTAACCAGCAACAACTTGGATTTTGTAATAGGTGCTCATTATTTGACCCATTTGTTCATACTAGAGCATTTGGTGGGTTGACTTTAGGGTTTGACTAGAAAACCAACTTAATTGACTTTTTCATAAGTGCTTATTGGCTTATTCTGGCTTGTTGGTTTTGCTTATTGGAATTTTGTTGATTGTTTTGGCTTATTGAGTTCATTTGTGACATTTTGCAAATTGAATCAAGTCCTGAGGTGCCTTATTTCTCAAAAACGACTATTTTGTCTTTTAGTGAAATATTACTTTGCTTATTTCTGGCTTATTGAGTGTGCTTTTTGAAAATTTCTTTTTGCAGATCTCATATGCATCCCAAAAGAAGGTTGTGTGTCAAATTAGAGCTTATGGCATTAGCTTATTGCTTAATGGGTTAAAAAGCCCAATAAGGATAAGTTGTTTGCATAATAAGCTGTGATAAGCTCACTTTCAGCTTTTGGGCCTTTAGAGTTTTGTGTTTAGAACAAAATTTTGAGTCAGATTGGGCTTTTCCAAGTTAATTGGGCCAGGTTTGATTTTTTCGGTTAAAAAGCCCATTTAAGTTGACTGAATTTGGTTTTGGCCCATTTGAGGGCCCAATAGGGGTATTCTGGTCATTTCACTTTCATTTTCTGTTTATTTAGGTTAAAATAAACTAGTTTGCAAGTTTTTAGAATTTTTTATAATTTTTGGATTTTTAATATTATTTTAATATTATTTTATTATTATTTTCAAATTTCACATTTTTCAACTTTTTACATTTTTATTAGCTTAAATACATTAAAATAGGAATTTAGCAACTTTTAGAATAATTTTATCACTTTTAGATTAATTTTTATAATTATTTTAAGTTTTAATAGTTTTTAAATCATTTTTAATAGTTTTTCTTAGTTTAAAAATTTCTAAAAATAGTTTTTAATCTTTTTAGGTCTAGAGGTTTACCAATTGAAAAATCTTTATTTGGGCTTTTTGATAATTTATTTGATTTTTAGGGCTTTAATTAGCATTTAAAAATTGAATATTTAATTATTTAAAAGGTTTGAAAAAGTTTTGATCATTGGTAAACTCTTAGTTTATTTATTTTGATTTTTGGTGAATTTTTGGTAATTTTTAGAATTAATTTTTATTTTTGTAGTTTTTACGATTTTACGTTTTGTCGTCGTAGTAATAATTTTCACGTCTTCGTCATCTTCTTTTCTCATCCCCTTCTAAACCAAATATTAATCTCAAATCATTTACATATTAGTCACACACATATACCTCCTTGGGAAACGAACTTTCACCTATTGGGTCATTAGTGCTTGATTTTCCTAAATCATCACTTAATACTTACCGCTTTTACGCACCTTTTCATAAAGGTCGTATTTTACCTACAATCAAAGTTCCCTGCATTTATTAATGGGAAGAAAAACCCTAAATTTTATAATTCGATTAGATCATGCTAACAAGTAAAAGTGATGCATCTAGAAATACCATACAAGAACTTAATATTTGACATAAACATATACTCAGGTAGCATAGAAATACGGAAACAAAATTTAACAATAGATATAAGTGGATCTGATATATACCTTATTGGACATCTTTTTACGATTCACCAGCGATCACATTAATCTCCGTCTTTCTTTTAATTTAGAATCATAAGAGGGTGCAATCCAAAGAAAACTGTCAACATACAGAACAATTTTGGTTTGGATAGGTGGGTTTGTCCTGTTATATACATATATGGTTTACAGATTTAGCAACTTGGTCATAAAAAGCTTATGAAATAAACAAAACAGCTAAAGAATTTGTTCTCCCAGTTGTTATCTGCTTGTTTCATTGTGTACATAATGCCCTTGCGTCCAAAATAAAGCCCGACACTACATTTACCTCTACTAGATTTGGTACATGGTATATGTACAGCACATTTAGTGAAATATAAATATCTTTAACTAGGATAATTTAAATGACCCATCAGTTTTTTCCACAACATTTTAGCATATATAGACTAATATATACAATTCGTACAACTAATGATCACAAGAAAAAACATAATAAGTTAGAAGATACGCATACATGTCCGGCCATAAACACTACTCCTAAGATTGTTACAATCAATTTTGTATTCCTCAATCTCGCTCTCGGATTTTCTGCAATGAAGTTAACTTCTAGCCTTACATACAAAGTTTGAGAAACTTAGATACCTAAGATTTTAGTATTTGCTTCAATTTAAAGCCCTTATAATCATCAAAACCAAAGCTAACCAATTTTGAAGGACTATATATGCCCATTGCAAATACGACATATAATTCACCTCCAAACATGGTGTCACACTCTCAATTAGGCCCATGTGTACAATTACACGAGGATGTGACTATCATGACAACCAAGAGACATAGATACAAGAATAACTAAGAAAATTCATTTTTTCATTCATAAAACATAAATATAGAAATTGGTCCCAAAGAAAAACATTTTTACACATCATGATAACATAAATCAAGTTTCCAAATGTCATACATCAAAATCAAGTCTCAAAGGTAAATCATGATAATTTTTATTAATCTCCATAGCACAACCACGTCACTCCTCCACCTTGACACCTGAGAAAAACATTGCTAAAACGTCAACACAAAGGTCGGTGAGTTTATAGGTTTAAGTATAAGTAGTGTGACGAACCATAAGATTTTAGTTAGGAAATCGGCAAATAATGTTATAACAAATACAAGATTATCATCAAATAACATACTTTCATGATATCCTACGTCTAAGCTTATGACACCGAAGCATTAACCGTACTAGCAACATAATATGAGAGCTCAAACAAATACTACCCCAAAGTATTCGTAACAACTCAAGTGTATTTGTATCCAATTTGGACACACAACCAACATTAGATGGGGAGGTCAATCCCAATAGATCTATCCATAACATTTGCGCTTACACAAAGTAATTAACGGTTCATGATAGTGGGCTAAAGCATCTAGGGGTATCGCTACTTAGACATCATGTAGGCACGTATGAGTTTTAAGGTACTTATGTTCCTCCGTAAAAACAAGAAATGTTCTCACCCTAAAGAGTTAAAATCAATTAAAAGTGGGGCTATAAACTCACCTCGTTAGTTAAGCAAATGGATGAAAATGCAAGAGAGCTCGAGAATACGACCATGTTATCCACGACCTAGTTAAGTATATTGACCGTGTTACAAAACGAGAAGTTCATAAATAAAATGCATGATGACCCTAGTGTGCTTGACTTCATATTTTATTTATGATGACACAAAAAATACTACACGGTTATTAACGGGCTTTAGCTTAACAATGTATAACACAAATTTCATTTCGGCCTTTGTAAACATAGCCCAAAATCGGGCAGCCCAATCTCACAAGTAACTCATGGGCTTGATCCATGATTTCTTTACCCAACCCGGCCCAACAGTGGGCGATACCAACAATGTGGGTGGGGGGACACGTTTAATAATATATGTGTCTCTCTGTCTGTTTAGTTAACACGCCACATACACACATAAACTCTCTCTCACCGATTCTAACATATCTCTCTCTCTCTGGGTTATTATTGTTCATATCTTACTCATGTATCATCAAAGTTAACCCTTCATATACATAGATCCGATTTAATAACATCAAGTGGAGGTGTTTTTGGTTCGATTCTTGGTTTGTATGACATGGGTTTCCTCTCTACATGTGTTTAGTATGATTCTTGGTGTTGATTTCATATATCCAGTGATGGTTTCTCCATAAAAGATAAGTTTGATTCCATTTAGTTTTCACAAAACAAGTTCTTGCATTTTCTTGATAAATCTTTCGAAAATAAAGGTTTATTTGGTTAAATCACTCGATTTATTCTTCAGTTAGATGGATCTAATTCGGATTTGAATGATCTAAAAATTAGGGTTTCGTATAAATTGAGGATTTTTATAGACCTTGTGTTTAAACATAATTAATTAATGTTTTCCTTTATAAAAACTACTTAATTTCATCAAGTAAACCGATTTGTAAAATCTTGGGTTTCGGTCAAATTAGGGTTTGTTCATACTTGGTTTTTAGTCTAATTAATTAATTAATTCGCGTGTAGATTAGGTTTAATTAGGGTTTTAAATCAATTTACAGAAATTAGGGTTTGTCAAAATTAGGGGTTTTCTAGTTCGTGGGTTTAATTAGGTTTATTCAGTGTATTGGTAAAGTGTATAAATTTTACATGTACTATACAATATGTGGTCTCGGGTTAATTTGCATTGTCTCGGCAGCCTTAGTTTTGGGGTCGTGTGTTTAAGACATTTAGCTATGGTCATTCATTTGTCCTATATTCACTCTAAATATTTAGGTTGGTTCGATTTGTGTCCGTCTAAAATTGGTTTTGTTTATTCCCTTTGGGTGTTTTCAGGTTTTGCCAATCACACTACACGGATGAAAATAAAGAGAGATGGAATAGAGGACTCACAATTGGGAAGCTTTTGGGTCAAAAAATGGATTGAGCTTTGGTTCGGTTGACACGATTGTACCACTTGTCACTCGCGAATTTACCCAAGACTTGTACTATGAACACTTATTTTGGAGCCCAGATTTGATTGTGTGTTGTATGTTTGTTGTTAGAGGCTGTGAGATGTGATAGTATTTATTTTAGTAATTATGGTTTAGGGTTACTCTTCATCCGAAACTGCAAACTTGTGATACCCCCATTTGGAGTAATCTCGGCATGTGTGTTGGTCTGGAGTGGTGAGTGGGATTGTTTAAAAATGATTTTTCCAAGTTTGGGGTTGACTGAGGTTGACTAAGTTTAAATATTTTGTTAACTTAAATAAAGTTTCTAAAATTTGGCTTTCCTTCTCAGTTTGTGTTACTTTGCTTGTATCCTTCGGCCCTTTAACACAACATGTCCCACTAAGAGTTAATCCACAATAACTTTCGGCCCACAAAGGACTTGATCAAGTTGTAAGTGCGTTTTAGACGCGCGAACTAGATCAACTTGGACAGCATCATCATTACACGTAGCTATTTCATATGACTTGGACAACATGACACGAACATAATAATATGACTTAAGTAGTAGTGGATACGGGTATTCTCAAAAGCTTAATAAACTTTAATAACCGGCACAAACCGTCAACAAGTGAAATGTCTTACAAACGTGCACCTCTTATTAAAATAGACGCGAAAATTCAAGTTGTTACATTCGCTCTCCCTAAAGAGGGCTTTGTTCGCAAAGCAAAACAAACGATACATTTTAAGTCGACACCACATTAGTAAACAAGTGAGGGTACTTTGCTTTAAATTGGTCCTCGCGTCCCCAATTAAATTCGGGTCCTCGTCGTGCATTACAACACACTTTAACAATAGGTATACGACTTTGTTTGAGTCGTTTAACTTCGCGTTCCATAATTTCGACGGGTTCTTCAACGAACACGAGCTTGTCGTTGAGTTGGATTTTGTCCATAGGTATGACGAGCGTTTCGTGAGATAGACATTTCTTCAAGTTGCAAATGCGAAACACATTATGCACGCGACTAAGTTCTTGATGTAACTCCAAACGATAGGCAACGTCACCAACGCGTTGAATAATTTCGTAAGGTCCAATATATCGAGGGTTTAGCTTTCCTCGTTTACCAAAACGGATTACGCCTTTCCACGGTGCAACTTTCAACATTACTAGATCTCCGACTTTAAATTCCAACGACTTTCGTCTTTTGTCGGCATAACACTTTTGTCGATCACGAGCCGCTTGAATACGACTCTTGATTTAGACGATTTTCTCCGTTGTTTCGTGAATGATTTCTGGACCGATAAGTTGTGCATCACCAACTTCCGCCCAACAAACGGGTGAACGACACTTTCGACCGTAAAGTGCTTCGAACGGTGTCGCTTTAATGCTTCTATGGTAACTATTGTTGTACGAAAAAAAAACTAACGGTAAGTGTCGATCCCATCCGTTTCAAAGTCAATTACACATGCGCGGAGCATATCTTCTAAAGTGTGGATAGTTCTCTCACTTTGGCCATCCATTTGAGGATGGTAAGCCGTACTCATGTCCAATTGCGTTCCTAACGCTTCTTGGAGAGATTGCCAATATCTTGAACAATATTGACCGTCTCGGTCCGATATGAATTGGTACGCCGTGCTTAGCAACGATTTCTTTCAAGTATAATCGTGCCAATTGATCCATCTTGTCGTTTTCCTTCATAGGGAGAAAGTGTGCGGACTTTGTTAAACGATCAACGATGACCCAAATGGTGTCGTAACCCGCGGACGTTTTAGGAAGTTTGGTAATAAAGTCCATAGTAATTCTCTCCCATTTCCATTCTGGGATCCTAGGTTGGACTAGTAATCCGGAAGGCTTTTGGTGTTCAACCTTAACTTTAGCGCAAGTTAGGCATTTACCAACATAAGTCGCGATGTCGAATTTCATGTTTGGCCACCAATAGAACATTTTCATGTCATGGTACATTTTGTCCGATCTGGGGTGGATCGAATACTTGGACTTGTGCGATTCATGCATGATTAGAGCTCGAACATTACCGTAACGAGGTAACCAAATTCTATTGTCAAGACACAATGTTCCATTGGCACGTGTAACGAGGTTCTTGGTGATCATTCCATCGGCTTCTTCTTTATCGATGTTTTCTACCTTAATAGCTTCTCGTTGGGCTTCTAAGATTTTTACGGGTATGTTTAAGCCAATAGTCATCACTAAGGCTCGAACCCGTAGAGGTCGCTCACGAGGTTTTCTACTCAAAGCATCGGCTACAACGTTAGCTTTTCCCAGGGTATAACGAATGTCACAATCGTATTCCCCAAGTAGTTCCAACCAACGTCGTTGTCTCATGTTAAGTTCTTTTTGGTCCAAGATATGTTGAAGACTTTTGTGATCGGTGTAAACTACACACTTAGTACCGCAGAGGTAGTGTCTCCAAATTTTGAGAGCAAAGACAACCGCGCCTAACTCCAAATCATGCGTGGTATAGTTTTCTTCATTCGGTTTTAGTTATCGAGAAACGTAAGCAATGACCTTTTTCCTTTGCATGAGAACCACGCCTAGACCTTTAATCAAAGCATCACAATATACTTCAAAGTCTTCACTACCCTCGGGTAGTGCGAGAATGGGCGCGTCACAAAGTTTTTGTTTGAGAGTTTGGAAAGAAGTTTCTTGGTCGTCTCCCCAAATAAACTTCTTGTTCTTTTGAGTCAATTCCGTCATAGACTTAGCGATTTTCAAAAATCCTTCGATAAATCGTCTATAATAACCGGCAAGTCCAAGGAATTGGCGAATCTTCGTAGGAGTCGTAGGAGTCGCCCAATCCTTTACCGCTTCGATCTTAGCGGGATCCACATGGATACCACACATAAACAAATAGTTTCCAAACAATAGTAGAACTTTCACATCCCATGGCTATTGTTTAATGTGTGTTTTTTGTGTTTTTAATGTGTATGAGCATCGACAAATTTGGGTTATCGTTGATCGACTTTCCAAATCAGCTCATTTCTTACCGATCCGCAAGGAAGATTCGGTTGGAGACCCCTCCAAAGACTGTGGAAGAAACTATTGTTTATAATGTAGGTATATAGGCTACAAAGGTGCAAGGATCGCTTCTTTTAAGAAGGGGGGGATGTGACAACCCAAAATCGAGGTCATTGCTACTAACGATCACGTGTCTAAGGAATTGTACCGTGTGAATCCAAAATTCACACTTTTCGGTGTATAATTTTTCTTGTTTCAACAATTCCAAAATTTTCTTTAGATGTTCCTCGTGTTCTTCCTTACTACGAGAGTAGATAAGGATATCGTCAATAAACACGATCACGAACTTGTCCAAATAAGGTTTACACACGCGGTTCATAAGGTCCATGAATACCGCGGGTGCATTGGTTAACCCAAATGGCATGACTTGAAATTCAAAATGACCGTATCGGGTTCGAAACACCGTCTTGGAAATGTCTTCTTCTCGAACTCTAAGTTGATGATAACCCGACCTAAGGTCAATCTTGGAATAAATGCTCGAACCTTGAAGTTGATCAAACAAATCATCGATCCTTGGTAAAGGGTAACCATTCTTTATAGTGAGTTTGTTAAATTCGAGATAATCGATGCACATGCGGAATGATCCGTCTTTCTTTTTCACGAATAAAACCAGGGCTCTTCAAGGTGAGGAACTCGGTCTTATGAATCCTTTGTCGGTAAGCTCTTTTAGTTGATCGGCTAATTCCTTCATTTCGGCGGGCGCTAGTCAATAAGGTGCTCTTGGAACGGGTGTGGCTCCGGGAGTTTGTTCGATGTGAAATTCTACTTGGCGAAGTGGAGGTAATCCGGGTAAGTCTTCGGGAAAATCACAAACAATTGGAACGTTTTCAATTTTTTTCTCCTTAGGTTCGGTTTCGTTTTTACTAGTAACTTGAATAAGGAAATAGGACGACCTTCTTCGATGTACTTTTGAGTTTTAGTACACGAGATGACATTTAAACTAGCCCGGCTTTTCGCACCGTTCTTTTCACCGAGGACGGTTAAGGTTCGGATTCCGTAGGGAATACGAACTTTTTTTTCGTGACAAATTATCTCCGCATGGTACTTGGATAGCCAATCCATACCAACGATAACGTCAAAGCTTCCAAGTTCGATAGGTAAAAGGTCGATGATGAAAGGAATGTTTTGGAGTCTTAAAATACAACCCTTAAGTACGGTGTTGGTAGTGATCGATTTACCATCGGCTAATTCCACATTATAGTCGACATCTAACGGGGTAGGGTTCATATTTAATAGTTCACTAAAGGCAATGGATGTAAAACTTCTATCGGCACAGGAATCAAATAACACGGAAGCATAGATGTTATTGATAAGGAACGTACCGGTGACCACGTTGTTGTCTTGGATGGCCGCTTCGACACATAACGCGTACAGGCGTCCGGGTGCTCCCGTTTGATTCCCATTGTTCCGACCGTTCGGATTTCCATGGTTTTGACGAGGTTGTTGACGAGCTTGGTTGTTGTTGTTGTTGTTGCCTTGGATTTGGTTTCTTCGGCCTTGAGTGGTAGCCTTAGGACACCTATTCTTAAAGTGACCTTTTTCGCCACAACCATAGCAAGTGACATCCGCGTATTGAGCATTTGGAGTGATAGGAGTCCGTTGGTTCGTGGGCTTTGGTGCACTACGACAATCCTTGGCGAAGTGACCGGGTTTCCCACAATTGTGACAAGTGCCTCCACATGCACCATTGTGGTGTTTGCCACACTTACCACAAAACGGTAGTTTTCCTTGGTAACCGGATCCACCGTTCACATTGAACACTTTTACCACATCTTGGGGTTTGTTAGGGTGGTCACCATGATTTGGTCCATGGTTCCCTTCCCATTTCCGTTTATTATCACCACTTTCTAAGGTGACGGAGTCCATCAAACCATCCGCCATTTTAATGGCTTCGTTCAAATCATTGGGTTTTGAAGAGATGACATCTCCTCGGATTGAAGGTGGTAGTCCAACGATGAATCTTTCCACGGCTCGTGTCTCATTTGGTATCATTTCGGGACACATCAATCTCAACTCTTGGAATCGTTGAGTGTAAGCCATCAAGTTAACTCCATGTACACGGAGGTTCCACAACTCAGCTTCCAATCTTTTCATTTCATTCCTAGGGCAATACTTTTTTAGAAGCATTCCCTTGAAGTGAGCCCAAGGAGTAGCATTGGCCGCTTCCAAACCTATGGCTTTCACATGAATATTCCACCAAGTCAATGCACCATCAACCAAGGTGCTAGAGCTAAACTTCACTTTGTCACCTTCGGTGACATTGCTCACACTAAATTGAGATTCAAGTCTCTCAATCCATCGTGTAAGGCCCACGGCGCCTTCAGTGCCATTAAAAGTGCTAGTGAAGCATGAGCGAAATTCCTTGTATGAACACGCACGAGTAGGAGGTACCAGAATTGGCACTTGATTAGTTTCTTCTTGCGTGCTTGGATTAGTCTCATTGGCGGCAAGGGCGGCGGCAACTCCATCGGCTATCATTTGGCTCAATACCGATGGGTCGATAGTGATGGGTGCGGCCAGAGTCGGGTCGACTCTATTCTTGTGGGTTTTTGGTGCCATAGTCCTAAGTTCACAACAAAGTTCATGGCAAGGTTAGGATCGTAAGTTTAATGGCTAGAGGGTACAAGTATGTCACAAAACACGATATAGCATCCCATGAAGTGATAATCATCAAGTTATGTAGTGCACAAAATAGTTCATTCCATGATAAAAATAAAAAGTACAAAGAAGTCGCCACATAGTCTTCGGATCTTTAAGGATTACAATCACATGAAAGGGAAAATTTCGAATGACGTGCACAAAAGTAAACTAAACATAAATCTAGTAGAAAGTATGCTCAAGAGCCGCGATCCTCTCGGACATGTCGATCAAATCCCTATGCAAAAGGGTACGCAATGCTCCAACCTCATAGTGTTGGTCCTTAATTCTCCTATCAAGTCACGCATAATGGTCGGGTGGAGGTGGGGCATTCCTACCAAAGTCCAAGATAACCGCCTCATGGCAAGCCTCGAGTCTTACCAAAGACTCGTAAGATAGTCCACCCATGTTGCGGAGCACATGGGTCACCTTGCTTCGTAAGGTAGTAAGCCTCGTAAAACGGTAAGGGGTGGCATGGACATAGTAGGTCGAAAATGGGCATCATGCCTAGGAGGCACTCTCACGGATGGTGACTTTTGAGACTTGCGGATAGTGCGGGTGGGGTCCAAGTATCTTGCGGCTAGTCTTTTCCCGAACATAGAGGCTCTCACGGACATCCTCGCGGTACGGTGTCGGTGAGGTGCCTTAGGGGCATGAGATGATGAAGTGGATGGAGGAATCATGTGTGCCTTACCACGCCTTGTTTAGCAAATGAGTGGTGGTGGCGAGGAGCGAATAAGTGCACGAGCACTTGGCTCTCCTCGAGTGGACGATAAAGGCGAGGCACCACTAGTAGAGGACTCGCGTCGTGCTCCATCCGTAGATGAGCTCAAGTAGTACAACGAATCTTCGGGCGAGATATACATGTCACTGCCAAATCAAGAAAGGCATGTGTAAAAACAAATCAATTTTGAAATATGTTGTAACTTTAGTATGTCATGGCACACACCATTTAGCACTAAAATTTTAAGACATGTTGATACAAGTTCAATATTGTATTCGCATAGCATGGCACAAACCATTTAGCGTAGGGTTTTCAAGTAATAGTATCAATTTTGCATTCACGTAACATGGCACAAACCATTTAGCATAGAGTTTCAAGGAGTGTCGAAATAAAATTTCAATTTTGCATTCGTATAGCATGGCACAAACCATTAAGCATAGAGTTTCAAGTAGTGTCGAAATAAAATTTAATTTTGCATTCGTATAGCATGGCACAAACCACTTAGCATAGAGTTTCAAGTAGTGTCGAAATAAAATTCAATTTTGCATTCGTATAGCATGGCACAAACCACTTAGCATAGAGTTTCAAGTAGTGTCACAATAAAATTCGATTTTGTATTCATAGAGCATGGCACAAACCATTAAGCATAGGATATCAAGTAGCGTCGAAATAACATCGATTTTGCGTTCATATAGCATGGCACAAGCCATTATGTATAGAGTTATAAATTACGTTATTTAGTACTTGTAACGATGTAATAGTGTAGTAATAGATGTAACGAGGTAAAATAACGTAATCTTAACTTACAACTTACTTGTCGAAGGCGTGAAGTGAAGTGGTCTATGGAGATGGAGAGGTAGTTATAGTCTAGTGTTACTCTTTTTTCCAAAATTTCATTTTTGACCAAAACCTTTGTAAAAATGATTTCCATAAAAGTAACCTAGTTCTCTATAACCATCTCTCTTATACCAATCTGTCACACCCTCAATTTGGCCCATGTGTACAATTACACGAGGATGTGACTATCATGACAACCAAGAGACATAGATAAAAGAATAACTAAGAAAAGTTATTTTTTTCATTCATAAAACATAAATATAGAAATTGGTCCCAAAGAGAAATTATTTTACACATCATGATAACATAAATCAAGTTTCCAAATGTCATACATCAAAATCAAGTCTCAAAGGTAAATCATGATAATTTTTTTCATTCATAAAACATTGTAAAAACGTCAACACAAAGGTCGGTGAGTTTATAGGTTTAAGTATAAGTAGTGTGACGAACCATAAGATTTTAGTTAGGCAACCGACAAATAATCTTATAACAAATACAAGATTATCATCAAATAGCATACGTTCATGATATCCTATGTACAAGCTCATGACACCGAAGCGTTAACCGTACTAGCAACATAATATGAGATCCCAAGCAAATACTACCCCAAAGTATTCGTAACACCTCAAATGTATTTGTATCCAATTTGGTCACACAACCAACACTAGATAGGGAGGCCAATCCTAATAGATCTATCCATAACATTTGTGCTTACAAAAATTAATTAACGGTTCATGATAATGGGCTAAAGCATCTAGGGGTATCGCTACTTAGACATCATGTAGGCACGTATGAGTTTTAAGGTACTTATGTTCATCCGTAAAAACAAGCAATGTTCTCACCCCAAAGAGTTAAAAGCAATTAAAAGTGGGGCTACAAACTCACCTCGTTTGTTAAGCAAATGGATGAAAATGCAAGAGAGCTCGAGAATACGACCACGTTATCCACAACCTAGTTAAGTATATTGACCGTGTTACAAAACGGGAAGTTCATAAATAAAATGCATGATGACCCTAGTGTGCTTGACTTCATATTTTATTTATGATGACACGAAAAATACCACACGGTTATTAACGGGCTTTAGCTTAACAATGTATAACACAAATTTCGTTTGGGCCTTTGTAAACACAACCCAAAATCGGGCAGCCCAATCTCACAAGTAACTCATGGGCTTGACCCATGATTTCTTTACCCAACCCTCCCAACAGTGGGCGATACCAACAATGCGGGTGTGGGACACGTTTAATAATATATGTGTCTCTTTGTCTGTTTAGTTAACACGCCACACACACATAAACTCTCTCTCACCGATTCGAACATATCTCTCTCTCTGGGTTATTATTGTTCATATCTTACTCATGTATCATCAAAGTTAACCCTTCACATACATAGATCCGATTTAGTAAAATCAAGTGGAGGTGTTTTTGGTTCGATTCTTGGTTCGTATGACATGGGTTTCATCTCTTACTCATGTATCATCAAAATTAACCCTTCATATATAAAGATCCGATTTAGTAACATCAAGTGGAGGTGGTTTTGGTTCGATTCTTGGTTCGTATGACATGGGTTTCATCTCTACATGTGTTTAGTATGATTCTTGGTGTTGATTTCGTATATCCAGTGATGGTTTCTCCAAAAAAAGATAAGTTTGATTCCATTTAGTTTTCCCAAAACAAGTTCTTGCGTTTTCTTGATAAATCTTTCGAAAATAAAGGTTTCTTTGGTTAAATCACTCGATTTGTTCTTCAACTAGATGGATCTAATTCGGATTTAAATGATCTAAAAATTAGGGTTTCGTATAAATTGAGGATTTTTATAGACCTTGTGTTTAAACATAATTAATTAATTTTTTCCTTTATAAAAACTACTGAATTTCATCAAGTAAACCGATTTGTAAAATCTAGGTTTTCGGTCAAATTAGGGTTTTTTCATACTTGGTTTTTAGTCTAATTAATTAGTTAATTCGCGTGTAGATTAGGTTTAATTAGGGTTTTAAATCAATTTACAGAAATTAGGGTTTGTCAAAAATAGGGGTTTTCTAGTTCGTGGGTTTAATTAGGTTTATTCAGTGTATTGGTAAAGTGTATAAATTTTACATGTACTATACAATATGAGGTCTCGGGTTAATTTGCATTGTCTCGGCAGCCTTAGTTTTGGGGTCGTGTGTTTAAGACATTTAGCTATGGTCATTCATTTGTCCTATATTCACTCTAAATATTTAGGTTGGTTTGATTTGTGTCCGTCTAACATTGGTTTCGTTTATTCCCTTTGGGTGTTTTTAGGTTTTGCCAAGCACACTATATGAATGAAAATAAAGAGAGATGGAATGGAGGACTCACAATTGGGAAGCTTTCGGTTCAGAAAATGGATTGAGCTTTGGTTTGGTTGACACGATTGTACCACTTGTCCCTCGCGAATTTACCCAAGACTTGTACTATGAACACTTATTTTGGAGCCCATATTTGATTGTGTGTTGTATGTTTGTTGTTAGAGGCTGTGAGATGTGATAGTATTTATTTTAGTAATTCTGGTTTAGGGTTACTCTTCATCCGAAACTGCAAACTTGTGATACCCCCATTTGGAGTAATCTCGGCCTATGTGTTGGCCTGGAGTGGTGAGTGGGATTGTTTAAAAATGATTTTTCCAGGTTTGGGGTTGACTAAGGTTGACTAAGTTTAAATATTTTGTTAACTTAAATAAAGTTTCTCAAATTTTGTTTTCATTCTCAGTTTGTGTTACTTTGCTTGCATCCTTCGGCCCTTTAACACAACATGGCCCATTAAGAGTTAATCCATAATAACTTTCGGCCCACAAAGGACTTGATCAAGTTGTAAGTGCATTTTAGACGCGTGAACTAGATCAACTTGGACAACATCATCATTACACGTAGCTATTTCATATGACTTGGACAACATGACACGAACTTAATAATACGACTTAAGTAGTAGTGGATACGGGTATGCTCAAAAGCTTAATAAACTTTAATAACCGGCACAAACCGTGAACAAGTGAAACGTCTTACAAACGGGCACGTCTTATTAAAATAGACGCAAAAATTCAAGTTGTTACACATGGTCCTGGACAAACCCAAATGAAGCTGAAACCAGTCATTTTAGATTTTGCATGGCATAATCTTAATCTTAACCGACAATACAAAAGATTAGAAAGGAAACCTACAAACCGGCCATGGATCGATGGAACGGTTTCAAACCAATTCACCAACCTTTAGCAAGAATACAAATCATCCCATACAAAATTTGCATAATTCATGATAATATATTAGCTAACATGCCTGTTCTATAACAACATAAAACTTCTCTGCGTGAAGTAAATACCAAGCACTTATAGTCAACAATGAACAATTTATAAGTACCATACAAAAACTTAATGTTGGTGTCCTAATGCCCCAAATACTATGGAAGAATCGCGTCCAAAACAAAGCCCGACACTATATTTGGTCCATAGTGTGTACTGCACATTGAGTGAATATAAATATAGTTTAACTAGGATAGTTTAAACCGCCCATGAGTTTCTCCACAATATTTTAGCATATATACACTCATGTAGACAATTCATACAACTAATTATCACAAGAAAAAAAAACATAATAAGTTAAAAGATACACATTCATGTCTAGGACCGAGTAATCATACAACTAGCTTAACTTGATCCAACCATTAACTATCAAATTATTAAATAATAATATACTCCTCTTTGAAAATAATAATAATCAGATTCTAATTAAAAGTGGATGGTATTAATAACATTTTTCTAACCGCGCCTTTAAATAAACATTTTGCAAACCTTTTAAATGGTATTTAATGGTTCGATTCGCATTTAAATTGATATGGAAAGGGTCAACCTGTATCATGCATGAAACGGGTCAAGCTCATCACTTTAGCAGCGTTTCAATCATCCGCTTTGTCATTATTCTGTTAGTTTACATCTAATCTATCAGAACATTTCTTTAGTATGTTGCCTTCATATTGCCTTCCATATACATCCAATGTGCCAACTACAAATGTACATTAGCAGAGAAATAAGAATTAAAAGAACAACTTTAAATGCCATTATCTTTTGTTCATGCAAAAGGATGATTCAAGTTACTTCTCAAAATAACACATCTTTCGTGTTTAAGATTACTAATACAATGCACAGTGTTTAGCTCTACATATAGAATCTATTATGACGTTAATTAAAGTATATGCATAAACATCCTACATATGTCATTTAGAAACAAAACTAACTACATGTAAGTACTCAGTTCTACATTTAATCATTTGAGAACACTATTATACTGTAGGAACATATAAATTAGCAGCTGTAATCTGAAATTGATATAATCAACTATGTATGATTTTGACCTAAACTCATAGACTCTCATAAACAATCAAAACAAAGTATCAATAATCAATTAAAAAATAGGTTAAATTATTAATGCAATAATAAAGATGATATAAACTCTTAATTAAGTTAAAACTAATGAAATCGAGTACAAACTTAAAGATTAGACCATAATTAAACTTTTGGATTGAAACCCTAAAATTTGGTTCAAATTAACAGGATCAAATTCAACCTTATTATTGATGAGATCGCCAATAGATGATAACTGGAAAAATATCATTGTCCCCTGTTGAAGATCATCATATTATGGATATATGAACTTGAAATCAGATTCTAGTTGAACTAATCGAAGTCCTGATTTGTGGATATATGTGGTGGTAGTTTTTATTTTAGATTTGGATCGGTAAATGTTTTTGATTTTTTTGGATAATGGAGATTTGGATCTTGGATTTGGTTTCTTTTTTTTTCTTTTTTGTTATAATGGATCTCGTTTTTTTTTTTGTTATATATCAAAATTTTGATTTGAATTTTTGGAAAATTTTGAGCGGGCTTGTCAAAATATTAGGAGGGGTGTTTGAACTTTTGGATTAGACTTGTAAAAATATCAGGAGGGATATTTGTAAAAATATCAGGAGGGATATTTGTAAAAATATTGGTGGGAAATCTGTGGGAAATTACCCACGATTTTCCCACGGTTAGTTTTTTATAATTATGATAAAGTTAGGTAAGTACCCATGATTTTCCCACGGACTTATCATATCCGTGGGGAATCTGTGGGTAACTACTCACGGCTTTCTCACGGATATTTTTTGTGGGAAATCTGTGGGTAATTACCCACAAACTTCCCACGGATTTATCATATTCGTGGGAAAATTGTGGTAAATTACCCACGACTTTCCCACGGATATGACCGTTTCTCTTTACTTTTTTCGATATAGTTAAACATTCACACATTACACATCCGCATGCCAAGATGTTCAAAGGAGTGGTCGATAGGGTATCGTTGTATACGAGATGTTCAAAGGAGTAGTCGATACGAGATGTTCAAAGGGTATCGTTGTATACGAGATGTTCAAAGGAGTAGTCGATAGGGTATCATTGTATACGAGATGTTCAAAGGAGTAGTCGATACGAGATGTTCAAAGGGTATCGTTGTATATGAGATTTTTAAAGGAGTAGTCGATAGGATATCGTTGTACACGAGATGTTCAAAGGAGTGGTCGATAGGGTATCATTATACACGAGATGTTTAAAGGAGTGGTCGATAGGGTATCGTTGTACACGAGATGTTTAAAGGAGTGGTAGATAGGGTATCGTTGTATACGAGATGTTCAAAGGAGTAGTCGATAGGGTATCCTTGTATACGAGATGTTTAAATGAGTAGTCGATAGGGTATCGTTGTACACGAGATGTTCAAAGGAGTAGTCGATAGGGTATCGTCGTATACGAGATGTTCAAAGGAGTAGTCGATAGGGTATCGTTGTATACGAGATGTTCAAAGGAGTATTCGATGGGGTATCGTTGTATATGGGATGTTCAAAGGAGTAGTCGATACGAGATGTTCAAAGGGTATCATTGTATACGAGATGTTCAAAGGAGTAGTCGATAGGGTATCATTTTATACGAGATGTTTAAATGAGTAGTCGATAGGGTATCGTTGTACACGAGATGTTCAAAGGAGTAGTCGATAGGGTATCGTCGTATACGAGATGTTCAAAAGAGTAGTCGATAGGGTATAGTTGTATACAAGATGTTCAAAGGAGTGGTCGATACGAGATGTTCAAAGGGTATCTTTGTATACGAGATGTTTAAAGGAGTAGTCAATAGGTTATCGTTGTATACGAGATGTTCAAAAGAGTAGTCGATAGGGTATTGTTGAATAAGAGATGTTCAAAGGAGTAGTCGATACGGGATGTTCAAAGAGTATCGTTGTATACGAGATGTTCAAAGGAGTATTCGATGGGGTATCGTTGCATACGAGATGTTCAAAGGAGTAGTCGATACGAGATGTTCAAAGGGTATCATTGTATACGAGATGTTCAAAGGAGTAGTCGATATGGTATCATTGTATACAAGATGTTTAAATGAGTAGTCGATAGGGTGTGCAAACTGCAAGCTCTTGACTACAAAGCTAAATATACTCGAGGAAACAATGGAAACACAAATGCATCCCGACCACCACACAATGAATTCAAATGCACTACTACATGAGCTTTACAATAGCGTGGGGAACATTAGTTTGCAGTAGTTTGTCATTTAGTCAATTTAGCATCTCGACTTCGTAATGTAATTCGTATGTTTCATCTACTTCGTAATGTAATTTGTATGTTTTATCGACTTTGTAATGTAATTCGTATGTTTATTCATCTTTTTAATTTAATTCGTATGTTTTTTCGAATTTGTAATATAATTCGTATGTTTTTCGACTCTGTAATATAATTCATATGTTTTATTGTTTAACTTTTTATCGACTTTATAATGTAATTTGTATGATTTATTGAATAAACTTTCATCAACTCTCTCACGGATGTATAAATCACAAAATATTGGTAGTCCGTGGGAAATATGTGGGTAATATGTGTGAAATCCGTGAGAAATCCGTCGGAAATTTGTAATTCGTGGGTAATTTACCCACACATTTCTCACGGATATATAAATAATAAAATAATATGTTTTCCGTGAGAAATCCGTGGGAAAGTACCGTGGGAAATCCGTGGGTAAATTACCCACAGATTTCCCACTAATGTATTATTAATAAAATATTATGAGTTCCATGGGAAATTCGTGGGTAAATTACCCACGGATGGATAAATAATAAGTCCGTGAGAAATCTGTGGGTAAATTACCCACGGATGAATAAATAATAAAATAATACGTTGTCCGTGGGAAATACGTGAATTACCCACGGATTTCCCACGGATAGATAAATAATAATAATAATGTGTATACCGTGGGGAATCCGTGGGTAATTTGCCACAGCTTTTCCACGTATGTGTAAAATAACAAAAATAATTTTGTACTCCGTGGGCAATCCGTGGGAACTCCGTGGGTAATTTGTCACGACTTTCCCCCGGCTTTCCCACGGAAAGCTTGATCAATGCTTCTGTGGGAAATCCGTGGAAAATTTCCCACGGAATAATTTTTTGTCATTTCTATGGGAAATTCGTGAGAATACCGTGTCAAATTTCCCACGGTTTTTGTTCCGTGGGAAAATTTTCGTGGGTAAAGCTGTTTGTGTAGTAGCGACATACATAGACCCTTGGCGTTGTACACGAGGGCGTGAAACCTGTGTTTGTGTCTACTTGCGGCGGTCAATAGTTGGAACCTTTAGGTAATGCTGGATCTCTCGATAAAGCGCTGCTCCCTAGGTATGCGTGAGGCTGCTATTTTTTCGTTCCTACGCGGCAAGTCTTCGGCCATCACTGTTGACCTGAAGTCACTACCGGAGTCCTTTACCGGAATCATACGCAAACATTGGTTTAATACAACACTGCACTATAAGACGACGAATAATGAAACGAGAAATGAAATTTTTACAGATGTGGTTCCTGAGATATTAAAATAATATAATACAAAAAATATATTTTGCTTTCATTGAGAGTCGAACTCAAGACCTCCCGCTTACTAAACGGGTGCTCTAACCAACTGAGCTATGAAAGCTAGTTGACATATGTGCCTGAATAACAAATTTTATTAATATGAAATGATCATTTCAAACCACAAAATCTGGATAAGGGTGTTATGCTATTTGGGCTGCATGTTGTTGTATCTAAAACATCCATACACCAGTACAGTTTCGGATATAATTCCAAACACCATAATGTTTTAATGCGACGACAACATGTTTTATCTGGATAAGCCTTTAGAACGGCATATCTACAGGAAATTTAGCATTTCGAGTACATGGTTGTTTCAGGTTTCCGTGACCCTGCGCAAAAAAAATTAGTTTTTCAATTCAGGCCATGGTTAGTAATAAGTATTTGCAATTTCTGAATACATGTCCTGTATGATACTGTACTAAAGAAAAGCAATACCTTTATAACATGTTGCTTGCGTCCCATAACAACCCAGATCCTAAGGCACTTTTCATTTGGTAAAACACTAGGAATAAGTAATCTTTAAATTCAAAGATTGATCTGTTTAGGACCAGTTAGTAACAAAACTTCCTTAATCTAGAAACAATGACATTTCATTTCTTGGGTCATATATGTGAAACATAGAAGACACTTTTTTGAACACCATCAAAGTCCTCAACATTTACGCGACTATTACCACACCTCTCGTTATCAACATTAGTATGCACATCATCACCGATTTCACGGTTATCGTGTTCGGAATTCACAGGTCTTGATCGTGGGTGGTTTTCTAGGATCGCATACTTGATCAAACTACATCATGAATATCAACATAAAAGAAATAAAAAAGAACGAAGAAGATTGTGGGTATGAACCCTAATATAAACTGATATATTATGAATGAAGGGTTACTTGCAAATACAGAATTCGTACCCTATATATAATACATGAATCGGTGTGATTGAAGGGTTGTGATGGTTTGTCAAGAATCATCAGTCGTACCCCTTCAATACATAACCGTTTCTTAACCTAACTAACCTAACTAACGGGTCTGGGCCTTGGGCCAACAGTAGAGGTGGCAAAATGGGCGGGCGGGCGGGCACGGGCGGCGGGCTAAACGGGCAACGGGCTAAACGGGCGGCGGGCTAAACGGGCGCGGGCTAAACGGGCACGGGCGAAACGGGCGGGCAAAACGGGCGGGCTAAACGGGCACAAGCTAAAAAAGGAAAAAAAACATATAAAAACATAAAAATAAAAAATAAAAATACTTGTTTGAAAACCGGGATAAAAAATTTATTAAAAAATATTCGTCGAGTATACTAATTTGTATTTTACAAGTGCGCCCGTTAAGCCCATTTAGTTTCTTACATATGCGCCCGTTTAGCCCACTCATTATAAAAATGGGCAAAAAGTGCCCCATCCTTTTTTGAAAATGGGCAAAAAGTGCCCATATGTATAAAAATGGGCAAGATTTGCCACCTCTAGCCAACAGACTTGACATACAGGGCCTTGCAAATACATACATACAAATTTTTCAAGAACCTATACTAAACATACAGAACAAAGATTAATTGGATTATAGTTTCCAACATATCGATCACTCTAAATACATTTGCATCGTCAATATCCACATTTACGTACCCTAGTTAACGCCCCTGCAGTCGCACATGTACCCTCCAAAAAGACCTTGAGAGTGACGGTCGAAATCAATATTTACAGTTTCAGTCCCTGAGATATATAGATATATATATATATACATATATATATATATACATATATATATATATATATATATATATATATATATATATATATATATATATATATATATATATATAGGGTGGCGTTATTGTGGTGTACTTCTTAAAATGTGTTATAATAGGTACAGTTATAGACCATTGGATCAAGAATAATAGATTAAGATGAAATTTATTTTGATGAATGGCATATTTGTAATAAACATAAAAATTAATGACATTTGTACAAATAATATTATACCAACGTTTGAATTTTTTTACCAATCTGATAAATTACTTGATACATATTAACTTTAATATTATAATCATATTTTATGATGCATTACTATCTCATGCAAGATCAACATTCATGCAATATAAAAAACGTGGCGTTAGATTGTATCTGTTATGTTGTTACAACATTAAATTGATACAAAGTAGCATTACAATAATCATCAACTATGCTACTGCTACTGCTACATTAAAAACTCAAATGTGTCAAACTCAACAAAGTAACTACTATCTGATAAGAACCAAACAAAAATAAAATGATACACGAGTAACTCATAAGACGGCAAAGATCAATACGCTATCTTTTTGTCGAATAATACTCGATCTTCTTTTCGAATAATAGTCAATCGAATCAACTGAAATCCAGTCACGGCCACCTAAAGTTATACATATCGTAAATCCGAACTTGTGGATAAAACTGAGGATACAAATCGACCGATGCATATTATGTTACGACGACATTCACGACAATTATGCATCGACCTTATTTCAAATCTGTATCTGAATTATGGGTTTGATGTTAATTTAACACGGAAATAACGATCGAAATATGCACCGCCATCCATATTAAAAACCGATCCTATTTCATCACAACTTAATTAGTTCATGGCTTATTCTCGATTTATAGGGAGAGTCAGAAGGTGCTGTTAACAGTGATGGTTACATATGAAATGGTCACCTCGGCCATGGCTATCTATATGATAATCTTCTTCGTCCAAGGTAAATGTGGTAGCAATGACAATATACACTAGTAATAAAAAATAATTAAATGAGAATAAATACTGTATGAAATCGTGGGCTTATCATTCACAAAAGAACATACAAATAGAAATAAGATAATAGATCTAGTGAGACACACAATCCAAAACTGCTACCAAACCATAATTCTTCATGATACATATCGGTTGATAGTTACAAACCTCTAAAAAAACTGGTACATTACATTTGAATATTTGATACACAACTAGATCGCCGGAAACGTACGTGACACACCATAAGTCGCTGTTGAGAAGTGATACAAAGCAGGCTCTTTCGGGTGATTCAGTGACGTTAACGGTCTTTGATTGAGGCTGCCGCAATCGTGGCCTTGCGTGAAACCGTTTTCGAGTGATTCAGTGACGACAAAAGGAGAACGCCGACAAAGGGTGATGGATATCCAACACCGATCGATAGCAATTATTTGCGTCAGTGAGGACCGATGTCACGGTTTAATTGACAGATCTGAAAAACGAGAAGCCCGAAAATAAATCATTTTATATATATCATCATTTAGTTTGACTTTAAAGCCTTATAAAGATGATACATGACAAAAAAAAATCAAATCTAATGATACGAATACAAAGCTCATGTTATTGATGCACAAATTTATTTTGTCATAAAATCCTATAGTGACAACGAATTAGATTTTTATAAATTAATTTCGATAAATCATAACGGGTCGTCGATAAAAGTTGGTAACTAGTTGACGGAGGTTAATGTTCACAGCATGTCAGCGACACTAGTCGCTTATGGTATGGGAGGGATGGACATGGGATTTGAGACCAGATCTGTGCTGAGAGAAATTTAATTATTGTTATGAATGAGGTATAAAATGATATCTACAGTGGTAAGAAGGGGGAATGTTAAATGTCTAAACTAACCTTCTCATTCTCTTTTTAATTTTCATTTGTTTTTTCAGCTTTTTAATTTTCATTTAAGAGAAAAGTCCACTTGTCAAGATACTATTGGTGTCTATGGTAACTCATTTTAAAAGTGTGATGCACATGAACATAAATCTATATATATATATATATATATATATATATATATATATATATATATATATATATATATATAGTAGGGATCCTGTAAGAAAAAAAGTTAAAATGAGAAGAGTAAGAAGAAATCCTGACCACAAATTCCACAAAGGAATGAGAATTTCAAGAGGAGATGCATCTGACTTTGTAGGTGCATCTGAAATGTGTGGCTGTGGTTTCTTCTTATTCTTCTCATTTTACTTAATCTTCTTATTTGATCCTAACTATATATATATATATATATATATATATATATATATATATATATATATATATATATATATATATATATATATATATATATATATATATATATATATATATATATATATATATATATATATATATATATATATATATATATATATATATATATATATATATATATATATATATATATATATATATATATATATATATATATATATATATATATATATATATCTTAATACCTTATAAAAGATTTAAGCCATTTTCTATTATTAGAAGTCTTAATTTTTTAAGCCTCCAACATTTCTTATTATAGAAAGATTGTTGTTACTTTTTTATTTATTGCACAAATAAATTTTATTAAATTCAAAGTTATTAATAGGCTTAATTTTAAAACATCCGTTACACATAAAATTAAAACACATTTTAATGAGCTCATTTTAATAGGACCATTTTGTATGTTATTTTTCAAATAAATTAAAAGTCAAAACTTTTCATCACACGCATAATGAAAAAGTTAAATATTTTAGATTATGTAAACTCGAAACGGACTAACGTTAACACAAATTATTTAAAAAGCTTGTAACCGTCCATTTAAAATATTATAGTAAAATATATTAAATTCTGTTATGTAACAGGCATAGAGGTTTATAAAGCCTAATGTATACTATTTATACTACTTTATATTATAAAGTATTTAGCACATTCTAAATAAGGAAGTCTTAAAAAATTAAGCCAAAAACATTACTATAAAAAGAAATTTAAAAGTTAAAGTAATATTATTTATTTCGTAATTAAGCGTCTTTATGTTTAGTCCATTTCATAACCGTCTTCATTAACTTTTGTAATGAGAGTTAAATATTATCGGTTACGTTTTAACCAAATCATAATTCTATTTTTAATTTAACTATAGTAACGTTTACTTTATTTGAGTATAAAAGCATCATTTGGTTAATACAAAAAAAACACAACAATTTCTATTCCTCTATCATACTTCTAGAAAATCTTATGACTTTTTTTGGTTTCTTTTGAGCATCTCAGAAAATTTGTATACCTCATCAAATTCAAAAAGAATGTTTCGCTTCAACTATTACTACGGTGAACTTATTGTTAGTGTACATGCAATTGCTTAACATGAAAATAAAGATCGAGTATGTGATTTTTATGTTATTTTTCGAATACTATGCAATGTGGCGTGATAATCTTTTCAATAATATGCATCATATAGGCAATATTGTAGATACGTTATCCTCATAATAAACGTACAAGTAGAGAACATTGAATCATAAGAAAATTTTGTTACACGGGTACCCACCGCTGCAATGCGCGGGTACCCGGCTAGTATATATATATATATAAATGTTTTCATTGAGAGTCGAAACTAATATTTACAGTTTCAGTCCCTGAGATAAAAATATATATATATATAAAAATGCTTTCATTGAGAGTTGAACTCAAGACCTCCCGCTTACAAAACGGGTGCTCTAACCAACTGAGCTATGAAAGCAACTTAACATACGTGTCTGAATACCATATTTTATCAATATAAAATGATCATTTCAAACCACAAAATCTGGATAAAGGTGTTATGCTATTTGGGCTGCATGTTGTATAATGTACATTTTAATGTGAATGAAAACTATGCTTTATCTGAATAAACCTTTTAAACAGCTTATCTGTAGTAGATTTAGCATGTTGAGTACATGGTTGTCTCACGTTTAGCCCTGTGCAAAAAAGTCTCACTGGAGTACTAAATATTACTGTATATTATTAGTTTTCCATTCAGCCCATGGTCAGTATAGCTTGCAATTTCTGAATAAATGTGTTGTATGATACTTAAGAAAAATCATTACCTTTAATACATGTGTGATGTTGGTAACACTTAGGGATGACACCCGTGGGTAATGGGTACGGGTATCTCAAACCCGTCACCCACCCACGTAAATATTTTCATACCCACCACCCACCCGTTACCCATTAGTGGGTATAATTTGATACCCATACCCACACATGTGGGTATTTGTAACCCATGGGTTAATGCAATAAAACAAAATCACACAATCTTATATGGAAAACAATTATATAAGTGCGTTTCAAGAAACTGAATTAAAGACAATATCAATAAAACAACGAAACTAGAATAAGTGAATAATGATTTAGATGTGTTTGAGGACTAGAGGTGTGTCGTGTACCTTGTAGAGTGAACAAAATATGCTAGAAATGTAAAACAGTAGTATCATATATGTATTAGTATGGACGAATTGATGTTTGGTAGCACAAGAAGAGACGAACTAGATTATCTATGTATATATATATTTGATGATCTGATATTTGATCTTCACTTTTTAGTCTAGCAAATCGAATAGTGTTTTTTAGTTTAATGTGTTTTCTTAACAACGGTAGCAATTATAGTTTATAATAATCTCACAAGTCACAATTATCTAAGTACAACTATTTAAGAGGTATAATGAATTTCATCTTATTTTAAATGGGATTATAAGAACACCCATAATTATATTGATGGATACACATGTGCGTATATCAAATGGGTTTCATAGGTTTGCCCGTGAGGGGTATCATGCGTTTACCCATGACGGGTATAGCATACCCGTCACCCACCCACCACCCATTAATGGGTTTTAATTTATACCCACGACCTACCCGTGGGTGTAAAATGACGAAAATACCCACCCATTTATGTGTGGGTACCCGTGTGTTATGGGTTTTTTCTTACCCGTTACCATCCCTAGTAACACTAGCAAAATATGCAGTCTTAGAAAGTAATCTTTAAGATCTTTCAATGATAGATATGTTTTGAGACCAGTTCGTAACAAAAACTTGATCTATAAACAATGACATTTCATTTCTTGGTTCATCAACATCAGTATTACCAAACATCTCGTCGTCAACATCAGTATGCACATCATCGCCAATCTCACGATTATAAGTTTATCAGTCTAAAGATATACATTTGCATCGTCATTTACCACATTAACTTACCCTAGTTGAGGCCCCTGTACATGCACCCATAAAAAAGACCAACAGAGTGAGTGACAGTTGAAATTAATATTTACAGTTTCAGTCCCTGAGATAAAAATATATATGTAAAATTTGCTTTTATTGAGAGTCGAACTCAAGACCTCCCGCTTACTAAACGGGTGCTCTAACCAACTGAGCTATGAAAGCAAGTTGTTATGTGTCCCTGCAGACCCATTTCATAGAGACAAACTATTATTTCCCACCACATAAATGTTGATAAGGATGCAATGGTACACTTTTATTTGCCTGCATATTTTATGCAGAATGTATATGAAGTAAACGGTATGCTTGATGTTAGTACGACATGACCAGCTTACCAAATGGGTGCTCTAACAATATGCAATGAAAGCAAGCTGATATACATGTTCCTTCTCACACTTTTCTGGAGTGATAATTAATCCTTCACGAACGCAGCATACAACTCTCCGTTGTACTGCGCTCTCCAAGTGTGCCTCCCCCGGGCGCGCGTTGACACTCTAAGATCCTTTTTTCAAACCTGCTCCCATTTCGAGTCAACAGATAGATAAATAGACACATCCCATTTGGCAACAATTTTCATGTCATTAAAACAAAGATTCACAAGACAACTGGGATTTCTCATTAACAAATAGCATGACAGACCGTCTGTGTCTATCATTTCATTTTCCATATAAGGTTGCTGGTTTTATCATGACCCGCAGATGATTATGAGAAGAAAACGTCATTAATTAAGTCAGATACAAATATAATCCATAAAGTTTCATGAAGATATAGATGGTTGCGAGATGAAGTTGCCATTAGTTAACTCGATCAACGCCAAAGATGAATCAATCTTTAGTTACACATTTTATGTTACACTATACTATCTATATCAGCATTATTAACAATAATCAAAACCTATGTAGCACCTTCACACAATGTATGTGTAATACACCATGAAACTATAGATGAACACTTTGGCACCTCTATAAAGCTTGTACATGTTTCCGGCATATAGGACACGATCCATGTCGGGTTAGCCACTTATCAACACAAGTTTGGTGAAATGTGTGCTTACAGTGAGGCAAGCGCCGAGCAATTTCACCTATCTCAATATCCTGCCATAAAAAAATGCTCACACTTAGTGAAGTGAGACAGATATGACAGTACTATGTATAGTTTTCAGGGTATTCCTAACCTGCAAACATATTGTGCAACAAATGTCTCGAGTCAATTTAGTTTCATATGAAACTTTGTGGCATGGCAAGCGTTTCAATGAATCCATTGACAACCCTTTGTATGTTACTTCACCGTACAAATCAAGTACCTCAACAGGATCCAAGTCAGAAACATTCACCTATAAACATTTCCAATACATATGGTGATTAGCGTCACATCATTTATAATATTTCTTCATGGGTCGATTAATGATTAGCTTTTGTTGGAGATCTGAACCTGCCAATGATACGCTGTTAATAGTTCTGGTGGAAAACGTTCTGCAAATCTTCCACGAAGAAGCTCCTCCATAAAATCTGCCTATAACCAAAATATGAAACAACAATCCAAGACTAAATATGATTGTTGTTCTGATATATATACAAGTAGAGGTGGCAAATCTTGCTCATTTTGATACATATGGGCACTTTTTGCCCATTTTCAAAAAAGGATGGGACACTTTTTGCCCATTCTTTATCATGAATGGGCTAAACGGGCGCGTATGTAAGAAACTAAATGGGCTTAACGGGCGCACTTGTAAAATACAAATTAGGATACTCGACGAATATTTTTTATTAAATTTTTATCCCCGGCTTTCAAACAAGTATTTTTATTTTTTAATTCTAAGATTTTATATGGTTTTTCCCTTTTTTAGCTTGCGCCCGTTTTGCCCGCCCATTTTGCCCGCCCGTTTTGCCCGCCCGTTTCGCCGGCGCCCATTTAGCCCGCGCCCGTTTGGCCCGCCGCCCGTTTAGCCCTTAGCCCGTTGCCCGTTTAGCCCGCCGCCCGTGCCTGCCCGCCCGCCCGTTTTGCCACCTCTACATACAAGTTTTCCACGAATTAGTAACAAGTGTACTAACCATCGATGAGTTTCTTGTGGCAGATAGCTCGCGACACCAATATGCCCGTGAAGCTTCTAGCACCTCTACAGACAGAACAGCACCAGCAAGAGCACCTATACCAGCGCCACGTAGGACACCGCCATCAGAAGCTATACCTGCTAAAGCACCAGCGATGGCACCCGTGATTGCCCCAACTGCAAGTGAACAAGAAACCAATGCTATATAAAAGCAATCATGAACTACAGTTTCCCTTTAATTGAGTAATATGTATTTATGAGTCGAGAGCGACTCTCACCAAGAATCGATGGTTGTTATTCGTAACTTCATTTCTTCTCAATCCTTAAGTATGCAAATATGTGAAGAATAAAGAAAGAAGCTAATGGTACAAAACATAGCATTCAGATATGGCACAACATTAAAATTCACATGTAGGCACGTTCCTAACATCAATTTTTCCCTCTATTTCAAGAGTGTTTGGCGTTTTATTACAATATATGCCGACCAGATAAAGCTTTGATTTTTGTTGCGTAGTGTTAAATCTGTTAAAAAGCTTTGATTTTTGTTCGATTTGTTAAATGCGTCGTTAAAAATTGTGTTTGTAGTATATTGTAAGTGCACCTAATCGTTTTGTATTCCCTAGGTAACACTTATAACTATCATTGACTTAAACTTTGTCCACAAATGCCACTAAATCTGAATCAGCACTTTAAAAAACATGTTGATAAGTTTGCACTAAGTCGCTAGGAAAAACAGGAAATAACAAAGTACCGATTGCAAAAAGCCCGGTAAGGAGACCAGAAAGAGCACTGGATATAAGCCTTGGAATGAAATGACCACCTTGATCTTCTTCTATGGAACTACCACTCACATTTTCTTCCATTAATAGTGTTTTATATAACTATGTATAACTAAGTTACGTGGTGTGCACTCTTTATAAAGATGAAATAGATAAGAAGAAGTAATGAGATGCGTGAAAGAAATGAAATAACTTTTGTTTTTGATGATGGTCGCAAATTGGGTGCTATCTGCCAGTCTGACAAGGTGAATCTTTTTTCCTGGAATGTTTTTTTACACAAAGTCAAACCGACCCAAAGAACATAAGTCAACTCACTATAAGACCTGTTAGTACAAAATTGAATAAGAGAAACTTGGGGAACCAAATTGGATCAATTTTAACACGTCAGTTTAGAAAACAAAAACTCCTTACATTAACGTCATAATACTCCTCACATTTTTATGTTATATCAGTTTTTTCTCTCCTATTTTTAATCTTATCATAAAACCATTACATTCAAAATTAAAAATTAAAAAACATTACATTAAAAAATAAAAAATATTCTTTTAAAAATAAAAACATAAAATAAAACAAAACATTAATTTTAACACTTGGTACAAATTGGATCAATTTTAACACTCAGTTTAGAAAACAAAAACGCGTCATAATGCACTTAGAGCAAGGGTATGATAAGAAGAAAAAAAATTTACTTTGATTTTACTGTTGTTATGTAGCGTCACTTTTCATCAAATTAACTCACAAAAATACTTTTTTACCCATAGCATTTCTCTTCCTTTTTTATTTTGTCCTTACAAATTGGATCAAATTTAAAATAATAATAATAAAGAAAGTAAAAACGATTTTTGCCTTACTTGTTTCGAAATATGGCAAAGAGGACACCTCATAATCGACGAGCTCTCATCTCCATGATATCTCTCACTCTTATGGCTTGTTTGTTTAGTTTTTTGAGTAAGTTCTGTAAAATTAAAGTGTCTATTTATATATACGATGTATATTTGTAGATGGTTATATTACTGTTTGTTTCCTGTGCTGAATAAAGTAACTGAATTAAATAAAATTAATGTTGTACCCTTTTAAATTAAATAAGAGAAGAAGTTGAGGCTAAATTTGCAAAATAATAAACTAAGGTAATGTTTGATAATGACTTATAGAGTCTTAATTAAAAAATAGAAATATGGATTAAGTCGTAAGTAGTTTGTTTCTTTTGTGCTTAAAATAAACTAACGACTTTTTGGAAAAAGCCAGCAGCAGGTTGTTTTCTGTATTAAGTCATGACTTATTATCTTTATTTTACATATTTACCCTCTAACTCCCTCACTTAACTAATTTAAAAGGACAAAATAGTAAACTTCTCTGATTCAGACTCTATATTCAGCACACAAAACAAACAGTCATATATCCGTCTACAAATAGACAACATATATTTTTACAGACACTTTAATTTTACAGGACTTAATAAAAAGAGTAAACAAACAGGCCCTAAGTCATGGACGTAAATATAGAGACCCTGTATATGGTGACTTTTTTTGGAAAGACGTATGTTAGTTTTAAGCACACAAAACAAACACTCTACTAGTGACTTAATTTATATAGTAATTTTTCAATTAAGCCCTTATAAGTCCTAATCAAACGTCATCTTAGACTGAGTTTATCAACAAACAACACCAATCGGTTAGAGGGACATTGACAAAAAAATTTATATATATATTTAATAGAGAAGTATGTGAAAGAGATAGTGTGTGTGAGAGATAAATATATACAAATGTTTGATTGGTTATAAAAGATTGGTTTAACAAATTTAATGTCATTCCACTATTATTTAATATTATTTTTTTGTCATTTTCTCTAGTTAAGTTTGTTAATAAAGTTAGTTTTAGTAAACTTGTAATGTAAAGGCACTTATTATAGTAGAAAAGTTTATAAGACTTGCATTTTTAATAATGTCATTAATTTAAAAAAAATATCATTAATCTACTATTATGAATTAAAGCTTTTAAAGTTTATTAATTGTTTAAATTTTTTAATAACGTCATCTAAACATAAAATAATTTCTTAATATAACATAAAGAATATTAAACTTTTTTCATAAATTTCTAGAAATCACCTTCATATGGGTGTGATCACGAAAAGCTCCTATCGGTGATTCTTCTTCACCCTTGTATTGTGTTGTTGTTTCCGTGTTACAACTTTTATGGTGTATATTTCGGTTTAGCTCAACTTGTTATTTTGTGTATTTTGTTTGGCAAATCGGTTTTGATTTTATCTTTTATTTTTAATGTAACTTGTTATGTTCAGTTTTCTTCCGTTTGTGAGGTATGATAATGAAATTAATGTTTAAAAAATGTGTGAATTTTAAAAATATGATACACCAACACCGTGAGTGTGACTACCATAAAGCTAGAATTTAGTTTCTATGCCGTAAATTCTCCTCTAGGGCTAGTCGCATCAGAGGGGTGGGTCTTATTTTACTTCGTCATTTCAGTTTTTTCTTTCAATTTACAATCAATTTTTCTCATATTAAAATACAACCATCTTTTTCATAAAATTAAATTTATTTTAAAAAAACATTACTTAATAATTCAAACAATAATAAAATAGAGAAAGTGATATACACACCACACAAAGTGATAAACACAACAAAAAAATCATATACATAGAGGTCTCAGATGGGTATGCAACATGTGTAGTCACACAAGCCTCCATTTTAAAAAAGCCACATTTTTATTAATTCTGTATATAAATACGTATTATATTTAACATGTATTAAATACTTGAAATTTGTGAACTTGAGTGATATCATTATTTATTTAGAGAGAAAAGATATATATACATAGAACACGGTTAATTAGGTTGGTCACAACGAATGTTTTTTTTCGGTCGATTGAATTCAAACTTGGTGGATCGCGTTGCGGTGAACCAGTCGAATCGATTGTCCTCTCGAACTTGGTAATACAGAAGAACGATTTGAAATCTCCCCGATCTTTCTTTTCTTTTTATTTTTATTATTTTTATTATTTAGATTATATTAAATTAGTTTTAATTAGATAAAATATGTAGTAAAATTTTAAATTTTAATATATTGAGCTTTATTTAATTCCTCACAACATATATTTCATTTGACTACTTTTAAAGTTAATTTTATTTTATGCATTTTACCTTCTTAATCTATAATTAAGACTTTTAATTATTTTTAATAGTATCTTAGCATAGTTATTATTATTATAATGTTTTATTTTATTTGAATAATTATGTAACGTTTTTTTTAGTTATTTATGTAATGGTTTTATTTAATGATGTTTAATTAAAAAAATTGAACTTTGTAACTTTGTTTTGAAAACATCACTTATAGGTCGTCAGAGAGAAAAAGCCAAGGTGACAGAAAAAATGTTGGTCGAACGTAGTCATTGTTATGCCTAGCCTTAAAAAGTAAATCTTTTGATCTTAATCATTCATTCTATTTTCATATAATGGTTTAAATTAATTGTTTTTATTTAATTTAGTTAAAAATTAACTTTCAAACTATTTTTTAAAATTAAAATATCTTTCAAATCGTTAATAATTATGCAAAAGTAATTATACTATCGCGATGAGAATTAAATTATCTTTTTATATATCGACATTATTATACTTTTGACGAACTTTTTTTATTATTTTATAAAAAATCACATGCGATTTATTACTTTACACATATTTATAAAATCACATGAGATTTATTGATTTTTGAAATCACATGTGAATTGTTAGATTAAATAGAAATCAAATGCAATTTACATGTAATTTTTTTAAAGATATTACAGTTATAAGAAACCTTGAAATTATATATAAATGACCGTGTAAATGACAAAAATATTCTCTTTATTATTTTAAAAATCACATGTGATTTTATGAAATCACATGTTATTTATGAAATTACACATAATTTTTTTAAAATTTGTGTTTAAAACCTTTTTTCCTAAAACATATAAAGTAGTAGAGCTACTCAGCAGAATCCAACGGGTTATTAACAACAGTGTTATAACATATAGATATGCAAAATTAATTTTTGAATTAATAAAAACTAGCGGTGCAACTTGTTACTCGTTTGACTTTCACTATTATATAAATAATAATAAAATTTATTTATCTATTCTGAAAAAAATTAACAAGTGATTTTACTAATTACATCTGCTGATTTTTTTGGGCAAAAGTTTTATAATAAAAAGTTATCGAAAATATATCAAAGTGTCCATTTACTAAAAGATAAGAATTTTTTCGTCGTGACAGTGTATTTTTCGTAGTCCAACGATTTACTGTTTGAAACATATTTTTCTTTTAAGAAAATGATGAAAGATGAATTTTATATTTGAGTAAATTACATCGTTCGTCCTTGTGGTTTACGTTGACCAACAAGGTTCGTCCCTTGACCAAAAAAAGTACACCATTCGTCCCTAAGTGGAAAACGTCATACAATGTTGGTCCTTCTGATTAACAGACCTAGTTAATTGTTGTTACCTATACTCAAGCAAGGGTATTTTGGTATTTTCATCGTTTCTCTCTCTACTTCATCTCACCGACACAACCTCCACATTTATATCCAGAAAGCACAAATAGTAAATCTAATAATCTCAAATAAAAAAATTACCAAATCGAATAGAAGCTTTAAAAACCTTGATTTTATGGGAAAAAGACCAAAATCAAAAAACATAAATGAAAAACCATGATCTTTTTAAGTTTTAAGCGACCTGATTCATATAAACTCAATAATAAAATCAACAACAAACAACAACAATCAAGATTGCTAACAACATCATAGGCATTGGGGCAAAATGTCCACCAGCAGAAAAATGTCCGACAACCATAATACCGACAAAATGTTCGAGTATCATGTTGGGTTTTTGGCGCTCTCATATAGGCATTGGGGCAAAACGAGAAATGTAGTAGCTAAACCCAGATCTATAATACTTTTAAGCTTAGCTCCCAAATTTTAGAAGGGGTGTTCTACATTTTTAACAAATCAAACTCGCACAGCTATTGGAATCGTAAGAGTGAATTGGGGTCTTTAATTGTGAATCTTGTCGATTTGGTTGAGCTCGTTAATCAGTTTATTATTTCAGCAATTTGTTTTCATGGGATTTTGACGACGAGGTCTGGACATGGTTGTTTAGAGGTAAGAATCCATTGGAGAAACGAATCAAAAACCCTTATCGTAAAGCTGTGGAAATGCAAGCAACTTCATTTATATGACTATTTTTCCGAATCATATCGAGGCTTGAGACTTGTAGAATATCTGTGCGCCAAATCCCCCAACCTCCCAGATGCACCCTCCTTGCCACCACCACCACGAGACTCGTCACCGTTGCCACCAAAATCACCATAGATCCACCACAACTCTAATATGAAAGGTGAACGAACCATTTGAGTTTCACCTCTCTAATGTAAAATATGACAAAATACAAAGAACTTGTTTTGTATAGGACTGGATAAGATGAACTGACGAATGGGTGGTTGTTTAATTCACGTTTCAGTTATTTTATAGATGATATAGTAGTAATGGGCATGGTGTATTTAATTTAGGTTTTACTTTTGGAGATGCTTGAATGATTAAGGAGCCGTTTGGTTCACTTGGCGGAAACACAATGGCTATGGGTGTTATATAGAGGTAGAATGAGAATGGGTGTAATTGTTTCAATAACATTGTTTGGTATAAATAAGGCTGCTGATATGTACACAAATACTATTTATTTGCACACAGAACATCCAATTAAAAAGGACGAACATACCTTCCGCAATAATACAGCAGTGTACATAACTTTTTTGGCCTTTTAAGTTTTAACATCTAAACCCCTACGCCACATCTTACCTTCTTGTTAGACTTTTTGGCTAACGGTGCTTACTTTTCCAACCTTATTAAGAGACAAACAAGAATCATGCAGCACCAAGATGTCTTTATTTTTTCCACAAGAACATTACTATAATAAAACACTCACATGCCCCTAGATTAGTTGATCATACTCACCATCACCCCGGATACATTGTCGCTACCCTAACCCAATAGCCCACCTTCAACGACCATCATAAGCCATATTCATCAACGATTCAAAATCATCAGAACCAAGTGATGAAAAAGCTTTTTTTTCCCAAATTGATGCTACGCTGCCATTTTATATTTTGGAAGGATGGATGATATTCTATTACTACTATATTTTATTTTATAAAGTTAATAAGAAAGAACATCATCTGTGACGATGCCATAATTACATATATCTTTTACTTGTTACATTTGTATGTATTCATGTTACATCAAGAAACCTTAAATGTTTTATGTTTCTAAATTGTTATGAAGAAATTGGTTCATCATCATGTATATTTGAATATTCAAGAAAAGATCATCGTGGTTCCAATTTGAGGCAGCATTGTGGATCGAGAGAGGTATTGAGAATCAATGGTTGAAGAGAGCTTGAAGAGAGTATATGAGTTGGTTATGATGGCAGTCCGGATGAAGTGGTTAAGAAGAATTGAAGATGTTATGCATGGATCACGGGGTTTGTTTGGTTTAACACTATCGATGGTGTGTAAGATAGTATGAGGGTATATTAGTCAATCCATATTTCATTTCCGTGTGCATATAAAAATTTTCCGTGTAAGTATCAATTAGGTATTCTATCAAAATTTTAAAAAACAACTAAAATCATTTTGTCTATGTGTTTTATCTTCAACCGATTATTGCGTATATGGTCATTTTTACCTCAAAAATGTGCAATCACTCCACAAACAAAAATAAGACACAAATATACTCCGTAACAAATCAAAGTTTATGGCCCAATCTCCATTTGTTGATTTTTTTATTCATTCTTCTTGATCACTTTCAAATAAACCCATTAATATTTTAATTCAAATTTCAAATAAATCTTGAAGACATTTGACTGTGTTTACAAGGACAAACAAGATCTTCAAGAAATGGTATCGAGTATAAATCTGTGTTTTTAACATCACAAAAACGTAGCAAAATGGTTTTGATTCTAGTCTCGCAGGTGATGAAAAGAAAAAAAAAGATTTTGTAACTTTAACTTTGAAGAAGAAAAAGAGAAACATGCCAAAGATTATTGTTGGGGAATGATGATGAAACATGAGTAAAAAATATTTATTTTAATAGTTAATAAGTGATGGAATGGGTTGATCATACCACACCAAGTTATCTGGTATGAAAAAGCTAAAAAAATCCACAACTACTGTACACACCCATTAACATTAACCAAATAAATTTTCTTACTATCAATCCATTCCTTTATTCCAACTAGGGTTTGTGCCCGCGCTCCGCTGCGGGGGAGCGCGGGCGTTTACCGATATATCTTTTTTTTGTTTTTTCATTGTTCCCAGGTACTTAATGGCATACTAAATTTCCAAATCAATAAATACATAAAAAAAACAATCCTTTATGCCTGAAGCTCATATTATTTTTCTGTGATCATGGAATTTGTGTGTTGTTGTTCTCTCCTTAGGCACACACATCTTTATAATAAAACAATTGCATTATGTGTCACCAAACAGAACAATAGCTCTCTTGCTCGTCTCTCATCTTATCCAATGAATCGCAAGTTGCGGTCATAACTTCAACTCCTAGACATGGTCATTCATATCAGTGAAAGTGAGATAAAAACAACAGTTATTGAAAGGTCTTACATTCTTCAGAAAAAATAGCGACAAACTAATGGAAGAAACGTGGTTACCATTGCTGACTTGATGGTGATACAGCTGGGACACCGGCTGATGCAAGATCAGAAAACAAATAGCGTCTTGCACTAACCCGAGACTTTGGAACACAATTTGTTGTTAGGCACGCATTCTAAAGGGGCATTTAACGTGGACATAATGTTTTGCTGAACGTTTCCTAGAAAAAAATGTGGAGATATAACAAACATATGTGGATTCGTACATGTCAACTAATTTCTTTCAACTAAATCACCCGCGCTATTTCTGGTCCACCCAAGTTGGTCAAAAGCCCTTTTCATTCCAAATGATGACTTGTTTAACTTTAGCCCGTTCAAAACGTGATAACCTATGTTATAGCTCAAACTAATGCGCACAACTATACAAGCTTTAGATTCTTTACCCCCAAAAAGACAGACAGCCTCGTATTAGTTATAGTGTACCAAAATTAGTGTGTCGATACGACTCGTTAACGGGTCAAAACAGATATAGAGAGGGTATATGCATTTGAATACTCTAACTTTGCTTAATGAAACGATTCAGAAGGTTCTACGCATCTAAATACACTTCGTATGACTTTCATCCGCTTGTCACATGTGGAGGTTTTACCAGGCTTTTTATTATTCAAAAGTTTAAACTTGACCCGTTTGACTCGTTGGAGATTAAATGTAACCCAAATCAACCATTCATGGTTAGATGGGTTGAAACTGCCAACTCTATTTTTAACATAAGAAATTGTAGAATTAGATAAAACATAATTTCACCCGAAGAAGGAAGTGGAATATAGAGTCTTTTGGTAAGTCGTCTCCTAGCAGCCTCATCAAGTTCTTCTGGTCTATTTGTTGCGCCTGCCAGATATATCAGAACACAGATGGTAAAAAATCAAGTAAAAGCGAGTAAACCTTTAAAAGTAGAATATTATGTGAGTTCCAAGTTCTAAATGCAATATGAGTACCAAGATGCAAGCACAATAGCCGCGTCAACCTTTTATAAGCAGAATCACTACACAAACATACATACATGTAAGTATACACATCCTAAAGAACTTAGAAGAGACACATAGCTATATTCATATGTAAAATCCAATTCAATTTCAGTAGGTCTATGTAAGAGGCAGCGGGGCATATCGTAGTAAAACAAAAGGGTGGTTGGTTTATAAAATACATGTCAAAATGCAGGCGAAAGGTTGTTGTTGCCTATCCCAAACTTCAAGAGTTATCATATTTCACCAGCATAGTTATAAATTTTAAAACGAAATACCATTTCTACATCCCCATGGGTTAAAAAAGATGGATGAACAGTGTTATTTCATTTGATACCACGTGCTTATATGGCTCCCCATTATCCCAAACTTTAAGAGTTGTCATTTCACCAGCATGCTTTTTAAGTAAACTAAAAAAACGCAACAATATTTCACGCTGTCTATAAACATTAATTTCATCAAACAGACTATAAAGTCATTATCCGAATCAACTCACCGTTTATAAGATGAGGATGAAGGTGACATATCAAAATGTATCACTATTTGATTTTATCTCAGAAACATATAAAATTAACTAAGATACATGATCTACTCATTCTTTTATAATAGAAATTACAAATGTACAATATAAAGGCTCTGTGATGTAGGAAACAAAACCAAACACCTTTTAACTCAATTCATTTTTTATATTATTGCATAAACAGGTTTCACAACCAATGTCGGATTGTCTTCGACTATTAAAGAAGTCGTACAATATATGTATGCCACGAAATAAACATGTGTGCTTGTTATTGATACCGAAGGGTGTTTAGAAGAGATTCTAAACTGCAGATGTATGTCATGTTTATATATTCACATATGTTTGTTGCAGGCCTTATATTAGTGTATGTACCCGTTATATTAGCTATTTTTAAATAGATAAATTTTGCACTTTGGGGAGTGACGTGTTTATTCTGTATGTACACGTGGGGGATAAGTTATCTTAGGAGAAAATGTGAACTTTTAGCTTGTTATCCTAAAACATATTTAGCAATTGCTAAAACGCTGGTGAAGGCTAAAGGAATAAGATAATTGCCTCTGGTCCAGCGTGCGGTTGACTTACAACCTTTTTAACCATTTGACCATTTACATTTCAGCTATTTGAATGTAAATTTAACTGTTATAAAGAATGAATAACCTAAATTTACTACTTCGCAAATAAATTTGGCTTAAATTGCAACCTCTAACTTGAATGGTTTGGAAGTTCTAGATCTTAATACATACCTGATAATTTTATGTATATGTATAACAAACATGTGTAACTCAGCTATAAAAATTACAAGCGTCAGAACCTATGACTTACCAATAGCCTGTTCACGGATGCCGCTCATAGATGGGACATCATGTGTGGGAGCAAATCATGACCTTTATACTTTTGCAAAACTTCTTCAATACAGCTTAAAAGCCTCGTAATATTTCCCAGTTGTCACTGAGTTTAAAGTTGTGCACCATACCAACAGTTTGCCGATCAAAATATACGGAATACATTCTGTGAAAAAAAAACACGTTTTGTCTTTATTCCTATATCTATTATCTCCAAGCTGAATAGTCTATAATGTGAACATTTAACATACGCTCGAATTCATAAGCCATTATAAAGTGACATATATCTCAACTTTGCTAAACTAATGGTACGTAGTAGTTGACTCGAAACAACAATCCCAAAAGACACAATTTGCATTTAAAAGTGAGCCAAAGTCAACAAAGTAACTAAAACCTGAAAATTTCCAACTAAGGACCGATCAAGAATTACTTTACATTAAAAACCGTATGTTTTTCGTATGTATAAAAAAGAGTATATTTTCGTAGAAAGCAGCCATCGCCGTGAACCACAATTGTGAAAGCTAAATAAAAAAAATTGTCGACATACATATGAATATAATTAGAATGGTTTTCAAGTTGGACCTGATAAATGATATTCAACAGTAGGGCATTAGGGAAGAGCGCCTCTTTAAAGTAGGCTTCCTGCGATAAAAAAGGAAAAAAGCGATTAGTGAAGTATAGAATAAAACCAACTGCATTATGAAGCACAAAAAACACAATAGGGTGCAATCAGCTTTTACCGCATACTTTTTCGTACCTGGTATGCCTAAACTTAAAACACTAAAAAACATAAACGGCAAGCATCCTGTTTACAAAAACATAAAGGAGGCTCAAATAATTTCAATAATAACATAACTAAAATTAAATTCTAAATGTGTTACAGAATCAACCTAGTAATGTAATCTGTCATACGGTTTGGCACAAAACTTTATGCAAATTTGCTAACTTACCATATTATGTTCACACCAGTTCTCGTGATGACATCTAATGGCCAAAAGCACGCTTTACAAAGCAGACCAGTAAACACCCAAGGCCCTCCAAGACTCTCTTTGGTTTTTTCAGGTACTATCTGCACAATAAGTACGAAAAATGGTCTAAATCATCTGACTAACTTTTGCTCGCAGATCACACGTGTGAGATAAAAAAAAAGACAGATTATTTACCTATCTCATTAGTCTTATAAATGTCAAAGGATCAGATATTTCGTTTATACATTGGTGTTATAAATGTCAAACGATCAGATATGATGAATGGAAAAATAAAACGCGTCTCAAGAACAACAGTTCTCAACGTAGAAGAAACCATCTTAATCAATGTGTATCAACTACAGTTCTTGAGACCCGATGTTCCCAGAACGTGAATTACCATCAAAGGCTCAGATTAAGTTTTGCAATAGCATTACCAAATGGTTGACGTGGCTGCAATCACACACTTGGTGTGACTGCCTAGCCAACGTATGGTTCTCGGTACGCTAGAGAATGGCAAAAAGTCTATCATCATCGCCGAATTTTCAACGGGGGGAAATCATGGTCAACAAAACTCGGGTGACATACAACAGCGTAATTTTCTTTTATTCGAGTGAAACAAAAAAAACGACCAAAAGGTTCACCGTATTTAGACAGACAACATTCCACATGCTGTCACAGGCACAAAGTTGTGATGCCCCACCAAGTTCTTGTTTCCCCTCACATGTCAAATAAAGAAGCTTATTTCTTATCCCGCACATAACTTCCTCTTCCTCACAACTTTTACACACACATAACACACATCGTTTGCTAAACGGAATGGTTTCTGTATCCTGAGAAAGACTCAAACTGAACTAGTTGAAGCTAAGCGCCTGCCTATTCTATTAGTCAAGCTTGGAGAACATAGTACTAGGACTTACTAGATGAAAGACCTTGATTGGTGAAGGGCTTAAAAGTTAGGTAGCTGCTCTATCTATCGGATCTTTTCTAAGAGGTTAGGTAGGTGGTTGAGCCGAAGCGGAGAAGGAGACTAAGTCATCGGTCGTGCCAAGTTGGTCGGTAGAATAGTCTCACCCCCCTCTTACGGTGGGGTTCGACGGTTTTAGTTGCCTCCCTGCTAAAAACAAAAGAGATCGCACTTTCAGTGCTTGCCGGAATTGCGTAAGTGATCAGTGAAATCCGTCTAACTAGGTAGCTCGGCCAAAACGCCATGCGGTGTCTTCCGAGCTGCAAGTCCGGACGGAACAAGAAGGCACTGATTGAACAAACCATCAGGTGTCCGTGCTAGATTCAACACAATGGGCGAGAAGGCTGACATGAAGGCTTTCATCGAAGGCAAAGCGGTGGGAATTCTCTTTCAAGGCGGCGCGCACGACTCATCCTAAGTGAGGGCTTAGCCAACGACACGTGCCTTTGGGGGCTTGCTTGGCTAGAAAGAGAAAGTCTTCAGCATAGCTCGACCTTTTTTAGGTTATGCAATAGAAGGGGGCTTGCGCTCGAATTTCAGTAGCGCCTTTGGAATATGAGTAGGGCTCCTAGGTGGCGCGTTCGTGGAGGCAACCCCAAGGAAGAGCAAAAAGAAGGTTGGGTTCTTGTGGGGCAAGGCCACCCGGCCTCGAATAGGAGGGGGCTTAGCTCTGGATCCTCCCTGCTTGCAGAAAAGAATGGATCAGAAGGGGGCTGGATTCTCTATTTCCGGGCCGGGCGGATCTAGGACTAGGAAGGGAAGCTCTTCTTGTCCTACCGGTCGGGTTGCTGGACTGGTTGTTAGCGGAGAAGCCCTGGGAGAAAGACAGCTTATTAGAGCATTGGCGGTCGATGAATTCGTCTATCAGGCAATCTATCCTTAGCCTAAAGGCCCGTTAAATAAGGGTGGTGCAGTTGTGACCGGATTAGGGCCTGGAAGGAGGGGAAGAATCTTGGACTAGGAGGGGAAGGGATGGTTGTATGGAATCGCCCCGCAAAGACAGACGTTCAGAAAGGTTCTCGAGATTCTCAATCGCTCTTTTTTTAGTGGGGAGGAATAGTACGGGAAGGGAGCGAGACCAAGCCGAGCCACTAGTAGAGTAAGCCCTTCCCACGTGTCAAAATGAATTGCAGCCTCAACCAGAGAGATCAACCTGCGCCTTTGATGTTAGGCCCCGCTCCGTGGGTACAAGATCGAAAAGAATGCATTGGATGGATGCCCGGGCATTGAGAAGGAAGGACGCTTTCAGAGGCGAAAGGCCATGGGGAGATACCCGAGAGCCAGAAGTATTAAAGGAATGGCCATAGGAATGGGCGCATCATGACCTCGTAAGATGTCTCGCCCGAATGAATTAGTTGGTCCTAGAAATGTTAGAAAAACTGAACGAAAAGAGTAATAAGAAGTGAAAAGGACAGAGACACTTCCCAACCAGAAAGCAAAACCCAAGCTAACTGCGCATCTATTATCCCAACCAGCTTGAGAGATACCAACCCTAGCACCTGAAGTACTAGCACCTGAAGTACTAGCACCTGATGAAGAAGGGACTTGAATATATTCACTTGGTATAGTGAGCTCGATCTTAGAGAATGGATGTACAGTATCCAAGCCCATAAAAACCTTATTCACAATATACTCTCTCTCAACTATTTCTTTTTCGCCAGGTTTCATTCTCTTTCTGGGGATGATGGAAAAACCAGCAAGCTACGGCTTGAAAGCTTACCTTCTTCTCTTCTGGAGAAAGTACACCTACCATTGAATGACCCTTTAGAGATAATAACATATGTCTGTCTCTAGTTACTAGAGCGGATCAATTCCAACGAGCCTTTCAAACTAGTACTTTTTGTAATCGACTCTATAGCTTCTTTAATAAACGCTGGTTCTTCGATCAAGTTTTTAATGACTTTCTAGTCAGATCGTTCCTGCGTTTCGGATATGAAGTTTTTTATGGGGTATAGCATAGGCTCAGATAAAGCATTAATTGGGAAAAACAGTCATAACCCTGCATGGCTACAACCTTGAAAGGTCGCCACGCCAAGATCCGGGTTGTGTTATCTTTACCCGCGCTCGTTTAACCTCATCACAACCCGCTATAATTATATAACCATACAACTACTCACCATAGTGTTTTACATACATTATGACTGTTAACGAACAAAATGTGAACTGCAAATGGACTTGTGCAGCACATGGAAGACGCCAAGGAAAATCTATTCCGGCATCTTCCTATTTATTGTTAATTAAGCAAATGCAAAAACAGATGCCAACAAATTAACAATTTGAAATTTATAACGCATACAAACCCCAATAATCAAAGCAAACTATCACTTGCGGTAAATAAATCTGGATACACCTATGCAAGCTTACCAATCGTGTTCAAAGATACTGAAAGAATGGCAGCCAGCTTACCAACCATGCGACATCAAAGAGAGTGTAAACACAAGAAATTTTTAGCTACGGGATATACCAGATGGTAAACCGGTCGTGGCTGCAAATCGAAAGATCTGCCATGCCAAACGACGGGTTATACCAATGGTATGAAACAACCAAAAGGCGCAACGACAACTATAATTTTCAGCCACATGTATGCTTTGTGAGATAAATGGTAAAATGTTGTTGCTCGGGATTCGAGATTACCAATGGGTAAATAGAAAGGTCAACCACCATGGCTGCAAATGTAAGAAATTGCCCCGCCATTGAAAACCCAATACACTTTTGCTCTCTTCAATTGGAAGTAGACCTTTTCCTTTGTAACCATAAGTACCTTCAAACCAAATTCCAAAATACAAAACATGAAAATCAAAACCCCTAAATTCTTTTTAACAGCTTCAATGAATAACTTTGTCACACAATCCAATCCATCAATCAAACAAATAAACTTTTATTCCCATTCCAACTAATGAAAACATAAAACCAAAACACCTAATTTTTTTTTATATTATCCTATTGCAACGAAGATAAATTAAGCCAAAGAAAGAGTACCTGTTGATTTATGAACAGTTGATACACCCGAGCCTTTCCTTCCACTTCTCCTGTCCAATCCTCGATAAAACTTGCGACTGAATTAGGTGCGTCTGGTTTTCTTAATAACCTAGATCCTAAGATGTGATCTCTTTTTTTAGAGAGAGAACCCACATCAATCAGATATTTTTTTTGTAGAGAGAGATGCAAAAATAGAAAGGTTGGTGTGTGAATCAACGGTACCAAATGAAGAAGTGCTACAGAACTCAAATCGAAGATCAACGACGGAGAAGATGAGACTACTACAGGAACTATCACACACACAAACTTTAGGGTGTGAGGAGTTTGTGAGAGAGTTGTTTTAATTTAATAATAGGCGTGTGAGAGGGGATCATTGTTCCTAAGGGAACGTGATTCCCCTATATTATTAAAGATACAATAAGCATCAACCAAACACTTCCAAATAGACAATAGATGCGATGATAATAGGATATGGATTATGTGTATTTATTTTAGTTTTTTTTTATGATGTATTTAGGGATGGTGGTGGCTAATGAAGATGAAGGTGATTGGTGATGATGAATGAAGTATGAAAGAAGAAAAAAGAAATATCTGGATAGAAGTGATAAAGCTAAAAACAAGGGGCATAAGGATTTTTTTTTTTGAACATAGGGGCATAAGGATTAATACACCCTCATTTTGGTATCATGTTATTATATTTTACGAAATTCAGTGAGGTTCGTTAAAGAGAAGTACTACCGATACATAATGTTTCTCACTTAGAGACAAATGATACATTTTTTTGGTCAAGGGACGAACTTTGTTAGTCAACATAGACCACAAAGACGGACGATATAATTTACTCTTTATATTTTTTGATGAAGAAATAGATAGTTGAGATTCACTTTTTTTTTTCATTTAATGATGTTATATATGAATTTCATCTCTTCATTTAGATGCATTTCAATTTGTTTTCAAATACTTGAAGCGAAACAATCCGAATAGCAACAAATTTCATCCGCAAATGACGAAATATATGCACGTTTGCCCAAAATGCACAGAATATATGTATACGTATTTAATAATTTAATAAAGTTGCAAAAATCATGAATCGCTAGCCGGACGGTAATTATCTTGTTACTTGTAATCGTTCTAAGCGAGATTAATCGGATCAACATTTTTAGCAATTTTTGGGTATTTATAACGAGTTTCAGTAATCTTATTCCTAAAATCCAATTTATCATACATATAAATAGTTACTATAAGTTATAGACACAAGTTTACAGTGAGTTTTTTGTATTTCCGGCATTGCAGGATTCCAGCAAGTTTGACCTCCCTTGACCGTCGTTGACTATAGTTATCCGTCTTTAATCGGCAAGGGGTGATGGCTTGTAGCGATTAAGCAGCGATTAATCGACTTTATAGACATTGTTTTGCAAAAATGGTATTTAATTTGTAGGATTGAGCAAACCTAACCGAACCAACAAACCGAGCTGATCGAAACCGAACCAAGTTCGGTTTCGATTTTATATATTTATTTCGGTTCGGGTCGGTTACTTGTAACTGTTCTAAGCGGGATTAATCAGATCAGCATTTTTAGCAAGTTTTTGGTTCGGTAAGTTTTGGATATTTCTAACGAGTTTCAACATTATTATTCTTAAAATCCAACTTATCATATACTAGTATATAAATAGTTACTATAAGTGATAAACACAAGTTTACAGTGAGTTTTTGGTATTTTTGGCAAGATTTGCATTCCTTGACCGTCATTTACGATAGTTGACCGTCATTAATCGACTTTTACATAAATTGGTAAGGGTGATGGCTTGTAGTGATTAATCGGCTTTGTAGACATTATTTTGCAACAATGGTATTTAATTTGTAGGGCTGAGCAAACCTAATCGAAAACCGAACCAAACCGATCGAAACTGAACCGAAACCGAACCAAAGCGACTGTAACCGAACTGAGCTCGGTTTCGATTTTATATATTTATGTCGGGTCGGTTCGATTTCGAGTTAAAAACACAAAAATATGTCTAAACTATATATTCGGTTTAGTTTCTATCGGTTCGGTTAGGTTTCAGATTTGATCTATATAATTCGGTTCGGTACGGTTCGAATTTGAACCGATGCTTAGTCTTATTAATTTGTATTTAAAAAATATACAAATATACGTTTAATTTAAAGAATGTTTAATTTGTTATCATAGTTATTTTTTTTTCTTATCCATTATGTAAAGCAATATCTTGACTATAAACGAAATAGACAACTTGTGATGAAAGTCAAGGCAAAGAATCGATCCATGTTGCATGCATATCTTTTGCACGTTTCATTTAACCCTCATTTATACGTAACTTCACAACTTGTCATGCCTTACTTTCTAATTTTTATTCGATCATCATATCTTCTACAATTCTTTCTTTTTTGCTTCTTTATTTTTGCATTTCTAATTTTATTTTTAAAGTAAACCATACAATCACTACAAAAAAAACTGTGTATTTTAACAATTTTTTTACACACTTTTGAATAATGTAAAAAATATTTTAAATAAGTGTAAACAAATTTTAGAATATTAATAGTTACAAATAAAAATTCATATTTTTTAATGTGAAAAATTAATAACTTCTCCACACTTTTAAGTATGGACCCTATTTTGTTACACACTTTTGACGATTTTTTTTTTAAGAAAATCATATATGATTCGTATCACGAAACATATATTATTTCCAAACTCATATATAATCTGAGAAAATCATATATGTATCGTTACACGAATCATATATGATTTCAGAAAAATCATATATGATTCGCAAAATCATATATGATTCATGTTACGAATCATATATGACTTTCTCAGACAAAAGAAAAGTTCGTCGAAAATATATACATGTGTACCTCGATAAAAAGATGATTTAATTCTCGTCGCGATGATATATTTCGTTTTATGTAACGATTAACGGTTTATAAAATATTTAGTTTTTTTAAATGATAAAAATAAGTTTTTTAAATGAATGATTATGTTGATTAAGTATATGATAAACAAATAGTTTACATTGAATTTTTGCGGTAATAATATGGATTTTCTTTTATCAAACTCATCCAAATGAAAGATATATATTTTTAATAAAATATTATATAACACACAAATATAATTAAAATCAAACTTAAAAAAAAATTGAAAATCAAATATGAACACTTGTTTTAAAACGGAAGTAGGTACTAATATTGTTGTGAAGGACAAAATGGTAAAAATCCTAAGAACCATTTATGTTTCAAACACCTATAACTAGTTAACCTTAACCATAACCCCACATAACATTCATATTCAACTCCCGCCTTAAATCCTACAAACAAACATTCCATATTTCCAACACAATCTGCAACATGTCCTCCGGCGTTAACCAACCAGAGATAGTCTTTTTCGACCTTGAAACAACGATCCCGACGCGAAACGGGCAGCCTTACGCGATATTAGAATTCGGGTCGATTTTAGTTTGTCCCAAAAAACTGACCGAGCTAGAAAGCTATGAGACCTTGGTTAGACCACTTGATATGTCTCTTATTACTGCAAGGTCTGTTCAGGTGAATGGTATAAGTGCTGAGGATGTTGCGGCTAAGCCCATGTTTTCGGAGATTGCTGATAAGGTTTATACAATCTTACATGGTAAGTTTCTTCAAAAAAATTTATGTTTGCTTCATTCTAACATGATTTGATCAAGTTTCCTATAAGCTAGAGGGTGTTTAGGATTGCTTATATATTCAGTTTATGCTTAATCATAAGAAGTAACTTTAGGAAATAATTTATGGTTTTGCTTATTTTGTAAGAAGTTGCAATAAGACCCAAATTTATTTGAAGAAAATCTTCAATTAAATCCATTTATAAGGGGTTTTAGCTTATCTTAAATAAGCAACATCTTATAAATAAATGGTTATATTGCTTTAAAAATGAACATATAAGCGTAAAGAGTTTGTTTTATAAAACCGCCTGAAGATAAGCAGATAAGCTGAAAAAACATAAGCAATCCCAAACACAGTTTAAACAAAAATGGATACATGGCGTCCATAGTTCGGATGTCTTGATGATAAAAATTGAATACTTAAGTGTTTGATAAATTGACTTGACAATTTATGGGCCTTGTTTACAGGAAGAGTATGGGCGGGTCACAACATATTGAGGTTCGATTGTGTGAGGTTAATGGAGGCGTATGCACAGATTAATAGGCCACCTCCTGAACCCAAGGGAACCATTGATACATTGGTTTTGTTGACCCAGACGTTTGGCCGAAGAGCCGGTGATATGAAGGTATAGTGCTATAATCGGTTCACTATGATTAGATAAGTTGTTTACCTGTCCTGTGCTAATGAATTGCATTTATTCAGATGGCTAGTCTCGCGGCTTATTTTGGGCTTGGCCAACAAAGTCACCGGTAATTCGCCTTTCTATAAACATGGTCCATAGGCAATTTTTTTTATTCTAGATTCGAATTAACGTGTACAAATTGTTCATATGAATACGCTTGGTGTACTCTACCTATCTTGTTGTCCGTCCTTTATGTTTCTGTCTCTATGTTTGGTTCCTGTTGTTGGGTTAGACATTACTTTATCGAAAGCTTTAATCTATAAAAGTAGTTGGTATATCAAATACGATTACAGAAATATTGTTGTTCTAATAGAAATACAGACTTTTGGATAAATTGATTTAGGATAATGTCTGCTTAAAAAGCAGTTCGAGTGAGTTTCGACTCATTTCCTTGGTAGCTACTTTATTTGAGTACCCCTTTGACGTAAAAAGAAAACCTGAATCAACCTATTCATAAGTTACGGGTTGAATTACTCCTTCTAGACTTCTAGTATCTAGTCCTGACTTCTCAATTCTTTCTCAACTTTTACTTTTAGGAGTTTAGGTGATGTCCGAATGAATCTAGAAGTTGTCAAACACTGCGCAACGGTTCTTTTCTTGGTAATTTCTCTTGAAAGCATTATCTTTCCTTTGAGTTTTGAGCATTTTTATCCTTTTTATCACACGCAGAGACTTGTTTAGTGATTAATAAATTCAAAAAACTGATGCTGTAATATTATGCCGATACAGGAATCAAGCCAATCGGATCCTTTAACAGAAAATAGTTGGGCTTCTCTGAATGCTACTAATGGCATTCGTCATAATGGAACTGCATCAAACACTAACCCGGTCTCCCATAATAGAAACGTCGCAAACCATACAATTCCTCCAAATCACATAGCACAAGAGAAAACAATGATCCCACCTGAAGACAAAATGGAAACCGAGAACCTCCAGTCTAATGAAGCCATGATTGCAGAATCATCTACCACCACTCTATCTGACGCAGTCAGCAACCATTCTGAGTTTGTAGAACCTGATGCAGTTTCCATGGCTTTAATCACTGTAAATGTTGCTCCATTTTTTAACGGGTCCCCCAAATTACAAATTCTCTATAGGAATATCCCAATGCAGATTCGCTGTGATGGGATGAGAGTACGGTTTGGAATAAGTACACAGTTTGTTGATCATGCTGGCAGACCACGCTTAAGTTTTGTGGTCGATGTGAACTCTTCTAACCTCTGTAACATACTTGATGCATGTGATAACATTTCCAAACGATTTATGGGTTCTGATAGTAACTCAGAGTGGAGGCCTGTTGTGACCAGAAAGCCTGGTTTCTACAACTCACCCACCATAAGATTGCAGTAAGTGCGCATTTGAATTCGTGTTGTTAACTTTGACTACTGCTGTTGGTCAAACACCGACTTTCTAATATATGTGATTTTTACAGCATACCTACTGTAACAGAAGATAGTAGCAGATGGACTACTGAGATATATCACAAGGAATCATCACTGTCCTCGTCTGTACAACCACTTGTTTCGAGTAGGTATGATGTGGCAGAACTTGATTCATTGTTTCGTCCAGGTTCCTCGGTGGACGCTTACTTCTCTTTAGATCCGTACAATTATCAACAGAATGCAGGAGTCCGTTTAGTCGCCAAGAAGTTGATAATTCATACTAATTGATTAAAAAAGGCTTTGTGGTGGAGCCAGTTTCTAATACACTGTTGTAATCTGAAACTAATGTAACATTTCTATTAATTTATGCCAACTTATATACTTATCTCATTTTTATCAAGTTCTTTTCGTCACATACCGCAACTTATTTAATTTGTTTCTTCTCACAACCGGGCCAAATTCGGGAAAAACTGACCGAGCCAAACTGGGACCATTCTGTCCGGCATTTGGTTCATAGTTTTAGTATGTTTCGGTTCCCTGTCCGGTCCAGTTTTGGCGCAGACGACACCCTTACATGTGACTACTACTGCTATATACTGTGACATATTTTAGTTTAAATTCAACATATAGTATCTTTATCATTTAAAGTATAATTCATGACTTATTTAAATTTCTATAAATATAATTTTTGTTGTTATTTATTTTAAATATGTTGCACTAATTTTGTATCAATCAAATATCAAAATAAAATCTTTTATTAAATTAAAATATTTTAGAATCTTTTTTCAAATTTTAAATTTTAAATTTTAAATTTTAAATTTTAAAATTTAAATAGCTTAGTTTACCTCTATATAAAAGGGACTTATACCTCACATCTACATTCACATTCAACTCCCACGCTGTAAACTATTCAAACTTACATATTTTCCCCACAAAATCTCCAACATGGCCTCCATCCCAAACCAACCAGAGATAGTTTTCTTCGACCTCGAAACAACTATTCCCTACCGAGAGAAAGATCCGTATGCCATACTGGAATTCGGGTCGATAACACTTTGTCCCAAAAAACTAACCAAGTTAGGGAGCTATGAGACATTGGTTAGGCCTGTTGACATGTCACTCATTTCTCGGAGGTCTATGGAGGTGAATGGTATCACCCCTGATGATGTTTTGTCCAAGCCGACGTTTGAGGAAATTGCTGATACGGTTTATAATATCTTACATGGTACAATGTCTTGTTTTTTTGTTTATTGTAGTTTATATGTACTTTTGTGTTTTTGTATAAACTAACTAAAATGTTTAAAGAAAATGGAGATTCTCCGAAAATTATAAACAAAAAGTTCCTTATCTGCTATTCACCGCGTGTATAAACCCTTATCTGCTACTAATATGTAATGATGTATCCAATATTTTCTCCCACCAAGCTTATATACTAACTTTGAGATTATATGTTTATACCGATGTGGTGATAAGTGTTTACATTGACTTGAGACTTGAGCATTTGATTGATTGTTTTGACAGGAAGAGTATGGGCGGGTCACGATATATCAAGGTTTGACTGTGCGAGGTTAATGGAGGCATTTGCACAAATTAAAAGGCCACCTCCCGAACCCAAGGGACTCATTGATACTTTGGTTTCGTTGACAGAGAAGTTTGGTACAAGAGCCGGTAACATGAAGGTATATATTCCTTACTCACCCATACATGTTGCAGCCACACATATAATGGTATTGATATGATCCAATTATTTCTTATCTTTCATGTGCTAATGGATTGCATTTAATCAGTTGAATAGTCTTGCGGCTTATTTTGGGCTTGGAAAACAAAAGCACCGGTAATTTGCTTTTTCTACCAACTTGGATAATATGCATTATCTTGTTTAAATGTATAACGCGTGTAAAATTTTACATAAGAACAAGCTTATTAGTTATCTAAGACAATTTAGTGCAAATGACGGTTAACAGTTGCCATATGAAGAAGGCTTGTCAATATAGGCGGGTCGGGTGGTTTTGGTATGGATTGGGTATTTGGGTTAGACACTAGCTTTCCAACTGTGTGTCAAATGTCATTACAAAAAAGTATAATATTCCAACTGAAAGAGTACCAGGAGTTTTTTTGCTTAAATTATACAGTTAGTATGTATTTTTACCCGATATGTTGTAACCTGAATCAACCCATTATACGTAAACGGGTTAAACTTGCCCCTTCTACAATTTATTGCTGACTTATCTCTTCAACAATGACTTTCAGGAGTCTAGATGACGCTCGAATGAACTTTGAAGTTGTCAAGCGTTGTGCAACCGTACTTTTCTTGGTAGTTTCTCGTGGAATCAAGCATTGTCTTTCCTTTCTTTGAATGAGATTATTATTGTCTTACTGTTACATGCATAGACCTGTTTAACTGTAACGAATCATGAATTAGGAATAGTAACGTCAAAATTTTAAGTTACTTCTCTGATTGCTGGAAATTAACTATGAGTATAACATAATGCCAATGCAGGAACCGAGTCATCCGGATACATGTCCTACAGCCCAAGACAAAAATGAAGCCAACATTGTCTCAGGCATAAATCAACTAGAGATAGTTTTCTTCGACCTTGAAACAACTATTCCGGTCAGGAAAGGGCAGCCTTATGCCATCTTGGAATTTGGGTCGATATTACTTTGTCCCAGAAAGCTGACGGAGCTAGAGAGCTATGAGACGTTGGTAAGACCAATTGATATGTCACTCATCTCTGCTACTTCTATTAACAAGAATAAAATCACTCAGTACGATGTTCTTTCCATGCCGACGTTTGCGGAGATTGCTGATAAGGTTTATAACATCTTACATGGTAATCTGTCTTTCTTTGTTTATGGTAGTTAATCCACATGTACTTTTGTGTTTTCTGTAAGTTAGAAGATAACTAACTTGGAAAAATATTTAAAGAAAAGTATAAACTCGGTAAAATATTTTTAAAAAATGGAAAGTTGACGAGAGTCGAGAAACATAACATAAAGAAGTTCTTGGCCTCACTAATGTGCACTCGTGTATCCCATATTATCTTGCTTGTCAGAAGGTGTGCATTCTGCTAATGGTAAAATAGTATTAGTTCCGTAAAAAAAATGACTAGGTGTTAAAATTTTGACAAAGGTGTGATATTTAATCTTTAGACAAGTATAAGACTAAAACCAAAAATCTAAAACATAGGCAACCTCATATTTGTAATTATAGTATCTTTCTTGACAATTTTCTCTTCGGTGAATTAAATTTGTTTTGATAGGAAGAGTATGGGCGGGTCATGACATAACAAGGTTTGATTGTGAGAGGTTAAGGGAGGCGTATGCGCAGATTAATAGGCCACCTCCGGAACCTAAGAGAATCATTGACACTTTGGTTTTATTGACAGAAAAGTTTGGGAGAAGAGCCGGTAACATGAAGGTATATTGCTTACTCTCCCTTATTGTTGAAGCCACTGATATGATCGGCTTGCTATGACCGCTTCACTTGTTTTACCATTCCTGTGCTAATGAATTGCTTATTCAGATAGCAAATCTTGTGGATTATTTTGGGCTTGGAGGTCAAATTCACCGGTAATTTGCCTATTTACCATGTGCCCCCCCCCCCCCCCCCCCCCCCCCCCCCCCCCCCCTCCCTCCTCTTTAATTTCTGTCTCTATGTTTGTTTCCTCTTATGCGGTTTTGGGGTTGTAATGTTATCTATACTGGATGTATCTGACGAAGAAACATAAGGATCCAGTTTTCAACGAAAAATGATATTGCTCACCCCATAATGTAGTAAGCATGGCAATATAGGTGCTTCGATAACAGCTTAAAAGGGGAGTGCTTTTGTCTGTCATATGTGTTTCCAAGAAGCATATTGTTTCCATCGAGTTTTGACCCATTTCCTTAGCGATATTACCTTCTTGGAATACTTGTTTGACCTAATAAAAACCTAACCAGAATCACCCATTCATATGTAAACGGGTCGAAATCCCCACCTCTACTATTTAGTTCTGACTTATATATTCAACAATTACTGTCTCAGGAGTTTAAGTGATGCTCGAATGAATCTTGAAGTTGTCAAGTGCTGTGCAACTGTTCTTTTCTTGGTAATTTCTTAAAAATCATTCTAATTATTTTCTCTGAGTTTTGAGCATTATCATCCCTTTATTCCATTAAATCCATGTAATGTACGTTCATACAAATTCACTTTAATATAATGCCCATGCAGGAATCAAGTCGACAGGATTCATTTACAGAAAGTAATGGGGCTTCACTGAACGCTGTAGACGAAAGGGATGGCGGCCACGCTCAATCAAATGAAGCCTTGTTGAAAGAATCATCTACCGCCACCCTATCTGACACATTCTGTAACGACACTGAATTCGCAGAACCCGCATCCAAAAAAGCGTGCATCGAGGGCGCCTGAGGCTCGAGGGGTTGCTATATGCAATTTATTATTGCATCAGACACCTTGATGCGTTGCGATCACCGAATGCATGATTTTTATTTGCCTTTTGTTATTTATCAATCTGATAGACTTCTGATCTTTGTTTCCGTATTTACGAGATTGCAATCGCAAAGTATTTGAATGTTTGGTATCTTATTTTGTTAATTGTAGTATCAATTTGTTTTCTCTATTAAATATAATTTCGAAGTATCTTTGTGAAGCATAGGCGCTTTGCAAACGTCATGCCTGCGTTTTTGCTTCGGAACCTCTTGTTTTTGTTTCATGCCAAAACGGGAGCGCATCACGCTTTCAGAAACCCAGCTTAGAAATATCCCTTTTTCCATCGGTCCCGAAAATACAAATACTTCACGGAAATGTCCCACTGCTGATATGTGTGTACAGTTTCAAAGGAAGATGCAGGGCTTGACTTTTGTGGTCAAACGCGCTCAAATTCTTTAGGTGTTGTTTTGTACAGACTCTTTGGTAGATGCTTATTTCAGTTTAGATTAATATAATTATCAACAGCATTCTGGAATCCGTTTAGTTTCCAAGAAGTTGATTCTTCATACTAACTGGGGCGGTTTGGTGGAACCATTTTCATTTCGTATCTAAAGTCCTGAAACTAAGGTAACACTTGAAAAAAATGCAGTATTTCATTTAATTTTTGCCAACTTTATCTATATACTTTTCTCAATAATGTCAAGTTCCTTTCACATCTTGATTGTTATGAAGCAGAACAACCCATGTGATCTTGTACGAGAAGGTTATTTGCTTCCATGTGGTTTGTTGAGGATATTTTTTACTTTGTTATATAAACTAGCTTCGGTATATGCTTTATGGAATAACTGAGAGTTTCTTTGAAGGTGTTATTTACACCATGGATATAGGTAAGATTACAAGAGGAAATTACAGTGAAAACACTAGCATTTCTTGTACTGTAACTACAAATGATAATCCTAACAGTCGTTGCAATCTAAGGATTTTGCTTTGTGATACAAATGTGGAGGGTTGTCATGAAGTTTTAGCCCTTCTTGGGCGACGTTCTTATCAGGGTATGGTACTTTTGACTTAGTATTACAGATTCCTTTAATGGTCATTTTTGGGATAATCTTGTCACAATTCGATGAGATGTACAGTTAAGCAAACAATTACAGTAGCTGAGATGAAGAATGCTTTGGTTTTAGAAGGGGTTTGCATTGATTTCATACTTTGCGAGGTTAATCTTCAGCTACTCAACAATGGGGAGTTGTTGAAAACAATTACTGAAAACACAATGCTGCAGCACATTCCTGTGATCAGTATGTAACCTTTTCTTGATATGTTCTGTGTATTTTTTTAATCGATTTTGTTTCTTTTGTTCTCTTATTTTTTGTGGGTATTTAGTGATGTTGAGCGAGGATCAAGTATCACTTACTCTGAACGGTTTGGGACTAGGAGCAGCCGACTACCTTATGAGGCCTATAAGTGCTGATGAACTCCTCAACTCGTGGGCTCACATTTCTGTAAGAAGCTGATGTACCGTCATTTTACATTCAATGTATTCATGAGAAAATTCATTAAATTTGGAAGGCATTTTGATCAAAATTCTGATGTTAGTTTACTTGTATGAGATTATGTTTTATACTCTTAGCTGCTTGTTGTTGTTATGAGCCTGCGATCCCTGCATTACAAATACAGAACAAAGACTCCCTCGAAGGGTGTTATCGAAATGAAATATCAGACTATCAGTATTACAATGGCATATATGGAAAGTTTATTCGTAATTACTATGTATGTTTTTTAGACAGAACTAGAACAGAACGCAAATTTATAACTCATATAGGAGATATTGCTTGTTAAGGCCAAAATGACCCAACATTTAGGTAAGGTCTCTAAGAGCGAACGGTGTGGCAAAGAGGCAGCCTCGCCGTGTCTAGGTGGCACGCTCGCCGCCTCTCGCTGCCCTTCGCCGTTACACCGACCCCCCCTCGCCGGTTGTCAAATGTCACAAAGTGACATTGCTCGTTGGAAAATAAAGGTGGGGCCCACAATTTTTTATTACCGTTTGTAACGGCTAGTAAAAAAAAAAATTTTTTTTTTTTTTTTTAAATCAATATTTTTTCTTTATAAATACCATATTTTCACACACAGTTTTTTCACACACAACTCTGTTTTTTCACACACACATTCAAAAATAAAAAATGGCATGTTCATTCCCACATACCGAAGCCGAGATTAAGGCTATAGTTAACAGACAAATACTTCAACAACAACGCCGTTACGAGCAGCTTACGAAGTTAGGTGATGATTTCGATGCTGCGTCCGAAGAGAATAGGGAATTGAGTTCGGCATGTAAGAAATGCCGTGATCTCTCCCCACAGGAGCGTCAGTTTATCGACACATATCTTAGTAAGCAAGCTGAATTGGATTTCAGCCTCCGGAGATCTTGCGCAAGAAAGGCGACAAAATTTGAGGCCAGAATTGAAGAAAATACTAAATGGTTGAATAACTTTGGTTCTTCGTCCCGATATCAAACAACACATATCGGTCCTTCGTCGCAACAACACCGAATAAGAAATGAGTCGCCCGATCTACCCTTTCCAATTCCAAACCTCACAGATGGCAAAATGACTGACATTGAGGTGTATCAAGAATACCTAGATCAAAAAGTGTTGAGACAAACTCAGGAAGAAGAAGAAAGGGAAAGAAGGGAGCGGGAGGCGCAAATTATGGCCGAAGAAGATGAAGAAGAAACATTGCGTTGGGAGTTTCCTTGTGGTCTGTTATCGGATTCGGATCCGGGAACTGACTAATCGTATTATGTAATTTTATTTTTAATATCGTATTATGTAATTTTATTTTTAGTATCGTATTGCATTTCCTATTGTATTTCAGTATTCTCAAGTTTTATTTCCTATTGTATTTCGTATTGTCTTTTTTTTTCCGTATTTTTATATTCGTAGCGTAATTTTATTTCTCGTATTTGTATTTTATTTTTTAGTATTTTGTAATTTTTAATTTTATGAAATGAATTTTTATTTTGTGTGAAAATTGAAAAATTAAATAAAATGGTGAGTGGTGGGACCTAAGTGAAGAGGAGAGAGACTAGTTGTGATAAAGGGGGTGTTTTTGGAGAAGATGAGAGAGATTAGTTGGTATGACGTGGCGCTGATGTGACGCAGTGAAGAGGTGTTTACCTCTTTGTGATACCTTTCCCTCTAAGTTGGGTATGCCAAACTCTTTGTCGGATTGCCCGAATATGCACAATTCTAACATGTGAGTAAAGTATATGATAAGTGGCAGACATAACATGTATATTTGAGATCACGTTTTAAAGTTTAAACAGCTTACTTATCAGTTTATTGTGTTTGATACAGCATGCAAACACTTGGTATATTTTTGTAGGACAGATTGGTTAATGTAGATTGAAACTTTTTAGCAAATCATTACTTTTTGACCATTATTGCTTAAAAAAAATAATTGTGACACAAACATATCAGGGTGGTCTAGTGGTCAAAGGGTTTGCAATTAAGAGGAATCGGGTCGGGTTGTTTGGGTTTGTGTTATTCGAGTCGGGTCGAAGTCGGGTCAAAGATAAAGTTAATTTACCTGAATCTGACCCAAACCGATTTTAACTCGGGTTAGTCGGGTTCGGATCTATTCGAGCCAGGTTTAGTCGGATCGAGTCTATTCAGATTCAAGTCAACCCGAATTCGAGTAAAATATTAAAAAAACAATTTTACTCTTTTTTAATAAAAAATATATTTAATTTAAATTTAAAAAATACAAAAATTTCTTATTCGGTTCAATCGGATTCACTCAAATCCGAATTAAATAAATTTTTATACCCGATGTTAAACTCGATATCGAATCTAATTTGAACCCAACAAATCCGACCCGAATATGCTCGGTCGGGTCAAAAATATTGATACCCATATTTGCAACTATCACATTAAAAGGTGTGATTCGATTTCTGCTTGGTGGAAACAACACAACAACCACCTAAAAAAGGTAAAACTTTATCTGATTTGAGTTTATGTTCGGTGAATCGGAAATATCGACAAAAAATATAGTTAAAATTTGTCACCTTAATAAGCAAAAACATAGTTAAAAACAAAAAATAAAAATATAATTTAGCAGGCTAAAACACAATCCCAAACACGCCCTTAAATTACAGGGCAGTACAACTAGTAACTTGAAACATTTCCATCTTTCTTCAAAACACAAGACCCACTATTCCCGCCGGACCTAATCTCCGGCCACCGTATCTCCGCCGCCGTTAAAAAGGTACCAAAAAATCCCATCTTTTATATTTCATCTCAATGTCACTATCTTACATATCTCGTTTAATCTCATCAAAACTCATATCCAAACACCCCAAATCCCCATTTACAACACTAACCCAAACACCCCCAGTAGAAAAATACTGGAGCCACTTACAAAAAAGCAACCCAAGAAACATAGAACAAACATTAACAAATGTTGGGTCAGTCTTAGATTCATCATCCGTACACGAAATTATAAAAAGATGCCATTTTTCGACAAACCAAGATTCTGTTTTTATGGGTTTAAGGTTCTTTATTTGGGCTGGGGTTCAAAAAGAGTACAGGCATAGTAGTTTTATGTACAATGTTGCTTGTAAGATGTTTAGGATTGATAAGAATGGTAGTTTGATTAAGGATGTTATCGAGGCGTATAGGTCTGAGAAATGTGTTGTTGGTGTCAAGAGTTTTAAGGTTGTTTTGGGGTTATGTAGGGAGGGTAAGCTTGTTGATGAGGGTTTATGGGTGTTGAGGAGGATGGGTGAGTTTGGTTGTAGGCCGGATACGGTTGCTTATAATAGTGTTGTTAGGATGTTTTGCGAAAAGGGTCGGGTGGATGAGGGGTTAGGGTTGATGGAGGAGATGGGGTCGGACGGTGTTTATCCGGATATGGTGACGTTTGTTACTTTGGTTAAAGGTTTTTGTGATTTGGGTAGGATTGAAGATGCGAGTAAATTGTTTAAGGTTATGAGTGGAAAAGGGTGTTCGCTGAATGTTGTTGCGTATTCGGCTCTTCTTGATGGTATTTGTAGGGCTGGGAAGTTGGAAAAAGGTTTGGAGTTATTAGAGGAAATGGAAAACGAAGGTGGAGTTTGTGCTCCGACAGTTGTTACTTATACGTCTCTAATTCATAGATTTTGTGAAAGTGGTAGGTCAATGGAGGCGTTGGCCATTTTGGATCGGATGGAACCGTATGGTTGTGCGCCAAATAGGGTTACGATTAGTACCTTTATAAATGGTTTCTGTAAGGAAGATAAAGTGGATGAAGCTAATAAGTTAATTGATAGATGTGTTGGTACATGGAGTGTTTCTAAAAGCGAGTGTTATAGCTCTCTTGTGGCGGCTTTATTGAAAGTCGGGAAATTTGACGAGGCTGAGAACGTGTTTAGGAGAATGTTGGTTAGTGGTTTGAAGCCGGATGGGGTGGCGTGTAGCGAGCTGTTAAAGAGGTTGTGTTTGAGTGAAAAACGGGTACGAGATGCTTTTGTGTTATATAATGAAATTGATAAGTTAGAGTTTGCAATTACTATTGATTCTGAGATTTATTCCATTATGTTGGATGGACTTTGTACCAAAAACCATTTGTTGGAAGCTTCAAAGCTTGCTAAGCTAATGGCTCAGAAAAGCATCCGACTTAAACCTCCATATATAAAGAGTGTAGTTGAGTATTTAAAGAGTGCTGGTGAAATGGAAATAGTTTCTCATATATATAAGGTGAATGGCAGTTGAGTAAGGTTATACGTGAGTCCGCTGCTGAAAATTTTAATAAGTTTGCTGCGGTTAGATTTTTCTCTTCAAGATCATTTGTCTCTTTTGGAGTCAACTTTCAAGCCTCTCATCAAGGAATGAAGCTACTGTCTATTTGCCGGTATGAGCACGTGATATGTTCATGTTCAAGGAAGCTACTTGTTAACCCTGATGAAGCTTGTCCCTCTCCTACATTTTCAGAACAAAGGTAATCTTATGTGTGTCTTCAATATCATGCGTACATAGACATTAACACTAAATTTAGTGTGTGATAAATCTAAATAATAAAACCGAGAAAAGACTAACTAAATTTCATGTTTTAGTATTTACCATATCTTAAACAGACTGTAGAAATGAAGAGACACATGTGCTTCCAGAAGAAATTAAAAAACACGATTCTATTACAACTTTTATTGATACATTATACCAAAAACATATACAAAAAACAAAAAAATAAGATTTTCTGATGTGTTTATGTAGCACACTAATTTTAGTTGTAATGAGAAGTATAATTATCAAACTTCATTCACAAACCAAGTCGATTATTAGATTCATACTAAGTGAAGTTGGGGTAATATAGATGCATATCCGAACTCAATAGATGAAACAAATTCAGTGAATCTATGATTATAATTGGTGTGAGGTAAGGAGTATGACTGCACAGTAGTAATATGATTGCTTTATTCTCTGAAGGAAATGTAGTTCTTGTTCTGAGATATCCATACAGTTTGTTATAAAAAATGGTAGCATTTCAGTTTTTAGTTACATTAAGTCTGTGAGAAAGTACACTGCAGATTTGATGTGGATTAAAACTGGAATGGAAAATGTAGCCATGGTTTGGTGATGAGGCCTCCATGTATTAGGGATTGTCAGTTATCACCAAAAGCCACAGTTTGTACATGTATATAGTGTTTGGAGTAATATATTTCACCTTTTCACCAAAATAAATAATAAAAAATTAAATTTAGACTTTAAATAAAGCGATGAAATAAATGATAAAAGGAGAAGGAAGAAACAATCCATGCAAAGCCTCATTTTTTAGGGGTCTAAGAAGAATAAACAAAATGATTTTATCCATCTTATAAGAATCTTAGAAAGAAACTTACATAGAACCCGCCTGTATCATGCAATATTACCACTTTCCAAAAGTCCAAAAATAAATTTGACACAGAATGTGTAAGTTTAATAATGTGTATGAAAGATAGAGAAGAAGACTTTTACATGAAACTGTTTGTAAGGCAAAAAGATAAGCTCTCCGTATGAGAAAATTAAGAGACAAACCAAGAACCATACAGCAAATAGGCATGGTGATGTCTGAGATGAATGGGATGTAGAATATTAAACAAGAATGGGATAGAAACTCGTGTTTATGGAGATTCCCTTTTGAGCCTGTGTTTATCAAAGAAGAAGAATAGTATCGGATTATCTACTGTTGTTGCATATTTTTATGCATACAACTATACAAAAATGTTGAGAACAAGCAAGCAAGGCCATGCTTAAATGGTTATCATTCATTTTGCAACAAACATGAACAAATGAGATGAATAGAGATGATTGATTATTCAAAAGTGGTCGGGCATGCAGCTCTTATTTTCCATTGTTACGGGAGGGCTGAGCGGATGCATGTGGCTCTTATCTTTTAACTGAAGTTAGTATAATGTTTTTTTTAATTGTAAAATTAGAATGTTTTATATTGCTAATGTGTGTCAAATATGTCAAATTGGTCTTGCCAGTAGCTAAATGGCTTCTCGTGTTTGTTGATACATTACTTGAAAGTGTCGTCACCATCACTAATTTAAGATATACATTTGCATATTGATGGTTGTGCCTAGGGGTGTGGATTCGGGTTGACCCGTTCAGGTCAAGTCAGGTCGGGTCAAGTCGGGTCAAGGCTAAAAAATATAACCCGAATCCGACCTATTTAAAACTCGGGTCAATTCGGGTCAACCCGAATTGACCCGAATAAGTTTTTTGACCCGAGTGACCCGACCCGACCCGAATAGGCTTGTTCGGGTTCGGGTCGACTTTTTCGACACCCCTAGTTGTGCCTAATAGAGGTAACAGCGTGACAGTTACATGTTCTGCTATTCTCTACATGTGTATGCTGTAGCGCTAGCTTTTGTGGGGTTTTTTTACTGCAGTTTAAAGAAAATCAAAAGCAACATACCCAAGTAGTAACAAGTAACGGATGCTCTACCTTTTTGGTTCTAATGTAGTAATTGCATTTATTTCTTTAATTGTATACCATCTGTTAAGGTGTTCTGGAAGCATTAAGATCTATTTATATCCATTGTATGAGCTTCAAAAACAATAATGTGAGAGTGGACGTGTTTGTATGTGCATAGTACTCAATTGATACGCATTGTTAAAGACTTGAAGTAATAATGAATTGGTGGGATCATTTATCAATGAGTATAGTTCCTTAGTTCTATATATTTCTTTGTTAGTATAGAGAAATGCTGGGGAGTAAAGCAGTTACACGGTTTATGGCTTGTGGACTTGCTAGCTATTTTCTCGTGAAAAAGTTCGCTGTATAATTCGACAGCACTCTAAACCTGGTTCATTGCATTACAGGAACTCTAAATTTGTCGCTACATGTAAAGGAAAAGAATGAACCTTTTGACATATTCATTTGCATAGCAGCATATCAAGATGGTCTCTGGCTTCTGAGCTTGCATACAGCAAATGCGAAAGTTGAGCCCAGTTATTATATAGTAAGGCTCTGGTGATCAATAGAGAAGAGTGATCGACTTTCTTTACTTGTCACTATCATTGCTAAGTACATGATTCTTGGGAATACCCAGAACAACAAAATGGGTAAGAGCAAAAAACTAAGAGAGACATATGGCGTCAAATCTTTTTTTCTTTCTTTTCCATAACAAATGTTGAATCATTGTAAGAGCAAAAAATTAACAAATGTTGTCTCATTCGTTGTGAACGTAGATGCAGTCCAGTTGCTATTATGGACACATAAAAATGATATTACAGGACATTGAATTTTTATGGATGATCTTTCGCTTGTATCAACAGACGTATCCAGCGATGTTTGTTGCAACTAGAATTATACAACTCAATCTGTACTTGTTATTCGATGTTATCCAAAATTGACTATGTATCAACAGATATATCCAGTTTAGCTATTAGCATATGAATACTGAAGAAATATATGGATATGGTTACATTGTATCCACCATATACATCCCGAATTTCTTTACATTTTCTATGATTTATCAGCAAGGTATGGTTGTTGAAAACTAGGACCTCAAATCTGCAAAAGAAAAAGAAAACGGAACCAATGATCAGTTGATCGTCTTTGACATGCCACTTGAAGTCTTCTTGCTCCTATTAGCATTACGCACCTGTAAATAACATACATTGAACGCGTTTACATCCATTGTTATCAAGGTTTTTGATGCATATGATTGGCTAAGTTCTATAATGTAAACTCAACGCAATATTCAAGAGAAAGTAGTGAATAACATAAATAGAGTTAGATTAGAACACACATTTACTTGCTGCATAGACTCACGAAGGCGTTGATGCATCAGGGCTATAGTAGCAAGTTGCTGTTCCAGCATAGTTTCTCTACATACAGCGATTTTGTGACTCGGCTTCTTTACATTGTCAATTGACGTCACTAGTCTTCCCCATTGATCACTATACCCCTGTTTCATCATAACATCCAGTAAGCGACAACCTTCATTGGTGTATCTGCGTGTGCGTGTTCATTACAGATAGACAGATATACCTGCATTGTGTTAATGTTTCCTACCGTAGCCTGAGTAGCACAAGACGAGCGAAGTTTTGCCAATTCAGTTTTCAGTTTCTTAACTTCATTTCCATACTCGCCTAACTTCAGAACCACTTTAGCCTTCACATTTTTCTTAATACACCTTGCCTCAAGTTCCATCTTACGCATCTATGACATGAAACAACAATCTAATAAGCAACCCACATAACCAATAATCACGACAAGGAAAATCATAAAATAGGAAAGGTTTACGCATTACCAGACCCTCAGCCTCATCAATCTCTCCTGCTATTTCACAAACTCTAGCGGTCTTCTCCTCTGAATACAATAAAACATTCATCCAATAAAGTGTGCTTTGTGGTGCTAATTTTTGTAAAAGAAATCCCGATTTTTCTTAAGGGGGTGTTTGTTTCGGCTTATATAGCCGACTTATGGCTTATTTGAGTTCAGGCTTATGTTTCATAATCTCATTTTTTGTGGCTTATTTTGAAACTTTTTGGCTTATACAAGTTCATTATGTCATAACAAACTTATATAATCCGAAAAATCTGAAAATAAGCCATAAAAAGTGGGCTTATGAAACATAATCCCGAAACCAAATAAGCCATAAGCTGGCAGCTGGCTATATAAGCCGAAACAAACACCTATAAATGCACCCTTCGTTGTAGTTCTGGTTCCGCCACTTTCTGCGCTAAACTACTACGACGTTATATAATACTCGTAGTAATAATCTTAACAACATTATAATATAACAAATGAAGATTAAAGAGGTTGATGAAAATATACCTTCTAGAAGAAGCCTAGCAGACGTACATTTTGGCACTAAATTCGCCAAAAGCTCGCAAAGTTTACGATCATTTTCTTCGAAAGCTTCAGTCATTGTCATGTTCTTTACATTGGAACCCTGATCACCTTCAGTTTGATGAAATAATGCGTCAGTTGTTAACTATAGAAAGACAGAAATTGAACTGTGATCGAATGAAACGGTTATATAAGTAATGCATATCAGACCTGATTGCCGGAATATGGTGCCGGAGAATTAACGGTACGGTTACGTTCCGTACAGTTGGTTGAGAGTCAATACAAGTCAAATGTAACTAACTCAACAAACACAAAATGTAACTTTTTAAAAAGTGGGGACCTTTTAAAAGTGAGGAGAAACAAATGCACTGATTTATAAAGTTATTAAAAGTTTTTTATTACTAGTAGAATGAATTGTATAAATCGTTCTAAAGTTTGGTTATTTTGTAGATTTGTCTCAAATAGTTTAAAAGTGTTGATGTTTAAAATCATATTTTTTTGCAAATTTTCATCCTAAACGTTTGACCATTTTGTAGATTTCGTCCCAAATATTTTGACCATTTTGCAGGTTTTGTCCCAAAAAATTTCCCGTAGGGACGAAAATTGCATTTAAGTTTCCAAACAAGGACAATCCTTGCACTTTCATAATATTTAGGACGATACATGCAATTTGACTAAACTTTAAAGACGATTTATGCAATTTACTCTTACTAGTATTTTGCAAGTTTTTTAAAAGAGTTTTTTTGCGCTATGATGAATGTTTTTTAAGAAACTTTTTGCCAATGATTTGATATATTTCAAACTATTCTTGAAAATTTTATAAAAGATAGGGAATCAACAAAAATAGTAAGTGTTTGATTTGTTAAAACTTACTTATATTTAGAGCATTGTTGAAGCAAATTTTCGGAGAAACTTTTTTAGCCTTGATCTTTCGGGTCTCTTAAGGCTACTCCTTTTACTGAAGCTTAGACTTGCTCCCTCAGAGTATTTTGTGGCTACTCCTTCCTGTGAAGCCCTAACTTCCTCCTTCAGAGTTCCTTAGTCTTGCCCTTAGTCCCTTAGGATGAAATAAGAAAGAACACCATTAGCTCGCCTCGGGTTTTGAATCCAAGACCAACTCCGGCGTGAGAGTAAGTATATGATTCTAGTAAATGAGAGTTCTAGAGAGAGAAAGTAAATAGTGAAGTGTGTGTGTAAAACTTAACATTTGCTCCTGGATGAACACCTCTTTATATACTACTTGGAGGTGACTCCAAGACACACAAATTGTGGAATCAAGGTTGTCTAATAGGAGCAGCGTCTGAGTGGCTGATGAGCACCAGGTCTGTCCTTTAGGTTCAGAGTTGTCCTCATGCTCTTCTAGTATTAGTCGTGGTCCAGGCGTCTGCACCATTCGTACATTATTGTACTATGTAAGTCAGGTCTCATCGTTCTTCCTCCGATGGAGACTATGCTCTACTCCTCCTAGTGTTGCTTCCTACTTTGCTCCATGTGTGTAGCCTGTCTGCTCCTTGAGGGAACTTGTCTGCTCCTTGAGAGAGCTTGTCTGCTCCTTGAGAAAACCTGTATGCTCCTTGAGAGAGCTTGCCTGCTCCTTGAGGAAACTTGTCTGCTCCTTGAGAGAGCTTTTCTGCTCCTTGAGAGAGCTTGTCTGCTCCTTGAGCGAGCTCTGCCTCTTGCCATTTTCTCTGGACCTGAGGTGACATTCGTCACCTTAGCTATCCCAGTGAGTTGTTCTAGCTTGAGGTAGCTTCACTTGTGGGGCATTAGGAATTAATTGTAGATGTCTCGCCTTAAGCATGAGGGTGAGACTATACCTCATCAAGCACTAGTAATGGTTGGGGTCTAAAGTTGGTGCCAAAAGTGTCACGTAGGATAAAGTGTTTTCGATACCTTATTTTCGACGGCAACGATTGGGGCTTAAAATATGATGTCAAGGTATTTTTTCTAAATACAAAATAATTAAAATAAAAACTTCATTAAATAAAAAAAACATTACATTTAAATTAAAAAACATAAAAAAAGATAACGAAAAAAACACATAAAAAGTACATGAAAATATAAATAAATAAACTAGTTATCGGGAGGTGCATACAATGCGTGAATCGCATTTTTTTTTTACTCTCAATGATTGCTGCGTCCGCCATATGCATACAGGTTGTGTCGATTTGAAGAATTTTGAAGTCATCGATCACCTTTTGCGTGTTGAAGTAACTAATTTTTGCGGCCGCCTCGTGTTCCATGAGATCCATATTTTTCTTGCGGTCTAACTCGTATTGTTCGTTCATCATTTGTTGACACGCTTTCGGGTTTGAACCGGAACTATCCGTTGAGTTATTGGAATGTTGACTTTTTGCGGCCGCCTCTAGTTTCATGGGATTTTTGGTCAGAATGTGGTTGAGGTTGTGTTTTCGAACTGCTTTGGTTTGTAAATTGTTGTTGTTATATTTCATAAATTGTTCTTGTTGAAATTTCATAAATTGCTAATTATGGTTAGCGTAAAATGACATATAATTGAATTGTGGTTGAGAAGAGGATCCCGGACTGAAGACGAACCGGGATCGTAGTTCGGAGATTGGTTAGAAATATCGTTAAGCATGTTGTTTGTCCAATCGGGATTCATTTTTGGTGAGTAAAAATGAAGAGAAATATAAAAAAGTGAGTTAGAAAATGTTATAAATGAGTATAAAAAAATTGGTGAAAAGAGGTACTTATTTATAAATATTTTTTGGGGGTAAAACTCTGAAAAAGTGGGTATTAAATTAAAAAACGGTAACATTTGACTTCCAAAGGCTACTTTTTTCAAAATAAAAAAAAAATACTTACCATCCGAGTTGGTACCCTTGGCGCGAGGTCCGATGTGGTACGCCAACGCCAAGTCGCGCCAAAAAGCTACCAATCCATCCACCAGTCACTGTTCCCCTCGCTTTTAAAATGAATAGTTGTATGGAAACCATAGAACCATTTCACGTTATACGAGTGAATTTTATCATTTTATTTTCTCTCTAATCAACAAAGTTACATATTTGGAGCAAGGGGAACAATGGGCTTTTAGCCTCGGCTCGTACCACTAGCCTAGAAATTTGAATGGCCAATTACATCGGATTTGGTGTCAAGGTCGTTGGGGTATATGTGGGCCCACTTTTTTTTATCCTTGAGCATCATTTTTCTTTGGTTTACCACACCTCACAAAATGTGGTGCCAAAGAGATTCTCGTGACAAAACTACACTCACTTTTTCCTTTAGCATCAAGTTTAGGCCCTTACCGCTCCTAATGCTCTAAGGGTATGTTTCTTATATGCGTTTTAATGGGTAAGAAAACTATGATATCAAAAAGTTATTGCTTGTACACCTAAATAAGTGGATTTTTGACAATAGCTACTACTCTATTTGAGCCACATGTTTTATATACTATTTGTCTTTTTATATTCTATTAAAAATATATGAATATTTCAAATCAACCTAAAAAATACAAATTTATTTATAATAAATACATATTTTCTCTCTCCTCTTTTCTTTTGGGCTACTCACAATAGCGATTTATTGCGATCTACATTTTTCTGCTCCATCAGCTTTTTTTCGGCGACCTACAACGACCTATTTACCATAACAAGGCGACCAACTTCAAATTATTTTTAGTTTAACAAATAAAAACATTATATTAAATAAAAAACATCACATCAAATAAAAAAAATCTACGACAACAATATAATTAGAATGTTTAACCTTTTTTAATACATGACACAAACAAAAAATTTAAGGTCAAAAGTTGAAAAAGATTAACTTCAAAAGTCAATATTAGAAATTTATTTAGAGACATGGGAGTATTAAATTTGGGTGATAGTAATATTTAGAATAAAAATAAATATCATTAATCAAATAATAAAAGTAAACAAGTTTTACACTTATCTAGATAGAGGTGAGATCCTTATAGAATATGCATCAAAAAAAAGAAGGAAGAAAAAAATCTCAACCATCCATTCAAGTTCCATCTAATGGTTTATATTAATCTTTTTAAATTTAATTTAAAAACCCATTTTCATCCTATTTCTTAAAAATTAAATATCTCTCAAACCGTTAATTGTTACGAAAAACTAATTATACCATCGCGACGGGAATTAAGTTATCTTTCTATAGATAGGCACTTCTATACACTTTCGGCAAACTTTTTTTTAAAATTTACGCATAAAAAATTACATGTGATTCTCGAAAAATTACATGTAATTTTTGAAAATTACGTGTAATTTTTTTGGCGAGAATTTTTAACACTATAAATCGTTAACTTTTGTGTGAATTACATGTAATTATGTGTGAATTACATGTAATTTTTGTAATAAAATAGTTTATTAGTGTTAAATGCAAATCACATGTAATTATGCGTGAATTACATGTGATTTTTGTAATAAAGTGGTTAGTTAGTGTTGAATGAAAATTACATGTAATTTTGCTCAAATCACATGTGATTTTATAAATAATTACATGTAATTTTGCTCAAATTACATGTGATTTTATACAAAATTACATGTAATTTTGCTTTAAATCACATGTGATTTTATAAATAATTACATGTAATTTTGCTTTAAATCACATGTGATTCATGTAGACTCACATAACTTTACATCTAACTTTCGTCCCATTTGACGCGTTAGTCTTTTTTTTAAGTTACATGTTTTCATAGATTTTTATTTTCAACTTTAATACCAATAATCTAGAAACCAAGTAAATCACATGCGATTCGTGATAAATCATATGTAATTCGTGGTAAATCACATGTGATTCGTGGTAAATAATATTTTCTCTCCTTTCCTCACATCATCCATCCTTCCGAAGTGGTCTTGTGATCCATGTATGCTATCTAAAGTGGTCTTGTGATCCATGTATGCTATCTTGTGATCCATGTATGATAATTACATGTGAATTTGCTTGCATTACATGTAATTCGTGGTAAATTACATGTGATTCAAACAAAAGCACATGTGATTCATTTAAAGTGGGTTTGTTAGAAGAAGTTAAAGTTTTGAAATGTTTGAATCACATGTAATGCAAGCAAATTCACATGTAATTATCATCGAATTACATGTGATCCAATGCAAGCAAAATCACATGTAATTATCATCGAATTACATGTAATTCAAGCAGACAAATTAATATATTAACAAGATTACATGTGATTAAAAAAATCACATGTGATTCATCTAAAGTGGGTTTGTTAGAAAAAGTTAAGGTTTCGGAATGCTTGAATCACATGTAATGCAAGAAAAATCATATGTAATTATCACCGAATCACATGCAATTCAAGCAGAATTACATGTGATTCAAACAAAATCACATGTAATTTAGAAGCCAATTTGTTTTATATATTTTACATAAATGAAAACATAATACGTGATTAAAAAAATCACATGTGATCCATCTAATGTGGGTTTGTTAGAAAAAGTTACGGTTTCGGTATTCTTGAGTTATATGTAATGCAAGCAAAATCACATGTAATTATCACCGAATCACATGTAATTCAGAAGCCAATTTGTTTTACATATATTTTTTTTGGGTAAAGGGGACTCCACCCCGGTAAAATGAACATATATTATATTAATGGCAACAAACATTTAAATATATTAACAAAATTACATGTGATTCAAACATTTTAGTGTAATTCACATAAATCACGTGTGGTTTTAAAATAATAACGAAAATATTTTTGTCATTTAATAGACGGTTATTTTCATATACTTTTAACGATTTTACAATGTTGAAATTATCGTCAAAAAAAATACACGTGATTTCACAAATCGCATGTGACGTTACAAATTCAAATGTGATTTTTAAAATAATTAATCAAACATGAGTTTTCGAGAATTACATGTAATTTTTCGAGAATTACATGTGATTTTTTTACGAAATTTTTTAAAAAAAGTTCGCCGAAAGTATATAGAAGTGCATATCTATGGAAAGATAATTTAATTCCCGTCGTGACGGTATAATTATTTTTTCATGACGATTAACGGTTTGAGAGATATTTAATTTTTAAGAAATATGATGAAAATGTGTTTTTTTAATTAAATTTAAAAAGATTAATATTGGATGGTGGAGATTGCTTCATTTGTTCTTTTTTGAATGCATGTTCCTTATAGAACTTTTCTCTATCTAGATAAACTATCTCTACTTATTAACACCTCTTTCATAACCCTATTTTATTGATTCATAAGCCGCCTCTTTCACCCACACACACCTCATAACCCATCCATCATCATCTCACTTATCTTAATTTTTACATGTATGTTTTGAAGTCAAACACAACAAAAAATATATAATCAAAGCCAGGTCTCACTTTCTTTAATTTCTTTTTGATTTTTTCATTTTTTAAACCGATCGTCCTGTGGATCGAGTTTCTTCGATCGACCGATGTCAGTCGGTCGTCGTAACGGTGGCGACCGAATACGACTCAGTCGACCTCGATCGATACTCCGTTGCGACCAACCTCAGACCTTTATAATGTCTAACTAGAGTTTATAAAGAAACTGGCGGTAGCTGAACTGAAACTAGACTACAAATTCAAGCAAAAAATAGAACTTCAAGTGGTAATTTAATTAGCTAAATGATTGTTATAAACAGAGAAAAATCAGAGAGAATGAAAGATTACAAATCAATCAGTAATATAAATAAACAGCTAATGCATCTATATAGACTACTTCATTTGGGCGCTAAAGTTAGTTAGGGAAGTGGGTGGAGAATGTCACGTGAAATTATTGTGTCTAGCTATATAAAAGTATGCACATGGACCTCACGTGCCAAACCTTTCCCGCTCATAACATTTGACCCCCTTTCCAAAGACCCTTGACTTCAAGGGTCAATATCAAATTCAGGGAATCACAGCTCCTAAGTTGCATCTTCAACTGTTTCATTGCTCCACTGTCATAGGCCATAGACCACAACTATATTACCTTGTTTTGTCAGTTTCCTATCCAAAAGCTTGTAAGGAACTACAATTAAGCTATCACCATTGTCACACAATGGCAGGGTGCCATAGGAGTTCCACTAAAATGATACTTCTTAAGCTACCACACAAGGAATACATGATATACTTGAGCTGAATAACGTAATTCCAACTTATAAACCACCCTGTTAATCATTTCCAACACTTTGAATGGTTCATAGAACTTAGAAGAGAGCTTATGTAACTTGTTGACTCTAATTTTCAACTACCTATAAGGCTATAGCTTAAGGCACCATATCACCCATTACAAATTCTTTGTCACGTCTCTTCCTCAACATACACCTTTATCTTATCTTGAGCAGTTTTTTTGTGAAATTTGAGCATAGTAATGACTTGTTCCATAGCCTACAAAGATCTGTCCACCATCTCTACAAAACTATCTTTTAGTATATAAAGGATCATGGATATAGGTGTTTGGCCATAAATCTCTTCAAAAGGTGTAGTCTTAATGGAATTATAGAAGTTTGTGTTATCCCAGTATTCAACCAATGAAAACCATTTCATCCATTCCCTTGGCCTTTCACCGGTCATATACCTTAAATATGTTTCCATTCACTTGTTCACAACTTCATTCTAGCCATCACTTTGAGGATGATAGGCCGTGGACATATAAACTGAACCTTGAGCATCTTGAACAAAGACTGCCAAAAGAGACTAAGGATGACCTTTTCCCTATCACTCACTATTGTTGAAGATAATCAATGTAACTTGTATACATTGTCTAAGAAAACCTGAGACACTTGAGTAGTAGAAAAAGGATGGCTTAAAGGAAGGACATGTGCATACTTACTAAGCTTGTCTACCACCACCAATATTATTGTCTTGTTCTAAGACATATGCAATGATTCAATGAAGTCCATGGATATGCCTTGCCACACCTTGTTAGGAACTGGTACGGGCTGCAAGAGACTAAGGTGGTGTTTGTTTCATTAAGATGTTTTGGGTCTGAGTCTGACTACCGCATCTTACTGGTAAGAGGCGGTTATAAAGTCTGAATCTGAATATAACAAGTCAATCAAAAAGTTCAGAACAACTAAGCAAACCAACAACAATAAATTGCTTGGGTTCAGCCTATGTACTCAATCTAGCAACATCATGTTGTTATTTTTGGTTATGGTTCCTTTTTGAGATATGCTAAACAAAAACACGAGAAAACTTCTCGCCAAAAAGGAAGGCTATAACCTAAACCCAAACAATCATGGACATATATACTGGAGTCATAGTGTATACACGCACATGCATGTTTAACATATGCTATTTCTATTCTAATTTACTTATTCATTTTTTACTTTTAAATTCTTTTATCCAACTTTATAAATTAACATTTATGTTATATGATACTTGATGCATACAGTGTTGCAAAAAAAGGTATACAAAGCCGTTTAATCGCTACAAGGCCCTCAATTTTGCCGATTCATGTAAAAAGCGTTTAACAACGGTCAACTATCGTCAACGACGGTCAAGGTAGGTCAAACTTGCCGGAAACCTACAAATCTTGCCGAAAATACCGAAAACTCGTTGTAAACTTGTGTGTATAACTTATACGTAACTATTTATGTGTATGATAAGTTTGATTTTAAGAATAGTATTGTCGAAAATGCCTAAAACTCGTTAGACATACCTAAAACTTGCCAGAAATACCCAAAAATTGATAAAAATTTTGATTCGATTAATCCCGCCTTGAACGATTACAAACTATAAGATAGTCGACCAGTCGACTAGCGATTAACGATTTTTTGCAACCTACCACTACCATTGTAACATGCGTTGAAACGTGAAAAAACAAAATACTTCTTTTCTATCTGATTTATTGTTTTTTATTCATATCATGGGTTTAAAAAAGGGTTAAGTCTATAAAATAGAAACATACTTTCTAAAATTTATAATTTTAAACAACAAACTTTTTTATTGATTTATATAGGTAACCAAACTTTCAGGTTTTTTACAATATAACAAATTTAGCTACATTTTATGACTTATTACCGGTCGAGCAGGTTACCACTTAATATAAAATTTATTTTTTTCTGACACGTGGGTATTTAGATGGGTAAAACCCCCAATGTTTTAAAACCCGGGTCTTAAATCGACCCGGTCGAGTCGCCGGGTCGACCCGGGTTAACCCGGTTTTTTAAAAAAAAAAAAAAAAATTATATTTATAATAATTAACAAAATTATACTTATAAAAACCATAAAAACTTACGTATATTGAAAATATAAATTGTTTACCAACCAATATAATACGTAAAAATAAAATTTCATCGCAAATACGTAAAATTAAAAAAAAAATTCAAAAAAACCCGAAAAATTCGAAACCCGGCCGGGTCTTGAGAACCGGGTTGACCCGGGTCACCCCAAACCCGCCGGGTTTCGAAATATGAAACCCGGGTCAATATGACCCGTTTTTTCGGCCGAAACCGGTTCAACCGGTTGACCCGGGTCTTGGTTCCTTTCGGGCGTGCAGGTGGATCCTATCTCCTTCTTTTGTTCTGGTTCCCGTGCGTGTAGGAGGTCTTTTTTTTGCCATTTCGATTTTTGATGTGTGTCCTGCTCCGGCAAAAGGGGAAGGGAAATCATGAAGAAGCTGGAATAACTCAGAAAGAGAGTGGCGCCTAGCCGTTGAGAGCGTCTGTTGTCTTTGTAGAGGAACAGTACGATCTTGGACTGGCCCCCTTCGCATGACCTAGAAAGAAAAAGAAGTTCGTGCTACTATAAGGCCTCTAAACTCCTCCCTCAGGACACTTGCCTGAGTTTCTTTTTTTTTTTCAAAATATAAGAGAAACAAAAATACCAATTGAAATTTTTTGATTCATCTATCTATCATTATAGACAGCACTAACAAGGACTTTCGCCGTGTTGTAACAGAAACACGAATGATATACTATATTATATTTGAATAATTATATATCTATTTTTTTTTAATGCAATAGAGTAGACTCATAGTGGGCTAATTCATGAATTGAAGGTTTGGCACCTCGATGTCGGCTCTTCGCCACCTGGGGCTGTAGTATGTTCCAAGGGTTGGGCTGTTCGCCCATTAAAGCGGTACGTGAGCTGGGTTCAGAACGTCGTGAGACAGTTCGGTCCATATCCGGTGTGGGCGTTAGAGCATTGAGGGGCTTTTTGTTTGCTATTCTTGTGCCAGCGGAGAATGCTTCCTTTTGCCCAATGCGTATGCTTTCCGCTGTATGCTCGAGCTTTTTTTCTTAACTACTTGCCTTCGGACAGCTGCCAGTTAGTTATCTTCTTTCGTATAATGAAGTGCCAGGTCGAACCCGGGTCTGAAAACATTGAAAACCCCCATATCCCGCCTACAACAACCATCATCTCAAGCAATATTTTTATCTTATGTTGCTTGCTTATCAAAACCTGAATCCATACACTTGTCTTAAATACATTATCATCATCTCATTACAGATCCAACATAAGCTAGAACAAAAAAGGAACATTGAACAACAAGATCTGATTATGAAACTTGCAGTCGTGATGCGCACAACAAACCTAACTCCCCACCAAATACATAAACGAAAACACTAGTTAATTAGAATTTTAATTAATTTGAGCCATCCAAATTGACACTACAAATTTTTGTGAAATAAGATTTGACTATTCTGGTAATAGTGTTGAGGTTGTAGCTGATGATGCTAACTGACAGTGTTGGCGGTGAGGGTGGTGGCGGTGACGATGACCTTGCTTCAGTTAAAAGGACGATTGGTGACATGATTTTGGGTTTTGATGGTTTGGTTGGGATATTACTTTGAAAATTTAATGGTTTGTGGAAATCTGGGTTTAAAATGTAGAAGACGAAGAACATAAGGGTATTTTAGTAATTTGAAAATTATATCGCTTACATTTTAATTAATAACAAGTACGTGGATAATTAAAAGGTAATAATGGTAATAATAATAAGTTATACTAACAAGTTTGAATGGTTAGATTAGTAATAAAATAAGTTAATTTAGTAGAATTGTAAATTTTGAAAAATACATTTCTATTTAGTGGACTTAACCTTTTAAAAAAATGTGCTATTATTATGAGTGTTATTAGTAAAGGTGTATTTTGATGTTTAAAAGTAAGGGTCGGAATTGGGTCGGGTTGGTCGGGTTCGGGTTATTCGGGTCGGGTTGAATTCGGGTTGAGGGTAAAAATATTTTACCCGAACCCGACCCGAGTTGAACTCAGGTTAGTCGGGTTTGGGTCGGGTCTACTCGGGTCGGGTCTATTCGGGTTCGGGTCAACCCGACTACGGGTAAAATATTAAAAAAAACTTTTTTTTTATTTTTTTAATAGAAATTATATTTACTTTTAATTTTAAAAATAAAAAAAATAAAAAAATTTCTTATTCGGGTCAATCGGGTTGACCCGAACCCGAATTAAGCATAAATATTTTACCCGATGTCCGACCCGATTTCGAATTGGGGTTAGTCGGGTTGACCCGACTAACCCGAATTGAAATTTCAACCCGAGTAACCCGACCCGAATATGCTCGGGTCGGGTTCGGGTCGGGTCGGAAATATTGACACCCCTATTTAAAAGTATGGGTGGAAACGAGTCAAGCCGCTCGTAAAAAGTTTAAGATCGGATTACTAAAAAGCTTAAATAAGCCTAGCCAAGCCTAAACGTCCGAGCTCCTAAGTTGCAGTTCGTTTATTAAACGAGCTTGAACTCGAGCTTTATTTACAAAGCTCGTTTGCGCTCACAAGCCTAGTATTTTATATACAAGCTTATTTATGAGCTTATTAACAAACCTAATTTAAATATATTAGAAGCCAAACTCAAGGCAAACTTTATTTTTACATTGTCAAATCTCATAGATTAGTCGAATTCGACCCAGACTCGATCGTTTTTATAACACGAACCAAACCCGAACCTAAATAATAAAACTCGAATTAAGGCTATGTTTGGTAAAATTAGTTATAAGTTGTAAGCTGTTAACTGTAAGCTGTTAGCTGTAAGCTGTTTACTAAAAAGCTCTATTTTTAATAGGAGTGTTTGGTATATTAGCTGTTAACTGTAAAAATTAAAATGTAAAATGACTTAAAATGACATATTTAAATAAATTATAATATGGTTAGAGGGTATATCAGTAATCTACAGTTTTAACAGCTCTTGACAATTTAAAAAGCTGTATCAGACAGCTTTTTATTTAAGAGCTACTTAGTGAAAATAAAAATGTAACAGCTCTTAAAAAGTATTGTACCAAACAGAGCTATTAAATTATTTTTTTAACAAAAAAGTTAACAGCTCGGAAAAAGCTATAAAAAAACTTTTGCCAAACATAGCCTAAATCGAATTTAAACTGTAAAACTTAAATGAGTCGAGCTCGAAAATGACGCGTCTCCTTCTCTAATATGGCCTACTAACAGTATACAATGTTATACGCTGTTCAATATTCATTTTGAAGAATTTACATCATTGCCACTAAAAAGCTCATATTTAAACTTACCCCTATGTTATGTAGGGACCGTTTTTTTAAGGGATTAAGTCATAGAATAGCAATGTACTTTTCGAAATGTACCGATTTGGTACGTGCACTCTTAAAAAGTTGTACAATAGTAACGAACTTTCATAGGTGTTCCGATCTGCACATTTGGGTGATGTGTCACGTTATTAATGGTGACACGTGTTAGCCTTTTCGGGATGACACGTCATCAAAATGTGCATAGGGGAACACTTATGAAAGTTCGTTGCTATTGTACAACTTTTTAAGAGTACACGTACCAAATCGGTATATTTCGAAAAGTACATTGCTATTCTATGACTTAATCCCTTTTTTTAACTAACCAACACTGCTGATGAAATTCAGTTTTTCAAACAGTTCAAAATTCTTAAAAACTGGGTTTTATTCTGGGGTTTTTTTATTGCACACCAAATGTTCGACGAAATGCCTCAAAGAATAACGAACATAATATGAGTGTTTTTGTTGTTGCCCAAAAACATGACGTCCTTACTGCGAACCAAGTCTTCAAATCTTCGTATATTGAACTCGAGGCGTTTTCTTCCATGTTGGTACTGTACGAATTCGCCAATGCCAGAATCAACTGATCTTGAGAAGCTATGTGATGTTGTTTCTAATGGAATAGGTAGCCTAGATGATTTGGAAACTAGTCTTAATGAACTTAAGGTTACGTTTTGCTCGTCACTTGTGACCCAAGTGTTTGATGCTAGTAAGAAAGAAGCACCAACGAGACGCCTGCTGAGATTCTTTTTATGGTCTGAGAAATGTGTAGATGTTCGACTAGAGGACAAAGATTATAATCATGCTATTAGAGTGTTTTCTGAAAAGAAGGATTTTCTAGCATTAGATATGTTGGTATCGAGTCTTGGTAAACAGAAAAGGGAGATGGAGAGCTCGACGTTTAATATTGTAGCCGAGACGTTGGTTAAGTTAGGGAAAGTTGATGAAGCATTAGGAATATTCAAGAACTTAGATAAGCTAAAATGCCCACAAGATAGTACTACAGTTACTGCTATAATTTCTGCGTTATGCTCAAAAGGGCATGTTAAAAGAGCTGAGGGAGTCGTTTATCACCATAAAGATAAGATTTCGAGTGTTGAACTGAAACTTCTTACTTATAGAAATTTACTTCACGGGTGGTCTGTGCAGGAAAACGTTAAAGAATCAAGACGAGTTTTGAAGGAGATGAAAGGTGCAGGAATCAAGCCGGATCTTTTCTGTTACAACATGTATCTAAAATGTCTTTGTAAGAGTAACCTAAAGTCTAACCCTTCCGGGCTTGTTCCTGATGCATTGAATGTGATGATCGAAATGCGAACATATGGCATTTCACCAGCTAGTATAAGTTACAATATATTGCTATCTTGTTTGGGTAGAACTAGAAGAGTTAAAGAATCTATTCAGATTCTTGGCACAATGAGAAAAACAGGGTGTTCTCCTGATTGGGTGACCTATTATCTCGTGGCTCGAGTGTTGTATTTGTCGGGAAGATTTGGTAAGGGGAAGCAAATGGTTGATGAAATGATTGAAGAGGGTTTAGTCCCTGATCGTAAGTTTTATTATGATTTGATTGGTATTCTTTGTGGGGTCGAGAGAGTAAATTATGCTCTTGAGTTGCTTGATTTAATGAAAAAGAGTTCGTTAGGTGGGTATGAGAAGGTTTATGATTTGCTGATACCAAAGCTCTGCAGAAACGGTGAATTTCAGAAGGGTAAAGAGCTTTATGATGAGGCAATAGCTATGGGTCTCACTCTTGAGTGTTCGAGTGATGTGTTAGACCCTTTGATCACTAAGGTGTTTAAGCCGGTAAGGAAAATGGAAAATGAAGTTGTTTTAGAAACCGCGAAACGAAAACATGTTGGAAAATTCAAGCCAATTATAAATTTGAAGAAGGGTAAGAAATTATTTATCGCCAAAAGGAAAGGTAACAAGGTGACGGTGCATAAAAAGATGAAAAGGAAAGGAGCTTCAACTTGATTTGTAAGTTTTATAAATCTACATATATTCATGGTCATTTTTTGGTTTGTTATCTGTACTTTTGATCACAGAAGTATCCATCGAAGTAGTCGTTGTTAAATTTCTAGGATCCTTAGAGTTGATGAGCACTTAATGGTAACATGTATTGTATTAAAATTTTCATTAGTTACTTTGGTAGATATGGTCATATGGGTGCTAATTCGATGAATAAGACTTCTGAACAGCATGAATCACGGCCTTTATCGTCGCTGTACACTGGAAGACAAAAGAATATGGGAAGAGGACCGCACCCTTGTATAGTCTATTTTCTTATCTTAATTCTTAAAAAACCAACCAAAAATGGAATCATAATTTAATGAACTGTTGGTACAAGTGTAGTAAGTTATGATATTTTGATTATATATTCACAGACCCACTTTTCTGTTAGGTTAAACGTTATTTTCAGCATATATATACATATGTTGGTTCAGTCATTTGTCAAGTGACCTACACACAGTAGTCGTTGTTTAAATTCATCGGTAGGTGGTCGTTTTAAGGGGCAAGATTCGACACTAATCTTTTGAAGGACAGTTTTTTAAAATAAAATGCTGTGTTAGTATTGATTCATGACAGAGATTAAGAATCTGAAGGACTTATGTATGGTGAAGAACCAAGTGAAGTACACGATATGAAACACAGAATAGGATAAAGAAAGGTAACCACTCAAGTAGTTTCAGAAACAAGCATTCATGAAATTAACCTGAACTTGATTGTAGATTTAAGAGTAGACAAGAGCTAAAAGGATTAGTCGTGTGTTTTGTGCTTCTTGTGCGTGTACAATGACATGTAAATAGCTCATCTTGCAACATACTAGAGACGCAATTTAGCTGCATGAAGAAGTTAAAAGCACTGAAGCAGGTCAAATATTCCAAGTAGAGAATTTGCTGCTTCTGTAAGTGATGTCACAAATCTGGAAATATCAGTAAAATAAAAAGTCACAAAATATTTGTTCCATCAATTATATTAATTGAACTGTTTGATAGTTTGATACTAACAAATTGAACAAAAACATTTATGCTTAACATAATGAGTGCTCAATCCTGTAGTATCAAACTTCCTGCATAGTATGGTACATTATTTTTAATTTTCACCGGCAAGTACAGGACTGTTAGTTCATTTTAGTGAAGAACTTAATGCTTTCTAATTGACAAATAAGTTTTTCAACACTCTTGAATGGTAATTAACTGTCTTCGGAAAGATTAATGAATATTTCCAGATAATACTTAACTTAAATGACAAACACCATTAACATCTTTTTCCTACAATTTTGTGTCCCCAGTTATAGAGTTATAGAGTGCTTAGGTATTAGGCAAGCTCATTTTAAAAGCCTGAAAAGCTCTTCCCTCTGGTATCTTGAAAAAGCTATCAAGTACATTGAAAGTGTTTAGACTCTTAGTTAATCACTTAATCTTATGTCAACATGTTTGAGAAGGAAATAAGTTGTAAGCATAATCTTTTAGGTCAATTCTTTTTAATAGCACATAATTTTCTATAGATGAGCTTCCCCAAACAACTTCGAAAACTAGACTAAAATTGACGCGCCACTGTAGAAAAATCGATGTGTTCACAAAACTTGGTACTGCAACACAAACTCCTTGGTGTCTTAGAATCCACCGAGAACTTGATTCTGTCCCTCGTATTTGTAGTACTATAAGATAAACCACTTTTTTTTAATAAAAGTGTAACATGTTTTCTAAAGGGGAGTCTTAACGTTCCCACATGATTTTTAGACTTTTCTAAAGGAACTTTTGTTTTTATATTATTGACGTATAAGATTGTAGTTATGTGACGCGTTGTTTTCCATAATCATTTTCATCAATGGCCATTAATGGTTTGGTACCCAAGCTGACAGCTATATAAAAGCCCACATAGTCAAAAATCAAAGTTGAGTTGGGTTAACAAGAAGCTGCTAAACATGACACTTTCACGCGTTGAACAACACATTACAAACCAAATCCACCCCAATAACACCTTTTTCCCACTCCCAAAACCCTGTAAAATTTAGCTTATTTACCAAATTAAAATCTTAAAATATGTTTACATTAGTTTAAGTGTACATTATGTTTTGAACTAGGGGTATCTAATAATTGTGTTGTAGGATAATCATTTTTCATTTGGATAATTATATGAAAAAATGTTTGGGGTCGAGTTTGTGGGGTTTATTGAGGCTTGAATTTTTTAAAACAAGCCGGTTTATAAAAATAAGTTTAAATTTTCACGCGGGCTTATAAAACACATTACATGTCATAATTTTTTATAAGCCACAACTCTATAAAAATGGTTAAAAACTTTAGCCCAAAGCTTATGAATCATAAAAATGGTTAAAAACTTTAGCCCAAAGCTTATGAATCATAAATTACTTATTTACGGACAAAAATATCTAACATATATTAAAAACTCGATTAATTTTGTCTTTTTTTTAAGTAATTTTGCAATAATAAGCTCCAACCCATTTACCAAACAAGTTTATATATAAAAAACAAATTTTAATTTTGACTTATAATATAAACTTTAGCTTACTCGAGTCCCTAATTCCAACCTTAACCTCAAACCCAGCCCCAACTCCATCCCCGTTAAGCCAAACATATTTATTATCTTTTTATGGCTCATATACTCGGTCGGTAAAAAAGACTCGTCTTATTAATTAATCTAAATATAAAAACCCATATGTTTGTAATATTAGCCGCTAGTGCTACTAATCTTGGGTGATATAACTTTGGAGTTTTTTTATATCCTTTTATATTATATTTTGAGTAAATTGTAATTTTGTCTCTGATGATTTACTGGGTATAACAGTTTTCGTCTATTTCTCAAAAAAGTTACGGATCTAGTCGAAATTTCGACGATTTGTTTCACTTTAGTCAGTTTTGTTGTTCATTATCAATTTGACTGCTTAAACTACTTAAAATACCCTCATCCTCGCAATGAAAATGACTATAATACCCTCTTTTTTGTTCTTTATATTGTTATTATTATTTTATTATGAAAATAATTATATTAGTAACAATTATTATTATTATTGTTTTAATAATAATTACTATTATTATCAAAATTTTACATAAAGATAGATGGGAGTTTAGACACTAGTTGTGCTCTCACTCTTTTTTTAATATAAAAAACTCACTCTATAAAAAATAAATGCGTCACTTTTTACATTATTGGAGTTACTGATAGCAAGAGACTTAATACATAAAAGTGTATCCAAAACATCCTTATCAAATTCCCCAAATGTAAAGAAAGAAAAAGGGATGAACTTGTATCCATTGTTCGCACATATTGACCCGTACTTCCTCTTTTTTTTTCCATAACATTAAGCGAGGCAATCCCAGAAGCCCACGAATTCGCTCCCATATTAGTATTATTATTATTATTTTTATGAAAATCTTTTATTTATTATTATTATTATTATTATTATTATTATTTTTATCGAAATTCCAATTTTATTAATCACACAAAATTGGAAGGGAGCCGCGAAACAAGCTGCGCGCCCACCCCTTTTTGAATACAAAAACTAAGTCTAGACATCAAAAAACCACCACTCCTCGCGTCATTAGAATGACAACCAGCTAACCGCTTAAGACGCGAAAGAGTACCCATCGCCTCCTCCTCAAACTCCCCGAAAGTCGAGAAGGCGAATGGAATAAACGAGTAACCATGCTCAGCACAAATAGAAGAATACTTCCTCTTCTTCTTCTGAACATCCGACTGCAAAGCACTCCCAGGAACCCACGAATCCAACCCCGCCCCTGCAAACGGAGAAACCCCTATAACATCTAAACACGCATCTTTGCCCTGGGACCAATTGTGTAGCAATAAATCTGCTGGCCGAAGATCAAGCCCACCATCAGAAACAAATCCCATATCAGCTTCTTTCCTCACCGACACATCAACCTTAGAACAAATATCAAACAACACATCACGAACAAGATTGTACCGAAACTTAACCCCCAAATCACTAGCGCAATGAACAGCATGATCACCCCACAGATCCATCCGATGTACATGGCAACCCGAGCACAAAGAACCATCAGGAAATAAAGGAATCGACAAACGATAACACAATACCACACGAAACTGTCTCGGGTTCATCCGCTGTCCCAGCCCATCAATCGGAATAGTGAAGAGGTAATCTTGCGCATGAGGAGCACGCACACAGCTGAGAAGTGCCTCCTGACGACGACTCAACCCGAAACGCGACGTCAAACAACCATCAATGAAACCAAAGTAACTCTTTGCCAAAGACTTCATAAACTGGGGGACAGGAGAGCTAGTGGTGACAGAGAGAGGATCGACACCACAACAGGTCGAGAAAGCATCAAGAGCAGACTGAAAAATAGGGCCCGGCGAAACAATCCCAGACCTCGCCAAAATCCGATCCTGCAAATCACCAGACTGTAAACGAGAAGCAATAAAGGCAAAGCACCTGACATCCTCAGCACATAAGACCCCTAGGCCACCAATACTGATAGGAAGAGTAGCAAGACGCCACTGCAAATCACCAAACCCAGGCCCTGAACTCGTAACAATCAACTCCAAAGACGCGCGTAAGGCCTGATCAAACTGTGACAAAACACCCTCAAGAAACCCAGGGGGCAAGTCCTCAAAGCATACACCAACTTTGAAACACCAGCACAATAACGAAGGAGAAGAAGTTCACATTGCGGGTCACCAAGCCCCCTAATAGCCTCTAACAAAGAAATAGCCTTAGAAACCCGACGCGCAACAAAATTACCAGCAAAACCTAAATCACGACTAATAGAGCCACCAAGAAGCTTGACACCAGACCTCGGACGAGAAATAGAAGCAGGGAAGAGGCCATCTACCAACCCCCGAGGATCCTCCACCGGCCAGAAAAGCTCAGACTTATCAACGTTTAGATTTAGCCCACGAGCCGGTCCCTCTACACTAATAATATCCAAAGCCTTAGCAACCATAAGAGTATCACCAATAATAGTGTCGTCATCAAGGTACCATGCATGAAGGGAGAGCTCACACGCCTGATGAATAGCATGAACAAGTGGATGCAGAGCAAGAGAGAATAATAAGGGACCCAATGGATCACCCTGCTGAACCCCCTGAGAAGACCAAAGAATAGAATCCCCATAATAAAGCCGAGCTGGCCGAGAATAGCAAAACTCCACCCAAGGCGAGATAGCCGGACACCTCAGCCGAACTTCATGAATAATGGTGCTCCTATCAACAAGATTAATGGTGCTCCTTATTATTATTATTTTATTATTATTATTAGGGTAAATGACACAAAAATGCACTCAATTTAAGGTACTTTTCCAATCAAGGTATCCTAGTTTTTCTTTTGCACATAAAGGATGCAAACTTTATATTTTAGCTAATTTGGGTTTATTTTCGCCTCTTGTTAAAAACTAACCACTATTTTGTTATTTTCATAGATATTTTTATTTTTTTTGAAATCTGAAGGGTATTTTAAATATCAATCAATAAATGAAACAGAATTATAATCCCCTTTTGTGTAGAAAAAAATCAATTACGGCTACTTTCTCAAATCAATTGCAAACAAATTTTACCAAACTAATCAAATTTATCAAATAGCTATACTAGAATCGAAGAAATGCTAACTAACTGTCTTAGCACAGTTGGCCACCAGGATATCCTTGGGGAGGTATCTTTGCAGAGGTCTCGGGTTCAAGCCTCACTAAGTACTTTCAGGGGCGGAATAAAATAGAAGCAGGAGTGGGGTTTATCTCCAAAGGCGAAATGTTCGAGGCTTGCATATTGCCCAATTGGATGTCACTGCGAACTCGAATCACTAACAACTAACTAGCCGTTAAAAAAAAGAATCGAAGAAATGCTTGTTGGAAAGAAGAAGTGGTGGGATTTTTCAAACAGTTTGTACGAATCAGATATAAGATAGTGAGTTAGTAATAACATATTTACTTCAATATATGATTTCACCTACTGGAATTAGTTATAAGATATTGATTAAAAAGGGTTAAAGGCTACAGAAATGTTGTGCAAATCGGTGATGTTGGTGGCATGTGGACAAATCATTGTTTAGATGATGAAACTTTCCTGCAAGTTTCTTTTATCTTTAATGAATTTACTATTTGAAAATTTCACATTCTGAGCGCAAGCGCAGTGTAAACCGCTCAAACTTTTGAAAATTTGAGATTTTCTCAATGCGTATCATATTTGGTCACGTAAGTGATTAAGAGATTTAGAGAACAAAAATGCTAATTCCTCCTACATAATTTTCCTACAAATTCTTTTACACACAGGATTCTGACATGTGGTAGAACTGACGGTTTAGATCTGAAGAAATAATGAATGGAAAAAATGTATATTTTATAAATGTGTGTGTAGGAGGATAGCAAGAGATCCTTTACACCCTTTTATTTAACATAGTCCCAATGGATTCATCCAAACCATCAATCTTATGGTTAGGATTAAACAAACATCACATCAAACTCCCTTTACTTTCACACACACACACACACATACAGACAAAAAAAAATCGGGATCCCCAACCACCTCACTGGAGACCATTACAACAAACTCATCAACAACCTTTTTCCGGCGACCACCACAACAAACCCACATTCTTCTCGCGACCACCACAACAAACCCACCTTCTTCCCGCGACCTCTACACCAAACAACCCTTTTCCGGAGAGATCCACACCAAACCCCCCTTTTCCGGCGACTTCCCCAACAAACCCACTTCTCCGATGACTTTCACAACATATCCACCATTTCCAGGTAATAATATAGGTAAATCAAATGTTATGATATTTTATGCACACCATGTGTTTGATGAAATGACACAATGAAAGTCACATGTGATTTAGCAAGTTCTAATTTATAAATGAGCATTTTTATTGAAGTATGGTCGATTTTTGTAGATGATAAACTGATTACAAAAGTAAGACTTATAATTACTAAATTGGGATTATGACTCATATATGAGTCGTTGTGACTCATACATGAGTCACCGCAACTCATATATGAGTCACGGTGACTCATGTATGAGTCGTTGTAACTCATATATGAGTCACCGTGACTCATATATGACACTATACATATGTAAGTCTTTTTTGTAATGCGGGTAATAATATAGCTTCATTTGTAACAAAATCATGGTGACTCATATATGAGTCACAGTGACTCATGTGTGAGTCACTGTGACTCATATATGAGTCAGATTGATGGCGATGTTAATGAAAATGTAGTTGCTTATGCTGATGTTTCTGAAAATGTAGTTGTCAATGCACGGATTTGATACCGCTTTCATTAAGAAGAAACAAAAGCAGATACGGAGAGAAGAACGAAACAATTCAGAGACTAACAAATGAGGCTAACTTCCACATAGACGAGTGCTTGTTTTGGTTGAGTAAAGATGCAGAAAATTAGGAGAATCAAATACAACAACTACTTCAAGTGTTGAAAACATGTGTTGAATATCTGATTTAATTTTTTGTTTTTCTTTTATAAATATGTAAAAGTGAAAACATGTCTTGAATATTTGATTTAAATTTATGATTTCTTTTATTGAAGTGTTGAAAACATGTCTTGAATATGTGATTTGAATACTATGTATTGAATATCATGAGTCGCCTGACTCATGCATGAGTCATATAAATTTGCAAGTGTTTATAAACACTTGTACATTTGATAGTTGTCATTTCTACACTTAATACAGTTTAATAAATATGTAAAAGTGTTTTTAACAGTTAAAACATATTCTGAGCCATTATGACTCATGCATGAGTCATATAATTTTGCAAGTGTTTATAAACACTTATACATTTGATTGTTGTCATTTTTACACTTAATACGTAAAAGTGTTTTTTTATAGTTAATACATATTCTGAGTCATTATAATACATATTCTGTCATTATGACTCATGTATGAGTCATATTGACTCATGTATGAGTCACATGACTCATGTATGAGTCACCAGACTCATGTATGAGTCACATGACTCAAGTATGAGTCAAAGGCACTTATGATTCTTAGACACCCAAAAACATACTACTATGATTTTTAAAACATACTACTTAACATCATAAGTATCATTCTCAAACACTGAAAAACTATCAACAGAATTAAGTACTACTATTAGTTTATTACAATATAACACTTTCCTTCTGCAAGCTCTGCTTGTTTCTTCTTGGCAGATGTTTTCTTGGCAGCTGCTTTCTCGGTTACTTCTTTCTTAGCTGCTGGTTTTTTGGTTGATGCTATCTCGGCTACTTCTTTTGTATCAGTGACAACAAAAGCCAATATGGACTTTGGGACATGCTTGGAAGTTTCAGAAACTACCTACCTTTTTTAACACATGACTCATACATGACTCAGTGTGACTCATGCATGAGTCAGTGTGACTCATACATGAGTCAGTCTGACTCATACATGAGTCAGTGTGATTCATACATGAGTCAGGGTGACTCATACATGATGGTTGTTGTTTATACTCTTTGATATCCTGCTCTTGGTAGTTTGTGCATTATGGTGATACGCACGTAACTTGGCTACTAACTTTGTTTCATCCTTTGCAACACTTACATCAAGAACCTGAATCAGAAAACATATGAAGCTTTTGCTCAATAATATATAAATTCAAATTTACTTGCAAGTTGTGTAGCTGGTGACTACAAGAATCCTAATATCTTAGAGATGTAAGATATAGGCAATTGTTGTCTTAAGTTCTATAAAGACTACCCAAATTTGTAATTCTCGACACATGTAATTTGATTAAAAATTATGAACTTATATATGAGTCACAGCGACTCATATATGAACTTATATATGAGTCACACCGACTCATATATGAGTCACAACGACTCATATATGATTCACAACGACTCATATATGAGTCACAAGACTCATGTACGAGTCATAGTCCAAGTTATGTAATCATGAGTCCCACTTTTGTAATCAACTTATAAACTAAAAAAATCGATCAAACTTCAATAAAAAGCTCATTCATAAATTAGAACTTGTTAAATCACATGTGATTATCATTGTGTCATTTCATCAAACATATGGTGTGCATCAACAATCATAACATGTGTTTTACCTAAATTAGTTATGAAGTTGTCTTAGCATAATCAAAATGAAAAGAAAACATAAAAATAATCATAATCAAAACAACCTACAATCATCGAGATCCATTTCGTCTCGTATATCCGTCAATAATGAAACTTAGCAAAAAAAATTAGGGTTTTGTGGTGTGGATTTGATCGGGATAGTGTGGATCTCATCGTGGTTGCTGGTGGTAGTAGGTGGTGGTGGTTGGTGGCGGTGGTGGGCGGCGGTAATAGGCAGTGGTGGGTTGATGGTGTTGTGTTTTTGTGTTACGGGTTAAAGAGAGATGAGGGAGTTTTTGTTAAAAAAAATTAATCTTAGACCGTAGGATGAAAATATATTGGATGGTGTTGATGAGTCCATTGAGACTTTGATAAATCAATGGACTTTATTGAACTTTTGGCGTAGGAGGATATGTAGGAGGATTTTGTAGGAGGATTTAGCAATGCTCTTTAGAGAAATAAGTAACAGGTTCAATATTTATAAAAATAATGAAAAACTAGCCCTTCAATTTTGTAAAAATTTCATTTAAGAACATAAAAAAAATGACCGTTAGTTTTTAACATGAGATGAAAAAAAAACTCAAATTGGTTAAAAAGTAACGTTTGCATCCTTTTTATGCAAAAAATTAAGTATAATACGTTAACTGAAAATATACCCTAAGTTAAGTACCTTTTTGCGCCATTTGCCCTTATTAATATTTTTTTTTCAAACCTTTATTTATTAATCACACAAAATTAGAAGAGAGTTGAGAAACAAGTTGTGCTCCCACACCTTTATTTATTTATTATTATTTTTTTATTATTATTAATAATAATATAATTTTTTTTATTAAACACCATTTTATTAAAATAATAGGATTTACAAAAAGTTAGTGGAAAGTCGAGATACAATCTGAGTCCCCACTCCTTTAGCTATAAAAAAACTAATCCTATTAAAAATAAAAGCAGCAGCACGTGCTCCAATGTCTTGAGTCATAGAGAACTTTTGGATCCGTTTCAGTAAGGCAACCGCGTCCTTCTCTAATTTCCCGAGTGAGGAAAATGAAAAGGGAAGACAACCATATCCAATGTCTGAACACTTAGTCTCATACTTGACTCGTTAATGATAATTATTATTATTGTTAAAATTGTAATAAAAATGGTATGGCGGAACCATTTTAAGTCTGTGTACCTTTTTGGTACCGAGCCCCCCACCCAACAAGGAAGGCATATCCCGGTAAATTACCTAGGCAACACTAGCTGACCAAGCCAGGGCCCGGATTCGAACCCCCGTCCTTACGCTTGACTTGGTCAACTGCGTGCTTTTACGGTAGTTGGTGGCCAACTGGTAATAATAATAGTAATGATAATAATATTATTATTATTACTATTATTATTTTAATAATAATAATAATTATCATTATCGTAAGAACTTTACATAATACTAAAACTCATTCTAAGAAAGATAAAAGCACCGCTTTTAGCATTCTTTGAATCGGGGGGAGAGGGGGGATTTTGGTCTTTTCACATCCCCCACCCCACCTCCTAGATACATCGCCCCCGTATTATATTTCTTCTTATATCGTAACATACAAAAAAACACACACAATTCATATCATGGATCCATCACTGATCGAATTCGATCCATCCTCGATCTATTATCTCCTCGTCTCCTTCGTATTCAATCATCTCCTTCTACAATTGATTAACATCATGTAATACTATCATGATTTATATATATTTCTTTTAGCTTATTTGATGTAAATAAGCTTATTTTTTATTATTTGACGCGAATTTATATACGAGTTTAGATTTGATATGAATAAGATGATAGTTTTTTAGCTTATCAATTTATTCTTTTTCATCATATTTTGATGTGATTATAGATGTGGTAGCCTATTTGATGTGTCATAATTAAGTTTATTTGATGTGTAATAATTAAGCTTAATATATATAAGCTTATTAGGAGAGTTATATGAATAAGCATATGAATTAGAATAGAGTTCTGTGAATAAGCTTATAAATAGAGTGTGTTGAAGCTGTAGGATAAGCATGAGATGAGGTATGTGAATAAGCTTATTAGGAGAGTTGTGCGGAAACTATAGCCTATGATGAACAAATGTATCAAATATGATACATCCATACATCAACTATGATAAATATATCATATATGATATATGCAGGTATCATATATGATAATATGATGATGTGCCTAAAAACAAATACAAGCAAGTTTGTGATTTGCTGGTGGGTAATTAAAAGTTAGTTGTGTATATATTATCATATTTGATAATTTTTGAAATACCGCTTCGGTAATATATCATATTTGATAATGTTAGTGCAAACATTACGATGTTTTATCGATATAATCTCTTTGTGTGTTTGTTGATGACAAACGTATACTTCGCAATACATTATATAAAATGTTAAGGTATTCGTAATCACTCAAGAATACATTTGTATACTTCTCTCGACATCTCCAAGATCGCATTCGGCATGAATCACTCAAGGTATGAATAAACATGTCATTAACCTAACTAAGTGATCAAGGATTAATATTTTCTTAAAACTCACATTTAATCAAATGTGACAAAAGATTTTAATAAAATTTATTTTTAACAAAATGTTTTATTAAAAAGAAAATAGAAATTTGAATTTGGAATATTCCAAAGAATATTCCCTAAGGCATATTCCAAAGAATATTCTTTAATTTAAATTTAGCATATTCCATATGCCAAAGGAATATCCTTTGAAGGTATAAACTACCCCAGATGGCATATCCCCACTAAAGGACAAAAATGCACGGTCTCCAAGCAGGAGGTTCCTTATTGATAAGGAACCGCGGGTATTTTTGACCGTTGCACTCTTGCCCTATAAATAGTGGATCATTTCCAGCTTTTCTTTCAACCTTTTTTGCACAGTTTCTTCAAAAACATCTTTAAACTCCTTGATTAGTTAGTTTTAATTAATCTTGTTTAAGATGTGATTCTATCGTCAATCCTCTCATCCTCTCAAGTGGAGAAGAACACTTTCATTACCATGAAGTGTTGGGTTTGAAAGTCCCTTAATATGACAATTGTCGAAACTATAACTCGTATAAACACAAAAACACAACGAAATACTTTTCAAACGCGTAATGCTTTATTAACTGTTATAAACAAAGTATTACAAAGTGCTATGAATACACCCGTTGAATGACAATAAGAAATGAACCCTAGAACAAGTAAACTTGATTCGAGACTCAAGTTTACAAGGGAACTAATGAGACGCTAGTAGACAGCTGAGGGCTCAGTGGTTCCAAAGTGAGAAAGAACTTAGATAGTTTATCCAAGCACAAGGGTTCCTTAACTCTTCTTTCTCACTCCTATTTATAGTGGTACGAGGTTGCTTCCTTGGTGGGAGTAGTTGATACGTGTCATCTTCTAAATGGAAGAGTACAACGTATTAAATGCATGTCCAAATCGAAACATACTTTTAAACAACTTTAGTTGAACAGTCTCTGCCAACTGTTCACCTTTTGTCCCACTAGGTCGTACTAGGCTTTATCTTGAATATCTTGTTTTGTCCCGCTCAAAACACTTAGTAGATTCTCCCGCCTAAACTATAAAGGATTGGTCAAGCTTTTCTTGTATCAGACTTCTAGGGTTTAAGTGATCTCTGAGTATTGTCAACTCAGAGATCCTTGAACACTAGCACATTCCTTCTACATCCCAGCTATCCATAATCGTTGGTGAGTATGACTTCAGATTGTCTTCGACTTCTCTGACGTTGTCTTTGACTTGAATGTTCCTGGTGTGCCAGCTGAGGCTTTGCCTTCCACTGGTCTGGTCTCTGTCGTTGATCCTCTCAGCAATCAGTAACACTTAGTCTAATTTAAACAAATCTAGACTGGGCCATAGTTAACTTTCATTGGCCCAACAATCTCCCCTATTTGTTTATAAATTATACTAAGTCTAAAATTATTGTAAGTGAGTACACAACTTCTTCTTACACATAATTAACAAACATACCTCAGAGTTTTATTAAACATAAAGAACCTAGTCTATTACAAGAACACCCAGTGGTGTAAACATAAAACAAAATAAAAGGTTCTTCAGCGATCGAGGCCTTGATCACAGATTCTCTGAGCTTTAACTTTGTCACTCCTAGAGTTAATGATCAGCTCAACTTCAAACTCAAAATCATCAGCTAATTTGCAGTTCCTTAGGATGCCCAGTTTGAGTCTGATGAGTTGGATAGTTGACGCCAGATGTAGTTCATTCATCCGCTGAAAGCAATACTCACAATTACCATTCATGAAGACCATTCTTGTCTCTGGTTTTGAGTATACTTGGCCACCCACTGGTTTAGTGATCTCATTGGGAAGTACGAGGTTTCTGTGCATTCTATCTACAACAATATTCTCAGTGACCAACTTTTCTACCAGAGGCCCCATTTGGGTTTTCCTTTTTCTTTGTCCTTGGTATGATTTTTGTTGTGATAGTTAAGGAGGCAGAGGTACCTTCAGCTTCTTTGCAGTGTCTCTTACCCAATTCAGCTTAGCTTGAATGTTTTTCATCATTTGGGCAGCACCAGGCCCAGTCTTCTTTTGGGCAAGAGACAACATTTCTAACCATTCAGAGAGGCCCAGATCTCTGAGTTTAAAGTCACTGAAGACTTTATAGTTGGTTTTCTCTGTATAAGGTCATCACTACTCTTTTGTCTTTGTCAGTGTAACATGCGTATTTGGTGATTTGACCGGGCTCTGCTCTTTGGTCCACTATTCTCTCATATTCCTTTTGAAGGTTGCTCCTTTTAACTTCAAGTTCTTTGAGCTTATTTAGCTGAGCTTCCTTTACAGTTGGAGAGAGTAGTTTGTTTAGAGCTTCTTTGCTCTTGATTTCAGCAACTCTAATGTTTGCGAACCTCTTTTGTTCCAAGATTTGAGCCTTTGCCTGCTCTGTGGTTAGTGGTGGTTCATCAGCACTTTTAAATTTGTTCAAGTCAGAGTGCCTGGTTGTGGATCCACCTTCTTCTTGGAGGGAGTGCAGGGTTGTTTCAGGTACCTCAGTTGCAATACCTTTTCCCTTGTCCTGTGCCACCTCGGTGATGGGGTTGAAGGATCTGATGGGTTTTGGTGTTGGGATCGCTTTTGAGGGTGCTGGTTTTTTAAGTGATTGCTCCCCCTTAGGTGGAGCAGGATCTGCATCTTCTTCAGAGGTAGAGGTTGCTGAATTCTCCCCCTCAGGCATAGCACCGACATAAGCTGTGCCTGATCCAAGTTTGAGGAACTTAACAAATTCTTGATGAACAAATAAGCATATTTCTTTGAGTTCCTCCTGTAATAGCTCCTGAAGAAGTTGTCTGGAAGGCTCAGATGCCTTGGCAATAGCAGCAACATTGGCTTTGACAGCTGCGGTGAGGACTGATGACATGTATTGCTGAAGACTGTGGTTTAGAACTGCTGGGAGTTGAGTTTGCAAGGCATTTCCCAGCAGTTGCGAAAGCAGTGCAGTCATAGAGGATTCCACAGATGAAGTTAGTGAAGTCTCTAGGGTGGTGGTGAGTTCCTCAGCAGCGTGAGTGAGTGTTTGTAATTCAGAGAGGATGACATCATTTGTGACTTTAAGCTTGGTGATACTGATGTCTCCCCTCTTGACCCAGAGTTCCTTAGCGACTAGTTCCAAAACATCTTTCATTCTAGGAACATGGACAGGCTTGAGGTGTTGTAAATGTTCCAAGTGTTTCATTGCCCCCAGTTCCATGACATTTGGTAGAGTGGGGAAGGGAACTGGGGTTGGTGTACAGAGCCTCTGGTCCCATAGCTGCTTGGCAGCTAGTTCTTGAACATTTGCCATTGATGGGAAGGAAATGGGCTTTAATTCGGATGTGACTTGGTCATCATCAGCATCCATATCAGCATAGTTTGAGATGGTCAGGTCATCTTCAATGATAAATACCTCATCTTCTGGCATGGATTCAATGTCTGACATGACATCCAGATCAAGAGGGCTTCAGCATTATCATCACCAGCAATGGAATAGGCATCATCATTTTGTTGTTCTTCATGAAGATTATGAGCCTGTTATGACATTTGTTAGTAACTAGTGTGAAATAAATATGAAGTTATAGATCGCCATTCGCTGCCCCTAGGAAAGCTGGGTGTGATTATCCATCCCCCCTAAGAATTTCTCCTTGGGACTCTTTTAGTGTGAAACAGATATGTTGAAGGGTCGCCATTTGCTGCCCCTAGGATAGCTGGGTGTGATTATCCAGCTCCCCATAAGGATTACTCCTTGAGACTCTTTTGATTTGTGAAAACTATGTGGTGAATGGTTGCCGTTCGCTGCCCCTAGGATAGCTGGGTGTAATTATCCAACTCCCCCTGAAGGATTGCTCCTTGGGACTCTTTTAATTGTGAGTTAATGGAAGTTAAAGGTCGCCCTTTATCGCTGCCCCTAGGAAGACTGGGGGTGATTATTCAGTCCCCCCAAAAGAATAAATTCTGTGGGACTCTTTTATTTGTGACATATTTGAAGGTTATGGTCGCCTTTTATCGCTGCCCCTAGGAAGACTGAGGGTGATTATTCAGTCCCCCCAAAAGAATAAATTCTTTGGGACTCTTTTCATATGAGGGGACCCAGAGACCACGTGAGGTGCAGAGACTCTGGGTCGGGACCTATAACATGCTCAAGTTGTTATGGACAAGAGCACAGTCCAGAGGGTGAAGGATCATCGGGATGCGTTATGAGCACAAGTGAATCATATCCTAGTGGTAAGACAGAGTGTACAGATAATCCTAAGAGTTCTAGGTGTTGACACAGACACTCTATGGGTTGAGGCAAACCCTAGGACTTCATCACTCTCTCCTACATAATTTTGAGAGTGATTGTATGTGATCCTCCAAGAGAGAAAAAATGGCGAACTAATACCTGAGAGATATCAGCGTGGAGAAGGTTCTTAGTCGTCTCTGTTGACAAGGAGATGCTAGACTCTGGTTGTTTGTCAGCGGTAGGCTCTTCAACCACATCCTCCAGAGAAGGGGATGGGTTCTTCTTGGTCTTCTTCTTCTTGGAAGGATTAACGGAAGGGGTTTCAGAGGAAAGGGGGATGTCTTTCCTCTTCTTCTTCTTTTCCTTGAGCGCCTTGGACCGAGAAGTGGACTGCACAGAGGTCTTGGACAAAGACTTGTCATTTTTTCTTTCAGCATTCACCTCATTGTGAGGGATCAAGGGCTCTCCATCATCAGCTAGTAACCCAGCAACCTGCATCATATGCCTGTTGAGAGGCACTTCATCCTCCAATGGAGTCTTCAGTGAGGCTAGAGTGATGCGATAGGGAGAGAAGGAGTGAAGTTCATCATTAGTGTAGGTTTCACCAAGCATATCCTCTATGAGGATAGAGAGATATCTTGTGTAGCAGATAGTGGCCAGTCTATTCTTCTTCCCTTTGTTTTCCAGCTTTGCGATGAGGTCAGTGTAAAGTATGTGGGCGATCCCTATATCTTGCCTCCAGATTACGTTGTAGGCGATTTCTTGCTGAGCACCATTAATTTGATCATGTGACCCCTGGTTTCCTCCTAGACATTTCACAATGTACAGCATCAGCGTCCTCCAGGTGGGTGAAAAGTAATTCACTTTGATCAGTGATTTGTTTTGGAAGCCTTGGGTGGTGAAGGGTTTGTCATCGTCATCATAAGGACGAAGGGTGGCCAGAGCCTTCTTCACTGTAGCGCTGGTAGGCACAACGGACATGCCTTCATTGACTGGAAGTCCAATGACTTTGGCAAAAGTGAGGAAATAAAAGGTGAGAGGTTGTGGATGTGTAGAAAGGTTGAAGGTGATGTGTGATGAGGTTTGATCAACTTCAGCGTTGTATCGGAACTCCTTCAAGTATTGGTGGTAGCATGTGGAGGGTTCCCTAGTGATGGCTTCGTAAATGGTGGAGTTCTTGGGGAAGGATAACAAAGGATGGTAGAGAGGGTTGTTATGCTCCAAGAGTGCTACACAGTTGTTCAAGGCGATCTTTCCATCGTTTATCCCAAAATCTACATTCGAGGTGGCCAAAACGGTGAACGAGGTGTTTGTTGATGAAGACGCCATTATTGATGGAAGGAAGAAGTGGAGGATTTGAAGAAGATGAATAGTGTGTGTGTGAAAATAATGAGTAATATGAGTTTGAAAAATGAGTCAAGGCTTTTGATAAAAGGTTTTTCTGTTTTTTAATTAAAGCATTAAATACAAATGTTTACCTTTTAGGAAAAGTAGGACCCCTTGACTCTTCATGTGATTTTTTTCTGTCCCCTTGGAAAGTGGGAAAGTTGTTGACAATGGAGGACAATCATTTGAATAAAAAATGGGAATATATTAACTCCCATTGGAATGTAACTACCTCGTTATATTCAATTCCCTTAAATGCCCAGAGAAAGAGATCATTTATCATATTTGTTTACCAATATTGAGCATACCCAGCTCAGCAAGCAGCCTAGTAAAACTTGGCTCAGCCAGAGGCTTGGTGAAAATATCAGCGAGCTGGTATTCAGTGGCTATAAAATGAAGCTCAATATCACCTTTTAAAATATGTTCTCTGATAAAGTGATACCTGATGTCAATATGCTTAGTTCTGGAATGAAGTACCGGATTATTGGAGATGGCTATAGCACTTGTGTTGTCACAAAATATGGGAACCTTTTCATAAATGATCCCATAATCAGCCAGCTGACTTTTCATCCAGAGAACTTGAGCACAACAACCAGCGGCAGCTACATATTCAACTTCAGCTGATGACATGGCCACTGAGTTTTGTTTCTTAGCACTCCATCATACCAACTTTCCTCCAAGGATTTGACAACTCCCAGAGGTGCTCTTTCTATTAAGACAACACCCAGCGTAGTCAGAGTCTGAGTAGGCTTTGAGGTCGAAGCCTGATCCGTTTGGATACCAGAGACCCAGTGTGGGAGATCCTTTTAAGTACCTGAAAATTATTTTGACAGCTACAAGGTGGGATTCCTTGGGGTTAGCTTGGTACCTAGCACAAAGACATGTGGCAAATTGTATGTCTGGTCTGCTTGCTGTGAGGTACATCAGTGACCCAATCATGCCTCTATATAAGGTCTCATTAACAGAGACCCTTGAGTCATCAACTCCCAAGTTGTTGGGAGGAAGCATGGGGCATTTCACTGATGCACAATCCGACAGATCATACTTCTTAAGAAAATCCTTAACATATTTTTCTTGACAAATGGAAATTCCTTTTGAATTTTGTTTTATTTGAAAACCCAAGAAAAAATTTAATTCCCCCATCATGCTCATTTCATACTTTTTGGTCATGAGTTTGGTAAACTGTTTGCTCAAAGTGATATTGGTTGAACAAAAAATTATGTCATCCATATAAATCTGTACTAAAATGACATCACCCTTGGACCTATAAGTGAACATGGTTTGATCAATGGTACCTCTGATAAATTTATTTTCAAGTAAGAATTTTGATAGGGTTTCATACCAGGCTCTAGGCGCTTGTTTCAGCCCATAGAGTGCTTTGTGAAGTCTGTAGACGTGATCAGGATACTCACTGCTTTCAAACCCAGGGGTTGATAGACATATACTTCCTCTGCAAGCTTACCATTTAGAAAAGCACTCTTCACGTCCATCTGGTATACAGTAAACCCCATATAAGCTACATAGGCTAGGAAGATTCTGATAGCTTCCAATCTGGCTACTGGTGAAAACGTTTCATCATAGTCAATACCATCAGATTGATTGTACCCCAACACCACAAGCCTATCCTTGTTTTTAACAATCATGCCAGCTTCATCCCTCTTGTTTCTGTAGACCCACTTAGTTCCAACCACTTGTTTTCCAGCTGGAGCTTTTACCAGAGTCCACACCTTGTTCCTCTTGATTTGATTCAACTCATCTTGCATGGAAACAACCCACCCTTCATTTAAAAGCGCAACAGCCACATTCTTAGGTTCATATTTAGAGACAAAATCAGCGAAAAGGCATTCATTCGCTGGGGCGGTTTCCAGAGATCTCAATTTGCCTCTGGTGGTGACTCCCTCAGAGGGTTCACCAAGAATATTTACCAGAAGAATATCTTGGTTCCTAATCCATTTGGATTGAGGAGCAGGAGTCTCTGTGGGTTCAGGAGTCACTGCAGGTTTAATGAATGTTGGGGGATCTTCACATGTTATGTCTTCATCCATAATCTCTTCATCAAGTTGAGATATTGGTTTGATAAGATCAGCATTCACCACAGTGGATGGAGTGACAGGTTCAACATTTTCAACCTCTGGTGTGATGTTAGAGATTGAGTGAGGATCAAATGCATGAACATAAGGAAAGTCCTTGTGACAGGTCTGAGATGATTCCTTGGGATTTGAGAAATCATCCTCTGGATATTATTTGACTTCATTGAAATCAATGTCACATTCTTCTGTGTTGGTGTGAGTAATGACAGCATCTGCTTCATTAAAGGTGACATGGATGGATTCTTCTAGTTCTTGCCTGCGAATGTTGAATACTCTATAGGCTCTGGAGGTGGGAGAGTAGCCAACAAAGAATCCATCATCTAACTTTTCATCAAATTTTCCCAGGTGATCTCTGTAGTTGTGAATGACAACAGGGCAACCAAAGACATGGAAGTAGCTTACATCAGGGGCTCTCTTCCTATACACTTCATAAGAAGTCTTTCCGTGTCTCTTCACAACAATAGATATGTTTTGTGTGTAACAAGCTGTGTTCACAACTTCACCCCAAAATTGTTTTGGAAGTCTTGATTCGCTGAGCATGGTTCTAGCTGCCTCTATGAGAGTTCTGTTTCTTCTTTCAGCGACACCATTTTGTTCAAGGGTGCCTGGGTTAGAAAAGTTCTGTGATATTCCCTTTTCATCACAAAAGGCTTCCATGGCATGGTTCTTGAATTCAGTGTCATTGTCACTTCTGATAGCCTTAACGCTGCAGTCATTGAAGTTCTCTATTTCTCTAATGAAAGACATTATTCTTTCAGCATCATCACTCTTTCTTTTGAGAAAGAATACCCATGTGAATCTAGAGAATTCATCTACAATGACTAGTGTATACTTGTTGTGATTAAGGGATTGAGGTTTTACTGGTCCAAATAAGTCCATGTGAAGAAGATGGAGGCACTTATTTATAGAGAATGATTGCTTTGTCTTAAATGAGGCTCTGTGGTGCTTCCCTTTCTCGCAGGCTGAGCAGGGTCTGTCTTTGGTGAAGGTCAGAGAGGGAAGCCCAGCCACTAAATCATTCTTAGCCAGTTTGTTGATGTTCTTGAAGTTAAGGTGGGAGAGTCTCTTATGCCATAGCCAATTTTCACTATCAAATGCTTTGGCAAAGAGACAGGTGTTCATCCCTTCTGGACATGATGTCATGTCAATGACATACACATCCATTCTTCTGGGTGCAATTAGAACAACATCATCATTTTGATTGAAGATTGTTCCTTGGGTCTTAGTGAACAGAACTTTGAAACCAGCATCGTAGAGTTGACTGATGCTTATTAAGTTGTGCTTTAGACCATTGACATAAGCGACCCTTGTGAAGGTTATACCGTTGCAATCCACTTAGCCATATCCCTCAGTAGCCCCTGAGGAGTCATCTCCAAAGACTACTTTTAGACCAGACTCCTTCTTATATCTATGCAGATATTGTTTAACCCATGTCATATGTCTGGAGCACCCACTATCCATATACCAAACAGATTTCTTCAGATATTCCTACATAGATATAACAAAGCCAGATTAGTTTCAATGATGAACCCACTTTCTAGTGGGTCCATGATGTCGTTGACCAGCGAAATTGGGTCTTCTCTGGTTTCTATCTCCCCCTCTTTGGTTGCAGTCTCTGGGTTCATGACGCAAACTTCCACATATGTCACATCCGGGATACTACTCACACTCATCAAAGTGATGGTCAAAGAAGCCGTAGTACTTGCATGGGGGATATGGTCTGTAACCTTGAGAATTGTCTCTGGGTTTGGGCTCAGCTCTTCTAGAGGGCATGTGAGGATTTTTAGACCTTAATTGAGTTCTGGTTCTTTGAACAACAATAGTCTCCTCATGCTCTCTAGAGGTGTGTTCAGTAGACTCGCATGTGATACATTTTGGTTTCTTTGAGCAGTCCTCAGAAGAATGATTTTTAAAACCGCAATATTTGCAAGGCCTGAATAAAGCTCTCCCCTTAGAGCTACTAGATCCTTCACCAAGAGAGTTAATAGATGGACTATTAACTTTGGGGTTGATTTGTTCTTTCAGCCCCTTTACTTCTTCCATCAAGGTGAGGAGAAGTTTCTTGTTGGGTGAAAGCTCTTCAGGGGGAGGAGTGGGTTTGTTGGAGTCCTTGGCCACAAAAACCTTTTTGTGCGCTTTGTCAGCGAATTTGAGAATTGAATTCCTTGGGGTTTTGGTTAGAGGTTTTGGGCCAACCAAGGAATCAGATGGGATAGCACCAGCGAGTCTTGGTAAAGTTGGTACCTCTGATTTCTTGTCAGAGTTTGTCTCATCCACAGAGGTGGAAGATGGAGAAGAAACATCTGAAGGGACAAATTTAACACTGGGTACAGGTATATGATTTTGGTATCTACCCTTTCCCCCAATAGCCTGAACCACATCACCTGGTTGGCTTCAGCAACTATTTCCTCCACTGTGGATTGAGCCAAATTCCATTTTTCAATGGTTTTTCTGAGTTAAGTGTTTTCATCAGTTAAAGACTCATTTTCAATGGACAATTTGCTTACTTCATTTTGAAGTTGATTTGCAAGATTCACAAAGGGTTTGAGATTTGTTAATTCAGATTGACAAAGATTTAACTCTGTTTTAAGACTATGAAACTTGTTTAACAGGTTTTTTTTTGCTCTTCCACAAAGTGGAGGTCAACTAAGGTATAGTCACTAACATGGTCTCTATCAGGACCTTCAGCCATAGATAGCAATCTTTGTACCTTTTTCATGGTGATGTCCACCCATTGACCAGATCTTGCTTCACTTTTTCCCACAGAAGGTTCTTCATCAGCGACTACCATAAAATCTCTGACGGTAGTGGTTCCTTCATCCTCAGATGTAAGGGGTTCATCATCCCAGTCAAATGAAGCAGCAATCAGACCTTTTTCAGTCTTCTTAACATCCTTTTTCTTAGCTGCATCTTCAGCTTTCTGATTGAGTTTCAACTGCTCAGCTTTCAAGGCTTTGTACTTAATTTTGTAGTCCTTCTTTCCCTCTGAGTCAGAGTGGGAGGTTTGCTTGAAAGGTGAGGTAGAAAACTTCTTCTTACTGTTGTGGTTGTTGCTGGATGAAGGAAAACTTGGAGAGGAGGTTTTGTTTGACCAACAATCTTTCTGAAAGTGACCAATCTTTCCATAAGTGTAGCATGACACCTTAGATTTATCAACCTTAGCAGCTCCAACTCTGCCAGATCTCTTATAGTACCTCTTTTGGTCAGCTAGAAGGGCTCTGTCATGGAACTCGACATGTAATTCATCAAGAAATTTTTGACTACTTCTTGTGTCCTCTTCTATGTCAGAGTCGCTGTCCTGAAAAGAATGGTTAGCAACAAGAGCTTTTGAACCAGTGATATTGGTGGTAAACCTATCAGTCTCTGATTTGTAAATGAAGTCAATTAGCCCTTCTTCATAGTTATATCTACCAAACAGTTGGGCTAAAGTATCATTTTTGATAGCATTATTTGCTCTTAAGGTCTGGTTTAGGCTAAGCCATTTTCTAGGTAAACTATTGACAAATGTAGCATTAACCTCAGCCTTAGGTAGAACAAATCCATTATTTCCCAAATCATTCAGCAAAATCTTAAGCCTAGTATAAGTTTGAGCAACAGTTTCTGTTTCCAAAGCTTTAAAAGCATTAAACATAAGTCTAAGGGCTTGGATTTTGGTTTCTGTTGTTTCCTCTGGACCTTCATACCCTAGAACTAACTCGGTCCACATCTCCTTAACAGAGTTGCATTTGATGATGGACTTCATAATGTTCTTGGGTAGGCAAGAGAGTATGATACTTTTGAGTCTCTTGTCTGGTTAGCCAGACGTCTATCCGCTGGAGACCATTGCTTAACAGGCTTCTTGATGGGTCTCTCAGGGGTAGAGGAAACGGCCAGTGGTACATAGGGACCATTTTCTAAGATTTCTATCAAGAAGGGTTCTAAGCCATCTAAATATATAAGAAATTCACTTTTCCAATTTGAAAAATCTTCTTCATCAAACGCTGGAACATTGGACACATGTGACCCCACGAACATCAAGTAGTTGGGGAAGGTCATCATCATTATTACCAGTGCTTACAACCGGTGTAGGCATGGTAGTAGATGTGGTTGCCGGTGCGGTGGTCGAAGTGGTACCTTGACTGGTTTGACCTAAAGGGTGGAGGAGGTATAGTATAAGTCATATTAGGATCTTGATTTTAAAAACAAAAATGGTTTATAAAATATTTTATAAATCAAACCGCTCTGATACCAATTGAAAGTCCCTTAATATGACAATTGTCGAAACTATAACTCGTATAAACATAAAAACACAACGAAATACTTTTCAAACGCGTAATGCTTTATTAACTGTTATAAATAAAGTATTACAAAGTGCTATGAATACACCCGTTGAATGACAATAAGAAATGACCCTAGAACAAGTAAACTTGATTCGAGACTCAAGTTTACAAGGGAACCAATGAGACGCTGGTAGACAGCTGAGGGCTCAGTGGTTCCAAAGTAAGAAAGAACTTAGATAGTTTATCCAAGCACAAGGGTTCCTTAACTCTTCTTTCTCACTCCTATTTATAGTGGTACGAGGTTGCTTCCTTAGTGGGAGTAGTTGATACGTGTCATCTTCTGAATGGAAGAGTACAACATATTAAATGCATGTCCAAATCGAGACATACCATTAAACAACTTTAGGTGAACAGTTCTGCCAACTGTTCACCTTTTGTCCCACTAGGTCGTACTAGGCTTTATCTTGAATCTCTTGTTTTTCCCGATCATAACACTTAGTAGATTCTCCCGCCTAAACTATAAAGGATTGGACAAGCTTTGCTTGTATCAGACTTCTAGGGTTCTTAAGTGATCTCTGAGTATTGTCAACTCAGAGATCCTTGAACACCAGCACATTCCTTCTACATCCCAGCTATCCATAATCGCTGGTGAGTATGACTTTAGATTGTCTTTGACTTCTTCGACGTTGTCTTTGACTTGAATGTTCCTGGTGTGCCAGCTGAGGCTTTGCCTTCCACTGGTCTGGTCTCTGTCGCTGGTCCTCTCAGCGATCAGTAACACTTAGTCCAATTCAAACAAATATATACTGGTCCATAGTTAAAACTTTCATTGGCCCAACAGGGTTCATAACATGATGAAGATCTCTCCTTCTAGATCAAGTCATTGTTTTCCTACTATGTATATGTAGAAGATCCAAGTGTTGGGTTCACTTGGATGTGTTTGTAAGGGTAGAAGATCCAAGTGATGGGTATCCTTGGATTAGGTGTTAGTTGTGTAGATCCAAGTTTGTTAATAATTGAATATAGTGTTAGAGTCATAGATCTAAGTGTTGTGTGCTTAGATCTATATGGTTTATGTGTTTAGACCATAAACACAAGGTTTGTTATGTTGGGCCATAAAACATAACTAGTGTGAAGATCGGTGTAGATGGGTGTAGATTGGTCCTACCTAAGATTAGGACTCGACATATAGCCTTGTGTCGGAAAATGGTTGATAGGTGTGAAAACACCCATCCTTTTTACCACTTAATTGCAATAATAACCGAGCTAACGTGTATTTTATGTCATTTATGTCGGAATTATGCGTGGTTTGTGTTTTTGTTGTGAGTTATGACGAAAAGGTGAAAAGTGGAGAAAACACGGCATTCACGGGCTTTTATCGAGGAAAAAGACGAAAGATGAAGTCGAAAGATCAAGAGTGGAAAAAGAACGGAAGTCCAAGACCAATTCTGAAGATTTATCGAAGAAAAAGTCAAAGGACGGAAGTTTACTAAAAAGCCGAAGAACTCGAGTCTTATTTATAAAGAAAAATCAAGACGAGTTAAAGAAATCCCAAGACAAAGTCCAAGATTAACAAAAGATAAAGAAGAAAAGGACTTAAGTGTGCAATTAAGGCAAAGAGGAAAGAGGGAGGAAGCTTCCTAAGCTCCTCCCTAATCACCCCTATATATAGTTTAGGCTAGCTTCATTTTCATGTTGTTGGGTGGTTTGACAAACCACCACTTCCACCATTTTCATTTTCTTGTCATTTATTTTCTTGCATTTTAATTACTTGTTATGCACCTTTAATCCATTTAATTTTCAAGTAAGTTTTCATTCATTGTTCTTTAATCTTTACTTTTCTTGTCTTAATCTCTCACCTTCCTTTCTTGATTCTTGATTGCTTTTGGTGCGATTTACATTTGATCCGTGTTGTTCATTCATGTTTTTGTGCTTAAAAGTTCATCTTTTTATAGTTTGATTTTAAAAATTTGTTTATTTTAAGTTTGATAAGTTGTTATTGTGCTTATTGATTTCGTTTTATCATTGTGGCGTTCTAGTTTTAAGTTTGAGCTTATTACCATAGCTTATAGCTTGCTTTTCTCGGATCCCACTTTTATCGGAAAAGGTAAACCCTTTTCCGATCAGTCTTTCCGACCAGCCACCCCCTATTCCGATCACTAGAACGGAAAAGGGTTTCTTGTCATTCCGATTACATGTTGTTTTGATACTTTCCGATCTTAAATACTTTTCAATATTCCGATTTGCTCATTTTAGTATATTCCGATTATGCCATCTTTTATATATTCCGATCTGGACGATCTACCACATTCCGATTGTCTTCATTTTGTGATATTCCGATCAGGACTCTTTTTAACATTCCGATTTGCAGTCTTTTCCGATGGGTACATTCCGATCGGATTTCGATTGGATTCCGATCGGGTGTATTCCGATTGGGTGTTTTTGATTTGTTTCGATATTTTGTTTTAGTTAAAGTGTTGATTTTTCTCGTTTAATTGTTAGTTCATTTTAATTTCGTTTGTATTTTTTTATTTAATTGTCAATTTACTTTTCGCTAAGTTTTAATTTTACGTCATTTAATTTCATGCCATTTACTTTTAACTTTTTAAATATTGCACCGTTTACGTTTCACTTAGTTTTAGTTTCAATTACTCGTTATTTATTTTTAAATCTTGCACATTTATTTTACCAAATCCAAAAATATTTGTTTCACCAAGAACAACTAATCTCACACAATTAACCGGAAATCAATTCGATTAGACACCGAGAAACGAACTTTCAACTAGTAAAATCTTTAGTATCAAATGGCGCCGCTGCCGGCTCTTCTCGTTAAGATCAACAGTTTTTTGTGAGAACTTGGATTTTGGGATCCGATCACCGTGAACGTTACTTTTTCATAAAAAATTTCAAAAACCCTAAAAAATATAAAATTTTCAAAAATACAAAAAAATTAGAAAAACCATAAAAACCAAAAATATTTCTTGTTCTTCTTTGTTAGTTCTTTTGCAGGTGCATGCGTACACGATCCACGTCTTATCAAGAGCCCGAGCCTCTCGAAGACTTAGACATGGCCGGTGTACAAAACAACAACAATAACCCACCTCAAAACAATAATAATAACAATAACAACCCACCTTTCAACAACAATAATAACAACAACAATGAGCCTCTACCGGATAATCGCCCGATGATTGAACTTCTGCAAGCACATGTAGATGGTAACAATGATCCAATCGTCATACCCGCGTTTGCAGCCAACAACTTTGAGCTTAAATCCGGCTTTATCCAGATGGTCTCTGCTCAACCATTCTTGGGGCGTACCATTGATGATCCACATGACCACATCAAGAGATTCTTGCAACTCACTAATACGGTCAAATACAATGGTGTTCCACAAGAGGTAATCCGTTTACAACTTTTTCCCTTTTCTTTAGAGGGACAAGCCCGGCATTGGCTTGCTAAGGAACCGCCACAGAGTATTCTTTCGTGGACGGATTTCGAGACCAAGTTTATCAACTACTTTTTCCCACCCTCTCGTACTACCGCTTTGCGGAATGAAATTATCAATTTTGAACAAAAGTACGATGAGTCGTTTGTGAATCTTGGGACCGTTTCAAAGACCTTTTGAGAAAATGCCCACAACATGGTTTTACCAAAGAGCACCAAATTAATACTTTTTATAATGGTTTAAGCATGAATGACCAAGATTCACTAAACAGTGCCTCGGGGGGTAATCTTTTGGCTAAGACTTCCAATGCTGCTTGGGATATCATTGAGAATAAGTCTCGTGTGCAAACCAAGAGTGTGCGGACCAATATCGCTAGTGCTAGTACTAGTGATAGCGACAAGCGAATTGACAAAATCACTGCGCTTCTTGAATCGCTTGCTACCCAAACCGCCAGCAACACCAACAGCATCAACGCTAGAAACGCTAAAGACGCTCAAGTCAATGCTGTTAGCCAACCATGTGAAATCTACGGGGGTCCTCATTCTTACACCACTTGTACTGCCACCCAAAACTACCCTTCTGAGAACGTGAATGCAGCATACGGTACCTATCCTCAACCTGCTTATCAAGCTCGACCTCAAGGTGACCGCAACCTGCTTAGCTACCGCTCCAACAACTATCTCTCACCATCTGGTTCTACTCCTAACAACCCAAACAAACAACAAAACCTCAACCGCCTCTCCTTTGTTGATGTCAACCGGGAACGAGGACAAGGTCTTTGATCCCGGTATCACATTCGAGACTTTCCCATGGACTATTTAATTCGGGGACGAGTCAGGCTCGTGACTCGGTTAACAAAAACAAGCGCTTTTTGGGAGGCAACCCAATTATCTATCTATTTTCACCATAAGTGTAGGGGGAGCCCCGTGGTGTTTCTTGCTTTCTTTCTTATCATGTGCAGGGATTAGAGCTTCAAAGACACACTCTTGATAACTTTTGACGAACCGTGATTCCGTGTTCCCTTCTTCCCGGTTCTATCCTAAACTCTTTTCGATTCACTATTTTATATTTTCCAATATTCAGATAGGAATCTCTTTAGTTGTCTTTCCCTTAGCAAGATTTAAACAATGTGCACAATGTCCTAAGTGTAGGGGAGTTTACTCCCACACGCTTAAACATTGAGGACAATGTTTATATTAAGTGTAGGGGGACTTCTATCGAAGTTAAGTGGCTCTTTTCCTTGTATTTGTCCTCATTTTAACCAGAAAATCAATTTTTCGACATTTTTCAAAAATTTTGATCTATTTTGGCCTATTAGTTTTGACCTTTGTATAGTTATTTTCTTTCCTTACTAGAATAAATCTCTAATAAGTGGTTTTAATTTTCAAACGTTGTGAATCTTTTGACTCAACCCGAGTTTACTTGTCTAAGTCTACTCTAGCTAGTATCCTTAACGTGTTTAAGTCAAGTTTTGCTAGGCTTTTATATAGGGAGCTATAAAACGCGAAAGTCTTAAATCTCACGGGTTAAGAACAAGAACTTTTCGCAAGTTCCTATAATTGATCCTAGAGAGTCGTTTATCAAGGAAACTTTAATATGCGATTTCTAAACTTGAAAAAGTCTAAGAATTTGCAAGATCCTATAGGCGACTCGAAAACCCAAAACTTTGATTTAATAGGCTAAGCATCCACGAGTCTCATTAATTGAGATTTTAAACTGTGGAGAACGAGAGATGATAGAGCCAATTATAAGTTTGGTATTCTTTCGTGAATTTATGTGAGTTAATTATAAGCCTATTCTCCCATCGCTTGTTAATAAATTTATCTGCAATAAATAAGGTTGTACGATTTGAAAAGTTACTTAGCTTCTAGCCCAAGATCGTTTAAAAGTTGCTCGGTATTAATTAGAGTTCATAGCCAAGGCATAACTTATTGAAGCGGGATGCGAAGATTGGCGAGTCCGAAAAGGCCCTAACAAGGCATGAGGGCTACATTTTGTTGCTAAAGATCCAAAAGTGATGTGAAGAATCATTTATTGAAAATCTATATGAAGGATCGAGACACACGACGAAAAGCAAGTACTCCCAAAAAGATCATGGAGAAGTCTATCCAAAAAGGCCCTAACAAGGTATGAGGATAAATAGATCCAAGTCCTAAAAGGAGGCGGATCGTTGTATATCAAAGTCCAAAATAAAGATTAGAGAAAAATGAAGAAGTCGTGGTCCATATATGAAGAATCACTCAAAATTTCAAGTGAAAAAATTCCTATTATGAAGAGAAGACCATTATTTCATGAACGTCTCTCAAAGTTTGAAGTATGAAGTCGCTGCCAAATATCGGTCCGAGAAAGGTCTCAAATCGCGAAGCGAGTTATGCCAAGATATGAACTTTATGAGGTCCCGAGAAGCAGTTTTAAAAGATTTTGTCCTTTAGCTAACTATTGATTAAATCGTTCACTTTATTTTCAGCCTAAATAACTATCGAAATAAGTCAAAAATGCATCCTCGTGATCATTCAAGACAAAAATAAAATATAAGAGATACACCTAGGAATAAGGGAGTCTAAGTGAATAATTGGCCCACATGAGTTCGTGTTAGTTTACTAACTTATAACAATAATGATCTCGTTTTTAAGCTTGGGTTTGGAGAAAGTGAAAACTTGAGGATGATGATAAGTCACGACATTTCCAAAACCCAAGGTATGTTTTTAATTTCTTTACTTTGAATGTTCATAATTTTCTATCTCTTTAATAAAGGCCAACGTGGATTGATTATGATGAAAAGTGTAAACTTGCTTTGTAACTAATGCATTGCATGAGGACATTGCAATGGTTAAGTGTAGGGGATTTGATAGGTGTGAAAACACCCATCATTTTTACCACTTAATTGCAATAATAACCGAGTTAACGTGTATTTTATGTCATTTATGTCGGAACTATGCGTGGTTTGTGTTTTTGTTGTGAGTTAGGACGAAAAGGTGAAAAGTGGAGAAAACACGGCATTCACGGGCTTTTATCGAGGAAAAAGACGAAAGATGAAGTCGAAAGATCAAGAGTGGAAAAAGAACGGAAGTACAAGACCAATTCTGAAGATTTATCGAAGAAAAAGTCAAAGGACGGAAGTTTACTAAAAAGCCGAAGAACTCGAGTCCTATTTATAAAGAAAAATCAAGACGAGTTAAAGAAATCCCAAGACAAAGTCCAAGATTAACAAAAGATAAAGAAGAAAAGGACTTAAGTGTGCAATTAAGGCAAAGAGGAAAGAGGGAGGAAGCTTCCTAAGCTCCTCCCTAATCACCCCTATATATAGTTTAGGCTAGCTTCATTTTCATGTTGTTGGGTGGTTTGACAAACCACCACTTCCACCATTTTCATTTTCTTGTCATTTATTTTCTTGCATTTTAATTACTTGTTATGCACCTTTAATCCATTTAATTTTCAAGTAAGTTTTCATTCATTGTTCTTTAATCTTTACTTTTCTTGTCTTAATCTCTCACCTTCCTTTCTTGATTCTTGATTGCTTTTGGTGCGATTTACATTTGATCCGTGTTGTTCATTCATGTTTTTGTGCTTAAAAGTTCATCTTTTTATAGTTTGATTTTAAAAATTTGTTTATTTTAAGTTTGATAAGTTGTTATTGTGCTTATTGATTTCGTTTTATCATTGTGTCGTTCTAGTTTTAAGTTTGAGCTTATTACCATAGCTTATAGCTTGCTTTTCTCGGATCCCACTTTTATCGGAAAAGGTAAACCCTTTTTCGATCAGTCTTTCCGACCAGCCACCCCCTATTCCGATCACTAGATCGGAAAAGGGTTTCTTGTCATTCCGATTACATGTTGTTTTGATACTTTCCGATCTTAAATACTTTTCAATATTCCGATTTGCTCATTTTAGTATATTCCGATTATGCCATCTTTTATATATTCCGATCTGGACGATTTACCACATTCCGATTGTCTTCATTTTGTGATATTCCAATCAGGACTCTTTTTAACATTCCGATTTGCAGTCTTTTCTGATGGGTACATTCCGATCGGATTCCGATTGGATTCCGATCGGGTGTATGCCGATTGGGTGTTTTTGATTTGTTTTGATATTTTGTTTTAGTTAAAGTGTTGATTTTTCTCGTTTAATTTTTAGTTCATTTTAATTTCGTTTGTATTTTTTTTATTTAATTGTCAATTTACTTTTCGCTAAGTTTTAATTTTACGTCATTTAATTTCATGCCATTTACTTTTAACTTTTTAAATATTGCACCGTTTACGTTTCACTTAGTTTTAGTTTCAATTACTCGTTATTTATTTTTAAATCTTGCACATTTATTTTACCAAATCCAAAAATATGTGTTTCACCAAGAACAACTAATCTCACACAATTAACCGGAAATCAATTCGATTAGACACCGAGAAACGAACTTTCAACTAGTAAAATCTTTTGTATTAATGGTGAAGTAGGCGAAGTTGTGTAGATTGTTCCTATCTAAGATTAGGACTCGACTTTTAGCTTAGAGTCCGAAATTGGATAAGCGACGTTGTGTATGGTTTCTCCACCTTAAGGAGTTTGTTGACTAGTGAAGTAACTCTCGAGTAAGGTGTACTCGAGGAGTGGAGTAAGGAGAAGAGGAGCTTCGTGACCAAACCACTATAAATCATCATGTTGGTACTTTCCTTTACATTTATGTCTTTACTCTTATTGATGCATTTATAAGTTGTTGTGTGTTGTGTGTAACAACTTGAATTTTTCGATTATTTAAATAGACGTGCTTGTTGCACTACGTTTCGTTTGCTAACGGTTTGTGCCGTACAAATACATTACATTATTTTGGGAACACGAATGTCCATCGTTATTTCTGTCACGACATATAAACTTGCACGTTGTTATGTGACAATGGTATGTCACGCGTGATAGAGTACAAAGATAAATGAGAATTGAGTCGGATTATATCGTCAAACATTAAGTGACGGTAACCTTTCAACTTAACTTAAACCTATACGAGTCGCGTGTTAATATAACTCCGTAAACTTAATACGTTAGGTTGGGTCTTGTTGGGCCTAAACGGGCTACACAATACATGAACCAAACCAAACTCACTCTTGTTAATTTGTAATTGGGCCGAAGCCCACTGAAAATACAATGCAGCCAGTAACTCAAAAGAAAGATGAAGAATTCAAATCCTACAACACATTTTGAACTTTATGCTTGGTCAAACCAAGTCAATCACAGCAAATCTGGAAACAATATTTTACAAACCCACTATCACACCAGTCCAACACACTTGCCTAGATTGCCTTATATGGGTATGTCACAAGACACCCATTTTCGGATAAACATTAACCCTATGCCGAATGTATTAGACTAAATATGGCCAGATTTCACAACCTTTGGACACAAAGACAAAGCACAATATCAAATCTAAGCAATAAGGAGGTTGGAAACAAAGGTCCTGAACCATCAGTGGAGCACTATCTCCAGCCGAGCCAAACACACTTCATTCTCAGCCGAACACCACCAAACCGAAAACTAACACCATCATTGTGAGTCATCTATCCTATCTTAATTTCTCTTGTTGTTGTGCATCCATGCTAGAATAACTGTCAAACCGAAACCCACCTGCGAAACAATTAGGTCAAGTGTTAGTCATTTAATAAAACATTCCAAGACTTACACAAAACAACCTGTTAAGCACTAAACATGGACTATAGACACTTAACCCACTGTGAAGATCATACCGAGACCCCCCTAACCATCGTTTTAGCATTTATAACACTTGTAAAATTTAATCATAATCAAAAACCCTAATTGAACCCCACATGTACAAACCGACCGAAACCCTAAATCTTTAATCACCAATCAAAAACATGAATTGATATAATATAGATTACAGAAACACCAACCAAACCCAAACTAACAATCGGATAAGAAAACCCCCAAATTTCCAAAAACCCTAATTTTTATAATTGTTTTAAAACTTCAATTAAACCTTTTATAAACGTGAATCTAACAGTTAATTAGATTAATAACAGAGAGTTAACGAAACCCTAAGTTAAACGAAACCCTAATTTGAGAAATCGGTGCAATTTATCTAATTAACCTGGTTTTTATCAAAGAAAAACGTGATTAAATATATATAAACGCGAGATTTGTAGAAACCCCCAAATTTATATGAAACCCTAAAACGTTATTATTCAAATCGAGACTTGAAACATTTAATTAAGCACAATTAAAGAGTTTTTAAACCAAGAAAAACATGTACTTTCGATAGAACATCAGTGAAACAAGAGATCCGAACATATGAACATAAATTAGAGAAGGAACTTATCTTTTAGATGCATAAATGGTGAAAGAACATGGAACCCTAGTTAGATTCGGACTAAACATGAACAAGCCCGAAACCTAGAAACATTCGAGTCTCTAATCGAATAAAAACACCACCACATGATGATTATGGATCGGGTTCATTAATAAACAGGTTTAGATTGATGTAAAACAAGTATGAGACTGATGATTTTGCCTCAATAAACCCAGAAAGAGGATGAATAAGATTAAAGGGTCGGTTGGGGATAAAGAGAGAGAAACGAGATGTGTGTTTGTGTGTTACGCGTGTTATGCGAACCCCAAAGAAACAGAGGGAGTAATAACCCCCACCCAACTCCCACTCCTTGTTTATATCGCCCTTGGGCCGGGCCAAAGCCTTGGTCTTGGTCCTTGGGTCATGGGTATTGTCATTTGGACCGAATTTGGGCCTTGCTATATGTATAACACTTGGGCTAATGGACAGCCGGGGAATATAAGCCCAAAACACGATTTTGATTATAAAATTTCGTAATACTAAGTACGAAAACCCGTCATTTACTAACCGTATTCAAAGGGTCGTGTTTTTGTAAACAAAACGTGTCGTCAAGCACAACTTAAGCGATCATGCATTTTTTTGTTATAACCTATAGTCGTAATAACGTAATAAATACATTTAAATAGGTCGTGGATAACGTGGTCGTGTTCTCAAGCTTCCTTGCATCTTCATCCATTGCCTAACTTACGAGGTGAGTTTATAGCCCCACTTTTACTTGTTTTATCACTTTGGGGTGAGAACATTGCTTGTTTTAAACGGATGAACATAAGTGCTTAAAACTCATACGTGCCTACATGATGTCTAAGTAACGATACCCCTAGATGCTTTAGCCCACTATCATGAACCGTTAATTACTTTGTGTAAGCGCGAATGTTATGAATAGATCTATTGAGATTGGCCTCCCTATCTATTGTTGGTTGTGTGACCAAAATAGGTACAAATACATTTGAGGTTGTTACGAATACTTTGGGGTAGTATTTGCTTGGGCACTCTCTTATATAAACTGGTTTGTACGGTTAACGCTTCGGTGTCATGAGCTTAGACGTAGGATATCACGAACGTATGCTATTTGATAATAATCTTGTATTTGTTATAAGATTATTGATGGTTGCCTATAAAAATCTTATGGTTCATCACACTACTTCTACTTAAACCTATAAACTCACCGACCTTTGTGTTGACGTTTTAGCAATGTTTTTCTCAGGTGTCAAGGCGGAGGAGTGACGTGGTTGTGCTATGGAGATTAATAATAATTATCATGATTTAATATTGAGACATGTTTTGATTGTATGACGTTTGGAAATCCATATTATGTGATCATGGATTGTAAAACAATTTTCCCTTGAAACAATTTGATTTTTATGCTTTATGAATGAAAAATGACTTTTCTTAGTTATTCTTGTATCTATGTCTCTTGTTTGTCATGATAGTCACATCCTCGTGTAATAGTACACATGGGCCAAATTGAGGGTGTGACAGATTGGTATCAGAGACATGGTTATAGAGAACTAGGTTACTTTTATAAAAATCGTTTTTACAAAGGTTTTGGTCAAAAATAAGATTTTGGTAAAAAGAGTAATACTAGACTATAACTACATCTCCATCTCCATAGACCACATCACTTCGCGCCTTCGACAAGTAAGTTGTATCTTTAAGTTGTACCATTTCATTACTTATTAGTACTCTAGCTAAATAAATTGCTAAAAGTATCAAGTAACGTAATTTACGATTATGCTAAATGGTTTGTGCCATGCTATACAAAATCGATGTTTATTTCGACACTACGTGAAACTCTATGCTAAATGGTTTGTGCCATGCTATACAAAATCGATGTTTATTTCGACACTACGTGAAACTCTATGCTAAATGGTTTGTGCCATGCTATACAAAATCGATGTTTATTTCGACACTACGTGAAACTCTATGCTAAATGGTTTGTGCCATGCTATATGAATACAAAATCGATGTTCATTTCGACACTACGTGAGACTCTATGCTAAATGGTTTGTGCCATGTTATACGAATGCAAAATCGAATTGTTAATTTCTTGAAACTCTATGCTAAATGGTTTGTGCCATGCTATGCGAATACAATATTGATCTTGTATCAACATGTTTTAAAAATTTCTTTTATGCTAAATGGTGTGTGCCATGACAAATTAAAAACTTCTATATATTGCAAAATCGATTATTCTTACACATGCCTTTCTTGATTTGGCAGTGACATGTCTATTTCCTCCGAAGACTCATTGTACTACTTGAGCTCATCTACGGATGGGGCACGACACGAGATCTCTACTAGTGGTGCTTCACCACCACCATCCACTCGAGGGGAGCCTAGTGCCCATGCACCTACTCGCGCATCACCACCGCCACTCATATGCTACAAAAGGCGTGGCAAGGCGCCGATGGTTCCTCCATCCACTTCATCATCGCATGCCCCAAGGGCACCTCGCCAACACCGCACCGCGAGGATGTCCGTGAGAGCCTCTATGATTGGAAAGAGGTTGGCCGCTAGACACGTGAGCCCTCCCCGCAAGCCGTCGAAGTCACCATCCACTAGAGCACCTCCTAGGCGAAGAACCTCTCGTCGACCCACTATGCCCATACCACCCCCACCTCGCGGCTATAATGGAGCCGAATGCTCCGCGGCCGCCGAGGCACGTGGGATGCCCCCACATCGCTTTGCGAGACTTGCTACCCTAAGGGGCAAGGTGACACATGTTCTTCGTAACATGGGTGGTTTGTCGTATGAGTCGCTAGTGAGACTCGAGACGTGCTATGAGGCGGTTATCTCGGACTTGGGATTGAATGCCCCACCCCCACCCGACCATTTCGCGGGGCTAGCTAGGAGAGTCGAGGACCAACACTACGAGATCGGAGCTTTACGCACTCTCCTACATAGGGCCTTGATCGACTTGTCCGAGAGGGTTGCGGCTCTTGAGCACCGTTTCTAGTAGATTTTCGTCTAGCTATTTGTGTACACTTTTCATTCCAAATTTTCCCTTATGTGTTGTAACTCCTAAAAATTCTTGAACAATGTGTTGAATCTTTGTGTTTCCGTTTCTAATCATGGAATGAATCATTTGTGCGCTACTTAACTTGTTGATCATTACTTCATTTGATACTATATCGTGTTTGTGACATGCTTGTACTCTCTAGCCATAAACTCTTAATGCTAACCTTACCATGAACTTTGTGATGAAATTTAGGACCATGGCACCAAAAACTCGCAAGAATAGAGTCGATCCAACTCCGGCCGCACCTATCACCGTCGATCCATCGGTTTTGAGCCAAATGATCACCGATGGAATTGCCGCCGCTCTTGCCGCCAACGAAACAAACCGAAGTACGCAAGAGGAGACCAACCAAGTGCCGAATCCGGTACCTCCTACGCGTGCATGCTCATACAAGGAGTTTCGCTCATGCTTCACGAGTACCTTCAATGGCACCGAAGGTGCCGTAGGACTTGCACAATGGATTGAGAGACTTGAATCTCAATTTAGCGTGAGTAATGTCGCCGAAGGTGACAAGGTGAAGTTTAGCTCTAGCACCTTGGTAGATGGTGCACTAACTTGGTGGAACATCCACGTGAAGGCCGTAAGTTTGGATGCGGCCAATGCTACTCCTTGGGCTCATTTCAAGGGAATGCTTCTCAAGAAGTATTGCCCTAGGAACGAGATGAAAAGGTTGGAAGCCGAATTGTGGAACCTCCGTGTACATGGGGTTAACTTGATGGCTTACACTCAACGTTTTCAAGAGTTGAGGTTGATGTGTCCCGAGATGATACCAAATGAGACACGAGCCGTTGAAAGGTACATCGTTGGACTACCACCGTCAATCCGAGGAGACGTCATCTCTTCAAAACCCAACGATTTGAACGAAGCCATTGAAATGGCGGACGGTTTGATGGACTCCGTCACCTTGGAAAGTGGTGACAACAAACGAAAATGGGAAGGAAACCATGGCCCCAATCATGGCGACTACCCTAACAAGCGCCAAGATGTAGTCAAGGTGTTCAATGTGAATGGTGGATCGGGTTATCAAGGGAAGCTACCATTTTGTGGTAAGTGTGGTAAACACCACAATGGTGCGTGTGGAGGTACATGTCACAATTGTGGAAAGACCGGTCACTTCGCCAAGGATTGTCGAAGTGCACCAAAACCCACGAACCAAAGGACTCCTATCGCCCCTAATGCTCAATACGCGGATGTCACTTGCTATGGTTGTGGCGAAAAAGGTCACTTTAAGAATAGGTGTCCCAAAGCTACCACGCAAGGCCGAGGAAACCAAATCCGAGGCAACAACAACAACCAAGCTCGTCGACAACCTCGTCAAAACCACGGAAATCCGAATGGGCGGAACAATGGGAATCAAACGGGAGCACCCGGACGTGTGTACGCTCTATGTGCCGAAGCGGCCATTCAAGACAACAACGTGGTCACCGGTACGTTTCTCATCAATAACATCTATGCCTCCGTATTATTTGATTCCGGTGCCGATAGAAGTTTTGCCTCCATTACCTTTAGTGAACTATTAAATGTGAAACCCACTCCATTAGATGTCGACTATAATGTGGAATTAGCCGATGGTAAAGCGATCACTACAAACACCGTACTTAAGGGTTGTACCCTAAGCCTCCAAAATATTCCTTTCATCATTGATCTTTTACCTATCGAACTTGGAAGTTTTGATGTTATCATTGGTATGGATTGGCTATCCAAGTACCATGCGGAGATAATTTGCCACGAAAAACAAGTCCGTGTTCCTTACGAAAACCGAACTTTAACCATCCTCGGGGAGAAGAACGGTGTGAAAAGTCGGACTAGTTTAAATGTCATTTCATGTACCAAAACCCAAAAGTACATCGAAGAAGGTCGTCCTATTTTCCTTATCCAAGTCACTAGCAAAAACGAACCCGAACCGAAGGAGAAGAAAATTGGCGACGTACCAATTGTTTGTAACTTTCCCGAAGTTTTTCCCGAAGATCTACCCGGGTTACCCCCACTTCGCCAAGTAGAATTTCACATCGAACTAACTCCCGGAGCCGCACCCGTCGCGAGGGCACCTTACCGACTAGCACCCGCCGAAATGAAGGAGTTAGCCGACCAACTAAAAGAGCTTACCGACAAAGGATTCATAAGACCAAGTTCCTCACCTTGGGGAGCCCCGGTTTTATTCGTGAAAAAGAAAGACGGATCTTTCCGCATGTGCAACGATTATCGCGAATTGAACAAACTTACCATAAAGAATCGTTACCCTTTACCAAGGATCGACGATTTGTTTGATCAACTTCAAGGTTCGAGCATTTATTCAAAGATTGACCTTAGGTCGGGCTACCACCAACTTAGAGTTCGAGAGGAAGACATTTCCAAAACGGCGTTTCGAACCCGATACGGTCACTTTGAATTCCAAGTCATGCCATTTGGGTTAACCAATGCGCCCGCGGTATTCATGGACCTTATGAACCGCGTGTGTAAACCTTATTTGGACAAGTTCGTGATCGTGTTTATTGATGATATCCTTATCTACTCTCGTAGTAAGGAAGAACACGGAGAACACTTGAAGAAAATTTTGGAATTGTTGAAACAAGAACAATTATACGCCAAATTTTCAAAGTGTGAATTTTGGATTCACACGGTACAATTCCTTGGTCACGTAATCGATAGTAGTGGTATTCATGTGGATCCCGCTAAAATCGAAGCGGTAAAGGATTGGGCGACTCCTACCACACCTACGGAGATTCGCCAATTCCTTGGACTTGCCGGCTATTATAGACGATTTATCGAAGGATTCTCAAAAATCGCTAAGTCTATGACGGAATTAACACAAAAGAACAAGAAGTTTATTTGGGGAGACGACCAAGAAACTTCTTTCCAAACTTTAAAACAAAAACTTTGCGACGCGCCCATTCTCGCGCTACCCGAGGGTAGTGAAGACTTTGAGGTATATTGTGATGCTTCAATTAAAGGTCTAGGCGCGGTTCTCATGCAAAGGAAAAAGGTCATAGCTTATGCCTCTCGACAACTCAAGCCGAACGAAGAAAACTACACTACTCACGATTTGGAGCTAGGCGCGGTTGTCTTTGCTCTCAAGATTTGGAGACACTACCTATACGGAACTAAATGTGTAGTTTACACCGATCAAAAAAGTCTTCAACATATCTTAGACCAAAAAGAACTCAACATGAGACAACGACGATGGATTGAACTCCTTGGAGACTACGATTGTGACATTCGTTATACGCCGGGAAAAGCTAACGTTGTAGCCGATGCTTTGAGTAGAAAACCCCGCGAGCGACCTCTAAGGGTTCGAGCCCTAGTGATGACTATTGGCTTAAACATACCCGCGAAAATCTTAGAAGCCCAACGAGAAGCTATTAAGATAGAAAACATCGATAAAGAAGAAGCCGGTGGGATGATCACCAAAAATCTCATTGCACGTACCGATGGAACGTTGTGTCTGGACAATAGAAGTTGGTTACCTCGTTACGGTAATGTCCGAGAACTAATCATGCATGAATCGCACAAGTCTAAGTACTCGATCCATCCCGGATCGGACAAAATGTACCATGACATGAAAATGTTCTATTGGTGGCCAAACATGAAAGCCGACATCGCGACTTATGTTGGTAAATGCCTAACTTGCGCCAAAGTTAAGGTTGAACACCAAAAACCTTCCGGATTGCTAGTACAACCTAGAATCCCGGAATGGAAATGGGAACGAATTACTATGGACTTCATCACCAAACTCCCAAGAACATCCGCGGGTTACGACACGATTTGGGTCATTGTCGATCGTTTGACGAAATCCGCACACTTTCTTCCGATGAAAGAAAACGACAAAATGGATCAATTAGCACGGATATATGTGAAAGAAATCGTTGCTAAGCACGGCGTACCAATTTCTATAATATCGGATCGAGACGGTCGATATTGCTCAAGATTTTGGCAATCTCTCCAAGAAGTGCTAGGGACGCAATTGGACATGAGTACGGCGTATCATCCGCAAACGGACGGTCAAAGTGAGAGAACCATACAAACGTTAGAAGACATGCTTCGCGCATGCGTAATCGACTTTGGAAACGGATGGGATCGACACCTACTGTTAGTAGAATTTTCGTACAACAATAGCTACCACACTAGCATCAAAGCGGCACCATTTGAAGCACTTTACGGTCGAAAGTGTCGTTCACCCGTTTGTTGGGCGGAAGTTGGCGATGCACAACTTACCGGTCCGGAAATTATTCACGAAACAACGGAGAAGATCGTAAAAATCAAGAGTCGTATGCAAGCGGCTCGTGATCGACAAAAGTGTTACGCGGACAAAAGACGGAAACCATTGGAATTTAAAGTTGGAGATCGAGTAATGTTGAAAGTTGCACCATGGAAAGGTGTAATTCGTTTTGGCAAACGAGGGAAACTAAACCCACGATATATTGGACCATTCAAAATTACCCAACGCATAGGTGACGTTGCCTACCGTTTAGATTTACCTCAAGAACTTAATCGCGTGCATAATGTATTTCACATTTGCAACTTGAAGAAATGCTTATCCGACGAAACGCTCGTTATACCTATGGACGAAATCCAACTCAACGACAAACTCGTGTTCGTTGAGGAACCGGTCGAGATTATGGACCGAGAAGTCAAACGTCTTAAACAAAGTCGTATACCTATTGTCAAAGTGCGTTGGAATGCACGAAGAGGACCCGAATTCACGTGGGAACGTGAAGATCAATTCAAAGCGAAATATCCTCACTTGTTTACTAACGAAGTGTCGACTTAAACTATATTGTTTGTTTTGCTTTGCGGACAAAGCCCTTTTTAGGGAGAGCGAATGTAACAACTTGAATTTTTCGATTATTTAAATAGACGTGCTTGTTGTACTACGTTTCGTTTGCTAACGGTTTGTGCAGTACAAATACATTACATTATTTTGGGAACACGAATGTCCATCGTTATTTCTGTCACGACATATAAACTTGCACGTTGTTATGTGACAATGGTATGTCACGCGTGATAGAGTACAAAGATAAATGAGAATTGAGTCGGATTATATCGTCAAACATTAAGTGACGGTAACCTTTCAACTTAACTTAAACCTATACGAGTCGCGTGTTAATATAACTCCGTAAACTTAATACGTTAGGTCGGGTCTTGTTGGGCCTAAACGGGCTACACAATACATGAACCAAACCAAACTCACTCTTGTTAATTTGTAATTGGGCCGAAGCCCACTGAAAATACAATGCAGCCAGTAACTCAAAAGAAAGATGAAGAATTCAAATCCTACAACACATTTTGAACTTTATGCTTGGTCAAACCAAGTCAATCACAGCAAATCTGGAAACAATATTTTACAAACCCACTATCACACCAGTCCAACACACTTGCCTAGATTGCCTTATATGGGTATGTCACAAGACACCCATTTTCGGATAAACATTAACCCTATGCCGAATGTATTAGACTAAATATGGCCAGATTTCACAACCTTTGGACACAAAGACAAAGCACAATATCAAATCTAAGCAATAAGGAGGTTGGAAACAAAGGTCCTGAACCATCAGTGGAGCACTATCTCCAGCCGAGCCAAACACACTTCATTCTCAGCCGAACACCACCAAACCGAAAACTAACACCATCATTGTGAGTCATCTATCCTATCTTAATTTCTCTTGTTGTTGTGCATCCATGCTAGAATAACTGTCAAACCGAAACCCACCTGCGAAACAATTAGGTCAAGTGTTAGTCATTTAATAAAACATTCCAAGACTTACACAAAACAACCTGTTAAGCACTAAACATGGACTATAGACACTTAACCCACTGTGAAGATCATACCGAGACCCCCCTAACCATCGTTTTAGCATTTATAACACTTGTAAAATTTAATCATAATCAAAAACCCTAATTGAACCCCACATGTACAAACCGACCGAAACCCTAAATCTTTAATCACCAATCAAAAACATGAATTGATATAATATAGATTACAGAAACACCAACCAAACCCAAACTAACAATCGGATAAGAAAACCCCCAAATTTCCAGAAACCCTAATTTTTATAATTGTTTTAAAACTTCAATTAAACCTTTTATAAACATGAATCTAACAGTTAATTAGATTAATAACAGAGAGTTAACGAAACCCTAAGTTAAACGAAACCCTAATTTGAGAAATCGGTGCAATTTATCTAATTAACCTGGTTTTTATCAAAGAAAAACGTGATTAAATATATATAAACGCGAGATTTGTAGAAACCCCCAAATTTATATGAAACCCTAAAATGTTATTATTCAAATCGAGACTTGAAACATTTAATTAAGCATAATTAAAGAGTTTTTAAACCAAGAAAAACATGTACTTTCGATAGAACATCAGTGAAACAAGAGATCCGAACATATGAACATAAATTAGAGAAGGAACTTATCTTTTAGATGCATAAATGGTGAAAGAACATGGAACCCTAGTTAGATTCGGACTAAACATGAACAAGCCCGAAACCTAGAAACATTCGAGTCTCTAATCGAATAAAAACACCACCACATGATGATTATGGATCGGGTTCATTAATAAACAGGTTTAGATTGATGTAAAACAAGTATGAGACTGATGATTTTGCCTCAATAAACCCAGAAAGAGGATGAATAAGATTAAAGGGTCGGTTGGGGATAAAGAGAGAGAAACGAGATGTGTGTTTGTGTGTTACGCGTGTTATGCGAACCCCAAAGAAACAGAGGGAGTAATAACCCCCACCCAACTCCCACTCCTTGTTTATATCGCCCTTGGGCCGGGCCAAAGCCTTGGTCTTGGTCCTTGGGTCATGGGTATTGTCATTTGGACCAAATTTGGGCCTTGCTATATGTATAACACTTGGGCTAATGGACAGCCGGGGAATATAAGCCCAAAACACGATTTTGATTATAAAATTTCGTAATACTAAGTACGAAAACCCGTCATTTACTAACCGTATTCAAAGGGTCGTGTTTTTGTAAACAAAACGTGTCGTCAAGCACAACTTAAGCGATCATGCATTTTTTTGTTATAACCTATAGTCGTAATAACGTAATAAATACATTTAAATAGGTCGTGGATAACGTGGTCGTGTTCTCAAGCTTCCTTGCATCTTCATCCATTGCCTAACTTACGAGGTGAGTTTATAGCCCCACTTTTACTTGTTTTATCACTTTGGGGTGAGAACATTGCTTGTTTTAAACGGATGAACATAAGTGCTTAAAACTCATACGTGCCTACATGATGTCTAAGTAGCGATACCCCTAGATGCTTTAGCCCACTATCATGAACCGTTAATTACTTTGTGTAAGCGCGAATGTTATGAATAGATCTATTGGGATTGGCCTCCCTATCTATTGTTGGTTGTGTGACCAAAATAGGTACAAATACATTTGAGGTTGTTACGAATACTTTGGGGTAGTATTTGCTTGGGCACTCTCTTATATAAACTGGTTTGTACGGTTAACGCTTCGGTGTCATGAGCTTAGACGTAGGATATCACGAACGTATGCTATTTGATAATAATCTTGTATTTGTTATAAGATTATTGATGGTTGCCTATAAAAATCTTATGGTTCATCACACTACTTCTACTTAAACCTATAAACTCACCGACCTTTGTGTTGACGTTTTAGCAATGTTTTTCTCAGGTGTCAAGGCGGAGGAGTGACGTGGTTGTGCTATGGAGATTAATAATAATTATCATGATTTAATATTGAGACATGTTTTGATTGTATGACGTTTGGAAATCCATATTATGTGATCATGGATTGTAAAACAATTTTCCCTTGAAACAATTTGATTTTTATGCTTTATGAATGAAAAATGACTTTTCTTAGTTATTCTTGTATCTATGTCTCTTGTTTGTCATGATAGTCACATCCTCGTGTAATAGTACACATGGGCCAAATTGAGGGTGTGACATTGTGTGCATATCATAATCTAAACATCTAAGTTGCGGAAAAGCTATGGCTTAGTACGTGTGTGCTTCATGTTTAGATTATGGTCAAGTGTACATCACTTAGTCTAAACATCATAGTTTCGGAAAAGCTTATGCTTAGTACGTATGTGCTTAGTGTTTAGACTATTGTTTGATGTACTCTTGATTTGACGTGCTTGTGTGTTTTCTTACTTATAGTATTTATCTTTCAATCAAACACGTCTCATATCTAGTTAAGCTTGATCGAGAATTTGATGCCAAGGATTGTTTAAGATCAACATGTAATAAATAGCGTAGTTCACTGTCGGCGGTTCCTTAAAGGGACACGCGGTTCTTTAGTGATAACAAACCGCGGACATGTTTAAAGAACCGCACACAGTGAGTTATGCGAAATGTTTTGAAAAAGTAACTAGAAACTATTCAACCCCCATTTCTAGTTTCTACAATTGGTATCAAAGCATGGTTATTCAAGATCTTTGAAGTATATTGTACTTTAAAGATTGGATCGATCTTTGCTCTCTTTTTCAAAACAAATGGTTTTTTAAAAAATGAAAACGGTTTATAAAAATAGAGACGATCTTTGTATCAAATTGTTCATGAAGAGTGATTACTTATGAAATGTGTTTTGTTGTTTTATTCGTACAAGTTTTGATGTTAAATAAACTTTGTATAATAGCTTGATAACAAATCTTTTCATGTTTGGAAGTATAAAAGTATATTGTGTCATAATTAACTCTAAAATACGAATCCTATGTGTCAAAAATGATTTTCTAGAGTCCTAAGTCCTTCCAAAATGTTACCAAATGATTTTGGCCAAAAACTTAGTTTTTGCCTACTGACCCGGTTCTTTATCTGTTCCCCGAGGTTCCTTATCAATAAGGAACCGCAGTCAGTCCGACACAGATTTTTGCAAACTTTGAAAAATCATATAAAATCAATTGTAAGTCCGTAGAAGTCGTGCTACCCGTCATTTCGAGCGTAATTGAATTTCCTTTTTATTAAAAATGATTCCAAACCTTTATTCAAATTTTAATTTGTTTACTCTTTTATATTAAGTTGGACATCTCTTGTTGATATATCCTTGTAAATTAATATATTTATAAAGTGTTGAACTTAATTAAATTTTGAAATGGGTCGAAAACTATTTTCAAATAAAATCACGCTATGTATACTTTGGTGTATCTAACACTCAAAACAAAGACGAATGCTTTTGTGTTTTTTCTTTTGTCTTCGGACATTCTTAAGTGATCATTGCTATTGGTACCAGTGTTACTTAGTTGTCTACTTATGTGTGTATTGCATATAGGATTAACATCTCTTGGTTTACAACTGTTACATAAACATTTTGTACACCTTGGCATGTTCTTTAACACTTTTAGGTTTGAAAGCTTTGGGAGCTTGTCAAATCTATTGATGTGGATCGCCTTACTCGATCATTGTGTTATTAGCTCAAGTAGATTAATGTCTCACTATAAAACATGAAACACCCTTTGAAAATCTTAGCTACTTTCTCTTACAGGAGTGTTTGTAGGAATCAAGAAAGATTTCGATTAAATATCAATTAATTATTCAAACTATGATTGGTATCAGTATCGAATCTAATTGACATGTTTTTTTTGTGTGTAGACATAAATGTGGTTTATTAATAATATGCATCGGATCATAACTCACACTTGTGTTGATGAAGGTATATTGAATCTACTTGTTCAAATTATTAGACAGATTTTGTTTAATAATTGCTTATAATGCACAATGGAGTCGGTTTGACAACTTGGATGTTTCATCCGAAATACTCAAGTAATTTACATTGCAATACAATTTGTAAATGTGTCATTTCCGAAAGACCAATCAAGAGTGTTCCTTTGTTTTGTGTAAACATTGTTTATACACTTCAAAGTGATTGGCCTCAAGTTCTACTAAGGTAAATAACCTTAACTAGACTTGTTTGACAAGATATGAAATGGTGCATTCTTTACCCTCATTAGGTTGTGCATAATGTCGTCATACACCTTTCACCCTTGCTACAATTTATTAGACAAATGTAGGAATTACATTTTGTCTAACTTGAGAATGACTACTAGAGAATTTATGCACTAAAATCTTAATTTCACCTAACGGTTGAATTACTTCCATGTGGGAAGATGGGTTATTTTATAACTCGTAAAAACGGTCGTGCTTAGCCTTAATTGAGCACCTCTAGTGATAGTCTCATACTCATTCTCTAAATTGGCTAAATGGCTCTTCCCAAATATGACTAATGATAGTTTACTTTGATGAACTTTGTATGTCATTAGGAGTCTTTTTCTTTTATAACCATTAGGTTTTTCTTAGCCTTCTTCCTACGTGCTAATTGAACTTATGTGTTTTTCCTTTGTGTGTGTTCTAATTTTTATTGCGCTTTACCATAACTTTATGATAAGTTAGACTAGAACATTAGGATTTTCCGAATTGGAAAAATTCCCTTATCCTCCAAAACACACCCTCTGTGGGCGGTTCTTTATAGAGACCGCAACTCCATATCAATATGGAACCGCCGGTAGAGAAAAGGAACCGCGGGCAGACACCTTTAAAAACGGGTTTTCTAAAATTTCCCAATTGTTCTATCACCCTTTGGAATCCTTGCTTCAAACCTTTGGTCACTCCCAAAATATCTTGTGCTTTCTCTTCTTAACCCAAATCATTTTGAAATCTCTCTCCACCAAAGCAAAATGTATTCTTCACAAATGAAAGCCTTGATTATCCACTATTTTCTAAAATCTCTTTCAATCCAAATTCACCAAAGAACACGCCAAATTAAATCTTTTCTCCTTCTAAGGATATTGATTTTGGAAACTCTCTTTTTCCACCACTTCCCTTTTGTGTTCTTACTCCATCACATGATTATGTCATGCGTCATGGAACATATTGTCATTGTTGTCAGTATCAACATCTTATCATGTCGTATATCTATGATGAGTTGAATTACAAGATTATCACCAAGCCTTCTCCATCAAATTCCGCCACCACCTTATCTTTCATTTAAGCACGTGGATTGCTTATTGCTAAGACATCCAATTTAAGCAAATCTTAGAATTCTAGTGTAACTAAGATTAAAATTATGCTTAAGTTTTAGGCTTGTGTTTCATACATCTTTGTATGATCTTTATTCTCTTGTATTCCTTTTCATGTTTTTCAACATGATTTGTCTTTGGGTCTTGGATCTCGTTTTCCTTGTGATCTTTCTTTTCTTGTTTATTTTCTCACTCGGTTGTCAAGGAAGGTTAGATTTAAATCTAATTCCTCTCCTAGTAAGATTGACAACTTAAATATTTCTTTTAAAATATTCAATTAATTTTAACTTGCAAGTGCAATTGTTAAAAGTCATATCCGAAGCATTGACTTTTAAGCCATTTAGCATCTTATGTTAAATTGTTTGACCAAGTGATTTTATTTTGAGTCGATAATCGTTTTTGGACACCCATTGTCCACGGTTCCTCAAATAACCTAGCGACTCATTATTGATAATGAACCGCGGACCTATTTAATGAACTGCGGCCAGTGAGTCCCTTTTGTTCGTTTTTGGTCTATCTCTATCTTTGACGAGTTTTCTTGAAGATTCCTTTTTTATTTTATTTTGGGTTTCTTCTCTCGTTTTTCTTCAAGACTTTACTATCACCTAATAAGGTATAGTATTCTTGAATTATTTTGTGAAGTTATCCTTAACTTCTTTGTTGAGTCTCTTTCGATTTATTTTAATCATGCCTCTCTAAGTTGAGTCTCTCTCTTTTATCCTTTCTAAACTAAGTCGAGTCGAGCCTCACCCTTTCCTCGCCATGTAATTGTTCTTTGAACATTCACAATGATTTAGAAGAGCTACGAAACTTTGAGCATGTAGTTTATCGTATGCTAAACACCATCCATCTTGGTCTTTCTATTCTTTGGCTTATTTGATCTCTTTCTCTATATCATTGAGTCATCTTTTTGGTGTCGACATTCATAAGCATCCTTGCCTATAATGTCTTATATCTAGTATTTTTCTTAAGCGTCGATTTATCCTCGCTTTTGGTTTTTCTTTATTTTTGTACCTTGATTCCCGACTTAAAGCTTTTGGAGCTTTCTAAAGGAATTATTTTTAAGGTCAAAAATGTCTTTGATTTGAGATTTTTTTTGTCACTCTCGTTGTTGAGAGTTGATTGCGGTTAAAATTTACAATTGGATTGGGTAATTCCAACAATTCTAAGTTTTTAACCTTTTGAGAGTATTTTGGTTAAATCTTGAATTTTCTTGGGTGATTCCAAAAATTCTAAGCTTTTTACGATTTGACATATTATCATTACAATTGGTATGGATGTTTTCTTCTCTACCTCTATTCTAACAATTGTGAATTGATCTTGTAAAGATCATCTCCTTTGACTTTTCTTTGGATTGATAGCATCGCGTGCACCCCTCTTTATCCAATGCTTGTCATTGTTTGTGCAAACGACTTGTTTATCGTCCTCATTTTCTTTTTCCATCATAGTCAGTCTTTCTCTCTTTTTGACTATGTGGAATTGTTCTATTGTCCATGTCATACTTTCTTTAGTTTAGTATTTTTGCCATTATATTAAAGTGGAGTATGTCCTTTCGACAATAATTTTCTTATAAATTGGACATCTCTTTTCTTTCTTAGTCCTCTTTATATATATTTTTTGGTGTCACCAAAATAAGTTGGGTTCTCTTTTCTATCTAATAGCCCAATTATTTTTCTTAACTTGTCAAACTTTTGACACTTCTATAAGTTAAGATTGTTTAGCTTTCTCTTGAGTCCCTCTCTTTGTACTCGAGTTGTTAAAAGCTAATTCCGTGTGGGTGACATTGCTATATATGCTCTTGTCCACTAACTTTGTTTTATAGGATTTTTCTAACCCTTCTTTGTAGCTTGTCACTATCCTTGCTTAATTGATGCCTCAAGCAAGGGGGAGCTCATATCAAGGGGGAGAATTTGCAAGATTTCTAGTCATTACATTTGCGATCGTTGACTCACTTAAATTGCATTCATAGAACGTCTTGCAAGTAATGAACTTTGGAATCTCGAAGATAAGCATTTTATTATGCATGAAGTTGGTTAACCTATGTTGATTGAAGACTTCACTAGGATGACGCAAGCTCAATATCTTTAGATGATGGGTCTACGGTTTGGATTCTCGCCTCTCAACCGACGACTACAAGGGACGACTAGCTTTTTGTATGCAAGCTCTTTCAAAGTCGATCATTCTTTTCTACAAATGAAGACTACCTTTCGGATGCAAACTCTCGTGACGTCAATTCTTCTCTTCTTTAAATGACGAGTTATCGATGATTACCACTTTGGATGTGTGCTCTCTCGACGTTGATTCTTCTCTTCTTCAAAGACAATGACTACCTTTTTGATTTGACAAAAGGGGGAGAAGTAAGTGTAAACGAGTAACTTATACATTTTAATATACGTTGCGGTTTACTTGTTTGTCATCATCAAAAAAGGGGAGATTGTTAGTGCAAACATTACGATGTTTTGTTGATATAATCTCTTTGTGTTTTGTTGATGACAAACGTATAATTCGCAATAAATTATATAAAATGTTAAGGTACTCGTAATCACTCAAGAATACATTTGTATACTTCTCTCGACATCTCCAAGATCGCATTCGGCATGAATCACTCAAGGTATAAATAAACATGTCATTAACCTAACTAAGTGATCAAGGATTAATATTTTCTTAAAACTCACATTTAATCAAATGTGACAAAAGATTTTAATAAAATTTATTTTTAAGAAAATGTTTTATTAAAAAGAAAATGGAAATTTGAATTTGGAATATTCCAAAGAATATTCTCTAAGGCATATTCCAAAGAATATTTTTTAATTTGAATTTGGCATATTACATATGCCAAAGGAATATCCTTTGAAGGTATAAACTACCCCAGATGGCATATCCCCACTAAAGGACAAAAATGCACGGTCTCCAAGAAGGAGGTTCCTTATTGATAAGGAACCGCGGGTGTTTTTGACCGTTGCACTCTTTCCCTATAAATAGTGGATCATTTCCAGCTTTTCTTTCAATTTTTTTTGCACAGTTTCTTCAAAAACATCTTAAAACTCCTTGATTAGTTAGTTTTGATTAATCTTGTTTAAGATGTGATTCTATCCTCAATCCTCTCATCCTCTCAAGTGCAAAGAGACGAACACTTTCATTACCATGAAGTGTTGGGTTCATAACATGATGAAGATCTCTCCTTCTAGATCAAGTCATTGTTTTCCTACTATGTATATATAGAAGATCCAAGTGTTGGGTTCACTTGGATGTGTTTGTAAGGGTAGAAGATCTAATTGATGGGTATCCTTGGATTAGGTGTTAGTTGTGTAGATCCAACTTTGTTAATACTTGGATATAGTGTTAGAGTCATAGATCTAGGTGTTGTGTGCTTAGATCTATATGGTTTATGTGTTTATGCCATAAAACACAAGGTTTGTTATGTTGGGCCATAAAACATAATTAGTGTGAAGATCGGTGTAGATGGGTGTAGATTGGTCCTACCTAAGATTAGGACTCGACATACCGCCTTGTGTCAGAAAATAGTGAAGTAGGCGAAGTTGTGTAGATTGGTCCTACCTAAGATTAGGACTCGACTTTTAGCTTAGAGTCGGAAATTGGATAAGCGACGTTGTGTATGGTTTCTCCACCTTAAGGAGTTTGTTGACTAGTGAAGTAACTCTCGAGTAAGGTGTACTCGAGGAGTGGAGTAGGGCGAAGAGGAGGTTCGTGACCGAACCACTATAAATCATCCTGTCGGTACTTTCCTTTACATTTATGTCTTTACTCTTATTGATGCATTTATATGTTGTTGTATGTTGTGTGCATATCATAATCTAAACATCTAAGTTGCGGAAAAGCTATGGCTTAGTACGTGTGTGCTTCATGTTTAGATTATGGTCAAGTGTACATCACTTAGTCTAAACATCCTAGTTGCAGAAAAGCTTATGCTTTGTACGTGTGTGTTTATTGTTTAGACTATTGCTTGATGTACTCTTGATTTGATGTGCTTGCGTGTTTTCTTACTTATAGTATTTATCTTTCAATCAAACACGTCTCATATCTAGTTAAGCTTGATCGAGAATTTGATACCAAGGATTGTTTAAGATCAACATGTAATAAATAGCCTAGTTCACTATCGACGGTTCCTTAAAGGGACACGCGGTTCTTTAGTGATAACGAACTACGGACATGTTTAAAGAACCGCGCACAGTGAGTTATGCGAAATGTTTTGAAAAAGTAACTAGAAACTATTCAACCCCCCTTCTAGTTTCTACAGATAATATGGTTGAAATTAAACTTCTAGAATATATCATATTTGATAATCTGGTTGAAACTAAAATCAAAATCTTTTTATTTGTGTAATGAAAGCTGTTTTCAATTCATTTTGAAGAACCCAATCATCTCAAGGCCAAGAAGTGAAACATCGGATTCCCGACTGAAAAAACAAGAGCATGTGCATAAAAATGACAAAGATGCACATCATGTTTGCAACAAAAATGTTGATGACTAAGATCAACATTTGGATATGAAATGGCAATGTATTAGTTTAACTTTGTAATGCTACTCAATATTTATCATTTTTTTAATATGAAAACGGCAAAACATCTATAGATGTAATTTTTGGATAATATGATTATTTTAATAATTCCTAAAGCATAGTTTTACCCTTTCTGAGTATTATATATGATAATACCCGTAACTCTTTAATTATGACATATAGATAATGCAGTATCATATTTGATACTCAAATAAAAAAGTTCGACACACTGAAAAAACGTTCGGTTGAATTCAAGATTAAGACATGTAGTTTGTTGGATTCATGATTAAACACTTGTTCTATAAATAAAAAGAGTACTTTTGTGAGTATCATATTTGATAATGCATTATCATATATGATACTGAAATAAAAAGTTTGACAGATTTAACAAGAGGTCTTTTGACTTCGTGATTAAAACAAAGAGTCTGCTGAATCAATGATCAAACATTTATTCAGATATAAAAAAGAGTGCTTTTTAAGACTATAAAATTGATGATTAAACACTTGTTTAAATAGAATGTAACCAATCATGATTAAAACATTTATTCATAATCAACAATATCCAAAAACAAAAAGAGTCTACTGAATTCAAAATTTAAAACAAAACATTGTTATTATTAGAACTACTATTCTTCATCTTCAATCACATCTTCTTCATTTTCAACCAGATATACTTTTTTCTTTTAACACTTCCTCCTGAGCCATGACGGCGACTTCGTCTTATCCTTACACATATGCGTGCACGTCCTCATAATTTGCTCCAACCGGGTAATTGCAGCATCCATATCTGTTTATTGTTGTGTTCGCACAGTCTGCATTATTAGAAGAGAGGAAAGAACATATTAGACACCATTTTATCAAAAACTGAATTACGTATCAGATAATATAAAAATGCACAATAGGTCAAAAGTGAAAAAAAATCATGTACAATATCAAAGTCTGGTTTTTTCTTGTAGTTTGTCGAAAAACATCATATATGATACCTTATATATCATATTTGATAAGCCTATTATAAATCATATGTCATATAACTATCAAGTATGATAAATGAGGTATCATATATAATACATCAAACTTAATTCAACTTACATCAGCAACATAATTAAAATACCTCACACTAAAATAAACTTATTTATAACTCGCACATATAAAACATGATAATAAGCAACAAACATATTCGATTAAGATATTGAGACTTATCAAACATATTGATTCTCAACTCTAAGTCACATGCTACTTACCATATCCATCCATAGTCACTTTTGAGTTTTATGCCCAATCTATATGCAATATTACATATGATAGAAGGATATTTTGTGTAAATTAGTCATAAAGTCTAATTTTTTCTTGTGGTTTGTCAGAAACATGATTCTCAACTGTGCAGCGTTCATTCCGGATAAGCTATCAAGGTTAGACATCATTCTTTTATTTTATGTTTAATAACTTTAACGTTTATATTACTAGTAGACATAGATAATCAAAAGCTCCCCCTTTTAGTTACCAAAAACGATAAGTCCACCCTAAACCGTGATCAATTCGAATTGAATAGAGTACGAACAACACTCAACACAAGAAACACAAATATACAACAAGAAAGTGTCATATTAAAGAGGCTAATTCCAAAATCAATGATAATAAAATAAATCTATATCGATTCTTCATTGAAACCGAATTAATAAAGTTTGGAAACTTTATAAAAGAAGCGAGATCCACTTCTGGTAGATCTCTGCCCACTCCAAGCTGGATTTTGTTAGACTCGAACCAAAAAAGTTTTAGATCTTTTTTATCATATTTCTTAAGGTTGTTTAATGATCAATCGGGTGAGATTTGGCTAAAATAATACAACATCTATCTCAAATTTTTATATTACTATTCAATTAGCTTTTGCAGCTTTTGTTTATCAAAATTTTATTATCTACAGTTTCATCAAAACTCAACAATTCATAGAATCCAATAAATAAACTACAAATATGTTTGAAAAACTAAATATCCCGGTCTATTGATCTGATATCACAATTAATTTTTGATGTTATGGGCCTATTGTCGCATCTAGTGGACGTCAAACAAAACTCGTATTTGGTATGACAATTTTTGTTTCAACATAATCTCAAATAGACAGCTTCAAGCTTGTGTTAATGAATTTAAGTTATGTTCTAATTTTTTCAATGGAGGATATTTTAGTCATTTAAAAGAATAATATAGTCATTTTAAGGTAATATTAGTATAGTCGGAACAAATTTGAAAGTATAATAGTAAAGTCACAAGATTAAATAGTAAGTGTTTAAAGTCGGCACATATAAATAACTACGATAATATTGTATAGTTTTTACCCTTAAAAGAAAGTACATGACTATTTTAACAAAAAAATAGTTGACCACTTTAAAGATCAACCTCTTTGATTTTGATCATTCTTGTTAGAGGTGGCAAAATGGGCGGGCGGACGGGCACGGGCGGCGGGCTAAACGGGCAACGGGCTAAACGGGCGGCGGGCTAAACGGGCGCGGGCTAAACGGGCACGGGCGAAACGGGCGGGCAAAACGGGCGGGCTAAACAGGCGCAAGCTAAAAAAAGGAAAAAAACATATAAAAACCTATAAATACAAAATAAAAATACTTGTTTGAAAGGCGGGATAAAAAATTTAATAAAAAATATTCGTCGAGTATACTAATTTGTATTTTACAAGTGCGCCCGTTAAGCCCATTTAGTTTCTTACATATGCGCCCGTTTAGCCCATTCATTATAAAGAATGGGCAAAAAGTGCCCCATCCTTTTTTGAAAATGGGCAAAAAGTGCCCATATATATCAAAATGGGCAAGATTTGCCACCTCTAATTCTTGTACTTGGCGTTTTTAACATACTAAAAAGAAAACTTGTCAAGATAGTAAAAAGCTTTTGATATCTTTATTTATTGTGAATGATAATCTTTTTGTCTCAAAATTATTATTCTTTCCGTTTTATAATTATATTTTATCGACAAAAAACACGCAGTTTAATAACAACATCACTTTTTAGTTTTTTTTTTTTTCACTTTTTATACAAAGACAATTTTACCTTTAACCAATTAATTTTACAACTTCTTTATTGTTTGTAATACGTAATACTTTTAAGTGAGGGTGATGTCGTAAATTTAATCTACATTTTTATCTCTTTTTGGACATGGACTATTAATTTCAGACGTCCGAAAATAATAACATGGATTATAATTTTGAGATGGAGGGAGTATCTTATATTGATGGGTTTGCTTAACAATGCTCACTGGACAAATGTTAATATATATTAAATGAACACAAACTTTTCAAATTAGCGTTAAAATGCGTAAATAAACTCGTAAATTACTATATTTGAACATGATTTTTTTATAAAATTAATGTGTATTTAATGTATTTATATGTTAATTTGGAAAGTTTATGTCAATTTAATACACACTAACCTTTATCAAGTGAGCATTAGTTTTTCGAGTTTTTTTCTTTTAATTTCAGTTTTAAATACTTTTATTTGTGTTATATAATATATTTGATACAAAATATATAAATTAATTTACTTTAAATCAATTTATACTTTTATACTTTTTATCATTTAAAATTTGCTATAAAATATTAAAATAATAAATTATTCTCTATTATTTACTTACTTTATATAAATTATATTTAGCTTTATAGATAATGTTTTTATGTAACAATGAATACAAAATCTGTCTACCTCTTTCATCCTGTATTTATGTTCTTGTTTCTTTAAAGATTAACAAATATTATTTCCTAAAATCTTAAATTAATAATCCACCACCAATCAATCATACCTACATCTACCAAAGTCTTGAAAGTCTTACTGTCCAGTATATAAACACATAAACTATTACAAACACACATAAACAGTCGGTGCAAAATCATACATACTCTCACCCACGTTCCAAATCTTGATCATGCAAGATTCAATCTTTCCATAACCCCATCACAACCCATTTTTTATAAAACCCTTTTTCAAGGGTTTTCAACCAAGATTCATATTTTTATACAGTTTTCAACTTTTCTGAACCATACCCATTACTCAAAATCCAGTTTTACATAAACCCTTTTAAGGGTTTTCATTAATTATGGGTCAAGAAGGTGCTACTAAAAGAGGCCCCTCTTCTTTATCTTTACCAACTTCTACTGGCGGCGCAAGAACCACCACCGGCCGGTCTATACTCCGCGGCGGCTCCGGCAACCGTCAGATCCATAAGACTTTGAACAATATTAAGATTACTATACTGTGTGGGTTGGTTACTATTCTTGTCTTACGTGGTACTATTGGTTTTGGTTCTGTTTCTGAGAATGATTTGGAGAATCAAGCTATGATTGAAGAGACGAACCGGATCTTGGCTGAGATCCGGTCTGATAAAGATCCGGATGACCCGGAGGATAATGGTGGTCAGGAGGGGTTTAATTTAAGTGTTAATGATACTTATTCGCTTGGCGCGAAGATAGATAACTGGGACGAGGAGAGGAAGATTTGGTTGAGTCAGAATCAGGATTTTCCGAGTGTTGTGAACGGAAAGGCGCGAATATTGCTTGTTACGGGTTCGCCGCCTGGTCCGTGTGATAATGCTATTGGTGATCATTATTTGTTGAAGTCTATTAAGAATAAGATTGATTATTGTAGGATACATGGGATTGAGATTGTGTATAATATGGCGCATTTGGATAAGGAGTTGTCGGGGTATTGGGCAAAGCTGCCTTTGATTAGGAGGTTGATGTTGTCGCATCCGGAAGTGGAGTGGATTTGGTGGATGGATAGTGATGCGTTGTTTACTGATATGGTGTTTGAGTTGCCCTTGGCTAAGTATAAGGATCATAATATGGTGATTCATGGTTATCCGGATTTGTTGTTTAATGAGAAGTCGTGGATTGCTTTGAATACGGGTAGTTTTTTGTTTAGGAATTGTCAGTGGTCGTTGGATTTGCTTGATGTTTGGGCGCCTATGGGGCCGAAAGGGCCTGTTCGTGAAGAGGCTGGGAAGGTTTTGACAGCGAATTTGAAAGGCAGACCGGCTTTTGAAGCTGATGATCAGTCTGCTTTGATATATTTGTTGATTACAAAAGCTGAGTGGATGAGTAAAGTTTTTGTTGAGAATCAATATTTTCTTCACGGGTATTGGGCGGGTTTGGTTGATAGGTATGAGGAAATGATGGAAAAGTATCACCCGGGATTGGGTGATGAAAGATGGCCTTTTGTTACTCATTTTGTGGGGTGTAAGCCTTGTGGGAGTTATGGTGATTATCCGGTTCAAAGGTGTTTGAGTAGTATGGAGAGAGCGTTTAATTTTGCAGATAATCAAGTGTTGAAGTTGTATGGATTTAGGCACAGGGGACTATTGAGTCCTAAGATTAAGAGGATCAGAAACGAGACTGTGACTCCGTTGGAGAATGTAGATCAGTTTGATATTCGGCATTCGGCTCAAGTGACTACTAGCAACTGAACCATCAGGTGATGATGAACTTTAGTGTTCTTTTTTTTATGGGGTTTGAGTTTTGAGCAAGTTATAGTTTAATTTATTTTATTTACACCAGTGTATTTGATTTGGTTCAAAACAATGTAGAATTCTTTTGTTAAAATTTACTATGAATTCTTCTATAGTTGGAGTAATCCAAATGTTTCAATCCAATCATAAACTTTTAATCATTTGCAAAAGTGTAGTATATATTTCCTATTACAACATTCAGTGTTTTAGTTACTGTTGGATGCTATGCCTTGATTGCTAGGGTCGCCTAGAATAGAATGCTTGTTGGATACTATGATCAAACATAGCTACTTAACTATAGTATCTTTATAAGTTTCCCGATTGTGAAATCCCATAGTGGACACTATAGTTTTTTTATCAAGCATGTGCCTTGATCTCTCAAATCTTAGATTTCAGTCAACTATGCACAGACATGATCAATTGACATCATTGAGCATAGCTATGAATTTATAATACATTGCATTTGGATGTCATTTTATCAAAGGATTTACGTACTTTTTCTGACCTTATTGCTAAAAAAGTGCTTGAAAAAGGTCACACGTATAAATCACCATCTCAGCTGCTTTATTACTTGATCACTGGCATTGGTATTCTACCAATATGAGTTTAATTAACGATGTATCAAGTTATAATTTGCAGCCCTAAAACTAATGTCAATATTAGTGAGAAAGTTATGGGTTAGATTGCGTTTAGACAATGCCATGTGAGTTTGTTTTAGATATTTAAGCTAGCAGCTTCATAAAAATGTACAACAAAGGTTGCTGATCTTTGTACACTCTGATGGGTGTTGACCATCCTCCATCTCCATGTGGGTAGCTGCTGATCTAAGAATCTGATTCAGATCATGAACCAAGTACGAGAATCTCAGTCATAATAACAAGATCTAGATCAGATCCATTTATTATTCAGTTTTCCACCTTAATTGTTTTAGCTAATCAAGTCTTACAAAGGTACAATATATTTCTACAAAATAGTTTGTGTGCTATTTACTATTTAACAAATTAAAGACATGAGCCAGTTGCATACAACAAATAAGGTATCATTGCTACATGTTTGCACAGTTGCACTTATAAGTTATAGCAAACCTTTTCTTATTCAACGTTTGTCTTTGTGGTTTGCATTAGTAGTTTTATTGACTTTTTAAATCTATGGTCTCATGTTTAGGCAACGGGTACCCCTATTGGTAGCCCCCTTACCCCACTTAAAAAGTACAAAAAGTACACTATTTGTGTATTTTTTGTCTCCTTGTCTCTTTCTGGACATGGTTTTTATCAGTTTTTGTTCTGTATTTTTGTCTGGTTAACAGTTGTGACTTATTAAACTTTATTTTTTTGATTCCGTATTTTCCGATTCACAGTTTTATAACAAAACCAAAATTATGAAAATAAAAAAATAATAAAAAAATGTAAAATTAGGGAGGGTACATATGGGATTTTGGGGGGGGGGGGGGGGGGGGGGGGGGGGGGGGGGGGGGGGGGTCTTAATAGCCTTGCCCTTAGGCAACTGTTATATATGATATTGGACGTGTTGGTTAAGCAACTTGTCATCATTGTCATATTAGACTGATAAGGCTGGTCACTATGGTGGGTGGTCTACAACCACCACAGAGCATGATTATGCACCAAGACCATATCATAGTACCCAACCACGAGCCAAGGGCGTTTTTTTGCACCAGTTTGGTGGTCTGCACTACCAGACATTTTACTATGTTGTGTGTGTGTTTGCGGGGTATATATTGTGGCTATGTCAAGCTATTTAAAACCTTGATTGTGGCATATGTTCTTATAAAATGGAGTATTTTTGGTTTGGTGGTTTGTTATCATCTTAATTCAGTTTTGAGCTGCAGGATATCTGATTTACTATTCTTACATTCAGTGCCCTCACATGTACAAAAAACAACAGTAGATACAGTATGATAATGCCTGTATTCTAGAAACCTGTCCTAAACTGTAAAGTCTGCAACTAAATCCTCCAAGTACTAAATTATTATTGAGGGGAAAAAGTTAAGACATGTTTTTGTCTTGATTTGTGCAAGTGTTTGTTTTCTTCATTTTCTGTGTTGTCTGTTTCCATTTGAATGGATTTGTTTTTTCATCAATTTCATGAAACTTTTATCCACTCCTCATTGCCACCCCTCAAAAATCATGTAAGTAGGCAACATCCCTTCAACTTTACAGCGTATGCCATCACCGACATTCTATTATAGTGAAATGTTGAAGACTTTCGTTTCATGATGTCTTACCGGAAGTGTCTCTCTACGGGTATCATTGTCTACATCCTACCTTCGCGGCGGGTTTGGGTAAAATATGTTGTTATTGACGATTGAAAGCTTCCATTGATAAAGAACTTGATCACAAGAAGCTAAGTACAAACAGAAGTGAGCTAACTATATATACTAGGACCTAATGACTTGCTGCATTTCATTCTGACTGATCCGAAAATTCTTTTCCTCTACCTAAAACAGTAACTGCTTTGATTTTATTTCCTTTTTAACCTTTTGAATTCGTGTATGACCGGTGGTAATGTCTCCTGCTTAAAACTATCGAGTAGTGATATAGTTGACTATTAGACTGGCTCAAAAAAGTTTAGGAAGAATGCTATATTGGTACTCTTTAAACATAGATTACTTATGTTTAGATTGTATATTGATCTTACTAATCTTTTTTAATCACAAAAGCTATATATATAGTACTGTATTAGTTTTTAAACCCCGTCATTTGATCCTTAATGAATTCAACGGACCAAGATGAGTTTCTTTAAAAATTAAAATTCACTATTTTTTTCATCACCTCTGAGTTCTGACTAAAAAATGCGTACTTGTTAACCCGTTGGGCCAAATGGTGCTATCTATTCAGTCCTATAACTTGTGCCTGTCCATCAGGGTATTATACTAACATCTGTCACTGCTGAGTTTTATTTGTCAATAGGGTTAAGCTAACACAGTCTGCGTGCATTTCTATCACTTTCAAGTGTGACAATGAACGGCATAACCAAAAAGGAGGCTGGAGCTTGATCCTTTGACAAATTTGGAGTTCTGTTTTGATGCTTTCTTTTGTCACGCACCACGCACGTACGTTTTGATACCGTGTCAAGAGCTCCACTTAAACATTCTTAAAGTCAGTTACAGACTCATTGTGAGTTTTTGTTTTGTAGCTAATTATAGTTTCAACATCTTTGCAACATTTTTAAAGCCCGTCTAATTCTGATGGTGATTTAAGATTAACGCTCTCCACCTAGACGGAATGGTAACATTTCCCAAATCTTATAATGAAATTTTGGGAAAGGTTCCTTAGAGGTGTACCGGGTCTTCTTTGCAATGAAAATTAGAACACGTCATGGCTATATACCTTTTTGAAATGGCATTCATCATCTACAACGTAATTGTTCTATAAGAAATCTAATGCAGGTTTTCTGAAAATACCAAGGCCAAAGTGCCAAGAAACAAACACAAATCATTCCTTTTTTTTCTTTCAAATTTCCGTATCAAGAATAAAAGTTACATTATTCTTTGTCAATTTGATTTCTCACCTGATTTCATTATCTGACCTATGACCATCAAACATGTAAGTTAAAATCGCCTTTTGGGCCGAAATGTTGCATGTGTTACTAATAAGCAACTTGTCGAGCTGTATATAGGTGTTTATTTTTATGAATAAACTCATACTTGATGTCAGCCATTTTGGTTTGTTAATGATGGAATGGCGATGAGCTTAGAAATGGAACCATATGAGCTGCCATCTTCCTGGTTCTGTTTGTTGGTTTGAAATGACTGTTGTAGCTGTTTGTGTGATGGTTGTAGGCCATGACTGGCCTTGTTGTCCAATCTCAAAACTTTTTTTTTATATTTCAAAAATTTATATACTTATAACAGTGTCCATGTAACTTTTCCGTGGCGGTCAGTTTAGAGGAAAATATTCTGCAATCAAATGGCCACACTCTTCAGAACGAGTAAACACTCTCCTAAGCCAGTCGCTGAGTTTGTTTGAACATTGTCTTCTTCATAAATATCATTTAGATTGGATGTGTAAGCTAAGTCCGTAAACATTGTCGATTATCAATATTTTCTGCAAGAGGAAGTTGTACAACTTTTAAATCAATGTATGATTTCGTCTAATATGTAACATATTTTTAAGGGTGTAGCATTAGTTTAATAGGTGTGGAGTTTTTGTGTTTAAGTCAATTGAGTCTCGTCTTTATCATTTTGCTTTTAGATAAGTATCTGTTTTTGCAAAACATATGGGGAGAGATTTTGTGGAATAAGAGATCGAGGGCGAGTCTCTCGTCTCACTCCAAGGAGATAGAAGGTCGAGTCTCGAATCGTCTCACTCCAGTGTTATTTCTCTGGGCTAAAAAAGATGCCAGAACTATTATTTGTGTGATGAACAATGACCGATGCCAAAAAATACATGAGGTTAAGTGTTACCGCCAATATACACATGTAAACTTGAACATGGATGTTACCAAACGAAAGTACTATATATTTTAATAGGTAGATGAAGAAAATCTGAACTTTATGGGACGGTGGGTATCTGTTTTAAGAATGTTGGAATGATTATTAGTATAGTATTAAAGTATACATTTACATTTTTTTGTACAAAGCCAGCCTTTGATTAAGCAAATTCTGATAAGTCAACCTTCTTATAATATAGATATAGATTATCTTACAAATGATTAAAAAGCTTAAACAAATCTCATCAATAATATGAATGCATTCCAACTTTTCGGTGGAGAAACGTACAAGATAATTACGTTATTGATTGTTTTAAGTTAAAAAAAAGTATAAAAACAATGTTTGTCCGTATTTTCTCAAAATTAATAGTTTATTTATAAAAATAAATAAATTGAATGTGAATTAAGTTTATCATATTATTTTCACTTGAATGTATTATTACAAACAATAAAAAGGTCGTAAATTAATTGACTAAAAATAAAATTATCATTGTGTAAAAATAAGAAAAAAAAGTTAAAAAATAATCCTTTTATTAAATTACGTGTTTTTTGTTGATGGAATATTAATATAGGACCACTACAAACTTACTAAAAGTTTTGCTTACAAGATTTACAATTATTTAAGTCATTATAAATTTTACTTAATAAAACACAATGAATCTAAAAGTAAACAAAAGAAACTCATAAGTTTTACTTACTCTTTTTCCTACTAAAAAAAGTTATTAAATATTTTACATTTTTTCCTTACTCTTTTTGAATAAGAATGAACTTTTAGTGCCCCTTTATCATTTTTTTTATTAAAAGTAAGAGTTAATAAAAATAATTTTTAGTGACTCTTTTTAATAGATACTGATAAAAAATAATTGCTTAATCTTATCACGGTAAGTTACAAAAATAATTTGATTCCATCATTTTCGGTATATGATTGGCTTTATCATTATTTCATTGTGAAATCATGTTACTATGGATAATTAATTCAAAAAACATATAGATACATAGAAGGATGTAAAGATAACACAAGAGGGAATTGTGATAGCTGGAGACGCGTTTGGACTTGTTCAATTAGTTGGTAGTTAGTTAATTAATTATTGTATTAGATTTTCCATTTCTTAAGACATAACTTCCTACAAACAAGCCACTTTTTATGGAATTTATTTGCTTTATTTTTCATCTAAATTCTTATGTCTTCAAAGATACGCAAGGATCATATGGTAAAAAATATCAAAGAAAATAGCCTTATCTTACTAATGAACATGATGAATCACACTAGTTACTTGAAGATTTTTCATAAGAAAATACATGAACCTCAAGTCTATTTAATAAGATATGTTTGTGAATTTATGTGTTAAAATATTACCCTTTTCCTATTTTAATAGTCTTTTAATAAATATTTTATGATTTATGATATCTTCAATAATTGTGGACATTTTATGTTTAAAAAGATAAATTTACCTTTTGACTATATTAATAGTTTTTTTTATAAGAAATTAATATACGGGTAAAACTAAAAAATTAATTAATTCAGATTTTTTATTTAAGAAACTAGATAATGTTTTGGGACATATTAAAATATTAACGACGACAAAAAAGTGGGATGGAGGGAGTGCCGTTTATAATACGCTGTATTCTGGTAAGTAGTTACACCGTTTCAGGTATGTATTAAACACGAAAAGAATAAATACTGTTAACACGTGTTAACACATGTTTTTTCGTATTTAGTAATTTTGCATGAGACGATTTTGTAAAAGCTTGATCCGCTGTAAAATCTCAATGGTTAAGTAAAAACTCCTACCAAATCAACGCACGAAATTTGAAAAGCTTACAAAACATGTCTTGTAATAATAATCTTGTATTTTCTATAATGGATTATTGGGTCATATTCACATATTAGGAAAGATTTTTCAAATTATATTGTTCCTTGCAATTTACAACTGGATAGACTTCACCACTATGGAAAAAAGATTACAAATTTAATGGCATTAATCTAGTTTATAAATATAACACTTGTATTAACATATACCAAATCAATTATTTATGATAAAAGTCTTCATGTTAATAAAACACACACTACAAGAGTGCACGTCTTTCAGTTTCCTCCTAAACAAACATGCTTCCAACACCAACATTATTTCCTTAAACCTTTGATCATTCAACATTTTGAACCATATTGTTCCTCCTCCATTTCACCACCATATCCGTCGCCACCACGAGCACCGTCGTAATGCCACGAGGAGGAGGACATAACTTATCACCATCCTCCATGATCACATTTCTACTAATCATTGCATTCTGCTCTTTTTTCGCCAATGCAAGGTTCACGCCTTCGGACAACTACCTTATTGACTGTGGATCACCTCAAAACACAATCCTAGACGATGGTCGAACGTTCAAATCTGATCCACAATCTGTGTCCTATTTGTCCACAGAAGAAAACATATTTGCTACCTCAAACACCCTCCCACAAAACACATCTAACCCTTTGTACAAAACCGCGAGAATCTTTGATACTGAATCGGTTTACAAGTTTCTTGTGTTCCAACAAGGCCGGCATTTCCTTCGTCTTTACTTTTATCCTCTCCAACACCCGTCTTATAATCTTACTAACGCGGTTTTTACAGTGAAAACCGCGGATGGATTAGTACTTTTGCATGATTTCTCACCTGCGAATAATGTTGATTCTTATTACAAAGAGTATCTTATTAATGTAGCCTCTAATGATTTTTCACTATGTTTTTCGCCTTTGAAGAAATCTTTTGCTTTTGTTAATGGCATTGAGTTTGTTTCGGCTCCTAATGAGCTTGTTCCTGACTCCGCAGCCACGGTTTCTCCTGTTGGGGTTTTTAATGGGGTGGCGGGTTATGATATGCAAGTTGTGCATAGAGTGAATGTCGGAGGACCAATGGTTAGTCCTAAAAACGACACTTTGTCAAGGACATGGTTGAGTGATAGTGTTGGATATATGAAGTTTCCAAAAGGGGACAAAGTTGTGTCTATTGATCCGAGTTTAGTTGTTTATCCTGCGGGTGGAGCTACACCTTTGATTGCTCCAAATCAGGTGTATTCGTCCGCAGGTTCAATGGCGGAGTCGGGTGTCTCAATCCCAAAGTTTAACCTCACGTGGGAGATGGACGTAGACCCGGGGTTTAATTACTTGGTTAGATTACATTTTTGTGACATACTAAGTGCAAGCTTGAATAGTCTTTACTTCAATGTGTATGTTAATGGTCTTACCGGGGTTTCGGGGCTTGATTTATCAACACTCACTTCAGGTCTCGCTACGGCTTACTACAAAGATTTCGTGGTCAACGCGACAGCGGTCTCCAATGGCATGATACGGGTCCAAGTTGGGCCATCAGGTCTCGAAACCGTGACTCCAAACGCGATTTTAAATGGTTTGGAGATCATGAAAATGAGAAACTCTGCTGGGAGCTTAGATGGCGTGTTCTCATCTAAGAGTCACAATAGTCGTGGTGGACCTCGCACCACGACTATTGTTGAGGCGATTGGTGTTGCCCTTGGAATCATTGTTCTTTTGATTCTCATCGTTAGCCTTATTCGTAGGAAGAATAATGCTAAGGGTTACGACGAAGGTGGAAATAGTTTCACGTCATGGTTTCTTCCCGCTAATGCGAGCTACTGTAGTAGCTTCTTATCGAGTAAAAGCAAGAGCAAAACCGCGTATTCAAGTGTTCTATTTTCGAAAGTCGGATTAGGAAAATCCTTCACATTCAATGAGCTGAAAGACGCAACAAAAAACTTCGATGAAAGTGCGGTAATCGGTGTCGGTGGGTTCGGGAAAGTGTATATCGGCGAGATAGAAAAGGGAAAGAAACTTGCTATTAAACGAGGAAACGCAAAATCATCTCAAGGAATCAATGAATTTTTAACTGAAATTGAATTACTATCGAAGCTTAGACATAGGCATTTAGTGTCACTAATCGGGTACTGTGACGAAAACAGTGAAATGATCCTAGTTTACGAGTACATGGCTAACGGGCATGTCCGTGATCATATCTACGGGTCCAACCTCCCTACTTTGACATGGAGACAACGTCTCGAGATTAGTATTGGTGCAGCTCGTGGGCTTCACTACTTACATACCGGTGGATTATCAGAAGGTATAATCCACCGGGATGTCAAAACTACAAACATTCTCCTAGACGAGAATTTTGTTGCTAAAGTCTCTGACTTCGGTTTATCCAAAACTGGGCCGACCTTGGACCAAACTCATGTTAGTACCGCTGTGAAAGGTAGTTTTGGGTATCTTGACCCTGAATACTTCAGGAGACAACAACTTACTGAAAAATCGGATGTTTACTCATTTGGTGTTGTTCTGTTTGAGATTTTGTGCGCGAGACCGGCTCTTGACCCCACGCTACCTAGAGAGCAAGTAAACTTAGCAGAATGGGCTATGCAGAAACAAAGAAAGGGAGTCATTGAGATGATTGTGGATCCTAAAATCAAGAAAACAATATTCTCCGGATCATTATTGAAATATGTTGAAGCAGCTGAAAAATGTTTAGCAGAATACGGCGTTGATAGACCTTCAATGGGAGATGTTTTATTTAACTTGGAGTCTGCTTTGCAGCTACAAGATGCATCTATGCAGCTCGATCCTCCAGCAGAAGATGATACATGCAAGGCTAAGGCAACGATCATGGAGCCCGAGAAACTAAAGAAGGATGAGGACAAGATTATGGACAGTGATGTTAGTATTCTTATAAATGACGATTCAGGCGTGGTGATGGGGTCTCCAATGTTTAACAAGATCCTAAGTTTTGAAGGAAGATGAATAAAGTTTCAATCTTTTCTGTGTTTGAAGTTGATTCTAGATTTGAATTGATGCAAATCTCAATTTGTTTTGTTAATTTGACTTACTTACTTTCTTTCTTTTCCTTATTTGTGAATGTGTTCTAATGTCATAAGAGAATTCTGAACAGTGGTATGAATCTATCAGCATTAATCTTCATGTATTTGTTCACAGTTTACTTTGCATACGCAGATATGTCATAAACGCGCGAACTCATGACTCCACGGTCATATTATAGGATAAACGTGGAGTTTTAAGTTTCGAGTATCTTGATTATGGTAGCCTGTTTTTTGGTGGTTCAAGTTTGTGAGCAAGATAAAAGTCAGGGGTTCTGATTTTATCATGATTCGCGTGTTTAGTTTTATATAAAGATGTATATAACCATAAAAACGCCAGCCATGGTCCATGAGGCTACCTTTTGTTTGGCCTTGCGCAAAACGGGATTGCAGACACAGTGTATGGCTCGGACAAAAATCAAAATCAGCTCAAAATGATTCCAAATTATCTTAGCTTCATACTGTAATATTTACGCATCTAGTACCACAATATATGTTAAGTTGAATCCAGACTTGAAACCATAATCTTTTAGCTGAGAGGGTCACTTACATACCGTACCACTAGGCGAAAACTTGAGTTCTATGTACGGTTTCAAATACACAATATAGAGAGTAAAAGATATATCCCAATCTAATTAGCTGACCAAAATGCTAATGAAAACATTTACTAAGCCAGGATTGTGAAATGAACATTAATAATGAGGTTTGATGGTAAGCACGTACGGAACATGAGCGTGTTTTAATAATGAAAACATTTACGAGCGATGATAGTAAGACCGTCGACCGGACCGGACTAGAAAACCAGACCGGACTATTTCGGCGCAGTCATCGGTACTAGCAGCAGATCAAAGTGAATATGTTTATAGGGTGATGGACAATTATGGTTTCTTATACAAACAGTTTTATAGTTAATTATCACAAATCACTAGTAACTTAACCAAATAAGCCATAAGCCAAAACTAACATACCCCTATCTCTATGCATTATGCTACGCAAATTAATTTTAAAAAAAGGGTGAGCAAACAAATATGTTCGTTAGATGTGGAACTGGAACTAGATGTTGCTCATGTACGGGTCACCATGAGCCTCGAATCCCCTCTTGTACCCATCCCGACTAACTTACCTTTCTTCTTTCCCCCCTAGCATCCTTCCCATAAATCAAAGTCCTTAGGGTTTTGGACTATTTCGGTCCTCGGTCGGGTACGTCTGGTGTCGATTATGGTTAATAGGACCGGACCGGGACGAAGACCGAACCGAACCGGACCGTTTCAGTCCAGTCCTTGGTATGAAGTTTTGGACTATTTCGATCCTTGGCCAGGTCCAGTCTGGTCCGATCTGACCCAATACTCAGCCCTTATGGTCCTTCCCCGATTCCCTAACGACAATGCAAAGTGTGATCCATTGACAAACTAATGTGTGATTCACTGATGATACAAATTAAAGTGTGATCCAGTTGACGAATCAACTCACGATGCTAAGTGTGAGAAGTGTGATCCATTGACGAATAGTTAAGTAGTGTAACTACAAATAGCCGGTTGAAGACTATTCTAGGAATTACTCCGATCCGAACAAGCACTTATATTGGTATAGTTACTGGAGTATATACTTGAGACTTCATTATATCACGCATACTCATCCCTCACATCGAAGCTGGGTCTCAAACTAAACACCCGGGCCAGGCTAACGTCTGAAATTCCTCGAAGTTCAAAGCACACTAGTCGATTCGAACATCCTTAGTCCTTAGATCTGAACTTTCTCCTCTCATAACAGGTGCAGATTGCATCTACAAACGCCACCCAAGTTCAGCATATAACAATTGATAAAACGTTGATTTAACTAGAATAGCACAATTACACGCGCACCATGCAAATATGCAACATAAGATGTAATTGAGGTTACTTTTCAGAGTCGGCTGTGGGACTAGTCAAGGGCTAAGTGCATAAAATTAATTTATGGAAGTTTGGACTTGAAAAGGCCCAATAAAAATGTAACTATCATCATTACGAATACGAACTAATCACACCTAAATTCATTTTATAATTTTATTTGTATTATAAAATTATGAAACAAAAACATTGAACCGAAAATATAAAGTTTGATCAGTCAAAACTCGAAAAAATAGTAAAAAATAAAATAAAATACGGAGCCTAAAGCTGTAAAAAATAAAATAAAATACGGAGCCTAAAGCTGTCTCCTCTAGTTAATAAAATGATTAAAACTGTCGAAAAAATATGAAACATATACCACAAAGTTTTATAAAAAAATATTTGTAACGTGAAAAATACAAAACAAAACAACATAATCTGTCTTTTTCTATCAATATAGCGGGTACTAAAAAGGATATAGGTTGTAGGGGGTAAAAATAACACCATCCACAATTAATATGACAGTAAGAATGTATGATAAACACCAATCATTTGTCATAAGTTTTTTAAAAAATTAAGAAGCATAAGAAGTAAATGTAATCGTATATTCGAGATGTACGGATCTAAATTACATGCATTTTTATAATTTTAGATGCATTATAATGCATCATAATATGTTTTCTATCTTTTAATTAGATGCATATACACATATTGGATGCATTTCATGATTTCTGGTAATGCTCAAATTGAGTATATTTTTATATGCGTTATACATGCTTTTACATGGTCGATTTGGTTAATAAAAAAACTTTTATTACTATTGTGCAAAGTTGAATTTATGTGTTTGTAGCTAGCCAAGACAAAGAAACGTGACGAAAAGAACAAAAGATGAAAGAAAAGAGAGACTACGAAGAGATCAAGAGAAGTGAAGACATTAAGGTGCGTTTGGTTCGTGATTTTGAAATTTTGGAATTCTAAATTCTAGTAAATTTAAATTCTTGAAAATTAAAAATTTCAGAATCTAAAATGTCTATGCATGTTTGGTTGGCAAAAATTTATAATGGTTTAGGGTTGACATAATTAACACGATTAAATAATTTTTATATAAATTTTAAAAATTTTCTATTTAAACGAGTTAAAACATAATTTTCACTTATTATATAAATTTTATAAAAAAAATTATATAAATTTTATTTTTCCGTTTATACGAGTAAAAACCGAATAAGTATGTTTTATAAATTATTTTAAATTTTCTATTTAAATGAATAAAAATTGAAATTTTCATTTTTTATATAAACTTTATAAAAAGTTATATATTTTTTTATATAAATTATATTTTTTCTATTTAAACGAATAAAACCCAATATATACATTTTTAAATAATTTTTTTGAAATTTATACATTTTCTATTTAAACGATTAAAATTAGATTTTTCACTTTTTATATTAATTTTATAAAAAAAGTTTATATAAACTATATATATTTTTATATAAATTTTTTTATATTTAAAGGAGTAAAAACCAAATAAACAAATTTTATATAAATTTATACAAATTTTATATATATAAACAAGTAAATACCTGAATAAAAACCAATAGAAAAAAGTTTATAAATGATACTTTTCAAGTAAATGAATTTTTTTTACGTTTTGGGACAATGTTAATTTCCCTCTTTTTGGCAATTTGGTGAAATTTTTAATTCTTTTATTTGTCATACCAAACACAATACTTGGGGGAAATTAAAATTTAAATGCCATGAATATTCTCCAATTTCCTCCAGAGTATTGATTAGGATGCCTAATTGTATTATGTGTCATCAATATGTTAGAGACAGTAGCGGGCCCTACTTCTTTACAAACAAATAATATATGATCACATCTATTATGCACATAATTAGGTTTCTCAATCATTTTATTTTCCTCCAACCAAAAGCCCCCTAAAAGATTCATTTGGGTGTTGGGAGGAGTGTTATTATGACGATTAAAGATATATTAGTGAACCTGAGTGAAAGATATGAAAATGGGACGTAAAAACGAAAGATATTAAAGAAGAAAATAAAACTCGTCAGGAGCATCCTATCATTAAGGGGCCGCAACCTGTTGGTTGTATGACTTAAAGGAGCCTATCAACATAGAGGAGGAGCCGACGGACGCTCAATCAGTTGTTCTGAAAAACATGCCATTAAGAGCATAACAAGTAGGAAATCATGGGAGTCCGATCATTTCCCTCCCTTAACTCTCATGATATTTTTCGTGGAAAACAAGTGGTTCTGGTCTATATATTGTACCTTAGGGTATTTGTTTTAAGTTTTCCATCAAATAGAAGAATTCTAACCCTTGACAAACGTTAGAACGCCATTAAAATATCTCACAAGGCTTTTGATAACATCAAATGGTTAAATATTGTTACCTTAAGATCATTCCAGTTCTACTCAATTTAGTTCTAATTAACACACAATATTGAAATCTTTTGTATATTTTATGTTTTGCACGTAAAATTGAGCAACTAACGGAGAACTAGGGTATATGGTGGAATTTGACAAGAAAAAGGCGTCAAGCACAATAATTCAAAAGCATCTACGGCGTAGATGGGTTCCAGACCTACGCCGTAGATACCGATGTCAGTGTAGACGCTTGTTCCCCATACACCATAGATCACGCGTGGCCAAAAATGAGTTACTAAAATGAAGACCTACGTCATAGGCCCTTGTCCACTGTACGCCTTAGGAAAATCGATTCAAGAAGTAAAATTAGCATTTGAAGCCTACAGCGTGGGAGATGTCAAAGCCTCCACCTTAGATAATGAAATTGATGGCTTTTTAGTATTTTCGCCATAACTTGTTCTTACAAGCTTGTTATTGAGTGATTCAAGAGGCCATGGATAGAGGAGAGAAAAATCTAAAACTTTTGTGCTTTAGCGAAGCTTGGGTCATAACCGAAGAGCTTCGAAACTGCAAATTATTGTTGTTATGTTGCTTACCTACGATGTAGACCATAAATCACCTACGACGAATGTGATCCATCCACACGTAGATCCTAAATAGCCTACAGAGTAGATGATCCAAAGCCTATAAAAAGAAGCCAAATTGAGCCATTTTCTCTTGAGACGACTAGAGGGTCATCGTTGGAGTTTTCCAGCCATCACCATCACTTATCAAGGGAGAATTCATCATGAATCATCATTTGTAATAGTGTTTCATTAAATAACGGTATCAAACACTATGTCCAATTTAGTTCATCTTTTATTCATATCTGCTTGTTTAGTTTACATTATGATTAACTAACTATTTCATCTGTTAGCCTTGTGTTGATTCAATTATTTTTCTACTGATTATTCCTAGTTTATATTATTAACTTTTTAGAATATTCATATGCCTGTTATGTAACCCTTATGTTTGGGTAGTACTGCCTTATTATAAGATTTCCCTTGGCCTATACGGGATGTATAAGAACTGTCCGTTAGTAATTTCAGGAAGGTATTTACGAGGAACATGTTGGCGACTTTTCTAAGTGTAGGGCTTTAACGATCACCGCCTTTAATAAGTTTTTTACTTAAAAAAATGCAAGAAGCCTTGTGGGAATGTTAGAATAATGAGGTCATATGGGTAGTTGTGGTTTTATCACTGTTAACTTTATACTTGGCTAGTTTTCGAAAAGCGGTAGCTAAGATGTAGAAGACATAAGACAAGGTTATAAACAGATAGGCTTGTTGAATTGGTGACCACTAAATAGTTAAACATTAGGTTATTAGTAATTTATGTAGTATGCTTCTTGAGTTCCTACCTGTAATAGTTCGGAGTCAAGCCATGTTTAACATGCACATATCATATATTTTAAGTTTAATCTGATACACGGGTAACCGTAATTGCACTAGGAAATATCATTTGATATTAATAAAGGATTAACTAGGATAACACTATTTCTCCTATTTATAAGAACATTTTTTCAGTCAGTTTAATTTATTGTATTTCTCTTTATCCACTGTTTTGATTATGTAACACTTAAACTCATATCTTTACCTTTACCTTATACTTAGTTTTCTTGGACGACCTTAGATAATTTACCAACTTATACTTAATACGACCGGGTTCTCTACCCATTAGTGCGTTGTCAGTGAATAAATTATTATAAATTTTAAACTTGATAAAAATATAGTAAAAATAAAATACGAATCAACTTTATCACCCTACCATTTTCTTGAAGAAGAGGAGGAACGGATTTACAAGTGTTGGTTGTTGAATTTATGTGGTTTGGGGTTATTGTTCGACTGGAAGCTTATAATTGCTTTAAGTCCTCTTCTAGTTTTTCATTTGAATATATACTTTGGTAACTTTATTACTTATGCTTTTCATGTTGACTTACTATTATTGTGTTATAATGAAGAATGATGAAACAAGTTTGGATATGATTAGTGTTAGTTTTGTGTGATAATTATGGAGTAGTGTTTTATGCTTGCATGAATGAAATGGATTTATAATCGACAGTTTAGAACTATGATCATGATAATTTTTTTTGCTAAGACTGTTAAAATAATAACTTGTCTTAATAATCTGTTAAAAAAATAGGAGGTAATTAATAAAAATTTAGTGGTTAAATTTTAAATAATATGGATGGAGTTAACTGAACCTTAGAGAGAAACGTGTAATGAAGAGTATAATCTCCTCATTTGGTCGCACGGGGTGTCACGTCATCTAACATTCCCATTTCAAAAAACCTCTTATCATAAGAAACTCCACATTCTCATTTGGGACCCACGACAATTTATTTTATTTTATTTTTCATCATTTTCAAATAAATAAATTCATTTTATAAAAATAAAAATACGAACTACAATACAGAATTTAAATACGATACAATACGATACGAAAATGACAAGCGATAATATAAAAATAATACATAAAAGTTAATATGTTCTTGGATCCGAATAAGATATCTCCCGAAATTCCGACATGAAAAACTCATATTGAGCCTCTTCTTGCCTCATTCTCTTCTCCAACTCTTTTTCAGACCTATCTTCTTCTTCTAAGGTCTTTCGTAATGCTTCTTCTTCAAGAAGTTCTTGTTCCTTAATAAGATGAAATTCATCAGGTTCCTCGTATTCACTAGGGCTCTGGATCCTCCATAATAGGAAATGATGATCCACCTACCTGGTTCGGGTAAGGTTGTGGGGGATTAATTCAGGTAGTTTTTTAGGTGTCGATGGGTTGCTTCGAGTAGCTTTTCGTTTTTTCGTTTGGTGATTTCGAAAGTGTTTTTTTGGGACATGTTTGAGTCTAGGTTTTTATGTGAGAAAACGAAAGCAAGTTAAAGGGGTATTTATAGAGAAATTTCAAATTAAAATACGAAAATTCAAGTTACAATACGAAAATTTAAATTACAATAGAAAAAATCAAATTGCACTATAGAAATTTAAATTACACTATGGAAATTCAAATTAAAATATGGAAATTAAACTAATTGTATTTTTTGTTTAGCCAAACAAATTTGTCTTTCTATTTTAGCCGCTTTTTGAAAAGATATTATGCATCTCATAATCTTTGTTAGATTCATCATTCAAAAAACTGTTGATCAAATCACGACTCTCTTTTAGAATATCATTGAATTGTGCCTATGCTTTCTGCATATCATCTTTTGTAACAGATGCATTTCAAATTGGATTGCTAAATCTATAATTGTTTTCTGTTGAGCGTTGTATTTCTTAATCAATTTATCAACCAAGGTGTTGATTTGATCAATAGTATGTGGAAGTGAAAAACCGTAATTTTTTTTGGTTTGGAATGAAGTTTGAGTTTTAAGGTAAGATATGGTATTATTTATAGAATGAGGGTATATAATTTTTTTAAAAACAATTAAAATTGTATATACAATTACCCTAAAATTAATATATAATTTAAATTTTTATATAAAATCACATACATAATTATAGTTGTTCTAACAATTGCAAAATATTATACACAATAAATTTTCATGCATATAAAATTAAAAAAAAATTGATTTATTTTTAAACTCCGTACATGTAATTAACTTATAACTAGTTTCATATTTTTAAATATCATTAGGAGTGACGTTTCAATCCAACTCATGAAAATCTTTTCGGTTGTAGTTCAATCCTTTGATCCTATATCCTGGTATCCCTCAGTCGCTTTTTTCGGTTTATACCAAACAAAACTTGGTTTGTTACATGGCTAGGCGTTTTAAGACAAGAAGTTCTTATTGTTGGGTCTCAATAAAAATCACTAGTTTCACAACAAGGAATGAAGGCAAATTAGTAACCCTTACGTTTCCTATATAAAGAAAGGACAACTATCTATAACAACGGGCTACCTATAAATCTCTAAAAGAAATATAAATTGACATATGTCGTAAGTCTTATAGCAACTTATATTATAATTGAATGCAATGCATGAAGCTGTTTTAAATAAAGATGTCATTTGTATGGTATAATCAGCTGATTGTTATTGTTATTACTATGTCGTTTTATAATAAATGTTTACTTATATTTTTTTTTAAATTTTTTTTTATCTAACTTTGACAATAAATATCTTTATTTTTCTTATATAATACGTTAAAATACATTTAAAAATTGAGTCTATTCATGTATCGTTTGTCTAAGTACTATGAGAATTGCTAGAAACACAAAAAAACTTCCACAAAAACTTTTACAAAATGAGTTGTTATGTAAGTATTAGCATACTCAAATTCACTTTTGATTTCTCTTTTATACATGCATCCACAAATAAAATGACACATCATTTTGTAAAAGTTTTTGTCAAAACTTATTTGTGGGTCTAACATTTCTCAAGTATTAGAATAAATTTCATGTTTGGTCCATGTGGTTTGCACCAAACATCAACATTCGTCCCTATCTCAAACTAAAATACAAGGATCATCCCTACTTTTGAAACTATCAACACATTTGGTCCCTATTTTGGATGAGAGTTAGTTTTGGCTGTTAACTTTTGGGCGTATGGGGGTATTTTGGACCTTTACTTTTTTTTTTATTATTTTTAATGGTTTTCGTCGGCAGCTGTCTTCCACTATCATCTCCCACCTACACATGAGATAAAAAAAACCGCCCCTCACTATATTCAACCATTGTTTTTCACAAAACCAGAAACATCTCTTTAAAGTAACCCACCGCAATGACCAAGTTGATCCAAAACCCCAATCTCAGATCCACAATCCTAAATTCACCACATATCTAATCAATTAACCAAACTACTAATCCTAAATTCACCACATATCTTATCAGTTAATCAAACTACTTTTCATATGATTAAGTTTGCACCCAAGACCATATCTTGCTCTGGGGCCGAGGAAATGGTGAGATCCATGAGTTTGCGGCTGAGGAAAAAACTCATCCCAGAGTAAAGGAGATTAATGAGATGATTGATGAGATCTTAAGCCGGTTGAGGATGGCAGGACATGTTATGAGTAGGAATGAAGTGTTTTTTTGATGTTGAAGACGAGGAGAAAGATAAAGCACTGTCTTATCATAGTGAAAAAATGGTTGTTGCTTTTGCTCTTATTTTTACTTTCAAGGTCTATCACACAACTATCCACATATCTGGTTGGTGGTGGTCTCATATGGTTTTTGCCAACCACCATTATTTTCTCTTTTATTTATTGCATTCGGTTGTACCTTGAGAAGTGACGGGACCCCTCACCGAGTTTCCCCACTGAGGAGATTGAGCTAGGCTACTACTGTTGTTGCTGGTTTGGAGCGGGAATGAAGGAAGGGAGTTCGGATACTTACCAGCCATAGAAGAAGATGATGTCATAAGATGCTCAGTGTATGCACTTCCATTACTAGAAGTAGGGGTTTACGAGCATTCATGTTTTGCTGTTGCTGCTTTTGAAGCTAAAGGATTTGTTGTTGGTGATGTTATTGTTGTTGTTGATGCTGTTGCCGGAATTGTGCATGTAAATGATGAGAAGACTGAGCAGCTACAACAGAAGTTGGGATTGGAAATCGAGACGAGCGATTGCTTGTACCAAGGTTTATGTTTCTTGAAGAGCTATCAACCACAAAAGCCCCAGAAATGGAACCTGTTATAATAGATGATGATGTTTTTTTTGAGTCGGTGGGTTTTGTTTTTGGATAAGATACAAGTGGGTGGTTAAGTGGGTTTTGTTCAATCTTCTTCCTCTTTTATTAGTCCTTTATGCAGTTCTTGTTTCTTTTTAAAGTTTATGAATCTATTGTGTGATGTTTGTGTGGGTTAGTTGATGTGTGAATTTTTTATTTTGGAAGTGAAGATGATAATTTGATTGGATATGAGAAAGAATAGATATAGTTTTGATGATAGTGATGCAACCCACATGTATGGTTTTTATGATAGTGATGAAAGGGTGAGTTGTTTGTATTAAATGAAGAAAAAACAATGAAAGGGCAATATTACCCTTTCACATACATAACTTAACATTAAAACTTAACACCCATCTAAAATAGGGACCAAATGTGTTGATAGTTTCAAAAATAGGAATAATCCTTGAATTTAGTTTAAGATAGGGACGAATGTTGATGTTTGGTGCAAACCACAAGGACGAATTAAATTTTTTTCCAAGTATTATATAACCATGGTAGTTTTTATGGGCTTTTTATACAAGAAGCCCTCTATTAGTAATGATGGGAAAGAAACGAGTCTTTTCTACGCCAGCCAAAACCTACAACTAACACATCAACCTCTTTGCATCATCAAGCAACCCAACAATTAAAACCTCTTTTTTTTATTAAAGTTTATATTTAATTTTTGCATAGTGAAGCGTTTTCAAGAACAAAATCAGGCAACTCTGAGTTAGATAAAATATACGAGTACTATTTGCAACTTACTGAAGCGTTTGTAAAATAAAAATTATAAAATCTAGAACCAAACCGAATACGGTCACTTTGGTTTCCATCAGACCGGTTTGGTTCGGTTTTTGGTAAGATGTTTGGCTTCTTTTTAAAGTTTTGGTGATAGCAACATTGTTTTGAAGACACATAATAGAGTATTTAATGATTTAAAATTATATAGTCAATTGAAATTTCAAAAAAAAATAGTATCACAAACGACTCCATCATCATAGGGGTTAGTTAGCACGGTTAGTGGCCTGTCCATCACTCCATATTATCTAAAACACCAAACATTCTCCATATTAACACCACTTCTCAACACCATTCTTTGATCGCCACCGTAACCTAAATCCTCATTTCGGATGGAATCGACAATCAAAATCATCCGAAAATCGATCCATGCATTCCTCCAACACTACAGTTACTTCACAACTATCTCCATATTATCTCTTCCATTTTCCATTTCACTTCTCTTATCCGCCACCTTTCTTTCAAACACCTATTCCCATTCCATCCATTCGCGACTCTGTACCCTTTTTGACGCTGCTGGATTCCCTCCGGAATCCGAATTCTTTTCCTTTTTAAGCATTAAACTCTCCCAAACCATCAGTTCTTCAATTCTAGTCCTACCCTTTACACTATCATTCCTACTAATCACAAAAGCATTCATTATCCAATTTCTAAACACCAACTGTAAAAACACGCCTTCAATTATTGGAATCTTTGATTCCATACTCGAAACACAAATGTGGAACACATTAGTAATCATTTCAGCCAACGCAACATGCTTTTGGGTCCTTTTTATCGCGTTCACATTCTTAGAAAACTTGCATATTTCGTCATTACTCTTTACTATAACTGGTGGAATCGGGTATTCCATAATTGTAGCGAATACATTGATTATATGCAATCTTGCATTAATCTTGTCCGGACTGGAATCAAGTGGTGGAGTTATATCAATTCTCAAAGCTTGTGTGATGCTTAGAGGGAGAACTTCTATTGCTTTAGGATTATCTTTGCCCGTTAATATGGCGTTGGCTGGTATGGAAGCATTATTCCATTTTCGTGTGATCGAGAATTATTACAATTCGGGTATGGATAGACCAACTTCAATAATGGTGCTAGAGGGGTTATTCATTGGTTATTTGTACTCTATCTTGATCACACTTGATACTATCATTTGGTGTGTGTTTTTCAAGAGCTGCAAGATAGTTTATCATCAAAATATTGTTGATGAAGAAAAAGGTTTAATCAATGAAGATGACGATGAAAGAAATGGTTTTGCGTAAATCTTTCTTGAATTTTTGTTTTTTTTTGGCGATTGGGGTTTTCCTTTTCTTTTTAGATTGAAATCACAGGCTGAGAATGGGTTTATAAACTCTCCTCTGGATTTAGATTCAGTATATACTTACAAAACTGAATATAAAACAATGTACAAGTTTTTCGATGAAATACCGAATACTTGTTTATACTACCATAATATGTTTTGAGTAATGTTATTTACACCTATACAATGAGTGTCACTCAAATTTGGTGCCAAAGGGAAAAATGAGTGTCACTTATTAATAAAGTGGTTTTGACATCACATTTTTTTTGGCATCACATTTTTTGCGATAATAGTTGAGGCCCAAAATGTGATGAAAAAGTATGTTTAATTTATTTTTTAAACATTTATTATAAAAAACATATATTTTATTCATCTATATAAATAAAAATGGAAAAAAAACTCTCAAGTTAAAGCCAACTTAATTGGTCAAGTTCTACGATCACAACAAAATAAATGCATGTGAGACTCTGCATTTCATTAAAAGAAAAACTTTTAAACATTTATTTAGATACTGATTGGCCAACATTGTAAAACCCGCATATAAATGCCATGAACAGTACATTACGTAAACATACGAACCAATTAAAACTTTTCATTTATGTCATAAACACGTGTCACGAATATTAAATTCAGAAACTACGTACGTGTTAGTGCACGATAATTATTAAGTACGTGATAATACATGATAATTATTAAGTATATAATTATAATCACGAACATACGATCACGAACATTTACGAACATGATAATTATTACGAATAATAATTATATCACGACTATTAGAACACGATATATGTACATAGTATTTATAACACAAACATTTAACATGAACTAGAACGAATTATAAACACGAACGAACACGTAAACTAATAAACATGGAAAAAGCCCGGGAAGCCCTTTGGGCTTATGGTTGCTGCGGACACAAGGAGACAAGAGGGGGCCCAAGCCCATTATTTTGGTTAACTAAGAAAAGTAAAACACAGAGTTTTCATTCATAGAATTTTTACAAAAAAAATAAAACCCTAGCTTTCTTGTCTCTCTCTTGCCGCTGGATACAAGGACACCAAAGGAAGTGTTTGGTTGATTTTGATTGTTGATTTTAGGGTTGATTGTCTCCGTGTTCTTAGTTTTTTTTCCAAGCATGTGTTCGGTATCATAAAAACCTTCATCATTTATTTTTATTATCTTTTAAATATATTCATGTGACTAATGATAATAACATAATTAAAAACATGTAAAAAATCCAAGAAATATGAATTGTGGGGGTTTTGGTTCGGCCGTCACCGAACCGAGAGCCACCAAGCTCTCGGCTTGGTTTGTTTCGCACCAACAGCCGAGACCAAGAGGTCTCGGTGTGTCCTTGGTCGTTCAGCCGCAAGAACAGGGGACCCCGACGCATGTCGGAGTGTTGTTTGGTTTATTTTGGGTCTCGGCGCAGCAACAGCAGCACCACCGGCTTAAGCCGGTGGCTGTTGTGGTTCGAGCAGGGGGAAAACACAGCCAACAGTGGCAACCACCGGCTTCAGCCGGTGGTGTGTTTGGTTCGACAGCGGCAAGCCGAGCCACGGCAGTGGCAACCGGCTAGATCAGGATAGCCACTGTCGGGCTGTATTGGTTCGGTTTATGTTTCAGTTCATATTGAAACACGGGTTCGGGCACGAGATTATTTTTACAAGGAAACATTAAATTAATTAAACGTGACTAATAATTAATTTAATTTAATCATGGACTTAGGTTATATTTACTTTTAATAAATAATACATGTTTTAACCTAAGTATTTTGTTATTTAATTTATACTATAGTTATTAATTAGTTATTAAAACATGGATTTATAATTAATTAATAAATCATGACTTAGGTTATAATTAATAAAGTATTAATACATGATTAACCTAAGTATTTTATATGTCTTAATTTAATTAAATCATGACTTTATTTAATTAAATCATATAACCGATAATTTATTAAATTACCATGACATTTAATTAATAAACTATACTATTATTACATGATTTATGATTTCTAACCAATAAGCTTAAACTTATATTATTAGCTTATTAATCCAGCTTATTTTTAAATATAGAAACTTTCTATTTCAGGAAACTTACTATTTTTAGAAACATTCTATTTTTAGAAACTGGTCTATTTTGAGAAACTGATCTATTTTTGGAAACTTTCTATTTTTGGAAACTTTCTATTTTAGGAAACCTGCTATTTTTTTGAAAGTTACTTATTATTATACAACAAGTATAATAATACAAGAATACAAGATAATACTTAATTAGAATACATGAAATACATGATTAATACAGTATAACATTTAAAACAGTAAACAAGACAAGAACATATAAAACAAGCTAAGAACATGCTAGAACCAGTAACGTACTCAGTAATCAGACAACTTATACATGTCCTTATTTATGTAATAGTGTGGTCGGAATAGGACTATTCATCCTTTCATCTTTCCTCGTTCACTGGACACAAGGTACGGATTTTCCGTCCTTTAGTATAGACATTCTTTCCTTATTAGGATTCCCCGTTTGCAGCCAACTGTTTTCCCAAGTATATGTTTTATATGTTTTGATTACTTATGTTTAGTTTTAAATGCCTAAAGCCATATACATGCATGACCAGTGTCACCTAGTTATGGAGGTACCATAACCATAACACTGGAGGTACTAGTGTTATGACTTCCCCACGGCAGAGTGATTGCTCGTGGTGTCCTTTTTTAGTTTTGGCCATATATTTATATTATCATGTGGGACGTATGGGGGAATCATAGTTACATGTTTTACAGGATTTTCATGGTGAATGCGATGTGTGCCTTGCATCCTTCACAAGGAGTTGATCCCTCCTACCCATACTAATTAATTAAAGGCAACCCCTCTAATTGCATGATGAGGTCTCCCCTCCAAGTATTCATGCACGGTGGAACCTCATGACTTATATGGGCTATTGACTAATTAATATAGTTTTCACATAAAAATATAAGTCTTTTCAAACGATAAAACCAGTTTTATGAACATGTTCCAGGTTATCTAGGACTTATACATTTCCACTGCTATTAGTATTTTATGCTTATGTCATTTTATGCTATACTTGTATATCCGTTCACTGGGCGTTATGCTCAGCCGTTTTCTTTTCATGTTTTCAAACGGAAGGTAATCAAGGACGCTCATAGGCTTTAAGAGTATGTGCATACGGATTGGAAGCTATCTAGCCTTCATTACTTTATGCATTTTCCATACATTACGCTACTTTATTTCTTTGGATATTGTTTAGTCCTTTCTCATTTCAGTACTTATATTCATATGTGTTGAGCTTATACTTGGACTACCGATGTTTGTTTCCGATATTTGTATTCATGGTCATTTAATATTTTTGGACATTTACCTTGCATGCTTTGATGACACGCCATATTACGTGTGATATTCCATTTACTAAAATAGGGTGTTACAATTATGGTATCAGAGCCAAGGCTTCGACCTGTAGGCTTTTAAAACATGACCTGTGATTAGTGGGTCATCACCATGGTCTTTCTAGAACTGACAGTTGTTTTCATGCATTTATTCATGTATCATTGTTGCAGGAATTTTGACTAAGTAATGGTTGGTACAAGACTGTCCATATTTAGTCGCATGTGTTTTTAATCGAATCATGTTGTTTTATTGAACTGACCCATAGGCGTTCATTCTCGTCATGTCATTTTGTTTAGGTGAACCGACCCATAGGCGTTCACTCAAACCCATGTCATTTCATTATCATGCATTCATACACTGTTTTCATGCATAAAAATTTTTCATGTTTATATGCATAATTTTTTTTTCATATATATATATATATATATATATTATGTTTTAATCAGTTTAATCATGCATTTTGTTTTATACTGTCAGATGGTTCTCACACGTGAACAAGAGCAACTGAATGCAGCAGTTCAAGCTGCTTTGGAGGCCATGCTTCCTCAACCGAGGAATGAAATTCGGACCGAGGTGCAAGCTGCCAACAATCAGCACCAACACCAACACCAGAATCCTCCTCCTCCACCTCCAGCTACACTGATCACATGGCTGGAGTGATTCAATAAACAGCGTCCGAGGTCCTTCGAGAAGACTGACAGCTCCGATGAGGCTGAGAGCTGGTTAGCTCACACTGAGAATATTTTTGACGCGATGAGATGCAACCCTATCGCTAAGGCAAGTTTAGCTTGTTACAAGTTTGAAGGGAACATGCTTGCATGGTGGAAGGCAGTGAAACTGTCGGAGGGAGGCGACGATTGGGTGGCTGGCTTGACTTGGGCACATTTAAGGGAGTTGGTTATGGGACAGTTCTTCCCAAAAGCTGAGCAGGATAAGCTTAAGAGGGAGTATCATGGGACTAGACAGAGAGCTGGGGAAAACATAAATAAGTTCATGCAGAGGTTTCTTCGTTTGGCTGGATTCCTTGGTGCAGCAGCTGGGACTGCAGAGGAGCAAGCGTATCACTTTCGCTCGGTTCTTCGCACATCTGTTGCCAATAACTTGGTGTGTGCTACATTCAATATTGTGGCACAAGTAGCAGATGCAGCCCGTAAGTTGGAGATGCTGCAAGAGAGGGATGAGTTTGGAGAGGCAGAAAGACCCGACAAGAGATATATTTCGTCATTGAGCGGTGATCATTTCATTTCATTCAGTACTATCAAAATATTTATCTTTCTCTATACAATTGCATCTTTCAGGCAGAAGACTGGGGACCGGTCCCAACCGGCCACTCAGCAATAGATCAGCACAAGGGTAACGGTCAGATCCAAGACCGTTCTGCTTCGGATAGGCGTGGCGGTAATGACAATTACCGTAACAACGCTAACAACTCCAACAGCAGCATGTCCCTAAACTTAGTCATTTCTTATGTTATATGTTTCATGATTCATAATTCTGACACTTCAGCATCCACTACCAGGAATAATGGCAACGAAAGGGAGCAGGACCGCAGAGGTTCACAGCCCAACCATGCATATAAATCTGGTATTATGTCTTACGATTTTTACATTATCCTGTTTGTACTCATTAACCATGTCTCACGTATACTTTTCTGAACAGGCTCCCAGCCAGCTAGGGCACCTGTTGGAGGGTATACTCACCCTCTCTGCACTACGTGCAACCGCAGGCACCCATGGCCGTGTCGTCGTGATAGCGACGCTTGCTTCAAGTACGACCAGCCAGGCCATTGCATGAAGGACTGTCGTAAGGGTGAGATCGAGGGTACTTCTGGACATGCCGACTCCAAGCCATCTCCTACTACTGGACGGGTGTACACGACCTCGCGTGATCAGGCCAACAAGTCAACATGTACCATCACTGTAATCTTGTATATGTATGGTCAAGCTGCATGCGTATTATTTGACACATGTGCTACTCATTCGGTCATCTCTACTGTTTTTGCCAAGAGTGTTAGGATATCCCCTATGCCATTAGAAAATGTCTTAAACATTTCCACGCCCTTAAGAGACTCTGTACGCATCACACATGGGTACAAGGGTCTTCCCCTCGAGTTTGACGACAAAATTCGTCCAGTTGACGCACTTCCACTAGACATGTGCGATTTCGATATGATATTAGGCATGGACTGGCTATCCCAACACCACGCCACCATAGACTGCCATTCATATCGGGTCATCTTCGGTGATGTAAATGCACCAGAGTACATTCACAAATGTCTTTTACCCGGAAGGTCTGTACAAATAGTTTCAACCTTACAAGCACGTGCATTACTGTCACATGGTTGCGAGGGCTACTTAGCTACTGTTCATGATATGGAGGCTAAAACTCCATCTATCCAGAATCATCCGATCGTGTCAGAATTTCCCGACGTGTTTCCAGAAGAACTTCCAGGCATACCACCTACTCGTGAGGTAGAGTTTAATATTGAGCTCATCCTAGGAGCTGAGCCAATTTCCAAGGCTCCTTATCGCATGGCTCCCATAGAGCTTAAGGAGTTAAAGGAACAACTACAGGAAATTTTGGAACGAGGTTTCATCCGACCTAGTGCATCTCCATGGGGTGCACCGGTCTTATTCGTAAATAAGAAGGGCTGTAGTATGCGTCTCTGCATTGATTATCGTGAGCTTAATAAGATCACCATCAGGAATCGATATCCTTTACCACACATTGATGATCTGTTTGACCAACTCCAAGGGGCCAAACATTTCTCCACGATTGACTTGAGGTCGTACTATCATCAGTTACGGTTGAAAGAGCAGGACATCGCCAAGACTGCTTTCCATACACGTTATGGATTCTATGAATTTGTAGTCATGCCATTTGGCCTTACCAATGCTCTAACAGTTTTCATGGACTTGATGAACCGTATCTTCCATGAGTTTCTGGACCAGTTCGTCATTGTCTTCATTGACGATATTCTGATTTTCTTTAAGTCAAATGAGGAGCACGAAGACCATCCTCGTACAGTATTAACTGAAGAACGAGTCCTAAGCTGACATTTACTTAGAAATCGTTTTCATGAGCTTGAAAACTTTGACTGTTTTAACGGAAAGCTCATGACCGAGAAAGGTTAATTTCTCGTTTTGAGGAAAAGTTCTCTTATTTAAGAGATACACTTTCCTTTCTGAGCTTAAAACTTCGAATGTTTTAATACAAGCTCATGACCGAGAAAGGTGAATTTCTCGTTAAGAGGATAAGTTATCATAAAAGATAATCTTTCCTTTATTTTAAGTTCGAGTCACAGTCTGACATTTAACTGTAAGTCATTGTGCATGAGCTTAAAAAACTTCGAATGTTTTTAACATTAGCTCATGCCCGAGAAAAATTAATTTCTAGTTGTAAGGATAAGTTTATCATCGGTGATAAACTTTCCTACCTTTGAAGAACGGGTCAATGTCTGACATTTAACAATGAACCATTTTACACGATCTTAAAACCGTTGAATAGTTTTAAAGTAAGCTCGTGTCCGAAAAAATTTAATTTCTCGTTGTTGAGGATAAGTTTATCATCGGCGATAAACTTTCCTTTATTTGAAGATCGGGTTATCATCTGATATTTAATGAAGAGCCTTATACACGAGCTTAAAACCTTTGAATGGTTTTAGGATAAGCTCGTGTCCAAGAAAATTAATTTCTTGTTAAGAGGGTAAGTTATCGTTGCGTGGATAAACTTCCCTGTCTCTGAAGTCCTGGTCGTCGTCTGTCATTTAACGAGGAGCCATTGTGCATGAGCTTAAAAACTTGGAATGTTTTTGATATAAGCTCATGCCCGAGAAAAATTAATTTCTCGTTGTTAGGATAAGTTTACCATCGGCGATAAACTTTCCTTTCTTTGAAGAGCGAGTTATAGTCTGTGATGCGACTATAAGTCCTTTACACTTTAAGCTTAACTGCAAGTCCCCTGAGATACTTGTTTCTTAGATATCAGCTTCTTCAGCAACCAAACTCTAAGAGTGTCCTTAATTGAATGGTATATAATGATTGGACCGCTTCGTTCTTTTGGAACATCCTCTTTGGTACCTGCATTCTCATTTGGAATTTGCATGCTTTGATATGGGTTAGCGATATCTATCTTAGAAGCAAGTGGGGGTTCACAGTTTTCTTTTCTTGTGCTAGAGGTGACCTGAGGAGATGATTCACTTGTCTTAGCTGGTAAACGTTTCCTTTTATAGAAAACCTTAAGTTCAGGCTTAAGTGATGTATCCTCCTTTTCAATTTCCTCCCTAGTAGTCTTAGTAGAATCAGAGACTATCCTAGTTAAAGGGCACTCGTTTCCTACAATAGTGAAAGTTCTACCAGTGGGGCGCCACATTTTACCAATGGGTTTGATTTTAGCAACCCACTGGGATTTAAGTCTAGCACGGGAGTTCACCTCATTAAGTAGTTTCTTGATACAAGAATCATGATTTGCCGTAAAGACACATTTTCTACATGTTTTACAAGTAGCATATTTAATGTCCGAGTAAGATCTAGAATTCCTGGACGATTGATTGATGATCCTAGGATTTGACATGCTACGGTTAGCAGTGTTGGGTAATCTAGAAGGCATCTGTCTAGGTTTGAAAGTCCTATCTCTTACTTGTGTCTTTTGCTTAACTTCCCTCAGACCAGATTTATGGTTAACGTCATCTGAACTAGTTCTAGACGCGGTCTTGGTATTTTTAGAGAAACTAGAGGCAATCATGTGATTAGGTCTTGCTAAAGCTGTTTTGGTCATATTGGGCCTAGTTAGTGGAGTGACTGTTCTAGAAATATGAGCCATATCAACTTGGGAGGCAAACCGCGGTCTCGAGGATTATGATCGCACGGATCTAAATGCAGTCGGTTGTCTAGCAAACTGATTTGTAGGCGGTTTCCCCAAGATTGATGGTTTTTCAAGCTTAGTGTCCACACTAGTTCCTTTGGTTTTCCTCAATTCGTTTTTCAACGCAGCTATAGCGAAGACCTTTTCGTGTACTTGAGCCCTTAAAGTCTCATTCTCTTTGAGCAATTCATCTTGAGATGCCAACTTAGATTCAAGCAACTTAATTTGTTTCAAAAGATTATCCTTTTCAGCTTTAGAATCTAGAACAGTTTGATCCAATTTTCGTTCAAGAACAACGTTTGACTTTTCAAGTTTTTCAAAATACGTTTTAAATTTTTCCGTTTTCTTTGAAAATTCAATTTTGGCATCCTCAAGCTCTTTGGATTGTTGAGATAAAATCGTTTCAAGCTCTTTAATCCTAGAATCAGAATTATTTAAAGAAGCAGTCATAAGACACTTATCATGATGTTTATCATTTTGAACACTTTCTCCCCCATTATAACTCACATCGGATGAATCAGAAGTGGTATTGCTATCACTCTTTTCCATCCCATGTTTGGCATAATTAGGTTCAGAAAGCTCAACATGCTGTGTATTGTTGAAACTTGGCACCTGAACAGTTGGTGCTTGTGACTTGCTGCTTGTTTCATACGTTCCTCCTGATTCCTTGCCATTGCTTACCTTGACGACCAGACTGGCACTTATTTCTTGCTCGGGGCAGATGTAATCATCTTTTGACAACAACTTGAAGCATGTCTCTCTCTCTCATTTTCATGCAATGATTTAGACGACTCCTTGATTCTTTGAATATGACCCTCTTTCAACCGTATCTCGGTGTAATTAACTAACCTGACCTCAATACACTTCTCAAGTATATTGATGTGATTAAGTAAGCCACTTTTAAAGGTTTCAGTCTGGCAACCTGTATACGTGTTGAAAAGCTGGTGAAGAATTGAAGTCGAATAATCAAAAGGAGGTACCATTGTTGAGGCAAAGAAATCCTTAAACTGAGTGCGAAGGATTTCTAGACATATCTTTGCTTTAACCTCATGAAGATTTTCCCTTTCAAGTTGCAACCGTAACTCATCCAAATTATTGAAAATCTTCTCTTTAAAATTATCCACTTTGCCAAAGAAAATTTGAACCGTGGCTGGAAGTTCAGGCATGTTGTGCGGATAAAGAAGTGCAAGATGTGTCTTGATCTCGTGAAAGATTTCCAATGTCTTTTGACGCAATTTGATCTCTTTGAGTTGCATGTGTTGCAGTTCTCCCTCATGAACTGTTGAACTCAACGATTCCATTGATGTTTGATGAAAGGTAAGTGGCAACGGGAAAGTATAATTCGACGAGAAATTGATGTCTCGGGTTTTTACAAACCAACGAAAAATCCGTAAATGACTGTAAAAATCCTCGATAGATGAGATGTCTCTTTTCTCGGCTCAAAAATTGTTGTCGGCTCAAACGATGATAAATTAAACCGCAGTCCAATTTAACCGCGGCTCACCCCAAACAGAAAGCTCGTAAAGTAATAAAAAAACCAACCTTCGGTTAATATAGTGAAATGACTCGACAATTTATATCCAAAACACGTTATTAACATTGCCAAATATATCGATAACTTTAAAACGTGTAAGGTTACTAACTTAGCCAACAAAAAGTGTTTAATACCTTTAATAAAATTAAAATTAATAAAATAAAAAAATATAATAAAAAAATAAAAATAAATAAAAAAAATAAAAATAAGAAAAAAAATAAAAAATATAAATGAGTTTAGACGAGTGACCCACTTGAACTAAAACGTGGAAAAAAATAGGATAATGAATCCGACACGCGTATCCCACTTGGGAATTTAATAAACTAAAATTTACCCTAGATAAAGTAGATCCTGACCACAACCTAAATAAATCCGCCCCCTTTCTCCTATTTTCTCTCAACCTCAATATTTGGTCAAAACCATCTCATCTGCTATCTCATATCATCTATATTGATTGACCTATAATACAGTCCACAACAAATCAAACACACCACATAGCCTTGAATCGAGCTGCTTATAACCGATTAATAGTCATGAAGAACTATTTTTGGCGTCAAGATCTTTTCAGATGAAGATCGTATCCTCCATCTCAAATAGTCAACCGATTAAAACATACGATCCCCTTTCATTGACTGAAATCAAGTGCAACAAGGTTCAATCTTCAAGATCTGTAAATAAGGTCTCAGGTAGGTACTAACTTCGTTTTAATTTTGGTTTTTGAGATCAATGATAATCTGTTGATTGAGATCAGGTGAAGTCGAGTCTTGTGTCGTTAGAGGTGAGGGTGAGACGAGTGTGGTTGAGTCGAGAGAGGTGAGTGTTTGTGGGAGTGTTGTTAATGTTGTCGAGTCTTGTGTTTTCGAAAGTCGAGAGTTTGGGGTGAGGGAGTCAAGGGTGATGGTCGAGAGTCGAGAGTGGGTTTGGTTGAGTTTATGACTGAGATCGTGTGTTGCTGTGGAGTGTGTGAGTTTGAGTGTTGGTTTGTTTGAGTCGTGGTTGTGAGTTGATTGAGTGAGTCGAGAGTCTTGTCAGTCAGACGAAAGGTTGTGTCTGTTTGTTGTTTGTTTTTTTTTTAAAATCTGTCTTTTTGTTTAAAAAATCAGTCTTTTGTTTGTCTGTATGCTGGTGAGACGAGGGTGAGAGTCAGACGAGGGAGTATTGGGGATTGTGTTGCGAGGGTGTTGGTTTTTTGATTGAGAGATGATGAATCGTAGTTGAGAGTCTGTTTATTGTGAGTCCGATCTAAAGTCGAGTCGTCAGTCCGATCGAAGGTCCTTTTGAGTCCGATCGTACGTCTGATCGTGAGTCCGATCGTAAGTCGAGTCGTGAGTCCGATGGAAGGTCCTTTTGAGTCCGATCGTAAGTCTGATCGTGAGTCCGATCGTAAGTCCTTTTGAGTCCGATCGAAGATCCTTTTGAGTCCGATCGTGAGTCCGATCGTAGTCCCGATCGTAGTCCCAATCACAGTGACACGATCCAAGTCACACGATGGCAGGTCACGATGGCATGTCACGATCGCAGGTCACGATCGTAACTAAGATCGAAACAAAGATCGTAAAATGGCAATCGGAATACTCGATCGCAAGTAGAACCCTAAGGTTATGCGATCGCAATATTCCGATCGGAATATGATAACCCTTGTAAACAGATCAGAAAAAGGTACAATGCAATCTATTGATATACCAAACAATTATACCTGTTAGGACAAGATAATGATAGAGACAAACCGATACACAATGTACTCAAAAGTTAATAGAAAAATAGATGGAAAAAAGTTGACAAACAGTTGATAAAGATAAAAATATTAGAAAGAAAATTGATAAAGAAATTTGAGAAACAAATTGATAAAAATATAGATACTAATGATGAAAAACAATGCTTTTATCAAATAGACAAAACACGCAACACCAAAAGAAAAGGAAACGAGAAAATTTTTTTAGAAAGAAAGGATTTTTATGACCAAATCAATAGATAAAAACACATTAATCCGAAGAATCAACCAAGCTCTTGATACCAATTGTAAGATCGTGTTTTACTAAGGATTAGACATTGTTGATTTACCTATTGATATGGAAGGAGAAGTGGAAGAACTTAGAGAGAGAAAGAAGAGAGAGAAAAGAGAGGATGAGGAAGAAAAGATGAAATGTGATTATGTAAAATGGAAGTGAACAACAACCCCTCCTAACATGCTAGGAGGGGGGTTTATATAGCCCACCCTACATGTGGGCTATATAGGCTATATTGGATCACGAGCCCAATATCATTGGAGTGACCGATCCTTTCTAAATACGTAAAAACGTATTTCCAACAATCTCCCCCAAAGGGAGGTCACTCCAAGTTACAATGTCCTAAATAGTCTATAGCTCGTGATCTATGCTAATAATGATGTGACCGAGACTTTCCTTGGAAAAACGTATTTCCAACAGAGTCTGAAGAAAGCTTGGGGTACCAAACTTAAGCTTAGCACGACTTTTCATCCTCAAACAGCCGGACAGTCAGAGTGAACCATTCAGACATTAGAAGACATGCTTCGAGCATGTGCGTTAGAGTGGACAGGATATTGGGACGATTATATCTGCTTGGTAGAGTTTACATACAACAACAGTTGGCACACCAGCATCAAGTGTGCACCATTTGAGATGTTGTATGGCAGGAAGTGTCGCGCCCCAACCTGTTGGGATCAAGTTGGTGAGCGAACACTTGAGGGTCCGGAGATGATAGAGTTGACCAACGAGAAGGTCGCTGAGCTAGGGCGATATTACAAGAAGCTCGTGCACGTCATAAGAGTTATGCCGACAAGCATCGTAGGGATTTGCATTTCAAATTGGGAGATCATGTATTCCTTAAGGTATCACTGGTACGTGGTGTTAGACGTTTTGGAATCAAAGGAAAACCTAGTCCTCAATTCATCGGACCGTTTGATATCATCGAGCGAGTTGGTGAAGTATCGTACCGTTTAGCATTACCTCTGCAGCTTTCTCACGTTCATGATGTTTTCCATGCGTCCTTACTCAGAGGATACAATTATCATCCCCTTCACATGGTTCAGTATCCACTTGAACAGATTCGTAAAGATCTTACCTTCATCGAGGAACCCGAACGAGTTCTTGAGCGATAGGAACGAGTTATGAGGAAGAAAACGATTCCATTCGTCAAAATCCTTTGGATGGACCATACCGAGCGGGAAGCCACTTGGGAGACAGAGGAGTCTATCCGGACTTCTTACCCTCATTTCAAGTTTTGATTCGGTAATGTTCGTCTTTCAGTTTATGTTATCTATAATTCGGGGACGAATTATTCTTTTTAGGGGGTAAGAGTTGTAAAACCCGCATATAAATTCATGAACAGTACAATACGTAAACATACGAACCAATTAAAACTTTCCATTTATGTCATGAACACGTGTCACGAATATTAAGTTCAGAAACTACGTACGTGTTAGTGCACGATAATTATTAAGTACGTGATAATACATGATAATTATTAAGTATAATAATTATAATCACGAACATACGATCACAAACATTTACGAACATGATAATTATTACGTATAATAATTATATCACGACTATTAGAACACGATATATGTACGTAGTATTTATAACACGAACATTTAACATGAACTAGAACGAATAATAAACACGAACGAACACGTAAATTAATTAAACATGGAACAAGCCCGGGAGGCCCTTTGGGCTTATGGTTGCCGTGGACAAAAGGAGACAAGAGGGGGCCCAAGCCCATTATTTCGGTTAACTAAGAAAAGTAAAACACAAAGTTTTCATTCACAGAATTTTTACAAAAAAATTAAAACCCTAGCTTTCTTGTCTCTCTCTTGACGCCGGTAACAAGGACACAAAAGGAGGTGTTTGGTTAATTTTGATTGTTGATTTTGGGGTTGATTGTGTTCGTGTTCTTAGTTCTATTCCAAGCACGTGTTCGGTATCATCAAAAACCTTCATCTTTTATTTTTAGTTTCTTTTAATTATGTTCATGTGACTAATGATAATAACATAATTAAAAACATGTAAAACAAATCCAAGAAACATGAATTGTGGGGGTTTTGGTGGGGTTTTGGTTCGGCTGACACCCAACCGAGAGCCACCAAGCTCTCGGCTTGGTTTGTTTCGCACCAACAACCGAGACCAAGAGGTCTCGGTGTGGCCTTGGCCGTTCAGCCATAATAAGAGGGGACCCCGACGCATGTCGTGGTGTTGTTTGGTTTGTTTTGGGTCTCGGCGCAACAACAACAGCACCACCGGCTTAAGCCGATGGCTGTTATGGTTCGAGTAGGGGGAAAACGCAGCCAGTAGTGGCAACCACCGGCTTCATCCGGTGGTGTGTTTGGTTTGATAGCGGCAAGCGTAGCCACAACAGTGGGAACCAGCTAGACCAGGTTAGCCACTGTCGAGCTGTTTTGGTTCGGTTTATGTTTCAGTTCATATTAACACACGGGTTCGGGCATGGCAGTATTTTTATAAGGAAAAACTAAATTAATTAAACGTGACTAATAATTAATTTAATTTAATCATAGACTTAGGTTATATTTATTTTTAATAAATAATACATGTTTTAACCTAAGTATTCTGTTATTTAGTTTAGACAATCATTATTAATTAATTACTAAAACATGGACTTATAATTAATTAATAAATCATGACTTAGGTTATAATTAATAAACTATTAATACATGATTAACCTAAGTATTTTATATTTCTTAATTTAGTTAAATCATGCCTTTATTTAATTAAATCATATAACCTATAGTTTATTAAATTACCATGACATTTAATTAATAAACTATACTGTTATTACATGATTTATGATTTCTAACCAATAAGCTTAAACTTATATTATTAGCTTATTAATCCAACTTATTTCTGAATATGGAAACTTTCTATTTCAGGAAACTTACTATTATTAGAAACTTACTATTTTTAGAAACTGATTTATTTTGAGAAACTGATCTATTTTAAGAAACTTACTATTGTTGGAAACTTACTATTTTTAGAAACTTTCTTTTTTTGGAAACTTTCTTTTATAGGAAATCTGCCATTTTTTTTGAAAGTTACTTATTATTACATAACAAGTATAATAATACAAGAATACAAGATAATACTTAATCAGAATACATGAAATACATGATTAATACAGTATAACATTTAAAACAGTAAACAAGACAAGAACATATAAAACAAGCTAAGAACATGCTAGAACCAGTAACGTACTCAGTAATCAGACAACTTATACATGTCCCTTATTTATGTAGCGTTAGTGAGGTTGGAGTAGGACTATTCATCCTTTCATCTTTCCTCGTTCACTGGACACAAGGTACGGATTTTCCTTCCTTCAGTATGGACATTCTTTCCTTATTAGGATTCCCCGTTTGCAGCCAACTATTTTCCCAAGTATATGTTTTATATATTTTGATTACTTATGTTTAGTTTTAAATGCCTAAAGCCATATACATGCATGACCAGTGTCACCTAGTTATGGAGGTACCATAACCATAACACTGGAGGCACGAGTGTTATGACTTCCCCACGGCGGAGTGATTGCTCGTGGCGTATCTTTTTCAGTTTTGGCCAAAAAATTTTATGTGATCGTGTGAAACATTACTTTGGAGGGGACATACCTACGGAGGTTGTCCCGGATCTTCAAACTTTCCCTAAGGACCAATGAATGCGGGGATCGAGTCGAGCTCATGACTCGGTGAACAAAAACGAGATGCCTTGTGGGGGAGTCCCATACATTCTATCTTCTATCTATTTTCTAACACTAATAAGGCTTGATCTTTCAAGCTCGTGCTCGTGTTTTTGTTGTGTTGTGAATCTTAGGTTTGACCCTAATGTTTGAAGACTCTCGTGTTCGGTTTTTGCCGGTCCACTTGATCTTCCGTTCTTTGAATGCCAAAAAGGGGCACACTCTTTATCCCTTGATTTTTATCGACTAACGTTTTATCTTGAGGCATAATTAATAAACGGCTTGTAGATTTGCGTGCTCTTTCCATGCTAGGATTTTGCATTAGACTCTTCGTGTTTTAGCAAGGGGGTGTTACTCTTGAGCTAAGAAACATTGAGGACAATGTTTGGTTTTAGCATGGGGGAGTCAATCGATATAATCGCTTGCAATTGCTTTTGTCGTGTCCAAACGTATTGTTTTTCTCATATTTCAATAAAATTTTAAATTTTTAGTGTTATTTTTTAAGTTTTAATAAATAAAATAAGTGCTTTTGACACGAATGTAGGCTTTCCGTTGGTGAAAATAAGAATAGTTTTTGACTCGACCCGGTTTTTAACCTTAGATTTTCCTTAACGTATTTGATGTAAGTTTTGCTAGGCTTTTATATAGGGAGCTTTAAAATGCGAAAGTCTTAATTCATACGAGTTAAGAACAAGAACTTTTCGCAAGTTCCTATAATTGATCCTAGAAAGTCGTTTATCAAGGGAACTTTAAAACGCAAATTCTAAAACTTGAAAAAGTATAAGAAGATGCAAGATCCTATAGATGACTTGAAAACCCAAAACTTTGATTTAAAGGCTAAGTATCCATTGATTTCACATTTTTGAAATTTTACAATATGGAGAACAAGAGATGATAGAGTTCAATCATAAGTTTCTAAGGTTAAATTCTTCTTTGTGCAAGTATTTTTATGTTTGATTTAATCTCCTCGTACTTACTTTACTCGCTTGTATAATAATTGCTTAATAAATGAAGTTTTTAGCGGTTTAGGCTTGATATCTTAACTCGTAACTCCTTATTTTTATTCCCTTGTAATTAAAGTGAGAACACATTAAGGGTGTCAGCGTCATGGACTTTTGATCATGGGATTGCGGAAATTTGGCTTACTATAAATATCATAATAATAAAGAAGAATAAATGAAAACATGTTCTCTAGGAGCCTTCGGGTGGGAGTCATGAAGCACTAACCTTGTCATTAGAGCCTTAGGGTGTATGTCAAGGGGCGTGTTGAATAAAAATTGCTTCATCATTATGATCCGTAAGGTGGGATGGTGAAGTCAATTCCCTTATTTTTGTCCAAGGAGCCTTAGGGTGTGGATTTTAAATAAGGAGCACAATTGCATCTTAAAGAGCCACAAGGTGTTATGATGTAGTTGTTGCTAACTCCATTAATAAGGTCATAATTGACTTTGGAGGTTTTATTGTTGCTTCTAAGTAGCCATATTAGCCAAATTTCGGGTCCGGGATTTATCCCTAAATCGTGTTAAGTTATCCTTGATGTGGGCTTTCTTTAGTGACAACGGTTTTTGAAGTCGAGGTTAGGTTTTGAGTGTTGAGTTTACACCGTTCTTGCCTTCATTTTTGGACTAATAAATATCAAAATAAAGTCAAATGAGCCTTTGGGTGAATGACATATAAAATCTAGAGATACAATTAGGAATAATTAGGAGATTGAGTTTAACACAAATTACTTGTATGAGTTGGTTTAATTTTAGGGCTTATGATTGACAATGATCTTGTTTTGCACTTGGCATGGAGAAGTGAAAAGTCGGGGACGATGAATCTATTTGAGTTTTATGATCCAAAAAGTTATTTTTCAATAATGAAAGCAATACATTATGGCTTTGCAAAATAAAATGTTAAAAGTTGAATAAAAGTGTAGTTAGTGTTTTATTTTATCATTGCGTGAGGACACGGCAATTGCTTAGCAAGGAAGAGTTTGATATGAGTGATATTACTCATATCAATATTATCTAAAAACAACTTATAAATGCATAAAATGTATCATTTTTGCCTTGCATTTGTATGTTTCTTGTTTTCATGTGTGTAGGTACCAAGATCGCGAAAACCGGCAAAAACGACACAAGATTGATGAAAATATTGAGGAAGCCAAATACAAGTCGATTTCATTCACGAATTTAAGTTCAAGAAGGATTTTGGTTTAGTGGGACCCACATATGCTTAATGGGCTTTTAAGTCCATTAATAAGTTATTTTGGAATAAAAAACTTGGCAAGGCCCAATTCTTAAGCTCAAATGTGAAGTGGTGAAGTCTTGGCCCAAAGTCAAGCCCAAACTACAAATCAAGCATACGGATGGAGAAAATGTGGGTGATGATGGGCTTTAAAGCCCATGTTACAAAAAGAGAAGAATAAAGAAACGATTGAGTTGATTTAACTTTTTCAAACCATTCGTTTCATTCACTTAACCTCAGTCAATATATTAAATACCCTCACACGTTTCTCACCCACCTTTATGTACTTCACTTTTCCACCACACACTAAAAAACACATTCGATATTACCAATGCTTCTCTTTCACTTCTCATCTTCCCCATTTCACAAAACCAGTAACAAATAATTACTGTTCCGAAACCCTAAATCATTATTTACTTGATATTATTTGGGGCTTTTCATCACACGGTTAATTCATACGTGTGGGAATAAAATCCCCATGGTTTAAGGAAGAGAAAGGATGGAAGGGCTTGGCTACGTGGCAAATTTCTATTGGAAGCTACACATCATTTTCCCATTCCACCAATCAGGAGGCTACAAAGAAACACAACTAGCACACACGGATGCCACGTTGGCAATCCGTGTGCTAGTTGTGAATTTACAACCATCAGATTTAAACAAACAGGAGAGAGAGATGATCTAAGGGCCTATACAGAAAAGGAATATGCTTGTGAAGATTCGAAGATCCTCCCTCAGCAGCCTTGGGATGGCTATAAAAACCCCCAAAAATACTTGTAATTTGATCCTTCTTTTAGCTTAGTGTTATAATGAAAAAATAGTGGTAGGATTGTTTTTCTTTTAACAGTATTGTAATAATTTCAAGTTTATTAAATAAAAGTTAAAGTTTAGTCTCTTTAATCTCGTTTACTGTTTAATTTAATTGAAACGTGATCAAGATTACAATTTTATTCTACTATTCAGTTCGTTATAATTAAAAAGGTTGCTCATATAAGCTTTTCCATAGCTTATTTGAGTGATTAAAGCTGAAATTGAGGAACAAGCTTATCTAATTGATAAGTTTATTAAAATAATATAAAGAAGGTGTCCGATTCATGAATATTGGTATTTTTGATTCGCAAAGTTTGATGATTGTTGGTGTTTCGAATGGTTGTACTGATGGTGAATGGCGGTATTGATTCGGGTTTATGTCAGCTCAGCGCTGCACATCGTCCCAACGGTTTCGTCAAAAGGTTTTAACCCTTTTTAATTATGTTCTATCTTATATGCTTTAGTAAAATTGCTAGTATGATTCAGTTTTCTTGTTCTTTGATTTTGGTTTGAGTATGGTGAGTTGAATCTGCTGTTTAATAAGTTTTACTTAAATATGTTTATTATTGATTTAGTTATTTTCTGCTACTATGATTTGTAGTTGAGTTTAGTCGCTTAACTAGACTGCTTATTGAGTTTGTGAACCTGATTTTGCTTATATATATAAATGTAATGATATGCCGAGTCTTGACTGCTTGTTTTTGTTAAGTACTAAACATAAGTTGAAATTTATGAGTGAGATGAGAGAGTAATGGTACTGAGTTTATCGTTGCTAGTCTTAATGTTGCTTTAGTTTTCATTTGTTAACTGATTTGTGCCTGTATCATCGTTTTAGTTACTCTCGTGCTAGGATTTATTGTTAGCAACTGCTCTTGTTTATATCTGATTAAATTTGTTTATGCTTAGTTTGTTTTGTTTTGTTATGATATTTGTTTTGTTTTATTCAGTTTAAACATTTCAAGTCTTAATAGGATTAGCTGTAGTTTGTGACTGCATCTAGCTGCGTTTTCCCTTTTATCAGATTTAATTGTTTCGAGGCTGATTTAACTGAAGTTTCATTATTTGTGGTTAAGATGTTCGTTTTTAACTGCTTTATAGGTATGATTTTGAACTGATCTAGTGCTTATCAGTTATCTGAATATTATTTTTTGGGAACTTGAGTTTTAAACTGATGTTTTTATGGAAAAATTTGGTTAACTGTTAGAGTTATTTAGATATTCAGTTAACTGATTTATTAGAATTTTGTTTACTGTTTTTAATTGCTCTAACTAATGATATATATCAGCAGTCCAAACGAAGTGTTTGGGTTGATGTACTAATAATCTGTAACATTTTATTACTTGCAAAAATAAAACGATCAAAAAAACCACTCCTGTGGTTCGACCCCTTGACCTCAAGGGTAACAGTATAGCGTGTTAGCCAACTGTGCTACGCGCTCTTTTGATTTCATTATATGATAGTTCATTAATATAGTATTACTTAATCTGGCAGACTTTAATCTTAGCTATGTTTCATTAAATTTCAGCTTTAAATAAAATTTTATTAATATTTTCTTTAAAATTAAATTTTAAGTTTTAAAAATATTAATCAGTTTCTTTATAAAAAAAATAAGTAAAATAAAAAAATGTTTTTATTAAATTTAAAAAGTTTAACTAGTTTATTTTTAATTAATTAGATTTTTTTTATAATTTTAGATTTAAATAAAAATAGTTTTTAAATAGATTTGTTATATTTATATTATCACGTGGGGCGTATGGGTGCATCCAAGTTACATGTTTTACAGGACATGGTGAATGCGATGTGTGCCTTGCATCCTTCACAAGGAGTTGATCCCTCCTACCTAGACTAATTAATTAGAGGCAACCCCTCTAAATGCTTGATGAGGTCTCCCCTCCAAGTATTCATGCACGGTGGAACCTCATGACCTATATGGGATATTGGCTAATCAATACAGTTTTCACATAAAAACATAAGTCTTTTCAAACTATAAAACCTGTTTTATGAACATGTTCCAGGTTATCTAGGACTTTTACATTTCCGCTGCTATTAGTCTTTTATGCTTATGTCATTTCATGCTATACTTGTATATCCGTTCACTGGGCATTATGCTTAGCCGTTTTCCTTTCATGTTCCCAAACGGCAGGTACTCAAGGATGCTCGTAGGCTTTAAGAGTATGTGCATACGGATTGGAAGCTATCTAGCCATCATTACCTTATGCATTTTCCATACATTACGCTACTTTATTTCTTTGGACATTGTTTATTCCTTTCTCATTTCAATACTTATATTCATGTGTGTTGAGCTTATACTTGATGTTTGTTTCCGGTATTTCCATTCATGGTCATTTAATGTTTTTGGACATTTACCTTGCATGCTTTGATGACACGCCATATTACATGTGATATTCCATTTACTAAAATGGGTTGTTACAAACATGATCAATCAAGCTACCTTCAACTTGAGATGAGTTTGATACAATAAACATGTATTTTTCTTATTTTTTTCATTTAAGATTAACGGTGCAAACAAAATATGTAACACCCCATTTTGATAAATGGAATGTCACGCGTGATTATGGCGTGTCATCAAAGCATACAAGGATAAATGTCTAAACATTACATGACCATAAAGGAAATACCGGAATCAAACATCGGTACCCCAAAAGTAGAACTCATCACATACAAACATAAGTACTGTAAATGAAAGGACTAAACAATGTCCATGGAAATGAGTATCAAAGTATAAAGAAATGCATAAAGTAAAGAAGGCTAGGAAGCTTCCAATCCATATGCACGTACGCTTAAAGTCTACGAGCGTCCCTGAGTACCTTCCGTTTTGGGAACATTAAAAGGAAAACGGCTGAGCAATACGCTAAGTGCACGGATATACAAGTATAGCATGAATAATATAAGCATATAAACATGAAACAGCGGAAAAGACTAAGTCCTGGATAACCTGGTTATATCTTAGTAAAACTGGTTTTATAGTTTGAAAAGCCTTATGTTTATCTTGAAAAAAACTGTTTAAATATTTACCATTAGCCAATATAGGTCATGAATTATCAACGTGCATGAATACTTGGAGGGGTGACCTCGTCATGCAAATTAGAGGGGCTGCCTCTAATTTAATATACTGGTTTTGGGTAGGAGGGATCAGCTCCTTGTGAAGGATGCAAGACACACACCACATTCACACTAAATAATCTGATGAAACCATGTAAACTAGGATGCACTCATACGCCCCACCTGATAATAAGAATATGGCCAAAAGATGAAAGGAACGTCACGAGCTATCACTCCGCCGTGGTGAAGTCATAACACTGGTGCCTCCAGTGTTATGGTTATGGTACCTCCATAACTAGGTGAAACTGGTCATGCATGTATATGGCTTTAGGTATTCTAATTTAAACATAAGCAATTAAAAAACATATAAAACATATACTAGGGAAAACAGTTGGCTGCATACGGGAAATCCTAATAAGGAAGAATGTCCATACTGAAAGGACGGAGAATCCGTACCATATGTCTAGTGAACAAAGAAGACGAACGGAAGAGAGTCCTACTTTGGTATCACTAATGCTACATAAATACATACGTGTATAAATATCTGATTACTGAGTACGTAATTGGTTTCATAACATGTCTTAGCTTGTTTTATATGTTCATGTCATGTTTCACTGATTTAAGCTTTATACTGTGTTTATCATGTATTCTGTCTATTTTGTTTAAGTATTTCTGGCATTTCATGTATTATTATACTTGTTGTGTAATAATAAGTAACTTTCTAAAAATAGCAGGTTTCCTAAAATAGAAAGTTTCCAAAAAAAGAAAGTTTCCAAAAATAGAAAGTTTCCAAAAATAGAAAGTTTCCAAAAATAGATTTACTACTTAAAATAGATAAGTTTATAAAAATAGAAAGTTTCTATAAATAGATTAGTTGCCTTAACTAAATAAGTTTCTAAAAATAGAAAGTTTCCATAATTAGATATAAGCTGAATTATTAAGCTAATATATAAGCTTAAGTGTTTACTGATTAATATACTAAGTCATGTGATTAAATAGTATATTTTATCAATTATTTCATGTGAATTAAATAAACTATAGGTCAAAGTATTTAATTAAATACAACATGGTTTAATTAAATAAAGGTGAAATACTTAGGTTAAAACATGCATTATTATCTATTAATAATATCACCTAAGTCATGTATATTATTTAATTATAAGTCATGAATTTAATAATTAATTAATTATATAGTCAAATTAAATGATAAATACTTAGGTTAAAACTCATGTATTAATAATAAAATTAATAACCTAAGTCATGTAAATTAAATTAATCATGTTCATGTTTTTAATTAATTTAATTTAAGTCTTGAAAAAAACATATAACTTGTAAAAATATTTAACCTTGTAAAAACAACTCATGAACAGAACCGTGTTTTAATCTAACATGTGTGAACCGGACCCGTGTTTAAACCCATGAACCGGACCCAAATGCACCCTTGGTCAACATAGCCGCCGGCTAGCCAAGGGTTCCCACCGGCTAGCTGGTGTTCCCCTTGCTGTCGTGGCCTACCCGAGCACCACCATGCCCCGACCGAGGTCGGGGTCTCCCTTTCTTGCTGCTGCCGAGACAACAAGACACCAAACCGAGACCTTGAGGTCTCGGTGGTGCGAGAAAAATCAAGCTAAGACCCCCCCTTGGGGCTCAGTTCTTGAGTCAGCCACAAAACAAACACCCCTTAACCATTATTTAGTTTTACCCCATGATTAATTACATGTGTAAACTTGTTTTTAATTTGTTATTAAAAACATTCATGATTTCATGTGATTAATAAATCAAAACATAAAAAGAAAATAGGTTTGAGTTATACCGATCACGTGAATCAAAGTGGATGAACACACTAACAATCCTTGCAATAATCGAACACCAAAAATCAATCAAACACCCCTTGGTGTGATGTAAACTTGTCGGCCAAAGAGCAAATGAGAAATGAGAAAAGATTTTTAGGGTTTCTCGTATTTTCTAAATTTTGTTAATATGAAACTAAATTTTCCCGTTTCACTTGTTTAGTAAATATTGCATGGGCTTGGCCCATGTCTCTTGTTGTGTCCGCGGGTAAGGGGCCCACATTGGGTAACCCGAACATTTTCTGTGTCTAAATAATAAGTGTGTTCTCGTGTTCGTGTTTTACGTGATTTAATTAGTTATCGTTCGTGACTTAATATATTTATTCGTGATCGTAATAAATATACATACATACGTAATATTAGCTCGTGATTAATTTACGTTCATGATTTCATGCTCGTATGTTCGTAAATATAATTATTATTGAAATAATTATCGTGTCTAAATACGTAATAAATACTTATCGTGTTATAACACGTACGTGATACTTGTAATTCTTGTTCGTGAAACGTAAACGTACTATAAAAGGAAAGTTCTAATCATATACGTACTATCGTAAGGGTACTATTCATGGTAAAAGCATGCGGGTTAAACAACCTTCCCCCCTAAAAAGAATAACTCGTCCCCGAGTTATAGATAAAGTAAACTGGAAAAGAAGAACATACCCGAATTCAAAATATGAAATGAGGGTAGGAAGCCCGGATAGACTCCTCTGTTTCCCAAGTGGCTTCCCGCTTGGTATGATCCCTCCAAAGGATTTTGACGAATGGAATCGTCTTCCTTCTCATGACTCGTTCTTGTCTGTCAAGAACTCGTTCGGGTTCTTCTGTGAAAGTGAGATCTTCACGAATATGTTCCAGTGGATACTAAACCATGTAAAGGGGATGATACTGGTACCCTCTAAGTAAGGACACATGGAAAACATTGTGAACATGAGAAAGCTGTGGAGGTAACGCTAAATGGTAAGATACTTCACCGACTCGTCCAATGATATCAAACGGTCCGATGAATCGAGGACTGAGCATCCCTTTGATTCCAAAACGTCTAACACCACGTGCCGGCGAAACCTTAAGGAAAACGTGATCTCCTACGTTAAAATGTAAGTCCCTGTGATGCTTGTCTGCATAAGTCTTCTGACGTGACCGTGCTTCTTGCAGTTTCTGCTTAGCTACTGCGACCTTCTCATTAGTCAACTCTATGATTTCTGGTCCTTCAAGTGTTCGCTCACCAACCTGATCCCAACAGATTGGGGCGCGACACTTCCTGCCATACAACATCTCGAAAGGTGCACACTTGATACTTGCGTGCCAACTTTTGTTGTATGTAAACTCTACCAAACAGATGTAATCGTCCCAATCACCCGTCCATTCCAACGCACATGACCTCAACATGTCTTCCAATGTCTGAATCATTCGCTCTAACTACCCGTCTGTTTGAGGATGAAAAGTCGTGCTAAGCTTAAGTTATGTACCCCAAGCTTTCTGCAGACTTCTCCAGAATCGCGAAGTAAATCGGGGATCTTTGTCTGAGACAATGCTGGATGGAGCACCATGAAGTCTCATGATCTCCCTTCTATAAGTATAGGCGAGTTTACTAACCGAATCTTCCTTGCGGATCGGTAAGAAGTGAGCTGATTTGGTAAGTCGATCAATGATAACCCAAATTACATCGTGCTTCCTCTTTGTTGGCGGAAGACCAGTAACAAAATCCATGGTGATTTTGTCCCACTTCCACTCTGGAATATCTAACGGTTAAAGAAGACCGCCAGATCGCTGATGCTCGATCTTGACCTGCTGGCAGGTAAGACATTTGGAGACGTGAGTAGCAACATCCTGTTTCATACCACTCCACCAAAAGTACTGCTTGATGTCATGGTACATCTTGGTCGAACCAGGATGGATAGAAAATGGGGAGCTATGAGCCTCAACTAACAAGGCTTCCCGGAGTTCTTGATCATCAGGAACACAAAGTCTCGTGCCCTGCCATAAGATACCATCTGCATCTACTCGAAATTCTGTCTACTTCTATAAATTCTGAATTATCGCCGAGGTTTCTCCATCATCTTTCTGAGCTTCCTTGATCTTAGAGAGTAACTCGGGTTCCACTCTAAGATTAGCCCAGTAACCGTTCTATCCACGTACCATGATCTCTATGTCTAGTCGCTCCAAGTCTCTTATGATTTCCTCCTAAATTTTAATGCCGTTTATCATTCCGGACTTTCTGCTAAGTTTATCTGCTAGTACATTCGCCTTGCCGGGATGATACTGCAGATTAATGTCATAATCCTTCAACAACTCTAACCATCTCCTGTGTCTCATGTTCAATTCACGCTGAGTGAAGATATACTTCAAGCTCTTGTGGTCCGTGAAAATGTCACATGATTCTCTATACAAGTAGTGCCTCCATATCTTCAATGCAAACACGATTGCTGCAAGTTCCAAGTCATGCGTAGGGTAATTTTCCTCATAAGGCTTAAGCTGCGGTGAAGCGTCCGCGATCACTTTCTTATGTTGCATGAGAACACAACCAAGTCCCTTCCCCGATGCATCACTGTAGATTTGAAATCCACCCGTACCAGATGGGAGAGTAAGAATATGTGAAAATACTAACTTCTGCTTCAGGTCTTCAAAGCTCTTCTCTCGTTCTTCAGTCCAGACGAATTTCTCCCCTTTCCGCATCAGTTTGGTCAATGGTAGTGCTAGGCGGGAAAAGTTCTCCACGAACCTACGATAATAACCAGCTAAGCCTAGGAAGCTGCGGACTTCAGTCGTTGATGTCGACCTTGGCCATTTGGTAATAGCCTCAACCTTCGTTGGATCCATCGTGATTCCTTCTGCTGATATAATGTGACCTAAGAATGCCACCTTGTCTAACCAGAACTCACACTTCGAGAATTTAGCATACAACTGCTTCTGGCGAAGAATCTGTAGTACTGTACGAAGATGGTCTTCGTGTTCCTCCTTGGACTTAGAGAAAATCAGGATGTCATCGATGAAGACAATGACGAACTTGTCCAGAAAGTCATGGAAGATTCTGTTCATCAAATCCATGAACATTGTTGGAGCATTGGTAAGGCCAAATGGCATGACTACAAATTCGTAGTGGCCATAGCGTGTACGGAAAGCAGTCTCGGCGATGTCCTGCTCCTTAACCCGTAGCTGATGATAGCCTGACCTTAGATCAATCTTGGAGAAATGTTTGGCCCCTTGGAGTTGGTCAAACAGATCGTCTATACGTGGTAGTGGATACCTATTCCTGATGGTAATCTTGTTGAGCTCGCGATAGTCTATGCAAAGATGCATACTGCTGTCGTTCTTCTTAACAAATAAGACCGGTGCGCCCCATGGAGATGCGCTCGATCGAATAAACTCTCGTTCCAGAAGTTCTTGCAATTTATCCTTCAACTCCTTCAACTCTATGGGAGCCATGCGATAAGGAGCCTTGGAAATCGGCTCAGCTCCTAGGATGAGCTCGATATTAAATTCTACTTCACGTGCAGGCGGTATGCCCGGAAGTTCTTCTGGAAATACATCTGGAAATTCTGACACTATCGGCTGATCCTGAATTGATGGGGATTCAGCATCCATGTCAGGAATAGTAGGTAGATAACCCTCGCAACCATGTGAAAGTAGTGCACGTGCTTGCAGGTTTGATATGATTTGTACAGACCTACCGGGTACAAACCCGTTGTGAATGTACTCTGGTGCATTAACATCACCGAAGATGACTCGATATGAATGGCAGTCTATGGTAGCATGATGCTTGGATAGCCAATCCATGCCCAAAATCATGTCAAAATCATTCATGTCCAGCGGAAGTGCGTCAACAGGATGAACCTTGTCGTCAAACTATAGAGGAAGGCTCTTTTACACATGGGTTATACGTACAAAGTCTCTCAAAGGCGTGGAAATACTCAGTATATTCTCTAGTGTCATGGGGAGTATCATAACATTCTTGGCATAAGCAGTAGAAATGACCGAGTGAGTAGCACCCGTATCAAACAAAACACATGCATCTTGACCATACATATACAAGATTCCAGTGATGGTACCTGTAGAATTGTTGGGCTGATCGCGAGATGTCGTGTAAACGCGTCCACTAGTAGGAGGCGGCTTGGTATCAGCATGTCCCGATGTACCCTCCATCTCGCCCTTGCGGCAATCCTTCATGCGATGGCCAGGAAGACCACACTTGAAGCATGCGTCACTGTCGCGGCGACATGGCCCTGGGTGCCTACGATGGCAAGTAGAGCAAAGAGGATGAGTATATCCTCCAGCAGGTGTCCTGACTGGCTGAGAACCTGATAAAAACACTATACATGAGACATGAAAATAGGGTACAAAGGACAATGCGGATAATCGTAAGATTTAATACCAGTGATAGCTGGACGGTTAGGCTGTGAACCTCTCTGGTTCTGGTCCCTACCATTACCATGATTCCTGGTAGAAGATTTGGTAATGTGTCAAAATTAAGAATCATAACATGTAATCATAAGAAAATGCGTAAGTATAAGGACCTGCTGCTGTTGGAGTATCCAGCGTTGTTACGGTAATTATCATTACCGCCACGCTTATCCGTAGCAGAACGGTCGTGAGTCTGACCGTTTCCCTTGAGCTGATTAGGCTGTTGCTGAGTAGCCGGCTGAGACCGGTCCCCAGTCTTCTGCCTGGAAGATACAATTTAAAGAGATGAAATATTGACATATACTGAAAGAATACGGATTGGTCACCGCTTGAATATGAATGTTTACCTCTTATCGGGTCTCTCTGCTTCCCCGAACTCATCTCTCTCCTACAACATCTCCAGCTTACGTGCTGCATCGGCCACTTGTGCTACCGTGTTGAACGTAGCACACACCAAGTTGTTTGCGACCGATGTACGAAGAGCCCACCTGAAGTGGTGTGCTTGCTCTTCAGGAGTACCTGCTGCTGCACTAAGGAAACCAGCTAAGCGAAGAAAGCGCTGCATGAACTCGTTGCTATTCTCCCCAGCTCTCTGTCGGATCCCATGGTACTCTCTCTTCAGCTTGTCTTGCTCAGCCTTGGGAAAGAACTGCTCCATTACCCTATCCCGGAACTAAGCCCAAGTCAAACCAGCCACCCAATCATCACCTCCCTCAGACTGCTTCAGTGCTATCCACCATGCTAACACATCACCTTCGAACCGGTAGCATGCCAACCTTGACTTGAAAACGGGGTCACATCCCATAGCATCGAAGATCTTCTCAATGTAAGCCAACCAGCTTTCAGCTTCACTGGGGCTATCTGTTCTCTCGAAAGCTCGATGGCAGAGCTTGTTGAATCTCTCCAACCATGTGGCCAATGTTGCTGGAGGAGGAGGAGGAGGTACTCGGTGATGCTGCTGATTGTTGGAAGCCTGAACCTTAGCCCTGATTTCGTTCCTCAGCTGAGGAAGCATAGCTTGCATTGCAGCTTGGATTGCTGCATTGAGTTGTTCCTGCTCGCGTGTGAGAACCATCTGATAGTATAACATAAAATACATGATTAAACTGATCAAAACATAAACTATATATATGAAAAAAAATGTATACCAATAAATCATGAGAAAAATTTATGCAGGAAAAACTAGTACATGAATGCATGATGTAGTTTTATGAAAACTTTTGAATGCACGAGAGTGAACGCCTATGGTCAGTTCACTCAAAACAAAAGACATGGCGAGGGGACGCCTATGGGTAGGTCCCAAATTTAAAAGTTTCGATAAAACACATGCGACTAAATAGGGCCAGTCCTGTACCAACCATTACTTAGTCATAAACCTACGACAATGACATATATATGTATGCATGAAAATGATGAATGCATGAAAACCGACTGTCAGTTCTAAGAAGACCATAGTGACTACCCACTAATCACATGTCATGTTTTGAGAGCCTACATGTCGAAGCCTTGGTTCTGATACCATAATTGTAACACCCCATTTTGATAAATGGAATGTCATGCGTGATTATGGCGTGTCATCAAAGCATACAAGGATAAATGTCTAAACATTACATAACCATAAAGGAAATACCGGAATCAAACATCGGTACCCTAAAAGTAGAACTCATCACACACAAACATAAGTACTGTAAATGAAAGGACTAAACAATGTCCATGGAAGTGAGTATCAAAGTATAAAGAAATGCATAAAGTAAAGAAGGCTAGGAAGCTTCCAATCCATATGCACGTACGCTTAAAGTCTACGAGCGTCCCTGAGTACCTGTCGTTTTGGGAACATGAAAAGGAAAATGGCTGAGTAATACACTCAGTGCATGGATATACAAGTATAGCATGAATAATATAAGCATATAAACATGAAGCAGCGGAAAAAACTAAGTCCTGGATAACCTGGTTATATCTTAGTAAAACTGGTTTTATAGTTTGAAAAGCCTTATGTTTATCTTGAAAAAAATTGTTTAACATATTTACCATTAGCCAATATAGGTCATGAATTATCAACGTGCATGAATACTTGGAGTGGTGACCTCGTCATGCAAATTAGAGGGGCTGCCTCTAATTTAATATACTGGTTTTGGGTAGGACGGATCAGCTCCTTGTGAAGGATGCAAGTTACACACCACATTCACACTGAATAATCTGCTGAAAACATGTAAACTAGGATGCACCCATACGCCCAACCTGATAATAATAATATGGCCAAAAGCTGAAAGGGACGCCACGAGCTATCACTCCGCCGTGGTGAAGTCATAACATTGGTGCCTCCAGTGTTATGGTTATGGTACCTCAATAACTAGGTGAAACTGGTCATGCATGTATATGGCTTTAGGTATTCTAATTTAAACATAAGCAATTAAAAAACATATAAAATATATACTGGGGAAAACAGTTGGCTGCATACGAGAAATCCTAATAAGGAAGAATGTCCATACTGAAAGGACGGAGAATCCGTACCTTATGTCCAGTGAACGAAGAAGACGAACGAAAGAGAGTCCTATTTAGGTATCACTAATGCTACATAAATATATACGTGTATAAGTATCTGATTACTGAGTACGTAACTGATTTCATAACATGTCTTAGCCTGTTTTATATGTTCATGTCATGTTTCACTGATTTAAGCTTTATACTGTGTTTATCATGTATTATGTCTATTTTGTTTAAGTATTTCTGGTATTTCGTGTATTATTATACTTGTTGTGTAATAATAAGTAACTTTCTAAAAATAGCAGGTTTCCTAAAATAGAAAGTTTCCAAAAATAGAAAGTTTCCAAAAAATAGAAAGTTTCCAAAAATATAAAGTTTCCAAAATAGAAAGTTTCCAAAAATAGCAAGTTTCCAAAAATAGCAAGTTTCCAAAAATAGAAAGTTTCCATAAATAGATTTGCTGCTTAAAATAGATAAGTTTCTAAAAATAGAAAGTTTCCATAAATAGATTAGTTGCCTTAATTAAATAAGTTTCTAAAAATAGAAAGTTTATATAATTAGATGTAAGCTGGATTATTAAGCTAATATATAAGCTTAAGTGTTTACTGATTAATATACTAAGTCATTTGATTAAATAGTATAGTTTATTAATTATTTCATGTGAATTAAATAAACTATAGGTTAAAGTATTTAATTAAATACAACATGTTTTAATTAAATAAAAGTGAAAATACTTAGGTTAAAACATGCATTATTATCTATTAATAATATAATCTAAGTCATGTAAAATAATTAATTATAAGTCATGATTTTAATAATTAATTACATAGTCAAATTAAGTGATAAATACTTAGGTTAAAACTCATGTATTAATAATATAATTAATAACCTAAGTCATGTAAATTAAATTAATCATGTTCATGTTTTTAATTAATTTAATTTAAGTCTTGAAAAAAACATATAACTTGTAAAAATATTTAACCTTGTAAAAACAACTCATGAACCGAACCGTGTTTTAATCTAACATGTGTGAACCGGACTCGTGTTTAAACCCGTGAGCCGGACCCAAATGCACCCTTGGTCAACATAGCCGTCAGCTAGCCAAGGGTTCCCACCGGCTAGCCGGTGTTCCACTTGCTGCCGTGGCCTACCCGAGCACCACCATGCCCCGACCGAGGTCGGGGTCTCCCTTTCTTGCTGCTGCCGAGACAACAAGACACCAAACCGAGACCTTGAGGTCTAGGTGGTGCGAGAAAAATCAAGCCGAGACCTCCCCTTGGGGCTCGGTTCTTGCGTAGGACACAAAACAAACACCCCTTAACCATTATTTAGTTTTACCCCATGATTAATTACATGTGTAAACTTCTTTTTAATTTGTTATTAAAAACATTCATGATTTCATGTGATTAATAAATCAAAACATAAAAAGATAAGAGGTTTGAGGTTATACCGATCACGTGAATCAAAGAGGATGAACACACTAACAATCCTTGCAATAATCGAACACCAAAAATCAATCAAACACCCCTCGGTGTGATGTAAACCCGGCGGCCAAAGAGCAAAGGAGAAAGGAGAAAAGATTTTTAGGGTTTCTTGTATTTTCTAAATTTTGTTAATATGAAACAAAATTTTCCCTTTTCCCTTGTTTAGTAAATTTTGCATGGGCTTGGCCCATGTCTCTTGTTGTGTCCGCGGGTAAGGGACCCACATGGGGTAACCCGAACATTTTCCGTGTCTAAATAATAAGTGTGTTCTCGTGTTCGTGTTTTACGTGATTTAATTATTATCGTTCGTGACTTAATATATTTATTCGTGATCGTAATAAATATACATACATACGTAATATTAGCTCGTGATTAATTTACGTTCATGATTTCATGTTCGTATGTTCGTGATTATAATTATTATTGAAATAATTATCGTGTCTAAATACGTAATAAATACTTATCATGTTATAACACGTACGTAATACTTGTAATTCTTGTTCGTGAAGGGTAAACGTGCTTTAAAAGGAAAGTTCGAATCCTATACGTACTATCGTTAGGGTACTATTCACGGTAAAAGCATGCGGGTTTTACAAAATACCTACATGAACCGATTATGTAAAGAATTATAGTTTTAAGATTTAAATAAAAAATAAATTAAACAAAAAACAAAAAAAACATCATCATCTTCATCTCTTTCAAAAACACCCACAAACATAAACACAATCATCAATCTTTAAAAACTAAAACACACACACACGCACAAACATAAACATATACAAAAAAAAAACTAACAAATGGGTTGTTAGATTTGGCGAGAGCCACGATATGGTACGCCAAATGCCTAACAGCCAGCCTTGGCACCACCGTACCACACTTTAAATATATGCTTGATGCATCAGTCACTTGTATATTTATATTATGCGTTTTCCTTCTTCAAATTCACCATTCACTTTTCCAAATCCGTTAATCAATTCATTAGGCATACAAGTAGGCTTAATAATTAAGGTTAAGAATCATTTTCATATGTTTTTTAGTTTCCACGTCTTACCTCACATAATGATAAATTTGGTGGGAAATACCGTTAGTACAGTTTCTCTTAAAATCCACCTTCAGTTCATCGTTTAACCGTACTAAGTGATCCAAATTGTCTTCTTAGTCGTTCTATCAGTTCAATTTGTTTTGACACTCTAATTTTGTAATTTTTTTATTGTTGTTTGTTTCATTCTTAAGTAAGTTGTGACATGCCTCCTACACGTCGATCATCACAAAGGAATATCATATTGCCGACAAGATTTGGCGATCTGCTGTTGGTATGGCAAGCTGAAAAGTTGGGAAAAATATTGAGGATAATTAGGAGATGGTGGAGTTGGTTCACGAGTTAAATGTGGAGGGAGATGCGAATACAGTGTCAGATCAGTTTAAGAGTTTTAGGTACGGTTGAGCCATGGGCAATAAGTGGTGTCACATCACCACTTTTTCAATAACACCAAACTCCACCATAACATCAAAAAGTGTCTCCCTAGGATAAATGTGGCGTTTTCAAAAGATTAAAAATAATAACATACCGACGGCGTGAGAATACCCACAACGCGAGGCACGGTACGATGCCTCGCGCCGTGGGCTCGCGCCGTCGGCCACAACGTCAGCTGGCAACTTCACCACAAATGATGGCAACACGATGGATGATATGGTTGCTCGCGTCGTGGGGATAACGCCACCCACGGCGCACCGTACCCGCCTTCTAACAATAAGTCAATTTCTAAAATGTAAATGGCTGCAGGCCTAATATTAATGATAGTCAATAGTCATGATGAGAATACTAGTCATGTTAAGATTTATGTTTCTTTTGTTAAACACTGGCCATGATTGTTAAAAACAAGGTTAATTTTTGAAATACCCTAAGATGAAGATGGTATTTTATTTGTTTTTTTAGTTTACTAAATCAAAATTTTCTAAATACCTTATTCGATTTATGCGACTTATTCAAATTAACAACTTATGCAATTTAATTTAAAGTAATATAATTATACTTTATTTCTTATGACAACAAGTACACATATATAAGTATAACATATATATGTGTAAGTGTCCTTAGGCTGGGGGGAGTGGTGCCTCAAAAACCCACCGCCACCTCAGCGCCACCTCAACTTTCTCTTTCCTCTCACTAACCCACTCAAAACTCATCTTTCAAGGTTATTAAGGAAAGAAAACCACCACCACCCCACCTCCACATCATCTTTCTACTATCACTTTTACTTAATTTATTCATAAATTAAAACTTTTATTTCATAAAATAAAATACGATACACGGGTAAATAAAAACGTAAAATGCCGAAAATAAAAACGATACAAATTAAGAAAAAACTACCACTCCAAATTGGTTTGGATACGATTGATTATATGGGTTTGGTTGTCGATATGGTGACAGGTTGTTAAGATCAAAGGTTCTGGTAGCTATAGCTGGAGAGGCGGTCGAATTTCTACGTGGGCGGTGTTTGCCGGATTGTGGGGTTTGTTGGCCGGACATTGTTGTATGTTGAGGGAAGAAGATGATTTTTTATTGAGAAAGAAGATGAAATGAGAGTTATGAAAAAAAAGAAGTGAAAATGGGGATTATATAGAAATAAATGGGGATAAAAAAGAAATGTTTGGGGTAGTGTGAAGGGTAAGAAACTCACCTGTAGCGACTTTTTTTTGCCTGGGAACCTCAACCCACGTGTGGGTTTTTGAGGTGAGATTGTGAGGTTACTGGCAACCCATGCGTAGGTTTTTGCCAAATCAAACCCACCCGTGGGTTTTTTTTGCCCACTCCCCGAGCCGTATTATGCAACTTATTTATACTTTTCATGCGACTTGTAGTGTAAAAGTAATTTCATTAAAAAAACCTTTTAAATGGTTGTATGATTTCTTTAATGTGTCGTAGATTTGTTCCATCATCCCACCTCTTTCGAGGACCAATTGAAAAATCACATGGAACCTTGCTAGGGTCACATTTAATTCTAAGGTTGTTTATAAAGACACATAAAAGACACAGAGAAGCGTGTCGACGCGAAGCTTATTAAGAACCTTGTTTTTTTATGAAAGGAGTGTGATCCGTCTATTTCTTTTATATTGTCTAATAAAAATATTTATAGAAATCAAATAAAATCTTATTTTTATTATGTTTTAAGTTAAGGTAAATATCAAGTCAAAAGACAAAATATTTACTTACCCTAGTTAGTCTATTTTAATCGTGGAAAATATTTTAAACTTATTTAAACACTAAACAATTTAGGTAACAAATAAACAAAATAAAATACAAGATATTGACTAACTACATAGAATATTACACTAACCATACTTACGATTTATACCAATAAACAACAAGATAACCAAAAAATTTAAGCATATATTCAAAATTTAATTTTAAGATATCTACCGGCAAGAAGATGTCTTCCCCAACTTTTTCCAAGAACTATAGTTGATTACAAACGTGTTTTTAATGTTTACATGGTAATCAACGGTTGAAACCATGCTGATTATTTGATAAAAAATATTTAGAGGTCAGTTGCCCAAGTTCAGCCCCTTAACATTTTTGTAAAATCAGTCAAACCAATACATATACCAATCCATGCATATCAATAATCAATCTATTTCACATTACAATTAATAACATGTTAAACATAAGATCCATGATTCATTTGGATGACGAAACATGAATGAATAATTACACAATTTAAACATGCATAACATATCGTAAAAGACGTAAATTAAACATGTAGTTACAATTAACGTTTTGATATCATCTAAAAAACATGTAACATAAGTTTTTATTGATTACTGATCTAATTATATTTATATTTTACAATACTAGAACCTTATTTAAATCATAATAAAACTTTATGGAAAACATGATTTTTACACCATTTTTTAGCTCGCGATGCCACTGTTGAAGTTTAATGATTATATATCACATATATCAATATCAAGACATCATGAGAAACATAACAGAATAAATGGATCACATATGCATTCATAATCCACATAAACATGAACTAGAAAACATACTTTCTTGATATAAATCAAGGAGAAGATCAAGGAAAAGAATGATCAACCATGTGTGTACCCATATAAACGAATTCACCGTGCTCTCAAAAACCCTGAGATCAAAATTATGATCTCTTTAAGTGGATCCACACAACACCTCAATCAATCTTGTTTGATTACAAGATCTTGCGAACTTTAAAATACTTAAATCAAGAAAAAATAGAGGGTATTTTGATGTTATTAGGGTTTTGTTACAAGAAAAAATGAGGTTGTGAGACCCTCTTTATATAGCGCCCAAAACCTAGAGACAATTATTAGACAAAGATTAACATGTGTATATTTTCAAAAGTTATCTCCTTCTTCTTGTCCCCTCCTCTTCGAATCCGCTTGTACAAGGCCTAAAATAACCCTGATATTAAATTATTGACTTTTAGATGATTTTATGGCAATTATATTAATTACCTTGAACTTTTCAAGCCTTTCTGGTTAGTTTCTAGTTAAACATTTTTAACTTTTAACTAACTGTCGTGAGTGTTCATCACTAGGTAAATAAAGTATAGACAATAAAAATACTTTATTTATTTTATATATTAATAAAAGATTATTTAAATGTATAAGTGTGTGACCCCTTAGGCCTACGTAATTCTAGCCGTATAACTATTACTATGACTTACACACATACCAACAAAAATCTCACTTGGTAAGAATCTAGTGAGTAGACCTAAGCTAGATAGAATCTGAAACCTAGATTATTCCCTAGGATCCGGCGACAAAAACTTGACGCATCATGTTGCAACAAACTAAGTTTTATAACTTCCTCTACAGTGCCCTAATCATTGTAGCGTAGTATAGGCAAGACTAGGGGGTGAGGGGGGGGGGGGGTCATAGTTTTCTAGGGGGATAGTGAGTTTGGTTTAATCGTGTGTTTACTAAAATATAAAGGTTCTCGAAGATTATTTTGTGTTTTTATATTTTAGGGAAGCAAGTAATGTTTTAAATTTTGAGGAGAGGGGGGGGGGGGATTTGATTAAACTACTGTCAATTTGCAGGAAATGTACATTTGTAGGAAACTAGTATGGTTAAGCAAGTGTGATCACTTAATCATGTATATATTATTACCTATTTGATCTCTCTAATCTAGTTTCTCGTCTCCCTCATAGGTGTACTGTATAATTATTACCCTTTTCTATTGCGAGTTGGTTAAAAACATGTCTATGTGACCACCTAAGTAAGGGATCTTAAAACGCACCTTGCTCAGTTAATGATAACTCACGCGAATAAATACATAAGAAAGAATACTTTCAAACACAATTTTGTTATGAAGAACTATTTTAAGGTATCCTCTAACTTAATCACGTTTAAACGTCTACGCTAATGTATTATATTATAACTAGTTTTCCAATAGCCTAACACGCACACCACTAACAAGAAACAACAATACCAAAGATTAGTAAATATGTTTGATACAATCATAATTTAGCACTAATTAATGTAGTCAAGCATGATAATAGAAAGCGAAGAGCAACATAGTATCAAGCAACATATAGACATATTGAATGAATAGATGGAAGGAATAAGTTCACTTCAATTTAAAATGAAATTATATGAGCACAAAAGAGTTAGAAAACCCTAAAATTTTGGTCGCACTTGCTATACCAATAGTTATCTCAAGCTTCCACATGTTGTAGAATAAATAATGGTTATATATACAAAGAATAAACTCTAACGGCGTCAAATGTAGTTCTTGGTGTCATCAACCCGTCGATATTGAATTAGTGTTTTCTCCACTGCCTCTTGTGATGGCGTCACCAAAAGTTGTAACTCCACCTCCTTGTAATCGTGACACTGTCAGGAGAAAATATCAATCATGGTTTTGATCTTGAAAACTTGTGTTGTTGTTGTGTTTCTTCCTGAATTGAGCCTAAATCACTTATTTTTTATCCGTGCTCTTCCCAAATACTAAAATCACAAATAGAAATCATTTAGGGCATATTTCGAGTACATTTGCATGAATATGGGGTAAAATGAGCCAAAAAGTGTATACAATAACACCTTATCAATGCGATCTACGCTAATATCAAAGTTTGGACATGAAAGTCTGTATAAAATTTGGATAAATGTTTTTCTATAAATGACTTTTATCAGTTTTTAGTGGAAAATACATTTTAAGTTTCCAAACATACTTTACGTACAAAGCATATGAATTATAGATTATAATAGCTAATTTATGAAACATCTTTATTCACGAGTGAAAAGATCACTACTGGTACAAAAATCACATGTGACTGAGACCATGTGGGAAAAATCACATGTGATTGAGATTGAGATTGCGCATGTTCAAAAGTAGACATGTAATTTGATTAGAATATACAAATTAGTGTTTGATCACATGTGATTTCTTATGCAGGTTTCAACAACGAAGAAAATAGAAAACAAGCACGAAAAACTTAAACAAAATGTGAAAAAACAAAGAAACGTGTTTTTCGAACGTATATAAAAGTGTTAATCTATAGAGATATAATTAAATGCTCGTCGTGATAGTATATTAAGTTTTTTCATTTAAAAGTTAACAGTTGTAAGAGATATTAATAGTTGAAAAAAAAAAGATGAAAGTAAGTTTGTTAACATGTTGTTTTAATCTCATATATTATATCAACGAGCAGTAGTCGTGGTCAACAATAAGCGTGAGAAGTAGCCATGAGCAGTAGTTGTCACAACGCACCACTCCTTTGCATCAAGTTCTTGAACAATCATTGGAAAACTTGGCTTTCGTAAAAAATAGGACCCCCCGCCGCTCATTTTCCAAACGACAAATAAAAAACAAACGCTCACCGTTCCTTTTGCCGAACAAATACTAAAAATCAAAATGCTCTTACTCACCGCTTAAAAAAACCCACTATCATTTAGTGCCAAACATTGCCTAAATATCAAAATGTTCAACACTCCTTTAACCAAACAAGTCTTGAAAAATTAAGTGGAAACTTATTTTGGATATCATACTTTTCTTGGATATCATACTTTTCTTTAATATGCACTCATCTCCACTATCCATCTCCATCACATTTAATGGATAAAATTAAAAATATTTTATTATTCCATCCATTTTTTTATAATTTAAATATCTTCAAACCCGTTAAGTGTTAAATAAAGAATATACCATCGCGGCGAGTATTTAATTATATTTTTATAGATATGCACTATGATATACTTTAGAAGGAAAACAAATCGTTTTTTCTCGTTGTTAAAACTTGTGTGAATTAACCACTCAAGGGTGGCTTTGTGGCAAAAGGGTTTGTAGCTATCAGTCCAAAGTGTGTGGGGTCTCAAGTTCAATTCTTGCTAGGTGCAAACAACCTTGAATTGGTCACGCCAACCTCCTAAACAGGGAGAGCTTAACCTAGCTTGAGTTTGTGAGGCGGTGAGATCAAATCTCGTGGATTGGTCGGCCAATGTGTCAGAAATCATGATTATAAAAAAAAAACTTGTGTGAATTATCATTTATGATAATAATGTTCATCATATATGATACTAGTATTAAATCACAAATTATTATTAAATCATATATGATATTGGTTTTAAATCACATATTAGTGTTAAATCACTTGTGATACTACCGCTGTATAATATCTGACAAGTTGCATCATATATGATACTCGTGTTACATCATATATAGTATTAGTATCATATATGATAAGTTTTGTCAACGAAAAAGATTAGTTGTCGAGAGTATATTATATGACATATCTGTATAAAGATAATTAAATGTTCTCTGTGATGGTATATTTTTTGCGTGTAATAATTAACGATTTAAAAATATTAATGTTTGAAAAGAAAATGTAAATGTAAATTTTAATCTGATCCATTTAATTAAAATGGATATACATAGTGATAAATCAACCCTTAATATTCAGATGACATTAAATCAAATTAAAATGCTCGTTTTTCATCATTAACCGTTTAAGGGTGTGTTTGGTGAAGAGCTTTTAAGACCATTTAAGAGCGGTGAGCTGTAATATTGAGCGTTGTGAATTTTAATGTTCGTTTGGAAAGCGTTTAAGAGCGGTGGCTATTTTTTTGGAATGTTCATTTTTCAACGCTCTTTGAAATTGAATTTAAGAGTTTTGAGCAGTAAAGAGTTGTTTTACACGTTATGGGTGTGTTTGGTTACACTAGCAGTTAGCAGTAGCAGTAGCAGTTAGCAGGAGCAGTAATAGTTAGCAGTAGCAGTAAGCAGTAGCAGTTAGCAATAGCATTAAATTTACAAAAGTGTTTGATAGATTAGCAGTAGCTGTAATTAAATGTGTGAAAAGACATAAAAGGACATAAATATATAAATAATATACTTTTTAAAATTATATGCGTTATATTAATGAGGGTATTTAAGTAATTTATTAAGTTTAAAGCTCTTCATTAATAATGCTCATTTAAAAATGCTCTTTGAAAGAGCATATGAAAAAAGAGTATTTTTATGAGAAATGCTAATGCTCATTACTCTTACCAAATAAGTTTTTTTTAACAATTATGTTAAATGCTAATGCTAATTGGTAAAAACGCTCTTAAAAAAGGGTTACCAAACACAACCTATAATTACAAACTACAGCTACGTTATTAAACGTTTTTATTAAAAATCAGAGCTACAGCTCACAATCACACAGCTCACAGTCCATACTAACTGCTCCTGCTCACTACTTTTTTTCACTGCTACCGCTATTTTTACGAAACATACTTCACAACGCTCTCCATATCAACCATAATTAAAAAATAAAAATTATATCTAATAAAGATTTATCTCAAATCTAAGATTTAATTATTTAACTTAACTTTGCATTAGTGGCGTTGTTGGATGGCGACCCCTAAACGCAATGACGCAAATAATAGCCCACTAGTATTTAAGAAACAATAAAATAACATAAAAGTCGCGATTATACAACTAATTTTGGAACAACTTTCTCTTATTATCTGATCAACACAAAATAACAAATTGAAGTTTGAAATGCATAAACTTAAGGATCAAACAACCTACATAATGAACCAAATATTCTGTCATAGTTTCAAATGGTATACTCGTTTCTTATTACTGCAAATTTTACGCGAGGTGTTCTAGTTCTTCATCGAAGATACGAGCAAAAGCTTGCATCCCGGTATCCGTAAGACAAACTCCGATTTCCAGATCTTCGTTCGATTCTTTGGATGATTGTACAGATATTGTATTTGAATAATCGATCGAAATCGTTTCTACTTTTTTGGGTTTTCCCCATCCAAAATCCAAGTCGTAAAATTTGAGCTTTGGTGATCCTGAAACTGCAATAACCATTTTTGGCCTAACTTCTTTGGAAAATATAGCTTTAACTAGTCGCATTCTATGTTTCAGCATTCCATCTTTATCGGTTAACATTTTGTGTAGACTTTCTCCGATTAACTTAACAGCAGTTACGAATCCATCATCTCCCGATAATACGCTAGTGGTTTCAGTTGTTAAACTCCCCAAAACACAGTTTCCGAAATAGGCCTCTGGGACAGGTGGATCAAGACGTTTCCTGCAATCTATTGGGAGTGCGAATGCATGTAACTCGTCATCGCGTGATTTAGCAATGCAATACCAAATATACCCACATGCTACAGTTAAAGATGACACATGTGGTAAGTTTGGGAGTTGGGCTAAAACCCGTTTTCTTAACTGATCAATATTAGTCCGCGTCAAGATAACTGTGGCGCGGACCTTATTGGTTGGACCAGACAAGTACAATGATTGTTGATGCTCTTTCTTTAAGAAAGATTCAACTTCGATACTGTTTAGATAACTTTCATCGGGTGTAGGAGGGTATCTTTCATACAACGGCAAAGTCCCATTAGCTAAAAACGACTCATCTGTCCCATGTCTAGCAATCGATGTCCAAGCCTTTAAGAAAGAAAACTGAGTGCTGCCATCACCGAGGCTATGGTGACTACTCATACCAATAGAGATACCCCGGTTTGGAAAAAACGTTACTTGAAGTGAAAAGACTGGGATCTTTACATAATCGGGTAATTTAACATATTCTCCTAGCCGAGGTATAAGCTGGTAAAACATATCACAGTTTCGAGGATGGTATCCTGTAAGATCGCCGAAACCAAGATTACATTCTCCAAAGGTTGCCTTAACAGAATCACCTTCAAAATAAGATATTTCGGGTAATTTAGTAGAAGTATTAAACACGAACAAATTACCAGCAAAAGGGAAAAAATGCTGAAGGGTGATTGATAACGATTGTTCTAGATTGGGAGCAATAGTTTCTACAAAATGTGTTTTAGTGATAAGTGGCAACTCATAGAAGAAAAGATAGTGAACCGGAGGCCGAAGAAGGTGTATCGTGTCGAAGTAAGTCAGTGCCAACGACATGTCGCCTACTGTGGCTCGAGGTGGTGATACTTTTGACTCTTGAAGTGTAATGAAAGTAGGGGAGGAAGCCATATGTCTGATGCATCCAATTTGCTGATATGTGTCTAGTTATATACTGTATTAGGTCATTTGTTTTCTTATTGGTCATCAAATGTTGTCTTATTTATATATAAAACAAAAATATGATTTTGAAAATGAGTACTCAAAATATTTTATACAGTGTTGCTTTGATGAAACAGCTGTTTAGCATCTGTAATGGTGGGTTAGTTTGTAAATGACTTTTCATTCTTTTTAAAAGTTGTTAATATGGTTTTAACCATTGGAGTTAAGGTTTTGTGAATGATTTTTTTAGGAATGATTTATAAATTCAAGTATTTGATATAGGAGCATCTACCATAGTATTTTAGAATAGGTTCAAGATTTATGAAAAGGTTTATAAAATTTTACACCATAATGAAAATGTATGTCTAGGTGTCATGAAAACGTCTAAGATTTTAAAAAGTTTATAATTTAATACATTGTATGCGTTAAACAATTTAATAAAACAACTAAAAAGTTTATCCATAATGGTAATATGTTTATATTATGAAAATGTCAATAAGTTAATATGATTTTAAATAGCCCGTTAAGGCTCGCCTTAAGACGCGCAAACACTCCTTCTTAAGTTTTTAGCAAAAGAAAGGAGAGAAAAAGAAGAGAAAGGGAAAGCTAAGGAAAAGAAGTTATGTTTTTTATTTGTGTTCTCGAGTTTCAGCCTAAGCAAAAAGAAAACAAAGGAATCATATGTACCCTTTTATACTCGTACACATTCAAATGAAAGATTACATACTTGGTTTTAAATTGCGTGTTGCGAACTGTTGCGCTCAAGGTCTCAAAGGCCGATACGCGATGGGTGATGCGATTGCGAGTGCATCATAAACTCGCGGCATTAGGCAATAGAATAATAAATAAAATATTTTTAATTTGTTTATTCTACAAGTAAATACTTATACATCAAATACATCACTTATATATTGACATTAATAGTATTTTCAAACTTTAAATAAGTGAGATAAGTATTCTTAACGAGTATTAATAATGTCAAAAGTCAAAATCTTAGTAACAATATAACTATCTTTATAGTAAAAAAAACATTCAAAGTAGTTATGTGTGTTTATATCTTTCATATGGTAGTTTATTAAGGCCTATGTAAAATCCGCATGCTTTTACCATGAATAGTACACTTAGTAAACGTGCGTACATTTAAAAATTTCCTTTTATAGCATGAACACGTGTCATGATTAGTAATTATAGAAGTTACGTACGTATTACTATTACGACAAGTATTAAGTACGTGATACTACACGATAATTATTAACAATAATAATTATAATCACGAACATGAAATCATGAACGTAAAAATCACGAACACGTAACTACGTAGTTAATTAATATTATACGATTAATATCGTTATGTACAAGTATTTAAATATAACACGAACATTTAATTATAACACGAAAAAACGAGAATACGATCACGTAATTTAAAACACGGGAAAACTCCGGGTTTTCCCTTGTGGGCCCTATTAGCCGCGACACCAAAGAGAGAAACGGGCCAAGCCCATTTGATTTTTAGTAATAAATAAAAAAGGAAGAAACCTTTCACTTTACAGAGTTTTCAAGGAAATCAAAACCCTAATCCTTTTCTTCTCTCTTGTGGCCGGCGGCAACATCACCACCAAAGGGGTGATTGGTTTGATTTTTAGCTAATTGTAACCAAGATCGTGTTCGTGTTATTGTTCTTGAATCTTTTCACGTATTCGTTAATCCGTAAACCCTTTTGTTTTTATTCTTTTATTTAATTAATTAGCACATGAACATGAATTAAATAAAAACTAGAATTAAAAATATGTCACGTGATCAAAGGGTTAAAATTAAGGGTTTGTTTCGGGTTTGTTGTTCCACCGACACACAAACCGAGAGCCCCACGGCTCTCGACGTGTTCTTGATCACGCCACCAACCGGGATCTATGATCTCGGTGGTGTTTGGTTCGGTCGATAGCAGGACAAGGCACCCCGACGCGAGTCGGGGGTGTCCTTCTGGTATGGTTGGGTCACGACAGCCAGCAGCCACCACCACCGGCACACAGCCGGTGGCAGTCGTGGGTTAAGCAGGGGGAACGCAGGCGGCAATAGGCGTAACCACCGGCACACAGCCGGTGGGAACACCACTGCTGGCAGCGGCTAGCCGAGAGACAAGGAACCAGCGGCTTAAGCCGGTGGCAGCCTTAACAGAGGCAGTGGCAACCGCCCAAGCCGGTTTGCCACTGTTAAGGGGTGTTTGGTTCGGACCGGTTCAAGGGGTTCCGGGTCCGGTTCACGACATGTCTAAATTAATTACATGGGTTCGGTTCATGACTAAAATGGTAAAAGTATTTATTTTACAAGATATAAAATTTTCCAAGTTAATTAAATTAATTAAACATGACATATAATTAATTTAATTAAATTACGAACTTAGGTTAATTATTATTTAGTAAATAATACATGCTTTTACCTAAGTATTTAATTATGTAATTTAGACTATAATATTAATTAATTATTAAAACATAGAATATAATTAATTAATAATCATCGCTTAGGTTATTATTAATATAATATTAATACATGTTTTAACCTAAGTATTTTAAACACTTTAATTTAATTAAATTATGCTTATATTTAATTAAATCATATAACCTATAGTTTATTTAATTAACATGTTATTATTAATAAACTATACTATAATCACATGACTTATGATATTTAATCAGTAAACTTAAGCTTATATTATTAGCTTATTAATTCAGCTTAATTCTAAATATTGTAACTTTCTGATTCAGGAGACTTACTATTTTGGAAACTTTCTATTTTTAGAACTGGTCTATTTTAAGAAGTTAATCTATTTTTAGAAACTTTCTATTTTTGGAAACTTTCTATTTTAGGAAACCTGCTATTTTTAGAAAGTTACTTATTATTACACAGCAAGTATAATAATACAAGAAATACAAGTAATACTTAATCAGAATGTAAAGAATGCAACATAACATTAAAACCAGTAAAATAAGACATGAACATATAAAACAAGCTAAGACATGATAAAATCAGTTATGTACTCAGTAAACAGATTACTTATACAAGTACTCTATTATATGTAGCATTATTGAGATCGAAGTAGGACTTCTTTTCGTTCGTCTTCTTTGTTCACTGGACATAAGGTACGGATTTCCCGTCCTTTCAGTATGAACATTCTTTCCTTATTAGGATTCTCCGTTTGCAGCCAACTGTTTTCCCAGTATTGTTTTATGTTTAATACTTATGTTAGAATAAGAGCCTAAGCCATATACATGCATGACCAGTGTCACCTAGTTATGGAGGTACCATAACCATAACACTGGAGGCACCAGTGTTATGACTTCCCCACGGTGAAGTGATTGCTCGTAGCGTCCCTTTACAGCTTTGGCCATTATATTATATTATCATGTGGGGTGTATGGGTGCATCCTAGTTACATGTTTACCAGTAATATCAGAGTGAATGCGATGTGTGCCTTGCATCCTTCACTAGGAGTTGATCCCTCCTACCCAGAGTATTTAATTAGAGGCAACCCCTCTAATTGCATGACGAGGTCTCCCCTCCAAGTATTTGATGACGTATAGTCCTCAGCCGGGTCATGAATCCGGCCCACAGGTACTACCCATGTTCGGTCCATCACGAATGGGTTGGATTAATGTTATCTCAGCTTATGGGCTTGAATGAATAGTGGCCGCATAAGATGTACGCGGCCCACGACCCGGCAGGGCCGGAATAGGGTTAGACAGAATCACAATCCTATCAGGATTGGGATTTGCCTTGAAGAATAGGATATACACTCACCATAATTAGAAGATAACAATCAAGTTAATTATGGTGATTATCTTATGCTTACGGCCGAAGTAAGCAGTAAGCCCATTTGGGTTTCACTGCCTATATAAGGATCCCCCAAGGGTTCTACAAAGGTATTACATCCTACATACTCTAAACTCACATCCGATTCTTAAACCCTAACCGATTATTTACTCTCACGTTGGAGTCTAATCGTGGGATACATTCCTACGGTAAGCCTAACGCGTGTTGCTTTAGTGTGCAGGATCTCAACAAGACAATTCACTTGGTGCAAGACCCGGAGCCCAGCCAACCTGAATTAAGCCTAATTCGGGTCTAGCAAGGATCATCCAACTTTTGTATCAACAAGTTGGCGCCATCCGTGGGACCAATACACTAAGCTAGAGCAAATCTCATCTCGATCTCTTTCAATGACAAAAGGACATCCGCAAGGAAATCCCAGGAACAGGAATCCTGCGAATCGGAAGTCAACAGGGGACTGGATACTCATCCCACTCAGTCCCCTAGCAACCAAACAGGTGGACCGAATAACCGAAGTGTTTTTCAGTCCATGGGTGGGACAGGCACGTCCGCTAATACCCCACCACCAACCATGACCATGGACAACCCTAACCCAGGGAGTGCGCCTAAGGCTCCTAACAAGGAGCCACGTAGGTCATCAACTGAAGAAGAAGTAGAAGTCGAACCACTTAGTGACGAAGACCTCGCTCGGGTTGTCACGCAGAACTTTGAGAGGATCGTCCCGGGTATTGCGTCAAGGCTAAACCAAGGTAGGAACCTCCAATCTAGGCTTAACTTTGGCAGGGCCGTGCCCGACACCTCTCTTCAGAACCAAAAGAAGAAAAGGGCACGACCCCAGGAACGAAACCTCTTTGAGGAGAATCCTCAACCTCGGAATGTGTTAGAACGCATAGGGGGTCGTGTTATGCAGGAACTACTGCAATCTCGTGAAGATGGAGATAGATCCGACGATTCAGCCGAACGGCCAGACTTGGAATTAACCAGAAACAATCGCCGCACAAGCGTGTGGGATAGGGTGAATACCGAGAAGAAGGATCCTAGCTCTTGTCATAAAAGCGATCCTCAGCCGAGAAGTGAGGCACCGCCTCCTTCCCCCGGTCCCTCAGGAGAAGACTCGGATGACCATCTACCCAAGCGTCGCCGACCTAGGCGGACTCCTCCACTACCATCGGACGATGAGGGGTACTACGGTGGCCCTTACTATCGTGAGGTGGAAGGGGAAGATCTCTCCCGCCCATGGTGTGACCCCAATCTCTCTCGACCATGGTGTGATCCTAGGGAAGACCCTTTTACCCTCCGCATACAGAATTACTCCGAGGATAAGAAGCGTCGCATGCCAGCATGCGTCAAAACCTGTGATGGTCTGGTGATCCGGATGATCACCTAAAGATATTTGACACGCAGGCGAAAATCGAACGATGGCCCATGCCTATATGGTGCCAGATGTTCAATTCAATCTTGATTGGCAATGCCCGTGATTGGTTTGAGGGACTTCCTCCCTGAAGCATCGATAGCTTCACTGAGTTGCGCACTGCGTTCAAGAACAATTATACTCAGCGAAAGAAGTATAATAGGACCCGGTCTCATTAGCAACCGTCAAGCAACGACATGGAGAATCTACGGAGGACTTCACGGAGCGTTTCAATGACGAGTGCGCGCGCACAAAAACGATGCCGGAGCTCCTAAAAATTTCCGATTACATGCATGCCATAACACCCAAGGAATTAGTTAGGCGCCTTAATGACAAGCGACCAGAGAAGTATGACGACCTCATGGAAAGGGTCAGGAACTTTGTAGAAGGAGAAACCGCGGTAGCCGCAGCCTATCCAAGAAAGGGAAACCACAACTATCGATCGAACGACCAGTCCAGGAGACAGTCGGGTGGTCAAAGCAACCAAGGAAATGGAAGGGGCTCGGACTACAAGAGCCAAAGCAAAGGAGGGCGGTCGGATGACAAATTCACCCCCCTAAAGATGACTTACCGGGACATCTTGTTGACAAAAGGGGCGAACTTCCCAAGGCCTCCCCCAATGACAACTCCGGTGGACCGTCGTCAAGGAAATCGCTTTTGCGAATTCCACAACGACAAGGCCACGGCACGGAGGAATGCATCCAGCTCAAGAAGCATATTGAGTCAATTATCAAGTCAGGAAAACTCAAACATTTGGTCAAGGATTGGAAGGATGGAAAGGATAACAAAAAACACGATAAGAAGGATCCGCAAAAGGACAAACCTTCGACTATATACATGATCCAATCTTGGCAGCGCCGCACAAAGCAGAAAATTAGTCAAAAGTTTTCACGCGGCATAGAAATCTCATTCCCTCCCATTACGGTAAGTGACGTGGCTAATGCACCCCTCACAATTGAGGTAAGCATTGGAACACACAATGTTTGTCGTATGTATGTGGATGGAGGGTCATCAGCGGAAGTACTTTACGAACACTGTTTCGTGCAACTACGACCAGAAATAAGAAGCCAATTGGTATCGGCCATGTCGCCGCTCATTGGCTTTAGCAGAGACACTATTTGGCCAATAGAATAACTACGTCTACTAGTAACCATTGGGAATGAAGAGCATTCCACTACGACGTGGATGAACTTTATGGTGATACGCTCACACTCTCCATACAATGGGATTATTGGAAGACCAGGCATCCTGGCCATACGGGCAGTTCCATCCACGGCTCACGGTATGATTAAGTTCCCCGTTGAGGGGGAATTGTTACAATTTACAATTCAGTCATGTCGGCATCCGAATGCCACGCCGTAACGACACCAGTCGAGCCTGTTCCCATTAAGGAAGGATCACCGCCCCCCAATTAGAAGGTGGCAATCCATCCCGACTACCCGGAACAAGAGGTGTCCATAGGAGGAACGCTCTCGGATAACAGCAAGAGGGCCGTATGCTCTCTCCTAAAAGCGAACCTGGATGTATTTGCATAGGAGCCTAAGCACATGATGGGTGTGCCGCGCTCGATAGCAGAATACAAACTTCAAATCCGCCAGGGATATCCTCCTGTTAAACAAAAGAAGCGTGGTCAAGCACCAGAGCGCAGCCAGGCAATACTGGATGAGGTACGGAAATTAGTAGACGCAGGAATCATGCGCGAGGTATACTACCACGAGTGGTTATCCAACGCAGTCATGGTCAAGAAGCATGACGGAAGTTGGCGCATGTGTGTGGACTTCACAGACTTGAACAAAACTTGTCCGCAAGACTGCTATCCGTTACCAGAAATTGATTGGAAGGTGGAGTCCTTATGTGGATACCCTTTCAAGTGTTTCTTAGATGCATACAAAGGATATCATCAGATCCAGATGGCGGAAGAAGACGAGAAGAAAACGGTGTTTCATACTAGTCAGGGCGTGTATTGTTACACAAAAATTCCGTTCGGACTAAAGAACGCCAGAGCGACATATCAGCAACTTGTTGATAAAGCCTTCGATTCCCAGATAGGCCATAACCTTGATGTCTATGTTGATGATCTGGTCATAAGAGTCACACGGAGGAAGCACTTCTCTGTGATATCCAGGAGACGTTTGACACATTGAGGAGAATCAACATGAAACTGAATCCAAAAAAGTGCACGTTTGGGGCCACGGAAGGGATGTTCCTTGGATATATGATTGATCCAAACGACATAAAGCCTTGCCCGGAAAAGACGGACGCGGTGATACAGTTACCATCCCCTCGGACACGAAAGGAGGTACAATCACTAAATGGAAAACTAGCTAGGCTAAATAGGTTCTTGTCGAAGTCCGCTGAGAAGTCACTACCTCTATTCAAAACACTCAAGAAGTGCATCAAGAAAGGAGATTTCCGTTGGACAAAGGAAGCAGAGGAAGCTTTTGATCAGCTTAAACAACATCTCGTAGCCCTTCCCATGCTAGTGGCTCCCTGGCCTAAGGAAGAGCTCATTATGTATCTGTCGGCTACACACGGGGTAATAAGTGCAGTACTCATGACGGATAGGGATACAGTCCAGAATCCGGTCTACTTTATAAGTTGAACACTACAAGGGCCAGAGTTGAACTATTCCTCCATGGAAAAGTTGGTTTTGTCATTGGTATACGCCACGAAAAGGTTACGCTGGTACTTTCAGGCGCACCCAATTGTGGTTATCACTGATCAACCAATAAAACAAATCATCTCCAAGCCAGACGTAGCCGGTAGGCTACAGAAGTAGAGCATTCTACTAGGAGAGCATAACATCTCCTATAGACTAAGGACATCGGTCAAGGGCCAAATCTTGGCAGATTTCCTAACTGAGAAGCCAGAGGAGGACGAACCAGTGATCCAACGAGAGGAAGTTCCAGCGGAACCATGGGTTTTGTTTACCGACGGATCCTCGTGCACAGACGGATCAGGAGCTGGCCTTATCCCCACGAATCCGGAAGGGATGGAGTTTACCTACGCCCTGCGTTTTGAATTCACAACCACTAATAATAAGGTAGAATACGAAGCGTTGAGTTTAAAAATCGCCGCTAGAATGGGAGTCCGCAACCTTGAGGCTTATGTAGACTCACGGCTTGTCGCGAACCACATTCTAGGAGGTTACATAGCCAAGGAGGATAACATGGTTCGATACCTAGAAAAAGTCAAGTCACTCATAGCTACTTTCGGGAAGTTTTCTATAAAGCAGGTACCAAGAGGTGAAAACAAGAAGGCGGACGCTCTCAGCAAGACCGCGTCTACAAGTTTTGCCCACTTATCCAAGCAAGTCTTGGTAGAAATACTAAAGCGAAAATCTATAACGGAGGGGGAAATCGCAGCTATAATTGAGAAAGATGGACCTACATGGATGACCCCGATCATCAGCTATTTAACTGATGAAACCCTTCCGGATGATGAAAAGGCGGCACGGCGTATCAGAAGAAAGTCGCATAACTTTGAGCTCCGAGAAGGTACTCTATACAAGCGCTCCTTCTTACAGCCGTGGTTGCGGTGTGTCGGACCACACCAGGCTACCTATGTGATCAGTGAGATACATGAAGGGTCATGCGGTATGCACGCAGGTCCCTGATCCGTAGTAGCACGAGCTTTACGTACAGGATATTATTGGCCTACTATGCATAGGGAAGCACGTGACATGATTCGCAAATGCAGTGATTTCCAAGTGCACAAACCAGTACCGCGACATCCGCAGCAAGAGCTAACACCCATCACATCTCCATGACCATTCTATAAGTGGGGGATCGATATCACAGGACCTGTTCTAGTGGCTGCAGGGGGAGTTAACTTCTTAATTGTCGCAATGGACTACTTTACACGATGGATAGAAGCTAAGGCGGTCAAATCCATTACGGGCAAACAAGTTAAAAAGTTTGTTTGGGAAAACATTGTGTGCCGCTTTGGCTTACCAGGAGAAATCATATCGGATAATGGGAAGCAGTTCGCAGATAATTCATTCAAGGATTGGTGCGCGGCATTGAACATCACGCGGCGCTTCGCATCTGTTAAACACCCGCAGACTAATGGTCTTGTGGAGTGGGCAAACAGAAGCTTAGGCGAAGGCATCAAGGCACGCTTGGACGAGCGAAGTGCCAAGTGGGTAGACGAGTTGCCACATGTCCTATGGGCGCATAGGACTATGATTAAAATAGCCAATGGGGACACTCCATTCGCGCTGGCCTACGGGACCGAGGCTGTTATACCAGCAGAGATTGGAATGTCGACCATCCGCACGACGGAGGTTAATGTCGTCACGAACGATGATCAACTCCGGATTAACCTGGACTTGTTGGAGGAAAAAAGAGAAATAGCGACTATCAATGAGGCCAAATCCAAGGAGCGAATGAAGGCTTATTACGATGCCAAGGTTAAAGGTGTTTCCTTTCGACCGGGGGATTTTGTTTATCGTGCTAACAAGGCAAGTCGCGCAGAGAATACAGGAAAGCTAGTCCCCAAGTGTGAAGGGTCGTATGAGGTTACGGAAGCCTTAGGACTGGGTGCGTACAAGTTGCGTGACATGGATGGCCGTGACCTTGAACGTACATGGAATGTCTGCAATCTTAAAAAATGCTATCTTTGAAAGGATATGGGCTTCCGCATGGACACTTCCCTATAGTTGGCTTCAATGAAGATCCATGTATTTTTTGTTTTCATGCTTTCTAGGTTATATTTGTTTTTAGGATTTTCATTCTTGTCGAAAAAATTGTAAACGTTCTAATAAAATGTCGTGGTTCCTAGCTAGCTCCACGGCTCGTTCTTGTGCAAATTATTGTCTTATAGACTTAGTTATTATTTCTGTCATGTGCTATCGCTTATTCATATGCATTCATTCAAAACGTACATGTAGTATTCGCTCCCAGGAGGGGTAAGAGGATTAAGTGAACCTAATAATTCAACTTGTCGCATAAGAGGGATGCAACCCCAGTGACGCGGATCATGAATCCTTGCTAGACACCTTATTTACAAGACGTTGTAATAAGTTTCCGCATACCGTACTTACATAGTATCGGACATGCTAAAGACACACACTGCACGTCTAGTGAAATATAGACTTGGTTTTATTCTTGATAAGCCATGACGTGTCATGCAACATAGATACATAATATCTAAAGAAAATAAACAAGTTTCAAATTCAACACACAAAATGGTCGTGGTCACCACGGACTTATATATATAAAAAGTTCTAACAATATTGTGAATTCTAGCCATGTACATGCACGGACGAATAAGGTACAAAGGTACAAATGTTTACAATATAAATTACAGAGGAGGTAGGAACTCTCCTATTTCCCTCTTTCCTTCGGCAATCAGGGCATAGAGGACCTCGCCACGAGCATCTTTGCCACCCTGCGCCCTAGTCATATTGGCATCCAACGCCTCGGCTAAGAGTTTTTCACCTTTCATCACCTTCGAAATAGAGTAGTATGTTGGCATGGTCAGTTAGATGGGTTTGGTTGTGAGCTTGGCCATGACCGCCTCGTTGGGAGCATCCTTTAGCGACTCAAGATCATCTAGGAAGGGGTGTTGGATTTCCCCAAGGGCGTCCATGGAGGCGGTCATCTTATCTTCTGCTCCAGGGTTATGGTAGGCGTGTTGGGAGATGTCTTCATTTTTGCTTATCAACTCTACAGCCTTGATCAAACCCTCGTGCCTACCACGGTCAATACCGTCTGATACAACATCCGCAAAAGCCTGCACAAAATAAGGAGCCTCCGTTACCTGGGTCACGACAAGGCGCATCCCATGGCCCACCATCCATCTACGCCCGGCTATGGCCGTGAGCAAGGGAGGGAACAGCACTTCGACGCAGTCCGTTGCTATCCTGTTCAGTTCTCCCTCTGCTACCGCGGCTCGCTCTTCCACAACAATCTGTGTCTGGTTGAGTTCTTCCTTGAGCGTATCGCGTTCTTGAGCAATGGTGAAGGTTTGTTCTGTTACGGCTTTGGCGGCGGCTTCGGCTGCGGATACCTGTAAATAATACTTGGAATTACTACGAGGTAATATGGGTCTTATGTGAACAATGAGTATCAATAAAGGCGCGTACCTCTCATTAGATGCAGCTAGGAGGGCTTCCAGCTCAGCAATGCGCCCCTCGCAGGCATTGGCGTGGTTGGCTTGTTCCTTGATTGTTGATTCCGCTACAACCAAGGCTGCCTGCAAGGAGGTTATAGTCTTCTCATGTTTTTCCACCAGTTTTTCTCTGCGAGCAATCCTCCTCTCAGCACGGCTCATGTTGGCCAAGGCTCCTTCCAGACGGCGCTGTAGGGCCGCGCCGACTGTTACCTGGTGCGCTGTGGCGACATCATACTGCTCCAGCAGCGTCTCGTGCTCGAGTTCATCCAATTCTTGTGCCAGCGCTGGAGGGGTTATGTGGTCCATGAATTCTTTGCACTCAGAATCCGCCTCTAGTCTTGTTAACCTGGACAAGTTCTAGGCTGGACGGAGGTTGGTGTCAGGTCCCTCAAAGCGTGGCTCCTCTTAATGAGTTAAAGGGGGGATGGAGGTCTCATTGATATCACGGGTGAGGGTTCCCTTTCCGCCTCCTTCTCCTGTGCTACTGTTGACGGATCCGCCTTGTTATTAAAAGACACTTATGAGTTTTGTTAGTGGATTATGTATTATGAAGTATTATCGGAACTTACGTTGTGTCAATCAAGGGTTCCGAAATAGAAGGAGCCACGGCATTCACAGGAGTTGCCTTCCAGACTTGGTCATCTACATGCGGCGAGGGGTTGCCTTGGGGCATGGTGGTACTGCTTCCCTCTTGGAACTGCGGGTGGTCCTGCCTTAGTTTCTTTGGGGGAGCGTTGTGTTCCCTCGCCTTAGCCTCCACGTTTTTCGCCACCTTCCTGGTGGTCTTGCGCTTTCTGGTTTTGGGCTTTAATGGCTGGGGGGATCTGGAATCCTGTGTTATTTCGTCTTCTCCACCGTCACGATTGATGGATGGATCTGTGTGTTGTTCTTCTTCATCTTGGTGCGGTGAGGCGTTTTCCAGCAACAACTCTTCACCGTCTTCATTGTGTAAATCTAGGGGGACTTCTGGATCACGGGTTCCTCCTCATCCGACCGCTGCTTGGTCGTTTCTTCTAGTGGGATGGTCATGTTAACGGTAGCAGCTAGTAAGGGGGGTTCGCCTTCTTTCAGTGGTCGAGACCCTTGTGGAACTTTGCTTGGATCACCTTGGCGTAATAATCCGAACAACTTCATCTCTGGGGACATTTTCATGCATACGGGTTAGTAAATTCACAAAGTACTATAAGACACGTTTGCATCTAATATATGGAATGCCTACCCTGTCTACGCTCGGTCAGAAAGCTTGGATATCTATCTTCCCTCCCATAATAATTGCGGCTGATCCCTACTAAGCAGAGGAAGTGCTCTGGTAGGCCCTTATAGAATTCAGTGTGGTGGGTATCTAAAATTTTTATATCCTTACTGCTATAGTCCTTGGATGAAGGAGGGTAGTCAAAGCGCACTTTGGTTTTACGAACAAAAGGGGTGGGGAATACTTTTTCATCTACGAAAAAGTAGTGGTCGTACCAACTCTTAAGGGAATCTAAGTGTTTCCTATAAGTCATAGGTGCGGTCGCGGATCGTTTCTTAAACGATAGCCACCCATTCACCATTTGGGGGGAGTAAAAAACCCTAAATAGATCCACGGTAGGGGTTACCTCACATGTGTAGCAGGTAATCTCAAATTGGTTGATCTTACATGCCCCTATGCAATGAAGTTGGGTTATGTGGAAGTCGTAGTACAAAAGAACATCTACCAGGAACCTAGACAGGGGGATGTGGTAGTTAGCCGAGTCAAATAGGTGCGTATACACGCCTATCTTTGCTCTCGGAGCGTCCGTAATAGCTTCACCGTCACCTGGATAGGTAGGGTGTACGCTTTCGGGAATATAATACTTAGACAAAAAGTCTATATATTTTTCCGGAGGCATCACATTGAGGACGTCCGTGATGATAGGGTTATCTTTCACCATGATTTATAAAAAGGATTAGAAAGGCGCGGTGATCTAACCTGAGGTGGTGAAAATCTGTGGGAAAAGAAGAGAAGGAATGAAGAATCGAGCACAAGTATAACAATGGCGGAAAAGGGAATATAAACTGTGTGTTTACACAGTAGCACACACCAACTCTTTTATAGGGTTTCCTCGAGTTACGAGGTAACATGGATGTTTGACACGTGTAATCCACTACGCCTATCTAACGTTGGGGATATCTGACAATTCTGAAACGTCAGAAGGGGCCCACGGGTCATCTCTTACCCATTTTTACGTGGCTCAAGGGTGGGCCTGACTGGTGCACTTTTGCAGACGAAGCGTCCGACTAATGACTGCCATTAATGCATTCATTAATGTTTTCCCGGCTGGCCTTTTTTGGAATGGGTATGTTTGTGACAACAATATTTACGGGACATTCATTAGTCTAGAGGTCACGCCTACGGCTGTAACAACTAGACTCGGGGGACATGATGACGTATAGTCCCCAGCCGGGTCATGAACCCGACCCACGGGTACTACCCGTGTCCGGCCCATCACGAATGGGTTAGATTAATGTTATCTCAGCTTATGGGCTTGAATGAATAGTGGTCGCATAAGATGTATGCGGCCCACGACCCGGCACGGCCGGATAGGGTTAGACAAAATCACAATCCTATCAGGATTGGGATTTGCCTTGAATAATAGCATATACACTCACCATAATTAGAAGATAACAATCAAGCTAATTATGGTGATTATCTTGTTCTTGGGGCCGAAGTAAGCAGTAATCCCATTAGGGTTTTACTGCATATATAAGGAACCCCCAAGGGTTCCACAAAGGTATTACATCCTACATACTCTAAACTCACATACGATTCTTAAACCCTAACTGATTACTTACTCTCACGCCGGAGTCTAATCGTGGGATACATTCCCACGGTAAGCCTAATGCGTGTTGCTTTAGTATGCAGGATCTCAACAAGACAATTCACTTGGTGCAAGAGCCGGAGCCCAGCCAACCCGAATTAAGCCTAATTCGGGTCTAGCAAGGATCATCCAACTTTTGTATCAACAGTATTCATGCACGGTGGAACCTCATGACCTATATGGGCTATTTGGCTAATTAAAACAGATTTTCATAGAAACATAAGTCTTTTCAAACTATAAAACCAGTTTTATGAACATGAATCCAGATTGCTTAGAACTTATGTTATTCCGTTGCTATTAGTCTTATTTATGTTCAGCCATTCATACTATGTCGTATATCCATGCATTGAGCGTTATGCTCAGCCGTTACTTCCCTTTCCATGTCCCAAAATGGCAGGTACCCAAGGACAGACTCGAGCATTTGGAGGAAGTGCATAGAATGGAAGCTGCCATAGACTTCTTCTCCTTTTTGCCCCATATACTTATGCTTGTTTAGTCTTTCCTAGTTCATTTACTTTAGTTATGTTTTGGGCTTATGTTTGGGGACTGACGTTTGATTCCGGTTTTCCCTATGGTCATGTATGTTTTACTACATATTACCTTGCATGCTTTGATGACACGCCATAATTATGCGTAACGGTCCACTTATCAAAGTGGGGTGTTACAGCCTAAATCCCAATTGCGTCCGATGCGAGCATCACACTATTGTGAAATCTGTAGGACGCATCCTGGAACAACGTCGCATCACAAATTTTGTTGCGTTTTTGCATCGCATCACTCTCATGCGCGATGCGAGCGCAACGATGCGCGCAATTTTAAACCAAGATTACATATACAATATAGATAATATTTGCTACATATCATGGTTGCCATTTATTACCCCACTAATAATAATACATTAAAGGCCCACAGTTAACAGATATAAATGGTAGATGACAATTGTCTTCTTCATATTAGGGTTGAGCACCACGCATCCATACATTGTATCCTTAATATTTTATACAAAAGTAATTAAAACAAACAGGATGTCAGATCAGATATGTTGAGAAGATCAAACAAAACTTCAGGACCAGAAGCTGAAGTCAAGCAGTGATTAGATGAAAAATAGAGAAGAAGACCGTAATGATATTAGATATGTGAAGGGCATGTTTGCTTTTCTACATAAAACTTGCAAGTTCCTGTCGATTTCCTCTCATATCCGCCCAAATATGGGGGGAAAGTTTTACTCTAATATTTTTTTCCAATTTCCTCTCTAAACACTTCTTTTCCTTGTTAAACAAACTCAAGAACACAACAAGTTGCTTGTTTCCTAACATTTCACTTCTTTTCCCCTCAAAACCACACTCGATAACACAGCGTAAAACTAGAGGCGTGGTCTCCACACTACGCAATAGGTCATGGCGCTACGACATAAGGTGCGGTGATTTTTTTAGTTCAACTCCAAAAAATGAATATTAATACATGTAAGAAGAGTTTTTTCAGCTTTAATTATTAGGTGCAACACTTATTGTGAACTCAATATAACTATAATATTGAAATATGATAAAAATAAAATATTTTTATATGTTGTGCCGCCATAAGCCACGCTTTAAAAACGCTAAAGCTTCGCCTTACCCGCTAAAGCGTGTAGCTTGGAGATACCGTCATGCCACATCTCACGCTATTTATAACCATGTAAATTAATGATATTTTAAGATATGAGTGTTAGAAACCTGAATAACTCAAACCTGAATAACTCAATAAGCACTTTGGGAAAAATACAAAATAGTCGTTCCTAGTCAAACCTTTATTTGTTATGAAACTTCCAAGACTTGATAATAAGCTAGATAAAATGACTTTGAGCATAAAAAACAAGTTATGGCACGTCTGAAAAGCTAAGAATGAGGTTGATAAACTGCGGACAACTTATTGAGGCTTAAAACCTTGCTGAGCTGACTTTTCTTCGCAAATTTTTATGAAACAGACTCAAAATGATTACGTTTGATATTGTGAGTTCTAGTGATTATGTTTTTAAGTTCTTTTAAGCAGATTTAAGTTCTTTTCTAGTGCTTAAGTGTTCGCTTATTGGACAATCAGGGGTGTCACAGGCTTGGGAGTAAATAAGCATACACAAGCATAAGCACAAATCAGTCAGAACGCACAAAATCAAGAAATCACCAAGAAATGAACAGTTGGCTAAATATGGCCAAAAGTGTACATGCAATTTTCCAAAAGGCCAATTTCAGACTCTCACAGTTTTTTGTAAAAAAACTTTAATCACAAATCTTTTTCAAACAGTTAAATGTCACCTAAAGGTATAAGGATCCTCAAATTTTCAGCTCCTAAAACAACCTAATGAGTTCTAGATGAGATCTACAAGTTTAAGGCCAAATATTGAAAATTTTGCAAAGGCAAGTGTTAATGCAATAATGACTAAAAACGTTACTTGCATTTTTCGGTCTCGCTTAGTTTTGATTATGACAATATGTAAAAACAAGCATTTACGAAAACAACAAAAAACGAATTTTTGAGTTCAAGTATTTTTCATTTTACCGATTTTCACTTAAGGTATGGATAAACAAGTACTAACCTTAATCAAGTGATCAAGTGATTTAATCTTTTCTTAAAACTCACTTTTTATTAAGTGTGACAAGTTTTTATTAAACTTTCTTTTTAAGAAAATGTTTTATTAAATTAATTATTTGAAATTTGAAAATGGCATATTCTTATTTGGTTAAGAATATCCTTTCAGGATATTTTTTATATCCAGATAAGACCTCCACCACTAAAGGACAAAAAGGAGCGGAGTCTAGTCCGGCGGTACCTTAGCGCCTAGGCGGTACCTTATCGATAAGGTACCGCAGGCTAAGATAAGGTACCGCGGGCAGATATAGCCGTTGTCTCCTTTGTCCTATAAATAGTGGACCATTCTCAGCTTTTCAACTTACCTCTTTTGCACATTTATTTCCAGATTCAAACCCCTTCTTTAATCACTCAAATCTTTGATCATTTGTTTGATTATTACTTGTTTAAGAAGTGAATCTTGTTCTTCCATCCCTTCCTCTCCAAGTGCAAGGAGAAGAACACTATCCTAGTGAAGTATTGAGTCCACCACCAAAGATCCATTGAAGATCTAATTTTATACACTTGTAGTTGTGTCATAGTTGTGAAGATCCAAGTAGTTGTGTCTATTTGGAAGTTGTGTATGCACTAAGTATAGTTGTGTAGATTGGTCCTACCTACGATTAGGGCTCGACTTTTAGCTTAGAGTCGGAAATTGGTTAAGCGACGTGTACGGTTTTCTCCACCATAAGGAGCTTGTTGTGTAGTGAACTCTCGAGTAAGGAGTACTCGAGGAGTGGAGTAGGAACGAGGAGTGAGATTCGTTGCCGAACCACTATAAATCCTTGGTGTTCGGTCTGATCTTTCTTTACCCTTAACTCTTTACATTCTTTATTATTTATGCATATACATGTGTTAGTATTAGATTAGCTACACTATCATTCTTTATTCTTTGTGGATATATTTTTGTTAGTATTAGTTTAGTTACACTATCATTGTTCATATTGTGCAGAAGAAGATTTCACATATATCCTCAAGCCTAAGTTTTTGAAAAAGGATTTTTGGAAACCACATTTTAACAAGTAAATATAAGAAACTATTCAACCCCCCCTTATAGTTTCTACAATAGGTATCAGAGCGGGTTGCTCAAGAATTTTTAAAGTATATTGTATTTTAAAGCTTGAATCGATCTATGGATTCCAACAAGTACCTAGAAGGGCAATCTATGCAAAGACCACCACTTTTTGAAACCGATAGTTTTATTTATTGGAAAAATAGATTTGAAACTTATGTGAAATCAAAAGATTTAGATCTTTGGCATGTTATTACCAATGGTGATTTTTTACCCTTTCAATTTAATGAAGTTTCTAAAACAAAAGAATTGGTTTTTGACAAAGCTAATGACGATACTAAAAAGAAACTTTCAAAAAATAATGAGGCTAAAATGGTGATTTATAATGCTTTGCCTAAGAAAGAGTATGAAAGAATTTTTATGTGTGAAACCGCTAAAGATATTTGGAACACTCTTTTAGTAACCCACCAAGGTAATAGCCAAGTCAAAGAAAGCAAAATCGATCTTCTTGTCCAACAATATGAACAATTTGTCATCTTAGAAGATGAAACTATTGATAGTGCATTTGCTAGGTTTAACACCATTATTACTAGTCAAAAAGCACTTGATGAAGGTTTTTCTAGCAAGAACAATGTTAGGAAGTTTCTAAGGGCCTTACATCCAAATTGGAGAGCAAAAGTCACGGCGATTGAAGAGTCGAAAGATCTCTCAACTTTATCACTCGATGAACTCATAGGAAACTTGAAGGTTCATGAGATGATAATTTTGAAGGACTCGGAATTAGTGAAAACCAAGAATGAAAGGAAATCTCTTGCACTTAAAGCCAAGAAGGCACAAAGTGACCCTGATAGTTCCTCGAAAAGCGATGACGAGGAGTATGCATTGGCGGTGAGAGATTTCAAGAAGTTCTTCAAGAGACTAGGTCAACACGTTAGGCAACCCAACTATGACAAGAAACCATTGTCAAAGAATCGGTTTGTCAAGAACGAAAAAGGTGATAGGAATTGCTTTAGATGTGGTGATCCAAATCACTTCATTGGTGATTGTCCAAAGCCCGCTCGTGATAAGAACCACACGGCATTCGTTAGTGGTGCTTGGAGCGATAGCGGTGAAGATGATGATGACAACCCCAAAGAGGAGAAATGTCTTGTGGCTCACACTTCTAAAGAGGTACATTCTGAAACCGAATACTATAGCAATGATAGTTCCACTTTAGATGATATTGAATTTGAAGGCAAATATGATAGCTTACACAAACTTAGTCTTAAATTCATAGAAAAGAATAAAACCTTAAAATCAACCAAAACTAAGCTTGAAAATGAGATCAATGAACTTGGGGAGAAATTGGCTAAAATTGAGAAAAACAAAGAGGTTGATTTAGGTTGCTTAAGTTGTGAGAAACTTAGATTAGAGAATGAAGATCTCAAGAGCACCTCCATTAAATTGGAAAAATTCATGAAAGGTACTAGTGCTCTTGATGATATGTTAAACAAATAAGTTCATTCTATGGAAAAACTTGGTCTAGGTTTTAACTCAAATAAAGCCTCAACTAGTGAACCAAAACAAGTCAGGTTTTCACAAAAACGCCCACTAGACGCGGTTCCAAATTGTATGGCGTGGTTCCTTATCACTATGGAACCGCCGCCATAGATAAGGTACCGCGGCCAGAAGATGAATTTTGTGAAAATCCTGAACTTTCCGAAAAGTCTAAGTTAGATGAAAAACTAAAGCATCTTACTGTTAATAAGGTAAAATTACCCATACTTGACGACAATGCTATTGGTAAGTTCTACAAGCCATTAAGTAAATCTCTCATGGGAAATAGAAGTTTATCTAGACTATCCTCTACTCCACCTAGAGTACGGAATGAGTCTAAGCCTAGAAGTAGAACGACAACGCCTAGAAGAGATAATCAAAACAACTCACGACCTAGAAGTAAAACTCCAACACCTAGAAGGAATAATAATAACTCTAAACCTAGATCAAATACACCTAGGAGAAATAATGAACAACAAAATGGTTACATGAATTACTACCCTCCTCCATTTTGTTCTCCATGGGGAATCCCCTCCTCATTCATGCATCCCAACCAAATGCAAGGGATGTTTGGAACTAACAATTTTGGACCCATGAGATATTGGGGACCAAATGTTTGATCTTGTGTGTTGTTACCTAGATATGCTTGTGAATTGATTTGGAGCCCGATGAGTGGATTAAGGATAGTGGTTGTTCTAAACACATGACGGGTAATCGAAGTTTGTTCTCGCTTTACAAAGCATATGATGGAGGTAACGTCACATTCGCTAGTAGTCTACGTGGTAATATCATTGGCAAAGGTACGGTTTCTCTTGACTCCATGACCATTGAAAATGTTGAGCACGTAGATAACTTAGGTTTTAACCTTTTAAGTATAGGTCAAATTTGTGATAATAAGTGTAAGGTCATCTTTTCGGAACATGACAGTGAAATCGTAAAAGATGGAAAAGTCATTGGAAAAGGTGTTAGAAAGCATGGGCTTTATGTCTTGAAGGTTAATAAGAAGTCAAAAGACAACATATGTCTTACGACTATAGATGATAGTTCTACTCTTTGGCATAGGAGATTAGGTCACGTTAATATGCGTTTAATTCAATCTTTAGTCTCTAAGGAGTTGGTAAGACACCTCCCCAAGATTAAGTTTGATAGTCACTTTTGTGATGCTTGCAAAGTTGGAAAGCAAGTTCACTCAAGTCACAAAGCCAAGAATTTGGTTTCGACCTCTCGGTGCTTAGAGCTCCTACATATGGATCTCTTTGGACCTTCCGCCATACGGAGTTATGGAGGTAACCTTTATACCCTAGTTATAGTTGATGACTATTCTAGATTCACTTGGACTAGATTTTTGGCATCCAAGAATGAAGCTTTCGATCACTTCGAAATCTTTAGTCGAAGAATTCAAAATCAACTAGGATGTTCAATTGTTTCTATTAGGACGGATCATGGTAGGGAATTTGATAATGAAGTGCAATTTGGTGCCTTTTGTGAAGCTCATGGTATTACACATAACTTCTCGGCTCCTCGCACTCCACAATCAAATGGGGTAGTTGAAAGGAAGAATAGGACTCTCCAAGAGATGAGTAGGACGATGTTAAACGAGCAATCTTTGCCTCAAAAGTTTTGGTGCAATGCCGTGGACACATCGACTTATATTCTCAATCGAATTCTTATTCGAACTTTCCTAGGAAAGACCCCCTATGAGATTCTTAAAGGTAAGAAACCCTCATTAGAATACTTTAGGGTGTTTGGAAGCAAGTGCTTTATCCTCAACACCAAAGACTACCTTACCAAGTTTGACCCAAAGTCTTACGAAGGTATCCTTTTAGGTTATTCCCAAACTAGTAAAGCCTACATAGTCCTAAATAGAACCTCGGGGGTTATTGAAGAATCACTCAACGTAACCTTTGATGAAACCCCTCCTTCACCCAAGACACCACCATTGGTTGATGATGACTTGGATGAATTAGAAGTAGTTAAAGCCAAAGAGGTTAGAAAAATAGGAGTTGAAGACCTTAGTGTTGAAAAGGAAGTAAACATTAAGGAGTCTAGGGATCATACTCTCAATAATGTCATTGGTGACTTAAATCAAAGGACCCTAAGATCTCAAGTCCAAAACCAAAGCAACTTCTTTTGTTTTGTCTCCATGATTGAACCAAAGAATGTTAAAGAAGCTTTGACGGATGAGAGTTGGGTCATTGCGATGCAAGAAGAATTGAATCAATTCGTTGCCAATGATGTTTGGGAACTTGTTCCTCCACCTAGAAGTTCTACCATTATAGGAACCAAATGGGTATTTAGGAATAAGCTAGATGAGAATGGTGTTGGGTCTCGTAACAAGGCTAGACTTGTAGCTCAAGGCTATAATCAACAAGAAGGGATTGATTATGACGAGACATATGCACCGGTAGCTAGATTAGAATCTATTAGAATCCTTTTAGCCTACGCTTGTGCCTTAGATTTTAAGCTTCAACAAATGGATGTAAAGAGTGCATTTCTTAACGGTTTGATCAATGAGGAGGTATATGTGGCTCAACCTCCCGGCTTCATTGATTTTGAGAAACCGGACCATGTTTACAAGCTTAAGAAAGCACTTTATGGACTCAAACAAGCACCCAAAGCTTGGTATGATAGACTTAAAGCGTTTCTTGTTAAACATGAGTATACCATGGGAATGGTAGACAATACACTCTTTACAAAGAAGAAAGGTCCTCACCTCATAATCATACAAATATATGTTGATGACATTATATTTGGCTCAGCTTGTCAAGAATTGTGTGATGACTTTGCCAAAATCATGCATGATGAGTTTGAAATGAGTATGATGGGAGAACTTAACTTCTTTTTAGGACTCCAAATTAAACAAATGGACGATGGTATTTTCTTTAGTCAATCTAAGTACGCTAAAGAAATGCTAAAGAAATTTGGATTAGAAGAATCTAGACCAATGAAGACCCCTATGGCCTCGGATACTAAACTCACCGTAGATTATGATTGTGAGTCGGCAGACAACACCAAATATAGAGGTATGATTGGTAGTTTGTTGTACCTAACGGCAAGTCGACCGGATATCATGTTTAGTGTTTGCCTTTGTGCTCGCTTCCAAGAGGCTCCCAAAACCTCTCACCTTGAAGCGGTTAAGCGTATCTTCCGATACATTAAAGGCACTATACATTTAGGATTATGGTATCCTAAAGGGACCGGCGTAGAAACCATTGTCTACGCGGACTCGGATCATGCGGGAGACTATGTGGACCGGAAAAGCACTAGTGGAGTTTGTACCTTCATGGGTTGTTGTTTAACTTCTTGGTTCTCCAAGAAACAAACCGCTCTTGCGATATCCACCACGGAAGCCGAGTATGTGAGTGCCGGAAAAGCATGCCAACAAGCTCTATGGATGAAGCAAGCGCTTGCTGATTACGGGATTTCTCTTGATGATGTTCCCATCATGTGCGATAATAAAGGCGCTATAGACCTAAGCAAGAATCCCGTGCAACATTCACGAACCAAACACATAGAAATTAGACACCATTTCCTTAGGGATAATGTTCAAAAGGGGAACATTACTATTGAAAAGGTGCCCTCCGAGGACAACCTTAGCCGATATCTTCACTAAGCCACTTAAGAGGGAACCTTTTAATTACTTGCGTCTAGGTCTAGGATTAATGGAACATCTTCCTTAAATTCTTTTCTTCTTGTGTGTTTTCTTTTACCTCTTTGAGTCCTTGAGTCTTTTAAACTCCTTTTGAAAAATCTTCTCCTCTCATTTTCAAAACTCTCAAAGTCTCTTTTGAAAATGGTTGAGAAATTCGTTTGACATTGTTAATTCAATCTAAAAACGATTTTTCATAGATTCTCGCTATTAATCTAGAGCTTACATAATTCATATGTATGATTCTCTCAAACGTAGCAAGAAGAAGATAGAATCATGGAGGATCATTGTGTCATGACTTAAGGTCTTGTCTTACACACCTCCTACATCGATTTTTAATCCATGTATTTTTGTCAAATCTCTATTTGGTAAGTTTGCATATGTTTTCTTTGTCTATCTTTGCTTTTAAGCATATCCCTATGATAAGTTAGACTAGAAAAATAAGATTTGCTGAAAAATCTTCCTCCAAACACCAAGCCCTGCTTCTGCAGGCGGTTCCATATGTGAATCGCGGTACCTTATTGATAAGGTACCGCCACCCTAGATAAGGAACCGCCTACAGTGGCCTTCCTTTTTCGGGTTTTTGTCTGAAACTCCAGATTTGCTCCAACATTTTTGAGAATCTTTGTTTCAAACCCTTTGACCACCCTAAAAATACCCTAAGCCTTCCCTATTTAAAACATAAGCATTTTGCATTACTTCACATCCAAAATGTCTTATTCTCCAAATGAAAGCCTTGAATCTCCTCTATTTTCTCCAATGGCTTTCAATTCAAACCCACTCAAGAACACTCTTAATCACATGTCTCCTACCAAGAATGTTGATTGTGGAACATCTTTTCTTCCACCACCACCCTTTAGTGTTCTTCCTCCTTCTCATGATAATGTCATGCACCATGGAACATATTGTCATTGTTGTCAATATCAACATCTTGCTATGGCACACATCTATGAGGAGTTGAGCTACATCAAGAGTCTCTTAATCAAGCCTCCTCTTCACTTTGATTATGAGATCTCCAACAAGCCACCACCACCACCCTCCGCTATTACCTTGTCTTTCATATAAGCATTGGTTGCTTATCCACAAGACACCAAGTTCAAGCAAATCTTAGAATTCTAGAATAACTAGGATTAGATTTATGCTTTTGGCTTGTTTCTTTTTCCATACTTCTTTGTATGATGTTCTTTTAGTAACCTATCTTGGATCTTTATCTTTGTGTTTTCTTATCTTTTAATTTTTTTTATGTGACCTATTGCTATATATTGTTGGTTGTTTCTTTTGTTCAACTAACCCTTCTATGTAGCTTGTCACCATATCTCGATTCCTCGGTGCCCCAAGCTAGGGGGAGTAAGCACCAAGGGGGAGTCTTTGCAAAGTCCGTTTCTTCAACACTGGATTACGCAACCTTTTTGCTTCGACAAAGGGGGAGAAATGAATAAACTCGTCTTCAAAAATCTTTTTTTTGTGTGATTGAGTTTATGTATTATCGGAATCAAAAAGGGGGAGATTGTTAATGCAATAATGACTAAAAACGTTACTTGCATTTTTCGGTCTCGCTTAGTTTTGATTACGATAATATGTAAAAACAAGCATTTACGAAAACAACGAAAAACGAATTCTTGAGTTCAAGTATTTTTCATTTTACCCATTTTCACTTAAGGTATGGATAAACAAGTACTAACCTTAATCAAGTGATCAAGTGATTTAATCTTTTCTTAAAACTCACTTTTTATTAAGTGTGACAAGTTTTTATTGAACTTTCTTTTTAAGAAAATGTTTTATTAAATTAATTATTTGAAATTTGAAAATGGCATATTCTTATTTGGTTAAGAATTTCCTTTCAGGATATTTTTTATATCCAGATAAGACCTCCACCACTAAAGGACAAAAAGGAGCGGAGTCTAGTCCGGCGGTACCTTAGCGCCTAGGCGGTACCTTATCGATAAGGTACCGCGGGCTAAGATAAGGTACCACGGGCAGATATAGCCGTTGGCTCCTTTGTCCTATAAATAGTGGACCATTCTCAGCTTTTCAACTTACCTCTTTTGCACATTTATTTCCAGATTCAAACCCCTTCTTTAATCACTAAAATCTTTGATCATTTGTTTGATTATTACTTGTTTAAGAAGTGAATCTTGTTCTTCCATCTCTTCCTCTCCAAGTGCAAAGAGAAGAACACTATCCTTGTGAAGTGTTGAGTCCACCACCAAAGATCCATTGAAGATCTAATTTTATACACTTGTAGTTGTGTCATAGTTGTGAAGATCCAAGTAGTTGTGTCTATTTGGAAGTTGTGTATGTACTAAGTATAGTTGTGTAGATTGGTCCTAGCTACGATTAGGGCTCGACTTTTAGCTTAGAGTCGGAAATTGGTTAAGCGACGTGTACGGTTTTCTCCACCATAAGGAGCTTCTTGTGTAGTGAACTCTCGAGTAAGGAGTACTCGATGAGTGGAGTAGGAACGAGGAGTGAGCTTCGTTTCCGAACCACTATAAATCCTTGGTGTTCGGTTTGATCTTTCTTTACCCTTAACTCTTTACATTCTTTATTATTTATGCATATACATGTGTTAGTATTAGATTAGCTACACTATCATTCTTTATTCTTTGTGTATATATTTTTTTTAGTATTAGTTTAGTTACACTATCATTGTTCATATTGTGCATAAGAAGATTTCACATATTTCCTCAAGCCTAAGTTTTTGAAAAAGGATTTTTGGAAACCACATTTTAACAAGTAAATATAAGAAACTATTCAACCCCCCCCCCCCCCCCCCCTTCTAGTTTCTACAGCAAGTGTACTCTAAATTGATCCTATGCTAAAGGCAAGTGTAGACATTTGTTCAAGACACCTAATGTGGTATGTTCAAGCTCAAAGCAATCAATAACAACTAACAAAGCTTAATGATCCAAATTCAGATTTTTACATCGAAGACTTAAGGACCTATGCATTTTTTACTTTTCTTTTTTAAGACTTGAAGTCCTAATGATTTAGCAACTAATAAGAAACCTAAGACTAATTGATCAAGAATCAAGCAATGAAGAACAATAGAGCCTCAAAACACCAGCAATCCAAACACTACTTTAATTCATCAAAAATGTGCCTTGTACCTTTACTTTTTCAAAAGAGGTACTTTATAAACTTGAATACATAATAGCTCTATAACTCAAACCTTTTTAAAAACATAAATAGGCACTATATAAGCAATAAAAAAACTAGGCAACTTGAAAATTTAAGAAATTAAACCCTAATTTAAGTCTCTTTAAAAATAATTAAATGTCTAATATGTTTTATTTTAAGTTTTTTTATGTAAGATAAGTGATGACAAAGCTATGCTAGACTTAGATGACAAATAATAAGCAAAGGATAAGCACATACAATAAGTTGATCTGATAATGCTATCTATTTTAGGGCTTTTTTTAAATATTTTAAGACAGAAAATGAGACAAGTGATTAAAAGCTATAAAATAAAGATGCAAAATGAAAAATAAGCAACAAGATATGAAAATAAGCAAACAAATAAGAATAAGCAAGAAATAAGCAATAAATAAGCAGACAATATAAATAAGCAAAATTAACTTTTTAGAGGAATTTTAAATGGAAATCTTACTTTTTGGCATTGCTCACCATAGAGCTCAGTTCTACAAGCTTTTGCCTATGAATATAATCTCAAACCATAAATAAGCTCTTGCCCGTGAGCTTATTCTTCCCAAACTTGATTTGTAACTTTTTAAGACAAAGGGATTTCAAATAAGGCAACATTCAAGGAAATAAAGGCTACAATAGGGACTATCTGAAATAAGCAACTAGGGCCTTATGAGAATAAGCTTAGTGCTCTTTGATTATTAAATAAGCTAAGAGTAAGTATAAGCTTATAAATGAGAGTCTTATTATTTTCTTTTCTTTTTGAACTATTTGTAAAATAAAATGACGAAGAACTTAAGAAAGGATTGTAAATAGCTTAGGAACCAGGTGAGGTACCCGCGCGTTATGGTTGTTTTTTGGATGATAGTTTTTAAGCCATGTGTGGTTCATTGTATTTGTATTGTCTAAATTGGAAGGAAATAATGTTGCACGCGTAGGCGTACTATGTTTTAACCTACTGGCTTAGCTCAGTTGACCACCAAAGTTCCACTAAGTGGTTTCTTTGGGGGAGGTTTCCTGGAGGTCTTGGGTTCAAGACCTGCCAAGGACCTTTCAGGTGAAGCGGATAAGGAGTCTAACATAACTAGGCGAGGGTTCGAAGAAGACATTCTTCCGCTTGGATATCATTGCACGACTCGACCCACTAACCACTAACATTTGCCGTTCTAAAAAAAAGGCGTACTATGTTTTAAGAAAACAAATATCATAGGATAGGAGACATAATGATAAATGGAAGTAGCATGATATTCGATACTAAATATGATCATATTTACACAAAAGTTACCATTACGTTGTTTGAAAGTTGGCACTGCAACCATTTAAGTTTTTTGTGGAGGACCGAAATCACTAAATGTTTAAAGTTTCGTTTGTACATACTATAAAATTTAGACTATCGCAAGTAAGTCATATACTACGTGATCATTAATAACTCGTAAAAAATTTTAAAACGTTAATCAAAGTAAATAACTTTATGGAACAATTTTCTAATAGTAATAATTTATGCACATTTTTTTACCCAACAAAAAGTAATCCACTTGGGAGCCTCCACACCTAAATTGTACAGTAGTACTGCATATTAAAGTCAAATAAATTAAATTCTTCTCACTTAGAGCATATGCAATACAAGAAGCTTCAAAAGATTTTTGCATTTAATGCCATTAACAAATCAAGTTTTATAGCAATAGCTTTTACCAAAGACTTGTTGTTTCACCAGTCATTTTTATAAGCTATCTAAAAAGTTATAGTTACAACAGGAAAAACACCTTCAAAAAACTTCTTGAAATAGGAAAAGTCATTGTTTAGTTTTTCCATTGGGATGCTCTTACTCTCTCATTTTCACAATGTTATCATCTTCTTCGTTACAGGCTTCATATTACAACTCTACATCTATTTGAAAGTTCAGTATTTACAGTAACAACTTCAACTTTTTTTTTGGGGGGGGTGTGACCCTCCCCGCCCCTTATAAGTAGGGATGGCAATGGGTCGGGTTCGGGTCTGGTTTTAGTAAAACCGTACCCGCACCCGTTTATAATATCCAAACCCGCATCCGCCTCAATACCCGACGGGTACCCGATTACTAATATCCAACGGGTTTTCGGTTTTTACCCGCTGATATCGGGTATCCACAATTAAATTCGTCGGATATAATTGTACGTATAAAGTTAAAAAAAACCAATGAAAAACAATCAAAATACCCTAATATATTTTTTTAAGTTTTTAGAAGATGAAGAATACTAATTCAATATCATATCATGCAATTTAATGTATCAAATAAATTATTGTTTTATTTAAAGTTACAAAATCGAAATATGCTTGATCACAAAAAAATTTATGCATACAAAATGTAACTAATATAAGCATTTCATTTGTTTAATAATCTTCGTCTACTATTTCGCACAAATTTAAAAATTATATAAAATAGCAATAAACGATATGTATTTTGGTAAACGGGTATGTATACGGGTAAACGGGACGGGTAGTACTAAAACCCGAACCCGTACCCGCGAAAAATAAAATATCCCAACCCGAACTTGCATCCAAACCCGCCAACCCGAATCCGAACCCGACTCAATCAGTTTGGGTTTCGGTTTTCTCCATCGGTTTCGGGTGCTTTTGCCATCCTACTTATAAGGTCCGTCGTTGCCAACAATACGCGTAATAAGGTCATAATTTCATGTGATCCTAGGCTAAAGCATGAAACACAGTAAAGAAAAACAGAGAAGGTTGGTTGCATAATTGTTCTTACCACAGTAGTTGCGTCGTAAGGTGACGATATCAATGATAATTATTACAATTGGTGGGTTGGTAGTGTTAGGGATGAAGAGTGATAAAGAGTTGTGGAAATGGTAATTATAAGAGGAGTGAATGAAGTTCTAGGGAGATCGGGTGTTTTTTTTTGTTTGTTATGGAATGAGGTTTAGTTTAAAAAAAGTGTGTGGTTGGCGCGTCGGGTTTTCAAGAAGCATTTTTTTGCAAGTACAAAGACACACACTAAAGTTTAAAACGACACAAAAGCCGTTGAAACGACGTTGTTTCCAGCACGCCATAATATATATATTAATAATGATAAAAAGGAAAGAGCTTAAGGCTATAAGCTATAAGTTAGCTTATAACTTATCAAACTTTTTTTAGTTTTCACAAAATTTTAGCATACGTTTTTTAACTTCAAAAGTACTTAAGTAAACTTAAATAAGATGCAATAAGAAGTAAAGCAACACAAAAATAAGCTTCAAAGCTTAACATTCATTAATAAAAAAACAAGGGTACAAGACTTGAAATAAAATTACTTAGAAATTTAAAATGAGATTAAAATTAAAAGGATTAAGAAGAGAAGAGTTATTTTGGATACCATACTTTTTGTTGGATATGAGTGGACTCATTCATACCATCTATTTCATTTTCATCAAATGGATGAGATTAAATATCTTTTATTTTTCTACCTATTTTTTATAATTTAAATATCTTTTAAACCGTTAAGTGTTAAACAAAAATAATTATACTATCACGACGAGCGTTTAATTATCTTTCTACCAATATGCAATATGATATACTTTCGAAGAAATTTTTTTTTCGCTTTTTTCTTTCCTGTTAAAATTTACGTGAAATATCATATATGATAATACTGTTTCATCATATATGATAACAACGTTAAATCATATCTGATACTGGTTTCTATCATATAGGATAGGTCGTATCATATATGATATTGTTGTTATATCATATATGATATTAGTATCATATATGATAATTTTCGATAACGTGAAAAAAATGAAGAAAATTTTTTTTGTCGAAAGTGTATCATATAGCATATCTATAGAAAGATAATTAAATGCTCTTCTTAACGGTATGTTTTTTTCGCATAACGATTAACGGTTTAAGAGATATTAATGTTTGAAAAAAGATGGTGAAAATATATTTGGTGTTTAATCTTATCCATTAGATTAAAATAAGATGGATGGTGAGGATGAGTCCCTCATATCTAAGGAAAAGTATGATATCCAAATGAACTTAAATCGGACTAAAAAATACTAGCTAAAAATTGTTACAAAAGGTCTCCTTTTATAAATAAACCCTAGCCAAAACAATGTCGACATCCATATAAAGCCTAAGAGGATATTCATGGCATATTCCATTCTATTATCTTCTTTCTTGTGCAAAGTGTTGTCATCTCATTTATGAACCTTCGTTTGGTGACCCTTGATCTTGTCTTGGTCCCAATGGCAAGCATCCTAAACCCCTTGTTCAATATGCAAGTTCGGAGTTTCTTGTTTGTTTGTGCAACGTGAACAAAGTCATGTAGGATCGTCTTCTCTATGGTTCAATTAGGAGGTGCAAGGTTCAATTTAACAAAGCTCCTCGATTTATATACCTACACATATTCGAACAACAAACACACACATATATGCACACTTTTGATGACAAAATGACCATTGAAACACCATTTTACGATAAATAAAGATGTGTAAAATGCCACACATCACATTGTAAAGCATCATTTTAGCTTCATTATTTTTTGCTAACATTTTCATTTGATCATCGGTTTGCCAATCACACGGGACCGTTTCAAATTGATTTTTAGTGACATTTTTTACCGTTGGTGCATAATCACCTTCAATAATTATGTATCAAAAATCTATATCCTTAGATTTCACATAAGTTTCAAAACGGTTTCTCCAATAGATATAACAATCGATTTAAGATAGTAGTGGTGTTTGCATAGATTTCCCTTCTTTGTAATTTTCAGAATCCATGGTTCGTTTCAAGTTTTAAATTCAATATACATTAAAAATCTTGAGTAAGGTAGCTCTGATACTAATTGTGGAGAAATAGAAGGGGGTGGTGAATAATTTTACCGATTAGTTTTACTTATTTGAAATTTTGTGCGTGATTTACTAAGGATATATAGATCGAGTATGACTAAGTTAAACCAATGGAAGTAATAGAGATAAAGGAAGAGATAATCAAACCACGCAACACAAAAGATTTATAGTGTTCGGCCTAGCAAGATCTCACTTATCTTGCCCTTACTTCGAATCCTTGAGTATCCAACTCGAGAGTTCGACTTTCACTAGTCAACAACCTCATTTATACCGGTGGAGAAACCCTTACACGTCCCTTACAATATTTGCCGACACCTGAGCTAAGATGTCATGATCTTTCACACGGGTACAACAACTCCCTTCACACTATGTATTTTGATGACTAGAATACTAACCCACTATTACACAAGTAGTAGATAAATGGGTACAACAATGGTGATTGTATAGGTAACACTTAATACAATCACACAAGTAAACTTTGAAGGATCAAAGATTGAGTAGAGATTTCTTGTTCATGATTGTCAAAGAGAGTAAGATCTAAACAACAAGTGACAAGAATGAGAAAAAGAATAGGTTTTAGAATATTAGAGATAAGAGAGAGATTATAGAGGAGATGGGTGAATTCTAAGCTTGGAGAATGCTTGGTATTTATAGGCATCCAAGCTCAGGAGTGTACGGACCCCGCGAATCCAATTAAATTAGGTGTGTCACCCACTGAATTGGGTTCGTACGGGGTTTAGCCATACATACCAAATCTATTGTCCAAGATATCATTCAAAGTAATAATGACACTTAAGGTTGACTTTGTTTTATCATATATGTGGACATGTTTAAGTACCATTTTGGTGTTTGTAAATTTATACAAAATTTCATAAATTAGAAGATGTTTTTATTAAAATGAAATACGTAAAAACAATTATCCAAAGATTTTGTGTTGTTTTTAATACAAGCTTAAAAATAGATTTGATATTTTGCCGGTAACAAAATTTAGGAGGGATCAAATATATAAATATCGTTTTAATGCGATATTTGTATTAACACTTTTTTTAACGTGTCCCTTCACGTTATTATGCTTTTGAGAAAAAATTACATATATGTAAATTAAAAAAATTGCAAAATAAAAATAAATAACTGAATTATATTATATTTTATTCTTATTTTCTTATTTTATTTAATTATTATTTTAATCTTTTTGACGTTGTATCGCTTTTCTTTTTATTACTTTTAGCCAAAAGTCTACTCGAAAGCAGTCTACTTATCCGAAGGTTTTTCTCAAGGATAGGAACATGGTCTTTCTACACTTTACCTTCAAGATACTATGCTTTTGCGGGATTGAGTATCGTTGTTGCTGTTGTCGGTGTTGTGTTGTTCGTAGTCGATGAAAAAAAACATAAATAGAAATGATAATTGTTCACAACTAAAAAATATCGATGTTATGTATGTTGTCATACGTATAGATACTCCCTTAATTCTCATAAAGGTTTTATAAGGCCGGAGGTCCTTTTTCTATCTTTGATAGAAGCGGAACCAATCTTTTCATCTTTGATAAGGATATAATTGTATACGTCTCAACCTCCTTCATACATTGTTTTAGACAATATTAAAATATATAACCCATTAAAACTAGTACGGAGTATTACTTTTTCTTTTTCTTTTATTTTTTTATAGATTTAAGTTCTTTTGGATACCAAAGTTTTCTAGGATACAAGGGGACTCATCCCCACCATCCATCTCCATCTCATTCAAGGGCTGAGATTAAATCCCCAATTTACACTGCAGGGGTATTTTCGTCAATTCGCTCGCCGACTATATAAGCAACTTTCTCCTTTCTTTCTCATAAAAACACACACCCCGTTCTTTCACTTCTCTCTCTATCCCGATCTACTTTCTCTCTCTAAAATTTGAAGCGAATAATCACAACATCATCATGAATCCATCACAATCGATTAATTAGATCGATTACTTAACACGAATTCATATCAGGTTTGTATTCTCATAATCTATGCTTATTTTTTTAGCTTATTTGATTTTGAATAAGCTTATTAATTTATTTTCATTAGCTTTTTTGAACGAAATATACCGATTGATAGTTCTTATTTTGATCGAATTATTCCGATTGATTGTTCTTATTTTGATCAATTTATTCTAATTAGCTTTTAATTAGATGATTTATGTGAATAAGCTTATTTGTTTGAATAAGATTTTGAATTAGATGAGAGTTATAAATAATCTTGAGAATTAGATAGGAGTTATGTGAATAAGCTTACAAATTACACGAGAGTTATGAATAAGCTAGCTTATTAGCTTATTTTGACAAATCGTATGGTATTTTATGTAAGTTGAATTAAGTTTGCTGATGTAGGCTGCAATAAGCTTGATATATCATATATGATATATATATATCATATATGATATATCATCACTTTTCATATATGATAGATATATCATATATGATAACTGATGATATATCATATATGATATAACTATCATATATGATATATCAAATAAACCATAGGAAAAAACAGATTCTGTATGAGTATTTTTAGAAAATCAATATAAACTCTTGAAACTTGTCTTCTATCATATATATGAGTAATTTATTTTGGTGTTAAAATGTTGCATAATATGTTCTTTTTATCTTTTATAAATGCAGTCAGACAGAGATGGTGCGATTGGCCACTTTGGAGCAAAGTAGAGAGGGATGTTGATTATAACAAGAGGATGTGCATGGATATGTTTTAAGGATCAAGGCGAAGTAGGCGTTGTTCATGAATTCATCATTTGATAATCTGTTTTTTTGCATTTTTTTTATTTTGTATAAATTGTTATCATATATGATATCAGAGGTATATCATATATGATTTTACATTAGGTTACGTTCTGTTTGAATTATCATATATGATTCTGTTCAAAAGTACATTTTTATGTTATGAACAAGTGTTTGATTATTAATTGTGCATACTCTTTGTTGTAATCATGAATTCATCAGATCTTTATTTAATAAATCTAAGTTTTTCTTGAGTGTCATATATGATAGTGCATGATCATATACTCCGTATGACTTAATTTATATAAACCATCATGACATAATACCAAGAAAGTTAAATCATATTAACAAGATGTTGTACGAGATACCAATTGATTACAAAATCGTCCATATACTTCAAAACTCCATCAGGAGATTACAAGAAAAAACAAACAATAAACGTAAAAGAAAAATTCACGAGCTTCTTCATTAAGCTTCTTGGTCTTTTGGATGCTTGTAATGTTCAACACGCCTTGTAAACAACCTTCTCTACACAAAAAAAGAAGATTTAATTCAATTTTCAAGCACATAATCATATATGATATATTTGATCATATATGATATTTAGTTTATATCATATATGATATATCATATCATATATGATACTTCATTAGCAAGTCATACTAAATATGTTCAGCCAGATTAATCCATTAAAAAAGAGTTAATTTAATTTTCAACCACATTATCATATATGATATATCTCATCATATATGATATTTTAGCTTATATCATATATGATATAGTATATCATATATGATACTTCACAAACAGATTACACTAAATATGTTCAGCGAGATTAAGCCAAAAAAACCTTATAATTCATGAAAATAAGCTAATAAGTTAGCTTATAATTCATCATAATAAAGGTGATGATTATCAATAAGCTTATTCACATTAAGCATCAAGTTACCTTATCATTTGACATGTTAAATTCATATAACTTATCAAATAAGCTATAAAAAATAAAATGAATTATAAGCTTATTCACATCGAATAAGCTAAAAAGATGAATCAAAACAGATCGAATGAACTTTACTTTATTTATGAAGAGGATGCTCGATTTGTGACGGTGATGATCGATGGATTTGATGTTTGTTCTGATAAATTAAGATGTAAATATGTGTGTGTGTGTGTGTGTTTATGTGTGTTTTAGAGAGAAGAAGAAGAGATCGATCCCAGATCTGTGAGAGTGGTAGGTGGTGTTAGGTGGGAGGGGTAAAATGACGAAACTACCCCTCCGCTTTTTTTTTTTTTTTAATATGGATTGTTGGATGAGATGAGATGAACGGTCCAGATTTGTCCCCTTATATCCAAAGGATACAAGGTATCTTAAATAACCGGACTCTTTTTTATATTATGCGTTCATTAAAACATGTTTATGGTATGAGCATTTTTAAAATGCGACGGCATAACATGACAAGTCTGCCTACAATTTTCTATTTGGCGAATGATCTCATTTGATTTTGTTTAGAAAGTGGATGATCTTTTTTGATTTTGTTCAATAAAAGAATAATTTCTCTCCATAACCGTGCCACCATTTTTCGTTTTTAACTTTTATTTAGTGTTTTATATAAGCCTTTTTTATTATTAATGCTTTTTGTCGTTAAAGCATGCACATTGTTTTAAAAGACTTCGCCTATAATGGAAAAGACAAACCTTCTTTTTAAGCATAAACTCAAATAAACAATTTTAGTTATTTATTTAATTCATCTAACAAAAATAATTACTTTCATTTAAAAAAAAAAATTAATATCTCATAAACCATTGATCGTTACGTAAAACAAAACATAGCATCACGATGAAAATTAAATCACATTTCTATCGAGAGACTCATGTATAACTTTCGACAAAATTTTTGTTTAAAAAAGTCATATATGATTCGTATTACAAATCATATATGATTTTCTGAAATCATATATGATTCGTATCACAAATTGTATATGATTCCTTTATGACTTTTTGAAATTATATATTATTTTCTGAAATCATAATTATATAAGATTTTCTCAGACAAAAAAAAATTATCGAAAGTTTATAAATATGCCTCTTATAGAAATATTATTTGATTCTTGATGTAATAGTGTATTTTTTATCTATTCACGATTTACCGTTTGTGAGATATTTATTATAAAAAATAAAAAAATGAGTTTAAATAAATATGATTGATTGGGTATATGTTATATTATTAGTCGACGTCTATATCAATTTTTATAAAAAATCATAAAACGTATTCTGCGTTCACACTAACAACTCTTTTTTACGAATACTATATTACACGTCACTCGATTACTAAGGCCCCATTTGGTTTGAGTTTTTATATAAAACATGTGGAATGAAAATAAATAATGCATGTCTGGTTTAGAAGCACATCAATAAATGTTAGGCTTAACCCTTTGGTAATAGGATAGAGTTGTTTGGTTCGCAGAATGTTTTTAAAAGAATTGTAATCTTATAAATGAATTGTAATTAGATGTAATTATAATTTAATGAATTAAAATGTATTGTAATGTAATATATTTTAATTGTAATTGACTCAAATCTATAGATGTGTTTGATTTAACTCCCAACGTAATGTAATTAAACTTTTATATAAAATTTGAAAAATTAACAAAAAATAATATTTAAAATAACATATAAGAAAATAAAAAAAGAAAAATAATAATTATTATAATAAAATAATAAATAATAAATAATATTAACAGTAATAATAATAACAATAATAAAATAAACAATAAAAAATAATATTAGATAATAAAAAAATTAAAATATAATATTAATAATAATAAAATAATAAATTATAAATAAAAATTACTAATAATTAATAATAAAAAGAAATATTAACAAAAAGAATAATAAATACAAAAACAAATAAAAATAATAATAAAATAATGATAATAATATTGTTAATAAGAAATAAATAAATAATAATTATTATTAATATTATATTTTTATTTTATGATATAATAAATTTATTAATAATTGTATTTTATTAATATTTTTATACTAATATATTTCTAATAATATAATATCTTTTATTAATAAAAACATTTTTAGTATTAATAATTTTATTAATTTTTTCTTTTAATTTTTTAATATAATATTTTTTAATAATATTTTAACTATCAATTTTTATAGTATTATATTTTTAACAATAATATTATTTTTAAAATAAAAGTTTTTTATTTTTTGATAATAATGTTTTATTAACAATTAATATATTATTTAAAAATTTATTTATTTTAATTATATATATAATAATTATTTTATTAATATTTTTAATATAATAATAATAATTTTCTTAATATTATCATTTATATATTTTATTAATATATTAATAAATATTTTATAAATAATAATAATCTATAAATATTAACTTTATATTAATGATAAAAATATTTATTATTATTATTTATAAATACTAATTTTTTAAAGTATACAAATACTGAATTACAATGTAATTCAAAACTTTCCTCTCAACTTCCTAAGTAATCCAAATTCCCTCTATTAAGGTAATTGTAATGTGTGAATTACAATTACAACGGAAACCAAACAATCGTTATAATGTAAATTGGATTACAATTTATTCCACACTTCTAACAAAACATGATTAAAACGTAATTCACATTACAATTTCAATGAATTACCATTCATTACAATGAACCAAACGCACCCTTAAAGTTTAATATAAATGCATGATTTTTTCTCTCTTGACCATATATTTTATGTTTTTTTTATCTTTTTTGCATATATTTTTTTGTCACTAACTTTCCTTCTCACATAAGCATAGATACCGTGGGCCCATATCAATATATATATATATACATACTATGATTTGGTGCCCGCGCTTCATCGCTAATGTATTGTGAATGTCAATTAGGAACACCCTTCCAGATTGTTTCATGGAAGTAGCTCATTCCCACTCTCATCTCATCTTGTGGGGTTGGAGGGGTCCTCCTGATCTCAACGGTATGGAAAACAACTTGAATCTAGAAATTACATGACACCAATTACTAATGAATAGAAACAATATATATAAAAGAAGATATAAAGGATCTGATAGTGTAGACTCGGTTTTGATTGGGTCGTTAGTACTTCTCTATGCAGAGCCTCATCAAGTTTCCGTTTATCATAAGGAGTGATGTCCTTGGCATATAACTGAACCAAACAGTCACGGATCCTGAAAAGGACATTAAACATAAGATAATGTTTAATCTTAGAGTTAACTTGGTCAGAAGTGAACTAATTTAAAGGGTCAAAGGATATACCGTTCGTGCTCTAAAGCAAAGATCTACGAACAGACTGAGTTGGATGAGCAGTCAAAACCAAATCAACAGTCTAATTCTTCAGTGCGTCAAACACCTCTTCAGGGGACTTCTTAAGCTGATGCACCATCTTCTTCAACGTGTCCTCGATATCAGATTCAGTGTTTGCATTAGCTTCATCGCAAAGTTACTCTTCTTCAACTTCATCCTTCGACAATACGCAATCTGAACCTCTTCTGCCAGATTCGCCAAGTTAAGCATGTGAGAGAAAGCTTTTGCAATGACAATCGAATCGTCGGGATCTAAGCTTGTCAAAACACTTCCAAGCTCCTCGAGCTTCTTAGGGTCATGTTTTCCTTCATACTCGGCAGATAGCTCATAGCATACTTGAACCGACACAATCAAAAACCCAAACATCTTAATAACAATTACCTTATTTTATCAATAAATTCAAGGAGACATCATATTAAAACATGTAATTAGTACGTTATCGATCCAATCCAAACAGTACTCACATTTTGATCTTCAACAGGTTAATCAGTAACTTAAGCAAACTATGGATTCATAAACTAATTAGTGGGCATTTGTTTAAGCTTATACGCAGACATAGGAGGTTAACTGATACTGCTATATTTGCATAAAAATCCCATTTTTCTCAGCTTATTTGATGGCTTTAGAGCTTATTATGACTTACAGATCAAATAAACGGCTATACACTTAAACAAACATCCTTTAAAAACAAAAGGATACTAAAGTTACCATCTTTAACAAATCAATCGGTAACTAATCTCATAGAAAACAAAAAAAAAGTGAATAATTTCACTGAACCTTTAAATCAAGCAGTCAAAACTCAATCTATAACATATTAACCCATGCATTATAAAAAAACCATATATCAAAACATTTATAATAAGTAACCGCAGCTTATTTTGTGTATTTTTAGCTAATTATGACTTATAGATCGAAAAATAAGCCAAAAAAAACATCCCTTAAAAACAAAAGCAACTATTTTTCACTATCTAAGGTTACCATCTTTATCAAATCAATCAGTAACTAATCTCATTAGAAAATAAAAAAATGTGAATATTTTCACTGAAACCTTAAATCAAACATTAACACCCACTCCGTAACAAACTAATCAGTAACTAATCTCATAAAAAAACATGTGAAATCTTAAATCAAAATTGAAAACACAATCTTTAACAAATCATCAGTAACTAAATCATAAAAATGTGAATATTTCCACAGAAACCTTTACCCTCATATCTAACCAAAACCTATCGTAAGAGATATGTGGCCTTTTGATGTTCTTGTTTCTACTCATATAATCAGTTTTAGATAAGCGTGAAATAAGCAAATTTTCACGCCTTTTGTTAAGTTGCTTATTTTTAAGTTGCGTATCGCAGAAGTATCGGTAGGTGTAATTCTAAGATTAATTACCTTTTTTCCTGTTAAGCCAAATATGAAATTCCTAAGACGAAATTCCTAAGACTCAATCCACGATCACAACTAACAACAACACTAATTAGTCAAGCAAACATCAACATATTAACTTTTCCCAAAAACATAACACCAAAGTTATGGAAACTAATTCCTAGCATAAACTCACATCTTCAAAAGGTAAATACATTTTATATATTGGATCAATTTTTTAGCGGCTAAAAACCTGTCAGAAGATCACAGCATGAGTTTTACTCTTTCTGCAAGCAAATATTGGATCAAATATTTCATCTTTTCTCCTCTATTCTTAGAGGCTGCACCCAATCAACCAAGAACTAAATAAACATCACTCCCTAACCACAACTACTACTGTCCTTGTTAAGGCATGTCGTAATTGGCATCATTAACGTTTTCTAACATTGGGTCGTATTTTCTTTGACCGACATTAAACAATACCTAACATTGTGTATTGATAAGATACTTGCATCGAATCAGTCAGTGCACGTAAACCAGTTTGAGCTACAATCCTCGCAACAGCTATAGCGCCCTGATCAACCGTTTAGTACTTCCTAGATTCAAGAAAAAATATGATTAGATATATAGGTTAAATCGTCTTAGTTTTTTCAAATGAACCTTTATTTTTAGTATTAAACTATTAATAACAAACCGGGACTTACATTATGCTATTATTAGATCGCACTTGCTACAAATTATGAGTAAACATCGGAAGCCTTTTCAGCAAGTAAGTTCGCTGCAGCTTTTAACTATTGGCTAAGGTTTGTGAGTTTTGCACCTGAGAAAAGGGTAACCGACCCGCCCGTGGCTACAAGCACGATACAGTGCATAAAACGCAACCCCGCAAGGTCGTTTCGTAAATCTGTTTTTAACCCCGGAGTTTGTTCCTGATTTTTTGGGAGTTTTAGCATAGGCTCAGATAGAACATCAGCGTGGAATACAAGCAAGAACCCGGCATAGCTGCGACCACCAGAGGTCGCCCCGCCAAGATTCGGGATATGTCTTCTTTACCCACGGTCGTTTTAAACTCATCACTTCCCGACATAATCACAAAAACACACAATTAGGCATGATAACGTGCCACAGATTATCGTGCAGGCAATCAACCAAATGTAACTTGCAATTACACCAAAGCGAGTATCAGCCGACACTTTCCTATTTCTTATCACCCAGGCAAAAGCAGGCTGTAGGAACCATAATTGTTTAACGATCCACTCCGACTAATGTAACATGTGACATCACTACGTATCCTAGTACAACAGTCGATGTTAAATTGTAACCCAAATAACCAAAACGATTTTCCAGAATTACATCCGAATGATCTTCAGGTTATTGACAACACACCATACTAAACCAAACGCACACAAAGTAACTAACTTTAATAACCAAAAATCTGCTTTAAAAGTGGCACAACATTTGCATAAGGAAAAAGGTTGTCATTTTATTGTTTGTAGGCTCAAATAAGTAAGCAAATCGGGTATGTCGGATATGAGGGCATGACCGCCATGGCTACAAACATATGAAGCTTGCCACGCCAAGATGCGCATACTCCAAATTGTAACCGAACCCGTCTAGAGACGCACAAATATTATCATCACAACCATCTAGGCCACTCAGCGTAAGCCAAAAGTGTTTACCCCCCCCCCCCCCCCTCCCAAAGTTATATAACATATGCATAAAAGAGAAGAATCATAGTCACTTCAAATCGTTTCTTACATTGTTTTTTACACATTGGCAACCAGCTTATCAAAAATAAGGTAACCCCAACATCATACTCTATTTAACGGAGGAGAATCGTGCATACCAATGTGGCGGTAAATTTAAACAAATACATACGTGTAAAACCCGCATGCTTTTACCATGAATAGTACCCTTAAGATCGTACGTACTAGATTAAAACTTTCCTATTATAGCATGATTACGATTTCGTGTTAGGATTTTACGTAATACGTACGTGTTAGAACACGATAAGTATATTACTACGCATGAGCACGCAATAATTATTTGGCAATAATTAATCACGAACATGCGATCATGAAATCATGAACGTAATTTAATCACGAGCTAATATTAATTACGTATATATATTTATTACGAACACGAATAAATATATTAAGTCATGGTTAATATTTAACGAGAACACGTAAAACACGAACACGAGAACACACGAGAACAAACCAATATTTTAGACACGGAAAAACATTCGGGTTACCCCTTGTGGGCCCCATTACCACAAAATTAGGGATGGAGGATGGGCTTAGCCCATCAATTTTTACTAAAAGGAGGTTAAGGAAAATTACACTACTCATTTTTTTCTATAGAAGAATTTTACAGAAACCTAAAATCCTCCTCCTTCTTCTTTTTCTCTTTTGGCCGCCACCCTACAAACACCACAAGGAGGTGGTTGTTGATCTTGGATCTTGGATTATTAGTTGGTGATCGTGTTTGTTCTTCGTCCTTTTGATCCACGAATTCGGTAAATCCTTTTTAAACTTTTTCTTTTGATTTGATCTTTTAATAAATCAAGAACATGTTATGTTTTTTTACAAAAACCTAATAAGTAAACATGGATCTAACATAAATTGAGGTTTAATAAAATCAAAAGTATGGTTTAAGGGGTGTTTCTTTTTGGCCGCAGCCTACACCGAACCCGAAGGGGTTTCGGTTTGGCCATCCGACCACCACCGAGACCATATGGTCCCGGTTGGTTGGTGTGGGTCCCACGGCAGCATCAAGACAAGGGGTACCCCGATTTGGTTCGGGGTACGGTGTCGATTTCATGTCCGGTTCAAGGTTTTGATTCTAGATCCGGTTCATGGTGTATGTTTAGTTTTATGTTTTATGATCTTATGTTAAAAATTAAATTAATAAAATGACATGATTAATTTAATAACATGACTTAGGTTATTTTAATTATTAATAATCATGAAATTAATTAACCTAAGTATTTTATATTTTAGACTTATAATTAATTAATTATTTAAAAACCATGATTATAATTAATTAATTAACATGACTTAGGTTATATTATTAATATATAATAATACATGTTTTAACCTAAGTATTTAACTTTATTTAATTAAAAACATGTTATACTTTAATTAAATATTTTAACCTATAGTTTAATTTAATTATATGAAATAATTATTAAACTATACATTATATCATATGACTTAGAAAATAATCATGAAAACACTTAGGCTTATATACTTAGCTTATTTAACCAGCTTATTTCTAATTATGAAAACTTTCTATTTTTAGAAACTTAATTAAATAAGGCAGCTAATCTATTTATGGGAACTTTCTATTTTTGGAAACTTATATATTTTAAGCAGTAAATCTATTTTTAGAAACTTTCTATTTTTGGAAACTTTCTATTTTTAGTAACTTTCTATTTTTGGAAACTTTCTATTTTTGGAAACTTTCTATTTTTGGAAACTTTTTATTTTTGGAAACTTTCTATTTTAGGAAACCTGCTATTTTTGGAAAGTTACTTATTATTACACAGTAAGTATAATAACACATGAAATACCAGAAATACTTAATCAGATTAAACAGAATATAAGATAAATACGGTTTAAGGCTTAAAACAGTAAAACTTGGTAAGAACACATAAAATAAGCTAAGACATGACATAAAACCAGCTATGTATTTAGTAAGCAGATACTTATTCATGTATGTATTTATGTAGCACTAGTGATACGGAAGTAGGATTCCACTCAGTTCATCTTCTTCGTTCACTGGACATAAGGTACGGATTCCCGTCCTTTCAGTATGGACATTCTTTCCTTATTAGGATTCCCCGTATGCAGCCAAATGTTTTCCCGTAGTATGAGTTATGTGTTTGATTTGCTTATGTTTAATTAAGAATACCTATAGCCATATACATGCATGACCAGTTTCACCTAGTTATGGAGGTACCATAACCATAACATTAGAGGCACTGATGTTATGACTTCACCACGGCGGAGTGATTGCTCGTGGCGTCCCTTCAGCTTTTGGCCATTTATATTATATTTATCATGTGGGGCGTATGGGTGCATCCTAGTTACATGTTTTCAGTCAGGATTTCATGGTGAATGTGGTGTGTGCCTTGCATCCTTCACAAGGAGCTGATCCCTCCTACCCAGAACCAGAATATTTAAATTAGAGGCAGCCCCTCTAATTTGCATGATGAGGTCACCCCTCCAAGTATTCATGCACGGTGGATTTTCATGACCTATATTGGCTAATGGTAAAATATGTTAAACAGTTTTCATAAGATAAACATAAGGCTTTTCAAACTATAAAACCAGTTTTATGAACATGTTCCAGGTTTTCCAGGACTAATACATTTCCGTTGCTATTAAGTCTTTATTATGTTTAGTCATTCATACTATGTCTATATCCGTGCACAGAGTGTTTTGCTCAGCCGTTACTTTCCTTTCCATGTCCCAAAACGGCAGGTACCCTAGGAAAGACTCGAGCATTTGGAGGACGTGCATAGGATGGAAGCTGCTAGAGACTTCTTTTCCTTTTGCCTTCATATATTTATGCTTGTTTAGTCTTTCATTCATTTCTTTTGCTTTATTATGTTTTGGGCTTATGTTTGGGAACCGATGTTTGATTTCGGTTATCCCTATGGTCATGTAATGTTTTAGACATTTATCCTTGTATGCTTTGATGACACGCCATAATTACGCGTGACATTCCATTTATCAAAATGGGGTGTTACAATTATGGTATCAGAGCCAAGGCTTCGACCTGTAGGCTCTAAAACTCGACCTGTGACTAGTGGGTAGTCACCAGGAGCTTCCTAAGCCAACGTTTGTTATTCCACGTATTGATGTTTCAGCGTATTGTTGTTTTAACCATGATGTTTTCAACACCTTGATGTATTCATCGATATTGTTTTACTAATATGGATGGACAACCGTCATTCATATTTAGTTATGTGTCATTGTTTCATGTATAATGTTCCTCGTGAACTGTGGCTATGTGGACTGAACCCAGTAGTTCATAATTAGTCACATAAATTATTTTTTTTCTGATAAGTTTTGACAAATGAGTTTCATTTATTTATACTTAGTTGGTACAGGACTGGCCCTATTTAGTCGCATGTGCTTTTATCGAAACTTTTAACTTTGGGACCGACCCATAAGCGTCCCCTCGCCATGTCTTTTGTTTTGGAACCGACCCATAAGCGTTCCCTCGCACATATAAAGGTTTTATAAACTACATTACCCATTCATGCACTTTTTTTCATGCATAAAATTTTTCTCATGACTTAAATTGGCATAAGTTTTTTTCATGTCCCCTCATAAGTTATTATGTTTTTATGTCAAGTATGTTTTCATACTGTCATGGTTAACTTCAGTTTCATGCTGATTATGTTATACACTTCTTCGTGATAGATGGTTTCATGTTTCTTCATGATAATTCCGTCTTCATGTTGATTATGTTTTACGCCTCTTTTGTTATTTACGATGTCCTGCAAGACATTTTTAGATTTCATTGAATCCTGCTTTCATGATAGTCATGGTTGGTTTTCATTGATCATGCTGTCAGGCAAATCATCGTTGAATTTGGTGTAACCACACTTTAACGTTTCCGTTACAACCAGAATGATGTCTATGCTAATACTGCCAGGTTATCATGATGGTTTTTTTCCTAACCGTTTAACCGGTATACTTTCCTTAAATCATGACAAATGATCGACCCCATACCGATCATTTCATGTGTATTCAACGTGTACTCCATGTACCGTGTTCCATGTGTATTACACGTACCTAAATCCATGTATATTTCACTTGCAATACTGCACGAGTATTCGCTAGTCGATTCTAAATCATCTCACGCGTATGTTCACTTGCTGATATTCTACAAGATTTCCGATGCCGCTCATAGCTTGGAGATGTTACTAAAGGTTGATGCTGCTGACGTTCGGAGACGCTACGAGATGCGGATGCTGTTCACAACCGGGAGATCCTACAAGACGAAGACAAAGGCGTCGGAGCAAAGCAATTGGACGAGAAGATGCTTCACCATCAGAAAATTTCCATCAATCATTGTCCCTAATTCTTAGTTACATGTCACACGTCATTCGGCTGTCATTTCAGCCATATGAGTGCAAACCGGTACCAGCCGGCCACTCAGCTGAATAGTTACATGAATCACGGTCATGAGAATGACCATCATGGAACTGACAGACAGGACGATAGTAACCACTACTATGACATCAACTATCCTAGAAATCGCAACCGAAACTCTTGTCACGGACGTGATCAGAAATACAAGGATTAGTAGTCCAACCGATCCGCCAATTCTGGCATAATAACCTTATATTGTGGTTATATTTGTTTCACATCTCGAGACACATGTCAAGACATCAGTCAAGACACATGTCTCACGTATACTTTCTGAAGATACATGTCAAGACATCAGTCAAGACACATGTCTCACGTATACCTCCTGAAGACACATGTCAAGACACCAATCAAGACATATGTCATGCTTATAGTTCCAAGAAACGAGTCAAGACACATGACTCACGTCCAACTATAGAACATTTCTAAGAAATTTAGGATACCCTCCAAGGGTATATCTATTTTGTTGTGCCATGTATTAATCAGGCCACAAGAATTTCAATACCATTATCGGCGCATCAGTGAGAACTGTCACGTTGCTGATGTCACTTTCATTTCTTTCACCATAGTTTATATATTCATGACCATGAAGGATGCCTTTCGTATTCCCACGCATACGAAGGTTTTCCTTCAGGTTAATGATGAGATCCAAGCTGCTAACGCATTTCCTCGGACAGACACGAGATGAAATTTATCCTAATTATGAACTATGAACAACACACCATGCTACGATTCATAATTATGTACAGTAGTGTTCAGGCCCCTGAATACATTCAGCTTGATTCTCCATCAGGAAAATCTGTACAAATTATCTATGCTTCCCAAGCACGTGCTTTGTTAGCCATGATTACTAAAACTTTCTAGCTGTCAGTAGGACACGACTACTGAAGTCCTTTTACGCATAACCAACGGATTATGCCAAAATTGTCCCTTACACTCCAGAAGAACCTTCAAGGAGAAGAACGGTAACATAAGATTATGTGTCGACTACCGTCGATTTTTAAACAAATCACCATTCATGACCATTATTCTCCTCCACGTACAGACAACATGTCAAATCGACCTTATAGTGTTAATCACTTTTCCAAGATCGAACTCATGATCATGCTGCCAACAGTGGCGAGTGAAAGAGCAGGACATGTCCATGACTGCTATTCGTACACGACTCGGTTATGCTAGATTTATGATTTTGAATTAGTCTCATCAATGCTCCAACGACATTATAAGAATGAGTTTCCATGAACTCAGAGCAAATTCATCAGTGTTTTCATTGAGGATAACCTGATTTCCTTTAAGCCCAGAGAAGAACAGGAAGACCATATCTGCACTATGTTGCAAATTCTATGACAAGAGAAATATTACCCTAGAAAATGTTTCCCAATATCAATTCTGGTTGATTACAGTGACACGCTGAATCACATGGGTTTCTACGGTTAATCTTACTATGACTCAGCTTATGCGTAAAGGAGAGAACCCTACACTACATTAGGTGTTCTAGAAAATCCTACGCTAGGAGAAGTCTGGATTCAGAAACTCAGAGTTTCCCAAACTCCTATGTATCAAGTCCTACGAAGAAAGATACAGTTACGTTCATATCTAAGTACCTGACATACCAACAGGTTAAGATAGGACACCAACAGACTGGGATGTTTTCATCATCTGAAATGGTAAGTTGAAATGGGACAAGATCTCCATGGATTTTAGTTACCAGATTTCAGCAAACTCAGAAGAAGCATGATGCTATCTGGGTTATTGTCAACAGTTTGATCAAGTCTGCAGAATCCTTACATCCGTACGGATTTCAGAACCAACAGATTGATCGGACATGTTCCAGCCAAGGCTTATCCGATCACTTGGCAATCCCTCAGTTATCAGGTCAGACAAATATTCATAATTGTGCTCCTAATTTACTTCACGTCTTTGTTCTAATTTCACGACTTGCTTTCGCACTCACGTTCATGACACTATTCAAGTTCATGATGGCATTTCGGCTTACGATTTTACGTTCATTTCGTTCTGGGAAGTGTTGCAAGAACTTGAGAGACCAGACCCAAGTTTAGTATAACTCTCCATCATCAGATAGACGTTTCACGTCATATTCCACGTCTCATCTTGTAGCGTTTGGCGTTACCGCCATTGTATTCTATGATCACGATATGTTTCACATGTCATGTTCATTCCACGTTCCTCATATCATGATCAAGATATGTTACACGTATCATGGATCACGATATGTTTACTCATACTACACTCGCCATATCTCCACGTAGCACGCTCAAAATTTTTCACGTATCACGTTCAAAATTTTTCACGTACTACGTTTCTTTATGTCTCGCGCATCGTTTCTAATTATCAGTTAAGTCAGATTGTCTTGCATCGTAACGTTTCAGTTACCCTAGCACGTTAACTCTTATTTTCCTCGATCAAATTTGGGGGATCTACCTTCCGTTGATAACCAAGAATTTCTTCGTATTCCAAGTCAAGGTCAGGAGGACCAAGATTTATCATTTGTGTCAAGATCTTCTTAAGGAACCGTTCCAAGAGGGAGGCCACTTGGAAACGGACAAGTTCATCCGGACTTTTATCCGTTTTCTCTCATAAATTAGATATGTTCTTTCAGTCACGCCACGTTCCATGTCCTTTCAACACATGTCACGTCCCGTGTTCCTTCTGCCAGGAAACCCGCACGTTCAATTATCTTACATACCCTCTCAGTTTGATTCGGGTATGTTTCTCTTTCAGTTAGGTTACCTATAATTCGGGGACGAATTATTCTTTTTAGGGGGGAAGAGTTGTAAAACCCGCATGCTTTTACCATGAATAGTACACTTAAGATCGTACGTACTAGATTAAAACTTTCCTATTATAGCATGATTACGATTTCGTGTTAGGATTTTACGTATTACGTACGTGTTAGAACACGATAAGTATATTACTACGCATGAGCACGCAATAATTATTTGGCAATAATTAATCACGAACATGCGATCATGAAATCATGAACGTAATTTAATCACGAGCTAATATTAATTACGTATATATATTTATTACGAACACGAATAAATATATTAAGTCATGGTTAATATTTAACGAGAACACGTAGAACACGAACACGAGAACACACCAATATTTTAGACACGGAAAAACATTCGGGTTACCCCTTGTGGGCCACATTACCACGAAATTAGGGAGGGAGGATGGGCTTAGCTCATCAATTTTTACTAAAAGGAGGTTAAGAAAAATTACACTACTCATTTTTTTCTACAGAAGAATTTTACAGAAACCTAAAATCCTCCTCCTCCTTCTTTTTCTCTTTTGGCCGCCACACTACAAACACCACAAGGAGGTGGTTGTTGATCTTGGATCTTGGATTATTAGTTGGTGATCGTGTTTGTTCTTCGTCCTTTTGATCCACGAATTCGGTAAATCCTTTTTAAACTTTTTCTTTTGATTTGATATTTTAATAAATCAAGAACATGTTATGTTTTTTTACAAAAACCTAATAAGTAAACATGGATCTAACATAAATTGAGGTTTAATAAAATCAAAAGTATGGTTTAAGGGGTGTTTGTTTTTGGCCGCAACCTACACCGAACCCGAAGGGGTTTCGGTTTGGCCATCCGACCACCACCGAGACCATATGGTCCCGGTTGGTTGGTGTGGGTCCCACGGCAGCATCAAGACAAGGGGTACCCCGATTTGGTTCGGGGTACGGTGTCGATTTCATGTCTGGTTCAAGGTTTTGATTCTAGATCCGGTTCATGGTGTATGTTTAGTTTTATGTTTTATGATCTTATGTTAAAAATTAAATTAATAAAATGACATGATTAATTTAATAACATGACTTAGGTTATTTTAATTATTAATAATCATGAAATTAATTAACCTAAGTATTTTATATTTTAGACTTATAATTAATTAATTATTCAAAAACCATGATTATAATTAATTAATTAACATGACTTAGGTTATATTATTAATATATAATAATACATGTTTTAACCTAAGTATTTAACTTTATTTAATTAAAAACATGTTATACTTTAATTAAATATTTTAACCTATAGTTTAATTTAATTACATGAAATAATTATTAAACTATACATTATATCATATGACTTAGAAAATAATCATGAAAACACTTAGGCTTATATACTTAGCTTATTTAACCAGCTTATTTCTAATTATGGAAACTTTCTATTTATAGAAACTTATTTAAATAAGGCAGCTAATCTATTTATTGAAAATTTCTATTTTTGGAAACTTATCTTTTTTAAGCAGTAAATCTATTTTTGGAAACTTTCTATTTTTGGAAACTTTCTATTTTTGGAAACTTTCTATTTTTGGTAACTTTCTATTTTTTGGAAACTTTCTATTTTTGGAAACTTTCTATTTTTAGAAACTTTCTATTTTTGGAAACTTTCTATTTTAGGAAACCTACTATTTTTGGAAAGTTACTTATTATTACACAGTAAGTATAATAACACATGAAATACCAGAAATACTTAATCAGATTAAACAGAATATAAGATAAATACGGTTTAAGGCTTAAAAACAGTAAAACTTGGTAAGAACACATAAAATAAGCTAAGACATGACATAAAACCAGCTACGTATTTAGTAAGCAGATACTTATTCATGTATGTATTTATGTAGCACTAGTGATACGGAAGTAGGATTCCGCTCAGTTCATCTTCTTCGTTCACTGGACATAAGGTACGGATTCCCGTCCTTTCAGTATGGACATTCTTTCCTTATTAGGATTCCCCGTATGCAGCCAAATGTTTTCCCGTAGTATGAGTTATGTGTTTGATTTGCTTATGTTTAATTAAGAATACCTATAGCCATATACATGCATGACCAGTTTCACCTAGTTATGGAGGTACCATAACCATAACATTAGAGGCACTGATGTTATGACTTCACCACGGCGGAGTGATTGCTCGTGGCGTCCCTTCAGCTTTTGGCCATTTATATTATATTTATCTGTGGGGCGTATGGGTGCATCCTAGTTACATGTTTTCAGTCAGGATTTCATGGTGAATGTGGTGTGTGCCTTGCATCCTTCACAAGGAGCTGATCCCTCCTACCCAGAACCAGTATATTTAAATTAAAGGCAGCCCCTCTAATTTGCATGATGAGGTCACCCTTCCAAGTATTCATGCACGGTGGATTTTCATGACCTATATTGGCTAATGGTAAAATATGTTAAACAGTTTTCATAAGATAAACATAAGGCTTTTCAAACTATAAAACCAGTTTTATGAACATGTTCCAGGTTTTCCAGGACTTATACATTTCCGCTGCTATTAAGTCTTTATTATGTTTAGTCATTCATACTATGTCTATATCCGTGCACTGAGCATTTTGCTCAGCCGTTACTTTCCTTTCCATGTCCCAAAACGGCAGGTACCCTAGGAAAGACTCGAGCATTTGGAGGACGTGCATAGGATGGAAGCTGCTAGAGACTTCTTTTCCTTTTGCCTTCATATATTTATGCTTGTTTAGTCTTTCATTCATTTCTTTTGCTTTATTATGTTTTGGGCTTATGTTTGGGAACCGATGTTTGATTCCGGTTATCCCTATGGTCATGTAATGTTTTAGACATTTATTCTTGTATGCTTTGATGACACGCCATAATTACGCGTGACATTCCATTTATCAAAATGGGGTGTTACAATACGCCTATGACAACGTCCCTATCATTGCACCGCATTAACATCGACAACGAAAGAAACGGTTAAGGCTTTCATCGCCTGCCATCAATAGCGAAAACGAAGCACATCTGCAACCAGGGATGTAAATAACATAGGTAATCGGTTGGCCAAGTCCACAACCAAGGTGCACCCGACATACAAAGGACATCATTTTAAGCGTTTTTTTATATAGGCTAACAACGTGAATGCACATTGTCAAATCGGAAAGGCCGCCATGGCTGCGTTTATGTAAACGCCCCGCCAAGATACGACCTTTCTCAGGCCATGAGATTTACCTTATGCAACAAAAGGCCAAAATCAATTAACCCATAGGTTGGCTACTTACGCGCATAACACAAACAAATATTCGACCCGTCGCAGCTACAAATCGAATGAACCGCCATGCCAGGCGACGGGTTCTATCAGTGAACAATAATCGTCCTCTGTCAAAAGTAAACTATCATTTTATTTCCCTCTCACAAAGGGTCGTTCTGCTCACAAATATGGCACACACATCTCCAATATTTCACACACATACAGTATTCCCTCAATTAATCAAATTCCTTAGGATCCGGGCTATCCAAAAGGGTAGTCACCCTGGAATTAGTCGGTTCGCAATGTCGAGTCGGAAACCTAGGTATACCCAAAAAAATCAAATGCCTTAAGAACAAAGGTAAGAACTGCACATTCCAAATGTGTACATAAAATGATCATAAGATGGAACAATAACACAAACAAATATTCGCCCCGTCGCGGCTGCAAATCGAATGACATGCCACGCCAGGCGGCGGGTTATATCAATGGTGTCAAACAATCAAACAGCCAAGGAACATTCATAAGAATGACATATTTCAAATGACGGCCCCCAAAATTGATAAAGTTAACAAACACGCAAATGAATCATTATAATTAGGCACAAAGTAAATGAAAGTAAAAAACTGACCAACCAAGATCATCACTTTTAATCAATGCATAGGAGGCATGATTCCTCCATAATATCAAGTTTATGATTGAGGTTCTATGAAGGAGAAAATGATGTAGCAACCCAGCATTAACTTGATAAAACCAAATGAATCCATTATTTGGGATCAGATCAAGAGAGATCCGATCTATTTTTTAGAGAGAGAAAACCTCAAATAATTGAAGGACATATACAAACACTGGATTTATGAGAGAAGGCAAGTTATGAGTGGGTATTTTGTTATTGTTGGTGTGAGTTGTAACACCCCCAATTTCGGGTCATAGCAGCGGAAGGGTCATTGGGTGTTACTATCATGGTTCAACCTCAATATCATAGAAAACGCCTCAAAATGAGTCGTTTTAACAAAACATACATCCATTCATTTTGTTTAAAGGTAAAACAGTTCTCACACGGTCCCAAATAGTTTTAAGTTTACACAACCAACCAAACAATAAAAGTTTCTTAGAATGGACATAGTTTAGTAAAGCGGGCCAAAACATTTTAATTTAGCAAGCTGCGTGAAACCGCCTTCCTTGAGTGCCTTCTTCATGGACCTGAGATAAAACATGCTATAAAGTCAACAAAAATGTTGAGTGAATCTATAGAGTTTGAAATTTAATAAACGAACACAAGTATTCTGAATAAACCTTCCGTGGTTGACAATCATGTGGATCAGACATAATTATCGTTGTTATTTCATAAGTCTCGTGAAATTGAACGTTAACATATATTATTTCAGCCCAACACACCTAGCCAAGTGCGTATATTTCTCTTATACAATTGCATCCGATGTTTCATTACTGGTGCATCACAACACCACGCGATAGCTAGTCGCGACCGGACTGGGTGTCACCCCGATAGATCTATCCATAGTATTAGCGTTCCTTTCGATTAACAATTCACGATTCATGGGTCTTTTAAGGCTAAACAAACTTGTATAACAACTTTCATCTAAGCATACAATCGGGTCCTTTGTGTTCAATTTTAAAAGAATGAGGGTTTACCACAACTTCTCGTTGTACCCTTCATTTATAATAAATGTTTTTCTAATAATAAGGATTTCCACAACTTCTCGTTGTACCCCTTTTATTTTAATAAAACAAGCATGTTATCCCCCTCGCGGGTTTTATAAAACAAGTAAACATGTAAAGCGAGGCTATAGACTCACCTTGGTACGATAGTAGTGACTTGACGATCGCCGACGATTTGTGATGCCCGTTAAACACGAAGACCGCAACCTACCAAATAAGGCGCGTTCGTTAATAAACGACTCAAGTATATATATAATACTTAAATAATACGAAAGTCGATTTCAAATGACCATGAAAATCCCGATAATTAACAAAAAAATATAAGCGTACTTCTATACCCTTTTATTCAACACTTATTCTTTTAGACACTTACACCCTCGACATTGACCCGTCATAAGACGCCAAGTCAACGCAAGTCAAACCATCATTTTTACTTCCCTCGGACCAGTAACTAAGTCATTTATATAATGACTTAATACTCGAGTAAGTCGCTATGTCCAATAGTGAATACTCAACTCACGCCATACAAGTATTGAACTACGTGTCCAAAATACCACTCAGCATGTACACTCCAAATGTACACACCAATCTAACCTATCTATACATGTCCGATTTCGACGAAACTTGGTGACAAACTCACACATAATATGAATAAGACTCAGTTTAAATTTCATTCAAAAATATTACTTCTAAGACCTTCTGCCCGACACACCTTCGTGTTACAAAAACCGGACAGTTTTACGCCTTTGACTTGTAAAACCATTTTGACTTATCTAAACAATTCCGTTTGCAAAACCGACACTCGGGTTTGAAAATAGACTCATGACCTGAGGTTTATCAACTTACAACAGCCTTTGAACATTTTTAAAACTCATTTTATAGTCCCCGAGATTCGTTCCAAATATCGACAACAATTTTCGGATTGTGCCGATACCCGTCTCCCGGTACACAAATACTAAAAGTAGCATAACTTTTCGCTCGTAATGAGTTAGAAGCTCTACTTTAGCTCAAATCGAAGCTAACGAAATTCTCTACGACCCTATCTTATTAGTTTACCAAGTTTATCACAGTAACAATTTCAAAAACGGCCTTAAAGTTACTGCCTAATATAGCCTATCTAAAAATCATACCAAAACAATTTTTCGACCCATTCCAACAATTCATATAGTTCTAATATGATCCTAATATCATACTAACACATCTAACTAACTCATAACACCCTCAAATTTGATTTCACAAAAATTAAACAATCAAAAATCTTACATGCAACCATAACCCACTATGAATATAATAATAATAACAACTAATATAACCATAGAAATGGATCAAAATGATGTTCATCATCAAAATTTTGAAATAAAAAATAAGTGGATGCATGTGGGAAATTTTTATACCAAATTGAAGCTAATCAAATTTCCAAGATGGGTCTTGTTTTAGTTTTGCTTGATTCAAAGTAAATCAAAAATTTTGAGAGGGTTTTGTTGTTGGAGGTGGACGGCAAAACAAGGAGAGGGGAGAGAGATTTTGTGTGTTTTTGTTAAAAATGAATTTTAAATGAAAAACTAGTTAGTGGATTTTTAATAAGTAGTGGGGTGGGGGTAGTTTTTGCCATATTTGCATTCTTTTGGTCCCAAAGTGCAAGTAAATAGTTTACAAGGTAGAAAATGTAAATTGTAAATTTTAAAAATATTTACGGGGCTCGGGTTTCGTAAAAATACTTTTCGAAAGTTAAAACGCTTCATAAAAATAATAATAAAGCTTCGACACGACTTAAAACGCAATTAAATCGAAAACGTCGAAAATATACAATATCGAGACATTCGATAATAAAACGTAAGTTTTTGGGCATCCGTCGGTATCGCGATCACTAATAGTTATCGTCATTCGTTAAAACGTAAAAACACGAGAAATAAAGATTAAATATAATAAAAATCATTTTCATGATTATTTGAGAATATAATATCGATGCCTAACATATTCCTTGTCGGTTTTCATCTAATCGACATTCTTACGCTAGTTTCAAGTCATAACCTTCTCGGTTAGTCGATAAATTAAAATTCTCATTAAAGTAAACACGTAATACGTAATAGTCGAGATTAAAATAACGACCTGAAATTGACGGGTTGTCACATCATCCCCACCAAATTAGGATCTTCGCCCTCGAAGATCAACTTGCGTTCTTGCCCGATCGCTTGTTGAAATCAAAGAGATGAGGGTAATTCTTCCACATTTGGTCTTCTCGTTCCCAAGTAAACTCCGGTCCTCTTCGAGAGTTCCATCGAACTTTGACGATAGGTATTCGGCTTTGCTTTAGTTGCTTGACCTCGCGATCCATGATCTCGACCGGTTCTTCAATAAAATGCAACTTTTGATCAACCTTAACCTCGTCTAACGGTATAACGAGTTCTTCATCGGATAAACACTTCTTTAGATTCGACACGTGAAAAGTGTTATGAATCCCATACAGTTCTTGTGGTAGTTCCAGTTGGTATGCCACGGGTCCTACTCTAGATGTAACCTTGAATGGTCCGATATAACGAGGACTTAACTTCCCACGTTTTCCAAATCGTACAACACCTTTCCATGGTGATACCTTTAGCATAACTTTATCTCCCACGTTAAACTCCAATGGTTTTCTTCTCACATCCGCATAACTCTTCTGTCGGCTTCGAGCAGACAACAACCTATTCTTGATTTGCACAATCATATCCGTCGTCTCTCTAATCAAATCTGGTCCAGTGAGTTGGGCATCACCAACCTCACTCCATCTAACGGGTGATCTACATTTTCTCCCATACAGTGCTTCAAAAGGTGCAGCTTTAATACTCGCGTGATAACTGTTATTGTACGAGAATTCGGCCAAATGTAAGTGCTTATCCCAGCTACTTCCAAAGTCTATCACACAAGCACGTAGCATATCCTCCAAAGTTTGGATTGTTCTTTCGCTTTGCCCATCAGTTTGTGGATGATAGGCTGTGCTCATATCCAGATTGGTTCCTAACGACTTTTGAAGTGATCTCCAAAATCCAGAAGCAAAACGACTATCTCTATCGGAAATGATTGAAATAGGAACACCATGCTTGCACACGATTTCCTTCAGATAAATATCGGCGAGTTTCTCCAAACCGAACCTCTCGTTGATTGGGATAAAATGAGCGGATTTAGTTAAACGGTCGACAATAACCCAAATTGCATCGAACCCAGACGGTGTCCTTGGGAGTTTTGTGATGAAGTCCATCGTAATTCGCTCCCATTTCCAGACTGGAATTTCAGGTTGGACAAGTAATCCTGACGGCTTCTGATATTCAGCTTTCACTTTTGCACATGTTAAGCATTTCGCGACGTATGTTGCAATATCAGCTTTCATATTCGGCCACCAGTATAACTTTTTCAAGTCTTGGTACATTTTGTCCGATCCAGGATGAATAGAATACTTGGACTTATGAGATTCTAACATAATTAAGTCTCTCAGTCCACCATATAATGGTAACCAGATTCGACCTCTCAAACATTTGATACCATCGGCTCGCGTCTCAAATGTTTCACCGTCTCCTCTAAATCTTTCGGCAGCAATATTTTCCTTCTTGCATGCTTCAACTTGTGCGTTCCGAATCTGCTCAGGTAAGTTATTATGAACTGTCACCACTAAAGCACGCACTCGAATCGGTTTCTCCCTTTCCTTTCGACTTAACGCGTCAGCTACCACGTTCGCCTTTCCTGGATGATAACGAATTTCGCAGTCGTAATCACTCAAGAGTTCAACCCATCGACGTTGCCTCATATTCAGCTCCTTTTGATCCAATATGTATTGTAGGCTTTTATGATCAGTGAATATTGTACACTTCGTACCATACAGATAATGTCTCCAAAGTCGCAGAGCAAAAACCACAGCGCCCAATTCCAAGTCATGGGTAGTGTAGTTCTCCTCATTCTTCCTTAATTGTCTAGAGGCATATGCGATCACCTTTTCACGTTGCATGAGAACAACACCATATCCTCTAAGAGATGCATCGCAATAAACAACAAAGTCTTCACTTCCTTCAAGTAACGATAAAATCGGCGCACTACAGAGTTTCATCTTCAGGGTTTGGAAAGCTTCTTCTTCATCATCGCCCCACACATACGGTTTATTCTTCTGAGTCAGCTTCGTTAATGGTTTTGATATCAAAGAGAATCCTTCAATAAACCTTCGGTAATAATCAGCCAAACCTAGAAATTGTCGCACTTCAGTTGGAGTAGTCGGAGCACTCCAATTCTTGATGGCTTCGATCTTTGCAGGATCAACATGTACTCCACTTTTATCAATCACCTGTCCGAGAAATTGTACAGAATTAAGCCAAAAATCACACTTTGAGAACTTAGCGTATAACTTTTCGTTCTTCAACAAGTTCAAGATAATCCTTAAGTGTTCGGCATGCTCTTCATTGCTCTTGGAGTAGATTAGAATATCATCTATGAAAACGATCACGAATTTATCAAGATACGGCTTACAAATGCGATTCATTAAATCCATGAATACAGCAGGTGCATTAGTCAAACCAAAAGGCATAACCAGAAACTCATAATGACCATAACGAGTTCTAAACGCCGTAATAGGAATATCTTCCTCACGTATACGAAGTTGATGGTAACCAGAACGAAGATCAATCTTGGAGAAAACACGAGAACCTTGAAGTTGATCGAATAGATCATCAATTCTTGGAAGCGGATAACGATTCTTGATCGTCAGCTTATTCAGCTCTCGGTAATCAATACACATACGAAACGAACCATCTTTCTTCTTAACGAATAAGACAGGAGCTCCCCAAGGTGACGAACTCGGTCGTATAAAACCTTTATCAGATAGCTCTTGCAATTGCACAGATAACTCCTTCAGCTCGGATGGGGCTAAACGATATGGCGCACGAGCCACGGGTGCAGCACCAGGAATTAGGTCAATTTGGAATTCTACTTGCCTTGGAGGAGGAAGTCCAGGCAAATCTTCCGGAAACACTTCAGGAAAGTCACGGATAACAGGTACATCTTCAGCACGTTTCTCCTTCGATTCTTTCTCCACTACTTTAGCTAGGAATAACTCACAGCCTCTTTCGATATACTTACGAGCCTTAATGCACGAAACGATTTTTAGTCGTGAATTACGTTGATCACCTTCGATAACTATGGTCTTGTCGTCTAAAGGAATCCTAACTTTCTTTTCTCCACACAAGATAGACGCGTTATACTTGGATAACCAATCCATTCCGATAATAATATCAAAACTTCCCAATTCAACAATCATCAAGTCTATCTTAAAAATACGGTTCAAGAGATTTAGAGAACATCCTAGGAGCGCACGATTTGTACTCACTAATTTACCATCAGCTAGTTCTACCTCATAACTTGCGTCTAATTCGACCGGTTTGATATCAATTAAGGTACTAAAACTTGTAGACACAAAGCTTTTGTCCGCACCAGAATCAAATAAAGCCGTAGCATAACGGTTGTTTAGTAAAAACGTACCAGTGACAACTTTCGGGTTTTGCTTCGCTTCGGCTTCTCCCAACTGATAAGCTTTTCCTTGGTTATCTCCACCACGTGCATTCTTCGGAGGTTGAGGGCATTGGTTCCTCATGTGACCTTTACCTTGGCAATTATAACACGTCACTCCCTTCTTTCCTGGTCCCCAACAGTCTTCAGTCTTGTGACCTAACTTGTTGCACTTTCCACACTTAGCACATTCACCAGTATGAGACTTCTTGCAGCGTTGACATCTGGTTCCCTTGTCCGCAGTTGCAGCTTCAGTCATCGCATTAGCGTTGCCCCTTCTTCGGTTTTGATTTCTGTTGTGAGATTGACGGTTATCACCACGATCATCATTGTCATTTTCAGCTCTTCATTTGTTGCCTTCAGAAACACTATCAGCCTTGTCTTGGATGATTTGACCCATTAGTTGGTAGGCCATACGAACAGCTTCATCAATATTGGCAGGTTTAGATGAGGTCACATCACCACGGATGTTGGTCGGTAAGCCTCGAATATACTGCTCTACCTTCAAGTATTCTGGGTTAACTTTGTTTGGACAAAGTAGAGCAAGCTCATGGAACCTGTTGGTGTATCCATCGATGTCAGTACCCTTCAGTCTCAGCTGATATAGTTCTTGTTCTAACCTCTGAATAACACTCCTTGGACAGAATTCCTCAGTCATCCACCTTCTTACTTCAGCCCAAGGTGTAGCATACGCAGCATCCATACCCAATGATGCCATTCTTCCATTCCACCAAGTTAATGCTCGCCCTTGAAGAGTAGCAGAGGCAAACATCACTTTATCTCCTTCCTCACTTCCACTAAATCGAAACACGGATTCCAATTTCTCAAACCATTGCATTAACCCAACAGCGCCTTCAGTACCCTTAAAAGTTGGAGGTTTGCATTTCATGAACGAGGTATAATTGCACTTCTTGTTTTCAGGAATCACTGGTCTATCAGCATCACCAGTTCCAGCACCAGCATTGCCAGCTCCCGCATTACCAGCTCCAGTATTATCGGCTCCCGTAGCGCCAGCTCCAGTAGCGCCAGCTCCAGTAGCGCCAGCTCCAGTAGCGCCAGCTCCAGCAGCACCAGCTCCAGTGTTGCCAGCTCCAGTATCGCCAGCTCCACCGGATCCACCAGCTCCATCGGATCCACCAGCTCCACCAGATCCGCCAGATCCTCCAGCTCCATTATTCAAGTTTGCCATAAATGCATTCATAGATATCTGAAATTGATCAGCTACTATAGCACGTAACCGAGTCTCAGTCAACTGTTTTGGCGGCATGATCCTGTTACACAATTCACATCAAAATGAGTATTCATTCAACGCTTGTGATAACAAAACATGAATAACACAGAATAAGAATAGATAGATGTAGGGATGAGCATTTGGACCCGAATCCCGAATTGAACCCGAACCGTTCCCGGAACCGTACCGATTCCCGATACCCGAATCCCGTTCGGTACGGTACCGGGACTACGAAATAAGGTGAAAAAAAATTCGGGACCACTAATTCGGGACGGGACCGGTACCAAATCGGGAAATTCCCGAAAAAGAACGGGAAAATCCCGATTTCCCGGTACCGGTACCGATTCCCGTACCGGTACCGATACCCGAATCCCGTTCGGTACGGTACCGGTACCATAAATTTATGCTCGGGAAATAATCGGTACCACTAATTCGGGACGGGTTCGGGACGGGACCGGTACCGAGCTCATCCCTAGATAGATGAAAAGAAACAAGAATGGATGATAGAACGAAGAATAGAATTTAGACAAGGAACGAAGATTCACGAGGAATGAGTCAAAAGACAGGGATTTCTATTGTGACAATCAGCGTCGTTTGTAAATCACGTATTAGTATTATAATAATCAAATAATAAACATTTATAAATAAATAAATGTAATTTCATTATGCTTTAAGCATAATTAATAATTAAATATGTATAACATATATATACTTTTCTTATTCTCGTCCATTGGCAACTCGGAGGTTTCACTTGCAGATGTTATAGTCAAAAGATTTCAAAATTTTATTTTTGGAAAATCTTTTCGTTCTCTATAACTTGAGCTCTGATGCCAATCTGTAACACCCCCAATTTTGGGTCATAGCAGCGGAAGGGTCATTGGGTGTTACTATCATGGTTCAACCTCAATATCATAGAAAACGCCTCAAAATGAGTCGTTTTAACAAAACATTCATCCATTCATTTTGTTTAAAGGTAAAACAGTTCTCACACGGTCCCAAATAGTTTTAAGTTTACACAACCAACCAAACAATAAAAGTTTCTTAGAATGGACATAGTTTAGTAAAGCGGGCCAAAACATTTTAATTTAGCAAGCTGCGTGAAACCGCCTTCCTTGAGTGCCTTCTTCATGGACCTGAGATAAAACATGCTATAAAGTCAACAATAATGTTGAGTGAATCTATAGAGTTTGAAATTTAATAAACGAACACAAGTATTCTGAATAAACCTTCCGTGGTTGACAATCATGTGGATCAGACATAATTATCGTTGTTATTTCATAAGTCTCGTGAAATTGAACGTTAACATATATTATTTCAGCCCAACACACCTAGCCAAGTGCGTATATTTCTCTTATACAATTGCATCCGATGTTTCATTACTGGTGCATCACAACACCACGCGATAGCTAGTCGCGACCGGACTGGGTGTCACCCCGATAGATCTATCCATAGTATTAGCGTTCCTTTCGATTAACAATTCACGATTCATGGGTCTTTTAAGGCTAAACAAACTTGTATAACAACTTTCATCTAGGCATACAATCGGGTCCTTTGTGTTCAATTTTGAAAGAATGAGGGTTTACCACAACTTCTCGTTGTACCCTTCATTTATAATAAATGTTTTTCTAATAATAAGGATTTCCACAACTTCTCGTTGTACCCCTTTTATTTTAATAAAACAAGCATGTTATCCCCCTCGCGGGTTTTATAAAACAAGTAAACATGTAAAGCGAGGCTATAGACTCACCTTGGTACGATAGTAGTGACGTGACGATCGCCGACGATTTGTGATGCCCGTTAAACACGAAAACCGCAACCTACCAAATAAGGCGCGTTCGTTAATAAACGACTCAAGTATATATATAATACTTAAATAATACGAAAGTCGATTTCAAATGACCATGAAAATCCCGATAATTAACAAAAAAATATAAGCGTACTTCTATACCCTTTTATTCAACACTTATTCTTTTAGACACTTACACCCTCGACATTGACCCGTCATAAGACGCCAAGTCAACGCAAGTCAAACCATCATTTTTACTTCCCTCGGACCAGTAACTAAGTCATTTATATAATGACTTAATACTCGAGTAAGTCACTATGTCCAATAGTGAATACTCAACTCACGCCATACAAGTATTGAACTACGTGTCCAAAATACCACTCAGCATGTACACTCCAAATGTACACACCAATCTAACCTATCTATACATGTCTGATTTCGACGAAACTTGGTGAAAAACTCACACATAATATGAATAAGACTCAGTTTATATTTCATTCAAAAATATTACTTCTAAGACCTTCTGCCCGACACACCTTCGTGTTACAAAAACCGGACAGTTTTACGCCTTTGACTTGTAAAACCATTTTGACTTATCTAAACAATTCCGTTTGCAAAACCGACACTCGGGTTTGAAAATAGACTCATGACCTGAGGTTTATCAACTTACAACAGCCTTTGAACATTTTTAAAACTCATTTTATAGTCCCCGAGATTCGTTCCAAATATCGACAACAATTTTCGGATTGTGCCGATACCCGTCTCCCGGTACACAAATACTAAAAGTAGCATAACTTTTCGCTCGTAATGAGTTAGAAGCTCTACTTTAGCTCAAATCGAAGCTAACGAAATTCTCTACGACCCTATCTTATTAGTTTACCAAGTTTATCACAGTAACAATTTCAAAAACGGCCTTAAAGTTACTGCCTAATATAGCCTATCTAAAAATCATACCAAAACAATTTTTCGACCCATTCCAACAATTCATATAGTTCTAATATGATCCTAATATCATACTCACACATCTAACTAACTCATAACACCCTCAAATTTGATTTCACAAAAATTAAACAATCAAAAATCTTACATGCAACCATAACCCACTATGAATATAATAATAATAACAACTAATATAACCATAGAAATGGATCAAAATGATGTTCATCATCAAAAATTTGAAATAAAAAATAAGTGGATGCATGTGGGAAATTTTTATACCAAATTGAAGCTAATCAAATTTCCAAGATGGGTCTTGTTTTAGTTTTGCTTGATTCAAAGTAAATCAAAAATTTTGAGAGGGTTTTGTTGTTGGAGGTGGACGGCAAAACAAGGAGAGGGGAGAGAGATTTTGTGTGTTTTTGTTAAAAATGAATTTTAAATGAAAAACTAGTTAGTGGATTTTTAATAAGTAGTGGGGTGGGGGTAGTTTTTGCCATATTTGCATTCTTTTGGTCCCAAAGTGCAAGTAAATAGTTTACAAGGTAGAAAATGTAAATTGTAAATTTTAAAAATATTTACGGGGCTCGGGTTTCGTAAAAATACTTTTCGAAAGTTAAAACGCTTCATAAAAATAATAATAAAGCTTCGACACGACTTAAAACGCAATTAAATCGAAAACGTCGAAAATATACCATATCGAGACATTCGATAATAAAACGTAAGTTTTTGGGCATCCGTCGGTATCGCGATCACTAATAGTTATCGTCATTCGTTAAAACGTAAAAACACGAGAAATAAAGATTAAATATAATAAAAATCATTTTCATGATTATTTGAGAATATAATATCGATACCTAACATATTCCTTGTCGGTTTTCATCTAATCGACATTCTTACGCTAGTTTCAAGTCATAACCTTCTCGGTTAGTCGATAAATTAAAATTCTCATTAAAGTAAACACGTAATACGTAATAGTCGAGATTAAAATAACGACCTGAAATTGACGGGTTGTCACATGAGTAGCCACTGTTCATAACTGCGTGTTCGAGGGAAACCATCAATAAAGAGGTAGGGATGAAGGGGCGTTTTATGAAGGGGCAAATGATGTAGCAACCCAGCATTAATTGCAAAGGGAGAGGCAAAACGGAACATGAAGGCAACGGTGTGTTAAAAGCTGTGAGACAGATGAAGGTATGTGAGGAGGGAAAACAATGTTTTTTTATTTGGGATGTGAGGGGAATCACTGTCCATTGGGAATCGTGATTCCCCTCTATAATATGGAGAGTAATTTATTTCTTTTCTTTTTTATATAGAATATACTTTCTCTCCACATTAAACTTAAACTCAAATTTAATTCTAAACCTAAAACACACAATTTATAAACATACATCGAAAATAACATCCGACTTTAAAACAAACGAACTCTAAATTCAACTAATATTACTATATTTAGAGGTTGAAAACCGAATTTATGTTTAACGAGAAGTTAAATTTTATGTGTTTTGAATTAAAAGTGAAAAGCGACTTAATTTTGTGGGAAGAGTTTAATAAGGTTATTAAAGTATTTGGACAAAATTGAAATATGATTTAACAGTTAGTGGTTTGTATTCATTTGATTAGTATGCATTACTTTTTTTGCTTTATAATTATTGTTCTTTAATAATTTTTTTGTCTTTATTTTAATTTTAATTTTAAATGTTTTATAGAAATTATAAAATAATTCATATGAATAGTAACATATACTCTTTTCACCAATTGTTTTCTTTTTTGTTATGCAACACTTGATGAAAATTATATTAATCTAATGAAAAATATACAAATTGACCCGTTTTCAAATGTATTAGATTAATGTAATTTTCATCAAATGTAGCATAACAAAAAACAAAACAATTGGCTGAGAGAGTAATATGTTACTATCATATATGAATTATTTTATAATTTCTTTATGAATACTATCATATGTGAGTGAAAGACTTTTCCAAATATGTATATTATATATATATTCTTGTTTGACGTTTTGTTTATGATAAGTGATTCAGAACGAGTAGTCGTCGTTGTGCCTTGCTACAGAGTTACTTTTGATATTGATTTTGTATTTTTTATTTCTTTGGAAGGTATCATAAGTATCATGCTGGTTTTATGAAGACGGTTATCGTTTTGCGAATACATATACATTATGCATCTGTTTCTCTAATTTAATGGATTGTAATGGAAAGATACATTTACATTTGAGATTCAAATACTAAGGTCGATTTGGAGATGGGAGAAGATAAAAGAAATAAGTCGTCGTTTAATTGAGAGTGAAAGTGGAAAGAAAGGGAAAGATGCGTATGTTTTTAAAGAGAGAAACAAACACACAGACTTTGTTACAAATGTTATCCTCACCCCTCCAGAAGTATAGAAGAGGTATTTATAGTCCTGGTGTCATTCAATTATACAAGTTTTACATTATTAGTCTTTACATATCACGATTATTAAACTAGATGTAATTACGTATAAGTATTCATATATTAGGGCTAAAGGATACAGAAGCTCTCACTAACATTTATAAACACGAAAGAAAAGGATAGAAACCAATCTATAAACTAAGGGTTAAAGCCATAATTTCTTCGCGACATTACCAATATAGAATGTAGAATCCCGTTATCACCATCAAAACCTATTACTACCGGTTAAAATAGGCAACATAATTTCTTAAAATTTCTATGTTATTTTTATTTTCCACGTGGCTTTGCTTTTTATTAACTTTATCCACGTCATTTATGAAAATTAGTTTGAATTAGGTTTAGCCCATACTTGCTACTTTTTTCCCACATTTTAAAAAACGTTACCATTTTTCTATAAAACAAATAAACATAATTGTTCTTCAACATAAATACGACAGATCCAAGATCTATGGCTTCTTCATCCTTTTCTCTTTCAGACAGATAACCTAACCTCTATACTATACAAATCAAAAGCTAAAAGACCTATAGAAATCAGGTGCAATCAACGAAGCACGTAACACTACCTTCGTGACGATCGAGGCGAGATCACTACGCTTGTATGATTGACCTTTCAGGAAGATCGAGAAATATAAAAGAGGTAGAGGAGCCTAACAGCACTTTCGTGACGATAGAGAAAGATACATGCTGATTGAACACAATGCGATTGGATGATGAACCCGAGGACAATATACTTTAGTGTATGTGAATCATTATGGTTGAACACGGTCTGTAAAGATACTTTCCTGTCTGTGGTGATTCTAATATTGCCTTTTGTAGTGATGAACCCCCCAATCCTAAACCATCCAGTTTATAAAACCAATCCCAAATAAAACCTGACCTCAAACCAAACGGGTCCTAAATTCCCACCGTTAAATATTTACATCACTATAGTGATTCAATAATGATGGAACAAATTATAAATTCCAGTTAGTTAGGAAAAATATAGAACTGTTAAATCTATTAAAAAAATATAAATTTAAAAAATAATAATGTAAAAGCTAATGGGATGAGATGTAAAAGTGAGGTGGAACAAGAATAGATTAAAATAAATAAAACTGGTAGATTTTGGTGACGTGTTGGTTTTTTAATCTTTTTACCTGTCAACAACGATAATCCTTGAGATTGTTGGTAATATTAGAACAATTTTTAAACTTATGATAGGTATATCGAAGTATATATTCTATTTTGGTAATGTCAAGAAAAAAAGTAAAATAAATTGGTATTTTATGGCTTTAACCCAAAAACTAAATTCGACCTCTACCCAACTTATAACTTAAGTACATTAAAGAAAAACAAACATACCAACGCACAATTTCATGATTAAATTTTCTATTCATGAACAAATTGCAGCGAAAGAACAACAACATATATAGCTATAACAATTATTGGCTTGATAAACGAACATCCTGGCCACTTTTTGTTGCGTAACCCAATTACACATGGGTATATGTACACATATCAATTTGATTCATACATATATTATCAATAGTAAAATGACTTTTATGCCCCTATATGATATATGTTGCCCTCTTTTGTGAGATATTCTTTTCTTCCATCTCGTCACCCATTTCCTCAGCTAAGTTATCTTTTTATATATCGTACTAAATCACTAGTACTAGTAATAATTAATCGAACATATGTAATCGGTTATTATGGTTTTCATGTGTGATAAAAGAATCAAATATCATTAACCCAAAGAAACATAAAAGACGCTTTTCCAAATCAAGTTTGTTTCGTCTACAACGATGCGGAAAGGACCGTTACTAAGGTGTGAGGCGTGACCTCCATGCTACGAAAATGATCAAGACATCGAGTTTAGGCATGACATAAAATGAGGCACGCTAAGGCTATTCGAAGCAAAATCAAACTCACTATTCTATTCGAAGCGCAATCAAACTATATTTAAAAAAAAGCTGCATGTAATATGTAAGCAGCGAAAGAGGTCTTTAAGAAAACTACTTCTTATGTAAGCTGTTTTAGAAAATCAGATCATCAGTTTGGATGAACAACTCCAAAACATGATATGCTCAGTTTTTCATAAGCAATAAATAACAGTCCGCAAAAGGTCAAACCAAAACAACAAAAAAGTAACACAAATTGAATAAAGATGTGAAATATACTAGTCTGGATTCAAAAAATCTCCTAATATACATTAGCAAGGCGGTGACCATATGATCTAATTATTCAGATACATTTTTGTATTTTTCACGTAATTATTTTTGTCTTTATTTTTTAAATAATATCAATTACATGATACATATACCAGTTTATCGACGTAAGAAAAACAAGTATGTCGAGAAAAGATATGGGTTATCTGTTTATGATTCCAAAAAGACAAGCATGGGCTATATATTTGTGGTTCGAGAAAAGACAAGTATGTCGCTTTGCTATCTGACCGAAGTGGTTCCTGTCGAAATGTATAAAGAAAAACAAAAAGGTAACCAAGGGTGCTTGAAGTTTTGTTGAGGTAAATTAGCGAGATCTTGAACTTTTATTTTAAATTTCTCTAATTATTGTGTTTGGTATTTGATATGAAGAAGATAAAAAATTCATAGATTGCTAAAATGGAAAGAATAAAAATACCTATAATAAGTGAGAAATTTTAATTTTTGCATGAAAACATTTTCTTTATAAATGACCAAATTAGATCAAAATACTATTATTACTTTCATTTCTTTTTTGGAGCATCTTTTCTTATGTGGGATGTGAGTAAGGTCGGATTGGTCGAACTGGGTTGATTTGGGTGGGTTCAAAGCTAAAATTTACATGCTCGAACTTTACCTTATTTCAATTGGGCTTAGCTGGGTTTGAGTCAATTAGGGTTGGTTAAGTCGGGTTAGCTCATTTGGGCCATGTCAACCCGGATATGAGTAACGTGCAGTTAAATTTGACTATTTTGTAATCGTTAAATAGAAAACTTATACTAAAAAGAAAAATCTTTACATGGCTCAATCGGATCGACCGAAAACTAGAGTTAACCAAAAAATCACCTCGTTACCGAACCAGTTTAGTACTAGTACTCAGTTTAATTGTGTTAATGCAATGATGCCTAAAAATGTTACTTGCATTTTTCGGTCTCGCTTTGTTTTGATTACGACAATATGTAAAAACAAGCATTTACGAAAACAATGAATACGAACTCTTGAGTTCAAGTATTTTTTATTTCTACCATTATCACTTAAGGTATGTACAAACAAGTACTCATCTTAATTAAGTGATCATGGATTTAATCTTTTCTTAAAACTCACTTTTTATTAAGTGTGACAAGTTTTTAATACATTTTCTTTTTAAGAAAATGTTTTATTAAATTAATTATTTGAAAATTTGAAAATTTGAAAATGGCATATTCTATCTTGGTTTGGAATATCCTTTCAGGATATTTTAATCACCAGATTCGAACAATACCACTAAAAGACAAAAAGGAGCGAAGTCTACTCTGACAATTACTTAAGTGGCTATGTGGTTCCTTATCAATAAGGAACCGCGGGCTGCAATAAAGAACCGCGGGCAGATATAGCCGTTGGAGCCTTGTCTTATAGATAGTGGACCATTCTCAGATTTTCTCTTCACCTCTTTTTCACATATAACTCCATATTCTTTCATACTTCTAAAATCACTCAAATCCTTGGTCATTTGGGTGATTACTACTTGTTTAGAAGTGAATCTTTCTTCTCCCATCTCTTCCTCTCGAAGTGAAAAGAAAATAACACTTTCATCTTTGAAGTGTTGTGTCTACATCAAAGATCCATTGAAGATCAAATCTTATTTAGTGATTGTTGTGTCATAGTTGTGAAAATCCAAGTAGTTGTATATGTACTAAGGTTCATACTTGGTCCTTAAAGTATACTTGTGTAGATTGGTCCTAGCTAAGATTAGGGCTCGACTTTTAGCTTAGAGTCAGAAATTGGATAAGCAACGTTGTGTACGGTTTCTCCACCTTAAGGAGCTTGTTGATTAGTGAACTCTCGAGTGAGGAGTACTCGAGGAGTGGAGTAGGGACGAGGAGTGAGCTTCGTTGCCGAACCACTATAAATCCTTGGTGTTTGATTTGATCTTTCTTTCCGTTATCTCTTTACATTCATTATTCTTTATACTTGTGATTATTAGTTTAGTTGCACTATACCTTGTTCATATTGTGTATAAGAAGGTTTCACATAATCTCTTAAGTCTAATTTTTTTAAAAGGATTTTTAATAACCATCTTTTGACAATTAAATCTTAAGAAACTATTCAACCCCCCCCCCCCCCCCCCTTCTAGTTTCTACAATTGGTATCAGAGCGTGGTTGCTCAAGCCTTTTTAAAATATATTGTATTTTAAAACTTGAATTGATCTATGGATTCCAACAAGTACCTATAATAGCAATCCATCCAAAGACCACCTCTTTTTAAAATTGATAATTTTATTTATTGAGAAAATAGATTTGAGACTTATGTGAAATCAAAAGATTTAGATCTTTGGTAGGTTATTACCCATGGTGATTTTTTTACCTTATCAATATAATGAAGTTTCTAAAAGCAAAGAGATAGTCACTTTTGACAAAGCTAATGATGACACTAAAAGGAAACTTGCTAAAAACAATGAGGCTAAAATGATGATTTATAATGCTTTACCAAAGAAAGAGTACGGAAGTATTTTTATGTGTGAAACCGCTAAAGATATTTGGAACACTCATTTAGTAACCCACCAAGGTAATAGCCAAGTCAAAGAAAGCAAAATCGATCTTCTTGTTCAACAATATGAACAATTTGTCATCTTAGAAGATGAAACTATTGATAGTGCATTTGCTAGATTTAACACTATTATTACTAGTCTAAAAGCACTTGATGAAGGTTTTTCTAGCAAGAACAATGTTAGGAAGTTTCTTAGGGAGTTGCATCCAAAGTGGAGAGCCAAAGTCATGGCGATTGAAGAATCAAAGGATCTCACCACATTATCACTCGATGAACTAATTGGCAACTTGAAAGTTCATGAGATGATAATTTTGAAGGACTCGAAATTTGTGAAAACCAAAAGTGAAAGAAAGTCTCTAGCACTTAAAGCCAAGAACGCACAAAGTGACCATGAAAGCTCCTCGGATAGTGATGATGAGGAATATGTCATGGCAGTTAGAGACTTCAAGAAGTTCTTCAAAAGACGAGGTCAACACGTGAGGCAACCAAGCAACAAAAATAAATCCTTCTCCAAAAATCGTTTTACCAAGGACGACAAAGGTGATAGGAAATGCTTTAGATGTGGTGATCCGAATCATTTCATCAGTGGTTGTCCTAAGCCTTCAAGCGACAAGAACCACGCATCATTCGTTGGTGGTTCTTGGAGCGATAGCGGTGAAGATGTTGATGACAAGCCCAAAGATGAGAAATGTCTCATGGCTCACACTTCTAAAGAGGTACATTCTGAAACTGATTACTATAGTAATAATAGTTCTTCTCAAGATGATATAGAATTAGAAGGCCAATAGAATAACTTACACAAACTTAGCCTTAAATTCATTAAAAAGAACAAAGTGCTAAAATCAACTAGAACTAAGCTTGAAAATGAGATTAGTGAGCTAAGAGAGAAATTAGCTAAGTTTGAGAAAAACAAAGAAGTTGATTTAGGTTGTCTAAAATGTGAAAACCTTAGAAAAGAGAATGAAGATCTCAAGAGTACCTCCATTAATTGGAAAAGTTCATGAAATGTACAAGTTCTCTTGATGATATGTTAAACAAACAAATTCATTCTAAGGAAATACTTGAGTTGGGTTATAACACTAATGAAGCATATACTAGTGAACCTAAACAAGTTAGGTTTTCAGAAAAACGAACCACTGTACGCGGTACGCCAGTATATGGCGCGGTTCCCTATTGCTATGGAACCGCGGGTACTGATAACGAACCACGGACAGAGGATAGTTTTTGTGAAAATCCTGAACTTTCTGTAAAGTCTATTTTAGGTGAAGGGCTAAAACATATTCTTATTAACAAGGTCAAAGTACCTATTACTGAAAAGCCTACTCTAGATAAATTCTACAAGCCCTTGAGTAAATCTCTAATGGGAACTAGAAACTTATCTAGACAAACATCTACTCCTTCAAGAGTACGAAATGAATCAAAACATAGAAGTAGAACACCTACACCAAAAAGGGATGATCAAGCTTAGTCACGACCTAGAAGTTAAGCTCCAACACCTAGAAGAAATAACAATAATTCTAAATCAAGATCAAAAACACCTAGGAGAAACAATGGACAACAAAATGGCCATATGAATTGGAGTAATTTTCAACAACGATACTTTTCTCCATGGGGAATGTCTCCTCCATTCATACATCCCAACCAAATGCAAGTTGTAACTAACAACTTTGGACCCATGAGATATTGGGGACCAAATGTTTGATCTTGCGTGTTGTTACCTAGATATGCTTGGGAATCGATTTAGAATCCGACGAGTGGATTAAGGATAGTGGATGTTCTAAACACATGACGGGTAATCGAAGTTTGTTCTCGTACTACAAAGAATATGATGGAGGTAACGTTACATTCGCAAGTAATCGACGTGGTAATATCTTTGGCAAAGTGAAATCGTAAAAGATGGAAAGGTCATTGGCAAAGGTGTTAGAAAGCATGGGCTTTACATCATGAAGGTCAATAGGAAGTCAAGGGACAACTTATGTCTAGCGACTTTTGATGATAGTTCTACTCTTTGGCATAGGAGATTAGGTCACGCTAATATGTGTTTAATTTAATCTTTAGTCTCTAAGGAGTTGGTAAGACATCTCCCTAAGATGAAGTTTGATAGTCACTTTTGTGATGCTTGCAAAGTTGGGAAGCAAGTTTACTCAAGTCACAAAACCAAGAATATGGTTTCGACCTCTCGGTGCTTAGAGCTCCTACATGTGGATCTCTTTGGACCTTCCGCCATACGGAGTTATGGAGGTAACCTTTATACCCTAGTCATAGTTGACGACTATTCTAGATTCACTTGGACTAGATTTTTGGCGTCTAAGAATGAGGCTTTCGATCACTTCGAAATCTTTGCTCGAAGAATCCAAAATCAACTAGGATGTTCAATTGTCTCTATTAGGAGGGATCATGGTAGGGAATTTGATAATGAAGTGCAATTCGGTGCCTTTTGTGAAGCTCATGGTATTACCCATAACTTCTCAGCTCCTCGCACTCCTCAATCAAATGGGGTAGTTGAAAGGAAGAATAGGATCCTTCAAGAGATGAGTAAGACGATGTTAAATGAGTAATCTTTGCCTCAAAAAATTTGGTGCAATGCCGTAGACACATCGACCTATATTCTCAACCGAATTCTTATTCGACCTTTCCTAGGAATGACCCCCTATGAGATTCTTAAAGGTAAGAAGCCCTCATTGGATTACTTTAGGGTGTTTGGAAGCAAGTGCTTCATTCTCAACACCAAAGATTACCTTACTAAGTTCGACCCAAAGTCGTACGAAGGTATCTTTTTAGGTTATTCCCAATCTAGCAAAGCCTACATAGTCCTCAATAGAACCTCAGGTGTAATTGAAGAATCACTTAAAGTGACATTCGATGAAACCCCTCCTTCATCTAAGACATCACCTTTAGTAGATGATAACTTGGATGAAATAGACATAGTCAAAGCCAAAGATGTTAGAAACATAGCAGTTGAAGACCTTAATGTTGAAAAGGGAGTAAACATTAAGGAGTCAAAGGATCAGGCTCTCGACAACGTCATAGTCGAATTAAATCAAAGGACCCTAAGATCTCAAGTCTAAAATCAAAGTAACTTCTTTTGTTTCGTCTCCTTGATTGAACCAAATAATGTTAAAGAAGCTTTGATGGACGAGACTTGGGTCATCACCATACAAGAAGAATTGAATAAATTCATTGCTAATGACGTTTGAGAACTTGTTCCTCTACCTAGAAGTTCGACCATCATAGGAACCAAATGGGTATATAAGAATAAGTTAGACGAAAATGGTGTTGTATCTCGTAACAAGGCTAGACTTGTAGATCAAGGCTATAATCAACAAGAAGGTATTGATTATGACGAGAAATACGCACTCGTAGCAAGATTAGAATCCATTAGAATCCTTTTAGCCTACACTTGTTCCTTAGACTTTAAGCTTCAAAAAATGGATGTAAATAGTGCGTTTCTTAACGGTTTGATCAATGAGGAAGTATATGTGGCTCAACCTCCCGGCTTCATTGATTTTGAGAAACCGGATCATGTTTACAAGATTAAGAAAGCTCTTTACGGTCTCAAACAAGCACTCAAAGCTTGGTATGATAGACTTAAAGCGTTTCTTGTAAAACATGAGTATACGATGGGGATGGTAGACAATACGCTCTTTACAAAGAAGAAAGGTTCTCACCTCATTATCGTACAAATATATGTTGATGACATTATATTTGGTTCAACTTGTCAATCATTGTGTGATGACTTTGCCAAAATCATGCATGATGAGTTTGAATTGAGTGTGATGTGAGAACTTAACTTCTTTTTAGGACTCCAAATTAAACAAATGGACGATGGTATTTTCTTTAAACAATCCAAGTATGTTAAAGAAATGCTAAAGAAATTTGGATTAGAAGACTCTAGACAAATGAAGACCCCTATGGGCTCAGATACTAAACTCACCGTAGATGATGATTGTGAGTCGGTAGAAAACACCAAATATAGAGTTATGATTGGTAGTTTGTTATACCTAACGGCAAGTCGACCGGATATCATGTTTAGTGTTTGCCTTTATGCTCGCTTCCAAGAGGCTCCCAAAACCTCTCATCTTAAGCGGTTAAGCGTATCTTCCGATACATTAAGGGCACTATACATTTAGGATTATGGTATCCTAAAGGGACCAACGTAGAAACCATTGTTTACGCGGACTCGGATCATGCGGGAGACTATGTGGACCGGAAAAGCACTAGTGGAGTTTGTACCTTCATGGGTTGTTGTTTAACTTCTTGGTTCTTCAAGAAATAAACCACTCTTGCTATATCTACCACGGAAGCCGAGTATGTGATTACCGGTAAAGCTTGTCAACAGGCACTATGGATGAAGCAATCGCTTGTTAATTACGGGATTTCTCTCAATGATGTTCCTATCATGTGCGACAATAAGGGGGCAATAGACCTTAACAAGAATCTCGTGCAACATTCGCGAACCAAACACATAGAGATTCGCCACCATTTCCTTAGGGATAATGTTCAAAAGGGGAACATTACGATTGAGAAGGTGCCCTCGGTAGAAAACTTAGCCGATATCTTCACTAAGCCACTTAAGGGGGAACCTTTTAATTATTTGCGTCTAGGTCTAGGTTTAATGGAACATATTCCTTAATTGCGCATTTATTAATCGAGTATTTTTCTCTTTTGAGTCTCTTCTTTCTTTGAGTCATTGAGTCTTGTGAACTCTTTTTTGGAAAACCTCTCTTCTCTTTTTCAAAATTCTCAAAGTTCTTTCGAAAATGGTCGAGAAATGTTTTTGCATTGTTAATTCAATCTAAAAACGTTTTTCATAGCTTCTTGATATTAATCATGAGCTTACATAATTCATATGTATGTGTCTCTCAAATATAGCAAGAACAAAAGAGAACTATGGAGGATCATTGTGTCATGACTTATTGTCTAGCTCTACACACCTCCAACATCGATTTTCTTTAAAATCCATGTATTTTGGTCAAAACCTTGTTTGGTGAGTTCTTGTGTGTTTTCTTTGTCTATCTTTGCTTTTTAGCATATCTTTATGATTAGTTAGACTAGAAAAATAGGATTTGCTGAATTAGAAAATCCTCCCTCATCACCAAAATCAACCCTCTGTGGGCGGTTCTTTATAGAAACCGCGGCTCCATATCGATATGGAACCGCCGGTTGAGAAAAGGAACCGCGCACAGTGCTTCCTATTTCGGGTATTTCTGAAACTCCAAATTTGTTTCAACACTTTTTGGAATCTTTGTTTCAACCCTTTGACCACCTCCAAAATATCTTGAGCTTTCTCTATTTAACCCTTAAAAATTTGAATCCTCTCTAAAATCAAAATGTCTTATTCTCCAAATGAAATCCTTGATTCTCCTCCATTTTCTCCAATTGCTTTCAATCCCAATTCACCCAAGAACACTCAAAATCACATTTCTTCTCCTTCTAAGAATGTTGATTGTGGAACTTCTTTTCTTCCACCTCCACCCGTTAGTGTTCTTCCTCCTTCACATGATAATGTCATGCATCATGGAACATATTGTCATTGTTGAAAATATCAACATCTTGCTATGGCTCATATCTACGAGGAGTTGAATTACATCAAAAGTCTCTTAGTCAAATATTCTCTTCACTATGACTATGAGATTACTACCAAGCCACCACCACCTCCTTCCGCCACTACCTTGTCTTTTATCTAAGCATTGGTTGCTTATCTTCAAGACATCTAGTTCAAGCAAACCTTATAGTTCTAGTTTAACTAGGATTAGATTTATGATTTTGGCTTGTTTTATTTTACATACATCTTCGTATATTTTGTTTCCTTGTATCTTTTATTCATGTTTTTCTTTTAACATGACTTATCTTGTATCCTTAGTCTCTTCTCTTTTTTTTGTGACATTTGGTATATCTTGTTAGGTGTTTCTTCTCTTCTATTAACCCTTCTATGTAGCTTGTCACTATATCTCGATTCCTTGGTACCCCAAGCAAGGGGGAGTAAGCACCAAGGGAAGCATTTACGAAGTCAGATTCTTCTCTTCTACAAAAACTTTTACAGGGGAGAAGTGAAATAAACTCGTCTTTGAAAATCTTGTTTTCCATGTGATTGAGTTTATGTATTGTCGAAATAAAAAATAGGGAGATTGTTAATGCAATGATGCCTAAAAACGTTACTTGCATTTTTCGGTCTCGCTTTGTTTTGATTACGACAATATGTAAAAACAAGCATTTACGAAAACAACGAAAAACGAATTCTTGAGTTCAAGTATTTTTCATTTCTACCATTATCACTTAAGGTATGTACAAACAAGTACTCATCCTAATTAAGTGATCAAGGGTTTAATTTTTTCTTAAAACTAACTTTTTATTAAGTGTGACAAGTTTTTATGAAACTTTATTTTTAAGAAAATATTTTATTAAATTAATTATTTGAAAATTTGAAAATGGCATATTCTATCTTGGTTTGAAATATCCTTTCAGGATATTTTAATCAACAGATTCGAACCATACCAGTTAAAGACAAAAAGGAGTGGAGTCTACTCCGGCGGTTCCTAAAGTGGCTATGTGGTTCCTTATCTATAAGGAACCGCGGGCTGCAATAAAGAACCGCGGGCAGATATAGCCGTTGGAGCCTTGTCTTATAAATAGTGGACAATTCTCATATTTTATCTTCACCTCTTTTGCACATATAATTCTAGATTATTTCATACTTATAAAATCACTCAAATCCTTGATCATTTGGTTGATTACTACTTGTTTAGAAGTGAATCTTTCTTCCCCCATCTCTTCCTCTCCAAGTGCAAAGAGAAGAACATTTTCATCCTTGAAGTGTTGTTTCTACATCAAAGATCCATTGAAGATCAAATCTTATTTAGTCATTGTTTTGTCATAGTTGTGAAGATCCAAGTAGTTGTGTCTATTTGGAAGTTGTGTATGTACTAAGGTTCATACTTGGTCCTTAAAGTATACTAGTGTAGATTGGTCCTAGCTAAGATTAGGGCTCGACTTTTAGCTTAGAGTCGAAAATTAGATAAGCAACGTTGTGTACGGTTTCTCCACCTTAAGGAGCTTGTTGATTAGTGAACTCTCGAGTAAGGAGTACTCGAGTAGTGCAGTAGGGACGAGGAGTGAGCTTCGTTGCCGAACCACTATAAATCCTTGGTGTTTAGTTTGATCTTTCTTTCCCTGATCTCTTTACGTTCATTATTCTTTATACTTGTAATTATTAGTTTAGTTTCACTATACCTTATTCATATTGTGTATGAGAAGCTTTCACATAATCTCTAGTCTAAGTTTTTGAAAAAGATTTTTAAAAACCATCTTTTGACAAGTAAATCTTAATAAACTATTTAACCCCCCCTTCTAATTTCTACAAATTGGGTTGACCCGAATAACTATGTTTGAATATATGAAGTAATGCATATATGAAGACATAACATCATAAGTAAACGCATCCGAAAAAAATACGCATATAGAACACATAATTAACAAAAGGCCAAAAAACAACACGTTCAGTAATCAAACTAGGTGTCGATTCAAGAGCTTTCTTCAAAAACACAAAATTCTGTTATGATATGCGACAAAACCCCAATAAGTAGATAAAAGTAATTTACCTCTATGTGTATCCATACTATACGTTATACAACAACTCCCGAATATTGGTTTCAAACCAACAACTCTTGAATACATGAACGTTAAAAAAACTAAGAGAAAACCCTAAATTTAGAAATACAAACGCTCTGTTTTTTAGATTTTTTGAAAAGAAAGTAAAGTAATGGAAAGAAAAAAGGTGGAAAACGAAGTGGAATGAAAACATGTAATTTTTTCATAAATGTAAGTTTACAAGAATGAAAAGCAAGTGAAAGAAACTTGTAAGATGTACTACATTTTACTATTTTATTTTTTTTAAGATTAAAAGAAACGTATAATTAAAACAAATTGATTTACATTTGATGTCAGATTCTATAAAACCATGTAAAACCAATTAATTGGCCTTTATAAATGGATCAACTCAACGATTGGTTGACGAGGGCCCAAGAGGAAAGAAGAATTAGCCAAAAGAAATCAACTGTAGCATACAATCGGTCTAGGCAAAATAATTTTAAGAGAGAAGTGAAAAATCATCCCTGTGGTATGTCGAAAAATCGAATTACATCCTTCGTTAACTTTTTGGACAACAGCCATCCCTCCGTTAGTGCGCGGGGCACAATACATCCCTCATGGACTAACGGTGCAAATGTTTTCTCGTTAAAAATTAACAAAATCTAAAAGAGAGGGTATTCTTGTCTTTTTCCTTTTCCAGGGATGTATTGTGAACCTTATCATAAATAGTTTAAAAAAAAAAATTTATTTTTGAAAAAAATAATTTCTTTTGAGAAAAAATAAGTTTTATTTTCTCGAAAAAAATTTTATTTTCGAAAAAAAAAATTATTTTCGGAAAAAAAAAGTTTTATTTTCTAAAAAAAATTTATTTTCGAAAAAAAAATTATTTTCGAAAAAAAGTTTATTTTCGGAAAAAAAAGTTTTATTTTCAAAAAAAATTGTTTTCGAAAAAAAAATTTATTTTCGAAAAAAAAATTTTATTTTCGAAAAAAAAAATTATTTTAGAAAAAAAATTTATTTTCAAAAAAAAAATTTATTTTCTAAAACAAATTTGAATTCTAAAAAAATTTATTTTCTAAAAAAAAAATTATTTTCGAAAAAAAAAATTATTTTCGAAAAAAAAAATTATTATCGAAAAAAAAATTATTTTCGAAAAAAACATTTATTTTCTAAAAAAAATTTATTTTCGAAAAAAAGTTTTATTTTCGAAAGTTTTATTTTCAAAAAAAAATTTATTTTCGAAAAAAAATTATTCCCGAAAATAAAACATATTTTTTCGAAAATAAAACTTTTTTTCCGAAAATAAAACATATTTTTTAGAAAATAAAACTTTTTTTTTCCAAAATAAAACTTATTTTTTAGAAAATAAAACTTTTTTTTCTGAAAATAATTTTTTTTTCGAAAATACATTTTTTTTCGAGAAAATAAAACTTATTTTTTCTGCAAATAATTATTTTTTTTCAAAAATAAATTTTTTTTTGAAACTATTTATGATAAGGTTCACAATACATCCTGGGAAAGGAAAATGACAAGAATACCCTCTCTTTTAGATTTTGTTAATTTTTAACGAGAAAACATTTGCACCGTTAGTCCATGAGGGATGTATTGTGCCCCGCGCACTAACGGAGGGATGACTGTTATCCAAAAAGTTAACGAAGGATGTAATTCGATTTTTCGACATACCACAGAGATGATTTTTGCACTTATCTCTAATTTTAACTAAAGAAAGAAATCTAAAAAACGTACGAGAATAGAATGGAGCAAAATATGAAAGAAAAAAGGAAAAATGATTACAAATGTAGGTTTTGATTTTAAAAAAAAAGAAAGTTTTTATATATGCATATCTTTGTTTCATTCGGTTGCATCCCATATTCGAGGCAGTTGAAAAGCCCCCAAAATCTCGGTTCCTTAGTCCTCACTTCACCCTCCTTTCGTTGTACAAAAAACTAAAGAACATATTTACTTTTTGATTCCCTCTCTTTGCATTTACTTTAGAGAAGTGATAGAGCGGCTTAGCTTTGTGCTTAAAAATATGTCTAATGTCACGTGTCGCCAGTTGATTAGTGAAATGTAGGAGCTTACTGTTTGTTATTTTCTATTTTCTCATTATAGTCATTGATTTTGACACTTGGACTAATCTGGTGGTTAGGCCTATCTTTAGGTACACTTGATAGACACAAATATCATTTTTGTTTACTTTATTCTCAAAATTAAGCTTGGGTACACAGTGAAAGAGTTAGGCAAGGTGGGGGAGGAATTGGAGCAAGGAATGAGTTTTTAGGGTTTTAAAGATGTCGTGAATGAATAAATCATGGTTATAAATAGCGTGAAGCGTGGCGTTGCGGCATGTCCAAGCTACACGCTTTAGCGGCTAAGGCAAAGCTTTAGCGTTCTTATAGCGTGGCTAATAGCGGCACAACATATAAAAATATTTATTTGTTTTATGTATTTCAATACTATATTTATATTATGTTCATAATAAGTGTTGTACATAATAATTAAAGTTAGAAAACTCTCCTTACATGTAATAATATTCATTTTTTGGAGTTGAATTCAAAAAATAACCGCACCTCATGTCGTAGCGCACCTTGACCTATTGCGTAGCGCGGAGGTCACGCCTCAAGCTTTAGCGCGCCTTAAGGCGGGCTATAACGAGCTATTTAGAACTATGGAATAAATAACATCCTCCTTATATAGTAATGTCATTTTAGCCCAATGTTGTCTCTTTCTTCTTCTTTGACCGGTCTGAAACCCTAAAAAATCTATTCGAGATTGAGATTTTGACTTTTATGATTTATTCTATGGCATTTATATTAATTACCTAATAATCAGAAAGCCTCATGTTAGTTAATCGTTAAAAATTTTAACTATTAACTAATAACTTTTAAGTATTCACAACTGATAGATTAATACATATAATAAATATGCAATTATATTATTATATATTTTTTATATTTAGGGTCTGTTTGGTTTGAAGTCGAGTTTTACTTTGTGAGTAGGTTTATAAAGTAGGGTGTTTAGGATTGAGTTATTATGGGTTTTGAATTAAATGAAGAGAGAGTAAAATAAAATAAATAAAAATAATATTTTATATAAAGTATAAAAAATATATGGATTAAACATTATCCACGTCATTTTTTAACAAAAGTATTACAAATCCAGGCAAGTGCCTTAACTTTTCTAAAACCCACAATATCAAGATTGAAGTGGGCCCATGTCAACCCATATTTCACACCAAACGTTTCTTTTGAAGCTTAACCCAAATTTTTGGGCTGAGTACAGGATACCAAACGCACCCTTAAGATCTAATAAGAAAATTAACTAAAATAAAAAAATAAGAAAAAAATCACAATCACACATTTCAAATACACTTACAAAATTACATGCATCTTCTTTTAAATTTTTCACCCGTATTTTAAATATACGGTTGGAAATCCTTTCTTATATATATTTAACACTAATTTCAGCGTACAATTGTACAATGATTAATAAATATCGATATATGTAATTGAGGTTACGTGACTCGGTTTCCTGAATTCCTCCAAAAAGTCTTTGTACTCCAACAGTTGATATGGAACAAAAAAGGGTTAATGCATGAGATAATAATAGTGGGCTTTGGTACTACCACCAGTTATGGGCTCACACACAAGTTCTCACCATTTCAGCTTAGTAGTATGACCCAGTAATTATTTTACTTGCACAACTTTCAACCCATTAAGGAAAGAAACTATTTTTTAAAACAACGTGTTAGTAGTTAGTCATTTGAGTTATGCAGTGACATTCAAGCGGGTAATATGTGTGTTTCTAACCCTCGTCTACTTATGGTTAAACTCTTTTATCCGCTTCGATCCTCTGAGAAGAAAAATCGTTGACAAGCACCATTTGAATTAAGCATTCGACCCATTAAGAAAAGAAACAACTTTTTTAGAATGACATATTAGTAGTTAGTGGGTCAAGTCATGCAGTGACATCAAAACGGATAATATGTGTTTCTCTAACCCTCGTCTACTTATGGTCAAACTCTTTTATCCGCTTTCTCTAAGAGGAAAGATCGTTGACAGGTCTTGAACCAAAAACTTCTAAGAAAATAACATCTCCTGAAAAGTAGAACATTGGTGGTCATCTCAAACATGACAGTTTGTTAAGAAAAGAAATAATACCGACCATTTTACTACTTATGTTTGGCTATTGTGTTTATACCAAACAAAAGTTGGTCACTGGTTGTTACATGTCTGCTTTGGTATTTTTCGGCATCCTTTCACGTTACGATTGTGTCCGGTAACGTTAAACCACGTGTACTCGAAGTCTTATAGCTTTTCGAGACAACAGAGAGGTTCTTATTGTTGGGTTTCAATAAAATTTGCTACTGTTACATCAAGAAATGAATATGGCAAAATGATAACCCCACGTTTCCTATCAATATAACAAATAGCTACCTTTAACAAGTGGCTAGCTACAATCTGAAGAAACATAAATTGAGTGATAATGATACTTTTTTTTTGTTATAGTCTTCCTTTAGCTATAATCTCAGAAGAAACATAAATTTGCTATTTTAATTTGTTTAAACAGATGTGTGTGAATTAAAATTTTCAAGCAATCAACAAAACTATATATAACAAGTAAAAGTAAAATTTTAGAGTAGTGATTCACATGTCTAACTCGAAATGGATGTCTAATCTTATATGATAGTAATAGTCTTCTGTTGGTGATAAGAGGGTTATCAATTTTTTCACTAAACAATAAATTTTTTGTTTATATTGATTAAGGCAAAAGTTTAATTACTTTTCAAAATCTTATTTGTTAAAGTTAAACTATTAATAAACGTACTTATGTCTATCTTGCACTTATTGTGAGATGAAGACGTAGTAGTATATTATAAACGTAAAAACTGCATTCATAAAGCATTAAATCCTACTTACAATATGTGATTTGTACGGTTTAACTAGCTTATAGATAATTTATTGCTAGTTGCTAATGAACTTTTTATAGATAAGCTATTAAGTAATGATAGTAAAGAGGAACTTTTCTATTTTTGAGTCTTTTCTAAGCCAACCAAAGTCTACAACCAACACACATCAACCTCTTTGCATCATCAAGCAACCCAACAATCAAAATTCCTTTTTTTTATTGAAACCTTTGATTCATTATTTTCAATTGTTACTAAGGTTATATAAAGATTTAATCATATATAGAACTGAATTTTAATATTTTCTGGAAAAGATTCTAAATTTTTTAATCACTTTACACTTCATTATTATAAATGTCAATGCTTCCAAATTAATACAAGATAATTTATATACCAATTAGGTTGTATATTCCTTATAAAACTTATATAATGATATGATAGATAAAATTAAGACTAGTTAAATGGACAAGTTGTCACAATGTCAACTAAAATGTAATTAATATCACAAACCTATATAAAAATTTATGTGTTTCTCCTTAAAATGAGTTCTTGTGTCATGAATCATGACACTGACTTTTCTTTACCTTTTATAATAGCAAATATTATTTGTAAACATATATAAAGTGACAAGCAAAAATAATAGTAGCACAAAGCCACAAACGACTCCATCATCATAATAAGGTTAGTTAGCTTATAGTTGGTAACCTGTCCATCACTCCATATTCATCTATTATATCACAAACATTCTCCATATCAACACTACCTTACAACACCATTCTTTGTCACCGGAAATCCGCAATTCCAATGGAGTCGACCACCAAAATCATCCGAAAATCGATACATACATTCCTACAACACTACAACTATTTTACAGCTATCTCTATATTATCCCTGCCATTTTCCATTTCAATTCTCTTATCCACCACCTTTCTTTCTAACACCTATTCGTATTCCATCCATGCTCGACTCCATTCCCTTTTTGATGCAGCTGGATTCCCGACGAAATCCGAATTCTATTCCATTCTTAACCTAAAACTCTCCCAAACCATCACTTCTTCAGTTCTAGTCCTACCATTCACCCTATCATTCCTACTAATCACAAAAACATTCATAATCCAATTTTTAAACACCAACTACAAAAGCGCGCCTTCGTTAAATGGAATCTTTAATTCCATACTCCAAACACAAATATGGAACACATTAGTAATCATTTCAGCTAACGCAACATGCTTTTGGGTCCTTTTTATCGCGTTCAACTTCTTAGAAAACTTGCATATTCCTTCATTGCTCTTTACTATAACGGGTGGAATCGTGTATTCCCTAATTATAGCCAATGCATTGATTATATGCAATCTTGCATTAATTTTGTCAGGCATGGAATCAAGTGGTGGAGTTATATCAATTCTCAAAGCTTGTGTGGTGCTTAGAGGAAGAGCTTCTATTGCTTTAGGATTGTCTTTGCCCGTTAATATGGCGTTGGCTGGCATCGAAGCATTGTTCCATTTTCGCGTGATCGAGAATTATTACAATTCGGGTATGGATAGACCAACTTCAATAATGGTGCTAGAGGGGTTATTCATTGGTTATTTGTACTCTATCTTGATCACACTTGATACTATTATTGGGTGTGTGTTTTTCAAAAGCTGCAAGATAGTTTATGATCAAAATATTGTTGATGAAGAAAAAGGTTTCATCAATGAAGATGATGTAGCATTGGTTAAGTGTTTAGAAAAAAATCTTTTTTGAAAAGGAAAATGATTTCCTTTTTTTTTTCATTTTTTGTGATTGAGATTTTTGTTTCTTTTCTTTTTGGATTGAAATCACAGGCTGAGAATGAGTTTATAAACTCTCCTCTGGATTTAAATTCATGTAGTAAATAGCTACAAAAATATTGAATATAAAACAATGTAGAAGTTTATTTTAATGAAATACGCTCATTCTAGCATTTAGTTCTGGATTCCGTATTATGATGTTACAGACGAGTTTACCTTTGTTTTACGGTTTCGTTATGTACTTATTGACGTATTCTTTTGATTGTTTTATATACGTTTTTTAGAAAAGAACGAAAAAAAGGTAACGATGGTTTGATGTATGATCGAAAATTAGTTTCTGGTATAGAGTGTCGTAACTAACAAGTGCGTTGATGGTAGTTCATTTCTTACTAATGGAAAAGGTGTTGCATATATTGCGAAAGTGTTCCGAAATGTTGGGATATACAGGAAAGTAGGAAACTAGATTTTGGTTTCGAAGCAAACATATACTCGTATGAATTTACTGATCGTACTTTGTTTGGGTTCACTTAAAATTTTCAGTTAATCAAACAAATTACTGCTATAAGAGTCATATACTATAAGTCTATAAGCCTATTTTAAGATTAGTACATTCCAAATCTAACCTCACCAGCATTTCAACTTTCAAAAGTTAATTTTGTTTCGAATACATTTCTCAGCTTCCACTAAAAAAAAAAAAAAAAAAAAAAAAAATTGTACGTGACCTTCAATTAATTCAAGAAAGATATATTGTTACAAAACCACGATGTGAATTTTAGGCTAAATTTTGAGTCAATGAGACGCACGCCTGTATTTTGACTATTGACTAATGATACAATACAGGTAAAGTTGGTTGGGTGTAAGTTAAGCAAACAAGCACCAAATCACCAATAATTAGGTCACTATCCAAAGAGCTATGTTTAACTAACTATAGGTACGGGTGGCAATTTTTTGCTCGATGAAATTCGACTTGAAACTGATACGAAAATTAATAAGTTTGGTTTGAGTTAAAATAGATTTTAGGTCGGTTTAGATCAATTCAATTAACCCGTTTATTAAACAGTTCGAGTTCGGATTGTGAATAAATTAACTCGTCAACCCGTTTAAGTTTTTCTTTTAATTTAAAATTTTTATATACTTTATTATACAAGTTAAACATGTTGATCTGCAAACTCCTTTCAATCTATTCAACTCATGTAATGTGTCAACCTTCGTATATATATAATTGGTTAAATTGGTCAACCTGGTACCCATTTAACCTATTCAACGCGTTTAACCTAGCTATTACCTTCCGATCCAAGTATATATACGGGGTATTATATAGGTTAGGCTCGAGTTATCTATAAATGTTGGAAATACGTTTTTATAGTTAGAAAGTCTCGATCACTCCAACAATATAGTTAAGGGCTCGTAGTATAGTTTTAGTAACATATTAAGAAAGCCCGGCCCATGAGCATGTTCATGGGCCGGAGGCCCAAGTTCATTTATGGACTTGGGTATATAAACCTCTTTCCTTCATGGAAAGGGATGTTAGTGGTTTCACTTTGATAATACATTTTATACATTTTCTCTCATCTTTCTCTTTCTACTTTCTCTCACTAGAAACATCAACCTCACCTTGTGATTATTGATTACCAATATTCTACAATTGGTATCAAGAGCCATGTGATGAAATAGAGGTGTTTTGTGTTGTTCTTGGGCTAATTCTTTTGATTCGTGTGTTTCTTATACCATATTATTCAAGCTTCAAAAAATATTTCGTGTCTTTATTGTTCCAAGTGATCTAGATATCTCCTACATAGTTGTGGTAGGGATTTGGGTACTTTGGATAGGTTAAATCATCAATTTCTAAGTAAAAATCTCGTTTTTATTCATTTATTGTGAAACCTTCAGTTTTTTGCAAAATTTTATCCTAAAAACATTTCGCAATATCTAGGGTTTTGAATATTGCGAAATATGTACTAATTCCTATATTGCGAAATCTGTGGTTTTGAATATTGCGAAATCTGTGGTTTTGATTATTGCAAAATCTGTTGTTTTAATTATTGCGAGATTTAGTTCTTTGAGTTATTGCAAAAAGTTGGGTTAATTCTTGATTATTGCGAGAAGTTGGCTGAATATTGCGAAATCTCCAAATTTGAATTATTGCGAAAAGTTAGCTAGATATTGTGAAATCCCTCAATCTTGGTTATTGCGAAATTGTTTGGACTGGGATATTGCGAAATCTGTAATAGGCAATTATTGTGAAATCTTTTTCAATTTTTGCACGACTTCAAGGATTTTAGACTTTGCATTTATTTGAAGATTTTCACAACAACACACAACCAAAGGATAATAACATACTGTTTCAACAACCACAAACACTTTACCTTTGTTTCATTGCTCGATCATTTGGTAATCTTTTTTCAAGTGATCACAAAATGAATCCTCACTCATTAATGCCGGCAATGACATCGCTTACTGACCTATCTATCATATCGGGTACCGATACCCGTCCACCGTTGCTTATCAAAGAGTTATTCGAAGCATGGTCGGGTCGCATGAAGTCATATATTATTGGTAGACCCAGTGGTAGGCTTATGATCAAATCCATTGAGCAAGGTCCACTTGATTGGGGCATTATTACTGCAAATGATGTGACTCGGCCAAGGGAATTTTCTGAGTTATCGCCTGCCAACCAACTAGTTGTTGATGCGGATGAAAAGACTGTTCAGACTATTCTTCAAGCTCTTCCGCCCGATATTTATCGAATGGTAAGTAAACACAAGATAGCGAAGGAACTATGGGATCGTTTGATGGTTTTGCTACAAGGGACTTCACTCTCTAAGCAAGAACGAGAGTGTCAACTTTATGATCTGTTTGATAGGTTCACATACACTTCAGGGGAAACTCTTCATGACTCCTATTGATGATTCACTACATTGATGAATGATTTGAACACTTATAATCTAACGATTTCTCAATTTCATATCAATACCAAGTTTCTGAATACGTTGCCTCTAGAGTGGAGCCACTACGTCACTGATGTTAAACTAGTAAGGGATTTGCATAAGTCAAATCTAGATCAACTTTATGCTTTCTTGCAACAACACGAGAAGCACGTGCTCATGAAACGTATGTCTCAAGGATCTTATCCTGAACCATTGGTGTTATTGGCAAATCATCAAATGTCGTCATATAACAACACTCATTATGCTATGGGACAACACTCCTATCACCAGCCTGCCTTTCAAACCCCAAGCTATCTATAGTACTCGATGCTACCATAACCACCTACGTCACATCAACAATATCAGCTACCAGCACCATCATCACAAAGAGAATCATATCCATCACCTTATGCTCATCAACCATATCTTTCTCATCAGGCACCTACAGCCCATGCTATCACCTATCCGGGACCTGCAGCATGTCACACAAGCTACTCACAACAGGTCAGTACTCCTTCAAGTGCATATGCAACCCCACCAGCACCAGTATTGTATTATGATGATGAGGTCCCAATTCCCGAATTCAAACATGATGATAATCCTACTGAAGTGTTAGCTGCCATGTCTGCCTATATCACTCAAACATTGAACAAACGAGCATATCGAGGACTTCCTACCCCCCAACAATCAGTTAAGTACTTCTTCAATCTCTCGTCAACAAGCTACCATTCAAGATGGCAGAGTCATGGTTCAACCTATTCAGGGGAGACCAAGTTCATCTAACACCGGTACAAGAACTTACAACACTGCTCCAAAGGGAAATTCTACTGGCAAGTTGAAGATGATCACATGTTACAACTGCAAGGGGGAGGGACATATGGCTAGGGAGTGTAAGCAACCCAAGAGGAGAAGGAATGCTTCATGGTTTGAGGAGAAGGTGATGTTGGTCAATGCTCAAGCAAATGGACGTAAGTTAGACGAGGAGGAGTTATCGTTTCTTTCTTATCCAGGAGTTGCGATAATAAAGGACAAACAACAACTTTCACTTATAATGCAGCTTATCAAGCAGATGATCTCGATGCATACGATTCTGACTGTCATGACTTCAACACCACCAAAGCAGCTCTTATGGAAAACCTCTCAATTTATGGGTCCGATCAACTATCTGAGGTACCAAGTGTTCCTATTGATACTAGTATTCCACCACATCAAGTTGGGCAAGAGTCTCAGTATCTGGAAGGGCCTCCGGTGGTGAGTAATTCAAATGAGGAGACAAACAATGATAAAAATATCACTGCAAGTCCCCAGAATTTGAGTGAAATACAACCGGGAGCTATTTCGCATATGGATTCCCCTACTCAACAAGATTTGGTAACGGTTCCGTCAGCTTTGCTTAGCCAAATGAATATTACGGTCCTTGAAACCCTAGGTGTTAACACGACCTTATCCGCCGAGCTTGCTTTGTACAAGGAAAAGGTTCAAACCTTAGAATTAACTCCCTCGACCAATACCTTAACTAATCTCGAATTTGATGAGTTTAGAAAACTTCAAATGGATCATTTACAAGAGATTGAATATTTAATAGCAAATCTTTCAAAAGAAATTAAAGAGAAAGAGTCAGTCGTCACTAATTTTCAAAAACTTAAAACGGAATTCGAAATTCTCGAGTCTAAAAAGGTTGAAACGGAAATTAATGCGTCTAATCAAATTAAAATGATTGATAATTTTCTTTTAAAACAATACTCCGCCTCACACGTAGTACATTTGTTTGATTCATCTTTTAAGGAATTTAACTTATCGCGTCTACAAGACCTTCCACCTAACCCGGGTTATGCAAAGCAAGCTCTTATCCACAACCCAAGACTTTACGATGCAACCAAATAAGGGAAGGTATTAGATCCGACTGTTATTCCGGATGATCCTGAGTCTATACCACTCATGGAAGAGAATCGGTTAAAAATGATTTTGAAACATCCTAAGTTTGACTATGATAAGCTTAATCTAGAGTATTCAAAAACGGATTTTAAAACTCGCTTTAACATACAAACGGAATTTATCAATACACCAACTTACGTGTCCACCAAAGAGAGCCCTAGTACATTTCCTACACTTGTCAAACAGGATGAACCTAAGGAAATTCCAAAGGTTCCTCCACCGGTAAGTACAGTATTGTTGAGTTTGAAAGAGCTTCAACGATATTTTACCCGTTTTGACAAGGTCATTACGGAATGTACGATTCCAACGGCTCAAACCAAAGGAGAATAGGCTTTCGAACACACGAAGGCGGTGTTTGAAAATGAGATCGTTCCGTTGGGGAAATCTTAAAGAGGGTTTTATATCTGTCGGTGAAAATCTAAATTTTGAAATGAAAGAAGTTCAAAAAGTTTTCCATGAAATGGATGATGCTTATGAGCTACATTTAATTGAGAAAGAAATGATTTTGTCATAATATGACCAATTCTTGGAACAAGTGGTGTCTCTCGAATGTAATGACCGTGGTGACACTTAATTGTGCTAATGAGGTTACATTGTTGTGAATAAATGTGATGATGTGCATGATCTCTCTGTGAATATTGTTGAGACTGTAGATGCTGCGGTAGATAATCAACCTTGTCACAAATCTGACGCTGAACTTTTAAAGCTTCAAGATTCTTATAATTTACTTTCAAAACGTTTTGATGAGCTTCAAACACATTGTATATCTCTTGAAATATAACAACAATCTAAAGATGAAACTCTTTTATTAACCAATGAATGTGAAAATAATGTTCAGACGAGTGACAAGGTGATTAAGGCATTAGAGGAAGAGATTATGAGACTTAAGAGAGAGTCCTCAGTAGAATCTGTAGAATCTGTAAAAATGAAACTAGAGGCCTCAGAGACTAAAAACCATGCCTTGGAAAATAGAATCATCTATATTCTAGGGGTGCTTGAACGAGCAAAGCAGGGATTTTCACAACTTTATGGTTCATTAGAAGAACGCTTTGCTTTTAATGCAGCACAACATAAGTCACTTACTGACAAACTAAACCAAAAGTCTGCGGAAATCTCTGACTTAAACATTCAACTCATAGACAAAAACATGGTCTTAGCTGAGTTAAAGGAAACACTTCAACTCAAAGGACAAGAAGTTGTTGATAATGCAGCTACAATCTCTGCACCGTCCTCAAGTGCTCCAAAATTAAAGAAGTGGTGATTTATAAGAACCCGTACCATAAGAACAACCCTCTCACATATATGGATTATATGAAGAATGAAATTAGGCATGTGCACCTTACGAGGGACATCTTAGACGACTTATATGAATTTGATCCCACAAACAACGATTTTAACGCTGCTCACTTATACATTGAGCGGGTTCAATGTTGCTTAGCACATCTAAATTTCATCGGTCAACTAGGTTCTACACCACTCAAAAAACAACCAATTACTATTGCCATTACTCCATTATACAAAACCCCAGGAGCTAAACCTTCTTTAAGTACACCCAACAAGGCTGAATCAAAATCTGCCACTAATGTTCCCTTGCCTTCTACAGGAGTAAATGCTTTTACTAAGGCTGGATCTCAAGTCAAGAAAGATAGGATCAAGCCTTCCACTAGTAGGATTATGAAGAAGAAAGTAGAAGCTCACCCTAGGAACGTTATTTCAAATTTGAATAAAATGAATCATGTCGCTAAGACTCAAGGCCCTGCGGTTATGCAGCCGCCTAAGCGCAAAGTGAATTCTAATTTGAGATGTTAGAATGTAATTAATGTATGTTTTCTCAGCGTCATGATTTATGCCTTGTTGATCATGTTAATGAAATGTATGCCATATTGATCCCAAACTTAGATCGATTTAGCTTTGGGTTATCGAGATTGAATCAAGTATAACACGTGGAGAAACTTTGTGTTTATAACAATCTAAGAGTTATGCGGAATTAACACTTAGAATAAAGAAAAAATCAAAACACAATGTATACCAAACTTTCACTTGTATTGATTAATCGATGCGTACAATGAAAGTGTAAAACGTATATTAAACATAAACCCTAAGACCTCCTTTTATAACATAAGGAGTCTTGTACAATAAGCAAACTTGTCAACTATTCTAGGAAGATATATCAAGATAACTATAGAAAATACAATATACAATGCATATCTTCCTAACATATCAAAACGTGTTGACTAAGTATTCTGGGATTTCCCTTGTCAGCGCTTGAATCTTTCTTGTCAGCGTCCAATCTGTCAGCGCTTGATTTACTCTTGTCAGCGTTTGAAATCCCTTTATCAGTGGCATAGTGATGTAGCTAATTTTATTCCCAACAATCCTCCCCTAAACTTGATACTTATACTAATGTTCAAGTTTCTGAATAAAACAAAATACAAAGAGGATTCTTACAAATAAAAACCTACTCCTGAATCTGAGAATATATGAATCTCATAAAGTCCATGCTAACATCACTTGTGTAGTCAAACTCAAGTCTGGTAGTGATCAACTTCTTCAACAAATCTTGTGACAATGGATACTTCACATCTATCAACAAGAACTCTACAAACTTTGTAGTACTTAAATGAAACACCCCAGCATTTGAATACAAATGCCATTTCAAGCTACTCAAATCATCCAGATCCAACCATATTGGATCAGCATCATCATGGGAAAACATTCTTCTGAATGTCGTCCAAATCTTTATTCCATTCAAGGAAGAAGGAGCTTCAGCCTCATACTTCTCCCTTAACAAACTCCAAAGAGTTTCTACATCCTCTCTATCCAGGCTGTCAAACAAAGAAATAAATGAAGTAAAAGTATGTACCTTCCCACCAGCCCTGGTAATCATCCAAAAACCAATAGAATCCTCCTCATACTTGATGATAGGATTCTTGAAGTCAAGAGGCACAACAGCAGTCATATCTGATGCCTTCAAAGGAGAAAGCACCATGTTCTTCTTTAAAACAACCTCATGGGGATTCAACTGATTAAGACTTGGAAACTTAAGCTTGGATCCCTTCTTTCTTGGTTTTGGTACAATGGAAGCTTTTTCAATCTGCATAGCTTCCTCAATCTCTTCCTGTCTTTCCATAGAAAGCATCCTAAAGATATTATCCTTACAAACACGTTCCCAAATAGGAAATTCATAGTACTCCCAACTAAGCAAAAGAAAGCTTCTTCAACTTGGCATATGTCCATCTTGTTTGATGACACCTAAGAAGCATGTAATAAAGCTCTCTTCTGTCCCTTTTTCTCTCATAAAGTACCTTGTTGGCTCTATGCTTCAAAATGATCTTGCAATCATTCTGAACTCTCAGCAGAATCTCCAAACCCCATTTCTTCTCTGAAAAAGTCATGTCTGGATTTTCTGTGACATGACTTATGAGAGAAAATCTACCTACATCTTCATATGTTTGAGCTTTTCGAAATCATTATCACCATATTCCAATCTTTCTGGGTCTTCTTCCAAAATATTGGACCCATGATCACTCTCATCCTCTTCAACACCAGATTCATTCTTCTCATCACCTTCAGATTTTGATGAGAGAATTTGTGCTTCAATAATATCCTTCTTAAGCCCCTTATTTTCTTGCTCTTGCAGTTGATGAGCAAGCATTTCATCAAATTGTTTTTAGGCTGCATCTTTTAGGACATCTTCTACTACTAACACAACTTTACCCTTATCCAATGGATAAATAGAGGGCAAAGTAGAAGACTGTACCTGAGTGGAAGGCTCCTGAATCATGAGTGGTGGTTGGGATACACCAGTCACACTTGGAATTCTATCAGCGTCTGAAATAGGCGTGTTAGCGTTCAAGTTTCCTTTGTTAACGGCTGATAATCCACTAGCTTGTAACATCATCTCAGTAAAAGACTGCTTCATGGGAGTGATCAAAAAGGGAGTAGCTTGTTTCTTCATCCCTGATAATGCTTCAGCTATCTCCTTAGTCCTATACGAACCTTGGGACCCCTTATCACTCAGATTAGGTTCATCCTCCCCTTTGTAAGAATCATCTTCAGAGGACAAAACCATTGCTCTCCTTCTCCTTGAGCCAGCAGCTTCCAAAACATCTATCCTCTTCTCAATTGCTTGAGTTCAAGGTCTTGATCTGTGACTTTATGTACAAGTTTTGCATTAGACTTTTGCAAGCCTAAGCAGAGAGCCGTCAATTCCAAATTATTTAGTGGTTGTAGACTGTCCTCCTCCATAACTGGGATTTGACTCCCAAAGATGCATTCATCAAGCATAGTTCTCTCATCTGTATGGCTAGGACCACTAGAGAGGAAGACTTCAGTGACCCTTTGGCGTTTCTTCATTCTATAATCACTAGGTTCAGAAGATGAAGTGGATTGGTGAATATGTGTTTGTGGTGGTGAGGTGACAGCGGGTGAAATGGGTGTGTCAACGGCTGAAACGCGAGTGTCAGCGGTTGAAGGGTCAATGTTCATAGGGTTATCATGGTGAGGTGAAGGTGGTTGTTGTTGTGGTTCAGGTTCAGGTTCTTGTTGAGGTTGAGGGTTGTTGGATGCTTCAATAACAGCCAACATGGAAGGTGTCAAGGGTAGGGGTCTGAAAGGTCTAGTATTCATGGATAGAAAAATTTTTGCTTTTTGAGTAGGGATCTTGTAAAAATTATCATGATCCCTATGACAATAACCTTGGTGCTCAAAAACCATTTGTAAAAATCTAGGGTAAGCAAGAGTCATCTAGTTACCCTTGTTTTTCAACATGCCCTCAAAAATCATATGGGAAAAATTATATTTTTGCCCAGTGGCCAAACAAACAAGAATACAACCAAAAGAATGATTGGTTTCATTGAAAGAAGAACACTTAGGACTAAGACACTGCAAGAGGACATGTAAGGAACTTCCAGGCTGGGGGAAATTGTTGCTTTGAATAATTATTAATTTTGCCCTCAGGGGGAAATTCATAACCTAAGCCTCTAAGTCCTTCCTCTAGCTGTTCTTGAGGAAGGTTAGTCACACCATCAACATCATCAAGCCTTAAGGCTTGACGAATTAGGGCTTCAGTGACCACCCATTTTACCCCATGAATAGTCCCTGACAATGTAATCACTCCATCAACTGTTTCAGAACAAGCAGTGTTCCAAAACTGTTTGATGTGTGTGATAGGAATGAGTAGAGCATGATTCAAGCGTACCTTAAGTTAAAAGCCAAGGGATACTCAATCATTCATGTGTTTTGAGGATGATGTGTGTCATCAGCCTCAAGATAGGCGATCATGTTGTGTTGATCCCTAAAGCCCAAAGTAGCACCAGCAGGTTTGAATAAAGGAGCCATTTGTTTGTGAAAGGTTAGAAAGTATGAAAGTGATAATGGAAGGTCTTAGAGAAAATAGAAGATAATCAAGCAAGTTACCCTATTCAAAAAGAGTATGAGCCGTATTTATATGATGGAAACTAGGACACTATTGGTTGAAATAAGAGGTAAGTTATTCAAAATATAATGATGAAAATCTTGAAAAATAATAACTTATCTCTTAGCAATTAAAGAATTTACCAAATCCCATAAAATTACAGCCCAAAATATCGCAAAAGTAACAACTAGGTGGGACCCAGTGTTCTTCAACGGTCAAAAGAATAGTGTCAGCGGATAATGGCTATATTTTGTCAGCGTTTAAATTTGTCATGACAGCGTTTGAAAATGTGCTTGTCAACGGGTGAACCACGATGTATCAACAGCCAAAAATAAAAAGTAATAAAATAAAAAGTAATAAAATAAAAAGACCTTAACAAAGAGGTTTACCCTAATGAAGATAACTCATTCTCTAAAAATGACTAAAGTTTGGCAAGCACTGTCCAATCATGCACATTTGCATAAGCAAGATAGACATAATTGTCCTCAAATGTCCCTTGCTAACCAAAGTCCTTAAGAGTGAAGAAATCTCATATAAACCCTTTGTAACTCCCAGGTAAGCCCATTTTTATTTACACCAAGTCTCCCAACCAACCAATCTCAATTCTAGGCCAAAAGTCTTAGCAACATGCATAGTATATCAACTTTGCATGCTATAGTGCCTCAAGAACTAGAAATTCCAACAATTCTTAAAAAGAAAAGCCTTTATTTTTCTAACTCCTACTCACCAGTGGACACAATCTAAAATTGTGATAAGAGCACTGTATAAGTACCAAATACCTAAAGGTTTCCTAAACCTCCTGGTAAACTTACACAGATTGCAAATAAATAATGAGGATAAATTTTTTATTTCAAGATAGGAATGTAAATATTCCAACCATCATAAATAAAAACTCTTCAAGATATGAAGTCCATAAGAAACTTTGTATCCTATTGCACAATGCTCATAAATTCCTATATGATTAGATCAAAAACCACAAAAACTAACATGGGTTGTTAGCGGCTAAAATCCTATTGTCAGCGGATAAAATGCCTTTGTTAGTGTTAGAAAATATAGTGGAAAATCTAATACTTTTACATGAGATAATAACAATGCATATCATGTACTATACAATAATCTCAAAAACACATAATTTATGGATTGATCATCCCAATACTTGTTACCAAGTACTAGAACCTCCCAACATCAAAAGGTTTAGTTAATAAATCAGCCACTTTCTTTGGTGTCCATTCTATCTGGATGTATTAAATCTTTTTCAAAATAATCCCTTATAAAATGATGCCCTATTTCTATGTGTTTAGTTTTAGAATGATGTACATGATTTTTAATAATGCATAAAGTAATGTTATTATGCACAACATGCAGCAGCTGCTACATACTCAGCCTTAGTTGTTGAACTGGCTACCACAGTTTGCTTCTTTCATTGCTAAGATATAAGCCTGCTCCCAAGAAATTGGCATCCACCAGTTGTGGATTTCCTATCATTGTTGTCTCCTCCATAGTCACTGTCTGAGTAGCCTACAAGCTCCAATGGAGAATCTTAAGGGTACCATTATCCCAAAGTGGGATAGCACCTAAGATACCTAAAGATCCTTTTGACAGCATAAAGATGACACTCTTTGGGATTCACTTGATGACGTGCACATGCACACACAGCAAACATGATATCAGGTCTAGAGGAAGTAAGATACATCAATGATCCAATCATTGATCTATAGTGCCTGACATCAACATCCTTTCCATCTCCAATCTTTCCCCAGATATGTTCCCTATCCATGGGTGTGCTAGCCCGTTTTTCATGAGGGGAAAAACCAAATTTCTTCGAAATTTCAGCTACATGTTTGTCTTGTGAGATGAAAATACCTGTTTCTTTTTGTTGAACTTGAAGACCTAGAAAGAAATTCATCTCTCCCATAGCACTCATTTGAAATTTATCAGTCATTAGCTTGGTGTTGATACAAAAGTTGGATGGACCAAGCTTGACCCGAATTAGGCTTAATTAGGGGCCTTGTGGACTCCGGCTCTTGCACCAAGTGAAACTTGCTTTGAGGATCCTACGCACTAAACATACACCGTTTAGCTTACCGTGGGTTTGTGACTCACGATTAGACTCTGACGTGAGAGTAAGTAATCGATTTGAGCGTATTAAGGTTTAGGGTATTGTGTGTATCGTACCTTTGTGGAACCATGGGGGTTCCTTTTATACCAAAGAAAGTCCAGGCTGGGCTCCCTGTTCTTACGGCCTAAGGAAGAGATAATGACTCAAAATAGCTTGATCCTTATCGCATAACTAAGGTAAGTTTATATCTCTTTCCCTTAGGCGAATATATCTATATGATAGATTATATTCTTGCTTGATCCTGTCGTAGTACGACGAGGACACGCTTTAAGCAATGAACCGTATGTGCGACAGCGACTTACCGGGCATCCTGGGCTGTGCGCGCATCGCATAAGCATCAATCCATTCATGATGGATGCGGGTGGTACCCATGAGTCGGACTATCTAGCCCGACTAGGGACTATACGTCATCATGTCCCCTTAGTCAAGAGGTCGCAGGTTCAAACCGCGGCTACTAGACTATGGATCTCTAAGGCCCCCTCGTAGACATCCCATATAAAAAAATCATATAAAACACATATGAAGTGAGTTTGAATATGCATCCACGTCAGACTCCACTAGTACTACCTTTCTTTGGGAATCGGGAAAGGCATTAACCATGTCAGAAGAGCCAACTAACCAACACCGTAGGATGAAACAACTCGTTGGACACACGTCGCAAGATCCCGTATGTCTAAAGTGTATATAAATGCAGTGTGACAGACCTTCAACCTTCTTCTTTATCATTTCAAAAAACCCTTCCACCATTGTTGAAAACAGAATGAAATAATTACCACAACAGAAAATAGTTCTCCTTCGTACCCAATTGAAGTAAGAGGAAAAATGGTAGCACAACTATTTGATGTGACGTCCCGTATATCAGAACAAGAGCTTTCCATTTTTGCTACCAAGTATCATATACCTACAGATCTCCATCCGACTGTGCCAGATCCACAAGCACACATAGGAAGCTTCCCTGCTGGAAAAATTGGTGTATACACCAGGTTTTTCGAGTTTTCCAACAATCGCATACCTCTAAGCCGTTTTTTTACGGACGTTCTAATCTACTACAGCATACACCTCTCACATCTTCACTGTATCGGCGCCGCGAAGATCTTAAATTTCGAGATTAACTGCTTACTGAAGAACATTGACCCAACCATAAATCTGTTTCGCGCCTTCTATCGACCCTCCTGGTTAAACGGGTGGATATCCTTCGCAAAACACCCCGGCCAACTACAATGTTATAAGGTGAAGATAGATTCTCTAAAGAAATGGAATGAAAAATTTTTCTGGGTAGACAAGGTTGTATTCCCGTTCGACTATGATTTCATACCCCCGAAATTATGATGAAAGATGACCGCCCTATCTCTGGTACATGTAATGAAGCAGATGCATAGATAATTAATGTCGATCGGATACCAATGCAAGAATACCCAGAGGCGCTACTATATGCATTAGGGTTGAGTCACACGTCAACTCTTCCTGCAAATCACCCTCCTCAACACTATGATGACTTCGATCATGGTAAGAAATCCCGTTTAATAAAGACTTAAAATTCAATGGTGTATGCGTATGTACTCATATACTCTTCATACTTATTGCAGAGCTAACTTATACGCAGCTTGTCAAACGCGAGCATCCGTGCACCGTGACCATGCGCGCTCGACCCTTCACGCCATTCGAGCTAACTAATGGATGGCGCGTGGGTCAACACACCGTAGAGATGGAGTATCCCTCCCTAACGAACAGCAGAGGTACAGAGAGGACAGTCGCATTAAATGCCACTCCCATTCGGAGTGGGTCGTATATAATGGAGTCGTCGTCAGAAGAAGTGGGTCACGAGGACAGCTTGCGCGTTGGTCCCTCAGAAGAGTTCATACATGTCCCAAGCTACAAAAGGTTACCATGCTCCCCAAAAGATTAAAATCCTAAGAGGAGCAGGACACTGTAGACCAGACCGCACGCCGATACTACTTCATGGGGCATGCTTTCCAGGTCGCACGAAAATACACATGTATCAAGGTATACTTCAATTCTGCTCCTTATGTTCCTTTGAACAAAGGATCCCCTTTCTAACACTCGCAGGATGTCAAATTTGCAGCCAACATATTTCATCGACCAAGATTGACGCCAGCACCTTAGAATCCACAAGATTCCTTCCTCCTTGGAAGTGCGCGCGCTCATGCATACTGGGTAATGCGACCGAATGTGCAGACTTCCACCAAAATATAACCACTCCCGAGCGCACCCAACTCCTGAGCAATCTATCCGATGAAATGCTAATGAGTGAGTTGGACACAGTCGCGTCGCAGGAAGTAACATTAGCCTCGCATCTAAAGAAGAAGGTGTCATATCTGTCTGAGCGCCTGGCACAAGTGGACATGAAAATCAAACAAGCGACAGAGCAAAAAAACCACGAGCTTGTATGTGCCAATATTAAACTCGTACGTTTGCGCGTGTATGTTATTTTTCGTGCACCAATCTTTAAATGGGTTTTCCGCGAATTTTTTTTCCATTATCGGAAACTATCTCCCCAGGTAGTCCGAAGTGACATACTATATTGTCCCACACGAACCTTTTTACTTGGTTCCCTATGATTGTTGCGACTGCCTTTGCTTCAATCCACCCCGTGAAGTAAACCATCGTGACTATTAGGAACTTAATCCCTCCAGCAGCTACGGGAAAAGGTCCTGCGATGTCTATTCCCCATTTGAAGAATGGCCATAGGGAAGTAATCGGTGTCAGTTCTTCTTGGGGTTGCCGTGGTATCGGCATGTGTACCTGGCAGTCGTTACATTTGTCAATGAGCGCTCGCGCATCCATGTGCATGGTTGGCCAGTAATACCCAATGCGCAACGCTGTTGCCACCACGGACCTTGGTCCTGCATGCATGTCACAGTATCCTTCGTGTATTTCGTTGATGACATACTGCGCCTGTCGTGGCCCTACGCATCTTAACCATGGCTGAAGGAATAATCGTTTGTAAAGGATCCCTTCTCTGACTTCGAATTGCCTTGAAAGGCGTTGTATTCGTCGTGTTTCGGTTTCGTCATGTGGGAGCAAATCCTTCGTCAAATAATCCACGATCGGTGTCATCCATGTAGTACCTTCTTCTTCTACCACCGATGTGACCTCCTGTTCCTTTATAGATTTGTCTTTTAGGATCTCTACTAAGACATGTTTTGATAGGTGTGCGAAACTAGTGGACGCTATTTTGCTAAGTGTGTCTGCTTTCTTGTTCTCCCCCCTAGGTACTTGGCGGATTAGAAACTTATCGAATCCTTCGATCAAAGTCTTAGATTATTGCAAGTATTGTACCATGTTTTCTTCTTTCGCCTCATATTCGCCAAGTATGTGGTTTGCTACCAGGCGATAATCTACGTTTTCCTCGAGATTGCGCACACCCATTTGTGCTACAATTCGCAGTCCTGCTATTAGCGCCTCGTATTTTGCCTCGTGATTTGTGGCTGTGAACTCAAAGTGTAATGTGTATGTGAACTCCATTCCTTCAGGGTTGGTGAGTATGAGCCCTACGCCGGATCCATCAGTGCAAGAGGATCCATCAGTGAATAAGATCCATGGGTCTTGTTCATCTTCTCTCTGTCACAACTCCTGGATGTCCTCTTCTGGTTTTTCAATGATGAAATCTGCCAGAATTTGTCCTTTTATGGAATTGCACGATCTATATGTGATGTTGTGTTCCCCCAATAGAACACTCCACTTTTGTAATCTATCTGCAACGTCTGGTTTTGATATTACCTGTTTTATGGGTTGATCCGTTATCACCATTATCGGATGGGCTTGGAAGTACCTGCGCAACCTTTTTGCTACGAATACTAGTGCGAGTACCAATTTCTCCATTGGGGTATAACTTCGTTCCGAGCTTTGTAATGCTCTGCTTATGAAGTATACTGGTGTCTGCACATTTTCCCTATCCGTTATTAGCACTGCACTGATTGCTCCATGTGTGGCAGATAAATACATTAGCAGTTCTTCTTTAGGACGTGGCACGACTAACATAGGGAGTGAAGCTAAGTGTGTTTTCAGTTCCTCAAAGGCTTTCTCAGCTTCCTTCGTCCAATTGAAGTCTCCTTTCTTTATGCACTTCTTGAGTGTTTTAAATAAAGGGAGAGACTTCTCCGCAGACTTGGACAGGAATCTATTCAACCCTTCGAGCTTCCCATTTAGCGACTGTACTTCCTTTTTGGTCTTTGGGCTTTGAAGCTGGATGACCGCGTCTGTCTTTTCTGGACAGGGTTTGATGCCATTAGGGTCAATCATGTATCCTAGGAACATGCCTTCTGTGGCCCCAAAAGTGCATGTCTTTGGATTCAGCTTCATGTTGATTCTCCTAAGTGTTGAGAATGTTTCCTCAATATCTCGGATAAGTTCGCTCTCTGTGTGACTTTTTATTACCAAGCCATCAACATACACCTCCAAATTTCGCCCTATTTGACCTTCAAATGCCTTATCAACCAACCGATGATAAGTGGCCCCTGCATTCTTAAGTCCGTATAGCATTTTTGTATAGCAATACACGCCCTGGCTTATATGAAATGTTGTTTTTTCTTCATCTTGTTCTGCCATTTATATCTGGAGGTATCCTTTGTATGCGTCCAGGAAACACTTAAAAGGATATCCACACAACGACTCTACTTTCCAATCTATCTCCGGGAGTGGGTAGGAATCTTGTGGGCAAGCTTTATTAAGGTCTATGAAGTCAACACACATGCGCCAGCTGCCATCATGTTTTTTAACCATTATTGGGTTAGCAAGCCAATCATGGTAGTAAACTTCTCTCATAATTCCTGCGTCCACCAATTTTTTGACTTCCTCAAGTATCACCTTGTTGCGTTATGGGGCCTGTCCTCTTTTCTTTTGCCTAACTGGGGGGTATCCTTCGCGGATTTGAAGCTTGTGTTCAGTTGTTGACCTTGGTACCCCCGTCATGTCTTTAGATTCCCATGTGAAGACGTCTAGGTTATCCTTTAAGAGGCGACACATGTCTGCCTTTCCTTTGTCAGATAATGTTCCCCCGATCGTTATATCTTGATCTGGATATTATGGATGGATTGCTACTTTTAGATTCGGTGGTGAATTTACCTTGGGTTCCATTGTAACCCGAGGGGGTTCCGTGATCGTGTTGCACTCTAGGATCGATGTCGCTGTGTTGAAGATTGTCACGATTTCTCCCTCCACTATGAATTTTATCATGCCATGAGTTGTAGAAGGTACTGCTCGCATTGCTAGTATGGCAGGTCGCCTAATAATTCCGTTATACTGCGACGGCGACCGTATGATTAAAAAGTTCATGGAAACTTTGGTTGAATGTTCATCGTTTCCCACTTTTACTACTAGCTTCAATTGGTCTAAAGGCCACACTGCTTCCCCACTGAATCCGATGAACGGGGAGGTTGCAGGCACCATTTGGCTCTTTACTGCTGCGCTGAGTTTCAGGAAACGGTGCTCATACACTATTTCCATTGATGAGCCTCCACCAACATACATGCGATGTATGTTGTGTTCGCCAACGTTTATTTCTATAACTAACGGGCCTTCTACCACATTCCTCGCGCTAAGGGGGGGGGGGGAAGGAGATGTCTCTTCCTTTCGAGAATTTTTGGCTCACCTTTTGCTTTGTCCTTCGCTGCCATGCTTCCACCATGTAAGCATGTGCGTTAGCGATTTTTGGTTTCTCGCCCTCTGTGGTTTCTTTGACAAGGTGTTTTAGCTTCCCTTCTTTGACCATATTCTTAATATGTTTCTTCAACTGAATACATCCGTTCGTAGCATGCCCCTTCTCATCATTATATTCACAATATCTGTTGCCAACGCGCCTTTCTACCGGGGTAGTCATTGGCAATGGTCTTGGGAATTTCGCACCTTATGATATGAGGATTTCTCTAAGAGTTAATTTAAGGGAAGTAAACCTGAAATTATTGGCCCGCCCCCCTCTTTTATTTCCTTGGTAGTCGGGGCCCCCAGGCCTGCTTTGCCTGATAAATCCTTTTTTAGGTGCTTCACGAGATCTATAACCATGGGCGTTTTGTGTGACCTCCGAGACAGCGGATTCCCCCTGTATGAAGGATCATACCCGCCGTAGTACTCCATCGAAAGTTTCTAGCGTTCTTTCAGTCAGCTTTTTTATTAGATCAGTGTTGCGTATACCCGCCATAAAGCAAGATACTCTCAAGATATCTGGTCATTCTTTTATTTGAAGACACTCGCCCTTGAAACGTTCCAGGAAATCCTCCAGGTACTCGCCCTGGTTTTGCTTGATTCTGGCAAGTGATACAGCACTCATATCATGTCTTTTCTATTGCACATAGTTTCTCTTAAATGCTTTCTGCAATACTTCATACCCATCAATTATTCGCGGTGGAAGTTTGTCGAACCAGATCCGCGCGTTTCCTACGAGCGTAAAGTTGAACATATTTCACCATACAGGTTTCGGCCACTGCTCAATGCCTGCTTGAGATTCGAAGACTTTTAAGTGGTCTTCTGGATCTAAGGTGCCATCATACGTTTTCACGTTTGTTGGCATGCGGAGCTTTCTTATATCCCCTAACACTGTATGCGTCTTGTGAAAGCGTTTTTTCTGGCTCTTCTCCAAGGTTGTGAGAAGCTTTGGTCGTCTGAGGAGTAATATTCGTGCCCGCGCTTTTCAGGGCGGTTGTCACTCGATCCTGACGGACTGCCTTTAGAGGATTCTCTGCGCTCTGCCTGCTCCTTTCCTCTCGTTCGCTTCTGGTTCTTTCCGTGTTTGGCAACCAGCGGTACGAGGGATTGTAGATTATTGGCTACATATTCCTCCATTGCTCGTGCTTCCGTAGCAACAACTTCCTCGCTTTCTTCATGGAGTATCCTTCTTTTTTGCTTATTAGGGGGAGGCTGGGTTGACTCCCGCTCTACTTTCCTTTCCTCCACCGTAGGTAGGGGAGTTGAGAATAGTACATCTGTTCTTCTGAAAGGTGGATTTGTTACATCCCGAGTGTTTGTCTCACTGGCAGATCCAGGAGTAACATTCGCGGATGTGATATGACCATCTACCCTCGAGGACCTTCGATGGCCTTCATGCATACCATTTTTCGTCATTGCTCAAGAGATTTTGTGTAGGGTCCCACGGATGGCGCCAACTTGTTGATACAAAAGTTAGATGGACCGTGCTTGACCCGAATTAGGCATAATTCGGGGTCTTGTGGACTCCGGCTCTTGCACCAAGTGAAACTTGCTTTGAGGACCCTGCGCACTAAACAGACATCGTTAGCCTTACCGTGGGTTTGTGATCCACGATTAGACTACGACGTGAGAGCAAGTAACTGATTTGAGTAAATAGTGTTTAGGGTATTGTGTGTATTGTACCTTTGTGGAACCTATGGGGTTCCTTTTATACCCGAGAGAGTCCTGGTTGGGCTCTCCTACTCTTGCGACCAAAGTAAGGGATAATGACTCAAAATAGATTGATCTTTATCGTATAACTAGGGTAAGTGTATATCCTCTCACCTTAGGCGAATATAATTATAAGATATATTATATTCTCGTCTGATCATGTCTCAGTGCGACGAGGACATGGTTAAGTAATAAACCGTACGTGCGATAGTGACTTATTGGGGCCCCTGGGTTGTGCGCGCATTACACAAGTACTAATCCATTCCTGATGGATACGGGTAGTACCCGTGAGTCGGACTATCCAGCCCGACTAGGGACTATACGTCATCAGCGCGTTGTTTCTAGTATAAATGTCGGATCCATCCAATACCTAGAGGATGAGAAGGCATCATTATCTGAGTCTATAAGTCGAGAGTGCCGCCTTCGCGCGAGGCAAGAGGAGGAAAACCGTTGGGCCATGTCTAAGTTAGAGGAGGGTATGAGGGCCCTTACTTTAAATTGCGATAATTTCGTTGCCAATTGTCACAAAGATATGGCTAAGAAGGCAGAAATTCTGAAGTACATGAGCACCAATTTTGATGAGGAACTACACCCGCATCTCACAGCAGTGCGCGCTGAGAACCAATGGTTAATAAAGCACGGCCTCCCACTAGCCGCCAAAGGTGCCGTGGAGTTACCCAACCTGAATAAAGTGGTTAAGGAGATTTTCGATGATGCACGGCTACTAGGACAAAGTCTTGCCATAGAGCGCGCCTTCAAAGATAAGTTATTGAAAGGACCTTTGGAGGGTAGTGAAATCTACTCTAGGTACGCACAAGAGATCTTAGACGCCGCGTTACATAGATTAAAAGACCTCCCCCTGCCCATCAAAGATGGTTTCGCTTGAAGATAAGTTGAAACAGCCTACTAAATGTGTGGCAAAGAAAAATAAGTCTTCCACTGTAAACTCTGTCATTGGCTTAGGTTTGGCGCACCCTAGTCGATCTGATGGTGTATCGGTTAGTCTGCCTTTAATTGATGTATATCAAGTACGCGCACTGCAGTATATGAATAAGGCATGGGTAAAACATCGTGCATTACTGAACCCATCACATCGCATGTTAAAGAGGTCGTTGTCAGCGAGCGATCTCCTATAGAAGGCAGTTTTCCTTACCATATGCTTTGTTGTAAATATGTACATTAACTTGTAAATTATGAACTGGTATAATGTATATAGTGACCTGTGCGTTTGTAATCATATAGCGTCCTGCACTATGTTCATGTTTATTCGTATATATATATATATATATATATATATATATATATATATATATATATATATATATATATATATATATATATATATATATATATATATATATATATATATATATATATATATATATATATATATATATATATATATATATATATATATATATATATATATATATATATGTGTGTGTGTGTGTGTGTGTGTGTGTGTGTGTGTGTGTGTGTGTCCAGGTTTCTGCACCCACGCCTGAGATTGTGAGTGTGAACGCCTGTTTATGAGTACATTCATTGAAGTGTGACTCTGAACTTATGGGTGAGCTGAAAGTTCATTACGTGTGGACCTGTCACTACTACCATAAGCGACGTCATAGATAATGACATGTTTGTTAGGCGTGCACACTGTGTCTTGTGCATATCCGTCATAAAGTATGAGGAATGCTACACTTACTACAACGTCTTGTGGTAAGTTGCCTAACAAAGGATACTTGATCCGGCGCCACTGGGGGTGCATCCCTCTTACGTGACAAGTTTAATTAGTATGGTAAACTTACTCCTCTTATTTCGCCTGGAAACGTTTCATTGTACATGTACACCGGCGGGCCAAATGTGAGTTTTATAAAAAAAACTTTGTCACATTTAATAAAAGGTGAGTTTTAAGAAAATTTAAATCCTTGATCACTTAATTAAGATGAAAACTTGTTTGTTCATACCTTAAGTGATAATGGTTGAAATGAAAAAATACTTGAACTCAAGAATTTGTTTTTCGTTGTTTTCGTAAATGCTTGTTTTTATATATTGTTGTAATCAAAACAAAGCGAGACCGAAAAATACAAGTAACGTTTTTAGGCATCATTGCATTAACAAAGCCTTTGACCACCCCAAAATTATCTTGTGCTTTCTCTACTTAACCCTAAGCATTTTGCATCCTTTTCTAAAATCAAAATGTCTTATTCACCAAATGAAAGCCTTGATTGTCCTTCGTTTTCCTCAATCACTTTCAATCCAAATTCACCCAAGAACACATTCAATCAGATTTCTTATCCTTCTAAGAAAATTGATCTTATAAACTCTTCTTTTCCATCACTTCCCTTTTATGTTCTTCCTCCCTCACATGATAATGTCATGCATCATGGAACATATTGTCATTGTTGTCAATATCAACATCTTTCTATGGCTCATATCTATGAGGAGTTTAATTACATTAAGAGTCTCCTAGTCAACCCCCCCCCCCCCCCCCTCTTCATTATGACTACCAGACCATTGCCGAGCCTCCACCACCAAATTCCGCTACTACTTTGTCTTCTAATTAAGCATGTGGGTTTCTTATTAATAAGACATCTAATTTAAGCAAATCTTAGAATTCTAGTGTAACTAGGATTAGATTCATACTTATGTTTTAGGCTTGTGTTTCATACATATTTGTATGATTTATTTCCTTGTATCTTTTCATATTTTTGGATTAACATGATTTCTTATGGATCTTGGATTTCTTTATCTTCTCTTCTTATTTCTTTTATTGTGTGACCATTGCTATATCTTGTTGGGTGTTTCTTTTCTTCTTCTAACCCTTCTATGTAGCTTGTCACCATATCTCGATTCTTTGGTTCCCCAAGTAAGGAGGAGTAAGCACCAAGGGGGAGCATTAGCAAAGTCTGTTTCTTCTCTACCTCCAAGACTTTTGCTACCTTTTTGCTTTGACAAAGGGGGGGGGGGAATAAAATAAACTCATCTTCGAAAATCTTGTTTTCATACTTTCTTGATTTTATGTATTATCAAATCAAAAAGGGGGAGATTGTTAATGCAATGATGCCTAAAACGTTACTTTCATTTTTCGGTCTCGCTTGGTTTTGATTACGACAATATATAAAAACAAGCATTTACGAAAACAACGAAAATCGAATTCTTGAGTTCAAGTATTTTTCATTTTATCCATTATAACTTAAGGTATGAATAAACAAGTTATCAACCTAACTAAGTGATCAAAGAGTTAGCTTTTCTTAAAACTCACTTTTATTTTTAAGTGACAAATGTTTTTATTAAACTTTATTTTTAAAAAAATGTTTTATTAAATTAGAAATTTGAAAATCTAAAAATTGCATATTCCATATGGTTTAGGAATATCCTTTGAGGATAAAAACTTCACCAGATGTGACTAACCCACTAAAAGACAAAAAGGAGCGGAGTCTAGGAAGTGTGGTTCTTTGAATACCTATGTGGTTCCTTATCGATATCGAACCGCGGGTTAAATAAAGAACCACGCCATAGTCGTTGGAACCTTGTCTTATAAATAGTGGACCATTTTCAGATTTTCTCTTCACCTCTTTTGCAAACAAATTTCCATATTCAACCCACCTTCTTAAAACACTCAATTCCTTTGTTATTTGGTTGATTACTACTTGTTTAGAAGTGAATCTTTCTCCTCCCATATCATCCTCTCAAGTGCAAAGAGAATAACACTTTCATCCTTGAAGTGTTGTGTCTACCTCAAGATCCATTGAAAATCAAACTTTTATTTCATTCTTGTGTTGTTGTGAAGATCCAAATTATTGTGTAAATTTAGAAGTTGTGTATGTATTGTGGTTAATACTTAGTCTTTAAAGTATATTGGTGTAGATTGTTCCTAGCTAAGATTAGGGCTCGACTTTTAACTTAGAGTCGGAAATTGGTTAAGCGATGTATACGGTTCTCCACTAATAAGTGTGAAAACACTTATCCTTTTACCACTTATTTCCAATAATAACAAGACCAAAACGTGTGATTTATGTCGTAAAAGTCGGAATTATGCGTGGTTTGTGTTTTTATTGTGTTTTAGGACCAAAATATGAAAAAGGAAGAAAACACGGGTTTTCACGGGCTTTTATCGAAGAAAACGGGAAAAGACGAAGTCAAAAGATCAAGAGTGCAAAAAGAACGGAAGTCCAAGGCCTATTCTGAAGATTTATCGAAGAAAAAGTCTAAAGACGGAAGTTTAACGAAGTCGAAGAACTTAAGTCTAATAGAAGAAGAAAATTAAAAGACAAGTTCAAATCCCGAGACGACACCGAGAAAAGACAAAGAATTAAAGTCGAGTCGAGAAGACGTGAAGAAAGCAAGAAAGAAGATGCAACACATGCACTCCTTCCACCTTCCCTATAAATACCCTCCTAACAGTCATTAGGAGGGTGTTAGTTAGTTAGTTAGTCTTTAATTTTTAGTTTTTCATTTTTTCACTTTTCTTTCTAGTTTTAGAGAGAGAAAGTCTTAAACTTTCTCTCACTAAGTTTCATCTCTTCTTTTAATCTTTCAAGATTAAACATTTGTATTGCTTATTTCATTAATCAAGTTCTATTTTAAGCTTTTAATCTTTAATCTCATTCTACCTTTCTTTGATTTTAGATTGATTTTGGTGCGACTATCATATGATCCGTGTTGTTCTTAATGATTTCGTGCTTAAAAGTTTAATCTTTTGATCATTACTTAAGTTTTCATATGAATAAGCTTTGATATTTTTGTGCTTATTGGCTTATTTTTATGATTAGCTTATTTTCTTATAAAAAGTTTTCTTAAAAAGTTCATGTTTTTATTGTTTGATCCAAAATTTTGTCTATTTTCGAGTTAGATAAGTTGATTATAGTGCTTATTTGATCCGTTCAGTTTTGGTTCATTCTAGTTTTGGGAATAAGCTCATCTTAATAGCTTATTTCTTAGCTTTTAACCGAATCCCAAATATTTCGGAAAGGGTTTAAATCCCTTTCCGATTTGCACATTCCGAGCAGCCTTCCCTTCCCCTTTTCCGAACACCCAATCGGAAAAGGGTTTTGAACATTCCAATCTGGCCCTTTTTGAATATTCCGATTGTTCTTGTTTCAGTTATTCCGATTGGGACTTTTCTCAATATTCCGATTAAGAGGTATTTGTAATTATTCCGATTGGAATCCTCTGTTAGATATTCAGATCAGGGTGGTTTGTTATTATTCCGATTGATCTCATTTTGTGGGTATTCCGACTGGGCAAGGTGTCCACATTCCGATCATTAGATCAGAATTCATTCCGATCTGAGCCTTTTGGGGGCACATTCCTATTAGGGCTTGTTTAGTGTATTGTTTTTATAAACTTTCTAAGTGTTAGTTTTATTTAGTGTGCTAGTACTTTTCCATTATTACCTTTAAGTTTACAAGCTTTTATGTTAACTCGTCATTTTAATCTTTAAAATTCTAATTTACTCAACGACACTTAAATTTCTTGCTATTATTTTAAAATAGATAATCAAAACCAAACCATTCTCTTGTTTCACCCAAAGACAATTGAGTCGCACTTAAGATCGGTTTTCAATTCGAAAAGATTCGGACGATAAGATTTTATACTCTGTGTAAAAAGTAAAGTATTAAATGGCGCCGCTGCCGGCTCTTTTCGTTAAGATTAAAGGTTTCTAGTGAGAGACGCATTGAATTTTGGGATCCGTTCTTTGAACGTTATTTTCCTTGCTTCAAAAATTTTCAAAAATCCTAAAAAATATAAAATTCTTCAAAAATACAAAAACATTTGAAAAATCATAAAAAGTAATTCTTTTCCAAAAGGTTTTGCACCAAAAAGATTATATAGATATTTTCTCTGTGTATATTTTTCTTCTGCAGGTTTATGCGTACTAGATCTTCGAACTATTTTGAGCCCGAGACTCGTGAAGATCTAGATATGGCTGGTGTTAATAACAACAATAATAACCCACCTCTACCCAATTTGAATAACAACAACAACAACAACAATGTCCTCCTACCTGATTTACGAACAATGGAGGAATTGTGTCAACCCACCATGAACGGACGCGGAGGCCCGATTGCGCCGATGCACGTCACGGCTCAGGAGTTTTCGTTGAAGCATCACATGATCCAGTAAGTGCAAACTAACCCGTTTCGCGGAATTCCGGATGATGATGCTAACAAACACCTCGACAAATTCATTACCATAACCCAAAGCATGAAGTGCTCCGGTGTTTCTATGGATGACCTTCGCCTTCAACTTTTTCCCCACTCGCTTTATCACCATGCCAAAAAATGGTTTGACCGTCTCTATTCATACGTGGAATGACATGACTCAACGCTTTTTGTCGCGCTACTTTCCCCCATCCATGGTCAGTAGCCTTCGTAACCAAATCAGTGGATTCATGCAAGACAATGATGAATCGCTCTTTGATGCTTGGGAACGATACAATGATTTGATCGACCGCTATCCAAATCACAATATGCTCCCCGTCACTCTCATTGACACCTTCTACAATGGTCTCACTTTTCGTGATCGTGACACGATCAATGCCGCCGCCGGTGGTACTTTTATGAAAAGGAGACCGGAGGAGTGTAGAGAGTTGATTGAAAACATGACTACTCACCACAAGAATTGGGATTCATCCGCATCCTCAAGATCTAATCAGAGAGTCAATGTTTCTTCTACTACTTCTAATCCCGAGATATCCGAACTTACTCGACAAATCGCGAGTATGCACAAGGATTTCATGTCCATGGCCACAAACCACTTTCAACAAGCTAAAGTCGTTGCTATTTCTTGTGACACATGTGGTGGTCCTCATTCTTATAATGATTGTCCTTCTACCCAATGCAATTTTTCTGAAAACGTTAACGCAACTTACGACACTTATCCCACGGGAGGCTATCAAGCCCGCCCTCAAGGAGACCGTGGCTTGATAAGTTATCGTTCGAACAATTATCTTGCTCCACCCGGTTTCCCTTCTCAGAACCAAAACCAACAACAAAGCTACAACCAATCCCAACCTCGTGCTAACAATCAATATCAATCCCAACGAAACCCATACCCACCTCAAGGAAATTCTCAAGTCTACCAAGCTCCACCTCTCAATCAACCGATGGCAGTGAGTCCAGACGTCGAGACATTCATGAAGACTAATAGGGAGATGGTGACGAATCTTCAGAGTCAAGTCCGCAACTTGAAGGGAGAAATGGCAAAACAAGGGAACGATATTCAAGCCGAGCTAAGGAATGACATGGCAAAACACAGCAATGAAATTCATGCAAACATGAGAGACTCTTTCAATACTCAAGCGGTTAACCTTCGTGATATGATTGGTTCGCTCATCCAAGGTAATCAACCCTCTTCTTCGGGTACTCTTCCGAGTAACACCGTTGCGAATCCAAGAGGGGAGATGAAAGCAATCACCACTGGTAGTGGAAAAGGTTATATGGAACCCGAGCTTCCTACACCTCCACCCGTGATTTTGAACAAGGAAAAAGAGCAACTTTCCTCACCAACTTCACCTTCTATCCCCATTTCCCCACCACCCGTGGTTGTGAGTGATCCTACTCCCCTAAAGCCTTCTTCTTCATCCAATATACCTTATCCTTCAAGGTTGAGGAAAGAGAGGCAAAAGAGCAAGGATGATATTCAGGTTTCAAACTTTCTAAAAATTTTTAAACAATTGAATTTTAACATCTCCTTTGCCGAGTCTCTCGCTCACATGCCTAAATACGCTAAGATGTTTAAAGATCTTCTAAGTGATAAGGAAAAGCTTCTTGACATTGCTCAGACCCAACTTAATGAGAACTGATCCGCAGTGCTCTTAAGGAAATTGCCCACCAAACTTGGTGATCCGGGTCGCTTCTTGATTCTTTGCAACTTCCCGGGAGTAGAGAATTGCATGGCCCTAGCCGATCTAGGCGCCAGTATAAACTTAATGCCTTTAAGTGTTTGGAAGCAATTATCTCTCCCCGAGCTAGTCCCCACCAAAATGACTTTGTAATTAGCCAACCGTACGGTTGTTTATCCAGTGGGGATAGCCGAAGATGTCTTTGTTGGCGTTGACAAATTCACCTTCCCGACGGATTTTGTTGTCGTTGACTACGAGATGGATCCCCGTGTTTCATTAATCGTTGGACGTCCATTCCTGAGGACCGGTCGCACTCTCATTGATGTAGCCGCTGGCGAAATAATCATGAGAGTTGGTGACGATAAAATTGTCTTCAACATGGGTAAGATTTCTAAGCAACCTTATTCGTATGAGAGTGTTAATGCTATTGATGTTCTCGATGAGGCTTGTGAAGAACATTTTCATGATGCTTGAAAAAGTACTCTTTCTTCTCTACCCAATGTTGAGACCGTTGCCTCAATTGCTCCGACATTGACTCCTTTTGGAGAAAGTGACTTGGATGATTTCGAAGCTAGCTTAGGTCCTCTCGATATTAAGTATGATAATTTGTCCACCAATTGGGATGAAGACATTCGTACTATTGAGAGACTTCACAATGAGGACCCGTTTTCTCCTCCTTCTCCTAAAGAGGTGACTAATGATGATCCATCGTTAGTTTCACCATCTATTGAGGATACTCCTACTCTTGAGCTTAAGGACCTACCTCCTCATCTTGAGTACGTTTTCCTTGAAGACGACGAGAAGTTACCGGTCATCATCGCAAAGGATCTGAAAGAAGAAAAAAAAGCCCGACTCATCGCTGTGTTGAAGAAGCATAAAAGAGCTATCGCTTGGAAAATCTCCGACATCCGCGGAATTGATCCTCACTTTTGTACACATAAAATTCTCATGGAGGACGACTTTAAGCCCACAATTCAAAGCCAACGAAGGGTGAATCCTAAAATCCATGAAGTCATCAAAAAAGAGGTTATCAAACTTCTTGATGCGGGTATGATTTACCCTATTTCGGATTCACCATGGGTTAGTCCGGTCCATTGTGTGCCTAAGAAAGGCGGAATTACCGTTGTGCCTAATCAAAACAACAAGTTGATTCCTACCCGTCTCGTTACTGGGTGGAGAGTTTGTATAGACTACCGCAAACTCAATGATGCCACGAGAAAGGATCATTTCCCTCTACCTTTTATGGACCAAATGCTTGAACGTCTAGCGGGTAATGAATATTACTGCTTTCTTGATGGTTTCTCGGGTTATTTCCAAATACCCATCGATCCCCAAGATCAAGAGAAGACAACATTCACTTGTCCCTATGGCACATTTGCTTACAAAAGAATGCCTTTTGGCTTATGCAATGCCCCCGGGACTTTCCAAAGGTGCATGTTGGCTATCTTCCATGACATGGTTGAGCAAACCATGGAAGTCTTCATGGATGATTTCTCGGTCTTTGGGGATTCCTTTTCTTCTTGCCTTGCCAATTTGGAACGTATGCTTAAGCGGTGCGAAGACACTCACCTTGTTCTGAATTAGGAAAAATGCCATTTTATGGTCAAAGAAGGCATTGTGCTAGGACACAAAATCTCTAAAGCCGGTCTTGAAGTCGACCGTGCTAAAATAGATGTCATAGCTAAATTACCTCCACCTTCAACCGTGAAGGGTGTGAGAAGTTTTCTGGGTCATGCGGGCTTCTATCGTCGATTCATTCAGAATTTCTCTAAAATCGCTCGCCCGATGACCCACCTCTTGGAAAAAGATACTCCTTTTATCTTTTCTAAAGAGTGTCTCGAAGCCTTCAATCTTCTTAAGGATAAGCTAACTAAGGCACCGGTCTTGGTTACCCCTAATTGGGAGCTGCCTTTTGAACTGATGTGCGATACTAGCGACTTTGCTATTGGTGCGGTTTTGGGCCAAAGAGTGAATAAACACTTCCAACCAATCCACTATGCTAGCAAAACAATGACGGGGGCTCAATTGCATTATACGACAACTGAAAAAGAGCTTTTAGCGGTTGTCTATGCTTTTGAGAAATTTCGCCCCTATCTTGTTTTATCCCCCACCATCGTATACACGGACCATTCCGCGTTGAAGTACTTGATGACTAAGCATGATTCTAAGCCAAGAATTCTTCGCTGGGTTTTACTCCTTCAAGAATTCAACATTGAAATTCGTGACAAGAAGGGAGCCAAAAACCTTGCCGCGGATCATCTGAGTCGACTTGAGGATCCATATTAAGGGGATCATCCGAAGAAAGAGATCAATGACTCTTTCCCCCTTGAGACCTTAATGTCTATAAATCTCAATCTTGATGACACCCCGTGGTTTGCGGATATTGCAAACTACTTAGCGGGTGGTATTCTCATCAAAGGGTTAACATCCCAACAAAAGAAGAAGTTCTTGAATGATGTTAAGACTTACTTTTGGGATGACCCTTATCTATTCAAACAATGTGCTGATTTGATCATTCGTCACTGTGTTGACGGACCGGCAGCTTTTGAAATTCTCCAAGCTTGCCACAAAGGACCCACCGGTGGTCACTTTGGTCCCAACTACACCGCCAAAAAAGTGTTTGATTCTGGATTCTATTGGCCCACCATTTATCGTGACGCTCACGAAATGGTTAAGCATTGTGATGCTTGCCAACGCCAAGGCAAGATCACACATAAGGATGAGATGCCTCAAAATTTCATACAGGAATGTAAAATCTTTGATGTATGGGGCATCGACTTTATGGGGCCATTTCCATCCTCCAAAGGGAACAAGTACATCCTCGTCGCCGTCGACTATGTTTCTAAATGGGTTGAAGCCAAGGCTCTCCCTATGAACGATGCGAGGGTGGTTGTGAACTTTTTGAATCAACTTTTCGCTCGATTCGGCGTTCCTCGTGCTATTATCAGTGACCGCGGGACTCATTTTTGCAATGATCAATTTGCAAGAGTCATGGCTAAGTATGGTGTCAATCACCGTCTTTCCACCGCTTATCATCCCCAAACCAATGGGCAAGCCGAGATATCCAACCGTGGATTGAAGCGAATTTTGGAGCGTACTGTGGGAGAGCATCGCGCCGCGTGGGCCGATAAGTTAGATGATGCTCTGTGGGCTTTCCGTACTGCTTATAAGACCCGGATCGGTTGTACGCCTTATCGTCTTGTGTACGGGAAAGCATGCCACCTCCCCATCGAGTTGGAACATAAGGCGCACTGGGCCTTGAAGTGGGCTAACTTCGAAATCAACAAAGCCGGTGATCATCGCAAGATTCAACTCAACGAGCTCAACGAACTAAGAAATGAAGCTTATGAGAACTCGCTGATCTACAAGGAGAAGACGAAGATCATTCATGACGCAAAAATCAAGAACCGAGAGTTCCACATTGGTGATCAAGGCTTACTCTTTAACACTCGGTTGAAGATCTTCTATGGCAAGTTGAAGAGCCGTTGGTCTGGTCCATTCACCGTCTCCAAAGTCTTTCCATATGGGACCATTGAGATTTCTCAACAAAATGGGCCCAATTTCAAGGTGAATGGCCAGCGTCTAAAGCTGTACTTTGGTGAGGACATCTCTCAAGAGATGATTCCATCCCTCACCACGTTCCCCATGAACTAAAATTGGGTCGAGTCAGGCTCGTGACTCGGTGAACAAAAACAAGCGCTTCTCGGGAGGCAACCCGTGTTCTATCCTTTACTGCTTTCATAATAAGTGTAGGGGGAGCCCCGTATGTGTTTGTTGTCTTGTTTCTTGTGTTGTGCAGGGATTAAAGCTTCAAAGATCCACCCTGTTGACTTTTGACGAACCGTAATACCGTGTTCCCATCTTCCCGGTTCTATCCTAAACTCTTGTGATTCAATATTTCATATTTTATATGTTCACATTGAATTCACCATAGTTGTCCTTTCCTTAGCAAGATTTAAACACAGTGCACAATGTCATAAGTGTAGGGGAGTTTACTCCCACATGCTTAAACATTGAGGACAATGTTTATCTCAAGTGTAGGGGGACTTCTATCGAAGTAAGTGGTCTTTTCCATGAATTTGCCCTCATTTTAACCGAAAAATTTGATTTTTCGACATTTTTCAAAATTTTTAATCTATTTTTGCCTAGTTGTATAGTTGCATTTTCCTTTATTATGTTTATTTTCTTTCCTTGCTAGAATAGATTTTCAATAAAGTGGTTTTAAATTTTTCTTAGTCGTGAACATTTTGACTCAACCCGAGTTTACTTAAGTTTACTCTAGCTAGTATCCTTAACGTGTTTAAGTCAAGTTTTGCTAGGCTTTTATATAGGGAGCTATAAAACGCGAAAGTCTTAACTCTCACGGGTTAAGAACAAGAACTTTTCGCAAGTTCCTATAATTGATCCTAGAGAGTTGTTTATCAAGGGAACTTTAAAATGCGAATTCTAAACTTGAAAAAGTCTAAGAATTTGCAAGATCCTATAGATGACTCGAAAACCCAAAACTTTGATTTAATAGGCTAAGCATCCACGAGTCTCATTCCTTGAGATTTTAAACTGTGGAGGACGAGAAATGATAGAGCCAATTATAAGTTTGGCATTCTTTCGTGAATTTATGTGAGTTAATTATAAGCCTATTCTCCCTCCGCTTGTTAATAAATTTATCTGCAATAAATAAGGTTGTACGATTTAAAAGGTTACTTAGCTTCTAGCCCCAGATCGTTTAAAAGTTGCTCGGTACGGATTAGAGTTCATAGCCAAGGCATAACTTATTGAAGCGGGATGCGAAGATTGGCGAGTCCGAAAAGGCCCTAACAAGGCATGAGGGCTACATTTTGTTGCTAAAGATCCAAAAGTGATGTGAAGAATCATTTATCGAAAATCAATATGAAGGATCGAGACGCACGACGAAAAGCAAATACTCCCCAAAAACGATTATGGAGAAGTCTATCCAAAAAGACCCTAACAAGGTATGAGGATAAATAGATCCAAGTCCTACAAGGAGGCGGATCGTTGTATATCAAAGTCCAAAATAAAGATTGGAGAAAAATGAAGAAGTCATGGTCCATATATGAAGAATCTCTCAAAACTTCAAGTGAAGAAATTACTATTATGAAGAGAAGGCCATTATTTCATGAACGTCTCTCAAAGATTCGAAGTATGAAGTCGTTGCCAAATATCGGTCCGAGAAAGGTCTCAAATCGTGAAGCGAGTTATGCCAAGATATGAACTTTATGAGGTCCCGAGAAGCAGTTTTAAAAGATTTGGTCCTTTAGCTAACTATTGATTAAATCGTTCACTTTATTTTCGGCCTAAATAACTATTGAAATAAGTCAAACAATGCATCCTCGTGATCATTCAAGACAAAAATAAAATATAAGAGATACACCTAGGAATAAGGGAGTCTAAGTGAGTAATTGGCCCACATGAGTTCGTGATAGTTTGCTAACTTATAATAACAATGATCTCGTTTTTAAGCTTGGTATGGGGAACGTGAAACTTGAGGATGATAAACGTTCATGGCTGCCAAAACCAATGTAAGTGTTTGATTTCTTTACTTGTTCTATCTTTTTATGTTTAGTATTTAATAAAGGCCAAGGTGGGTTATTTATGATGGAAAATGTAAACCGTGCTTTAAAATTAATGCATTGCATGAGGGCATTGCAATGGTCAAGTGTAGGGGATTTAATAAGTGTGAAAACACTTATCCTCTTACCACTTATTTCCAATAATAACAAGACCAAAACGTGTGATTTATGTCGTAAAAGTCGGAATTTTGCGTGGTTTGTGTTTTTATTGTGTTTTAGGACCAAAATATGAAAAAGGAAGAAAACACGGGTTTTCACGGGCTTTTATCGAAGAAAACGGGAAAAGACGAAGTCAAAAGATCAAGAGTGCAAAAAGAACGGAAGTCCAAGGCCTATTCTGAAGATTTATCGAAGAAAAAGTCTAAAGACGGAAGTTTAACGAAGTCGAAGAACTTAAGTCTAATAGAAGAAGAAAATTAAAAGACAAGTTCAAATCCCGAGACGACACCGAGAAAAGACAAAGAATTAAAGTCGAGTCGAGAAGACGTGAAGAAAGCAAGAAAGAAGATGCAACACATGCACTCCTTCCACCTTCCCTATAAATACCCTCCTAACAGTCATTAGGAGGGTGTTAGTTAGTTAGTTAGTCTTTAATTTTTAGTTTTTCATTTTTTCACTTTTCTTTCTAGTTTTAGAGAGAGAAAGTCTTAAACTTTCTCTCACTAAGTTTCATCTCTTCTTTTAATCTTTCAAGATTAAACATTTGTATTGCTTATTTCATTAATCAAGTTCTATTTTAAGCTTTTAATCTTTAATCTCATTCTACCTTTCTTTGATTTTAGATTGATTTTGGTGCGACTATCATATGATCCGTGTTGTTCTTAATGATTTCGTGCTTAAAAATTTAATCTTTTGATCATTACTTAAGTTTTCATATGAATAAGCTTTGAGATTTTTGTGCTTATTGGCTTATTTTTAAGATTAGCTTATTTTCTTATAAAAAATTTTCTTAAAAAGTTCATGTTTTTATTGTTTGATCCAAAAGTTTGTCTATTTTCGAGTTAGATAAGTTGATTATAGTGCTTATTTGATCCGTTCAGTTTTGGTTCATTCTAGTTTTGGGAATAAGCTCATCTTAATAGCTTATTTCTTAGCTTTTAACCGAATCCCAAATATTTCGGAAAGGGTTTAAATCCCTTTCCGATTTGCACATTCCGAGCAGCCTTCCCTTCCCCTTTTCCGAACACCCAATCGGAAAAGGGTTTTGAACATTCCAATCTGGCCCTTTTTGAATATTCCGATTGTTCTTGTTTCAGTTATTCCGATTGGGACTTTTCTCAATATTCCGATTAAGAGGTATTTGTAATTATTCCGATCGGAATCCTCTGTTAGATATTCCGATCAGGGTGGTTTGTTATTATTCCGATTGATCTCATTTTGTGGGTATTCCGACTGGGCAAGGTGTCCACATTCCGATCATTAGATCGGAATTCATTCCGATCTGAGCCTTTTGGGGGCACACTCCGATTAGGGCTTGTTTAGTGTATTGTTTTTATAAACTTTCTAAGTGTTAGTTTTATTTAGTGTGCTAGTACTTTTCCATTATTGCCTTTAAGTTTACAAGCTTTTATGTTAACTCGTCATTTTAATCTTTAAAATTCTACTTTACTCAACGACACTTAAATTTCTTGCTATTATTTTAAAATAGATAATCAAAACCAAACCATTCTCTTTTTTCACCAAAAGACAATTGAGTCGCACTTAAGACCGGTTTTCAATTCGAAAAGATTCGGACGATAAGATTTTATACTCGATGTAAAAAGTAAAGTATTATCCACCTTAAGGAGCTTGTTTATTAGTGAACTCTCAAGTAAGGAGTACTCGAGGAGTGGAGTAGGAACGAGGAGTGAGCTTCATTGTCGAACCACTATAAATCCTTGGTGTTTGGTTTGATTTTGTCTTACCTTATCTCTTTACATTCATTATTCTTTCCTTGCATATATTTGTGATTATTAGTTTAGATCCACTATCCATTGTTCATATTGTGCATAAGAAGATTTCACATAATCATTCAAGTCTAAGTTTTTGAAAAATGATTTTTGAAAAACGATCTTTAAACAAGTAAATATAACCCCCCCCCCCCCCCCCCCCCCCCCCCCGCTTCTAGTTTCTACAAGGAAGATTAATGAACTGGCCAGAAATAAAAGACCATCTTCGTGGTTAAGGAAAGAAAAGAAAGTTAACCAATACAAGAAAAACGATCTTGCATCCATCTTCATGATACGGTAAAGTGAAGAAGTAACAACACAACAAGGGACAAAAAGCTTCTTGGCAAGCCCAGAAATATCTTTCCCACCACTAGACAGATCATAAGCGGGAGAAATAAGATACAAGTATCAATAGGAGATGAAAATCACGTCCATAGAATATACATATACGGAGGATCAGCCTCTGAAATAATGTACGAACATTGCTTCAACCGCCTTTTGCCGGAAATCAAAAGACAAATGATCCCAGCCACAACCTCCCTGGTGAGGTTTAATGGGGAAATTATGTGGCCGATGGGACAAATAAGATACAAGTATCAATAGGAGATGAAAATCACTCATCAATGACACAAATTAACTTCATGGTAGTACGGTCACATTCACCCTACAACATCATTATTGGAAGATCGGGAATCCGTCAAACCAAAGCGGTGCCATCAACTGCACACGGAATGATCAAGTTTCCAGTAGATGGACGTACTTACACTCCACAACAGAGCAAAGACATCAATCGAGTGTGCAATGGTGGACAAACCAAAAATAGAGAAGACCCCACCGACAAAGAGACGTTTGAAAATAGCAATCCACCCAGGACACCCGGACCAAACGATCACGATCGTAGAAATTTATCACATGAGGGAAAAAAAGAACTTATGCAATCTGCTAAAAAGAACCTCGATATATTCGCATAGGGACAAAAGGATATGACATGCATCCCAAGAAGTATAGTGGAACATTATATCAAAATCATGGAAGGATATCCTCCAGTCATACAGAAAAGGGGGGCCAAGCCCCGAAAGAAATGAAGCAATCCACAAAGAAGTAACGACGTTACTGGAAGCATGGATTATAAGAGAATTACACTACCACATCTGGCTATCCAACCTTGTGATGATAAAGAAAAACGATGGCAGCTAGAAAATGTGCATCGATTTTACAAACCTTAACAGAGCCTCCTTAAGAGAATGTTACCACTCCCTGAAGATGATCAGAAAATAGAATCATTATGTGAATACCCTCTCAAGTGTTTCCTAGACGCGTATGAAGGATGCCATCAAATACAGATAGCAGAGGAGGACGAGGAAAATACAGCGTTCATAACAAGTCAAGGCATCTTTTGTTACAAACGAGTACCCTTCGGACTGAAAAATGCTAGAATCACATACCAACGAATGATAGAAAGAATCTTCAAAGGACAGAAAGGCCGCAACCTGGTAGTCTACATAGACGACATAGTCATCAAAAGCAAAACAGAGCAGGAAGCCCTCAGAGATATCGAAGAGACATTCCAAACCCTAAGAAATGCAAACATAAAACTCAACCAAGAAAATGCACATTTGGGGTGGAAGAAGAAGAATTCGTGGGCCATGTAGTAAACACAAAAGGCATAAAGCCATCCCAAGAAAAAAATAGCATCAGTTATAAATTCGCCTCTACGTAAGACCGCATGCGACAACCGTCGGTTAGGCCTCATAGACCCACAATGCTATTTGTTAACCCATTTGTGGTGGATTTAGATACGGGTAGGACCTGTGGGTCGGGCTCATGGCCCTGACTAGGGACTATACGTCGTCAAGAACTGCATCTTTTTTTCCATCTCATGAAATCCAGTCCTTCAAATTTATCCTAATTTGGAAAAGTTAGTCGCCACTGATTATCACAAAATAGTTTATTTTGGTTATTGATTGTTAGTTGTTTTGTGTGTTTCCAGTTGGGTATAAACATAACACCGACACCATATATCAAATAGAATCGTGTAATCACTTTTCAAAAGAAACATTCGATCCTAATGCTTCGGTATCACGAATATCTCTTTAAGAATATGATCAAATGTATTTTCTTGATTTAGGCACAAATCTAAGAACCCTTTGCTTCTATGTGTTTAATATGTTTTAGTTTGTTTTATACATATGTTAATCTTTATTTACAAAGTTAAAACTCTAGTCAAAAGAGTTATGAATTGTAACTCTTAGTCAAATGAGTTATAAGCATTAATCGGTCAATTAATTTCATAACATCACTCCATGATTCCAATAGTGGTTACATGGTCGCTACAACGTGGTCATTAAGTTGCGATTGAAACTACCCAAAAATCAGTAAAAGTCGTTACAAGTTAGAGAGAATCAGTCCAACGTGTTTTACCCACTGATGAGTCAGCTCATTAAAGAGCTTACTCCCTCAGCGTATGCATCTCGTGTAAAACCATAAGTAAGATGACTTTCTGATAAGTTGTCACATTGGCATACTTATTGAAGAGTATAACTTAGAGAACTTAATCTTCCTCAACATCATAAATACCACTTCACTATTATAAGAGTCAAGGTTGTTCAATGACCTCAGTGTACACTTCGTACCTTCAAACCTATTAACATCCTTATGAGCGTACACTTCGTACCTTCAAACCTATTAACAAATGTGACCTAAAGCCCTCAATAACACTAAATTTCCAACATATTTTGAGTTGCTTTTTTGTTAGGTTCGTAATGTGGATAAATCACTTTTGTGACTTTACATAATCACATGACATGCACTTTCAAACCTTTAAATAGAGCATGCAATTAAAATACTTATCTTTGGAGCTAGAAGTTAATCATCTTGTTCATTAGTATGATATACTAGTAGTAAACAAATATATCCACTACTTAGTTCATAAAAGCAGCTTAATCTTAAATAAACATTTATTCTCTAGATATTGGACATTCAAGTACAAATTATAGAGAGCAATATAATAATTGTGTATACTCTAATAATTTAAGACATGTGCAACATGGGGTCTAAACATTATGAGTATTGGAAATTAGCTAAGACCACAATATGTGTTTGATACTTGATAGTTGTTCTTTTCGTTGCGTGAAAATGACTTAAAACCAAATATATCTGTTTTTTCTACGTTACTCTTCTCTTCATGATCAATTGGAAAGATGTCTATATTTTATATAGTGTGAAAAGCATACGTGCCTTTATGAGGATTGCGTATGATATGATTATATGAGAACATGACATATGATGAATGCATACCGCATATAAAAGGAAAGTTACAAGGTGTGATAATAGAGCATAGGTTAGAGATGATTAACAACGGAAAAGGATATAAAGTTGATCAAGACGATTACATAGACTAACATAGTACTCGTGTTTACAGCCAAAGTCCGTTTTCAGGACTTCATTGATACTAATCTTTCAGTTGCCACACAAAGTCAGAATAAGGATAGACAAAGATGGTTGGGGCACGTTGCGCGTACATGATAAAGAAAAAGATTAAAAATGATCAATCAAACTATTGGCACGATTTTGGGTTGTGTACAAGAATAGTACTTGATAAATAGCTATATAATGGATTGCAAGATTTTTTGCAGATAGGTCAACTGCGATTAAATTGGAGTACAAATAAGCAACAAAAAAGGAAAGAGCAAATAAAGCAAACATAGCAGAATACCTAAAAATACAAATGTAAGCAGTCAAGCACAAACAATACTGAACCAACAATTTTCTCATATAATTTTAACAAGTTGTGTCTAAATCACTATCTCAGTTTCGTTACAACATTACACCGAGGGTGGCCTATTCTCGGTTTGCTATACTCTAACTAGTTCTATATACAACAAATTTTGGTGGCCAGTTACTTGTCAAAAATTCTAGGATGACCAATTTCTTCTAAATAGTACAAAGAGAATAATTAAATATCAATGTTAGTATGGGGTTAGACTCTAGATATATATATATATACAAGGTTAATGACTATACTTATAAATTGTTACCAGTTCATAGTTCCAATGGCATCGACTCTGGACCCATTATTTTAAAGGTCCCCGAGAACACGTGCATCTGGATGAGCTCTCAAACACTGAACAGCATCTTGCCCTGTGTATGTATTTACAGCAGAGCTGTTTGCGGAAGCTCTATGGTTTGTGCATACAGCCGCGGGCTTTCCGTTTCACTTTACTTGTGGCTGTGGGTAACATCGGGCTCGCATTGACCCGAACCTTTGAACAGATCATATCAAGAGCAAATATCACTTGGCCTATTTTTCGCCTTTCTTTGTTAAGTTAACACCCTTTGCCTTTTCCATTTCAAGCTCTTTCTGAGCTTTTTTCTTTTCGAGTTCGGCCTGCTTACAGTTCTCTTCATGAGCTTTTCGAAAGAGCCTCACAAAGTTCAAAAGGGTCTGAGTAACTGCACAGTAATAAAACATATCCATACATATCATTCTTCTGCTATTTCTTTACCACATGGTTATGAATATTTTATTACGTTACCTTGTTCAAAAGGGCAACGAGCAGGATCTTCATTAAAATATAGGGCTAATGCATCAGCATTTCTACCCTGTAATACAATAGATATACATAATGACTCAAACGTGAACATTAGATAATAATGTAAATGTAGAAATTGTATTAAATGGGTTCTTACCACTACAGAATACAAATTTGTTACAGATGTCACTTCGAACTCAGCAAACCCGATGAACGCATTCAATGTCTAACAATGCAAAAAAAGGTTGCTCTGACAAATTGTAAAATTTGAAGGGAAAAAAATAAGGAGATTGTAAGATATTTACTTACCTTATGGAAAACTTCAGATACCGGGCCATCATCTGCAGAGGCAGTTAGTTCCTGTTTAACCTTTTCAAGTCCCTTGATGATGGCTTGCATTTCTTCTGCTAAAGACTTTAATTGTATCTAAAAAAAAGAATTTTGAAATAAATAATTTGTCTAACCTAAAATAAACAAGTCTAGAAAAAAGATAAATAGATCAAGCTTCGAGAAAATAGGTGAATGTGTACCTTAGTTGCAGCCTCGAGGCTAACAAGATCCACATGGAAATCTAAAAGGGCAGGTGACTTGGCAGCAAGAACCTACAAAACGGAGATATACTTGATACATCTAGGAGAAACCAAATGTGTAGAGATATAAATATTTACACAAAAGTGGCGTGTACCTTGCAAAGATAATGCATTAGAGTCATCTTGCTGTTGGAAGCACGTGTATCAGTCAGTTTTAACAGACTGTCCAGCTTGAAACCAACTGCAGAACCTGCAAAGTTTGTATATAACGAATGTTAAAAATGAATGGATTCTATACAACCAACGGCGAAGTATACATAGTTAGATCTCTATCATCAATGGGCCATATACAAGTGCCTAATACAATTGCTTATATGTTTATACTGAAAAGAAGGCCTACAGGCTAATGGAAACAAGGATTTGGCTAACGATATCCTTAGGTGTATAGTTAAGCAGCGCATCATAGCTAAAGAACAACAACTAATAAACACCCTAATATGTTTATAAGGAATCTTCGGATTAGTCTTCATCTCAAGACTTAAGAGTGGTTATTCCTATTCCGCGGTCGCTTTTTTGAATTATGTTAAATGTAACAATAGCCCGTAGGATTTTGGTTAGCAACACCCTTATAAACACTTGAAAACTCAATGATGTAACCCAACAAAAAATATGTAGGAAACCCCTATAATTCAGGGACACTGATGTAGGCTTTCAATCGGTTAAATGTGCATATGAGTGGTGACCCAACTAAATGAATCACTCTCAAACCCGTTAACTAATAGATCAAGATAATGCCCATGATCCAACTCATCACAATACAGGGATTACAATTCAGATCGACACATTTATTCTTTAGTTTTCGACCTAAAGTTCAGCACCATCCGAGTATCCCCATCCTCCACGGTCACCCCGTGAAGACATTGCCTTCCGCATCCCCACCCCTCCATTATAATCTTTTCTTCACTTTAAAAGTTTCTTATTTTTAGTTTTTGCTCATCTCATTGGTTATCTTTTAAAGTGTGACAATTTTGTCGTAGCAATATAATAATTTACCTTACATTATATAAACACAGTCACGTTTATGATATTGATGGCACGCCCCATTTATACCTCAAAATAATTAATTCATTGTCAGAAAATATTAATTAAAAATAATAAAATTATATAATACAGTTTTAAGCATCTTTGTGTGAGAAAAGACAGTCACTAAACAGCTCATTGATAAAATTCTGATATAGTCTACCATAATAGAACCATTCGTTATTTCTCAAAAACTGTTTGTCTTATAGATTACTGAATTCCCATGTAAGTGACATACTCGAAGTAGGGAGGTGCTGTGGAAGAGCGTTCAAGTTTCATAACAACAAAAAGTACACTGTGGATATTTGCTAATCGGATATGCGAGATACATGAAGCATTCAAGATTAATGTTATTACCTCTAGCAGTTCCTTGATTCAATGTATTCCCCAGATACAAGATTCTCTTCATGATTTCCTTAAATTTGCTGGAAGTCCGGACCTATTAACACCAAGAGGACTGGGATAAGGTACAAAAAAAGTAGAAATTATAAGCAGCGTTAATTTGTATTTAGGGTACCTCATTACATGCAGAGTTTACAGTGTGTAAACTCTTCTTAAATTCAGCAAGCTGAAAGAAAAGATTGAAATGAGAACTAATTTAATAAATAAAAATAATGAAATCAAGAATGTCATTAAAACACTCGTATTATAGCATTAAAAAGTTACCTGCGTGTTAAACTGAATTTTGAACAAAAAAACTCGCAACTTTGATTCCACACGTGGCACCTTCATGAGCTCCAAGAAGAACTAACAGCATTTCAGATGTTATGAGCATAAAATTCTAAACATTAATAAAAAAGATCTGATGATACATGACGTGGCTACCAACCTGTTCACACTTGCCCAGCATCTCCTTGTCGCCTGCATAGTTCTGAACAGTTGCAATGCAAAACATCAACATATAATTAACCAAAGAAAACTATAAATAATAAGCATGTTCCGAGTAAAAAAATTAGAGCTAAAGAAGCTCCATCAATACATAACTAGCTAACACTTTACCTTCAGAAGCTCCATCTCTTCTTTAGTCGGACAAAACTTGATAAGGTTCTCTACTTGATCAGCGTCTAAGATTGATTCATCCATAGCCAAAGCAGCAGCCTGTAGATGCGAAGTAAAAGTGTTTATCTTATTCAACTCTTTGGCATGAAAATTAAGAGTACATCAAGATATGTTTGTTGATGTGTTAAGTCCACACTTACCATCATGTCGGGAAGTGGCATCTTAACCTTTGTGAGCATGATTTCTGTGTTATTGGCCCTCCTTAAATCAACCTAATACATATGTTTGCAATAACAGAAAGAAAGTCGATTTTTATTTCTAAAGAGGCAAACTGGATGCTAAGTAACTTCCAAGGAAAAGATGGTTTAACTAATAATCTATAAAGCATACCAGATGGATTTTTTCTGTTTTCGAACCGGTAGACTTTCGTCGTCCTCCTCCTTTAGAGGTATCTTTCTTTGGAACTATTGCGGAGAATAATGTTTCAAGTTCCGAGACATCGAAATCTGGTGCACTATAATTCAATAATACACCAGCCTTAGAATGAAATCCATTATAAAGATTGAAAAAACATTATAAATCAGAATTAAAATCGTAAGAACGTGTAATAATTTTTTTTTCCACGAGTAGAATACCTTTGTGGTTCTCCAGGTCTTTGTAGTTCTTCCCACAAGCTTCCTTGCAAAGCTCGGGTGACCTTGCTCCAATGCAGTGGCTTTAAATTAGATCTTCGAGGTGCTGCAGCAGCCATTCTTGCTGGAGGTGCAAGTCCTCGACCCCTAGGTGGAATGGGGCCCATTGGAGGTCCAGGTGCACGAGGACCTAATGGAGGTGGTGGAGGGCCGGCACCAGGAGGTCTTGGTGGTCCAGGTGGTGGAGGTGGTCCAGGTGCACGGCCACCCGGTGGAGGCGGTGGTGGTGGTCCTGGAGCACGAGGCCCAGGTGGAGGTGGTGGAGGAGGTCCAGGTGCACGGCCACCGGGAGGAGGTGGTGGTGGAGGAGGCCCAGATGCACGGCCACCTGGAGGAGGCGGAGGTGGTGGTGGTCCGGGTGCACGACCACCAGGTGGAGGCGGAGGTGGTGGTGGTCCAGGTGCACGACCACCAGGTGGAGGTGGAGGTGGTGGTGGTCCTGGTGCACGGCCACCAGGTGGAGGCGGAGGTGGTGGTGGTACGGGTGCATGACCACCAGGTGGAGGTGGCGGTGGTGGAGGTCCGGGTGGTGCACGACCACCAGGTGGAGGAGGTGGAGGTGGTGGTGGTCCAGGTGCGCGACCTCCAGGTGGTGGTGGCGGCGGTGGAGGTGGTCCCCACATTGGTGGAGGTGGTGGCGGTGGACCACCACCAGGAAATGGTGGAGGTGGTGGTGGTGGCGGTGGTCCCCACATTGGAGGAGGTGGTGGCGGTGGACCACCACCAGTCAGTGGTGGTGGTGGAGGTGGTGGTGGTGGTGGTGGTGCTCCACGAAAAGGAGGTGGGGGAGGTGGAGGTGGGCCTCCATGCGTTGAAGGTGGAGGAGGAGGAGGAGGTGGTGGTGGTGGTCCATGCATATGCATCTGAGGTGGAGTAGGAGCTCCATGCATAGGAGGCGGAGGCGGAGACGGGGGTGGGGGAGGAGGGGGAGGAGGAGGAGGAGATGCAAATTGAGCACTTCGTGAAAAAGGTAGAGGTGGTGGAGGAGGTGGCGGTGATGGTAATCCATACATTGGAGGTGAAGGTGGAGGTGGAGGTGGAGGTGGAGGTGGTGGTGTACCTTGTGAGGAAAGTGGTGGAGGTGGTGGTGGTGGTGGTGGTGGAGAAGGAGATGGGGTATGATAAATAGGAGGTGGAGGTGGTGGTGGTGGCGGCGGAGGAGAAGGGGCATCGTACCTTTGTGGGGGAGGCGGGGGTGGGGGTGGTGGTGGTGGTGGTGGTGGCGGTGGTGGTGGTGAATATGAGGCACCGTACATAGGAGGTGGGGGTGGAGGAGCAGGAGGTGGAGCACCATAACTTGGAGTTGGAGGTGGAGGTGGAGGTGGAGGTGGAGGTGGAGGTGGAGGTGGAGGTGGAGGTGGAGGTGGCGGTGGAGGCGGCGGTGGAGGTGGTGCGGCCTGGCTTTTAGGTTGCACTGAAGTATCCCTGGTAGGAGGTGATGGTAGTGGAGGAAGCGGTGCAGTAACCTTTGGTGACTTTTCTTCCAAGTCGTTATCAGAAGAATCGAGAGACTTAACAGACTTAATTGACGAGGTAGGTGATGGTGATCTCCAAGAAGAATTAGGTGGTTTCCTCGAAAGACTCTCACCTTTATTCACACCACTCTCTACCGACTTCTTCTCATCCTTTAATTGAGCTGCTAGCACAGGAGGTGCACTGTTATGTCTACCTGGCGGATAATACACATGCAAAGAATCAGTATAGCTCCCTTTATTAGTAGGTATCCACCGCGACACAACATTCGCTTTTGCAACTCTTGCCCCAAATTCCGTCTTACCTTTTTGCTTTCCTACACCATCTAAACCCACTTTTGTATTAAAAGAACTTTTTCTACTCAGTTTCTTCCCCGTTTCTTCTTTATCTTGTTTACTTTTTACCTCCTCCACTTTTACTTCCTTGTCATCTGTCTTGTTACTATCTTCATCAGCCACCGCCACAGTGAGCTTTAAACCACCATTCACTCTGTCCAGATCATATACCTTGGTTTCAGGTTTTTTATTCTCATCATCTGATACATATTCTTCAAATGCATCGATTTCTATATCCCCATTCTCCACATCCGGTCTACTACTCACTTTAGGTGTACTAAACGCATCGATTTCTATATCACCATTTCCCATATCCGGTCTACTACTTACTCTAGGTGTATCTTGCCCATCACCCGAGTTGCTAAAAATTTCTTCCACTTCAAAAAACTCTTCATGTGTAGGACTTTCTGTCCCGTTCACGACTTCATAGTCTTCTTCTGCGGTGATCATAGACCGTGCAGCATCAGCATCCGAAAAAAGTACCTGATACATGTATAAATATGCATTCAACTTCCAGTGCTTAAAAATTAAGGACATTTACAAGTCTGAAAAAAAAGTAAAAGGCTTACCTCTGCTTTAAAGTTCTTTGGCATTTGATCTTTTGCATCCCACATAACATCAACTTCGTCACGGCTAAAATTTAGTGCACTGCTTCGCACAAACGTCGTGTGGAACATTACTCTAAACATCATTTCCTCCCTTACATGATCCAAATGTATGCATTCAAGAACCACATCACCTTGAACACGGTGATGAATATCTATTTTTACAAGTTCACATTCTTCCTGCAATCAATACTCAAGAAGGTTATATTAAAGTAAAATCAGCATCTCCTACGATCAGTTAAAATGTGAAATTTTATATTACGTATATTGACAATGTGTTATACCATCTCTACCTTATAAATTATTTCCCAAAAAAAATTATCGACTATTTCATCCAAATAATAAAAGCTCATAAAAAAGCTTGACTGACATTAGAATAGGTCGAGACTTTCTGTTTCATCGTGTCATTGCTCTGGGTTTACAAACAACAAAATAGAGCATATTTACTAGTTACTTTTTATATAGTTAAAGAGAGATTCACTTTAAGCATACAAAACAATACCATTAAGGTTTCATACATGTGAGGTAGAAATATTTACCGGTTTATAGTAACGAGCATGTTTTTTGGACTTTGAGGATGTAAATATAAGTTTAGAGCCCCTGTTGGCTGTTGTCGAAGATGAATCCTGGCCATAGATTCTAATTACAGGTCGACATCCCTTTTCACCGAACGAAGGAAGGAACCGAAGTATAATACAATCCAAAGCTAAAGGTGTGTCTGAAGGTGGCCAATCAGAACCCAGATTTCGTCTAGATATATACTGAAGATACCTTAATTGTGAAGGTTGTGGATTTAAAGGTGTTAAAAGATGAAGAAGCTCTTTCGGTGCTTGCTTATACACCATTTCAAGAGTCTTTTGTTCACCATTGTATTGCTTTCTAAACAAAAGAAGAGCTGCAAGCATAAATGCAAGAACGGGCCACCCTCCCCTCTCACAGTGCATTAAAAGCACGTTTTGTTGTCCAGCTAGTGACAGCCAACTTTCACTAGATCGCAAAAAGTGATGGATCATTTCCAATGGTAACATAGGGCACCCTTCATACTGCCGAGGATACTCCATGACTGTCATATCGAACTGAGACAATATATCGGAGATTTGAGTCCGTTTGTCACCTTCTCTAAAGTTAAAAACCATAAAAGATGAATCAGGATAGTAGTCTTGGAGTTCAGCCACAATACCACCCATGTAAGTCTTGTACTCATCTTCTTCAAGTACTTCAGTCGAGAAGCAGCAATCAAAAACTACAAACAGATATTGAGAGGCCAGTTTTAGCATAAAAACCAAAAGAATAAACCCTAAATTTTAAGCACTTCCCATTTCATCACAATTAATCTAGCATCACGGGGTAGCAAATTCCTAAAACTACTATGCCAAAGTTCCAATTTTTATACAACGCCGTCTCAAATCTCATGTGGGACTCAGATTCATTCATTTGGCACTGTTCAATTAAGCATAAACACAATCCTATTCCACCTTTACATAAAGCTAACTGCAACATATATTCCTAAGTATCCGTATCATACACGCACATCTATCCTAATTATAAACTGTAGTGTAGCAACATGCTTATATCGGTGTACCACATTGGGCACTAAACTAAACTAGTCAAATAAGTTAAGACAAACTTATTTTCCTCATTTTTGATAAATTGGACAATGACCAACGTGTAACACCACGATAACCATTTTCCTATTTCATAAATTCTATAAAATTAACCTAATTTACTCATACGGAACGAATTTTCCCCAAATTTCGAGTCTAAGCATGTCAACAATCTGGTCAAAACGATACTAACCTAAATTATAGCAACATCTTTCTCTCAGTGTGCCACGTTGGTCACTGAGTTGTTAAAGTTTTGCAGACTTGATTTCCTCATTTCGATAAATGGTACAATGACCAAATTGAATAAGATCTACGAAATGATCGACTCAAATAGATGGTCATTGTGTAACACCACGATAACTGACTATTTTCCTATTTCCGTAAAATTAACCCTGATATAATTAAATTAAACAAATTTTACCCAAATTCCAAGTCTAACCATGTCAACAATCTGGTTAAAATGATACTAACCTAAATTATAGCAACATATTTCTCTCGATGTACCACATTGGTCACTGCACCAAATTAGTCGTTAACCGTATGACAGACTCACAGACAATAAATTGTACAATGACCAAAGTGTGTAACACCGCGATTACTGACTATTTTCCTATTTCATTGGCATTCCATAAAATTCTTAGTCTAGCCCATGTCAAAAATCTAGTCAAAACAATACTAACCTAAATTATAGCAACATACTTCTCTCGGTGTACCACATTGGTCACTGAACCAAACTGTGTCGTTAAACTTTTGCAGACTTAATTTCCTCATTTCCATAACTGGCACAGGTGACCAACGTGTAACACCACAATAACTTCTCTCGGTGTACCACATTAGTCACTGAACCAAACTGTGTCGTTAAACTTTTGCAGACTTAATTTCCTCATTTCCATAAATGGTACAGTGACCAACGTGTAACACCACAATAACCGACTAATTTCCTATTTCATTGGTATTCCACGAAATTTCAAGTCAAACCATGTCAACAGTATGGTCAAAACCATACTAGCCTAAATTATAGCAACATATTTCTCTCAGTGTGCCACATTGGTCATTCAACCAAACTAATCGTTAAACTTACGACAGACTTATCTTCCTCATTTCAATATATGGTACAATGACCAACGTGTAACAGACTACTTTTCTTATTTCCTTGGTATTCCATAAAATTAGCCCCTAATCTAATCAAATGAAACAAATAGTCCCTAATTTCTAGTATAACCGTGTCAACAATCTGGTCAACACGATACTAACCTAAACTACAGCAACGCCTTTCACTCAGTGTGCCACATTGGTCACCCAACCAAGCTATCGTTAAACTTACAACAGACTTATCTTCCTCATTTCGATAAATGCTACAATGACCAATGTGTAACCGACTATTTTCCTACATTTCATTGGTATACTATAAAATCAGCACTAATCTAGTCAAATTAAACAACGCTAATCTAGTCAAATTATCCCCTAAATTAAAGTCTAACCTATGTCAACAATCTAGTCAAAACACAAAACATTTAGCAGAATCCTAAAATTACAAACATACCATAAACTCTTTCAGAGATCTCAAGCAGTCGATCCGGTGGCTTCCTATAAAAAAACCGCTTGAACAGCGCCATTTAATGGCGCTGCGGCGAACAAAAACAGATCAATCTCCAAAATCTGAACCTCCAAATCACTCCAACTAAAAAAATTTATACTTTCAGATACCCTTTTGGATCTTTAACAATACCCACAATTTAGATTTCCAAAAAACTGCTTTAATCAATTTGAAGACTTCGAGCTCAAAATGGGTCAAGTTGGTTAAATTATATAAAAAAAAATGATGATCACCACATGGGTGAGTGTTGAATAAGGAAAGAAGAATCGTAGACTAGACCCTTTGGTTGAATTGAATCTGTGATGACACGTGGCGGGATTATGATGGATCAAGGGGTTTGAAGAACATTAACGAAGATGAAGGAAGGGAGATGGTGTTATTGTTGTTGTTGGAGTGAGATGAGGAGATATTGTAATTTTGGTAAAAGGATTTTTTTTTTTTTAACCAAAAAATTGTGATTTTTGACATGTTGTTCATTAAGTTGGAGTATATTCATTTTGATTAGACTTGGACTTTTTCTATATTTTTTTAAGTTTTTAGATTCATGTTTCTTTCAACTTTTTAATAGATTTATTAATTTATGGAGAGATCTAAAAACTTATAAATCATAGTGGATATTTTAAGTTTATGAGATTAGATATGAAAATGTTTAGAAATATATTGAACATTTTTGTAATTTAATGTATTTGAGTTATGTGAGAGGTTTATAAACTTAGAAGAGGTATATACATATTGGAAGTAGGTTTATAAAATAGGGAAAATCACTCAAAAATGTAGTAAACTTACCACTTTTTTATGGTTGTGTGTAGTAACTATTTTTTTTCTCATTGTGTGTATTAAACTTTCAAATTCATATCATTGTGTGTACTTTGTGACCATTTTACCCCTACTTTTTTCAAATTTTGAAGGGTAAAATGGTCATTTTTACAAGACAAAATCGTCTCAAAATACACACAATGATCGAAATTAAAAAGTTTAATACACACAATGAGAAAAAAAATAGTTTACTACACACAACCATAAAAAGTGGTTAGTTTGCTACATTTTTAAGTGATTTTCCCTATAAAATAACAAGTTTTGTAAATCAATGTTATAAATCTTTAAAAAAGTTTGTCATAATAGATGCTCTAAGGCTGGAGGGAATGAGACAGGTAGGTTGGGGTGAGTTTTGATTTGTGGGTCTAATTATTTAGTTACTATTTGTTGAAAAGTTTTTTTAAAAAAAAGCCAGGTACCACTTTTTATCTATAAATACTTACCATTTAATCATTTTAAAACATATCAAAATCAAATTTCTATCATCTTCTCCAAAAACTTCACATATTCACATTACTAAAAATGTCGGCAGATAAAACATCGTGAACCACCAAACACCGTCAACGAAAAAATATTGACAATCGCCAGCACATTTTTACTCTGAAACCCGTCAGCGAACCGACCATACCTTGGTAACCCACCTAACCCGAACCAACCTTACCTGACACAACCATATCGGAACTCGATGCCTGGCACCGGGGTCGGACCCATAAATGAACACGATGTCAGCACTCGGGTCGAAACCATACCGAGACCCGTGTAATTTTACCCAATACCCCCGAACTTTGTTCACAACAATCTGTGTTCCCATTTAATAACCAGGAATATGTCTCACAAACTTACGTTGGTGGTTCGTCATCATAACCACCGTTGTCTCCCATTCCTTCATTCCCGACTCAAGACTTGTACAGACCTTCATTTTCGCGCTCTTTTCATAAGGCAAGTCGAGAAGATTCTCCTGTTGAAGTTTTGGTCCCACCACCACCACCAAAGTCGAGGGCGAGTAGAGGACGCCAAAGCCAACAGGATTCGACCCAAACATCCCGACAGTCTGGATGGACACATGAGGAAGAAATAGCGTTGTGTAAAGCTTGGGTTTCTGTTTCTGAAAAAGCGTGAAGGGTGACGATAAGCATGTGCGGGGTTTTTGGACTAAGATTTTGCAATACTGGTGGGGCAAACAATGGATTATGGTAAACGAGTGTACGATAGCATAAACATGAAACGGAAGTTGATACGCCCTCAAGTGTATCGGCTTGTTGGAGTGTACAATAACGTGATGTGTATGGCGGTAGACAGTGAAGCCAATGACACATATATCATGAACATGGTACTTCTTGACTATCAGGCTGAAGTCGGTACGAAATTTAAATATCGTCATTGTTCGGAGATTTTAAAAGATAGTTTAAAATTTATTCGTGGTGAACTTATCAGATTTTTCTAGACTCTCAAGGCAGCAGTAAGAGGTCTAAGAGATTGGGTTCCGAGGACGCAAGTATAAATTAAAATGTTGGCGACGATTAGGTAGAAGAAGTTTTCTGACCAGTCGGCAAGGATAAAGTGAAAGTTGCGACGACGAAAGGGAACCAAGCATTGGGGTCGTCATTGGCGCATGACGAAGCATTAGCTAGGTTGATGTTATCTGAGATGGTAAATGTAGGCCGGGTCGAACGACTAACATTTTGTATATATCAAAAAGAGTGAGATGGAAATGACGTGAAGTCGAGTTGGCAAATCAGGCTCGATAGTTACACATGGAGGGAAATCGTCAAAAACTAGAGGAAACCTGTCAGAAACGTAAAGACATGAAGTTTTATCTTGCTACACATGATCACTTGATTGTGCATGCACGGTTATACCATGAACAACTAAGGCCAGATATGAAGGAGAGGTGGAATTTAAATTTTTAGTTTAAATTTTTTAAATTATCATTGTATCATTTTTTATTTTATTAGTAAAAGTTTTAATTTACATTTTTATTAATTTCGTCTATTTATGTTCACGTTTTTGTTTACGTTTTTATTTACGTTTTTAGTTCAAGAATAATTAATTAGAAAAAATGGAGGTGAGAGTGTGAGACGGAGGTGGTTTGAGGTGAGTTTTTTTGTCCTTACGATTGTTGAAGAGTAAGTTTTTTGTGAGTTGTGAAAAATGAGAGAGAAAGTTGATGTGGGGATGAGTCTCTCACCCTTACTCCCTCCACCCTAATTGCACGAATATGTGGCTTGCTTTAATATGTAAAACTATAAATAATATATGTTTGGAAGACGTCTCGAGCCTATGTATATGCACACGTTATACGTAAAATGGTAATATAAAACATGTAAGTGTTACTATATGTTAGTTTTAAACTGTAAGAACATGAATACGCCGTATTGCCATTTTGAATACGATGTATAGGATCATATACACTTATACATCGTATTGTCTATATGAATACGTTGTATAAGATTGTGAATACATATACGTCGTATTGTACCTGCGATATGGTGTATCGCGAAGTGCATACAATAGGTTGGCAGAATATCCACTTACTTAAGGATGTAGGTTTGGTTCTTGGGCTTCAAGTTATAGTGGTTAATAGAGGTTTACGGGTCATTATTTGATAATGCTTAAAAACCATAAGCTCTCTCGGTGATCGACTAAAACCCTAGGGTGTTAGATCGAATAAGAAAAACTAAAACGTTTTTTATGTGTTACAAATGCTTTAAATTTACATAACTAGTTTCAACCGATTAATATTACTAACATACGGGAAAAGTATACCATTTCGTTTGCAATATAATAATGGTAAGACCAGATCGTTTCACGGGATTGTTTGTTACCAATTAAAATCAAAGTATCTCTAGAGTGTCAACTTCTAAAGATTTAGTTTTACACAAGGATTTAAAGGAGTGTTTGGTTTAGCCCAAGAATCATGAAAAGAGCAACTAACAGGGATAGATTATGTGCACACAAACAAGATATGAAAACAAGTAGTGAGGGTTAGTCAGACAAGCATCATCTATTCAATATAACAATAAATCATTTCGACCTATAAATCTCATCATATCAAATGCTTTAAGTTTGGTTTGTGTTGGTTAAGATAGTTCATATGCTCGCTAAATAACATTTGTTAGCAGGGAAAGAACTAGGGTGGGTCCCAGGAGGTCCCGGGACATCCATGGATTTTCGTTGAGTGGTCTTAAATTTGTTAAAATAGACTTTGATTTTTTTAGATTTGTGCTAAATACACCTGGTCCCTAAGAATTTATTTTTAGTATTGTTTAGTTCATTGTAAGTGCACCTAATCATTTTGTGTCCTGATACTGTCCATGTCTATTAGATCTATGATAAAGCATTAGACAAGATTACATTTAGGTTGTTATATACTCCCTCCGTCCCATAATAAGTGTCAACTTTTGACTATTTTTAATGATTCAGAGTCAAACTCTAGTACCTTAACCCAAGATAAACCTGTTGTGACCAAAAACATTATTTATCCACCTTTAATGAGCACCTTTGTGCTTGAAGGACATATGTCTACAACTAGGTTTGATCTCAAGCAGGTAAAAACTCCTAGTAAGGCAATGGATAATAATGCAAAACATAATAGTAATACCAAGAGGGGTGGACTAGGTATTAAGAACACTACGTCAGAACAACCTTTTGGATCTTCTTTGAGAAGAAAAGGATGTTATGTTTGTGGTAGTCTAAATCACTTTTATCAAATATTACACTTTACATGTAGATAAAATTGCAAAACAGAAGGCTGCACAAAAGGCTACAAAGAAAGGTATTAAGAAAAATGCACAAGTAAAAAGGCAAATAGGACCTAGAGATGACAAACCTAAGATTGATCATGCTCAGAGGGTAAATAAGCCTCATAAGATTAATAAGGTCAATCACCCTCTCACTACCAAGGACATTGTTCTAAGAGCAGTACTTATGAAGCAAGGTCTAGTACCTTTAAAGTCTAGCAAGCCAAGTACCGGCAAGCCTAGAACTGCAAGTACTGCTAAACCAAAAGCAAATACTGCTGGTTAAAAGTCTATCAAACTAGTTTCCCATAAATATTCTAGAAGTTTATTTGAGAATGTTAAAATACCTATAAGTAAGTCTTATAACAAACCAGTGTAGATGTGGGTCCGTAAAGGAGAAAAACCATGTGTTCAAGCAAGTACTGCTAAAACAGTACTTAAGTCAAAAGGGTCCAAGGACAATAAACCTACTTATGTCTTTGACTATTTAAATGGAACCATGAAATATAAGAGTGTGTGTAGTCTTACTGGAAAAACTACCTATTAAACTATTAAGTATGTAGGTCCCACTAGATCTGAGCCAAATGTGGCTTGGTCCCTATTAAAAACTAATGAGTTTTATGAATGTGCAGGGGCATCTAATTGATGAATTGAAAGATAAAGGTATTGTAAATAGTGGATGCATAAGGCACATGACAGGGAATAGAGATTTCCTTGTTGAATCTGAAGAATTCAGAGGTGGACTAGTAGCCTTTGGTAGTAGTAAAGGCAGGATCACTAGAAAAGAAAAAATCAATACAGGAAAGTTAGAATTTGAAGATGTTTTCTTTGTAAAAGAATTGAATATGTTCAATCTCTTTTTTGTATCACATATGTGTGATAAAAAGAACAAGGTGCTCTTTGCAGGTATAGACTGCTTGGTGCTTTCCAAAGACTTTGAGATGCCAAAGGAGTCTCAAGTACTGCTTAAGGTACCCAGGCAAGAAAATATGTACACCTTCAATCTTCATACTATTACTCCAACAAGTGGCATTACATGTTTGTTGGCTAAAGCTTCTAATGATGAGTCTAACTTATGGCATAGGAGGTTAGGTCATGTGAATTTCAAGAACCTTAATAGATTGGTTAATGGAAATTTGGTTAGAGGGTTAGCTAACAAATCTTTTCAAAATGATTTCCCATGTACTGCTTGTCAAAAAGGTAAACAACATAGAGCCTCTTGTAAGACCAAGACTGTCAATTTTGTGATAAGCCTTTGCAACTCTTGCACATGGATTTGTTTGGTCGATTTTCTGTTATGAGTATTAGCCATAAGACCTTTTGCCTAGTTATAACTGATGATTTCAGTAGATTCAATAGGGTTTTCTTTTTAGCACATAAGAATGAAACTACTGAATTAGTTAAGGACTTTGTCACTTTAGTTAAAAAGAAGTTCACTAAACAAGTCTTGATCATTAGGACAGATAATGGGACAAAATTTAAGAATACTGAATTTGATGAATTCTGTAGGTCTAAAGGAATCAAGAGACAATTTAGTAATCCTAGGACTCCACAACAAAATGGAGTAGCTGAAATGAAAAATAGGACACTAATTAAGGTTGCTAGGACTATGCTAGCTGATTCTCTTTTGCCAAATACCTTTTGGGCAGAAGCAATCAATACTGCATGTTATGTGTTAAATAGAGTCTTAGTGACCAAGCCTCAAAACAAAACACCTTATGAACTTTTGACTGGTGTTAAGCCAGCCATAAGTCATTTGAAACCTTTTGGGTGTCATGTGTCTATTTTGAATACTCTTGATCAATTGGGGAAGCTTGATGGAAAATCTGATCCAGGATATCTAGTAGGATATTCTTTATAGAGTAAAGCATATAGGGTTTATAACTTGGCATCTAGAAAAGTTAAAGAAAATGCCCATGTTAATTTCTTAGAAAATAAGCCCAATGTCCTAGGAATAGGTTATGCTTGGATGTTTGATTTGGATTATCTAACTAACTCCATGGATTACTATTCTGTGCAAAAAGATTGTCAAACTAACAATGTTGGTAAAGAGACTGGTACAACAAAGTTAGGTTCTCAAGAAGGACCTTCTTCATCAGATTTTAAGGATGATGATGTTCACATTTATGTACCCAGTATGCCTACTGTTTCTCTTATGGTTGCCAGCCCCCAACAAAAGCAACCAATGCCATCTAATGATGATCAAGCCTCACAAGAGCTTCAGAGGCTTCAAGATCAAGAGAAGAATGCTACAACTGCTAATAAGCATTCAGGAGAAGAATAATTAGAATCACAACACTCAGCAGTACATATTAAACCTAGCGGTACTTCATCTACAAGTACTGCTAAGCCAAATTCTACAAAGTCTGTTAATTCATTAGAATATGTTTTACAAGCAATGGACAGTGAAGATTCTTATACTAGTCCAAATGAAGGGATCTTCTCCAAAGCTTCCTATGATGAGCAGGGTGCAGTAACTGATTTCAATAATTTGGAAACTAAAATACCAGTCAGTTCTATTCCCACTCATAAAGTCAATAACAACCATCCTACAGCACAAATTATTGGAGACCCAAAGTCTATTGTGCAAACTAGAAGACAACTTCAAGCTAATACTAAAACTCATGCACTTGTGAGCTATGTCAAACAACAGCAGAGAACTAATCATAAGGATACTCAACATTGTTTGTTTGCTTGTTTCTTATCACAAGTAGAGCCTAAGAACATTTCTCAAGCTCTTGATGAAGAAAGTTGGGTAGATGTCATGCAAGAAGAATTAATGTAATTTGAACTACAAAAAAGTTTGGATTCTTGTGGATCTTCCCTCTAGAAAAAGAGTTATTGGTACTAGGTGGGTTTTCAGGAATAAAAAGGATGAAAGAGGTGTTGTTATGAGGAACAAGGCAAGGCTTGTTACTCAAGGCTATAGACAGGAAGAAGGGATAGACTATGATGAGGTTCTTGCACCAGTGGCAAGAATAGAAGCCATTAGGTTATTTTTGGCCTTTGCATCATATATGGGTTTTATAGTCTATCAGATGGATGTGAAAAGTGCCTTTCTTTATGGTACTATTTCTGAGGAGGTATATGTTTCACAACCTCTAGGTTTTGTAGATCCTAAATTCCCTAACAGAGTCTAAAAAGTCCTTAAAGCTCTTTATGGTCTACATCAAGCTCCAAGGGCTTGGTATGCAACTTTATCCACTTTTCTTTTGGAACATGGATATAGGAGAGGGACCATTGACAAAACTCTCTTCATAAAAAAGAATGCTAAGGATATCATCCTAGTCAAGTTTATGTTGATGATATTATTTTTGGTTCAATAATACTCGGCTTTTACCCCTCGTATCAAAATTCGTAGTCCCAAGTCTTTTCCAATTGATTACCGATCTAAAGTACGACTCAATTGTCTTTTGGTGAGCAAAATGATTTGGTTAGGTTTGGTTATCTAATTTTAAGAGCAAGTATGAAAATGTCGTTGAGTAAATTAAAGCGTTTAATAATTAAACTAAAAACTATTTAAAAAAAAGACTTTGAGTAAAACCTTAAAACTTAAAAACATGTTCTATCGTAATATGGCAATTCATTTCTGTCGGAATGCACCAAATCATGGCCATCGGAATAATCAATGTGGAAGTCCATCGGAATGTTAAACTTAATACCCATCGGAATGCAACTACAACAAGTCTATCGCAATGTTGATCGTCGGAATGTCCTCTATCGCAATAATTCAGATCGGAATAATTAAAACATCTCTATCGCAATGTGCATCTATCGGAATAATGGCTATCGCAATGTTGCTATCGAAAAATGGGCAGCACTTCGTCTTAACCAAGACCTTAGTCCCGTTGGAATGTGCGATCGCAATAAGCGATCGCAGTCCAGATCAAAATAAAGGGGAATTACCAAACGATCGCAAAGTAGAACCCTAATGGGTTATTGCGATCAAAACACTGAGGCCCGTCGGAATGTGTAGAAACCCGTCGGAATGCGATGGAAGCTAAACTAAATCCGAAATTGGTGGTAAGTTTAAAACTCAATAAGCTGATACAATAAGCTATTCTACCGAACCTTAAACAATTCAAAAAGCTTAAATTTGATAACTTCTAAAACGTAAAAGATTACAAACTTTATGAAATGACTTTTAAAATGACTAAAACCTTTGTGAAATCCGAAAATCAATAAGCTAAAACTTGTAATAAGCCAATAAGCATTACAAGCTTATAACTTATACGTGAATGAGCTTAAGTATGAACAAAGGGAATCAACCGTCTAACCATACAACCTCAACTTTAATCACGGATCATAAAGGATTCAGATCAAAGAAAAGATTTTGCATCGAAAATAAAGTAAACCAAGAAATGTAGAAGAAGATTAAAAACTTAAAACTTAACTTGAATTAGATAGATGAAATCCAAATACAAGAATGATGATAAAAGCTTAAAAGAAAGGAAGAAATGAAAAAACTTAGTGAGAGAAAGTTTAGAACTTTCTCTCTCTAAAACTAGAAAGGAAACTTAAAATTAAAAACTAGCTAACCCCCTCCTAATGTGATTAGGAGGGTATTTATAGGGAAGTGGGAAGTGCATGTGTGGTGCTTCCTTCTTTCTTTTTTTCTCGACTCGATTTAATTCATTTGTCTTTCTCGATGTCGTCTCGGGATTAATTAAACTCGTCTTAACAATTCTTCATTTATTTAGACTCGAGTTCTTCGACTTCATTAAACTCCCGTCTTTAGACTTGTTCTTCGATAAATCTTCAGAATAGGTCTTGGACATCCGTTCTTTAAGCACTCTTGATCTTTTGACTTCGTCTTTTCCCGTTTTCTTCGATAAAAGCCCGTGAAAGCCCGTGTTTTCTTCCTTTTTCATCTTTTGGTCCTAAAACACAATAAAAACACAAACCACGCATAATTCCGACTTTTACGACATAAAATACACGTTTTGGTCTTGTTATTATTGGAAATAAGTGGTAAAAGGATAAGTGTTTTCACACTTATTAAATCCCCTACACTTGACCATTGCAATGCCCTCATGCAATGCATTAGATTTAAAGCACGGTTTACATTTTCCATCATAAATAACCCACCTTGGCCTTTATTAAATACTAGATATGAAAAGATAGAAACAAGTAAAGAAATTAAAGACTTACATTGGGTTTTGGCTGCCATGAACGTTTTTCATCCTCAAGTTTCACATTCCCATACCAAGCTTAAAAAACGAGATCATTGTTATTATAAGTTAGCAAACTAACACGAATTCATGCGGGCCAATTATTCACTTAGACTCCCTTATTCCTAGGTGTATCTCTTATATTTTATTTTTGTCTTGAATGATCACGAGGATGCATTGTTTGACTTATTTTGATAGTTATTTAGGCCGAAAATAAAGTGAACGATTTAATCAATAGTTAGCTAAAGGACAAAATCTTTTAAAACTGCTTCTCGGGACCTCATAAAGTTCATATCTTGGCATAACTCGCTTCACGATTTGAGACCTTTCTCGGACCGATATTTGGCAGCGACTTCATACTTCAAATCTTTGAGAGACGTTCTTGAAATTATGGTCTTCTCTTCATAATAGGAATTTCTTCACTTGAAGTTTTGAGAGATTCTTCATCTTTGGACCACGACTTCTTCATTTTTCTCCAATCTTTATTTTGGACTTCGATATACAACGATCCGCCTCCTTTTAGGACTTGGATCTATTTATCCTCATACCTTGTTAGGGTCTTTTTGGATAGACTTCTCCATGATCTTTAGGGGAGTATTTGCTTTTCGTCGTGTGTCTCGATCCTTCATATTGATTTTCGATAAATGATTCTTCACATCACTTTTGGATCTTTAGCAACAAAATGTAGCCCTCATGCCTTGTTAGGGCCTTTTCGGACTCGCCAATTTTCGCATCCCGCTTTAATAAGTTATGCCTTGGCTATGAACTCTAATCCGTACCGAGCAACTTTTAAACGATCTTGGGCTAGAAGCTAAGTAACCTTTTAAATCGTACAACCTTATTTATTGCAGATAAATTTATTAACAAGCGAAGGGAGAATAGGCTTATAATTAACTCACATAAATTCACGAAAGAATACCAAACTTATAATTGACTCTATCATCTCTCGTTCTCCACAATTTAAAATCTCAAGGAATGAGACTCGTGGATGCTTAGCCTATTAAATCAAAGTTTTGGGTTTTCGAGTCGCCTATAGGATCTTGCAAATTCTTAGACTTTTTCAAGTTTAGAAATCGCATTTTAAAGTTCCCTTGATAAACAACTCTCTAGGATCAATTATAGGAACTTGCGAAAAGTTCTTGGTCCTAACCCGTGAGAGTTAAGACTTTCGTGTTTTATAGCTCCCTATATAAAAGCCTAGCAAAACTTGACTTAAACACGTTAAGGATACTAGCTAGAGTAAACTTAGATAAGTAAACTCGGGTTGAGTCAAAATGTTCACGACTAAGAAAAATTTAAAACCACTTTATTTAAGCAAGGAAAGAAAATAACCATAATGAAGAAAAATACCACTATACAACTAGGCCAAAATAGATTAAAAATTTTGAAAAATGTCGAAAAATCAAATTTTCCGGTTAAAATGAGGGCAAATTCATGGAAAAGACCACTTACTTCGATAGAAGTCCCCCTACACTTGAGATAAACATTGTCCTCAATGTTTAAGCATGTGGAAGTAAAATCCCCTACAACTAATATGAAATATTGAATCACAAGAGTTTAGGATAGAACCGGGAAGATGGGAACACGGTATCACGGTTCGTCAAAAGTCATCAAGGTGGATCTTTGAAGCTTTAATCACTGCACAGCACAAGAAACAAGACAACAAACACATACAGGGCTCCCCCTACACTTATTATGAAAGCAGTAAATGATAGATCACGGGTTGCCTCCCGAGAAGCGCTTGTTTTTTTTCATCGAGTCACGAGCCTGACTCGACCCAATTTAGTTCATGGGGAACGTGGTGAGGGATGGAATCATCTCATGGGAGATGTCCTCACCAAAGTATAGCTTCAAACGCTGGCCATTCACCTTGAAATTGGGCCCATTTGGCTGAGAAAGCTCAATTGTCCCATATGGAAAGACTTTGGCGACGGTGAATGGACCAGACCAGCGACTCTTCAACTTGCCAGAGAAGATCTTCAACCGAGAGTTAAAAAGTAAGACTTGATCACCAACGTGGAACTCTCGGTTCTTAATTCTTGCATCGTGGATGATCTTGGTCTTCTCCTTGTAGATCACCGAGTTCTCATAAGCTTCATTCCTCAGTTCATTTAGCTCGTTGAGTTGAATCTTGCGATGATCACCAGCTTTGTTGATGTCGAAGTTAGCCCACTTCAAGGCCCAATGCGCCTTATCTTCCAGCTCGATGGGGAGGTGGCATGCTTTCCCGTACACAAGACGATAAGGCGTACAGCCGATCGGGGTCTTATAAGCAGTACGGAAAGCCCACAAAGCATCATCTAACTTATCGGCCCACGCGGCGCGATGCTCTCCCACAGTACGCTCCAAAATTCGCTTCAATCCACGGTTAGAAATCTCGGCTTGCCCATTGGTTTGGGGATGATAGGCGGTGGAAAGACGGTGATTGACACCATACTTAACCATGACTCTTGTAAATTGATCATTGCAAAAATGAGTCCCGCGGTCACTGATAATAGCACGAGGAACGCCGAATCGAGCGAAAAGCTGCTTCAAAAAGTTCACAACCACCCTCGCATCGTTCGTAGGGAGAGCCTTAGCTTCAACTCATTTAGAAACGTAGTCAACGGCTACGAGGATGTACTTGTTCCCTTTGGATGATGGAAATGGCCCCATAAAGTCGATGCCCCAGACATCAAAGATTTCCCATTCTTGTATGAAATTTTGAGGCATCTCATCCTTATGTGTGATCTTGCCTTGGCATTGGCAAGCATCACAATGCTTAACCATTTCGTGAGCGTCACGATAAATGGTGGGCCAATAGAATCTAGAATCAAACACTTTCTTAGCGGTGTAGTTGGGACCAAAGTGACCACCGGTGGGTCCTTTATGGCAAGCATCAAGGATTTGCAAAGCTGCCGGTCCATCAACACAACGACGAATGATCAGATCAGCACATTGTTTGAATAGATAAGGGTCATCCCAAAAGTAAGTCTTAACATCATTCAAGAACTTCTTCTTTTGTTGGGATGTTAACCCTTTGATGAGAATAGCACCCGCTAAGTAGTTTGCAATGTCGGCAAACCACGGGGTGTCATCAAGATTGAGATTTATAGACATTAAGGTCTCAAGGGGGAAAGAGTCATTGATCTCTTTGTTCGGATGGTCCCCTTGGTATGGATCCTCAAGTCGACTCAGATGATCCGCGGCTAGGTTTTCAGCACCCTTCTTGTCACGAATTTCAATGTTGAATTCTTGAAGGAGTAAAACCCAGCGAAGAAGTCTTGGCTTAGAGTCATGCTTAGTCATCAAGTACTTCAACGCGGAATGATCGGTATACACGATGGTGGGGGATAAACCAAGATAGGGGCGAAATTTTTCAAAAGCATAGACAACATCTAAAAGCTCTTTTTCGGTTGTCGTATAATGCAATTGAGCCCCCGTCATTGTTTTGATAGCATAGTGGATTGGTTGGAAGTGTTTATTCACTCGTTGGCCCAAAACCGCACCAATAGCAAAGTCGCTAGCATCGCACATCAACTCAAAGGGTAGCTCCCAATTAGGGGTAACCAAGACCGGTGCCTTAGTTAGCTTATCCTTAAGAAGATTAAAGGCTTCGATACACTCTTTTGAAAAGATAAAAGGAGTATCTTTTTCCAAGAGGTGGGTCATCGGGCGAGCATTTTTGAAAAATCCTGAATGAATCGATGATAGAAACCCGCATGCCCCAGAAAACTTCTCACACCCTTCACGGTTGAAGGTGGAGGTAATTTGGCTATGACATCTACTTTAGCACGGTCGACTTCAAGACCGGCTTTAGAGATTTTGTGTCCTAGCACAATGCCTTCTTTTACCATAAAATGGCATTTTTCCCAATTCAGAACAAGGCGAGTGTCTTTGCACCGCTTAAGCATACGTTCCAAATTGGCAAGGCAAGAAGAGAAGGAATCCCCAAAGACCGAGAAATCATCCATGAAGACTTCCATGGCTTGCTCAACCATGTCATGGAAGATAGCCAACATGCACCTTTGGAAAGTCCCGGGGGCATTGCATAAGCCAAAAGGCATTCTTTTGTAAGCAAATGTGCCATAGGGACAAGTGAATGTTGTCTTCTCTTGATCTTGGGGATCGATGGGTATTTGGAAATAACCCGAAAAACCATCAAGAAAGCAGTAATATTCATTATCTGCTAAACGTTCAAGCATTTGGTCCATAAAAGGTAGAGGGAAATGATCATTTCTCGTGGCATCATTGAGTTTGCGGTAGTCTATACAAACTCTCCACCCAGTAATGAGACGGGTAGGAATCAACTCGTTGTTTGCATTGGGCACAACGGTGATGCCGCCTTTCTTAGGCACACAATGGACTGGACTAACCCATGGTGAATCCGAAATAGGGTAAATCATACCCGCATCAAGAAGTTTGATGACCTCTTTTTTGATGACTTCATGGATTTTAGGATTCAACCTTCGTTGGCTTTGAATAGTGGGCTTAAAGTCGTCCTCCATGAGAATTTTATGTGTGCAAAAGTGAGGATCAATTCCGCGAATGTCTGAGATTTTCCAAGCGATAGCTCTTTTATGCTTCTTCAACACGACGATAAGTCGGGCTTTTTCTTCTTCTTTCAGGTCCTTTGCGATGATGACCGGTAACTTCTTGTCGTCTTCCAGGAAAACGTACTCTAGAGGAGGAGGTAGGTCCTTAAGCTCAAGAGTAGGAGGATCCTCAATAGATGGTGTAACTAACGATGGATCATCATTAGTCACCTCTTTAGGACAAGGAGGAGAAGATGGGTCTTCATTGAGAAGTCTCTCAATAGTACGAATGTCTTCATCCCAATCAGTAGAAGAATCATCATACTTAATATCGAGAGGACCCAAGCTAGCTTCGAAATCATCCAAGTCACTTTCTCCAAAAGGAGTCAATGCCGGAGCAATTGAGGCAACGGTCTCAACATTGGGTAGAGAAGAGAGAGTATTTTTGCAAGCATCATGAAAATGTTCTTCACAAGCCTCATCGAGAACATCAATAGCATTAACACTCTCATATGAATAAGGTTGCTTAGAAATCTTACCCATGTTGAAGACAATTTTATCGTCACCAACTCTCATGATTATTTCGCCCGCGGCTACATCAATGAGAGTGCGACCGGTCCTCAGGAATGGACGTCCAACGATTAATGGAACACGGGGATCCATCTCGTAGTCAACGACAAAAAAATCCGCCGGGAAGGTGAATTTGTCAACGCCAACAAAGACATCTTCGGCTATCCCCACTGGATAAGCAACCGTACGGTTGGCTAATTCCAAAGTCATTTTGGTGGGGACTAGCTCGGGGAGAGATAATTGCTTCCAAACACTTAAAGGCATTAAGTTTATACTGGCACCTAGATCGGCTAGGGCCATGCAATTCTCTACTCCCGGGAAGTTGCAAGGAATCAAGAAGCGACCCGGATCACCAAGTTTGGTGGGCAATTTCCTTAAGAGAACAGCGAAGCAATTCTAATTAAGTTGGGTCTGAGAAATGTCAAGAAGTTTCTCCTTGTCACTTAGAAGATCTTTAAAAATTTTAGCGTATTTGGGTATGTGAGCGAGAGCCTCGGCAAAGGAGATGTTAAAATTCAATTGTTTAAACATTTTGAGAAAGTTTGAAACTTGAATATCATCCTTGCTCTTTTGCTTCTCTCTCCTCAACCTTGAAGGATAAGGTATATTGGATTAAGAAGAAGGCTTTAGGGGAATAGGATCACTCACAACCACAGGTGGTGGGGAAATGGGGATAGAAGGTGAAGGAGGTGAGGAAAGTTGCTCTTTTTCCTTGTTCACAATCACGGGTGGAGGTGTAGGAAGCTCGGGTTCCGTATAACCTTTTCCACTACGAGTGGTGATTGCTTTCATCTCCCCTCTTGGATTTGCAACGGTGTTACTCGGAAGAGTACCCGAATAAGAGGGTTGATTACCTTGGATGAGCGAACCAATCATATCACGAATGTTAAGCGCTTGAGTGCTGAAAGAATCTCTGATGTCAGCACGAATTTCATTGCTTTGTTTTGCCATATCATTCCTTAGCTCGGCTCGAATATCGTTCCCTTGTTTCGCCATTTCGCCCTTCAAGTTGATGACTTGACTCTGAAGATTCGTCACCAGCTCCCGATTAGTCTTCATGAACGTCTCGACGTCTTGATTTAATGCCATCGGTTGATTGAGAGGTGGAGCTTGGTAAGCTTGAGAATTTCCTTGAGTTGGGTATGGGTTTCTTTGGGATTGATATTGATTGTTAGCACGAGGTTGGGATTGGTTGTTTCGGTTATAGCTTTGTTGTTGGTTTTGGTTGGTAGGAGAGAAACCGGGTGGAGCAAGATAGTTATTTGAACGATAACTTAGCAAGCTACGGTCTCCTTGAGGGCGAGCTTGATAGCCTCCCGTGGGATAAGTACCCTATGCTGCGTTAACGTTTTCAGAAAAATTGCCTTGGGTAGAAGGACAATCATTGTAAGAATGAGGACCACCACATGTGTCACAAGAAATAGCAACGGCTTTAGCTTGTTGAAAGTGGTTTGTGGCCATGGTCATGAAATTCTTGTTCATCTCAGCGAGTTGTCGAGAAATTTCAGTCATCTCAGGATTGGAAGTAGTAGAAGAAACATTGACTCTCTGATTAGATCTTGAGGATGCGGATGAATCCCAATTCTTGTGGTGAGTAGTCATGTTTTCAATCAACTCTCTACACTCCTCCGGTCTCCTTTTCATAAAAGTACCACCGGCGGCGGCATTGATCGTGTCACGGTCACGAAAAGTGAGACCATTGTAGAAAGTATCAATGAGAGTGACAGGGAGCATGTTGTGATTTGGACAGCGGTCGATCAAATCATTGTATCGTTCCCAAGCATCGAAGAGCGATTCATCATTGTCTTGCATGAATCCATTGATTTGGTTACGAAGGCTTGTGACCATGGATGGTGGGAAGTAGCGCGACAAAAAGCGTTGAGTCATGTCATTCCACGTATGAATAGAATTCTTAGGAAGACGGTCTCACGGTCAAACCATTTTTCGGCATGGTGAGAAAGTGAGTGGGGAAAAAGTTGAAGGCGAAGGTCATCCATAGAAACACCAGGGCACTTCATGCTTTGGGTGATGGTAATGAATTTGTCGAGGTGTTTGTTGGCATCATCATCCGGAATCCCGCGAAATGGGTTAGTTTGCACTTGTTGGATCATGTGATGCTTCAACGAAAACTCCTGAGCCGTGACGTGCATCGGCGCAATCAGGCCTCTGCGTCTGTTCATGGTGGGTTGGCACAATTCCTCCATTGTTCGTAAATCAGGTAGGGGGACATTGTTGTTGTTGTTGTTATTCAAATTGGGTAGAGGTGGGTTGTTATTGTTGTTATTAACACCAACCATATCTAAATCTTCACGAGTCTCGGGCTCAGAATAGTTCGAAGATCTAGTACGCATACACCTGCAGAAGAAAAATATACACAGAGAGAATATCTATATAATCTTTATGGTGCAAAACCTTTTGGAAAAGAATTGCTTTTAATGATTTTTTAATGTTTTTGTATTTTTTTAAAGAGTTTTATATTTTTTAGGATTTTTGGAAATTTTTAAAGCAAGGAAAATAACGTTCAAATAACGGATCCCAAAATTCAATGCGTCTCTCACTAAAAACCTTTAATCGTAACGAAAAGAGCCGGCAGCGGCGCCATTTAATACTAGGTTTTACCCCTCGTATCAAAATTCGTAGTCCCAAGTCTTTTCCAATTGATTACCGATCTAAAGTACGACTCAGTTGTCTTTTGGTGAGCAAAATGATTTGGTTAGGTTTGGTTATCTAATTTTAAGAGCAAGTATGAAAATGTCGTTGAGTAAATTAAAGAGTTTAATAATTAAACTAAAAACTATTTAGAAAAAAGACTTTGAGTAAAACCTTAAAACTTAAAAACATGTTCTATCGTAATATGGCAATTCATTTCTGTCGGAATGCACCAAATCATAGCCATCGGAATAATCAATGTGGAAGTCCATCGGAATGTTAAACTTAATACCCATCGGAATGCAACTACAACAAGTCTATCGCAATGTTGATCGTCGGAATGTCCTCTATCGCAATGATTCAGATCGGAATAATTAAAACATCTCTATCGCAATGTGCATCTATCGGAATAATGGCTATCGCAATGTTGCTATCGAAAAATGGGCAGCACTTCGTCTTAACCAAGACCTTAGTCCCGTCGGAATGTGCGATCGCAATAAGCGATCGCAATCCAGATCGGAATAAAGGGGAATTACCAAACGATCGCAAAGTAGAACCCTAATGGGTTATTGCGATCAAAACACTGAGGCCCGTCGGAATGTGTAGAAACCCGTCAGAATGCGATGGAAGCTAAACTTAATCCGAAATTGGTGGTAAGTTTAAAACTCAATAAGCTGAAACAATAAGCTATTCTACCGAACCATAAACAATTCAAAAAGCTTAAATTTGATAACTTCTAAAACGTAAAAGATTACAAACTTTATGAAATGACTTTTAAAATGACTAAAACCTTTGTGAAATCCGAAAATCAATAAGCTAAAACTTGTAATAAGCCAATAAGCATTACAAGCTTATAACTTATACGTGAAGGAGCTTAAGTATGAACAAAGGGAATCAACCGTCTAACCATACAACATACTTTAATCACGGATCATAAAGGATTCCGATCAAAGAAAAGATTTTGAATCGAAAATAAAGTAAACCAAGAAATGTAGAAGAAGATTAAAAACTTAAAACTTAACTTGAATTAGATAGATGAAATCCAAATACAAGAATGATGATGAAAGCTTAAAAGAAAGGAAGAAATGAAAAAACTTAGTGAGAGAAAGTTTAGAACTTTCTCTCTCTAAAACTAGAAAGGAAACTTAAAATTAAAAACTAGCTAACCCCCTCCTAATGTGATTAGGAGGGTATTTATAGGGAAGTGGGAAGTGCATGTGTGGTGCTTCCTTCTTTCTTTTCTTCTCGACTCGATTTAATTCATTTGTCTTTCTCGATGTCGTATCGGGATTAATTAAACTCGTCTTAACATTTCTTCATTTATTTAGACTCGAGTTCTTCGACTTCATTAAACTCCCGTCTTTAGACTTGTTCTTCGATAAATCTTCAGAATAGGTCTTGGACATCCGTTCTTTAAGCACTCTTGATCTTTTGACTTCGTCTTTTCCCGTTTTCTTCGATAAAAGCCCGTGAAAGCCCGTGTTTTCTTCCTTTTTCATCTTTTGGTCCTAAAACACAATAAAAACACAAACCACGCATAATTCCGACTTTTACGACATAAAATACACGTTTTGGTCTTGTTATTATTGGAAATAAGTGGTAAAAGGATAAGTGTTTTCACACTTATTATTCAACCAAGAAAACATGGTGTGAAGAGTTTGAAGCTTTAATGAAAGGAATATTTTAGATGAGTTCTATGGGAGAACTGACCTTCTTTCTAGGACTACAAGTCAAACAGAGGAAGGATGGAATATTTATCAGCCAAGATAAATATGTTTCTGAAGTCTTAAAGAAAATTTCAAGTATGGATACTAGGAGTACAAGCACACCGTTTGAAGCTAAGAAATCTTTGTCAAAAGATGAACATGGTGAAAACGTTGATATTCACCTATATAGATCAATGATTGGTTCATTGATGTATGTTACTGCTTCAAGACCAGATATTATGTTTAATGTGTGTGCCTGTTCAAGGTTTTAAGTCAATTCAAAGGTGTCACATCTACATGCTGTGAAAAGGATTTTTAAGTATCTTAAAAGTCAACCTAATTTAGGATTATGGTATCATAGAGATTCAAAATTTGATTTGGGAGCTTACTCAGATAGTGATTATGCCGGAGCTAATCATGATAGGAAATCCACAACAGGAGGTTGTCAATTCCTAGGCAGTAGACTCATATCATGGCAGTGTAAGAAGCAAACCATTGTTGCTACTTCTACAACTGAAACTGAATATGTAGATGCTGCTCATTGCTGTGGACAAGTACTTTGGATTCAAAATCAGTTGTTGGACTATGGTTTCAACTTCATGAACACCAAGATCTACATTGATAATGAAAGTACTATTTGCATTATCAAGAATCCAGTCTTTCACTCTAAGACCAAGCATATTGAGATAAGACATCACTTTATAAGAGATGCTTATGACAAAAGCTTATTCATGTCTTGAAGATTCATACATATAACAATGTAGCTGATTTGTTAACCAAGGCATTTGATGCAAAGATATTTGATTCTTGGTAACACATATTAGTATGCTCAACCAATAACTGCTGCATATGTTAAGGGGAGGTAACAGTTGTATAATTTTTATGCTAATTTTTATTGTATAGTGTTTTTTTTTGTGTTTTTGATGTGATTGCAGGTTAGTAGATTAAGATAAAAGAGGTTACAATAATAATGGAATGCATGAACCGGTCTAATTTTTGAGGTACCGTTTTGGAACCAAGTACCGCTAGGCAAATTTGAAGTACCGTGTATGTTCCATGTACCACTACATAACCGTTGAACCGTTGAGGGTCTCTTTTGTAAATTTGGCAGTTTCTTCGCGCTTGGGTTTGTTATGTACATAAATACTAACTCCAATTATACAATTTATTCACCTAATTTTTTATTCCTATCTTTTGATTCTATAACCTTCTTTCTAATTTTTGATCATCAAAAATACTAATGACTGCTCTACAAGTGATCTCTAAGCACAACCAGGTTGCTAACCTTACTCAGAATGAGATTCTATTGGTTTTCATGAGATACTTGGCTTTCTCTCTCGAAGTCATGTATGTTTTTGAAAGTTTATGGACTTATATTTAATAGTCATGTGATAGGATCGAACTCGAGATTACGGAATTGCACACAATACGTAAAGAGTTAATTTAATTAATAAATATATTTATCGTATTTATTAATTTATTTAATAAATATATTTATGTATTTATTAATTAAATTGAGCAAGTAACTATATAACTTTAACGATCGTTAATTAATTAATAGTTAAGTTATAACGAGCGTTGAATAAATATATAGTAAGTAAACAAAAGGAAAGAAGGACGTAAGGTTCCGGAACACCCCATGGGGGGTGTTCGACCGTCGGTTATGGCATGGGGGGGGGGGGGGGGGGGGGGGGGGAAGTTGTCTTATATTTATTTAGGCTACAATGGGTTGGAAGTCTATAAATACACCTCCTAATCCCTCATAATCAACATAACATAAATCTTTTCCCTTCTCTCTTCTTTGGTTCGATCGCAAGGTGACTCCCACGAAGGGTTTCGGTTGGTTTTTCTTGGATGATCGATTGTATACATAATCTAGTCCCAGCGCCTCTCTAGGGTTGTTGGGTAGATTAATTACAAGCGTTATAGCTCGTTTTCACGTGCTAGAATCACGGTTAGCTCGTTGTATTACGTGTGTACAAGATCGTAATATAGTCTTACTTTAGACTATATCTTGGCATATACGTCATAAACCCGAATTGGTGATTCGTTCTTCATCTTGTGGAATTGCTTTTGCGTAAAGGTATGTAACCCTAATTCGATTAATTATAATTGTGTTATTAATTATGATCTTGTTAAATCGCTTCCACTATATGTGCCTTGATCTTGTTTATGGTTTTATATAATTGTTATGATACTAATAAACATTCAGTGGCATCGAGAGCCGTTTTAACATGTTATAATTATCGAAAATCTAAAGTTTTTAACTATAATTATTTTGAGTTAAAACTACATGTTTTTTAGGTTTTCATAAATTTAGGGTTTTGTTTTTAAAATTAGGGTTTTGACTCTATTTTTTAATAAAAAAGGAATTGTTTTGAAACCCTAAATTACATGCGCGATAATTTTAGATTAAATTGCATGATTAATTGTTATGTCATGTATGGTTACGATCCGTAGAGATTTAATTGTTAAGATTTGTGGGGAATCCATGATTACGTGGATCGTAAAATTATATGTTTATATGATTTTATGTGCTACATGATTATTTGATTCAATAAATCTTGAATTAGAGAAGACTTTTATATAGAGATATAAAGACCTAGATTTAATGGTTATTGAATAAATCATTTGCATGTGACTATTTGATTTATTTGTTGCACATATAAATTGTTATTATGTGTTCATTATTTAGTGTTTTTTACTTGTTTATATAAGATTGTTGAATTGTTGTAAACAAGGGTTTTTTTTGAAAAGAAATAATATGGACTAAATCATATTAAAAATAATAATTTGTTAGAGATTTTAAACTACATAAGATTATGTTGATTGGTGAATTGCAATAATAATCTAACGGCCTACTCTATTTCACAAACTATAAAGTGGGTTTAACGCACCGCCTGTCATGTACCCGTTAAGGAAGGAGGTGTTATGCCATTAGTCGCTGACCAAATTCACGGCTCGCCTGTGCGTCAAATTGAAATTACCTACGATTATTAATTGAATTATACCTTAAGGGTGATTTACCACAAATTCACATTCGAAACAAATTGAATAAGGGTAATGCTTTGTGCGTAGCCGAGTTTTAGCAAAAGTACATTGTGATTAGTTGTGGGTAAATTCTTTAACTTGTTTAACCAATACCGCAACATAATTTATGATGAAATTTAATCTCATGAAAAAGTTTACTAAATGTTTTATTAAACTTATGCTATGGAGATTGTATGCATGCTTCTCCATACATTGATTTTGACATCAAAATTTATACCCTTAAAGATTAAGTCGAATGCTCCTAATTGACGAACACTTGAAATTACTTCGTCATCAAACGAGATTTTTGGATGAAGTTGTGATGGAGAGAAAACCATTTGTAGAATGAGAATTCGTATGATGGTTTTACGTTACTCAGATTAGACGACTTAATTAAGTTACTCAGTGAGATCTGGAAACTTAATGCATTCAGAAGGGATGAAACATGTTTATAATGCAAAATGTTTTTTGGCAATGTAAATCCCTTAAATATCTAGAAATTGAAAATTGTTTGTCAATTGAATTGTTTGACAAGTCGCTGTGTAGAGTACATTCATTACTAGCAGATCAACTGATGTAATGGATCTATGTCAATATAGTTCTAGAATTCAAGGAAAATAGTATGGTTTTTATACCGGGGTAATTTATTTTTTTGAAAGTATTTTGTTATCGAAAATACTAATATTTGAACTTATTTTTGTAGAAATGGCTCAACCCACCAATAACACTATAAGTTTTGCGTTCAAAGCTTTCTTTGAACGACCTGAACTTACTGCCCAAACTTCAATGATTGGTACCGCTCGCTAAGAATTATCTTGAGAGTAGCAGGTACTATCGATATCTTGACTACTCCCTATCCGGAGGATCTTGCGGAAGGAGCATCTGATGCGCAAAGGCTTGAACACGCTGCTAATGTTAAGAAGCACTATGAGGTGGCTTGCTTAATGCTAGGAAAAATGGCTCCTGCACTTCAACAGAAGTATGAGCTATTTTTACCAAAGTGAATGCTTGATGAGCTCAAGGCTATGTTCGAAAAGCCGCAAGCTGAGAGATCTACGACTTGGTAGATGCTTTACATAGCAGCAAGCAAGCTCCAGGAAAGTCTGTAAGTGCCCATTATTTGGAGATGAGGGGTTATATGGAACAACTCATTGCACTAGGACAACCCTATGATCATAATATGGCTATCAACTTGATCAATAGGTCCATTAACAAGGACTTCAATGATTTCGTTAGAAGCTATAATATGCATTGCACGGGGAAGACAGTTAATGATTTGCATGCAATGCTCATTGTCTATGAAAAGGGGTTAAAAGACAAGGCATCTACGGCTACGCCTTCTGTACTAACCATACAAAAGGGTAGAGTGAGTAAGCCATAACCGCAAGCGAATAAGAAGAAAGGCAAAGGAAAGGGTAATAAGGGCAAAGAAGTTGCGACTTATTCGAAACCTAAGCAGAACTTTGTCAAGAAGAGTCAATCTCAAAAGGATGAGACTTGACACCATTGCAAGGAAAGTGGTCACTAGAAGAGGAATTGCCCTCTTTACCTTGAAGAATTGCGAGAAATAAAGAAGAAGTATGAGCAGAGCGTTGCAGCTTCAGGTACTTTATTTATGATTGAATTGTTCAATTTAACATACAAATTAAATTCCTGGGTATATAATACGTGATGCGGTATAACATTTGTAATACGCTGCAGGGATTAATCTGGAAAGGAAGCTTTCCTATGGGGAACAATATCTGCAAGTGGGCAATGGCGCACAAGCAGCGGTTGAAGCTATAGGAACTTTTGATCTAGTTTTACCTTTGGGTTTCGTATTGAGATTAAATGATTGTCATTATGCACCTACAATTGTTAGGGGTGTTATTTCCTTTTATTGTTTGTTAAATAATGGATTCGTTCACATGATTGATAATAATGGAATTTCTGTATGGAAAAATGGTATTTTCTATTTTAATGCAATTTCTGTGAATGGTGTATCTGAAATAAACATGCATGATAATGAATCCAAGAACGATAAATCTGTATTCAGCATGAGTAAGAAGAGAAAGTTTGACAAGAACTCTTCTTATATTTGGCATTGTAGACTTGCCCATATTGAGAAGACTCGTATACAAAAGCTTCAACGTGAAGGTCTTTTGGAAAATATCAATGATGAATCATTTGATAAGTGTGAGTCTTGTATCTTTGGAAAGATGACCAAGAAACCTTTTAATAGCAATATTGAAAGGGCTATTGATCTGTTGGTCCCTAGTAATTCAATATTACTTATTATCTTAAGTAATAACTATTACTTTGACTCAAGTGTGTTATTTTAACATTAGATAAGAACTATGAAAGATTAAAAAAAATACCAATATACTTCTCAACGTATAGACTTTTATTAGAATCAAATAAAGAATCTATAACCCGCTTTGTTTGCGGAATAACAAAGTGGTTGAATGACAATGGGGTTTGATCTTCTTTACTTAAACGTTTAACCAAAGTTAAACTCTAAGCTCCAATCTAAACGTTCATATGCATCTTTGGCTATATGGTTTAGTTGGTATCGAGAGAGAAAGGTTTTCCAGAGTTTAAGCTCTTGTATTGGTTACCTTTCTCTCACAATGTACACTCCTTTATATATGCAGTGTAAATTAGGGTTTGCATTTTGCATGTACCAATGCATGAGTTTATCTAGTGGGTGGTTGATGCCCATGCTGGATAAACAATACAAAGTACTTAATAAACTATTATAGAAAAGATAAAGGTTGTACTTATATCTAAGTATACAAGCAACCTACTTTGACTTAAAGTTATCTTTTCCCGCCTAATGCAAACCATCAGAATACTGAAGAGTCTTCAGTATCCTAGAAGATATCGACATCATTCAGTTTGGTATTGTCAAGCCAAACTGAACTGAAAGCCCTTCTTCAGTCCTTGTTCTTCAGCAACTAGACCGCCTAGTATTTGAAGCGAAGACCTCTTAGTCTTCTAAGTTCACTGGAAGGGGAGTGCTGAACTTTATTCAGCTTTAAAGTCTTCAGTAGAAATTTGTTCCTCTGGTCATCCATCAGCAGACTGGCCTTACTACTGAGCATGAAACGCTTAGGGGGATTTTATATTCAAATCCTAGAGTTGCTTCAGGGTCAATAAATATTGACCCAACAATCTCCCCCTATTTGGATATACAAATAGCCTAAGTCTAATGTCAGTAGTAAGTGAGCATAACAACTTCATCTTACTTGCACTGAACAATTAATAACTTATAAACATCAGATAATCATTTATTCAACAACATTACAAATTACAACAAAATTAATACAAATGATTATTCAGTTTTCCTTTGGCCTAAGTTCTTCAATGAACAGGGGTCTAGGGATGAGCATTTGGACCCGAATCCTGAAACCAAACTGGAACCGTACCGATTCTCGTTACTCGAATCCCGTTCGGTATGGTACCGGTACCACGAAATAAGGTGAAAAATAATTCGGTACCACTAATTCGGTACGGGAACGGTACGAAATCAGGGAATTCCCCGAAAAAACAGGAAAATCCCGATTTCCCGGTAAAGGTACCGATACCGGTACCGGTACTGATATCCGAATCCCGTTCGGTATGGTACCGGTACCATTAATTTATGCTCGGGAAAAATTCGGTACCACTAATTCGGTACCGATTTGGTACGGTACCGGTACCGTGCTCATCCCTACAGGGGTCTGAACTGATGGATCAGAGTTTCTGATGTCCAGTATTGATAGTAAGCACATGCTGAAAGTTTTTGCAGCTTCAGTGAGTCCTGGACCACCATGGTGAGCAAAGAAGATCTTCTGAATGTTTCCAAGAAATTCATTGTTTAGATCATCAAGATCACTAATACCCACAAAGTCTTGTCTTTCATGATGGTTGAACATAATCATTCCCAATTCTGGTTCTTCTAACACATGTCCAGCGAGATGATTTTCAAACTGAACAAGATCTTTGTATTTCTTGGTGGTGACAAAGATGTCACCCACACCAGGTTGAACCAGATTGGCTCTCTTGTTCAGTTCCAAAATTGGATCTTGATCCTCCAGTGAGATTTGGTTGCTGATGTTCAGATGCTGACCAAGCCTTTCATGATTTCTCACAAAGTGTTCAATTCTTGTGCGAACTTCTACCCATCTCCTGGATGTTTTCTTTTCAATGATTCTGCTCATCTCTTGCCATTCAGTATAGGAGAGCTCCTTCCCTTGGAAATCATCTATGATCTCATCAGCTTCATCAGCCCTATAGAACTTTAGATTGATATCTCCCTTGTAAGTCATCATGTCAACATTTTTGATTTCTGAGAGACATCTTCTGTTCAACCTTGTTATACAGAATTTTTCGTATAACATCTTTTTCTTGAAGAGGCCTTCAACTTCATATTTTCCAATTCTTTCATATAAGCTCATCTTTAGATCTCTGAGCTTTTCTTCATTTTGAAGCTTGTGAATTTTATCAAGTTCTTCTTGAGTGACCAGCCCAGACTTGATAATTCTTGCATCTAAAGTGAATTCACATTTGCTTTTGGGTTTGATGGGAGGTGGCCCATTTTTAGATGATTCAGTGTTGGTGATAAGGCCATCAATATGAGTGCCCTTTGATGAAGACTCCCTCTTAGTCTTAGCTGGACTGTCTTCACTGAACGGAGATACATAAACAAATGGTTGTTTTTGGGCCTTCTTCTGTGCATGTTTCTTGAAGAGCTACTGAATAGTTACTTTCTCCCCCTCAGCAGAAGATTGCCCTGCAACTTCTGATGAACCCCCAACAGGCAAGCATGCACATAGAGAGTCTAGGGTGGATGATACCTTAGCCAACATTGTTGGAACATTAGCAAGAGCATTTAGTTTTTGCTGAACTTCATTAGATAAGTTCAGTTTTTGTTGTTCCAGCAAGCCCACCCCATCCTTGATCTTGGATACTGAATCACATAGCTCATTAAGTTGAGTAGGAATTGGCTTGAATTCAACAGGGAGCTCAAAGGATGCAGTATTAATGGAATTAATGAGGGAGATGATCTCTTGCTTGATAGAAGTGGTAGTGGCCACATCCTTCACCAATGGCTTCAGTGCAGTGAGAACTGCATCTCTGATCTGTTCAATAGTGAGAGGAACTGGCCTTGCTTTAAGAATAACGAGTTCAGCATCAGCAAGAGCCTTTTCCTCCTTGAGCTTTGTCACCTGTGATTGTAGAACCAACACCTGATTTGTCAGTTCATTTACCTTAACGGTTCTGGGGGATGGAGGCTTGGAAGTTTGATCAGCAAGGTCATCTTCAGATTCACTATCATCCAGGTTGACTGGAGCTCTTTCACTTAGTCCTAACTCCTTTTCCAAGTCATCAACAGACATGCTGAAAATAAATATAGGCAAGTATCCCACCTTGGCGCCAGTGAAGAGAGGCACTTCCTTCATTGTCTGCTGATCGCCACCTTCAACGTGCTGGTCAGTTTCAAGTCCTTCACCACCAGGGTTGGTTTTACCTGATGGATCCTGAGAAAGAGTCCCTGATGAGTTAAGATCAATGATAATGTTTTTGGTTCCTTCAGTAGAACCCTGTTGTAGGGGAACTACATCATTAGAAGCAGATAGGCCAGGGTCAGCATTAGCTGTTGGATTTGCTGACACACCATTCCCTGATGCAGACTCAAAGTGACAAATGATAGAGATTGGTAATGAATTTTGAGATGCATTCAGAATTAAATTGCTTACAATGCTGACTCCACTCTATCGAGTTGAGGGTGCGCTCTATCTTCACTTTTCTCTCCTAAAGAAGTTGAGAGATGGGTTGCCTTTAGGGCCTCTTGATGCATGCCATCTTCAGCAGAGACTGATGGTGGCGGCTGGCTTGGGTTCTGGCCCTTGTCCGAGGACTTTTATTTCTTTAAAGCTTGGCCTTTGGGATCATCAGAATGCTTCTTTAAGGAAGATTCTGTGGGGTGCCTCCTTTTCTTAGACGCACATTTACACTTAAGAGTATTCACAGATGTGCTCTTTTGACGTGGTCCAGAAGAACCTCCAGACTTTATGCCTGTTAGATCCCCTTATCCAGTTGGAGGAGTGTCTTTTGGAGATTTAAACACTACTGGAGCATTTGCTGAGCAAATGTCCAGCATGGGCTGTGTGAAAGGAGGTTCAGTTGTGCTGACTGGAATGTTCCAGCGATTGGTATCAAAGATTGAGAAAACAAGTTTAACTCCTTCATTTTTAGAGTACTCTTCACCAAATTAGTCAGCAAAAATGAGGGATAAAAATCTGGTGTAGACCACATTCTTCTGCCTAGTTTTCTTCTCCATTTTTCCATGGAGATCTTCAAAGATTAGTTTTCCAAAATCAGCTTTTATGCCCTTTGCCAAACAACACAAAATCAGGACATCCTTTTGGTTGATTTGATCAAGCCCACCAGTTTTCTCACCCAGATACTCAATTAAGATGGACATCAAAAGTTTCCACTTAGGTGGTAAACAGCTTCTCTTCAACCCCCATTTATCACCAATCTCTTTAGTGTATCCAATTTCTCTAAAAAATGTTTTGACAACAGAGAGATCATTGGGAACAGCCTCATATTTGCTAGAATCCTCCAAATAGTTTAACCCTAAAACCCTTCTAAACATCTTTAAATTTATTTTCCCATGAATACCCAAGGTTGTAGACACAAACTCAATAGATTTCTTGTTCGTTGACCCTTGTGTTGTGAACCAAAATTCTTTTAACACATTTTCAAACATAACCCCTGGATCCTTGAACAAGGCATCACGAATCACACATTTGGATAAAAAGTTTAGTACTTGTTTTCCTGGTTCAGATGTTAGGGTTTCTGGTTTGATCAAGGTGATGTTGTTGGTTTTAAAGAATATGTCCTCGATGGGATAGTTTACATGGATGGAAGGATTGAGGGTAATCTCAGTCTCTTGTGGTTGTGAAGAAGATTCAACAGCCATTGATGTTTGTTGTGTGTGCTTTCTTTTGAAAAAGAGAGAGAGAGAGAGAGTTGTGTGTGTGTTTTTTTGTTAAAGTTTTTGCAAATGATATGAATCATCAATCTTCAAAAGATATATTTAAACACCTTTTTTTTTAAACTGAGTTGTCAAATTTTGTAAAACATTTGAAAAGAGAATGAAACTTTTAGGGTTTCTTTTGAACAAATGGCACAAACTCTCTCATTAAAGTTCTGAAAAAGGTGATGATTTTCTGTTGCTTTGAATAGTGAAACGCCTCATTGTGTCAGAAAGTTGTTGACTGTGATATGGACGCTTGATATTTCCTAAATAAACAATTGACACCTTTTGAAAGAATGTTTTGTATTTATTCTCAAGAAATTTAATGCCATATACTCCATTGAGTCACATTATTGATTTGTTTTAAAAGCTGTTGCTCAGATATGCTGAAGCTGATGGCTATACTTGTGAGCTTCAGTGCGTCAGATGAGGCGACAAAACCCCATATACATGTTCACATAAGTGAACAAGACATATGACATTGCACGCTCCTCTACTCATGCCTAGCTACTCAGCTGTATTAAAATTTGTTCAACATTGCTAAAGGAACCTTTTGATGACTGGTGATTACTTGTTCAGCTTCAGTGAATCAGATAAGGTGACAAAACATCATATACACAATCACATAAAGTGAAATAGACACATGACATTGCACACTCCTTTACTCAGACAATGCTACTTAACATTAATCAAAATCTTTTAAGAAATGCTGAATCGTCAAGCTTCTTCAGTGAATTCTGAAGGTTCAGGTTTTGTATCATCAATGTTCAGCATACCAAGCTCCATTATCAATCTTTTGAAAGTTGGTTCATCCAATGGAGAAGATATCAGCCAATTGGTATTGAGTGGGGATGAAATGTAATTCAATGTCCCCTTTCACAATGTGATCTTTGATAAAGTGATATCTGATATCATTGTGTTTTGTTCTTGAGTGAAGGACTTGTAGAAACGTGATAATCTTTGATATTTCAAGAAGGTTGTTATTTTCTAGTGAGAGAAAGTAGAGAGAAGTGAGAGAAAAACTATGTTTATTACTTGTAAAAATGAAACAACCAACACCCCTTTCCATGGTGGAAAGGGGTTTATATACCAAGTCCCTTAGTGGACTTGGGCTTCCGGCCCATGAACATGCTCATGGGTCGGGCTAATGTAAATAACAATTAAACATATACTACGAGCCTATAACTATATTGTTGGAGTGACCGAGACTTTCTTAATATGAAAAACGTATTTCCAACAATCTCCCCCAAAGGGAGGTCACTCCAAATTTACAAAGTCCTAATCTAGCATGTTAGATCTTCGGTCTTGAGCTCGTAGTCCACTTTCTCTTTTCTTCTTTAACTTTTCTTCTTTTTGTGAATATGTGTTAAATAACATCCGACTTTTGCTTGGAACATATTCTTTTGGCCTTTCACGTGTAATCTTTGTCTTCTTGTGATATTCGCCTCTTCGTGACTTCATGTCCCACATACCTATCCTTTGTTGAATTCTTGAAAGTTTCAGAGTCAATACAGCGGAAGACTTTTAGGTCAGACTTTCTTGAATTTGCTGAAATATTTGATGCAAAAGGAATAAGTATGTGAGGACGACTTCAACTGGTACACCGTAACGCCAGCGTCTTCGAATGCAGCAACATAATAAGACACAAATAAAATGGCTTTTACATTTTATTCTGATTCGCTAGCATTTTACCTCCGGTCGGTGAAGATCGTTGGACGATAATAAATATCGTACTTGTGACAGGTAGCTCTAATTAAATATCTCCTTGACAAGATTTCGCGGGTAAACCCGTTCTCTTTATTCGACCGTCCAAAGCTGACTGTGAACATAAAGAATGAATCACTTGGATATTGAATATCCTTATGACTGAAGCCGTCAATTCATGAATCCTGGAACAAGTGAATTTTCAATTAAGATTTTCACCATCGTTGCTTTCCAGTTGTCACGAGCTTGATTCAAATAGAATCTTGCTTGTCACCTACCGTAGTGCTGTTTGATGTTGACACTAGAAGGATTTTCACTCTTCATTGTGAACACTAAAGAGTGCCACTCTGAGTGTTCTGGCAAGATCACTTGGATAATACGTAGAGGCCCTGGAACAAGTTTAATCTCAATTAAGAGTTAAACCATTGTTTCTTTCTAGTTATCATAAGATTAGTTCTTAAAGAACCGCACGTGTCACCTACCATGAGCTTGTTTGATGTTGGCTCAAGAAGGATTTCCATCTTCATTGTAATACTTTCGTATTACTCAAATGTTCTGGAAATATTGCAAGAATATTGCGTAGGACTCATAAACATATTTCTTGTTTTTAAAATTGTGTCCTAATGAGACTTCTGATGATCTTGTGGCTCTAGACTCAATAGTGCATTTTTATTTTTAGTGAGCGGAGGCTGGAGAGGATTGCCACCTTTTCAATATCAATTTATTCGGAGTGAATAAACCGATAGATAACGTGTTGAACTCCGTGACATTAAAACAAATATCTTTTGAGAGATATTTTAGTTGGCTGGGAGGGGTTGTACATCGCATCACTGGGTCCATGATACTTTGTCTTCAAGATGAGTTGACCCGGTTTCTGCCTAAGTTGTAAGGAGGGCTTCTTTCTTTACACCCTTTATCTTTACATTTTCTTTTTCATTCTTCAACCCCTTCAATGCTTACCAATACATCAACACTAACACCTTGTTGTGATTGTTCCAGTGCTAACATCAGTACTTGGTCGGCATTCAGCTACGTTCACAGTCCATTCTCCATCTTTCCTAAGGACTTCTATTTTCTAACTATGGAATCGTCCTTGGGAAGATTCCTCCGGTTTTGGAAGAATCATTGGACTAGCACCTAATCCTACCACCCTTTTGTCACCACATCCGTCGTGAATTAAGTGTGTTTTGGGTAAGTACTTGTCACCATAACAATCCTTGAAAACTCACTTAAGATACTTGTGATATAAATATCAAAGTTTTGTATCTTTAAGTGTTTATGTTCATAAAAAAATGCTCCTCCCTTAACATGGGCAGTACACATATTAAGTTGATTTATACTTGAAGTCTTTTTCATGTTTAGCCAAATATATTATCAAGTCTCCTTAATCCCATTTTATCCCCTTATCCAAAATGTTAACCATCAATATTTTGGATATTAATGGATTAACCGGTCTTTGGGTAGCAAAATGAAATCAGTTTCTGGCCAAAGAACATATTAATGCTCCCCCTCAAATTAATGAGGATAAGTTGTAGTGCTTTAGTATGAAATGTTTGAAAGATTTGGAATCTCGTAAGAAATTCTTGAAAAATTTCATACTTTCACACTACAATAAGCCACAAAAGCCGTATGCACAGATTATATACATATTCACAAGTGAGTATATGGACTTGACCTGATTGTAGTATGATCACCACTGTTAAGTGGATCGGTCCACAAGCCTGTGATGTGCACCATATGGTCTGCCCCCACGAATCGTTCGATACTGCAGATCAACCGTCGATCCCTTAACTTCTCCCCAATCATCTAGATGGCGTGGTTGGCACTCTTCTTAAATTGGCCTGCCCATTTATACTTCACCTCTAGGAGACCTTGACCTGAGTTGAGCATCAACAGCTTGTCACGTACATGCTTGAGAGTACCATCGCTGAACTTGTGCAGTTCTGAGAGTCGTATATATTGCATGACCTTTGCTTCATTCAGGTAAAATATGCCCATCTCTGGTTGAAGTGTACCCATATATGGTTCCTTAGATTGGTGAAAATGACTCATTGGTGTTGTATGAGGTCGTTCTAGATTTAGCCTGGATTGATAACTCTCTACCCCAAGTTGTAAGTCTTCAACCCTTTGCTTGATCACAATTCTACGAGTAAATTGGCGAATGTTGGAGCTTAGGGCAATGAATTCATCGGGGTCTAAGTGAGGGACCTTGACTTGAGCCAAGATGAGTAGAAGATCTTCAATATCTTCAAGTCGTAGGAATTGAAGATCCCCTTCACTGACACTATAAGTCTTACCTTCTTCTCGCTTGAATCTGATATCTTTCAAATACGAATATCCGAATATATGGTGAAAGCTAACTCCCTATATGCTTGAGATTCGACGGGTTACAATTATAGGTGTACCTTTCTTGGTGTGATTATAGAAGTAGTAAGCCGACCTATTGTTTCCCCGCCAATGTGAGATGCCTAATTCTGCATATTGATCATATTCCTTGACAAGCTCTTTGCACCATAGGTCTGGAACTTTTTCTTCAATCCAAGGGACATCCTCCAAGTTTACTGCTTTGCCCATTGTTAATGATGTAGCATACTTGTTCGCGCTGTTTTCTAAGTAATCCAGATCACGGTTGGCAAAGTATTGCATTGGCAGGTGCTTGGCTGCTGCAATAACTGAGGGTGTTAGTGGAAGAAGTATCGGAGCTTGTTCACCTGATGCTGTTGATTTGATTGCTTTCATGAGCTCATTGAAATGATATTCTCCCTCGGTTTTGGCAATCTGCATGGAAGCCCAAATGTTCTTGTCTTTGATCGTTGTTTGAAGTGTATTTGTATCCATGGTAGGCACTCCATATTTATCCATCAAGAAACTAGAGAAGTCGATTGGATTATTAAGGAATTGTGTGAGATCCGCCTTTTCACACTCAGAAATTGTACGTGCGGTTGTTGCCCGTGTAAGCCATGTCTGCACTTGAACCGTCTTATCAATAGTGAACGTATCAACAAACTCAGGATCTGGTTGATTTATACCGTCAATATCCATATCGATGTAGTGTTGAGGTGGAGAGTTATGTATCACAGACGGTATCGGTTCGTCTTCTTACATAGGTTCGTGTTCTATAGGTGCTGTTGATGAGACATTAGTAGGAACCGGTACATAAGACATACCTGTGTCTGTTTCTGTGTGATGCTGAATAGGAGTAGGCGGTGGAGAGTGATGTTCCACAGACGGTGATGGTTCGTCTTCAATCATTGGTTCGTCTTGTAGCACTGGCTCTATAGGTTCTTCTTGTGATACACTAGTAAGAACCGGTTCAAAAGACTTACCTGTGGTGTTGACATTGGTTTCATCATGCTCGTCGTTGGTGATGTTTTCACTCTCGTATTGTTGTTTATCGCCAACTTTTTCTTTTGAACGTGTATCACTTTCTTCCTCTTCCTCATCACCCTCCTCGGATTCTTCAAATTCTTCACCATTAGTACCATTACCTTCATCCTTATCATCATCTCCTTTCTCCTTATCCTTACCATTCCCATTACCGTCCTCATTATCATTATCGTCATCCCCATCACTATCTTCATCCTCGTCTTCCCCGTCATCCTCATCCTCATCCTCATCCTCGTGCTCGTCCTTGTCCTCTTCTTCTTTATTCTTATCAGAATGTTCTTTCTCCTCCTCACTCTCTTCCTCTTCTTCCTTATTTTCTACCTTATCTTCATTTTCAGTCTCCTGACGTTTCCTTTTCTTGGAAGATTGGGGAACTTCAGTGTCTTCTAAAGGTGATGTGTTGGAAGCTTCCATTATGACTTTAACAAGAGCTTTTTTCAATTTGTGTTGAGCTTTTGTTTTTGGTAACTCAATGTTGGTTAATCGAGTCTCCAAAGTTTGCATTAATTGCAAGTCAGTAAGGCCTTTAGTGAACAATGCTGGAAGCTCCTGATTGACACACGACCTAACTTCACGCTGAATGATGTTAGTCATGGTATCATTGATGGAGTTGAGGAAGACATTGTTTTTGTTATCACGTGCTTCCTTTTCGGCAATAAACTTCTGATGTTGCTCTTGAAGTTTTAAAACTTCGCCATAAGCATCGTCAAGTTTGGATTTCTCGCGTTTTTGTGCTCTGTAGGATTTTGTATCAGGCTTAGTAATATAGGACTTTAGATCTTCAATCTTTTTTGCCTGTACTTCCAACTGTTTTTGGAAGTGTTGAATGAGAGGATCATTGATCGTGAGGAATGGAGTGGAAGTGGATGGTAGTTGTACTGTTGTTGTTGGTGGAGGAGTTATCACAAGTGCTAAAGAGGTTGTGGATTGGATGGTGGTTTGTACAGGTTGTTCGAGGATAGATGGTGATGTTGGTACAATCACTGGGGCAGTGGTTGGTACTGGAAGATCGACGATCAGTGGAGGCGTCGGTGTAATTACTTAGGTGGTGGTTAGTACAGGTTGATGGATGACCGATGGCGGCGTTGGTGTAATTACTTGAGTGGTGGTTGGTACTTTTTATGGATGACCGGTGGCGGCGTTGGTGTAATTACTTGGGTGGTGGTTGGTACAGGTTGAATGGTTTCGATTGTAGGTTCAAGCTGGGGGACGGTTGTCACGACAGTGTTGAATACTGGTTGTGGAGGGGGTATTTGTTGTTGGATAGGAAACATTGTCAGATGAGCGTCTTTTGCTGCTATCATTTTTGAAGGAGTTGGAAGTGGTTTACTAAGGTTGACGTCCTCGTACAAGAATGTTTCCATATCTTCTCCACCTTCTAAAGTTTGGTCTTCAAAATCATAGTTGAAATAATCATCTATGTTGTCATCATCTTGGTTTGTTTGGTCTGTGATTCTTTCCTGTAGTCTGAAATCTTGTTCTTCTTCATCGTTTGATTCGTCTGGATCTCCAAAAGCTTCCAGGGCTAATTCTGCAGGAGTTTTTGATCTAGAACCACTACCTGTTTTCTTAGCCTGTGCCTCCATCATACTTATCTTACGTGCTATTCGCATATGTTTTTCTTCAGACATTAATACTAAAGAATCTTGTTCGTCTACATCTTCATCACGTAGTTGCTCTTTCCCTTTAGCCTTGCCTTTGGCTTAGGGTGAGGAGGTCTTTTGGCGTTTGACAATAGTCTTTTTCCTTTTACCCCTTTGCTTTTCAGACGGATCTTCATTTGCTCTTTTAATCTGTGCCTCAATATCCATGAGCATTTGTTTGTAAGGTCCACTGTCCTTGATCCCTTCATTGATCATTATGTCTGGCACTAAAGTTGGACGCAGTGAGTACTTAGTAGAATAATTGTCTTCACCCATCTGATCCAACACGTGGTCATCATCTGATGTATGGTAGAAGAAATTTCCACGCTTGTCAATAGATGGGACACTCTTCATGAATTGGTTGATGATAAGTTTTGTGAACCTTGGAAACGGGAGATGCAGTGACTTATTCTTGGTGCTGATGAATTGGTAGAAAAATTCTTCCCAAATAAGTAGATCATAATCCAATTTAGATGCAGTGTATAGAACCCAAAGTACATAAGCCTGAGGTGGTCTCATTTGGTCAAATCCACGAGCCTTTGAAGTGAGGCACTTAGTGATGATGGTGACGAGTGCTTTCCATGGTTGGCCAATGTGTGAAGTGGAAAACTGAGATAGATTATGAATGTCACCCTCATAGTTCAGAGCTCTAATTACTCGAAGCAATTCATCTGTGTTTGGATTGGACACAAACTTTTCTCCTTTTGCTAATTTGGGAAATTTGAACAATTTCCTAAATTGAGTTAAATCAAGATTAAAATTCTGCCTGTTGATCTTGAAAGTGATAGATATCTTAGATAATTGTTTTGCCGTTGTAATCGATGCTGTGGCCCAAAACTCATGAATATAGATTTCGGGAACTGATGCAGTTAGGGGTGTCGAAAAAGTTGACCCGACCCGAACCCGACCCGAACCCGAACCCGAATAATCATATTCGGGTCGGGTCACTCGGGTCTAAAAGTGTATCCAGGTCAATTCGGGTTGACCCGAATTGACCCGAGTTCTAATTGGCTCGGGTTCGGGTTATATATTTTTTACCCTTGACCCGAATTGACCCGACCCGACTTGACCCGAACCCGACCAACCCGACTTGACCCGACTAAAATTACATTTTTTACATTGTATTATTACTTAATTTAGCCACTTTTTATACATTTTCCTTAAACTCGGGTTGACCCGAACCCGAGTTGACCCGACCCGAGTTGACCCGACCCGAATTGACCCGAACCCGAGTGACCCGAGTTTTAATTAGGCTCGGGTTCGGGTTATATATTTTTTACCCTTGACCCGACTTGACCCGACCCGAGTTGACCCGAACCCGACCGGGTCAACCCGAATCACACCCCTAGATGCAGTACCTCTAAGGGCATCTTTTATTGGTGACATGTCAAGGATGTCCATTGAAACTTTGAAAGCTGCCACATTTAGATCAAAGTCGTCTCTCAAACGAAAGTTGTTCTCTACAAGTGGTAGTCGGTCACTAAGTGGAACTAATACGAGGTCCGATTGTTGCTGTTGTTCTTCGGTGATTGACATGGTTCCTGCTTAAGATAACACAGACACAATTGATATATACAAACATATACATCGCATTATCCATGAAAATTCATAGTATAGCATAACAAATGTCATCATGTTAACCACAATAAGATCATACAGACAATGTTCAAATGAAATACAATCATACAATCAGATATAAAAACCTAAAGGCATGGTAGTATAGCATAGACATGTTATTCTAGGGACCCAACAACCTAACTTTAGTTACTTGAGGATTTAGGTTTCCTGGTTTTCATAACCACTACTTCAGTGGGAGAACTAGAATAAAGCCGACTACGAAGTTCCACAACCACTTCAGTGGGCCTAGGCATTACTACAACCTCTGTAGGTGTTGGCAAAACCTCAACCTCAGTAGGTGTTGGCAAAACCTAAACCTTAGTAGGTGTTGGCAAAACCTCAACCTCAGTAGGTGTTGGCAAAACCTCAACCTCAGTAGGTGTTCGCAAGACCTCAACCTTAGTAGGTGTTCGCAAAACCTTAACCTCAGTAGGTTTGAACTCAACGACTGCTTCCATTGCCTGAGAACAAAACACAATATATGGAATAAATAATTTTATCTCTTTTGTTTACAGAAATATCAACTTATAAAAATAAGATGAATTTTTGTAATAAGAAACCTTTTAAGTATTCTTATGAGAAAAAATTTAATTAACTCCAATCGAAATTGTGTTCGTAATAGAAGCCCTAGTTCTAAGTCGAATGCATATAGTGGAAGCATACTATCTTAAGGTGATGATACAACAACAATCTTTTCGCAAAGTCTATTAGACCACTTATCGCAAGGACAATCTGTCACAAAATCTATATAACACAATGCACTGACCTATCGGATTGCACCCATCAGAATGAACCCATCTGAATGTACCCATCGGAATGCACCCATCGGAATGTACCCATCGGAATGCACCCATCGGATTGTTAGATATTGCAATAGCACTAGTGTTATCACAAAAGATTGGTACTTTTTCATATTCTATGTCATAATCAGCCAGTTCGCTTTTCATCCAAAGAACATTGGAACAACATCCAACAACTGCCACATATTTAGCTTCTGCTGAAGACATGGCAACTTTTTGTTGCTTTTTAGCACTCCAACACACAAGTTTGCCACCTAGCAATTGGCAGGCACCAAAAGTGCTTTTTCTGTCTAAATTGCAACCAGCATAGTCAGAGTCTGAGTACCCCTTTAGATCAAAACCTGAGGAATTGGGGTACCAAAGACCTAGACTTGGTGTACCTTTTAGGTATCTGAAGATTCTCTTTACAGCAGTAAGGTGTGATTCCTTTGGATCTGCTTGGTATCTTGCACAAAGGCATATAGAGAATTGAATGCCAGGTCTGCTTGCAGTTAAGTACATGAGTGACCTAATCATACCTCTATATTGAGTCTCATTGACTAATTGTCAAGTGAGATCAGGTCCTAAGTTGTTAGGGGGTACCATTGGAGTCTTCACTGAAGCACAATTGATATCATACTTCTTTAGCAGATCCTTGACGTATTTTTCTTGATTGATGGAGATGCCTTGGTCAGATTGTTTAATCTGAAGACCAAGGAAGTATGTGAGTTCTCCCATCATACTCATCTCAAACTTTCTGGTCATAAGCTTGGAAAATTGTTTGAAAAGTTTCAAGCTTGTAGAACCAAAGATTATGTCATCCACATAAATTTGTACCAGAATGGTGTCAGTTTTAGATTTATAGATGAACAAGGTGCTATCTATTTTTCCTCTGACAAATTTATGTTGAATGAGAAAAGTTGAGAGAGTTTCATACCATGCTCTTGGAGCTTGCTTCAGTCCATACAAAGCTTTGTAAAGCTTGTAGACATGATTTGGGTATTTACTACTCTCAAAGCCAGGAGGCTGGGTAACATAAACTTCTTCTTTTAGGTCACCATTTAGGAATGCACTTTTGACATCCATTTGGTAGATGATGAAGTTCATGTAAGTGGCATATGCAAGGAAGATTCGTATGGCTTCCATACGTGCAACTAGAGCAAAGGTTTGATCAAAATCAACACCAGGATCTTGATTGAATCCTTGGGCCACCAACCTAGCTTTATTTTTGGTCACTGCATTGGTTTCATCTCTTTTGAGCTTGTAAACCCATTTAGCGCCAGTGGTTGATTTACATATGGAAGAGGAACCAATTTCTAGACTTTGTTTCTTTCAAATTGATTGAGTTCCTCTTGCATGGCATCCACCCATCCAGGGTGTGTGAGTGCTTCAGAAACCTTTGTAGGTTCAATTTCTGAGAGAAAATTTACATAAAGGCATTCTCTAGATGAAGCAGCACTTAGTTTCTTTGCCATAGATCTAGTGACTCTACCTTCACCAGGATTACCTATTATGTTCACCAGCTGTATGTGACTATTTTGAGTCCAAGATTTTTGTGGAGCTGGAGAATAGGTACTAGTATCATGATTAGAGCTAGAACTTAGAAGTCCATGACATGGACTTGGAGTTGGAATGTCTTTAGTGTCTATTGAAGGATATTCAGTGGCCAAGGGTTCAATCATTGGAGGACTTCCCTCTTGGTCAGAAGAAGCATATCCAAGACCTAATTCCCTAGAGATGATAGGAGAGCTTTGAGCAAGGGGCTCAGATTGTTCTTCAGCAGCTGTATATGATTGATCATTTTGATCATGTGTGTCAACATGCTGATTGTTTTGAGACCGACCATTTTGGTCATTTGTGTTTCCTTGCTGATCATTTTGATCATTTTGAGATTGATCATTATTTGATTGACAGCCATCAGTATGTGATACTGAAGGATTTCCTTTTGTAGGACTTGTCATATCTTCAAATGGATCAATATGAGGGACTGAATTGCTTGTTTGATATTTCTAAGAAGGCTCATAATGATTAAATTCATCAGATGGATAATTGTGAGATTCATGTATATGAAGTTCATCATCTGATGGATTTGAAAAAGTGAGAGCTTCAGAACTTTCATTAAAAGTGATGTGATAGGTTTCTTCAATACATTGTCTTCTTGTGTTGAAGACTCCGTATGCTTTAGATACTAGGGAGTATCCAAGAAAATAACCATCATCAGATTTTTCATCAAACTTTCCAAGGTGATCCTTGTGATTGTGAATGAATACTGGACACCCAAACACATGTAAGAATGAAATGTTTGGAATTCTCCCCCTGAAGACTTCATAGGGAGTCTTCATGTGTCTCTTCACAATAATAGATCTATTTTGAGTGTAGCAAGCAGTGGCTACAACATCAGTCTAAAAATGCTTAGAGAGAGTAGATCCAGCAAGCAATGTTCTTGTTGCTTCAGTCAAAGTTCTGTTCCTTCTTTCAGCCACACCATTTTGTTCATGTGTGTAAGGAGATGAGAATTTTTGGGAAATTCCTTTGTCATCACAGAATTTAATCAGTGAGTGATTTCTGAATTCAGTGCCATTGTCAGTTCTGAGTTGTTTGACATGAGTGTCATTTTGATTTTCAACTCTTTTGATGAATGACATAATGGCATCTGGTGCATGGCTTTTCTTTGTCAAAAAATATACCCAGGTGTACCTTGAGTACTCATCAACAATGAAAAGTGTATATTTTTCATGACAAATGGCCCTAGGTGATACTGGGCCAAATAAGTCCATGTGAAGCAAATGAAGACTTTCTTTGATTGAGAAAGTTTGCTTTGTTTTGAAAATAGCCCTATGGTGCTTCCCTTTTCACATGCTGAGCATGGTTTGTCCTTGGAGTAGACAAGTGAGGGAAGACCAATAACAAGATTTTGTTTTGCCAGCAGAGTTATTGTTTTGAAATTGAGACGTGAGAGCCTCTTATGCCAAATCCAATTGGTAATATTGGAGGCTTTAGCAAAGAAGCATGTCTCATGAGTAGAGTTCATGTTCATGACATACACATCTTAGACTCTTGGAGCAATCATCACAATTTCATGATTGGAGTTAAAGATTGTACATTTTTTGTCATCAAACAACACAAGATACTTTGCATCACAAAGTTGACTTATGCTGATGAGGTTGTGCTTCAATCCATTTACATATGCTACCCTTGAGAAAACTATACCATTGCATTTCACTGAACCAAATCCTTCAGTAGTAGCTGATGAGTTATCACCAAAAACAACTTTAGGACCTTGTTCCTCCTTATACTTGTGTAGATAACTTTTGTTGCCAGTCATATGCCTTGAGCAGCCACTATCTAGGTACCAAATAGGCTTCCTGAGATCACACTGCACAAGTTAAGGAAATGGTCAGTTTTATTTTGAAATTCACCTTTGTTGGGTAGGGGTTTTAGATCTAGAAGGTGTTCTAGATCTGAAGGGTCCTCCTGTAGAGGGTATGTGTGATTGCTCAGAAGAAGAAGAGGTCTGAACAGCTTTAGCTTTCTTAGCTTGGAGGGCTTCACCCCTTTTGAACCACTCTATATGGTTGCGATCAGATGTAGTGTGGACATCGCTTCCACAAGTCTCACAACATTTGGTAATAGAGTTTGGGTTTCTTGGTTTAATACCTCTTCTGAGTGAGATGATTCGATTATGTCCATGCGTGTCATGGTCATAGCTTCCACAAATATTACAAACAGGGTAATAGTGGCAGTCATCTGAGTGATGATTGCCCATACCGCAATGAATGCATGGTGGGAAAGGCATATTTCGCCAGGAATGATATGCTTCAGATTTGTGAGCATCAGCACTTGTTTTGGCCAGCATATACTGAGTGTGTTCACAAGTGCGATGATCAGTCCTTTCACATTTAGTACAATAAATCACTCTTAAGCAAGTTTGAGTGAGATGGTTGTTTTGACCACATAACTCACAAGCTCTTTTGAATTGTGTCTTGTACTTTAAATGAGGAGAGTCTGAAGGTTCATCTCTGAATCGTGTTGGTGTTTGCTGATGCCTGAGTTGTATTTTAAGATCATTGATCTCTTGCATGACAAGAGACATTCTCTTATCTTCCTTAGATTTAGCATTCTTCAGTTTATTTGATGAAACTAAAGAGGTAGTTCCCATATGTAAACCTTCAGAAGGAGCTGAAGAGTTCTTTGAAGTGTCAATTTTGACATGTTTGGAAGAACTACCTTTGTGTGTGGTGTGTGACTTAATGATAGACTGGATAGTTTTGGGTCCAGTAGAGGGTTCAGCACCAGCCAGCTTCTCCAAAGGAGGAAGTGGGGTACTTACTTCATTCTCTATATCATCATCTGAGTCATCCTCAGTAACTGAGGATTCAACTGGTGCTGAAGTGTCAACACATGCTTGTAACTCAGGAAGAAGGATTCGTCCAGTGTCATGATTGGGTAAATTCTCTTCACCTGACCTTTCAATGTCAGGGATCGAGCTACCATCCTCATTTGAGGCTTTGACAAAGACAATTGATTTGGTGCTGGAGGATCCTTCAGCACCAAGCATTTTCTTCTTTTGAGCAGGTATTTGTTCACTTATGCATTGATTTACCCTATCAGAGTTTCTAAGCCAAGATTTAACAATGTCTTTTGCTTCTTTTAGTTTCACTCTAAGAGAGTTATTTTCCTTCAAAATTTCTTTGTTCAATTATTAAAAAGTAAGAATATCAAGTTTAGCTTCTTTTAGCTCTATTTGCTTACTTTCAAAATCTTCAAGTTGTAGAACAAGTTTGTGAAATTTTTCAAGCAAATTGTTTCTTTGCTCTTCAACAAATTTTAGATCAATGCACAAGTAATTAAAGACAAATTTAATGTCATCTTTATTTTCTAACTCAAGAAGAGTTTGTACCTTTTTGATTGTGACATTGACCCATTCTCCATTTCTGGCACTTTCTCTGGTGACAACATTTAAGCTTGACCCTTCATCATCAGCAAGTGCCATTAGCACTTTCACATTTACCAACTCATCATCATCTGAAGAGACATCTTCTTCATCCCATTCATATGCTTCAGCAACAAGTCCTTTGTTCTTCTCTTGCTTGGGGGTCTTAGATGAGGAGCTTTCAGTACTCATTAAGGCCAATCTTGCCTTGATTTCCCTGTATTTGGCCTCAAAGTCTTTTGTGGGCCTGAGTTCAACCCTGCTTTGTTGAAATGGAATAGAAGCAATTTGTTTTGGTTGAAATGATGATTGACCAGTTGGTCTTGATTGAGCTAGTGAGGAATATGAAGGAGAGATGTTTTTGAATAACAATCCCTAGAATAGTGTCCAGTCTTCCCACATTTGTAGCATTCAGTGTCAACTGAAGCTTTTGTGGAGCTGGATAACTTGCCTCCTTTCTTAAAGAACCTTCTAGACTTGGCCAGAAGTGCTCTTTCATGAAATTCCTCTTTGAGGTCACTCAGATATTCCTCACTAGATCTAGTATCTTTCTCATCATCAAGACTATCTTGGTAGTCTTGAATGACAGCTTCACTGAAGAAGCCTGTGGACAAGGGTGTAGCAATGGCTAATGCTTTACTCTTGCTTGAGCCTTCATAAATCCTATCAACTAGGTTTTCTTCATATTTTAGTTTCCCAAAAAGAGAGGCTAGATCACAATCTTTAATGTGATTAGCATTTGTCAAGCTTTGGCAGAAACTGAGCCACTTCTTTGGCAACGCATTAACAAAAACTGTGTTGATTTCAAGTTTTGAAAGCTCAACACCATCATTCACATGTTCATTCATCAGTGCTTTGTATCTGGTGAATGTCTGTGTGAGGGTTTCCCCTTCTTTGTGCTTGAAGGTGTTGTATTGAAGCTTTAAATCCATGATTCTGGTTTCTTTTACATCAGAGGGTCCCTCATGGTAAATAATAAGGTCCTCCCATGTTGATTTGGCTATTTTACAATTTACAACAGAATTCATTTGGTCATCTGGGAGTACAGACATGATGAGACTTTTGAGACGCTGATCAAGGTTAGCAGCTTTTCTCTCATCAGCAGTCCATTGTACTTCAGGTTTTTTATTGTCCCCAACCATAGGAACAAAAGGACTATTTTCAATGATTCCAAGGAATTGAGGTTTAGAACCTCTTCTTCCAATTTTTAAAGTTGGCTACCTCTAGTACAGGAGCAACATTGAGTTGGCCACCCCTATATTCTAGGGTTTGTGGTATAACTTGAGCCATTTTGGATCTTGATTTGAAAACTTTTAAATGAGCAGTTTAATAAAATAAGAGTTTAACTAATCAAACTGCTCTGATACCACTTGTTGGTCCCTAGTAATTCAATATTACTTATTATCTTAAGTAATAACTATTACTTTGACTCAAGTGTGTTGTTTTAACACTAGATAAGAACTATGAAAGATTAAAACAACAATACCAATATACTTTTCAACGTATAGAATTTTATTAGAATCAAATAAAGAATCTATAACCCACTTTGTTTGCGGAATAACAAAGTGGTTGAATGACAATGGGGTTTGATTTCCTCTACTTAACGTTTAACCAAAGTTAAACTCTAAGCTCCAATCTAAACGTGCATATGCATCTTTGGCTATATGGTTTAGTTGGTATCGAGAGAGAAAGGTTTTCTGGAGTTTAAGCTCTTGTATTGGTTACCTTTCTCTCACAATGTACACTCCTTTATATAGGCAGTGTAAATTAGGGTTTGCATTTTGCATGTACCAATGCATGAGTTTATCCAGTGGGTGTTTTATGCCCATGCTGGATAAACAGTACAAAGTACTTAATAAACTATTCTAGAAAAGATAAAGGTTGTACTTATATCTAAGTATACAAGCAACCTACTTTGACTTAAAGTTATCTTTTCCCGCCTAATACAAACCATCAGAATGCTGAAGAGTCTTTAGTATCCTAGAGGAGATCGACATCATTCAGTTTGGTATTGTCAAGCCAAACTGAACTGAAAGCCCTTCTTCAGTCCTTGTTCTTCAGCAACTAGACCGCCTAGTATTTGAAGCGAAGACCTCTTAGTCTTCTAAGTTCACTGGAAGGGGAGTGCTGAACTTTCTTCAGCTTTAAAGTCTTTAGTAGGAACTTTGTTCCTCTGGTCATCCATCAACAGACTGGCCTTACTGCTGAGCATGAAACACTTAGGGGGATTTTATATTCAAATCCTAGAGTTGCTTCAGGGTCAGTAAATACTGACCAACATGATCTACTTGGACGTATACATACTGATGTGTGTGGACCACTTGACATACGTCAAGGAAAGGTGCTAGCTACTTCTTAGCATTTACGGTTGATTATAGCCGTTATGGTTATGTTTATCTACTTAAGCATAAACATGAGGTATTTGACACATTTAAAGTGTTTAAAGCAGAAGTAGAACTGCAATTAGGGAAGAAGATTAAAGCTCTTCATTCTGATAGAGGTGGTGAATATTTAAGTCAAGAGTTTATAGATTATCTAACTGAGAATGGAATTGTTCAGCATCTTACTTCCCCCTATACTCCATGACAAAATGGTGTATCCGAAAGGAGAAATCGTACATTATTGGATATGGTACGATCTATGTTTAATCTTACAACTTTACCTTTATCCTTTTGGGATTATGCTTTAGAATCTGTTGTTCGCATTTTAAATATGGTTCCCACAAAGAAGGTTGATAAGACACCATATGAACTATGACATGGAAAGAAGCCATATTTGTCTTATTTAAAGGTCTAGGGTTGCGAGGCGTATGTGAAACATGACTCGGGTGACAAACTCCAACAACGATCTATAAAATGTATCTTTGTAGGATACCCTAAGGAAACTATGGGTTACTACTTTTATTATCCACCTGAGAACAAAGTATTTGTTGCTAGGTATGGATACTTCCTTGAATCTGATCTTGTAAATCAAGAATTCAGTGGGAGAAATTATGATCTTGAGGAGAGTCATATAGATACATTACCTTTTGAAAACACTAGCGATATAATTCCTGTAGAACCAGAAAGTCTAGCGGTTCCACCGGAATTAGTTCCTCTGCGTAGATCCACAAGGATTAAAAACGCAAATAACAATATGTGTCTTAACATAAAGGATGATGATGAGTTAGGGGATCTTGGTGAACCCGTTAATTATAAATCCGCCATACTTGATCCTGAGAAGGATAAGTGGATGGTTGCTACGGATGAGGAAATGAAATCCATGAAAGTAAATGATGTTTGGATTCTTGTAGAACCACCACCGAATGCTGAAGTAGTGAGACATAAGTGGATATACAAGAAGAAAACTGACATGGACGGAAAAGTACAATCCTATAAAGCTCGTTTAGTAGCTAAAGGTTTTACTCAAACTTTTGGCGTAGACTACGAGGAGACATTTTCTCCTGTATCAGACTTAAGAGCTATTAGGATTCTCATAGCTATAACAGCATACTATGACCATGAGATATGGCAAATCGATGTTAAATGCCTTCTTGAACGGTCGCTTAGAGGAAGACATCTATATGCAGCAACCAAAAGGGTATGTTGATCCTGAGAATCCAGGACATGTGTGCAAACTTCAAAGGTCCATTTATGGTTTGAAGCAAGCATCACGTCAATGGAATAAAAGATTTGACGAAGAAATAAAAAAGTTAGGATTTATTTAGAATCGTGATGAGCCATGTGTATATCACAAAGCTAGTGGGAGTGATGTAGTATTCCTAGTCCTATATGTTGATGACATATTAATCATGGGAAGTAACATTTTAAGACTTAAAGCTGTTAAGGATTACCTTGGTAAATGTTTCTCTATGAAAGATTTAGGAGAAGCTGCATATATTATGGGAATTAAGATCTATCGGGATAGGAAAAGACAGTTAATTGGTATATGTCAAGATGCTTATATAGATAAGATTTTGAAGAAGTATAATATGCATAATTCTAAGAAAGTTTTTCAACCCTATGGAAGTTAAGCATAATCCGAGTCATGAGATGGATGCATAAACTCCTGAAGAGGAGGCATACATGCAGAAGGTGCCTTATGCTTCGACTGTAGGATCTATAATGTATGCTGTTAAATGCACAAGGCCTGATGTGGCGTTTGCTCAGAATTTGGTCAGTAGATACCAACAGAATCCAGGGAAGCTCCACTGGACTGCTGTTAAACATATTCTAAAGTATTTGAAGAGTACGAAAGATATGTTTTTGGTATATGGAGGGAAACCAGACACAAAACTGAATGTTACGGGTTTCTGTGATGCGTCCTGGCAATGTGATAAAGACGATAAGAAGTCTTAGACGGGTTACATTTTTGTTATCAATGGAGGAGCAATTGACTAGAAGAGCAAGAAACAGACAACGATTACAATGCATGCTACTCAATCTGAGTACATGGCTGCTTCAGAAGCTGCAATGGAAGCTGTTTGGATTAGGAAGTTTATTGAAGATCTTGGGGTGATGCCTTCAATTAAAGAACCTATAGATATGTTTTGTGACAATTCTGTCGCAACAATATTTGCCAATGACCCTGGAGTCATGAAAGGCGCCAGACACTTTATGCTTAGACATCACTACGTCCGAGAACAAGTTGAAGCTCGAGAAATCAAATTAATAAAAGTTCACACAGATGATAACGTAGCTGATCCTTTAACTAAGGCTTTGCCTAGACCAAAAGTAGTTAAGCATGCCAAGGCGATTGGGCTGCAACTAGCTAGCGAACTCATGCAATAAATCTGTGATTACTATATGGATAAAGGATGTTATGACATTATTATATAATGAAATAAAGATTGGGTTTCGTTTATTTTTATTATTTAATAAGTGTATCATATTTTACATGTTTTAATCCATGAATAAATGTTATTCTAAATGTCCGTTGTCGATTAATAATACGAGAATATTATTAAGCTAAGACAAATCAAAATAGCGATAGAGTATACTTGAAAGTATATTGATCGATTTTGGATGATATTCGATGAATCGAATATAGGACTTATCCCAACTATATTTTATTACTTTATGGATCTTTGTCATTAAGTAAAACATAAATAGTTATCCTTAGACTTGAGATACCAGGAAACTGTTATAAATCTAGTGCATTTCTGTGGAATAATCTAACGCTAAACGTAACTGGTAGCTATAAGGATTATTTTCGGAAGTGTTGCAAAATTCATAAGTTTTGCTTGTAGTCAATATGGAATTTATTTCCTCCAATTTCGTTTTGGAGTATAATACAGTTGGGCCCCTCGTGGGATTAGTAAGATGTTTGTGTGGCCACAACCAAATTTGTTTTGGTAATCTTGCTGAATCCGTGAACGAGAAACAGAATGGTTAATGAAAGGAATGACTGAGATCCATATCCTTATTAACGTTGTATTAGAAATAAAAGGATAATAATAACGATGCAAAATCGTTAAAAGGTTTTGTCCAGAAGACCTTACTCGAGTTGTACTAGAGACATTGCTATGTGTAACTAGACGCTAGACAATGTAATCACGATATTCAAAATATGTCCAAGTGTGAGCTGAAAGTTTATGGACTTATATTTAAAAGTCGCGTGATAGGATCAAACTCAAGATTACGGGATTGCACACAATACATAAAGAGTTAATTTAATTAATAAATATATTTATCGTATTTATTAATTTATTAAATATATTTATGTATTTATTAATTAAACCGAGCAAGTAACTATATAACTTTAACGATCGTTAATTAATTAATAGTTAAGTTATAACGAGCGTTAAATAAACATATAGTAAGTAAACAAAAGGAAAGAAGGAAGGAAGGTTCCGGAACACCCCAGGGGGGTGTTCGAGCGTCGGTTATGGCATGGGGGGGGGGGGGGGCAAAAGTTGCCTTATATTTATTTGGGCTACAATGGGTTGGAAGTCTATAAATACACCTCCTAATCCCTCATAATCAACATAACATAAATCTTTTCCCTTCTCTCTTCTTTGGTTCGATCGCAAGGTGACTCCCACGAAGGGTTTCGGTTGGTTTTTCTTGGTTGATCGATTGTATACATAATCTAGTCCTAGCCCCTCTCTAGGGTTGTTGGGTAGATTAATTATAGGCGTTGTAGCTCGGTTTTCACGTGCTAGAATCACGGTTAGCTCGTTGTATTACGTGTGTACAAGATCGTAATATAATTTTACTTTAGACTATATCTTGGTATATACGTTATAAACCCGAATTGGTGATTCGTTCTTCGTCTTGTGGAATTGCTTTAGCGCAAAGGTATATAACCCTAATTCTATTAATTATAATTGTGTTATTAATTTATGATCTTGTTAAAACGCTTCCGCTATATGTGCTTTGATCTTGTTTAGGGTTTTATATAATTGGTATGATACTAATAAACCTTCAGTTTTGCGCTTACTATAAGTCCTATTGTCTTTATTCCTATTGTTACACAATTTTGGAATACTACTGTTTTAGGTACTTGTTATAATCAACCTTGCATAAGGGCTAGGGTTAATAATAGAAATATTTATGTGACTGAGGTACTGTTAAGGGCTTGTTTAAGACTTGATGATCCTAATGGAATTAGTATGTTGACTAACACAGAGATACATGATGGCCTTGCAGCCATGGGTTATCAGGGTGGTAGGGAAAGTCTCACTTTCTTTAAAGGTTTATTTTTACCACAATGGAAATTACTTTTTCATGCCATTATTCACTGTTTAAGATCAAAGAGTACATCTTTTGATCAAATCCCTGCTGCTTTGGCATCAGCTGGTATTTGTTTAGCAAATAACAGAGTCTTTAATTTTTCAAAATTAATTTTTGAAGGCATGACTAGGAATTTGGAAGGAATTAAAAAGTTTTTAATGTATCCAACATATATTCAAGCTTTAGTTAATGACCAAATCCCTAACCTACCAGAATTGACAAATACATGGGATGTTCCTACTTTTACAAAGAGAACATTCTCTTTCTTGACCAAACCAGAAAGTGCTTTTACAGGGACTGTTACACCATTATTTACAAATATGTTAGCCCAACCAGCCAATCAAGCAGGTGAGGAACCTAGCTCAGCTAGTGCTTCTCAGCAAACTCCTTCTCACCAGAGCCCCTAATCTTCTGAAGATACACAATCTTCTTCTCATAATGATGGTAATCAACCACATTCTAATGAGATGATCCACACACCTGCTGCTTCAATTGCTGCTAGTGGTTCTCCACAGGCAAAAGCAACAAAGGTGGTGGATGTTGCAATTTAACTGCTTTGTGTACAAGCTTGTCCAAACAGGTACATGTTTTGCAAAAAGAGAATCTTGCTCAGGATAAGAGAATTACTGAATTAGAAGCCAACTTAACCAAGCTAAGAAATAAAGTCACTCCTTGGATGAGGCAACACAGAGTAATTCAGAAAGCTGCTCTTAAGAAGCAAAGGTTCAGTTGCTTCAAGAAGAAGTAACTGAATGCAACCAAACAGGAGAGGAATGATGAAGAACAAGGACCTTCTTCTGATATTCATACAAGGATCTCTGGCAATGACATCAATTTTGAAGCTACTGATGGCATTGAAAACTGTGAAGATGTTGATGACACATAGAATGATGTGGATAATGCAAGTTTGGAGCATACAAATATGGAACATGAGGAACCACAAACTGCTCATGAGGAACCACAAGATGAAGAAATGTTGGTAACTCAGCCACAACCTCCATCACCACAACTACAAGCAAATTGGAGTATTTTTCATGAGAAGATATAGGAAATAATTGTTAAGTTTCCTGTGTCTTCAACTCCACCACAAAGACAATTTTGGTTTCATGAGAAACAATCTTTCCAAGTACTGTCAAGATCAAGAATGAATGTTGATTCAAACAAGACTGAGGAGTTAGAAATTGAGAAGATAACTTCCAAATGAGAAAAAGTATCTGGAGATACATTTGGTGATACAAGAAACAAGTGTGTCTATAACTGGTGAAGTAAATACTGTTGAAGAGCCAAGTACTGCTAGGCCAACTGCAAGTACCGCTGGTGAAAAAGCTTCACTACCTTCTTCTACAGAAAGTCAAACTCCATCTTTTGGAGAAGATGAGACTTTAGCACAAGTACTGCTTGATCTCAGAGAAAAGAGCTCAACTGAGAAAGCAAGACAAGTAGAAACAGAGATGAAGACACAACAAGAAATTCTTGCCATTAAAGAAAAAGATAAAGGTAAGAAAATTCAAGCTTCACAGCCCACTACAAAAGGTATTATCATTCAACAACAATCCAACAAAAGATGAAGAAAGAAGATCTTTAAGATTACTGAATAAACTACCTAAGATAAATCCAAGGGATAAGGGAAAAAAGAAACTACAATTTGAATCTAAGGATGGAAGTGATTCAGATGATGACATAAGCAAAGTCATGAACAGATGTCATCAATTGGAGCATGATGAAGAGGTAGCTTTCAGACTACAAGCACAATTGCGTGATGAAGAGCTACAAGAAGAACTTGCAACAAAGCAACAATTACTTGAAGCCCAAAGAGTGCAGCAAGAATGGAACATAGCAGAATATGATAGGATTCAGGCTGAACTAAAGGCAAGTGAACTTCTTGCAGAATCCTTAGTAGCTGAAGAAAGGGATGCTTATGATGAAGAAGAAAAATATAAGCTGATTAATGATTTGTTAAGGGAGCAACAAAGATTCTTTGCAGAAAAGAGAAGAAGAGAAAGAGTTAAGCCTCCAACTACTATGAAAATCAGGAATCAGATGATGTCTTATCTCAAGAAAGTTAAGCATTTTACCCATGCTCAATTAGTCAGAAAGAACTTTGATGAAGTAAAGGCTTTGTATGAACAACACAAGAGGAGCAAATTGAATTTTGTTGAGATTGGATCTAAAAAGGATAAAAAGGATATTGAAGATGTCAAGAAGCATCTCCAACAACAAAGACAATTTGGAAGTACCCCCAAACTTGAAGCATGTACTGCTGGACAGAAAGAAGCATCTCCACCTATCAAGACTACATATTCTAGAAAGAAGAAAAGGGTGACGTAAGTTTCAAACGAAGCAAAGACTAATCAAGGAATGAATGAGGGAAATGCAACTCATACTGTTGAAAAAGAGGCTGAAAATATACAAGCGGTACATACACAGTCAACAGTTTGAAGGAACGATACATACTGATTTGGAGGAGGGATCAATTGAATTTCAAGGAACCTCCAAAGGTATTAAAAGGAAGAGATCAACCAAGAAAAAGCAAGAAGCTAAGAAAAAGGTGAAGTCTACAGATCAAGATAGTGATGATGATGAAAGTTGCAGAAAGCACTTGAAGATAGTCAAATTTGAAGATCAATGTATTGACACAAAAATCTTTGGAAAGAAGTCAGATATCATAAGATGGACAGGTTCTATGAAACAAGGATTAGAAATTCATGGAATTACTAGATCAGATGGAACATTTAGAATGTTCAGATTACTAGAAGAGATTCTATATATCCTTGACAGACAAGACATTCAAGACCTTAACAGATTTGTTCAAGGAGGAAGTGAAGGTCAAGAAGAAGTATCACTATTGAGAAATGAATTGAAGTTCATGTATGAGCCATATAACAGTGATCAAAGAATGTTAAAGGACTTAGAGAATTAGGTTCCTACTTACTGGAGATATTATAGATCATGTGGCACACACTTTGGATATAGATGACATTACCTATTACATGCTTCAAGAGAAAAGATACCCTTTTGGAAGAATATTATTGGAAAGGATGTTAGAACAACAATTAGAGGTTTCAGAAGAATCTATAGGTGCTTTGGAGTTGATCAGACTAGTAAAACATCAAATCAAGGATTTGGAGTAAGAAGAAGAAGCTGAGAAAGAGCCTTAAGTGTTTGACTTTCAGTCACACTTCACAAATGATTCTCAGTTCACCATGTCTAACACACATAAGAACTGGATAGTCCATAAGAAAACGGTTTATGGTAAAGACTTCTCAGATCCGTTGGTAGCTGGTAGTTTTCTAAAAACTACATGGTTCTAACTCACCATGTTTCGAGACAAAGAGTTGGCTAGTCCTAGGGAAAACGGTACTAGGTAAAGGCATTATCAAATCCGTTGATGGTTGACATTTTACCAAAAATTGTAGGGTTATCAGTACACCTTATTCTTTATGAATAAAGTATTGGCTATTCCAGAGTGTACAACTAACTGGTAAAGAATAAATCAAATCCGTTGATAGTCGATGATTTGCTAAAAATCAGGATGCCAATACAGATTGGTTTTGTTGTTAACTGTTTTATTTCAGGTAAGAAGATACAAGCAGAATTGTTGATTCATAGGTGCTTTATATGCAGAAGACTCCTATTTGATGATGACAAAAGGGGAAGAAGACATATGAAATGACAAACAAAATTGCTGCAAAGTGAACGTTTACAAGACACAAGAAAATCATAATTTGAAGACAAAGATGATATTCATGAGACTTGAAGATTATCTTATCATAAGAAGATCTGCATGAAGTGTTTGACTACATTCAGTTGGATACAAATACAAGATTACCAAGGTCAATCCAAGTTTGAAGAGAAGACTGAAGACATGTATTTTAATACATTCAGTACAAAGAGAAACAAGAAGAAAATAAGTTATCATTCTTATTTAGGGGAAGATTGTTGAGAATTATTTGTAAAGTACCAAATACCGTTAGTATAAGTACAAGTACTGTTAGTGTTGGCAAGTGCCGTTAGTGTTAACACGGTACATAGCAAGTACTGTTAGTTACTATATTGTAAGTACTGTTATACTGATTAGGACGAATATATCTTTAGAAAAAATATGCCATATTTATAGTTAGAGTATATCTTATGTGATATACTTAATAGTTTAGAATATTGATAAGATATCGTGTGTGATATACTTATCATTATAGAATATTCTAAGGTTTCTAGGTTCCTTACTCTATGAAAGGAACATAGGTATAATGAGTTTATTGTACCTCACTGAAAGTCGATTAATAGAGAATCGAATAGTTAAAAGTAATTCTGTTCTTCTCAAATGTTCTAGTTTAATTACAAACTATTATACAAATTTTTAGCAGAATATAAATCCATTCAAAGGGATCAACAAACCAGTAGAATGTTTTCATTTCTTATACGTGACAAAATCGAGTTCTTCATACCAAAATATGGAGAGACCCAAAACCTTTCTTATGAACCATATTTTGACAACTACAAGCAAGCATTTATTTATAAAGAAATTGGAATTTATAGATATGCGTTGCATGTTTGTATGGTTGTTCATTAACTTAATTAAATTTGTTATTATAATGATTAATGTTCTTGTTGATGTTGGATTGTTGATCACATCATAACATAAGTTCTCATATTTTAATGTACAAGGACAATTCAGCCATGTATAGTTGTCTTTATTAAGATTAGATCCATAATCAAGTTAAGTTATGTGATAACTACCTAAAAGACTAAATTATTTTAAAGTTATGGTTTCACAACAACTTGATTTGTGTTTAGATTATAAATCATATACCATGAGCTTTTATAATAGTAGAAATTATTAATGTTCCAATTTTCATCTTCTCCATTATCCGAAGCAAATAGTAAAGAAATATGGATAAAACTTGGCAGCTTTAACCGAAGATCTTTGCTTTGAAGATACACAAGTAGGAAGACATCACTTTTACAAAATGAAGCACTATAGTTTGACTATTATCTCGTACTTTTATTTTAAGAGTTTTCTGGTATCGGTTCTATCACTTTTATGTGTTTCGCTTTTTATCGGGATTATTTCACAAGGGCCAACTTTGTTGGCGAGGCAGGTAAACCAAAGCTCCATGAATACTTCGCAAGCTCATGAAATCGAACAAGCACTAAAAAAAGGTTATGTTTTCTCACACTTTTTTGTACACACTTCTGAATAGTGTGAAAAATATTTTAAGTTTATGAACACATATAAATGTGTAAAAAATAATCACATAAATAAATGTAAACAAATTTTAAAACACCATATATGTGTTAAAGTTCATAAGTGTGTACAAAAAAAATGTGACAAATCACAACTTTTTTATTTTGTAGTGAAGCCTCTAGTCTTTCATTATTTGAGAATTTTAGGGTCGACGTCTCTCCAAGATTAACATGATTCATGTTTGAAAACCTCTGGAGAATCCCAAGCATTTGTTCGCGTAACAGAAACTAGCGTGATTCCATTTTGATACGTATAGAAGATTAATGATGCTACAATATTGTTTATGTGACATGTTACTACTACTTGAATTTGAGCTTATCTTGAAATTAAACATTGAACTAGATGATTAAGTTGGAAGACATCATTGTCCTAGATCATTAATAGGAGATGCATTTCCTCACATCATAAATTCATACGTATACGTGTGTAACCTTTGGCCAACCACTAGGTTAGGTTTTGCAAAAATGTTTTTTCATGTTTCATGTACAGACAAACCTTCTTGTTGTGTTACTTGCTTGTATTGTTATGTTTATAATTAATTCATGATAAGAACTACAGTAGCAAATAACATGTTATATCAACATATATATGAGTCATTGGATATATAGAGGTTGTTTCATCACTTCTTTTTTGGCATATTCTACTTGTAAGTTTAAACCATTTGGGCTACTTTATGTACATATCATATCTTCTATATCATCAGGATGTCACATACTACAATCATTGTTTTGCACTATCTGTACAAATAATAAAAAATTAAGCATCACATCTTGCATAGAGATAGACATTTATTGGATCAATTGGACCCCATTTCCAATATATCTGTTGGCGGATCTTGGATTTCACATGCCCACATCCCAACTACCATTTCTTCCATTCCCTCTGTTTTCATATGTACCACCTTCTTTGTTCTTTATTAGTAATTACTATTTAGTTAACAGTTTCCGAATTAGCTTCAGAGATTGAACAAGTGTAAAATGTATAGAGTGATCTGGTTTGCACGGCTTTTGGGTTATGTCTACTAGAATAACAACCCGTAGTTTAGTTGAAACCCTCTTTTACGAACATATAGAATAAAGGCTTAATATGCGTAATATACTTAAAGCGACGACTCATCATGGTTTGTCAAGTATACCATTTAACCCTAGATCGCCATAAAAAGAATACCAGTCAAACATAACAATGTAACACTAAGGAAGGATTTAGCTGAATCCTATCAGCATGTAAATCCTAAAAAAAAATATGCAATCTCATTAAATTTACTATGCTTAGCCAGTAACCCGACACCAAAATGGCCGATGTTTTCCACCATATGTAAGTACAAATACACATGGCTTTGACATTGAACACGTTAATCAAACGGTTTCCATTTTTCGCAATCAACCTGGTTTTGCCTGGTTCAACCAATCGAATCGGCTGATCCGGTCCAAACACTAATACCAAATCGCAAAAAGTATACATATATCAAAATGAAACTATAAATAAGTAGCATTAACCCAAAGAATAAAACAATATGTTTGAGCAGAAACATTTTTATTGTTAGTTCTCTTGCCTCCTATTGGCATAAGAAATCATACTTCCATTTAGAGCAAGCTTTCTAATTCTTTCACGACAAGATCCATACGAGGTCGTTGCTTTCGATCATAATGCAAACATCGATAAGCAATTTCAGAGAATCTATTCATAGAATATGAATTCATATGTTCTTTCAAACTAGGATCAACAATCTCGTTCAATCTCTTCCTTTCATAGAGCTGTATAGCCAAAGGGCCTGATAATAAGATACCATCATCGTCTTTGATAGTGCACAATCTTCCACATAATACTTCAAATAGTACCATGCCAAAAGAATACACATCCGATTTTTTCTTCAAGATGCCGGTGACCATGTATTCTGGTTCGATATAGCTCATTGTGCCGCATGCAAGGGAAACAATAGTGCTTCTATCTAAACCATCAAAAGTTAACTTGGACAATCCGAAATCAGAGACTTTTGCAACCCAATTTTGATCTAACAAAATATTTGAGCTCTTTATATCGCGATGGATTATGCTTAAATGCTCTCCAACATGATAATGGAGGTGTTCCAACCCACGAGCCGCACCAACACATATTTCGAGTCTTTGTTGCCATGTAAGAGTATAACTAGTGGTACTGTTACGCCTCAAATATTTATCCAAACTTCCACGTTGTGCATATTCATAAACCAAGATTTTTTCGTCATCTTTTTCACAATACCCGGCAAGAGAAATTAAGTTTGGATGTTTTTGCCCGGATAGTAATTGAACTTCTGTTAAGAACTCCTTTAGCCCTTGTCCAAACTGCCCATTTAATCGCTTTACAGCCACTGGGATAATTTTACCTGACTTGTTGAGTTTTCCTTTGTATACAAGACCATATCCACCTTTTCCAATACACTCTTTGAAATTTTCAGTGGCTACTTCTATCTCTTTTAATGATATTTTGAGGTGTTGCCACGCTTTTGGTCTTGACATCGACCCTTTATTAGATGAATGTTTTGAACTCGACTTCTCCCCGTCACCCTCGTCACTACCCTGTTTACTTTTTACATCCTCCAACTTTACTTCATTCCCATCTGTCATATTACCATCTTCATTAGCAGCAGACATGGTGGGCTTTAAATCACCATTAAGTCATTAACAGGGTCCAAATAAAAAATTGTCCGTATAATACTTTTTGTTATCATCATTTAATGCATAGTCTTTAAATGCATCAAGTTTGAATTTTGAAGGTTCATACGAAGCTGTGACTCCTAATTAGAACAACACAATGAAGCACTTAACTAGTAAAAAAGAGGAAATGCAAATACCTGGCCCTTCCTGACGAGAAGCAGCAATCTCTTTCTCAGCTTTTTCCTTTTCGAGTTCAGTCTGCTTATTGTTCTCCGCATGAGCTTTTTGGAAGAGCCTCACAAAGTTTAAAAGGGTCTGAGCAACTGCACAGTTATAAAACATATCCATACGTATCATTCTTCTGCTATTTCTTTAAACATGGTTATCTTATTACGTTACCTTGTTCAAAAGGGTAACGAGCAGGATCTTCATTCAAATATAGGGCTAATGCATCAGCATTTCGACCCTGTAATATAAGATATATAAATAATGACTCAAACGCATTAGATAATAACGTAAATGTAGAAAGTGAATTAAAAGGGTTCTTACCACCATACTATACAAATTTGTTACAGATGCCACTTCTGACTCGGCAGACCCGATAAACGCACTCAATGTCTGACAATGCAAGAAATAAAAATGACTCAATAAAATGTAAATTTGAAAGGAAATAAAAAAGGAAATGTGTAGCATATTTACTTACCTCACAGAAAACTTCAGATACGGGGCCATCATCTGCAGAGGCCTTTAGTTCGTGTTTAACCTTTTCAAGTCCTTTAGTTATGGCTTGCATTTCTTCAGCTAAAGACTTTAATTGTATCTAAAGAAAATGATTTTGGAATAAATAATTTAATTTCTAAAGATAAACAGATCAAATTTCGAGAATATAGGTGAATCTGCACCTTATTTGCAGATTCCAGGCTAACAAGATCCTCATGGAGATCTAAAAGGGTGGGTGAATTGGCAGCAAGAACCTATAAAACAGTGATGTAATTAGTAAATATATGAGAAACCAAAGGTAACAAAAATAAACAGATGAGTTTTTTTTTTTGTCCAGGTTACCCGGGGAGGGCGAGCCTTTTTTACCTAGATGCACGCAGCCTCACCGGGTTAGCCCCGGGACCGTTTCTGACCCTTCCATGGCCACCCCAAACGTATACAGGGGGGGTTTGAACCCTTGACCTCTTGTTAGGAAACTAAGGACCTTACCACTAGGCCAAATGGGTATAGATATAAGGGTTAAGTCCATATAATAACAACATACTTTTTGAAATGTACAAATATCATACGTGTACTTTAGAATCTACCAGTATCGTATACATACTTTCAAATTCCATTCCATTATCATCACAAAATTAGTGTTAACCTATTAAAGTCCACATCATGTGCCATGTGTACATGTCACGTCACAACATGCCTCATTACTAAAGCCATGTTGGATTTTCTTTAGCTACTGATCTGCTGTGTAAATTTCAGGGCGCCTCATCCATTTTTCCAACATATAGAATGTGTATTTTTTCTTTTAATGCGGTGAAAGTTTATATCAATCTTATGGAGGCTTATTAATCAAATGAAGTAAACAAGAGAAAAACAATCGTTGGTAAACTAACAAAAAATTGATACTAATAAACGACAACTTGAACACCAACAATATTGTTATCAGAAAATTAGTTGTTCCATTTGTTTCGACCCAATCTTTAGTTCAATTGTTTATAAAGAGGTGGCAAAACAACCACATTACAGAACATAATAACATAACTTTTAAGTTACTAAATGCAACAAGATTAAACAACTCATTTAGAATTCAAAAGCCTTATCACCACCAGATGCATTCATTCATTATCACTCATTATCACAAGAGAATAGATTCTTCATTCTAGTCACGTAACCTCTGTGACAGACGTCTCATCCTAGTAGTTCTTCTAACCTGCTGACTTTGATGAGTAGTAGCATCATCAACATTTGCAGGTTCTAGTGGTCGAGGCACATAGTCATCAACATTTGCAGGTTCAAGTGGATATGCCACATCATTTAAGGTATGATATCGAAACAAAATTTGAAAGTACATATGCGATATTGATATATTATGAAGTTCGTGTATGATATTTGTACAATTCAAAAAGTATGCTATTATATAGACTTAACCCTAGATATATAAAGTTTAAAGTTCACATAAACTTTATAGGATCTCTATCCTGGATATATATAGGTATGCAAAAATGACATGTACCTTGCAGAAATAATGCATTAAAGTCATTCTGCCGCTAGAAGCACGCATGTCAGTGAGTTTTAAAAGACTATCCAACTTGAAACCAGCAGCAGAACCTGCAAGAGTAGTAAAAGAAATTATATGAAAATGCATATAATTGTCACTTTTTACTATGTTATGTATTGTTCTATTTTTCTTCTTAGTATATGATCAAAAATGCTAACTTTGTCACAATTTATCGCCATAAGATAACACAGCACCTTGTTGTTCCCTTTATCTTCTAATTACCACCAATCATCATCCACAATCCCTCAATTTCCACACGGGCGGATTTAGTAGCAATGGTACCACAATTCACGCCATATATTATCTTGTGTGTGTAGATATTGTAGACGGTTTTACATACATTGAACTTAAAGAGTAAGATAACACAAGATTTTCAAACTATAAAAAAAGAAGTTCCATGATAAAATAAGGGAGAATTGTAAATTACAAGTTATTAAAAAAAAAAAAAGAACCAACTGGCTAGCTCAGTTGGCCACCAAGGGAAACCTTGGGGAGGTATTCTTGGAGAGGTCTCAGGTTCGAGTCTCACCAAGGACCTTCAGGGGCCCGAATTTAATAGAAGCAGGAGTGGGGTTTATCCCCTAAGGAGAAGGTTCGAGGCTTGCATACTGCCCAATTGGATGTCACTGCAAACTCGAATCACTAACTACTAACTCGCCGTTCAAAAAAAAAACAAGTTATTAAAAAGATTAGGGTAAAATAAGAAAAGTTATTAAACAATAAGCCAATTTACTAAACAAAAGTGAAGATAAAATCAGGAATGTAGTAATTCGACTACAACCTGGTTAACTAGATGCGGATAACTACGATCTTAGAAGTATCGACAGAAAAGTAAACCCACAAGGTATGTCCCTAATCGAACCGATTAGTTTAGTACATTGATAAAGAAGCATTGTGAATCTCGTCCCCCTCACCTCCTTTTATAGAGATGAGGGGGAACCGACTGTTACATAGTCCTACGGGTCGGGTTGGGCTGCGACACCACCAATCGACCTTTATTGCTATAAGCTATTTAGGAAACTCGATAACTATCCCCTAGACACGACTTAGGATAATAAAGACTAAATACATAACAAGGAATAAGGAAAGTTTTAGAAAAAATAAGCCAAGTTATAACGTATTACCGCCCTAATATATCAGGAACAACCACCATTTATCATTTACAATTTTGGATGGTAAAGAAACTAGAACCCGATGAGGAAACCCGAACTTTCTGGGGCGAGCCGGGGTATACTTATCGGGTTATGGGCCGGATTACGGGTCATTCGATGGAGAGGAGATTGTGAAGACGTTTAACAGGGAAAAGTGACTGAGGTAAAGTATAAGTTTAAAAAAGAAAGTGAGTAGGAGAAGTATGACAAAAGCCTTGGAGATAACGAGCCAATCAGAGGTACAGTCCTACACAGGTTAGGGGAAAATAAGAAAAGGATTACAGATTCTTATAACGAATAGTACGAGGAAAGTTGCGATAAAAATGGGATGTTTCTGTTCGGTGTAATATTGATTGAGCTGGACAGCACCAAGGGTAACCTGAATTTAGATCAGGTAAAGGAGGTGGCAGAATAAATTGGCATTTCGTGGGTTCTAGCTGGGGGAAAAAAGAAGTCGTGAGGTTCAGGTCGGGTAGGGATTGTGGAGGAGCAAGCTGCTGCCGGGCAGCAGCAGTAAAGAGTTTGGTATGTTCGTTTAGTCTTTATTTTATGAAGTTTATATCTAGAAATGTGAGGGATAAGGGCCTATGAGTATTCCTTAATGAGATATGCGAGATACATGAAGCATTCAACATTAATGTAATTACCTCTGGCAGTTCCTTGATTTAACGCATTCCCCATATACAAGATCATCTTCATGATTTCCTTTAATTTGCTGGAAGTCCGGATCTATTACCACCAAGAGGTCACAGTAAGGTACAAAATAAAAAGACAAAGATTAAAACCAGCGTTAATTTGAATTTAGTGTACCTCATTACATGCAGAGTTTACAGTTTGTAGACTACTTTGAAGTTCTGTAAGCTGAAAGAAATGTTAAAAAGAGAAACTAGTTATATATATACTCTACAAACACTAATGGAACCACAATGTAATTACAACACTCATTTTTTCTAATGTCAATGTATTACACGCTGACACACATATCTCACACATAATATCTCATAAATGTCTACAACAGACTTGTACGCACACCCACTAGACCAAAGGCCTTGGGTAATTAAATCAATTATATCTCTTAAGAGTAGAACTGCAAAAAAAGGTCCTATAGTATGTCCAAAATCAAATTGCAGGCGCAATCCTTACCTTTTTGAAAGTCCCCTTGGGAAATGTGTGGATATCGCCCCTGCCCTAAAATGAATGACTAAAATGCCCCAAAGTGAAATAGCAAGGTCTCACTAAAGGCAAGGGCATTTAGTCATTTCACTTTGGAGCGCGGACGATATCCACACACTAAAGGTTTCCAACGGGGACGGTGCATGCACTTTCAAAAAGGTAGGGACCGAGCCTAAAGTTTGCCACACGTACGGTTTCTGTAATTTACTCTCTCGTATATATTAAGTGTAAACACAAAATGTGAAAATGGTAAATCAAAACTTCCATTAACCAATATGAGAGATTCTTTTTGAGATCGAGACTCCTAATTGGGGAATAAAAGTCAATATTGGTTTAGTTATAAAACAAAGGGAGCATGCTGCTAATCAATAGGAAAGGGCTACCGGGAGTCGTATTGTTATATATCTTCAAATTAGGATGAATTATAGTCGTCACAGGAAGAAGGTTAATCAATAGTAATACATAATGAAAATTTTATGTAACCACGCGGTTATTTAGCTAGTTATAGCGTGAAAAAGTTACCTGTGTGTTGAATAGAATTTTGAACAGAAAAACTCGTAACTTTGATTCCACACGTGGCGCCGTCATGAGCTCCAGGTAGAACTAACAAAAAATTTCAGATGTTGAATAGCATATATTAAATATGTCTAATAATTCATGCTTTAACTACCAACCTGTTCACACTTGCCAAGCGTCTCCTTGTTACCTGCATAGTTCTGAAAAGTTGCAATGTAAAACATCCATACATAACTAGGTAAATTTATTAACCATGGAAAGCTAGAAATGATAAGAACGCCGTTCGATTGTTGCTAGTAAACAAATATTCCTAAGAAGCTAGCTCGCTCCATCAATACATGAGTAGGTAGATTTTTACCTGCAGAAGCTCCATCTCTTCTTTGGTAGGGCAGAATTTGATAAGGTACTCTACTTGCTCAGCATCTAAGAGTGATTCGTCCATGGCTAAAACAGCAGCCTGCAGATGCCAGGTATATTCGCTTTTTTATTCAACTTAGAGATACGAAAATTAAGAGTATATACTTCCATTTATTACCTGTTAAAAATAGATGTTTAAGCTATACTAGAAACAGCATAACGTTGCAAAAATTTGAAAAATCCAAATAGTCGAATACATCAAAATCTTTTGTTGATGTATACAGTCCACACTTACCATCAAGTCAGGAAGCGGCACCTTAATCTTTGTGAGCATGATTTCTGTGTTATTGGCTCTCCTCGACTCAACCTAATAAATAACCAAATTGGACGCTGAGCAACTTAAAAGGATAAATTGTTTTAGTTAATATACAAGCATACCAGGAGGAGTGTTTCGGCTCTTGAACCAATAGGCTTGCGCTGTCCTTCTCCTTTAGAGGTATCTTTCTTTGGAACTACTGCTGAGAATAGTGTCTCAAATTCCGAGACATCAAAATTTGGCGCACTATAACCAACAACATACAATGTTCTTAGAATCAGTGGCGGACGCAAGAAACTAAATTGTGGGGGGCAAAATTTTTTTTTTGGATAATAGCAAAGCGAAAAAACTAAAATCCGAATAAAAAACCGAGTATTTTAACTTAAAGATGGAGGATTTTTAAGTTTTAAAGTGTTAAATGTTGGACTTTAATGTGTGAGTGGGGGCATTTTGAGTTTCGAGTGGGGGGCATTTTAAAAAAACACTCAAAATTAACCAAAAATTACACTATAATCTCGTTTTTTTCGTCTAGCTATGGGGGGCGCCGCCACCCCGTACCTAATGAATAGGTCCGCCCCTGCTTAGAATGAAATCCACTATGAAGATAGGGAAACAACATAAATCAGAAAGAAAAGAAAACATCAGAAAGATGTGCAATACTTTTTTTTCCTTTTTATTTTGAATGTAACGTCAAATGGTGCAGAATGAGGAATACCTTTGGGATTCTCCAGGCCTTTGTAATTCTTCCCATAAGCTTCCTTGCAAAGGTTTGGTGACCTTGCTCCAATGCAGTGGCTTTAAATTAGATTTTTGAGGTGCTGCAGAAGCTATTCTAGCTGGAGGTGCCCCGGGTGGAGGAGGTGGAGAGGGTCCAGTTGCACGGCCACCCGATGGAGGAGGCGGTGGTGGAAGTCCAGATGCACGACTTCGAGGTTGTGGTGGTGGTGGTGGTGGACCCGACATTTAATCTTATTGAACAATTGTCCCCAAAGTGTAAGGCTGCTGGCAAGAAAATTCAAAGAACAAAAGTCAAAATTATAAAACATTTAGCAGATTAACAGAAATCCTTTAAAAATTTCAAGCCGAAGATCCGGGTGGCTTCCGGTAAAGACAGTGACCTGATCAAAATGTTGATATCTTTAAACTCAATATATTACCGGGGTGAGTCCCCTTTACCAAAAAAAAAAATATATTTAAACTCAAATACTTTCAAGTAAAAATGTTGACTTTATGACACCCAAATGGATCTTTAGCATAACCCGCCAATCTGATTGTGTCAATCCAAACTTCATTTAATGATTTTGATCACCAACTTTAAGAAAATGCAATGAATGTCAGGCTGTCAGCTCATAAATTTGCCATTGCAGAAACTACGAAGTCAACCGTTTAACATAAATTTTATTAATAATCATAATTTACATATTAGGAGAAGGCAAACGGGCAACAAGCTGCGCCGCTAGCCCTTTTTGTATAGCAAAACCAAGTCTATTAAATACAACGTTTGTGGATTTAGGAGTCAAAACATTACTATTCATAACACGTTGTATTCTCGTAAGTAGCACCACTTGAAATATTCTAACAAAAAATTTGTTATTTTATAATGATTAAATAATAAGTGAGATCCTCTTATGGATTTTAAAAATTTTGTCAGAGTAAATCCTTTTCATTTTGATAAGACTGCTCAACTATTTGTTTCCCGTTTAAAACCGGAACTTTTAATAATAATAATTCTTATTGTGTACGTATATCATTAAGATGGTCAGATAACATGGCACGATCTGTGTTTCTATGTGAGGGTAGTTTTTTCCTCTTATGCATGCATGCGCGGCCGCGAAACAGAGGGTGAGTTTATTTTTTTTTTCCTCTTATATAGGCAAGCGCGCACAGGCTAGTGTTTCTTAAGGGACTCTGGATCACCCCTCTTATCTCGCAGACATGGTATCGCACACTAGAAAAAAACAAACACAAAGTCCTTTTACACCGCTTAAGCTTCACAAAAATAAAAAGCAAATGACCCGGTTTAATAAGCAAAATCCAAAAATTATAATAATACAGTAGCAGTTTTAATATGAATCCAATAAACTACACATTTGTTCAACAAGACCATTAAATGCTTAGTAGTAAAAACATCAATAGTACACATATTGGAAGATAATGAAAAAACAGAGTACCTAGCTGGGGGGTTTGATGACTCCAGAAACAGTGACAACATCATCAATTAAGTTGTTTTCTGGTGAAACCATTGCCTCCTAATATTTCCAGGTGGATTGGCAATGTGTTTGTTGTTAGTTGTGTAAAGATGAGATACATTGGTGTTAACGGGAAGTACTATGGGTATGACTGTATGAGAATCGTAATGGGTTTGTAGACCCATCACGTTTGGAGACTAGGAGTGTTACCGGATCGAGTTGGTCAGGTTCGGATTAAATTGAGTCGGGTGACTAATAAATACTAATATTCGAACATTATTAAATTTGAATTCGGTTAGTCATGTTCGGGTTGATTTAGATCGGGTCAAAAATTTGTGTTGAGTTTAGGTCAACTCATATGTGAGAAAAATGTTACAAAATTGTTTTTTCTTGAATGTTTATTAAATTTATATTTAAAAAATCAAAAGAATTTTCACTTGGATCGATCTCAACTTGAACTAGCCAAATACTCTCAACCTGATATCCGCCACTTATTATTATGTATTGAGTTGGGTTCCCTAACAACCTTTTATGTAACAAAGTTTCAATGACTCAATCTCAACCATTCATCATCTTTTCATCTAAAGGTCTAGATTATACCCTCCTCCAATACTACAAAGGTAAAATAGTCCCACTATAAATACCAATATTTTACACACACAACCATTTTTATCTAAAAAAATTAGGTTGGGTCTCCCACCCACCTACCTTCCGGCGACCACCCCCAACAACCACCCCAACAACTTTTTCCGGCCACCACCCCCAACAACCTACCTTCAACCACCAACCACCCCTACCACCTACCTTTTTCCGGCGACATCACCTACAACACACCTACCTTCCACCGCAAACAACCTTCCACAACCACCTACCTTCCATAGCGATCTTTTCCGGCCATCTTTTCCGGCGACTTTCCACAGCGGAAAAACAGACATGGAAACTCAAATACAAACACGAATTGAAGCTCAAATCGAAGAAGATGTTGTGGTTCCAGTTACGCAAACTGATAATGCAGATCTAGATCCAGAACATCACGTACTTAATGAAGATGCAAATCCAGAAGCTAATCTTGTCGAAAATATAGGTAAATGATTAGTTTGAGTTCTTTGAAAACAGAATCATGCATGATTTGAATACAAATGCAGTAATAAATCTTTCTTGTCGAAATCATATGTGTTATGCATGAATCATGTTGAATCATGCTGATTCTGCATAATTCATGTTGAATATGCGTGATTCATGTTGAATCAAGCATGATTCATGTTGAATCATGCATGATTCATGTTGAATCATGCATGATTCATGTTGAATCATGCATGATTCATGTTGAATATGCATGATTCATGTTGAATATGCATGATTCATGTTGAATATGCATGATTCATGTTGAATCATGCATGATTCATGTTGAATCAAGCATGATTCATATGGAATCAAGCATGATTCATGTGGAATCAAGCATGATTCATGTGGAATCAAGCATGATTCATGTGGAATCAAGCATGATTCATGTGAATCATGCATGATTCATGTGGAATCAAGCATGATTCATGTGGAATCAAGCATGATTCATGTGGAACAAGCATGATTCATGTGGAACAAACATGATTCATGTGGAATCATGCATGATTCATGTGGAATCAAGCATGATTCATGTAGAATCAAGCATGATTCATGTGGAATCAAGCATGATTCATGTGGAATCATGCATGATTCATGTAAAATCATGCATGATTTATGTAGAAACATGTATCATGTTGAATGAAACATGATTCATGTTGAATGAAACATGATTCATGATGAATCGTGCATGATTCATGATGAATCGTGCATGATTCATGTTAAATAATTTTTATTATTATTAAAATTTTTTGACCAAGTTTATACCAGCACTTTAACAATTGTTATTCTCTAACAGGTTCTACCAGCACTCCAAGACCAAGTTTATACAATCATAGTGAGACACCAGGAGGATCTGTATATTGGGAACCAATTGTTCCGGACGAGTTGTTACCTAAGCAGGGAAAAAGATTTGATACAATGGAGGAATGTATTGAGTTTTATTCTTCTTATGTTGAAAAATCAGAATTTGAAGTTAAAAAGTCCACGCAGAAAAGAAATAGGAGTGGTGACGTTAAATCAAAGTACATCATGTGTAACCGGCAAGGGGTTCCAAAAGACATAAATGTTAACACCTTGGATCCTGCAAACAGTGAAAAGCAAACAAGGAATACAAGATATCGTGTAACAGGTTGTGAGGCACAAATAAAGGTTGATTTGGATTATGTTAAGAGAAAGTATGAAATAACCAAATTTGTTGCTAAGCACAACCATCAAATGCTTCCGAAAGAGTATAAGCATCTAACAAAGAAACAAAGAAAAATGACTCATGCAGAAAGAGTGTTTGTTGTGAAAGCTTCAACAATGAAACTTGGGGCAACCAAGGCACATGCCATGTATTCTAGTATCAAAGGGGGTGCTGAGTATGTGCATGGAACTAGTGATGATTTTAAGAATCGGATAAAGGACATTAATGAATATATAGGAGAAAGTGATGCACATATGCTTATAAATAAGATGGAAAACAGGAGGAAGTTTGTTCCAGGCTTTACGTTTCAGTATAAGGTTGAAAACAGCGAATTAGTTGCAATGTTTTGGGCGGACGAAGTAGATAAACAAAACTATGAAGAGTTTGGAGATATTATATCTTTTGATGCTACCTTCCGAACAAACAAGTAAGTTATTTATGATCTTGTTGAATATGAATCATGCATGATTCAACATGAATCATGCATGATTCAACATGAATCATGCATGATTCAACATGAATCATGCTTGATTCAACATGAATCATGCATGATTCAACATGAATCATGCTTGATTCAACATGAATCATGCATGATTCAATATGAATCATGCATGATTCATTAGACGAATCATGCATGATTCAACATGAATCATGCATGATTCAGAATAAATCATGCATGATTCATCATAAATCATTCATGTTGACTCTGTCTTTTTTTGCATAATCTGTTATTTATTTTGTAATCGTACATTGTTTTCAGGTACGATATGGTCTTTGTTCCATTCACTGGAATAGATAATCACCGAAAGTGCGTGAATGTTGGATCAGGAATGCTACTAAGAGAGGACACAGAAACTTATACGTGGCTTCTAACATCGTTCATGACTGCTCACGAAAAACAACCAACAATGATTGTAACGAATCAAGATGGGGCAATGAAAAGGGTAATTGAAGCAGTTCTGAAAGAATCAAAACACAGATTATGCATGTGGCATATCATGTAAAAAAACCCATCAAAGGTATTGCCATTTTCATAACCTTTTTTTAAATCATTCATGATTCTTATAAATAATCTGTTATGATTTACTTACAGATATGTGTAGAAATTTATGATAAAACTAATTTCAAAGAACGTTTCAACAAATTAGTGTGGAATATGTTTATAGAGCCAAAAGAATTTGAAGCAAGATGATCAATACTTATTGAAGACTTTAAGTTGGAAAAACACAAGTGGATGATGTATGACCTTCGAAAAATGTGGTTACCAGCTTATTTTATTACGTCACCTCTGTTTGGCTTAATGAGAACTACTTCAAGATCAGAGAGTGAAAACGCGTTTTTTAAAGGTTTCATAAATCACGGGTCAACATTGGTCAACTTCATGATGTGCTATGAATCAGCAATGGAAAGGCAAAGGAATAGACAAGAACATCTAGATTTTAGAACTTTTGATGCTGCCCCAAGATATAAAACAATGTTAGAAATGGAAAAACATGCGGCTAAAGTTTATACAAGGACAATATTTCTGCTTGTTCAAATAGAAATGTATGAATCTATTTGGTATTGTCAAATAGAAGAGTTTAAAAAGGACGAGGGAGTTGTGATGGTTTTATTTAGAGATACAAAGGCGGGTGCTTATAGGACACTATTCACAGAAAAAGGAAAAGACATGGTTGTGCAGGAATAAGACAAAGTAATAGACTACAAGGTTAGTGGATTTCTTTTAACAATCATGCATGATTCATATATAATCAACAATGAATCATGCATGATTCATGGATGAATAATGCATGATTCATGATTCATGGATGAATCATGCATGATTCATGATTCATTGATGAATCATGCATGATTCATTAGTGAATCATGCATGATTCAACATGAATCATGCATGATTTAGTAAGAATCACATATTAATACGTTTTTTTTGCATCAAAACAAGGTTTTGCGTTCTCTTGAAGATGGATCAGTTGGGTGTACCTGTAGACATTTCATGCGTTACGGATTTTTATGTAGACACGTATTTTGTGTTTTGAAGAACCTATAATGTTCAAATGATTCCGGAGAAGTACGTTTTAAGGCGTTGGAGGAGGGATTTGATACTACTTTCATTAAGAAGAAGCACAAACAAATATGGAGAGAAAAACAAAGAAATGGAAATATTAACAAATGAGGCTAATTATGTGGTTGATGAGTGTTTGTTTTTGTTGAGTAAAGATAAAAAAAAGTTTTCGCAATTTGTGGAAAAGCTCAATACTATAAAGAAGGAATTTGAGGTTCTAGTGCCAAGGCCTCCTTCACAGAAAACGGTAGACATGATTGAAGATATTTATGCAGTTCAAAAGCCAAATAAGAATACTGTAAACAATCCTCATGTTGCTTCAATAAGAGGTGCTAAGAAAAGAGAACGTAGAAAAAGTGCAAGAGAAGTAGCTATCAATGCTAAAAAAAGCAAGCGCGGAAGTGTGGACAATGTGGAGTGAAGACTAACAAACATACAAAAACAACATGTCCGGAAAATCCAAAATACATTGCTAAAGTCCAAAAGATTGCTGCTGCGGCTGCTGCTGCAAAGGAAGCAAGGAATGCAACTATTGCGGCTGCTGCTGAAAAGGAAGCAAGGAATACAACTACTGCTGATGCACTACAAACAGGAACAACTGGTGCGGGTGCTGCTGCAAATGCAGCAAAGAATGCAACTATTGCGGCTGCTGCTGAAAAGGAAGCAAGGAATACAACAATTGGTGCGGGTGCTCCTTGAATTGTTTTGTAGTACACTTATAATATTCGTTAGATTTCTTCTTTAATTTGATTTAACTGTATTAAAACTCTGAGATTGAAGTACTTTGTTTAATGTTCATATAATATTCAATTGAATGTGAAACTGTTACAAAAGTTCTGGAAAAGCATGCATGATTCATAATGAATCATGCATGATTCGTAATGAATCATGCATGATTCGTAATGAATCATGCATGATTCGTAATGAATCATGCATGATTTATAAGAGAATCATGCATGATTCATAATGAATCATCACATGTGTCATCCAAAAATAATGCATATGAGTTAGCAAGGTAACTACTGCTGATGCACTACAAATAGGAACAAGTGGTGCGGGTTCTCCTTGAATTGTTTTTGTAGTTCACTTATAATTATTCTTAGATTTCTTCCTTAATTTGGTTAAAATATGTTAAAACTCTGGGATTAATTTTCTATTGAATGTAGTTAAATGTTACAAAACTTTTAGAAAATCATACAAGAATCATGCACATGAGTCATCAAAAAGAATCATGCAATGTTGAATGCATTGTGATTTCTTAGTGAAAAGATATCTACCATAAAATCATGTATGAATCATGCATGATTCATAGATGAATCATGCAAACAGTTACATAACAGTAACTGTTTTACCATAAAAAGACAGTCATGTAACAGTTAAAAGATAACATAAAAAAGATAACATCCAATATTACATAAAAGTACCATCAGTTTTACCAACAAAAGATTACCAACATATTACATCAGAATATAACATAAAAATCCCCTTCTCATAAAACTACCATCCATTTTACGAACAAAAGTTTAACAAACTACAATCAAACATCATTTTCTTTTTTTACCACCAACATATGTCATATGAAAATCTTTCGATTTTGCAACTTTAACATCCTTCCCAACCTCCTTCCCTTCTGTAGCTTTAACATCCTTACCAACCTCCTTTCCTTCTGTAGCTTTAACATCCTTCCCTTCTGCCGGATCTTCTTTGCCAGGCATAGTCTTCGGTGGACCACGCTCATTCCTGTTTTTGATTGCATCTTGAATAATATCAACCGTTTTCTGGTGTTCATTCTCAGTCTCAAACTTGAAGGCCAACTCAAACATCTTATGTTTATGAATGTTAAAATCATGCAACAAAAGCTTGGTAGCAATCCTATACCTCATACATAACAACTATGAGCGTTGTTCCTTTGATTCTTCATCGAACCCAACATCCCAATCAACATGATTACCAGTGTAAGATTCCATATGGATCATAGTAAATATTCCGCAATCTTCATAGTTACTCACTGTACTCCAATTGAAACGTAGAATGCGTGCTTTGACTTTCATCATGGCCGATAGTTTGTCATGTCCATGCTCTTTTAGATGTCTGATAAAAAACTTTTCTACACAAAAAATTGAAAAAGATAAACAATATAAAAGTCAATAAAAGATACAAGGCAGTTTGTAAGAAGACTATATATAAAACTCAATACATTAATAAACAAAATGATTTCAAACTTACCAGAGGATCACAAGCTGCTTTGTATCTTGACTTATAGGAATATGGTCCAGCATAAATGTTATCAATGATAAACATTGACGGATTCTCCAAGTTGAAAACAACGACATAAAAGTGTCCAGAAGCACAAATAGGAAAAAACACCAAATCAACATCCGAGAGGCGAAGTGCATCCTCATCATGCTGCAACTGAGTTGAAATGGCATCTGAAAAGACTTTCCACTGTCCATCTGGATCAAGAGTATTTTTAATAGTTCCTTCTGGCTGTTTACAAGCAAATGAAACAAAATTAGAGAGGATTCAAGATGAATCATGCATGATTCATGATGAATCATGCATGATTCAATATGAATCATGCATGATTCAAGATGAATCATGCATGATTCATTAGTGAATCATGCATGATTCAAGATGAATCATGCATGATTTACAGAATGAAAAAAACATTGCTACATGTGAATAGAAACTTACAGTACAACTAGTTGTAAAAAAAAGCCTTCTTAACCGCTCATTAACTTTACCCGCTTCCACCAGCTTCAACAATGCAGCCCGCTCCTCCATGTTCAACAATGCACTCCAACTATCAATAACATTATGGTCTAACCATAATCCAGGTGTCAATGTCTCCATGCTCACTCGTACAGATTTTTGCTCATAACCCGAGTTAGTTTGGAAAACTGTTTCACTATAATTATAAATAACAAACAAATTACAATACGTCATTCTTTAACTACAAATCAAAAGCAAAAAATGAAATAGAGAACTTACTATTTATCGCCTTGAATAGCGAACAAACTATTCCCCAGTATAAACTCAAGCCTCTTTAGATCAGGACCAACTTCAGTTATCTTGTTCATAAAAGGAGACGACAACACATAAGATGGCTTCCTAACTTTTTTCTTGGGAGATGAACGAGTAGAAACTCGTGGAGGCGTCTTAGGAGGCGAAACGTTAGTAGGTTCATTCATAATCATATTAAACAAATTTTCCTGCAAAAAGTTCAAAAAATTTAATTATAAACATACATATGAACATATCATTATACAACTTATGAGGAAAAGTTAAAAATATACGTCATAAAATGCATCTGAAAGAAGATCAATCACCTCTCCAACCAAATGAATATTTATTTCAAGCCATTGTGTGTAAGTTTCTTCATCATCTTCGTCTGGTGCTGCTTCATTCCCGGGCTCAATGTCCTTTGTAGGTGACTCCTTTGTAGCCGACTCTTTTGGCTTGTTTAAATCAACATTCTCGTCAGGGGAAACATTGAAATCATCAATATGAGTAGGTTCATCTTGAAGAAAAAAAATATCCTTAAAAACTCCCTCATATTTCTCAATCAATTGACGGATGTTCTCATCATTTGGAAATTCATTGTTGGCATCTCTTAAAATGCATTCAAGTTCGGCCTTGTCTTTGGCAATGCTTAAAAGCTTTTCCTTGATCCTTGTGCAAAAGACCTACAAAAATGAAATATATAAATCATGCTTGATTCATGTAGAAAAATTCATGATTCAGCTGAATCATGCATGATTCAGTTGAATCATGCATGATTCATGTTGAATCATGAATGATTCAACTGAATCATGCAAACTCATAAATTATTGTAACACTTTAGATGATACAAAAATAATTGAAAAAACAATAAAAACCATAAAAAGATACGACAACACACATGTTTACTGAAAAAACCACTTTGTTTTTCTTCAGTTTGTTTACCCACATTAAAAAATCCTTCAGTTTGTTTTTCTTCTGACGCAGTCCATTCTGGCTGCCACTCCAACATCCCAATTACTTTATCTTGGACCTCTAAATCCTGTCTGCGATGCATGTTTGTTGTATTCCAATTCAGTATAGCGGGTCTAGACCGAAGAACAGGATAACGATCAAATTTTGTTGAATCCAAATACAGCAGCTGTTAGGAAAATAAAAATTATTTCTTGTTAAAAGTTATAAACAATATAAACATAAAATACAAAAACACAAAAAAACGTAAAAATATATATATATACACTTACAATTAAAAAACACAACGACCAAACGTAAAAGCCAGCCAACGTAAAAGCCAGCCAAAGTATTCGGTTCCGTACTATTTCCAAGACACATGTATAAGAACTCACACCAATCAATTCCAACAATATCCGTATCCTCACGAATACGCCGAACAAAAGTTAGATCAGGTATTGCTTTCATCGTGTAAGCTGTACACATCCCAACAGAAAATAGATTAAGAAAATTGACTTTAAACATGAAGTCAACTTCTGTTGCTTCATTAAGTTTCTCTTGAATATCAGAAGCACGAAGTAGTTTCCATGGTTTCTCAAACTGTTTTAACCACAACAACACAAACGGGTCATCCAAAGCTCTCTCAAGTAAATCATATATAGAAGTTCCACCAATGGGAAGTCCTAAAGTATCCTTAATCTTTTGAGGAGTTACAATAAACGAAGACTTGTTTAAAAGATTAAAATGATAGCTCTCCTTATCAAACTCTCTAACAGCAAACCTCCCTAAACGACCAGGCAAGGTATCTATTTTAATAGAACGAAATGCAGAAAAACCAATACTTCCCAAAAACTTATCCATGTCCACATTGCTATCTCGAATTGCTGCGAACAAAGAAGTAGGAACTGTCCTAGATTTTATAATTGGAAACTTGAGTAGATGCTTATCTTTTTCACTCAACACAACCTCTGCACTTTCAAAAGTTTTCTTCTGCTTCTTCCCATGTTTCTTAACAGCCTCTTCATCTTCCTCGTCAACTTCATCTTTGACATATTCCTCATCAAACTCCTGCTTTTCAACCTTCACTTTTCGGGGAAGTTTTTTTACCCCAGGCTCTTTCTTAACCCCCATTCGTCCCTTAGCTTTCGGTTTTAAATCCTCCAAACCTTCCTCATTTTCCTCATCAACTGTATCGTCATTTTGATCATCTACCTCCGGCTCCTCTTTGTAGTCACTTACAACCTCCGACACTATACTATCTACAAAATCAGTAGATATCTTCTTCTTCCCAACTGCTTTTTCAGTAGGTTCCTTCTTAACAGTAGGTTGTCTTTTAATAACAGAGGGTTCTTTTTCAATAGCAGCACTAGACTTCTGCGAAGGAGCTTTTGACTTTGGCATTGCACTAGTTCTTGTTTTAGTTTCAGTGGGTGGAGGTGAATTAGATCCTTTATGACCTAAAGATTTCTGACGCTTGTTCATATTACGATGAACTGCAAAAAGTAAGAAAACAATCAGTTAAGTACTAAAAAGTTACAAATACAAAAAAACATATGCATGATTTAACATAAATCATGCATGATTCTTCATGAATCATGTATGATTCATCATGAATCATGCATGATTCATGATGAAGCATGCATGATTCATGATGAAAACAATACACAGCTATCTAAAAATTACAAACACGCCACAATTTGCAGTTGATACTAAACAACATTAAACACACAGCAGGTCACTATGGCTTGTTGTTGGTTTCTCAGGATTAATACAAAAGCACACTAATTTAACACGCCACTGATTTTGCTGTTGAATACTCAATTCACAACAATAACTAGCAATAAAACAGTAAACATAAAGCACGAAAATAAGTAGGCAAACTTATAAGTTTCATAAAGAACAACAGCATGTACCAATTGGTTTCTATAAATAGGCCTGAAAAAGCTCATTCCAAGTCCAATCCCCTGTTCAAATGCAGCAATGGTGGACAAAAGTTTCAGGTGGCAGAAGTAAATAAAATCGCATGTTTGTAACCCCGGAACATGTATTTTCTAACAAATAAACAAACAATAATCTAGTTTAACATCAATGGTCAAAAGACTCGATATAAACACATCTACTAAAAACTTCCTGAAACTAGTTGCCCAGATTTACACCACTAGTTTCAGTTTAAACACAAGACCAGAAAATAACTGTTAAGTATAACAAGCTGATGCAGAGCAGCACGAGCGCGAACAAAGACCACATGTCTTAATAAAGGGAATTTGCATAAATCATAATTCATAAAACATGTAGCAAGCTAGCAGTAGAATGACATGTTAAAATGGCTAAAACTAGATTAATCTTCACTTCTTTTTGTTGAATTACAACAAATGTGACATTCTAAGTTTCAGGAAGTTCTACGCGTTTTAATTACTATCGAGTAACTTTTACACTTTTTTAGCCTATTCAGCCCGACTCCATGTTAACCACTTATTTACAATCTACCCATTTGATACGTTAGCCAAACTGTAACCCGAATCAACCAGTTCACCATAAATGGGTGAAATAGACATCACTATAGAAGGCATCTTGAGACTAGTTGAAACGATTTACCTCATTACATTCAGGTTTAAAAATAGACTCGGAAAACATTTGTGATATTCAATTATAATAAATAAAGCCACCTAAGCCAGAACACAAGGGGAGTTCATATAATCACATTTCAGAAAACAATAGAAGGATGGCAAAATGGCAGGTCAGATTACAGGCCAGAACGAGTTGCTTAAAAACAGGTCATGTCAGGTTGGGACCCACAAACACTTTGTCTTGACACTACCATTCTTGAACTAGAGATTCTTTATGTTTCAAAACCGAGTTATAACGATGATACTAAATTTCAGATAAAACCATTCTGAAACCTTTAAACATTTTGGAAGACTTTCAAACCATTAGGCATGTTCAACCGTTTCCAACCTAACCAATCAACCTGTTTACCAAAAATGATCAAAAAACACAAAACTACCAATAACAAATTAAGCACATTTACAACAGAAAACAAATATGAAGTAAAATAAGCCTAAAATAACTTGATAATTATAAAAATAAGCCTAAAATCATAATAATAAGCCTAATTAACAACTAGTAAATTAAAGCTATTAATAACAAAAATAAGCCTAAAAATCTTTATAAAAGCATAAAAACAAAAATAAGCATAAAAATAAGCCTAAAATCATAAAAACACGCCTAATTAACAACCAGTAAATTAAAGCTATTAATAACAAAAATAAGCCTAAAAATCTTTAAAAAATCACAAAAACAAAAATAAGCAATATAAACTCAAAAATAAGCATAAAAAAGCATAAAACAATTTAAAATAAAAATGAAAAGGATTACCAGGAGCCAAGCCGCCATCATTAGGAATAGAAGCCACCTCTGATCGATTGTTAGGGTTTCAATCGGAAATAGAGTTTAAATCGTTATCAGAGATCGATTGGAGAGTGATTGGGGGTGGCGGTGATGATTGGGGGGGGGGGGGTGGTGGCGGAGATGATTGGGGGGGGGGGGGGGGTGATGATGGCGGAGATGATTGGGGGTGGTGGTGGTGGTGGCGGTTAGGGTTTAGTAAGGGAGCGTATGTGTGTATAAAAGTGTGTAACTGAAAGTATGTGTAAGGGTTAGTGGGAGATATACGTTTTTTTTAATTCATTTAATCTGGACCGTTGGATGTAATTAAAATGAATGGCTAAGACGAGTCCATTGGGACTTTGCTAAAAAGTGGGACTATGTTAAACTTTTGGCATTATGTATTAGGTTACTTTAATTGAGGCGAATAATTTGAATACAATTTTGACATGAGTAACTTGATCTGAATAGACTTTGTCAAATTTATTACACTTTAAAGATGACGACATGCAAGAAAAACCCATAACTTGCGAGTGCGCATGTGATGGTTGACACTCCATCATTTTTTAACAATGGATAAATCATGGTTGCAAAAAAAAAGGTGATGGATCTATATCTATATCTATATACCCTATAAAGCATTTATCTAAAATGTTAAAAATGTTGAAAGTTGAAAAACTTTCGATTTATGAAAATGTTGAATCTATAAGTCACACAGACATAATCAAATAGCTAGAAAAATATTTATAAAAATGTTGAAAATTTAATTTAATGAAAAGTTGAAAGATTCAAAGCTTACCAACGAAGCCTCTAAAAAATCGGTTCAAACCAGTTATAACCCACCCTTTACTCCCCCCATCACAACCCTAACTCCCATCATCATCATCTTCAGAAAAACACAATATTTTCAGCTTTATTATTAAAAAAATCATTATCAAAAAAATCATTTTTTTGTATTGCGTTGTTAATTGAATTGATTAAATTAAATATGAGGTGATTGATTTGTTCATGAATTAATTTTGTTTATGGATTATTTTTTACAAGGAAAAGATGGAACATATGATGATTCGAGCATGTTTACATTATTATGTTTGAGCAGGTTTGTGACAATCCGTCAATTTATGATTGATATATTATTCTCAAATATTATTTAAAAATATTATTTTTAATGTTATAATATGAACTCACTTATTTTTGGGAAGTAATTTGGATTTACGTCTTGAAGTAGCATCGACTACGTCTAAACCGGAGGATTCAACGTTACGTGCTTACGTTTACATACACCGTCTTTGGTGACAGTCCGACATTTCAGAAAATAAATTTATCCGTGAATATTATTTTGGAATTTTAAATTTGTGTTGGTTCATAAACTCACAAATTTACGAGAAGAGATTAGGACTTACGATCTTAATTTAACGTCTTTTACGACTAAACCGGAAACCTTAGGATTACGTATTTACATTTTCAAACTCCGTTTTTGATGAGACAATTTTTATTAGATTCATTTTTTGCCGTTGATTCATAATTTATAAAAACGTTTTTCGTAAAACGCACCGAGGGCACGCAAATCGAGGAAACTGGAATCGAGGAGTATCCGTAAATAAATGGGGATGAGACAAAACCACTTTTGCCCCACCCCCACTCATGGATGGCTAAAATAAGCCACAACCACATGATGTGTCAAGCTTAAGAAGTAAGCTAAGACACATGTCTTAGCTACTTCACCAAACTAGCAACACTAACAAAACCACTCACACCCAAACCATTTGTTCATTTATCTTACATGCAAAACCACCAACCTCTCTCAAAACTCTCTCTAAAATTCGTCCATATCAACCATAAACCACCCCTTTGATCAAAAATCTAGCCATAACCCAAGGCTATAATGAACATATGTTGAAGCCTAGTTGAAGTTATGAAGATTGGAGGTGATCTTAACATCCAAAAAAAAAGTTTCCATGGAGTTATGGGCTTATTTTCAAGAAGATAATCATCCATTTGAAGGACCCAAGAAGTTCATTTGCCAAGTTGAAGATTTGATAACAAGAACCAAGTCTTGTTCATCAAAAACCTCATCTTTTCATCACTAATGGTGGTATAAAGATTGTTCTTCCTATCCTCTTGTTATTTTGATTACGTAATCTTGTATTTTCTTTATTTATGTATATGTATATGATGATGAATGATGATAAAAATATTATGTGGGGATTTGGTGTTGATAAACATGGGTAAAAAGATGGAAAACCACATGTAAAATGGTTAGAATCTTGCTTAGTTTAGATGGCTGTATAAAACAGTAAAGAATCATATGGTAAACTGGTAAAATGACTTGAATAAATTGATATACAGTAAGCTATGGGTCTTGTACACATGTGAGAGTTGGCCATGCAATGGAATCATTGTAATAAGTGAGATATGATCAAAACAAGTTTAAGATACAAATCTGAGTTCACTGTTTTGGACGATTTTTAGAAAATACTTAGAAGATGATTCAACAGTAGCTATAGAAGAGTTAAATAGAGCACATATCATGTAGTTTATGTGATAAAAATTTGAGCTTCTATCTCCATATAGAACTCTAGATATGGCAGTTTTGCTGAAAGTGAAGATAAAAATCAGATTTTGGAAATTAAAGTATAATACTATTATATAAGCACTCAAAATTTAATAGTATAAAATATAAATTAAAACCCACTAACTTATATAATACATTTATATAGATATGTACAATGGTAAATAAGTGGACATTTTAATAAAAATGGTAACTTGTTAAGTTTTATAAGTTATAAAACTATAAACATGATTTTTATGACTTTTTCGGCTAATACCGTTAAATTAACGTTTTTGTTAAATAAAACTTAGATGGTTGGACCCGTCTAATGTAAACTTTATAAAACTTATATACTGATATATAAACATGTATAACAAGTAAAAACCGATAAAACCCGAACTATAGGACATACGGACATTAACGAGCTAAGTAAACATATTGGACTAATAATTAGACTAAATAAGTTAAACCCTTATAAAAAGGACTTATTGGACTTAACCCATTTGGACCCAACTTGAAAGTTTAAATACTGATAATATAAGTATGAAATGGATTAATACAAGTTAATAAACTTATAATAGGCTTATTGGACCTAAAACACGTAAATAGGTAAAACTAGAAAACTAGTATAAAAGTTATCGATACATAACACAAAAATGAGTAAATGAGGATATGTAAACCCACTAGATCATCATATATATATAATCATCACATGTATACATAATTGTTATTTTTATAAAGTCATTGGACAAACGTCTAAGACCGATTATTATTTGTCTAGGTTTCCGTGATTGAAGCACGTACCATACGTCCGAATTGCCAATAACCCGCCTTCCCACATCAACGTGAGTTCATAGCCTCGCACTCTTTTAAATGTTTTTATAAATGTTTTATAAACCCGCGAGGGAGATAACATGTTAGTTTTTATAAAATAGGACACCATTTGTCCCGATTGTTTGTTTATTGATTTGGACCCGAATGATTATATGACCCGATTGTATGACCCGATAAATGATTAAAGGACCCGATAGATGAAATAAAATGGATTATTAAAGTTAGGTTATGTCACTAAAAGTCCCATTAGCATGAATTGTGAACTACCGGGATTTGGTAGACGCTTATGCATTTAATAGTACTATTTGGGGACGATCACCCCAGTTCGCGCCTTGACGGTTGATCCCCGGCGTGCCACATTGATTGGTAAGCGAATTTATGTATGAGAAGATTTCCATAGCGTGACCTTTGTGACGACACGCTACTTTAGATGGGCGAAATTGGTATCGGGTTAGCTACCTGTTGTTGGTTTAGTAAGGTAACAATGTCATGCGGCTTATAATAATCCAAAAACTAACAAAATACTACTAGACGCTCAGAATTACGATGTATTGCCTGACTAGCAATACAGGGTCATACTATTGATATTATGTTCGTGTTTTGGTTTTCATAACCATATTCATATAACGGTTTTTGTTTTCATACAACGTCATAAGACGTATTGTATGATTTTTTTACGACATTGGCTTGTATAATGATTTTTAAGGCAAATACCTATATTATGATTTTTGATAAGGATTTGTATAAAATGACTTTGGCTATTTTATGGCCTATTAAAATGATTTGTACAAAATGATTTTCAGTAATAATTTTATACTGATATTATATTGATGGATTTTATCAAACTCTATGAATTCACTCGGCGTTATCGCTGACCTTTTATTTTAACATGTTTTATCTCAGGTACTTGAAGGTAATTCTCGGGAAGACGACAAGAATTCATGGCCCGCACTTAAACAATATTTTCCATTCAAATATTTTGTAAAACTTTGTAAGAAATGTAATGACTTGGGACCGATGTAACTTTGATATTTATGAATGGAAATGCTTTATTAATAAACAACGCGATTTTTATGCGTTGTCTATGATGTGAGTAATGTGCTATCCCGTAACACCAACTAGTCTCCCGCTGTATTGAGTTGTATAAATTTGGGGGTGTTACAGTTTGGTACCAAAGCTCTCGTTATAGAGAACGAAAGATTTTTAAAACCAAGGTTTTGAATAAAACATTTCAAAATCTTTTAACTATAAACATTTTTCTAAAAATGTCTAAAAATCTTTTGACTATAACGGTGCCGAAGAATTCCCGAGTTACCGACAAGGCCAGACTGAGAAGTGTTATTTTAATATATATAACTTGGATTATATATATATATATGATGTAATTTTATTACATGATTGTTTGATGATTATTTTGATATTTATACGAGGTATTTATACGACGTAGATTGTCACAATGTACCCTAAATCCCCTAGTAAATTAATCTAAGCTATTCTCGTAGGAATTCTAGCTATCCTAGATCTAAACCAAGTTGTGGATATTTATGATCCCAACAAATGGTTGATATTCGTAGAAATGTAGATATTAGTTGATTGTGATATTGAAGAAGAATTGGCGAGATTAAGACTGATATCGATGTCATGACGATCTTTCCTTATAGAGTGGAGTTTGACAAAACGTTATCACCTAGAAAGATGTCATCTGATTCGTTGTAATCAAATTCTTAAATTGAAATCGAAAGGGTGGATGTTGCACTTGAGGCTGTCATTGGAACCAGTACCCAAAAGCCTCATGCCACTAATACCTTTCCGAGAAATCTAGTTGAATGATCAAGTCATTTCATGCTAGTGACTCATTTGATAATTGTTGTTGTAAGAGATATAGGATTGGAAATTAAGTGTTGTTCATTTTGAACTTTTATTGCCCTTTTAAGGCCTAAGAATAAAGATTGAAAATATTGGAGAATGAGGTAGGATATCGAATTGAGTGTAAGTTGATTGAAACTTGAATAAAGTAAAAATTTAACCCATATGGAATATGAGATTAATAAGAGGAAGTTGTTGAGTCCTGTGATTGAATTATAAGATTTTAAATGATTGTCAGTTTGTGTTAAGGGTTGTTCCTAGGCCATTGTCCACTAACGAGGATGCCCAGTGTCCAAGAAATAAATTGAAGAAATCTTCTTCTGAAATTGAGACCGATGGATCTTCTGGGACATGTGGAACACCTAATGACTCTTGTAGGTTAGTATTCATTGTGGTATCTTTTAAAAATCCCTAACTTAACTGAGATATCAGTTGGTAGGATGAGTTCTGAGAATTGTATGACATAGTGACACATAAAGTGTTACGGTACAATTTGACTTGTTTGTGATTAATGAAAAAGACTACCTTTGATTGCTAAATTCTACATGTATCGATGCTATCTATCTTTTCTCGCTTCATCCTAATGCTCACATTAGTGATGTAACCATTGAACGAGTACTCATCTTGATTTGAGTTACGTTGTGGATTAATCTTTTTGAGTGCCATCAAGGTCATGAACCTCATGATTAATTGGCTAAGCTCATTTCCTATCATATCGTAGTTAATTCTTGGTGAACAAGCTTTCATCACTCTTTTGCAGATCACTAATTGTTTTTATAAGTTAAAACAGTATCCTTTGAGAAAAATTGAATTTTCATCACTATAAGGATTAATCAAAGTGAAATTTATAAGTGATTGTTATCGAAATGAAGTCGTTTATAAAACAGCTTGGAAAACTTAATTGTTTTCATAACAAAGAAAATCTTTGTAAATTTATTTTTGATTCTTATTTAAGAATTAAGCATGAAAATGTTTTTATTATAAACATGATGACAAAGTTTTGACGAACTGAGCATTGCATCGTTAATCTTGAAATTGTATATAGTTGCGCGCCTACATACAATTTGGAAGGGACGATGCAAGGCTGATTAGTAGTCACCTTAAAATTGTTAATAAACATTATATTTTCTTTGAAGATTGTGAAAAATTAAATTTTATGAGATCTGCAAGAAGTGCAAAATAGGGACATAATGTTAGAGACATCTACATATGTGCCCGTGCCATCTATTCTTCTTAGTCGAATTTACTCATCTATGGAAATTGTCTTATTTGACAATTGACAATTCTTTCTTGTCCAATTCTCCCATAGTGAGATTCTTAGGAAAAGTATCTGATTGCCGAGTGTTGATACCCGACTGGATGTATCGACATTCCTATCATTTCTTTTGATTTGGTTTCATTTGAATGACCTGGGTAACGATCCGAGGAGCTTTCGAATGCGTACTCAAATTATGAAAACATGGGATATATTCATATTCGTTAAATGTTTTCGTCTGTATCTGATTTGAAATTTTCTCGCGTAGATTATGCGTTGACCTTACTCTTTTAAGGTTAGTTACGTCTTTAGATATCCTTGAATTGTGAAGGATTATGAGTTATTATTAGTCTTTTGAGAAGTTCACATCTTATCGACGGCAATGAAACTGAGAAGTTGATAGTGCCAGTAGAATGGATTGATTGATTATGACATGACGACATTGTCTTAATTGATGGGAACTCGAGTAGAATTCCCCCAAAGGATAAGATGTTGATTATCAAAAGTGATCTAAATAATTCTTGATGGATGACCATATCTTGCATTTAGACTTGAAATTATATTGTGAATGATTATGAAATAGTCATAGATATTATAATCTAGAAAGAACCTAATATGAATTTATTAAAAGATGTTTTTGTTATCTGAAACTTTAGGAGGTATTTATTGGTGAATTACCTAGACTTTTGCCATTAAGGCAGATTGAAATTGGTATTGATTATATTCCCGGTGCTGCATCTGTGGCATGTGCACTGTACGTCAGCACCATCTGAATTAAAGGAATTACCGTACAACTGAGAGAGTTGTCGGAGAAAGATTTTATTATACCAAGCCTGTCATCCTGAAGAGCTATGGTGTTATCATTCCTTATATTTATAGATTACTGTGAACTGAGTAAATTGACAATCGAAAACGATATCCATAACTCGAAATGGAAGATTTGTTCGATCATTTACAAGGTTTTTGATCCTCGGCATGGTTATCATCAACTTCGCATCAGCGAAAAAGATTATGTGTTCCAACCACTACATCTGGTACTTGTAATGAACGTTATGAGTTTCACGTGATGCCGTTTGGAGTGACTAATGAACATGTAGTATTCATAAATTTGGTGAATCTCGTGTGTAGGCTGTAATTTGATAAATTCATGCTCGTGATGAATAAGGACCATATGTTTGTTTATAAGTATAAGAAGGAGTTAATAATTAATTATAGATTGTCCTGAATTGACCGAACAATTAAAAATTGTACCTTGAATATTTAACATAAGACGTAAGACTTAATCCTTTACATGATTTAACCGTGTGATTAATAGATAATGGAATATAAATTAACTCTCTAAAAATTTAGAAGTCATTTAAGACTTTGAGTTATACTAAAAAGAAAGTGGAAATATGTTTTAACAAATGTTTTATCAAAGGATTTTAAGGGGTTATTCCCTTATAACCAAAACATTTAACTAAACTCCTGTTTAGGGGTAAATGTTTTTGCATACCTTAAGACAACTTAAGAAGAATTGAGGAAACCCATTTAAACCATGACTTAAAATTTGAAACGACAATTTTTGCTTTTCAACTAAGAAAATTTTGACCAAAGTATAAACAAAGGTTTTTCGAACATTTACGAATCTTATTAAATATTTTCGATAAATCAACAAAAATCTTGTTAATTAAATTCAAATTTATTTTGAACAATTTATATAATTGGTCGAACTAAGAAATTTAAACTTTTAACGTTTACGTTTCATAAAAATTAAATAATTATTGTTAATTTACATGTAATAATTATCGACGCTTTAGACGTCAGATTGAGTAAAACAGATAAAGATAATAGTAAAGACGAAACTAAAACATAGAAGATATGAAGAAAGAATTTTGAATAAATACGGTTATGATATTTATTTCATCAGGAAAGTGAACGTAATTACTGACACATAATATAGAAAGGATAAGGAACCAATTAGGATGTGCTCCTTAGTAATGGTAGTACAAAATAAATTGCCGAACAATATAAAAATAGCTGATGTTTGCAAAAAGAGATAATATAAATAATGAAAGGTTTCACGGCTAATGTGAACCATCAAAATTGAGAAGCCGATGGCGCTAAATGTTTTAAAAAGGCCGTTTATGGTTGCCTAAATATGAAGAATTGTGAGATATATTTATGTTGGAATTTGTAAGTATAAGTATTCTATTTATGTCATTTATAACTAGAAGAATCTTTGTCTGAAGAAGTTGTACTAATGACAAATTATGAAGGCAGACATCGCCTCATACATTAGTAAACGTCTAGCTATTGCAAAGGTCATCATCTGAATTTGATTCGATTTGGGTCATCGTCGAGAGACTGACCAAATCTGCTAATATCATTCCCGTTAATGATAAATGCAAAAGAGTTATGTAAACATAGTGTGCCTGTATCGAACATCTTTATCAAGATCCTCGCTTCGCACCGAATTTCTAGAGATTTGCTCAGAAATCATTGAGAACGAACCTTGATGAGAGTACTATGTACCACCCCAATCGAAGGGACGAGGTAAAGTAACGATACAAAATACTATAAGTGCTACTTTATGTTTGAATGATTGACCTTTGGTAATGAACTGTATAATCGTTTTCCTTTGGAAGGATTATCATTGATAAAAATCATATTAGGATTGAGATCTAATCTTGTTAGGATCTAAATACTAGAGCATCTGTAAGCAGGAGTTGAGATAAAGACACCCGACATACACCCATTGTGAGTTGGACATGTCTTTTAGGTAAAAGGTTTCCTATGATGGCGAACCTAACCTTACAAAATACCCGACCCGCGAGAACTGAAATGATTGTTGAAATTAGGATTTGATTATTAACTGCCGATAGTGGGCAGGAGGTTATGTGAATATGAAATGTAGATCTTGAAGTTCCAGATGGGTAGCGAAGTTATGCCAAAATTTTTAACCTTGGAAAAATGAATTAATGATCTGACAAATCATGGGATATAAGTCCCCGTTGTATGGGACCATTGAGATGATGTAAAAGATTGGTTTGAAAGGCATATAAGCTGGATCTACCCTAGGACTTCAAGGACTGCGTGAATTATGTTTCGTAAATCGAACTTGATAAATATCTATCAAGTGAAAATCTGAATTCTTCTTAGTAAAGTTTAGACCGGCGAAAAGTTGCATTCATCATAAACCCGTGAACATCATGGATAGAGAAAGTAAGTCAACATTAAGCCTGATCTTATTCCCGTAGTTATGTTTGATGAAACTCGCGTATTGTAATGGATTACACTTGTGAGAAAAGACCGAATGTGGAGGAAATACCCACATGGCTTTAACTCTATAAGAAGCGAGTAGTAAGATGATCTTTGAGGACAAAGATCCTGTTTAGGGGTAAATGCTGTGACAATCCGTCAATTTATGATTGATATATTATTCTCAAATATTATTTAAAAATATTATTTTTAATGTTATAATATGAACTCACTTATTTTTGGGAAGTAATTTGAATTTACGTCTTGAAGTAGCATCGACTACGTCTAAACCGGAGGATTCAACGTTACGTGCTTACGTTTACATACACAGTCTTTGGTGACAGTCCGACATTTCAGAAAATAAATTTATCCGTGAATATTATTTTGGAATTTTAAATTTGTGTTGGTTCATAAACTCACAAATTTACGAGAAGAGATTAGGACTTACGATCTTAATTTAACGTCCTTTACGACTAAACCGGAAACCTTGGGATTACGTATTTACATTTTCAAACTCCGTTTTTGATGAGACAATTTTTATTAGATTCATTTTTTTGCCGTTGATTCATAATTTATAAAAACGTTTTTCGTAAAACGCACCGAGGGCACGCAAATCGAGGAAACTAGAATCGAGGAGTACCCGTAAATAAATGGGGATGAGACAAAACCACTTTTGCCCCACCCCCACTCATGGATGGCTAAAATAAGCCACAACTACATGATGTGTCAAGCTTAAGAAGTAAGCTAAGACACATGTCTTAGCTACTTCACCAAACTAGCAACACTAACAAAACCACTCACACCCAAACCATTTGTTCATTTATCTTACATGCAAAACCACCAATCTCTCTCAAAACTCTCTCTAAAATTCGTCCATATCCACCATAAACCACCCCTTTGATAAAAAATCTAGCCATAACCCAAGGCTATAATGAACATATGTTGAAGCCTAGTTGAAGTTATGAAGATTGGAGGTGATCTTAACATCCAAAAAAAAAGTTTCCATGGAGTTATGGGCTTATTTTCAAGAAGATAATCATCCATTTGAAGGACCCAAGAAGTTCATTTGCCAAGTTGAAGATTTGATAACAAGAACCAAGTCTTGTTCATCAAAAACCTCATCTTTTCATCACTAATGGTGGTATAAAGATTGTTCTTCATATCCTCTTGTTATTTTGATTACGTCATCTTGTATTTTCTTTATTTATGTATATGTATATGATGATGAATGATGATAAAAATATTATGTGGGGATTTGGTGTTGATAAACATGGGTAAAAAGATGGAAAACCACATGTAAAATGGTTAAAATCTTGCTTAATTTAGATGGCTGTATAAAACAGTAAAGAATCATATGGTAAACTGGTAAAATAACTTGAATAAATTGATATACAGTAAGCTATGGGTCTTGTACACATGTGAGAGTTGGCCATGAAATGGAATCATTGTAATGAGTGAGATATGATCAAAACAAGTTTAAGATACAAATCTGAGTTCACTGTTTTGGACGATTTTTAGAAAATACTTAGAAAATGATTCAACAGTAGCTATAGAAGAGTTAAATGGAGCAAATATCATGTAGTTTATGTGATAAAAATTTGAGCTTCTATCTCCATATAGAACTCTAGATATGGCAGTTTTGCTAAAAGTGAAGATAAAAATCAGATTTTGGAAATTAAAGTATAATACTATTATATAAGCACTCAAAATTTAATAGTATAAAATATAAATTAAAACCCACTAACTTATATAATACATTTATATAAATATGTACAATGGTAAATAAGTGGACATTTTAATAAAAATGGTAACTTGTTAAGTTTTATAAGTTATAAAACTATAAACATGATTTTTATGACTTTTTCGGCTAATACCGTTAAATTAACGTTTTTGTTAAATAAAACTTAGATGGTTGGACCCGTCTAATGTAAACTTTATAAGACTTATATACTGATATATAAACATGTATAACAAGTAAAAACCGATAAAACCCGAACTATAAGACATACGGACATTAACGAGCTAAGTAAACATATTGGCCTAATAATTAGAATAAATAAGTTAAACCCTTATAAAAAGGACTTATTGGACTTAACCCATTTGGACCCAACTTGAAAGTTTAAATACTGATAATATAAGTATGAAATGGATTAATACAAGTTAATAAACTTATAATAGGCTTATTGGACCTAAAACACGTAAATAGGTAAAACTAGAAAACTAGTATAAAAGTTATCGACACATAACACAAAAATGAGTAAATGAGGATATGTAAACCCACTTGATCATCATATATATATAATCATCATATGTATACATAATTGTTATTTTTATAAAGTCATTGGACAAACGTCTAAGACCGATTATTATTTGTCTAGGTTTTCGTGATTGAAGCACGTACCATACGTCCGAATTGCCAATAACCCGCCTTCCCACATCAACGTGAGTTCATAGCCTCGCACTCTTTTAAATGTTTTTATAAATGTTTTATAAACCCGCGAGGGAGATAACATGTTAGTTTTTATAAAATAGGACACCATTTGTCCCGATTGTTTGTTTATTGATTTGGACCCGAATGATTGTATGACCCGATTGTATGACCCGATAAATGATTAAAGGACCCGATAGATGAAATAAAATGGATTATTAAAGTTAGGTTATGTCACTAAAAGTCCCATTAGCATGAATTGTGAACTACCGGGATTTGGTAGACGCTTATGCATTTAATAGTACTATTTGGGGACGATCACCCTAGTTCGCGCCTTGACGGTTGATCCCCGTCGTGCCACATTGATTGGTAAGCGAATTTATGTATGAGAAGATTTCCATAGCGTGACCTTTGTGACGACACGCTACTTTAGATGGGAAAAATTGGTATCGGGTTAGCTACCCATTGTTGGTTTAGTAAGGTAACAATGTCATGCGGCTTATAATAATCCAAAAACTAACAAAATACTATAGACGCTCAGAATTACGATGTATTGCCTGACTAGCAATACAGGGTCATACTATTGATATTATGTTCGTGTTTTGGTTTTCATAACCATATTCATATAACGGTTTTTGTTTTCATACAACGTCATAAGACGTATTGTATGATGTTTTTACGACATTGGCTCGTATAATGATTTTTAAGGCAAATACCTATATTATGATTTTTGATAAGGATTTGTATAAAATGACTTTGGCTATTTTATGGCCTATTAAAATGATTTGTACAAAATGATTTTCAGTAATAATTTTATACTGATATTATATTGATGGATTTTATCAAACTCTATGAATTCACTCGGCGTTATCGCTGACCTTTTCTTTTAACATGTTTTATCTCAGGTACTTGAAGGTAATTCTCGGGAAGACGACAAGAATTCATGGCCCGCACTTAAACAATATTTTCCATTCAAATATTTTGTAAAACTTTGTAAGAAATGTAATGACTTGGGACCGATGTAACTTTGATATTTATGAATGGAAATGCTTTATTAATAAACGACGCGATTTTTATGCGTTGTCTATGATGTGAGTAATGTGCTATCCCGTAACACCAACTAGTCTTCCGCTGTATTGAGTTGTATAAATTTGGGGGTGTTACAAGGTTATCATTATATTGTTTCTGCATATTGCTTTTTTTGTTGGTATATAGATAATGATTATGTGGTAAAAATACTAGAGCATGATTAATTTGACATATCTAGGATAATAGACATTACTAACGTATGCCTTCATTTTGTTTCCTCAACCAAAGAATTCTAATGCATCAATTTCTTCTAGAGATAGGGAAAGCCATATAAATCATCAACAATTATACAAAGACGATTAAGGAAAGGTATGATTTGACAATCACTCATATGAGATATTGTGAAAATGAAAGGTATGATATTTAATACTTCTTTTGTGTATGTTTTTTACTAACGTTTCGATCACCATGTTTTCATATATCATCACTATATTGTCAACCTCTTCTCTTTCAGCTAGGGGTGGGAAACGTTTGTTGGTTTGACACAAGACATGAGATCGCATAGAGAACAAACGGTTGCAATAAAGGTGAAATAAAATGAGTAAATAATGATGATTATATTGATCGATATTTAAACATATCCATTATATTTTTGGGATTTTATTAGAATTTATCTTTGAAGTAGGAAGAAATAAAGAGAGTGATGTATTATGCTAAAAACGTTCTTTGTTATGTATCACTTTGGTTTATGGCTATGGCATAAACTTTTTGGCTTGGTTAAGATACACAGCTAGGTGTACATATCAAAGACATGGAAATTTTATTCAGGTGCTTCAACAAGACGAATGCACGACTGTGTTGATTTGGACTCTATTTAAGAACAACACCTTCCGAGTTAATCCTGAGAAACTTGGTGGCTATAGATATGAGTTGTAACAAGTTGGATATATTGGGTCGCTTGTTGTAGGGTATTTAATATACTCTTTTCTTTACTTGTTGTAACACCCCATTTGGATAAATGGACCGTTACATAGTAATTATGGCGTGTCATCAAAGCATGCAATGTAAATGTCTAAAACATTAAATGACCATAAAGGAAACCGGAAAAAAATATCGGTTCCAAACATAAGCTCCACACACAATGTATAAGTATAGAAATGTATGAAAGGACTAAACAATGTCCAGCAAAACAAAAGTGTGTAAATGCATTAAAGAGGTGAAGACAAAGGAGCCACCATCCAAATGCACGTACTCTTCGAGACCCTAGCTTTGCCCTTTAGTACCTGCCGTATTGGGACATAGAAAGAAATACGGCTGAGCAATACGCTCAGTGTGCGGATATATGACAATTAAATGTAAAGCATAAACATAAGCAAGAAATGAAATGAAATCAGGTACACCGGAATAAGTGTAAGTCCTGGAAAACCTGATGTATGTTTATAAACTGGTTTATATTTTGAAAAGTCTTATGTTTATTTTATACTGAAAACTGTATTTTATATATTCCCGGAGCCCATATAGGTCATGATGTATCAATGTGCATGAATACTTAGAGGGGTGACCTCATCATGCAATTAGAGGGGTTGCCTCTAATTATAATAGTCTGGGTTGGAGGGATCAGCTCCATGTAACGGATGCAAGGCACACACCGCAGTTACCATGTAATCTTGCTAAACGTGTCCTAGGATGCACCCATTCGCCCCACATGATAATAATAAAATAGGCCAAATAACTGAAAAGGGATGCCGCGAGCAATCACTCTCACTGCGGAAGAGTCATAACACCGGTGCCTCCAATGTTATGGTTATGGTACCTCCATAACTAGATGGAATTGGCATGCATGTATATAGCTCAGGAAAATCTAAAATATAAATCATATAATTACTGAAAGTGTTTAAGACACGTAAACTACTGGGGAAAACAGATGGCTGCAAACGGGGAATCCTAACATAGGAAGAAAGTGTCCTTACTGAAGGACGGAATATTCGTACCTTATGTCCAGTAAATGAAGACGAAAACGAATGCGGAAGATCATCCGACTTTACGATAGCTATTGTAAAACCACAACATTATCGCACCCTTAATTCGAGGACAAATTATTTTTTTAGAGGGGAAGAATTGTAAAACCCGTATTTAAAATCCTCGAATATTAAATACGCGTAGTCTCAGCGTTAACTTTAAATAAAACGTAAACAGTAAATACGCAGTCTCAGTTTATTTAAATACTACAATAAAATAATTATTCAGAAAATAATTATTAAGTTTAAGAAAATATTACGTATGAATTATTTATGATACAGAAAATAATTAAACGTTAATAGTAATTACGCAGTCTCAGTTTTATTTTAATATCAACAAAATAATAATTATTCAGAAATAATTATTAAGTTTCAGAAAATAATACATATGTATTATTTATTATACAGAAAAGATTTTTTACGTTCAGGAACTAAAACACGAGAAACAAATACGAGTACGTGAGTAAACTTTAATGTCGATAAATAATATGAAAAAAACTATGCACCATAAAGGAATGGCAGTTTAATTACAAAACAAGGAAGGAATATGGGCTTGTGAGCCCGACCCTTTTGAGAAAGAAAAATAAACGGGAGTATTACTCCTTTTCACAACAGTAATCTCAAAACAAAAAAAAGGAAAAGGATGTAGGGTTCGTTGTTGGCTGCCGAAAGTTAAGGACAAAAAAAGAGAAGGAACTTTGTTTTGATCAACACTTTGTGCATTGTTGTGGGTTTCTTAAATCACGATCATTGGTGAGTCTTTCTCTCCTTTTCTTTCTTTTGGATCACGAAATCAAAAAAAAATCAAGAACACATGGTTTCTGATTTTTGGACATATTAGTTAATGGGGGTTATTGAATCACGAAAAAAATCGAGAGTCCATGGCTCTCAGTGTGTTGTTGTCCGACCCAGCCGAGACACAGCAAGGTCTCGGTGGTCCCTTTTGTTGCCCAGCCTCGAACCACAAGCCACCAGGGGGCTCGGTTTAAAAAACAGTAAGAAACAAGGGGCGGTTTGGTTTGGGTTGTGTCGGTCGCAATAAACCCACCAGGGAGGGGTTTGTTTAATAAAAAAGTGGGTAAAAGAACATTAGGGGATGTTTGTGATTAACTCAACAAAGGGGGTGTTTGGGTGTGCAAGAACAGTGGGAACATAAACAAGAACAGTGGGAACATAAACAGGAACAATGGGAACCACAATAGGAGTAGTAGCAACTGGCACTAGGCTAGTGGCTACTGCTAGGTGACGTCAGCAAGGGGGACCACGAAGTGGGCCCGGTTTGGTTAACCCGAGACATGGGCGTCTCGGGGTTTTTTTTAGTTTTTGGTTCGGGTTCGGGTGACACGAAAAATTTAACAAGACATGTACGTTTTAGCATTCTAAACGTATATTTTAATTAAATTGTTTTGAATGAATTAATCAAGTTATAAACCTTTTCAATTTAACTTAGTTAGCGTTTATTAAAGTTAATCACGTTATCTGAAATTGCTTGTTTAATAATTGATTATTATAAAACGATTTAATTATTTATGAAACTATTTTGGATAACCTTTCTATTTAAGAACGTGCTATTTTAGGAAACTTTCTATTTATGGCAAGTTGCTATATATAGTAATATCGTAAATATCAGAACAGAGTATAATGCACAATAACCAGAAATACATGATTTATACTAATCAACATGTTAAGAACAATCAGATTTATCAGAAATACACTAGACAATCAGATTTATCAGAAATACACCAGACAGTCAGATTAATCAGTTTATACGCAACCAGTAAAATAATACGAGAACACACAAAATCAATTAAGAACAATAATAAACAGTAAACAATAAATAGTAATCAGATAACTTATTTCACGTCCTTTATTTATGTAGTAACCGTGAAGTCGGAGTAGATCTTTCAACTTTCATTCTTATTTCATTACTTAACACGAGGTACAGATTTTCCGTCCTTCAGTAAGGACTCCCTTCTATGCATGATTAGGATTTTCCGTCTGCAGCCAAATGTTTTCCCCAATATATGTTTTAAGCTTATCAGTAATCATTTTAATAACTAAATAAATTTTTTGAGCTTTATATACAAGCATGACCAGTTTATGTACTAGTTACGGAGGTACCGTAACCATGACACTAGAGGCACCGGTGTCATGACTCCTCTGCGAGAGAGTGATTTCTTGCAGCGTCCCATTTATTTCAGCTTGGCCATTTTATCAGTATTATCAACGGGGCGTATGGGTGCATCCTAGGCTATCAGTTTACAGTTATCAAGTGAATGTGGTGTGTGCTCTATATCCTTTACATTGGAGTTGATCCCTCCACCCAGCATATTATTTAGAGGTCACCCTCTACAGCATGACGAGGTCACCCCTCCATTTATTCATGCAACAGTTGTTACAGTATATGACCTATATAAGCTTTTGGCAATTAAAATACAGTAAGTGCATGTTTTCAGATTTAACAGATAACAGTTCAGCTTTATTATTTATAAATCAGACTTTTCAGATTATACACAGATTTCCGCTACAACTTTACTTATCATTCTTACAGCTTCAGTATTTTATCATCTGCTTCATTTCATTATTTCTTATCATGCTTTATATCCATTCACTGGGTGTTATGCTCAGTCGTAGTTCTTTTCATGTTCTAACGGCAGGTACACCAGGACGCTCTTAGGATTCTGAGAGCATGTGCGTTTGGATGGAAGCTATCCAGACTTCTTACTTTATGCACTTCTTACATTATTCTGCTTATTTGGACATTGTTTAGTCCTTTCCTTCAGTAATTACTTTTCATGTTTTGAGCTTATGTTTGGATTATCGATGTTTTATTCTGACATTTCTTTTATGGTCAGTTAATGTTTTAGGACATTTACCTTATGCTTTGACGACACCCCATAAATACACGTAACGGCCCACTTATCCAAGTGGGGTGTTACAATTATGGTATCAGAGCAGCAAGGTTCGACCTGTAGGCTCAAAAAAACTTGCCCTGTGACTAGTGGGTAGTCACCAGGAACTTTCCAGATTTTGGCGTCATTATCTTTCATGTTTTTCATGCATTTATCAGTCAGTTTTCTTAAAGTTTTTGACTAAGTAAAAGGTTGGTACAGGACTGGCCATATTTAGTCGCATGTGCTTTTCATTCGAATTTTGTTTTGGTGAACCGACCCATAGGCGTTCCCCCTTGCCCGTTCAGATTTTGTATTGGTAAACCGACCCATAGGAGTTTACCCTTACTCATGTCAGATTTATATTTTCAGTCAAATATTACTTGGTGAACCAGCCATAAACGTTCTTCATTATTTAGGTCAAATTTTCATACTCTCAGTCGAATATTTTTTGTGAACTAAACCATAGATGTTCACCTTTGCTCATATCATGACATTTATTAAGTTTTGACTAGTGTGGATTGGACTACAACCATCCATATATAGTCCCAGATTGTAAATTTCTATACATGATAGTTCTCAAAAAATTTTGACAAGTATGGATCGAACTAGAATCGCCCATACTTAGTCACGTGTTTTCTTCCTTGAATTATGTGGATTGAAACATAGCCATCCACATCAGTTGATGTTAAACCTCGGTTAAGTATCTTTTCATGTTCTTTGTAACAATCAAGTTCTCACAATCTCATGTTGATGTCGTTTTCATGTTGATACAGTTTCATGTCTCCTTATGAGGATTATGTTTTTAGCAAAGTGATGATGTATTCATGCTAAGATACAGAATGACTACAATAAAATCCTGTTTTTATGATAAATCATGGTTGGCCTTCATTAATTATGTTTCATGCTGACCATCGTTGGAACTTCGATTAAACCATACTTCCGAGCTCTCTATACAACCAGCCTTAAGACTACGCAGAATTTGTCAGCCTATCATGTTACTCATCTCAGTTCAGTTTGCTAACCGTTTAAATCAATTTATCTTTTCTTAGATCATGTCAGATGACTGACACCAGTATCGATCATCCCATAAAATTTCCATCAGTGTCTTAGTTATGCTCCATGTGCAGTATTCATTGTGTACCCATATGCAGTAATCCAGGTGTACTCCATGTACCTTACTCCATGTACACTGTTAATCGATCCTTAATCATCTCAGGCGTTTCCACTTGTCGATATTCTACCAGATGCTAATGCTGCTTCTGAGTTGAAGATTTTACCAGATACTGATGCTGCTAACACTTTGAAGACCTCACAAATGCTGATGCTGCTGATACTTTGGAGATTTCTCAAGATGCTGAGGCTGTTTATACTATGAAGAATCTGTAGAACAAGGACGAAAACTATAAATTGAAATTTCTGACATGAATAAACTTCAACCATCGGACACTACCATTCTATTCCATGCTTTTACTTTCTCAGCTAAATGTCACACGTCACACAACTATATTTTTTCAGTCAAAAGAGTGGAAACCGGTACCCTTCCGACCACTCAGCAGAAATAGTTACATGAATCACAGTCATGAACTGACAGACAAAGCGGTAATGACAACCACCGTGCTTAAAATTAATCAGTCAGCAACCATCAGAACTCCGGGACGGACGTGACCAGAAATACATAGGTCAGAAGTCTTACCGGTCTGCCAACCCTAGCAGTTACCCGAGATTCTTAACCTTATTCACACTCACCCATTAAAATACATGTCCAGACAACAGTCAAGACACAGGTCTCAAGTATCATTCAGAAGACACATGTTAGGACACCAGTCATGGTACATCTCATACGAATATCTTCTCAAAGTACGAGTCAAAACTCATAACTCCATATGTTTTATAAACCAGGCCCTCGAAACTTCAGGGTACCATCCAAGGGGGTATACCCGTTGTGTCATGCCACACATAAATCAAACCATTAAAGATTCAGTCACCACCACTAGAGTATTATTCATGTTAAACACGCAGTATTCATTCTGTGAGGTTACAGACGAACACATTCAGTGAAAATTGCCATGTTTACTTCACGTATTCCTATGACAACTTTATTTTTAAAACATGTATCTACTGACCTCCCAGCCAGAAAAGACTCCACAGTACCACCCATGTTTATTAAAGTCCTCCTTTCAGTTAACGATGAGATCCGTCTTACTAAATCCCAAATATATTCATTATATTTCTGCCAAAAAAATCAGTACAAATTGTTTCTGCCTTACAAGCGTGTGACTTATCAGTCCATAGCTACGAAGACTTTCTAGCCACCAATTATAATCCATTTCTGAAGTTCTTTAAATTTATGATCAACAGATTTTTATCATCATTTCCAGAAGTAATTCCAGAAGGTTCCAGAAATTCCTTCTTAACCATGAGACAAAATTTAACATCGAGTTTGTCTCAAGAACAGAACCTGTTTTCAAAACTCTTTATTCCAGGGCTTCAGCTAAGTTAAAAGAGTTGCAAAAATTGATGCAAAAGTTACCGGAACGAGGCTTTATTCTCCCTAGCGCACCACCAGGAGGTGTACCGTTTCTTTCTATCAGAAAGAAGGTCGGTAACATGAGATCATGTACCGATCACCGAAAATTTTACAAGATCACCATTCATAATCGATGTTTATTCCACAAATAGAAGTTTTAACTGATCTGCTACGATGTCTTAAAATTTTCAAGAACCATTCACGATCATGCCACCAGTAGTGGTGAGAGAAAGAACATGATGTTTTTCCAGACTACTGCTGCACACGTTATAGTCTCTCTAAAATTTTGATCGATACTTTTGAGCTCCTTAATGCTCCAGCTATATTACGAAATTGATGAATCAAATTTTCCACAAATTCTTAAACGAGTTGGCCAGTATATTTACCAATAACCTTCTAATTTGCTAAATTTTAGATAGGTACAAGAGAATCATCTCCCCACAGTTGTACAGAATCTCCGATATGAGAAAATTATATACGCAACTTTTCAGATGTGAGTTTCAGTTGAACAAGGTGGCAATTCTGGGTCATGTTATTTCACTAGAAAGAATTTACAGATAGTCCTTTGAAGGTGAAGGCCATCACCATATGGTCAAGTCCGATGTCTGTGACTGAAGTACGAAAATTTTTCTAAATCCAGTTGACTGCTACCGCAAAAATTGCTGACAGTTATCACGATTAGCTTTCCGTGGCTAAGCTTACGCATAAAGGAGATGACCTACACTAAAATTTTATATTCCATAAGATTCTACGCTATGAGAGTTCTTATTTACCGAGACTCATAAGTCTTTCATGACTATTCATCCAGATTCCACGAGAATGTACCATAACCCTAGGCAGGATATTCATAGAGCCAATATAACACATTGATGCAGCTATGTTCATATTTTGATGTCTAACTACTAACAGGTTCAAGATAGAACACCGACATGCTAGTGAGTTATTACAACTATCAGAAATTTCTGAACAGAAACGAGACAGGATTCCATAGAAGTGGTTATCAGTTACCACAAACTCAGAAGAAGTATAATACTATCTAAGTCGTTGTCAACCATTTAACCAACCTACACGTTTCTTTCATTCGAAAGGATTACACAGTAGCAGATCTGCAGGAAATTCAGCAATAGATCGTACAACTTCAAGGTATTCCATCAACCATCATATCAGATAGGAAAATTCACGTTCGCAAATTTCGCTCACGTTCATGTTCATGATCACGTTTACGTTTACCTTCAAGTTTATGTCTCATGTTTACTTTATGATGTTGTTTCAGTCCATACCTTGTGTTACCTCATGATTCAAGTTCACGTCCGCATTCATGACATTATGCACGTTCAGGTTCGTGTTCCATCTCTCGATACACGTTTCCCAGCTTGTTAATGTGTATGGTCACATAAAACTTAAGAAACGAGACTCAAGTTTAGCACAACTTTTCGGCAGACGTTTCACATCTCAGACCGTATCGTTTGGCATTCCTTCCTCAATCTGCATACGTCCATGATATGTTATAGTATCACGTTCACAGTATGTTTCACGTATCACATTCACGATATACTTCATGCTCAACATTCCTCATATAATCGCGAACCACGTTCACAATAGCTCACGTAGCACGTTCACAAATTGTTCACGTAGTTCGTCCCTATATGTTTTCAGCAGCTTGCCCAGAAATATAAATGTTATCTTTTCAGGATAATTGTACGTACCGTTTCATGTATACTACATGCTATAGCTTATTCATTCTATCAAATTCAGAAAATCCATCTTAAGTATGGAACCAGAAAATATTCAGCATCATCAGGACAAGGTCATCAGGACCAAGATTTTTTTATTATGTCTAGACCTTTGAAGGAATCGTTTCGAGCGGGAAGCCACTCGAAAAGGAGGAGTCCATCCGGACCTCTCATCCTTTTCCTTCGATAGATTCAGTTAAGTTCTTTCAGACATGTTACGTTCCATGTCCTCTTCAGCCATGTCATGTTACATGTCCACCCAGTCATGTCATGTTTATACCTTTCAGCAGCATTATGTATTAATTCGGGGACGAATTATCTTTCAGCTTATATGTCCCTTCAGCTTTCTTATTCTTTCAGCCTATGTGTCTTTTTCAGCTTTTATAACTTCATCTGCTTATTACCTTTAATTCGAGGACGCATTTCTCCTTTTCAGGGGGAAGAATTGTAAAACCACAACATTATCGCACCCTTAATTCGAGGACAAATTATTTTTTTAGAGGGGAAGAATTGTAAAACCCGTATTAAAATCCTCGAATATTAAATACGCGTAGTCTCAGCGTTAAATTTAAATAAAACATAAATAGTAAATACGCAGTCTCAGTTTATTTAAATACTACAATAAAATAATTATTCAGAAAATAATTATTCAGTTTCAGAAAATATTACGTATGAATTATTTATTATACATAAAATAATTAAACGTTAACAGTAATTACACAGTCTCAGTTTTATTTAAATATTAACAAAATAATAATTATTCAGAAATAATTATTAAGTTTCAGAAATAGTACGTATGCATTATTTATTATACAGAAAAGATTTTTTACGTTCAGGAACTAAAACACGAGAAACAAATACGAGTACGTGAATAAAATTTAATGTCGATAAATAAAATGAAAAAAACTATACACCATAAAGGAATCGCAGTTTTATTACAAAAAAAGGAAGGAATATGGGCTTGTGAGCCCAACCCTTTTGAGAAAGAAAAATAAACGAGAGTATTACTCCTTTTCACAACAGTAATCTCAAAAAAAGAAAGGAAAAGGATGTAGGGTTCCTTGTTGGCTGCCGACAATTAAGGACAAAAAAAGAGAAGGAACTTTGTTTTGATCAAGACTTTGTGCATTATTGTGGGTTTCTTAAATCACGATCATTGGTGAGTCTTTATCTCTTTTTCTTTCTTTTGGATCACGAAATCAAAAAAAAAAAAATCAAGAACACATGGTTTCTGATTTTTGGACATATTAGTTAATGGGGGTTATTAAATCACGAAAAAAAACCTGAGAGCCCATGGCTCTCGGTGTGTTGCTGTTCGACCCAGCCGAGACACAACAAGGTCTCGGTGGTCCCTTTTGTTGCCCAGCCTCGAACCACAAGCCACCAGGGGGTTCGGTTCAAAAACAGTAAGAAACAAAGGGCGGTTAGGTTTGGGTTGTGTCGGCCGCAATAAACCCACCAGGGAGGGGTTTGTTTAATAAAACAGTGGGTAAAAGAACATCAGGGGGTGTTTGTGATTAACTCAGCAAAAGGGGTGTTTGGTGTGCAAGAACAGTGGGAACATAACAAGAACAGTGGGAACATAAACAAGAACAGTGGGAACATAAACAGGAACAGTGGGAACCACAATAGGAGCAATAGCAACTGGCACTAGGCCAGTGGCTACTACTGGGTGACGTCAGCAGGGGGGACCACAAATTGGGCCCGGTTTGGTTAACCCGAGACATGGGCGTCTCGGGGTTTGTTTTAGTTTTTGGTTCAGGTTCGGGTGACACGAAAAATTTAACAAGACGCGTACGTTTTGGCGATTCTAAAAGTATATTTTAATTAAATTGTTTTGAATGAATTAATCAAGTTATAAACCTTTTCACTTTAAATTAATTAGCGTTTATTAAAGTTAATCACGTTATATGAAATTGCTTGTTTAATACTTGATTATTATAAAACGACTTAATTATTTATGAAACTATTTTGGATAACCTTTCTATTTAAGAACGTGCTATTTTAGGAAACTTTCAAGATATGGCAAGTTGCTATATATAGCAATATCGTAAAATATCAGAACACGGTATAATGCACAGTAACCAGAAATACATGATTTATACTAATCAGTAAACATTTTAAGAACAGTCAAATTTATCAGAAATACACCAGCCAGCCAGATTTATCATAAATACACCAGACAGTCAGATTAATCAGTTTATACGCAACCAGTAAAATATTACAAGAACACACAAAATGAATTAAGACCAATAATATACAGTAAACAATAAACAGTAATCAAACAACTTATTTCACGTCCCTTATTTATGTAGTAACCGTGAAGTCGGAGTAGATCTTTTAGCTTTCATTCTTATTTCATTACTGGACACGAGGTACGGATTTTCTGTCCTTCAGTAAGGACTCCTTTCTATGCATGATTAGGATTTCCCATCTGCAGCCAAATGTTTTCCCCAGTATATGTTTTAAGCTTATTAGTAATCATTTAATAACTAAATAAATTGCCTGAGCTTTATATACAAGCATGACCAAATTATGTACTAGTTACGGAGGTACCCTAACCATGACACTAGAGTCACCGGTGTCATGACTCCTCTGCGAGGGAGTGATTTCTCGCAGCGTCCCATTAATTTCAGCTTGGCCATTTTATCAGTATTATCAGTGGGGCGTATGGGTGCATCCTAGGCTATTAGTTTACAGTAATCAGGTGAATGTGGTGTGTGCTCTACATCCTTCACATTGGAGTTGATCCCTCCGCCCATCACATTATTTAGAGGTCACCCCTCTACAGCATGACGAGGTCACCCCTCCATTTATTCATGCAACATTTGTTACAACACATGACCTATATAAGCTCTTGGTAATTAAAATACAGTAAGTGCATGTTTTCAGATTTAACAGATAACAGTTTAGCTTTATTATTTATAAATCAGACTTTTTAGATTATGCACAGATTTTTGCTGCAACTTTGCTTATCAGTCTTACAGCTTCAGTATATTATTATGTGCTTCATTTCAGTATTTCTTATCATGCTTTATATCCGTTCACTGGGCGTTATGCTCAGCCGTAGTTCTTTTCATGTTCTAACGACAGGTACACCAGGATGCTCTTAGGATTCTAAGAGCATGTGCATTTGGATGGAAGCTATCCAGACTTCTTACTTTATGCACTTCTTACATTATTATGCTTATTGGGACATTGTTTAGTCCTTTCCTTCAGTAATTACTTTTCATGTTTTGAGCTTATGTTTGGATTACCGATGTTTGATTCTGGTATTTCCTTTATGGTCAGTTAATGTTTTAGGACATTTACCTTATGCTTTGATGACACGCCATAAATACACGTAACGGCCCACTTATCCAAGTGGGGTGTTACAGCTACATAATGAAAGGGACATGAATAAGTTGTTTGTTTTACTTATACATATTGGTTAGTAGTTTTCTTGGCATGTTCTAACTTATTATACTTGTTCTTGATTTATCATGTGATTCTTAATGTTTCATGTGTTTTAGATTAGTGTATTTCATGTTTTAAGTGTTATAGTACTTGTTATAACACAATGAGTAACTTTCTAAAAATAACAGGTTTCTATGTATAGTAACTTTCAAAAATAGCTGGTTTCCATATATAGTAACTTTCTAAAAATAGCAAGTTTCCTTAAATATTAAGTTTCTAAAAATAGAAAGTTTCCATATTTAGTATGTTTCCATAAATAGCATGTTTCCATATTTAGTAGGTTTCTATAAATAGCATATTTCCATATTTAGTATGTTTCTATAAATAACATGTTACCATATTTAATATATTTCCATAAATAACAATGCTCCATATGTAGTGTATTTCCATAATTAATAATAAGCTTATTAAATAAATAAAATGATATAACCTATAGTTTTAATAAGCATATTATATGTCATGATTAATTATATAGTAAAGTTTAATAATATTGAATACTTAGTCTTAACTTATAATTATTAAATAATTATATTATATGATATCATAAGTAATTATTAATTAATAATATTACATGATTAAATAATTAAACTGTACCTTCAAATGATATAAATTAATTAAGCTAAGTTTTCTTAATTAATTAAGTGCACATGAATAATTATATAAATAATTATTTTATCCTAGGTTTTATTTAAACAAAATGGACATAAAAATATCATGGTTTTTATTTAAATAAATTATATCCTAAGTCGTGATTATTAATTAATTTAATTTAACCATGTTTTAATTTAAATAATTAATTAATAAAATAAAATACATGTTTAGTAAAACTTAGCCAAACACCCCCTTGGTGTGTTTGGTCTTAACCGAACCCTTACCAGAACTCCATCGAGACCATGGAGGTCTCGGTGTCACCTCGAACACAACGCAAAACCACAGCCTTACGATTGTGGCTTGCGGCCGACCACCACAGCAGCCACCGGCATCACTGCCGGTGGCACTACTGCCCATACGCACCCCTGGCCTAGCCAGGGTTCCCCCTGCTCCACTCATAGTTCCCAGCCGAGACCCCTGGGAGGTCTCGGTTCCCACTTCCAAGTTACGCACCCCACTGCTTGTGCAGTTGGGGTAGTGGCTGCTATCACCAAACCACCATCGCCCCTATGTGGGTTGCGGCTGGTTGGAAACAAACACCACCGAGACCAAACTTGGTCTCTGTTTGCGTGTAACCCAAACAAAAACCAACCAAACCCTTAATTCTTGTTTAAATCTTAATAATTACATGTTTTTCTTATTTATTTTTAAAGATCTTGAACCATAACATAAGTAAATAAAAAAAGAACAAGGATTTGATGATACCGTATGCGTATGATTAAAAGGTTTGAGACACGAACACAATACCATTATAAATCAAAGATCAAAAAGCAACAATCGTCATTGTGGTGGTGTTTCTGTGCCGCCGCCAAAAGAACAAGGAAGAAGAAGTTTTTAGGGTTTTGTTATTTTCTTGAAAAATGGATATATGAAATCCCTAGAGTGTAATTTGTTTACAAGTTGGATAGCTTAATGCGTTAAGCCATGGTCCCTTCCATTTTCTCCTTGTTGGACGCCACAAGCACACACATACACATACTTTCGTTTTATTTTTCGTGTTCAAATATTATTCATGTGTGTTCGTATTTAATGTCCTGTTTTAATTCTTGTATGTTTTAAGTATTATACATAAATACTTATCGTGTATTAATAATCATATTAACATACGTAATACTTATAGTAATTAATTAATATACGTAATGTTCATATTAAATGCTCATGATTCGTGTCGTATATTAATTAACTGAAAAGTTTTAATTTAACCGTATTTACATGCATTTAATGATCTTAGGTATTTTAAAGCGGGTTTTACAAATCTCCCCCTCTAAAAGAATAATTCGTCCTCGAATTAGAGATACGATAAGATGAAAATGACATACCCGAATCATAGCTGAAAATGAGGGTAAGAAGTCCGTATAGACTCCTCCGTTTCTAAAGTGGCTTCTCGCTCGGAATGGTCTCTCCAAAGGATTTTGACGAATGGGATCGTCTTTCTCCTCATGACTCGATCCTGACGGTCGAGAACTTTCTCGGGTTCCTCAATATAGGATAGATCCTCTCGAATCTGCTCGAATGGATACGAAACTGTATGCAACGAATGGTAATTGTAACCTCTGAGTAAGGATACATGAAACATATTATGCACATGAGATAGTTGAGGAGGTAACGCTAGACGATATGATACTTCACCGACACGTTCAAGGATTTTAAACGGTCCGATGAAACGAGGACTGAGCTTACCCTTGATTCCAAAACGCTTGATGCCACATGCTGGTGATACCTTAAGGAAAACATGATCACCAATCTTGAATTATAAATCTCTATGATGTTTATTAGCATAAATCTTCTGACAAGCACGAGCTTCCTGCAGCTTCGCCTTGGCGATGGCAATCTTCTCATTGGCCACCTCAATCATTTCTTTCCTTCAATTATTCATTCTCCAAATTGATCCCAGCAAATTGGAGCACGCCACTTTCTACCATAAAGCATCTCGAAAGGTGCACACTTGATGCTCGCGTGCCAACTATTATTGTAGGCAAACTCAAACAAACAAATGTAGTCGTCCCAACTCCCTGTCCATTCCAATGCACAATCTCACAACATGTCTTCTAAGGTCTGAATGGTACGTTTTGATTGACTATCGGTTTGAGGATGAAAGGTTGTGCTAAGCTTAAGTCTGGTTCCCCAATCCTTCTGCAAACCTTTCCAGAATTTAGACGTGAAATGAGGATCTTTGTCGGATATGATATCTGATGGAGCACCATGCAGTCGCTTGATCTCCTGAAGGAATATATCTGCCAATTTGCTAACTGAGAAATCTTTGCGAATTGGAAGAAAATGAGTTGACTGTTGAAAAATGTTTTGCAAAATATGGTTTTTATAATACTTTGGACATAATTTTATATATGTATATGTTATATATATTCGTAGTACTTAGTAGCTTTGCGTTCTCCTCGAAGAGAGCTTCGCAACGAGCTAAAGTATGTCCAATATGGAGTTAATATGAATGAGATATCGTGTCTCAAAGTGAGTCACGTGAAACACAATATTTGGAAAAATATTTGTCCCACATCGCTTGAAACATGAAGTGAAAACATGTTTATAAGGAAATCCTAGTTTCTACCCTACAATATTCATTTGAGGGTTTTTACTCCCACGCCTACGCGCGCGTAGGGGGGGAGGGGGTGCAGAAAGTGGGATTTCTAGGCCAAAAACGGGTTCGAAGCTACTGAACTTGTGCATGAGCGCGCGACCTGCGGACACGAATGCAGCTCCGAAAACTGGCTTGGGTGCGGGCAGATTTCGGTATCTTTTTTTGCTGCAAATTCGATTTTTGTTTCCAGAAAATTCTGTACATCTATTTAAGGAATAGATATAGACTTTCTTATTAAGTCATGACAGAATTTTCCTGTGTTTGTGAAATATATGCAAATCGTGTTTATTTTTAACAGATTTGTATGTCTGATTATTTTAGAAGCATATATTATGTCTTGGTGACCTAGACATGAATTAGCTATAAAATAAACCATTCTCATTCAGTTTTTATCATCAGAAAAACGCAGCTTTTTCTTTACTCCATTACCAGTTCGTTTTTCAGCAGCTCGTCGATCAGAAACACGCAAGGCTTCCGTGATCTTTCAGGCAAGTTTGTTTAGTCCGGCTGTACAACAGCTTTGGACGTTGTACCCTGGGAAACAGACGGCGAATCTGTTTTAAGGGAAGCGTGTTAAACACGTGCCTCGTCTTTGTTTTACTGCTTTCTTCATTACTGTTAATTACTTTCTGTTATTTAAATTTTGTCAATTTAATTTCTGTTATTTTATTTTAAATTCGATTTTATAATAAAAGTGTACACCGTTTCCTACAATGACTTGGTTAAATGATCGACTATGATCCATATAGCATCATGCTTCCTCTGAGTCAGTGGAAGTCCGGTGATGAAATCCATGGAGATTTTATCCCACTTTCATTTGGGAATTTCTAACGGTTGTAGTAAAACACTAGCCCGCTGATGTTCAACCTTAACCTGCTGGCAGGTTAGACATTTGGAAACGAAAGTAGCAACATCCTGCTTCATGCCACTCCACCAAAAATGCTGTTTGAGATCATGGTACATTTTGGTGGAACCTGGATGAATATAGAATGGAGAGCTGTGAGCTTCAGTCAGTAAAGCTTCTCTGAGTGTAAGATCATCCGGAACACATAGTTTGGTTCCCTGCCATACGATGCCATCTTCTTCTACACGAAATTCTGTCTGCCGATCAAGATTCTGAATAATAGCCCAAATCTCACCATCATCCTTCTGAGCTGCCTTGATTCGAGAGATTAAGTCTGGCTCAATTCTCAAATTAGCCCAGTACCCATGCTGTCCACGTACTAAGAACTCAATGTCTAATCGCTCTAGGTCACGTATGAACCTGAAATCCACCTGTGCCAGATGGGAGAGTAAGAATAGGTGCAAATACTAACCGCTGCTTAAGTTCTTCAAAGCTCTTCTCCCGCTCATCATTCCAGACAAATTTCTCTCCCTTACGCATCATTTTGGTCAAAGGCAAGGCTAGTCTTGAGAAGTTCTCCACAAATCGGCGATAATAACCAACTAAGCCTAGAAAACTACGAACCTTAGTTGCAGACGTAGGTCTTGGCCATTTAGTGATAGCTTCAACCTTAGCAGGATCTATAGTGATCCATTCTGCGGAGACAATGTGGCCTAGAAATGCCACCTTTTTTAACCAGAACTCACACTTAGGAAATTTGGCATATAATTGCTTCTGGCGAAGAATCTGTAGTACAGTGCGAAGATGTTCCTCATGTTCTTCCGTGGATTTAGAGAAGATGAGAATGTCGTCGATGAACACAGTTCAGAGTATATATGCTTCCATTTACACCATTTGCAAAATAAACAACCAAATAGTCGACACTTACCTTTGAGTCCGGAAGTGGCACCTTAATCTCTGGGAGCATGATTTTCGTGTTATTGGCTCTCCTCAAATCAACCTAATACCTAAATATGCCATCACAGAAAGAAAAAGTTAGGAATTTTTACAATGCAAAAAACGAAATTGGATGCTAAGTAACTATAAGGATAAAATATTTATGAACGCATACGAGCCAGGTGCATTTTTTTGTTTTTGAACCAATAGGTTTGTGTTGTCCTCTTTAGAGTTATCTTGTTCTGGAACTATTGCAGTAAATAGTGTCTCAAGTTCTGAGACATGGAAATCGCATGCACTAGAATTCAATAACGTAAAATCAGCAATATGTGTAAAACTTAAAAAAAATTTCTTTCCAAAAGTAACGTTAAAAAAGGCAGAGTATGGAATACCTTTGGGATTCTCCAGGTCTTTGTATTTCTTCGCACAAGCTTCCTTGCAAAGATCGGGGGTTCTTGTCCAAGGAAGTGGCTCCAAATTAGATCTTTGATGTTCTACTTCTACATCAACCATTCCAGGTGGTGGTGGTGGTGATGGTGCCGCAGGGATAGGATATGAAGGAGGAGGTGGTAGGCCTCCATGCACTGAAGCTGGACGATGAGGTGGTGGTGATCTACGCGTAGTAGGTGGAGCACGGGCTCCATGCATAGGAGGTGGAGGTGGAGGCGGAAGCGGGGGTTGGTCAGAAGGAAGTGCAAGTTGAGCACTTCGCCAAGGAGGTAATGGTGGTGGAGGTGGTGCATCCATATACATTGGTATTGGAAGTGGATATATAATCTGATAAATCTTGGCTCTAAACTTTGGATTAGTCGACCAATAGCATGGTTACTAAAAAACCAACTTGTGAATCTGTAACAAAACTCACCAATTCAAACTCCAGTTGATGATTTTATTCCTTAAAGTCTAACAAAATGTATTATGGGTCATCTCATAAAATGCTTAAGGTGATCGATGGTTGACTTTGTGATATTAAGGAAATGTCAACCTTTGTAACTACCACTTAATAATTAAACAGTTAAATAATGATTAAATAAATAATTGAGATCCTTTTTTTATGGACCTAAACTGATTTTATATATCTGAAAAAAGTGTTTTATAATAAGAGTAATGAACTAACGAATGATACACGTTGTTCGTAAAATATTCTCCTACGCGGACTAACTTTTAACATGTAATTAAATATTAATCCATCATATATATTCTTCATTAAGTTTAATACTTCTCACAGTCACTCACAACTTTCTTTCTCAACTCAGTTTCAAAAGCATTTAGAATCGCAAAATTAAGTTTTGATTTTTGTTTAAATGCATCTTAAATCCGTTAAGCCGCACAAAAGGTATGTTAGGTGGAGAGGAAGATGATGCTGGAGATTGAGATTTTAAAAAGAGATTATTTTTATAAGTTATATCATTCTGTTTTTTATTTTAAGAGATTACGAGAAATCTTGAGAGATTATTTTTTATAATATTCTATAAGCTGATATGCAAAAAAATTATTTTTTAATTGACTTATATGAAAAAAAACAGTCATAATCTCTTAATAAGCTTGGTGCCAGAATACCCAAATTAGAACAATTTTCAACATTTAATATATATGAAAAACTGTTTATGCATAAACTGCAACATTTTTTTGTTCTCAATTCAGTATTAAAAAATTCAATATAAAACTTTTAGAGCAAACATGTAATTAAAGTATTTTTAGCTGTTAGTGACGACATTACTCGTCGCTAAATGTAACCGTTGCTAAAAATTTCCGTTGGCAGAGTTTAATGTCAAACCTGTAGTGACGAATTTATTGTCCTTACAGGTTAAAATCAAGGTCAAAGATATAAGACCAGCCGTTTTTGCCTTCTAATGACGACACGTCGTCACTGAAAGTTTTGGTCAAAGACGGGCTATGAAATACTGATTTTTGTCAACGTTTAGGGGACCTAAAATGATAACATTGGTTGTCGCTAAAAAGTCTGCATCGCGAGAATTCAAAATTGGTGCCGCGACATCATTGGTTGCCCGAAGAACGTACGTACTATATTTGAGTCAGTTGTACAGTACAATTGACAAGAAAATATTGTTCTCATTCCTGTTTGGTTTCCATCCGCTGATTCATAACCAGGCACACTCCTTTTGTTTGAATGAAATAACAGTATTATAAATAAATTAGGCCTACAGATAACCGATTTCTATCAATGGTCCAATTCTCAGTTTTAAGTACAGTTAACCGGGACCTGGTAGCCCAAGCACAACACAATCAGATCGAGATCCAGGGAAAAAACAAGCATATACATTCAATACTATCTACCGATTTGATATTTAACAATTATAAATTGATTAAACCGTTATAAACTGTATTGCATAAGAGACAGTACTTGGAAATGCTAACCACGATTTTTCGAATCATATATAACAACCAGAAACTCGGAAATTATGATTCTTATGATTTTTCCCTATATAACTTTCGTGCTAATCTAGAGAGTATAAGAAGAAGAAAAAGAAATTGAATGGAAAATTACATTATTTATTTCACAAATGAGCCATATATTTACAGAACAATCCATAACGACTAATCTTCAAATCCCTTGATATAAGTTCATTGATATCTATCCAATATTAAAATAGATTTGGAAAATGGCATGATCAACAATAATTACTAACTTAGAATGAGATGTAGAGGATACTGCAAATATTTTATGGTTGGCTCATCCCACCATATGTGTGGCGCGTCACTGGTGTCTTTACATTATTTTTGACTTCTTTTTTGTTAGATTGATACCCTTCGCGCCATTTCAATCTTCATATTTGTCTTAGCTTTCTTCTTTTCGAGTTCAGCCCATTTATGGTTCTCTTCATGAGCTTTTCGAAATAACTTCACAAATTGCAAAAGGGTCGAGGTAACTTTACAGCCATAAACCATGCACATACACATATCATACCTTTGTGTTATTTCAGGCATGAAATTAAGTAAAAAAACAAAAATTGAGAACTTTCAATTAAGCTTACCTTGTTCAAAAGAGGAAGGAGTAGTGTTTTCACCAAAATAAACGGCCAATTCATTTGCATATTCAACCTGTAATACATACGAGTGATAGATTATTCAAACGTCTAAAAAATAAGTGAATAGTAGTTGGATATAATGTAATTTAAACTTAAAGAAGAAATGGTTCTTGCCGCCTTAGAATGGAGATTTGTTAAAGATGTCACTTTTGTCTCTGCTAAACCGACGAACTCACCCAAAGTCTAACAATGCAAAAGAAAACAAATTACTGTGAGAAATGTGAAGTTAAATAAAAATATTTAAGATGTTAATCTACTTACCTTACGGAAAACTTCAGATACCGGGCCATCCTCTTCAGATGCAGTTAGTTCCTGCTTAGCGTTATCCAATTCCTTCTTAATGGCTTCCAATTTTTCGGATAAAGACTTAAATTGTATCTACAAGAAAAGATTTTGGAATTATTATTTGTTTAATGGCTGCGTGCAGGATTTCTTATGGGAGAATAGGTGAATATGAACCTTAGTTGCAGACTCAAGGCGAAAAAGATCCACATGAAAATCCAAAAGGGCTGGTGAGTTGGATGCAAAAAACTGTCATTTAAGCATACCATGGTTATTTGAGTTGATAAATTTATGGTAAGACCAGAATAAAAGTGTCGAAAATACAGAAAATGCTTTATCCTCACATTTCTTTCTATTTTAAATAACCTTCTAAGAAGAGGAAGATCAAATATGAGAACTAAATTATTCCATCCTATGGTAGTGCATTTTAATGTCCATATGTACCTTGCAAAGATAATGCATCAAAGTCATTTTGTTGTCGGATGTACGGGTATTACTGAGTATTAGAAGACTCTCCAACTTGAAAGCAACCGCAGTACCTGTCAGATTTGTATATAATTAACGACTTACAACTCAGAGGTATATACAAATTCCTGTGAATCTAGATTTACAGGTGACGAGCCGGCTTTAATAATAACCTCAAAAATATGATTAGATTTGGGTTCTAAAAGAGAGATATGGAGAGCTTAAACCATGAGGATATAAAGAAAGGGAGAAAGAGAATCTCCTTGTCGTAGTGATCTTCTAATTACCAACTACTAAAATATGAATTCACGATATCTGTTCGATTTTTTAGCTTAGTGTTTAAATTTTATGATCACACCTTCAAACAAGCCATGTACATAAAAGAATAGTAGTCAATATTCAAAATTCATGCAGAACTCAAGATTATATTCATTATGTTATTACCTCTAGGAGTGTTTATGTTTATATGATTCCCAAGTGATAAGATTGTCCAAATAACATCCTTCAACTTGACGGAAGCACGGACCTGTAGCAGAAATTGGACTTAGATAAAGTAAAATAAAGAGAAATACAAAATTTCAATAGAAATTGGGTATGTATCGATTGCTTATAAGCTGGAACTATTGTCAAATGGCAGTGCTCGAATTTCTAAGCATTTCTAGTGTATCCAACTTATTTTTTTCATTTACAATGGTTAAGAACCAAGGTGTCAAAAGATGGCCATTTTCTTTAATAAAACGCAAATGAATATGCAAATATTATAACTCGTGCCAGTCAGTTTATATATCAAAGTACCTCATCAGTTGCAGAGTTTATAGTATTTAAAATCCTCGTAAACTCTGAAGTCTGAAAGAAAGATAAAAATGAGACAGGAATATGGTACACATCATTAATCTTTTCCACAAAACCTTCAAATTTATAAGTGAAAATGTCACCTGGCTGTTAAATTGAATTTTGAATAGAAAAACCTCCAGCTTCGATTTCACGTTTGGCACTTTCATGAGCTCCAGGACGAACTACCAGAAAAGAAAAGCAAGTTGTGAGCATAAGAGTATATAACAATAGGTGATACGGCTACCGACCTGTTCACTCTTTCCTAACATCTCTGTGTCACCTTCGTAATTCTGCACAATTGTAATGCAAAATATCAATAAATAGTTTACGAACAACATGATCCTAAATTTTAATTTAAATGCCTATTAGATTAAGAATGTAAATTCCTCGTTGGCATGCCGAATTAATATATTATAGGTTGTAATGTCATTAGATGTACAAAGTAATAGTTTCACCTTGATGACCTTGATCTCTTCTTCTGTAGGACAAAATTTAATAAGATTTTCTACTTGATCAACATCTAATATAGTTTCATCCATAGCTAAAGCTGCAGCCTGTACATGGAAACAAATTGTTTCTAGATCTATTCAACACATTGGCATGATTGAGAGTATAAATACTAGTATAATTTATTCTATAATGAAAAATTGAAAAAAATAATACATGGTGAGTTTAGTTGGAGGAAAACACCTTTCTTTTTCTCTAAAAAACCTTTTACAGAATAAGAAAAACATAAATTGCGTTTAAATTGTTCATTTTTATGAAAAATATCTCTCCGAAACTGAAATTTTATACTGTATTTCCTAACATAATACAGAAAATCATAGACACATTTCTTTATTCTTTCATTGTTTCCTTTGTAAACTCAAAAAACCCCATTTCCTTGAAAATATAAATTGAAAAATTAATTAGACACAAACCTTTTGTTAATGAAAATCATCTCTAAATTCATACTTTAGTCGTCCTAAAATTATTTTCCACTGACTAAAAAACAAATATATATGAAAAAATCATAATTACCTTTCTTCTTATTTTTTGCATAATAAGTAGTTCATAACTTTTTAAAATTTTTAATAATAAATCAAATTGGATAATATAATAAACTCGATCTAACCCTTTTTTTGGATATAGACAACTAATTTGTAATAAGCCAAAATAATAATAATGTGGACAATAGATATAATAAGACGGGTAAAAGACTAAATTAGATATAACATTGCCAAGAACTTTTAGGCCTGATCCAAAACTAATCTTTGATATTCTTTTTAAAATACAATTAGAAAATTGTTGTTAAGTCAGCGAATACATCAAAGATATATATATTACGTACTACGAAAATGAAGATCATACTTACCATCATATGAGGAAGCGGCATCTTAATCTTTGTCAGCATGATTTCTATGTTATTGGACCTTTTTATATCAAGCTAGAAAACAGATTTGCAATAGGAAAAAGGAAATAAGCCACGGGGTTCAGTAACTTTTGAAGTAAACCACTTAACTCACGGGTATACTGAGTTGTTATTTATCTACCGATTTAAATCAATTTAAAATCAACTATTTATTTGTTTTTTCAAAATGTTTTTTCACGATCTCAGAAAAAGAATTTTCTTTAAATTCATTAATAAATAGGGGGCAAACTTTACTCATACTTGTACTCCCCGTAAATTAGAAGTTTATAAATGTGATAGAAAAAAGATAGTTTGATATACCCACTATAAAGTATGAGTTAAGTTTGACACAGTTTAAAACGAATGTGGCTAATAAAATAGTTACCAGGTGAATTTTATCAGCCTTTGAACCAGCAGTCTTCGGTCGCTCTCCTATGCGAATATTTTTCCCGGGGACTTCGGCAGAAAATAATTCCTCAAGTTCCATAACATCAAACTTTGTTGGACTGCAATTCATAAATTTGCGCAGGTCTTAAAAAGAACATATCGAACTTGCACGCATTTATTAGTAAGTTCAGCAAAGGTAAGGGAGTTGAGAAAGTGTATGCCTTCTCTCTGTATCTTTCTGGAATTCCTCCCACATGCTTTTTGGCAATGCACGGAAAATTTTGGTCCAATAAAGTGGCTTTAACTTTGGCCCAGATGGACGACCTATAAGTGATGGAGTTCCCAGAGGTCTAGGTGCATTGCTTGGAGGTGGAGGTGGTCCTGGAGTTCCTGGAGGTCTAGGTGCATTTCTTGGAGGTGGAGGTGGTGCTGGAGTTCCTGGAGGTCTAGGTGCATTGCTTGGAGGTGGAGGTGGTGTTGGAGGTCCTTGAGGTCCAGGTGCACTGCTTCGAGGTGGAGGTGGAGGTGGTGCTGGAGGTCTAGGTGCATTGTCTCTTGGTGGAAGTGATGGTGCACGACCTCCAGGTGATGGTCCAGTCATTGGTGTTGTTGGACCCTCACTTGCCGGGGTGAGAGGTGGCCCATTTACTTTCGGTAAATTAGCTGGCTGCACTTGGTCAACCACTTGTGTAGAAATATATTGACTTGAAGATTGTGCTTCAACCGAATTTTCTTCAACCTGTGATTGTACTGCTTGCTCGAAAGTGATATTGTTATATGAACTATAACGCACATGCGACACACGGGACAAATTAGTATACCTCCCGTTATTAGTTTTACTGTTAAATGATTTTGAACGACTATACAAGACATGAGACGAATCAGTGTAACTCCCTTTATTAGAAGGAATCCATGGGATTGGGACGCTCGTACTCCCAACTTCCGCCTTACCCCTTCGACTTGTACTAAAAGGAACTCTTTGCACCAAAATATTACCAACGCCCTCTTCTTTATCTTGTTTCCTATCTTTAGGTAAAAGATCATCAACCTTGTTGCTAGGAATTTCTTCCGGTATAGGACTTTCGTTCTCATTTCCGCCATCAAGTTCTCCTTCTGTGGTGATCATTGGCAGGCGCCAAATTTTATTAGTATTACTATAGCTGTAGTTAAAAACCAACTTTTCACCTTGTATTGAAAGATAATGCATTGTCCAAATAAAATCACCATTAATTAGTTATTGTTTGCTACTTATTATTTTTTTAAGGGAAAATTTTTGAACTTTTTTTTCCTTTTTTGGAAATGTCGCATAATTCATAAGGCATTTTGTGAAATTTTCATTCACTTGGTGCATTTTAAGAAAGTGAGGGCAACCTTGGGCATTTCAAGAATTTTCCATTTTTTTAAACACATTTGTAATTCATTCCATCATTGAGTGCATAAGCAAAAACAGTGGTAAATACTTTTAGTCATTTCCTAATGTTATTATTATGAACAGTAGATGTTGTTGTAAACGACCCCTAAGGGCTATTATCATTATTGCAGATTTTTTGTCTTTTTTAAAGTTTTGAATTGTCAAGATCTCTTTGAAAATATTTCTATTTTGATCAATTTCCCTGATAAATTGCACAAACACAAATCTGCAATAGGTACCTATGAATTAGTAGCACTAAACAGTAAGAATGCAATTTAAAGTTTCGAACCACTTGAGTACAATTCAAAAAACAATTTACAAGTATTCAAGAGAATGGTAGAAAGAACAGTAGGATGTACTAACTAGATACTTACCATATACCAGAAGAAGGCGATCTGCAGGTGCCATGTTGTTACAAACCTGACACGACCAGTTGATCCAAAATCTTGATCTTTGAATATTGAATCTAGTTCAACTAAATTTTTTTTACTATATAATACCCAGATCGATTTTATTCAGCTCATAAACCTTGTCAAGGTATTATTATGGGTTTTATGTGTATCTGGAAATCAAATGCAGCATGATAGTGAGTGATAAAAACTGGAAAACAAAAAAATAGTACGATGAGAATATTGTGAATTAATTCAACTAAACAAGGCTTTTATAAGAATATAAACGAAGATGAACATAAATTATGTTAAGAATTGAGTTGGAATATTATCTTCAAATCAATTATTAATCACACACGTCTTGAGCAACCACATATGGGTTGACGAATTAAACACGTTCCATGTATTTAATTTACAAAGATTCCCGTCATTTTTTTTTGTTCACACTCAATTTAAAATTGCAAAATACAAGTAACTAGTTTTGTTCAACATTTTGAAAACGAGTCGTACCGACACGGATGACGCGTTACTAGAAAGTATATGGTTATCGTGGGCAACGATACAATTAGAAGAGAGCATGGGGAACTTCACTGCGCGATCAGGATTGCAATTGACAAAGAAATATTAATAAGAAATGGCGCTCTAACAAAATGGTGTAAGTTAATCCCGAATAATATCAATGTTATGGTATGAAAAATGGCTCTTGATAGGCTTTCTATTCGTGTTAACCTTGATGCTCGTGGCGTAGATATTGTTGCAATTTATAAAAACACTTAACCGTATTAACATACTAATAAACACGAGTACGTAACGGAATAATAAAGATCAAAGTATGATCTTTCTTAGTACACGCACACAATACATTTAACAAGTAATAAGTATGCTAGTACGTAAGTATTAAACAACCAATAAACCAATACTCTTGAATCAGTCAACAATAAGAAACCTTGCGGTTTCTTTCTTCGGTCGATCGCAACAACGAACACCCCTTAGGTTTGGTTCGGCCAATTGGGCTAAGGAAAAAAGAGAAAGAGATTTAGGGATAACAGGTGAATAATGAGGTATCCAAAACCTCCTAACTTGGTAATCAAGCAACCAAGCCCAAAAGCCTCATGGGCTTTTGTTTCATTTTCCTTGACTTTTCTTTCTTGGTTTATTTGTTTAACTATAATTAATATTTAATACAATATTAATTATATATTGCTTAACGATTTACGCGTGCGTCTCTTTAAGCTCGATACGACTTCCGGACATATATTATTTCATGTATATATTCCTTCAGATCCCAGTTGGACATGCACAATAATATAATATAATAACATTGGTTAGCGTTTAACAACACGTCAATGTTACCGGAAACCTTCAAGTGTATTTTTCAGAATGTACATTTAAATTACTTTAAACATTTATAATTCATTTGTTTCTCAAATTCCATGTCAATAATGGATATGGATTGAAATCATTTCATTTTAACTATTCCATTTCTCGTATTACATAATTGAATCAAGATTACCAATCTAATCGAGACAATCTAGATTAACAATAATATAATATAATAACATTGGTTAGCGTTTAGCAACACGTCAATGCTCCCGGAAACTCTCGAGTGTAGTTTTTCATAAAGTACATTTAAATTTTAAACATTTATAGTTCCTTTGTTTCTCAAATGTCATGTCAATAATGGATATGGATCGAAATTATTTTATTTTAACTTTTATGTTTCTCGTATTACATAAATGAATCAAGATTACCAATCTAATCGAGACAAATCTTGATTACCATTGGTTACGATCGTACACACAAATCGAAGGGTCCAGTAGCATTATTCTTCAAGCCTTGTTGAACGAACAATTTCTATCTTGACTACGCGTGCCTCTTACATGCTTCAAGATACAAATGATTATAGCTTTTATTACTATCTTTTTCAGGATAGTGTTAGAACTATAGCAAAAGTAGCATCCACATATATAAGACCTGCTTGCATCTCAAGTCAAAAGAATTAGTAATGTAAATCATTTACAAATTTACTTAATGATGACGATTTATAAAGTGATTGACTTGTTAGTAGGAGATGTCCAATATGCAACCTTTGAATATTGTGTGAGTTAGTAAACCGTTTTTACATATTTTACGAATATTACCATCACTTAAATATGTCTTAATTCAATTATATTCTGATAAACTGATTAATATAGACCATTTAGAATAGCCTATTATTCAAGTATTTAAACATGTAAAAATAGGACCAATAAATATAAATGAAGATGAACATATCAAATACTTCAATTCATAAAATACATATTGTTTAACAATATTCTTTGTCCAAATACTAGAAGATCAATGCATGATAATCCTAGTTGAAAAATCATGCCTCAAGATATGACGATCATACTTGTTAATAAGGCATATATTTCATGAAATTCTACTAGGTTTTATCTTTGGAATTTGAGAATACTTTTCAAATTCACGATTGTGAATATCTCTGAACATATAAAATGGTTGTTCTTATGCACGTTGCTACATATGAACGCACAACAAAATGGGAATATTGTAGTTGTACATCCTATAAGGTGTGTGATTCCAACAAAATACCTTATTAAAAACAATCATTTTTAATAGCTTCTTAAACTATAAAATATTATTTATTCTTTTATTATGTATTATAACATTATGCTCAATTGAAAATAACTAGTCCACATATTCATCATCGGAGATGAAATTGTACTATGACTAGTATTGAGTGTTATCTCAATCAAACTATCATCCATGTTTAGAAGCATCACTAATTTATTATCCATAAACTATTAATTATTACTATGATAATATTTGATGTCTTTCTAAACTCTAAGTTTATTGACAATTCAAGTTAATAATGATTTTTCTATTCCAAACAAATCTTATCATAATATTTGTACTAATCATCAAATGATTTTCTCTTTTAGCTATCATGGTTGTCAAATCTTCTTGTACTTATATACGTTTTACAATTATCCATTACATGCATAATCCCTTAAGTTACATCTCATGTAAACTCTCATCAAATGAGATATATTCATTGAGACTTTCTAAATGATATTTCATGTTGTGTTGGATTACATTAACCACAAATATTTATCTTAATAAACATATATAAATCAAGGTCATATGTTTAATTTTCTTAAACCCTTTTATATAAAAAGTTATTCCACACTTAGATCGAATATAGTCTTTCATATGTTATACATCATATGTGATTTAAAGAAATAAAGATAATACTCCCACTAGCTTTTAGATGTACTCACAAGTCATCTTAGATCTAATTCAAAATCAACACAAAGATTTAATAATTAGACTTGAGATACACCCCTTAGATGCATACATTTATCCGTACATGGATTCTTGCATTATTTACACTACATAAAGATTATTGTAATCTATAAATCCTTTATTACAACCGTCCTTGCTAATATAATCATACAAAAAGAGTTTAAATATTATATTGTCATATTTATTATTATAAAACCATTATGACAATAAATCATCTTTACTAACTTAATGCGTGTAGAAATTTTCTATAATATATTGCGCATTAATCATGTGTATAATATTGTCCATATGTGTCTGTCACTAAAGAAACTTATATTCAACTCACGGTCTAACCGATTGGTTAAAGATTAATCAAGTTTCTAAAATTTGATTATCTTCTATGGACTTGCATATGCTCATTCATAGTTTTATTATGACATTCAAGACTCAATATACATCTATATGGTTAGTAGGTTCACCATGATCCTCTAAATTACATTCCTTAGTATTGACATATCAATATATCATTCAAGTACTAAAAATATCCTTTCGGATCTATGAATGTGAGTTCGATCGTCACGAGGTTCAACATTTAATGTTCACCCTCATTATGACATTCATTAGTATATTTAGAAGGTTGCGTATTCTGTTATTCTATCTCTTAAAGATCTACGAGTCCTCCCACTTGCTTGCTTTTAGTAATCATAAACTATTCTTCAAATACTTAGCATGTAGATCAACAACAAATTGTTATATTTTGGGACACGTCACAAATTACCTTGACAGTTCTTTGCAAATTCAAAACTTCAATAAGACACAATGTGATTCATCACATTCCATAGGTTGATGGTGTCTCGGTTTCCTTCTACATCGGAGTAATATTTAAGTGTATACTTTTTATACACAATTCCAAAGCTTGAAAATTTTGGGAGGTAAAGTATTTCAAATTATCAAATCAACAATTCGAAAGAAGTTGATTTATCACTCAAGACATACTACAACTATGTGGTATTGTATGAGTATTGAGATTCTGAGACCATATCACGATTCATAAATAACTTAATACTCTTTATGTTAAATAGTTATCAATTGTGTCAAAACAAAATTGAAAATATATAGTATTTAGAAACATGGTTCATGTTCTAATGTATACATCTTTAAATAGTGCAATAACTATATACATTATTTACCATTTGAATAATTAAAAAACTTCAAGTTTATTAACAAGAAGACATAACAAGTAAAATATTACTTTATGTTATAAGTCTTTTGATTAATTAAAGACTATATGCTTATGTTTTACAAGAGACATAAACATTAATAAAGTAACTATGAACAACTTAAATAGTTATTTCATACTTCATTTTTCTTTATGTGCATTCTAAAAATATAAACAAATTCATTGAAGTAGCTTGTTATACATATTCTCGATATTTTTTAAACAAGGCAACATACATTGGCAATTAAATGTATGTCTTAATAGAATATTAGATTCTTATCTTATGGTCAAGAGAAACCATTGTCATATTGTTATGTGTTGTACCTTGTACACACTAAAGAATTCTCCCAGTTGTGCATGGCAGAACATCATTTAGGTTGATAAAAAATCACAAAACACAATTGTTTATGTGTACAATATGATAATGTCATGTATATTTGAATAAATAGTAGAATGTCAACAATATTAATTTATAAGAAATCGTGCATAATTATTACATGGAATATACTTCAAAGTAATTATCATATAAAATAGGATGCAGTTATCCTTAAAACTATGGTTCTTCATATTCTAAAAGTAAGTTATTATTTCAAGTTAAACTAGAAATAATATGGATTACTAAAAAGGTAAACAAGCTTGTAGCTCCCACTGAATTAGATAACATTACATTAATGTATTTTCAGTAGTGAACGTAATGCTCCCACTAGATTTTACAACATTACAAATGTTAATTCACCAGCGAAAAGCATAACTGTAACACCCCACTTTGATAAGTAGACCGTTACATGATAATTATGGCATGTCATTAAAGCATGCAAGATAATATTTCCTAAAACATACATGACGAAAAGGATAACCGGAATCAAACATCGGCTCTCATACATAAGCTCAAAACATGCATAAAGTAAGAGAAGTAGAAAGACCAAAATAAGTGTCCAAGCAAGCATAAATATATGAAGTGCAAAAGGAAGAGAAGTCTAAGGTAGCTACCATCCTATGCACGTACTCTCAATAACTTAGGTCTGTCCTTGGGTACCTGCCGTATGGGACATGGAAAGGAAAATACGGTTGAGCAATACGCTCAGTGAACGGATATAATGACATGATATGAATAACTGTAACATAAGTAAAGTATGAAATGCAGCAGAAATAAGTGTAAGTCATGGATAACCTGGAATCATGTTTTATAACTGGTTTATATCAGAAAAGTCTTATGTTTAATCATGAATACGTGTTTTAAATGCCAAGAGCCCATATAGGTCATGAAAGGTATCAATTGAAGGTTTATAAACATCATAACAATTATACAAAACCCTAAACGAGATCAAAGCACACAAATAGCGGAAGCAATTTAACAAGATCATAATAACACAATTATAATTAATCGAATTAGGGTTACGTACCTTTTAGCTAAATCAAATCCACAAGATAAAGAACGAATCACGCCAATTATGGTTTATAACGAACACTACCAAGATATAGTCTAAAGTAAGACTATATTACGTTCTTGTACACACGTAATACAACGAGCTAACCGTGATTTTTAGCACGTGTAAAACGAGCTTCAACGCTTGTGGAAAATCTACCCAACAACCCTAGAGAGGGGCTAGGACTAGATTATAAGCAAAATTAAAAGAACAAGAAAACCAACCGAAACCCTTTTAAGGGTTCTTCTTGCGATCGACCAAAGAGAGAAAGAAAGGGAAGGAGTGATGAATTATGAGGGTGAGGGGTTGTTTATATAGGCCTTGTAATTCTTATAGCCCAAGCAAAAAGAAATAAAAGGAAAGTTATTCCTTCCCCCCCCCCCCCCCATTGTGCCCTAACCGACGGTCGAACTCCCCTCTATGGGGTGTTCCGAAACCTTTTTTTCTCCTTCCTATTTATTCCACAACGCTCGTTAATACTTAACTCTTAATTATTTAACGATCGCTAAAGTTATAACTCGGTTTAATTCAATAAATATAATAAATATATTTATTAAATAAATTAACTCTTTACGTATTGAGTGCAATCCCGTAATCTCGAGTTCGATCCAATCACACGACTATTAAATATAAGTCCATAAACTTTCAGCTCCCACTTGGACATATTTCGAATATCGTGATTACATTGACTAGTGTCTAGTTACACTAGCAATGTCTCTAGTACAAATCGAGTAAGGTCTCCTGGATAAAACCTTTTAATGATTCATTATTATTATCCTTTTATTTCTAATACAACGTTAATAAGGATATGGATCTTAGTCATTCCTTTCATTAACCATTCTGTTTCTCGTTCACAGATTAAGCAAGATTACCAAAACTAATTTGGGTGCGGCCACACAAACATCTTACTAATCACACGAGGGGCCCAATTGTATTAATTTCCAAAACGAACTTGGAGGAAATAAATTCCATATTGACTACAAGCAAAACATATGAATTTTGCAACACCTTTGAAATTAATCCTTATAGCTACCAGTTACGTTTAGCATTAGATTATTCCACAAAAATGCACTAAATTCAAAACAGTTTTCTAGTATCTCAGGTCTAAGGATAACTATTTATGATTTACTTGATGACAAAGATCCACAAAGTAAAATCATATAGTTGGGATAAGTCCAATATTCAATTCATCGAATATCATCCAAAATCGATCAATATACTTTCAAGTATACTCTATCGCAATTTTGATTTGTCTTAATTTAATAATATTCCCATATTATTAATCGATAACAGACATTTAGCATAACAATTCATGGATTAAAACATGTAATATGATACAAAATTAAATAATAAGAATAAACGAAACTCAATCTTTATTTCATTATATAATAATGTCTTAACATCCTTTATCCAAATTTGTATGAAATCGCTAGCTAGTTGCAGCCCAATAGCCTTAGCATGCTTAACTACCTTTGGTCTAGGCAAAGCCTTAGTAAAAGGATCATCTACGTTATCATCTGTTTGAACTTTTATTAATTTGATTTCACGAGCTTCTACTTGTTCTCGGACGTAGTGATGTCTACGCTTAAAGTGTCTGACGCCTTTCATGACTCCAGAATCATTGGTGAATATTATTGCAGGAGAATTGTCGCAATATATATCAATAGGTTCTTTTATTGAAGGCATCACTCCAAGATATCCAATAAACTTCCTAATCCAAACAGCTTCCATTGCAGCTTCTGAAGCATCCATGTACTCAGATTGAGTAGCATGCATTGCAATCGTTGTCGGCTTCTTGCTCTTCCGGTCAACTGCTCCTCCATTGATAACAAACACGTAACCCGTCTAAGACTTCGTATCGTCTTTATCACATTGCCAGGATGCATCACATAAAGCTGTCACATTCAGTTCTGTGTCTGGTTTCCCTCCAAATACCAAAAACATATCTTTTATACTCCTCAAATACTTTAGAGTATGTTTAACAGCAGTCCAGTGGAGCTTCCCTGGATTTTTGGTAACGACTGACCAAGTTCTGAGCAAACGCCACATCGAGCCTTGTGCATCTTACAACATACATTATAGATCCTACTGTCAAAGCATAAGACACCTTCTGCATGTATGCCTCCTCTTCAAGAGTTGATGCATCCATCTCATGACTTAGATTATGCTTAACTTCCATAGGTTGAAAACCTTTCTTGGAATTATGCATATTATACTTCTTCAGAATCTTATCTATATAAGCATCTCGACTAAGACCAATTAACCGTCTTTTCCTATCTCGATAGATCTTAATTCCTAGAATGTATGCAGCTTCTCCTAAATCCTTCATAGAAAAACATTTACCAAGATAATACTTAACAGCTTTAAGTCTTGGAATGTTACTTCTCATGATTAATATGTCATCAACATATAGGACTAGAAATACTACATCACTCCCACTAGCTTTGCGATATACACATGGCTCATCATGATTTTAAATAAATCCAAACTTTTTTATTTCTTCATCAAATCGTTTATTCCATTGACGTGATGCTTGCTTCAAACCATAAATAGATCTTTGAAGTTTATACACGTGTTTTGGATTCTTAGATCAACATACGCTTCCGGTTGTTGCGTATAGATGTCTTCATCTAAGCGACCATTCAAGAAGGCAGTTTTAACATCCATTTGCCATATCTCATAGTCATAGTATGCTGCTATAGCTATGAGAATCCTAATAGCTCTTAAGTCTGCTACAGGAGAAAACGTCTCCTCGTAGTCTACGCCAAAAGTTTGAGTAAACTAAACAAGATTTATAGGATTGTATTTTTCTGTCCATGTCGGTTTTCTTCTTGTATATCCACTTATGTCTCACTACGTTAGCATTTGGTGGTGGATCTACAAGAATCCAAACATCATTTACTTTCGTGGATTTCATTTCCTCATCCATAGCAACCATCCACTTATCCTTCTCAGGATCAAGCATGGCGGATTTATAATTAGCATGTTCACCAAGATACCCTACTTCATCATCATCCTCTATATTAATCATATATTGCTATTTGTGTTTTTAATCCTTTTGGATCTACACAGAGGAACTAATTCCGGTGGAACCGCCAGACTTTTTGGTTCTATAGAAATTATTTCGCTGGTGTTTTAAGAAGGTAATGTATCTATATGACTCTCTTCAAGATCATAATTTCTCGCACTGAATTCTTGATTTACAAGATCACATTCAAGGAAGTCTCCATACCTAGCAACAATCACTTTGTTCTCAGGTGGATAATAAAAGTAGTATCCCATAGTTTCCTTAGGGTATCCTACAAGATACATTTCATAGATCGTTGTTGGAGTTTGTCATTCGAGTCACGTTTCACATACGCCTCGCAAGCCCAAACCTGTAAATAAGACAAATATGGATTTTTACCATGCCATAGTTCATATGGTGTCTTATTAACCTTCTTCGTGGGAACCATATTTAAAATGCGAACCGCAGATTCTAAGGCATAATCCCAAAAGGATAATGGTAAAGTTGTAAGATTAAACATAGATCGCACCATATCTAATAATGTACGATTTCTCCTTTCAGATACACCATTTTGTTGTGGAGTATAGGGAGAAGTAAGATGCTGAATAATTCCATTCTCACTTAGATAATCTATAAACTCTTGACATAAATATTCACCACCTCTATCAGAACGAAGAGCTTTAATCTTCTTTCCTGGTTGCAATTCTACTTCTGCTTTAAACACTTTGAATGTTTCAGATACCTCATGTTTATGCTTAAGTAAATAAACACCATAACGACTATAATCATCCGTAAAGGTTAAGAAGTAGCTAGCACCTTTCCTTGACACATGTCTAAGTGGTCCAGACACATCAGTGTGTATTAAACCAAGTAGATCAGTAGCCCTTTCAATATTACTATTAAAAGGTTTCTTGGTCATCTTTCCAGAGATACAAGACTCACATTTATCAAATGATTCATCATTGATATTTTCCAAAAGACCTTCACGTTGAAGCTTTTATATACGAGTCTTTCTAATATGGACAAGTCTACAATGCTAAATATAAGAAGAGTTCTTGTCAAACTTTCTCTTCTTACTCATGCTAAAAACATAATTATTATTATACTTGGATTCATTATCATGCATGTATATTTTAAACACACCATTCACAGAAATTGCATTAAAATAGAAAATACCATCTTTCCAAACAGAAATTCCATTATTATCAATAGTGTGAACGAATCCATTATTCAATAAACAAGAAAAGAAAATAACACCCCTAACATTTGTAGGTGCATAATGACAATCACTTAAAATCAGTACTAAACCCGAAGGTAAAACTAAATTAAATGTTGCTATAGATTCAACCGCTGCTTGTGCGCCATTGCCCACTTGCAGAAATTGTTCCCCATAGGATAGATTCGTTTCCATCTTAAATCTTTGAAGCGTATTACAAATGTTAATACCGCATCTCGTATCGTATACCCAGGAATTTAATTTGTATGTCAATATAAATAATTCAATCATAAATAAAGTACCTGAAGCTGCAGCGCTCTGCTCAGACTTCTTCTTTATTTTTCGTAATTCTTCGAGGTAAAGAGGGCAATTCCTCTTCCAGTGACCACTTGCCTTGTAATGGTGACACGTCTCATACGTCTGAGATTTATTCTTCTTGACAAAGTTCTGCTTAGGTTTTGACATAGTTCCGCTTCAGAAGCTCCTTCAGCAGGATCCTCCGGATAAGGAGTGGTCAAGATATCAATAGTACCCGCTACTCTCAAGACAATTCTTAGTGAGCGGTACCAATCATTGAAGTTTGGGCCACTAAGTTTAGGACGATCAAAAAATGTTTTGAACGCAGAACTAATAGTGTTATTGTCGGGTTGAGCCATTTCTACAGAAATAAGTTCAAATATTAGTATTTTCGATAATAAAATACTTTCAAGAAAATAAAAATACCCCGGTATAATAACCATAATATTTTCCTTGAATCCTAGAACATATATTGACATAGATCCATTACATCAGTTGATCTGCTAGTAATGTATGTACTCAACATAGTGACATGTCGAACAATAATTTCTAGATTTTTAAGGGATTTACATTTCCAAAAGAACGTTTTGCATTGTAAACATGTTTCATCCCTTCTGAATGCCTTAAGTTTCTAGATCTCACTGAGTAACTTAATTAATTCATTTAATCTGAATAACGTAAAACCATAATACGAATTCTCATTCTATAATAGTTTTCTCTCCATTACAACATCGGACAAAAATCTCATTTTATGACGTAGTAATTTCAAGTGTTTTTCAATTAGATAGCATTCAACTTAAATTTTTAGGGTATAAATTTTTGATGTCAAAATTAGTGTATAGAGAAACATGCATACAACTCCATAGCATAAGTTTAATAAAACATTTAGTAAACTTTTTCATGAGACTAAATTACTACATAAATTATGTTGAGGTATTGGTTAAACCAATCAAAAATTTTACCCACAACTATTCATAACGTACTTATTCTAGAACTCGGCTAAAGCACAAAGCAATAACCTTATTCAATGTGATTCGGATGTGAATTTTTTGTAAATCAACCTTAAGGTATAATGCAAATAATAATCGTAGGTAATTTCAATTTGACGCACAGGCGAGCCGGGAATTTGGTCAGCGACTAATGGCATAATACCTCCTTCCTTAACCGGGTACATGACCAGCGGTGCGTTATACCCACTTTATAGTTTGTCAAAAAGAGTCGGCCGTTAGATTATTATTGCAATTCACCAATCAACGTAATACTTGTAATTTAGATCTCAAAACAAATCTTAATTTTAATATGATTTAGTCCATATTCATTTTTCTAAAAAAGACCCTCGTTTATAACAATTCGTACAATTTTAATAGAAACAAGTAAAAAAACTAAATCATAAAAACATAATAACAATTTATATGTGCAATAAATAAACCAAATAGCCACATGCATACGATTTATTTAATAATCATCAAATCTAGGTTTTTATATTCATATAAAAGTCTTCCCTAATTCAAGATTTATTGGATCAAATAAAAAAGTAGCACATAAAAGCATATAAACATATAATTTTACGATCCATGAAAGCATGCACGTTTATCATGGATCCTCCCACAAATCTTAACAATTAAATCTCTACGGATCGTAACCTTTAATTTACATGACATAACAATTAATCATGCAATTTAATCTAAAGTAATACAACATGTAATTTAGGGTTTCAAAAAACAATTCTTTTTTTATAAAATTCGGCCAAAAAACCCTAATTTTAAAAAAACAAAACCCTAATTTTTAAGAAAACCTAAAAAACATGTATTTTTAACTCAAAACAATTATTAGTTAAAACCTTTAGATTTTCGATAATTATAACATGTTAAAACGACTTTGATACCACTGAAGGTTTATAAACATCACAACAATTATACAAAACCCTAAACGAGATCAAAGCACACATATAGCGGAAGCGATTTAACAAGATCATAATAACACAATTATAATTAATCGAATTAGGGTTACGTACCTTTTAGCTAAAGCAAATCCACAAGATAAAGAACAAATCACCAATTAGGGTTTATAACGAACACTACCAAGATATAGTCTAAAGTAAGACTATATTACGTTGTTGTACACACGTAATACAACGAGCTAACAGTGATTCTAGCATGTGTAAACCGAGCTTCAACGCTTGTGGAAAATCTACCCATCAACCCTAGAGAGCGGCTAGGACTAGATTATAAGCAAAATCGAAAGAACAAGAAAACCAACCGAAACCCTTTTGTGGGTTCTTCTTGTGATCGACCAAAGAGATAAAGAAAGGGAAGGAGTGAAGAATTATGATGGTGAGAGGTTGTTTATATAGGTCTAGTAATTCTTGTAGCCCAAGCAAAAACAAATAAAAGGAAAGTTTTTCCTCCCCCCCCCCCCCCCTTTGTGCCCTAACCGACGGTCGAACACCCCTCTATGGGGTGTTTCAAAACCTTCTTTTCTTCTTCCTATTTATTCCACAACGCTCGTTAATACTTAAATCTTAATTATTTAACGATTGTTAAAGTTATAACTTGGTTTAATTCAATAAATATAATAAATATATTTTTTAAATAAATTAACTCTTTACGTATTGAGTGTAACCCGTAATCTCGAGTACGATCCTATCACACGACTATTAAATATAAGTCCATAAACTTTCATCAACGTGCATGAATACATAGAGGGGTGACCTCGTTATGCTGTTCCAGTGGTTGCCTCTAATTATATTAGTCTGAGTGGAGGGATCTGCTCCATGTGATGGATGTAGAGCACACACCGCAGTCATCGTGTAAATCTGTAAACATGTACTAGGATGCACCAATTCTCCCCACATGATAATAATGATAATATTGGATAAAACGTGAAGGGACGCCGCGAGAAATCACTCTCCTCGCAGAAGAGTCATAACACCGGTGCCTCAAGTGTCATGGTTATGGTACCTCTATAACTAGGTGAAACATGACATGCGTGTATATAGATTAGGCAATTTAAATCATGGCATGCTAGTTACTGGGGAAAACAGATGGTAGCAACAGATGGTAACAACAGACGTGAAAAGTTTATAACATGTAAACTACTGGGGAAAACAGATGGTAGCAAACACGGAAGCCTAATCATGCATAGAAAGAGAATGTCCTTACTGAAGGACGGAATATCCGTACCTATGTCCAGTAACGAAGAAGATGAAAAGCGGAAAGTAATCTACCCCGACTTCATGAGTGCTACATAATAAAGGACGTGAATGAGTTGTGTGTTCATGTATAACTGACTGGTCCTTAGTTTACTTGACCTTTTCTCGACTTGTTTTACTTGTTCTTGACTTGTTTTACATGTTCTTGACTTGTTTTACATGTTCATGACTTGTTTTACATGTTCTTGACTTGTTTTACCGTTTCATGCTTAATCATGTATTTCTTAGTGTTTCACGTGTTCTTGATTAGTGTATTTCATGTTTCATGTGTTATCGCCATACTTCTATCGTAGAGTTTGTAACATAATGCGAAGCTGGTCTTTGTGCTCTTCTCCAGGCTTAGAGAAGATCAGAATGTTAGCAATGAACATAATGACGAACTCGTCCAAGAATTCTTGAAAATTCGATTTATCAAGTCCATAATTACAGCCGGGGCATTCGTGAGACCAAAAGGCATAAACACGAATTCATAATTACCATAACGTGTGCGAAAAGCAGTATTGGAAATGTCCTGCTCTTTAACTCACAACTGTTGGTATTCTAATCATGAATCGATCTTGGGAAGTACTTAGCACCCGGTATTTGCTTAAACATGTTATCAAGACGTGAAAGGGGATAATGATGACGAATGGAGATCTTGTTCAATTTACGGTAGTCGATACATAATCTCATGCTACCGTCCTTCTTCTTTGTTAAACAGAACCGATGCAACCCATGATGTTACACTCGTCTAATAAAACTTCGTTCCAGCAACTCTTGTCGAAAATCCTTCAACTCTTTTAACTCAATGGGCCGCGTGGTAAGGAGCTTTAGAAACAAGTTCTTCTCCCGAAACAAGCTCGATGCTAAACTCCACCTCATGGATAGGAGATATACCTTGAAGTTCTTCTAGAAATACATCTGGAAATTCTGAAACAATCGGTTGATCATGGGTTTAAGAACTTCAGAAATCGCGTCATACATGATAGCTAGAAAATCTTCGTAGCCATGGGATAATAAGGCACGTGCTTGTAAAACAGAACTAATTTGTATAGATCTTCCTGATAGGGGACCATGATGAATGTATTTAAGGCTTGTGTATCGCCGAATATGACCCGCTATGAGTGTTAATCAATCGTAGCTTAGAGTGTTGCTATCAGTTCATGCCTGAAATCATATAGAACTCGCACCTGCCCGATGAAAAGCACGATAGCAGAATGGATCGTGTCGTCAAACTGAAAGAAATTCTTTATACCTGGTGATACGAATGGAGTCTTTTATGGACATGGATATATATATAATATGTGATCGAGAAATGAAAGTGCCATGTCAATACATGAAGTAAACGTGGTGAATCTCACTGAATGTGTTTCGCCAGTATTAAACAGAGTGAACACTACGTGTCCAAACATATATAATACGCTAGTGATGGTACATGAAATTTTAGTGGCGTGATCCATACGTAGCACCACAGGATGGGTACACCCCTTGGAGGGTACTCTGAATTACTGAGGTCTAGTTCAGAAGATATACGGGAGTTATGTGTATTGACTCGTGCCTTGAGAGAGTATTCGTATGCCATGTGTTTTGACTGGTGCCTTGACATGAGTCTTCGGAAAATGTACGTGAGACATGTGTCTTGACGGATATCTTGACATGTGTCTTCAGAAAATATACGTGAGACATGTATCTTGACGAATGTCTTGACATGTGTCTTCTGATGAATAAAGTTGAAATTCTTGGTCATAATACCAGAATTGGCGGGTCGGTTGGACTGCTGACCTTTGTACTTTTGGTCACGTCCGTTACCGGAGTTTCTATTGTTCTTACCAGAATAGTTGTTCTGATGGCAGTGGTCACTAGCGTCTTGTCTGTCAGTTTCATGACGGTCATTATCATAACTGTGATTCATGTAACTATTCTGCTGAGTGGCCGGCCGGTACCGTTCCCACTCGTATGCCTGAAAAGACAACTGAGTGACGTGTGACATTGAACTCAGAAGGTAAGTACATGGAATGGGATTGTAGCGTCTGGTGGTGAGGTATTTTTCTCATCTGGTCGTTTCGATCTAACGCCTTCGTCTTCACCTTGTAGAATATCCAAATTATGAGCAGCATCAACATCTTGTGGAATCTCCAAATTATGAGCAACATCAGCATCTTGTGAAATCTCCAAATTATGAGCAGCATCAACATCTTGTGAAATCTCCAAATTATGAGGAGCATCACCATCTTGTAGAATCTCCCAATGATTAGCAATACACATGGAGTACGGTAAATAGGATACACTTGGAATACGGAGCATAGAGTACACATGGAATATGGTACATGGAGTACGTATGGAATACGGTACATGGAGTACACATGGAATACGGTACATGGAGTACACCTGGAATACGGTACATGAAGTACACATGAAATACACATGAGATGGTTGGTACGGGTGTCAACCATCTGACATGATCAAAGGAAAGCCATTGATTAGACGGTTAGAAACCAAACTGAAACGAGCAACATGACAGCCTAGCAATTCCAGCATCGACATAATTCTGGTTGCATAGAGAAACACATAAGTATGTTTAAACGAAAATCAATGATGATCAGCATGAAAGCATGATTAATGAAAACCAACCGTGACTATCCTGAAAGAAGGATTAAATGAAATCCATTAATGTCTAGCATGAAATCATAATCAACATGATGAAAACATAATCAGTATAAGGAGGCATGAAACATAATCAGCATGAAAAAGTAATCAACATGAGAGTATGAAAACATGGTTGTCATAAAGAACATATAAGCATAATCAACCGAGATTTACCATTGGCTGGTGTGGACGGCTATGGTTCAATCCACAAAATTCGTAGAAAAGACATGCGACTAAGTATGGATGATTATGGTTCAATTCATACTTGTAAACTTTCAAGAAAAAACATCATGGATAGGATTTAACAACATGGGACTAGATATGGATGGTTGTGGTCCAATCCATACTAGTCAAAATACAAAAGAAAATATCGTAAATAAGAATCAGCAATACTCAGAAACTATCAGTACATGAAACGTGACAAACGTCGTTGTAGGAAGAGCCTAGCGACTACCCACTAGTCACATGTCAAGTTTTAGAGCTACATGTCGATCCCTTGGGCTCTAATACCATAATTGTAACACCCCACTTAGATAAGTAGACCGTTACATAATAATTATGGCATGTCATCAAAGCATGCAAGATAATATGTCCTAAAACATACATGACCAAAAGGAAAACCAGAATCAAACATCAGCTCCCAAACATAAGCTCAAAACATGCATAAAGTAAGAGAATTATAAGGACCAAAATAAGTGTCCAAGCAATCATAAATATATGAAGTGCAAAAGGAAGAGAAGTCTAAGGTAGCTCCCATCCTATGCGCGTACTTTCAATAGCTTAGGTCTGTCCTTAGGTAATTAACGTATGGGACATTGAAAGGAAAATACGGTCGAGCAATACGCTCAGTAAACAGATATAATGACATGATATGAACAACTAAAACATAAGTAAAGTATGAAATGCATCGGAAATAAGTGTAAGTCCTAGAGAACCTAGAATCATGTTTTATAACTTGTTTATATCTGAAAAGTCTTATGTTTAATCATGAAAACGTGTTTTAAATGCCAAGAGCCCATATAGGTCATGAAAGGTATCAACGTGCATGAGTACATAGAGGGGTGACCTCGTCATGCTTAAAGGGGTGGAGTCTAATTATATTAGTCTGAGTGGAGGGATCAGCTCCATGTGACAGATGTAGAGCACACACTGCAGTCACAGTGTAAATCCGTAAACATGTACTAGGATGCACTCATTCGCTCCACATGATAATAATAATAATACTAGCCCAACCATGAAGGGACGCCGCGAGAAGTCACTCTCATCGCAGAAGAGTAATAACACCGGTGCCTCAAGTGTTATGGTTATGGTACCTCCATAACTAGGTGAAACACGGCATGCGTGTATATAGCTCAGGCAATTTAAATCATGGCATGGTAATTACTGAAAATTTTATAACATGTAAACTACTGGGGAAAACAGATGGCAGCAAATGGGGAAGCCTAAGCATGCATAGAAAGAGAATGTCCTTACTGAAGGACGGAATATCCATAGCTTATGTCCAATAACAAAGAAGATGAAAGGTGGAAAGTAATCTACTCCGACTTCATGAGTGCTACATATTAAAGGACGTGAATGAGTTGCGTGTTCATGTATAACTGACTGGTTCTTAGTTTACTTGACTTGTTCTCGACTTGTTTTACTTGTTCTTGAATTGTTTTACATGTTCTTGAATTGTTTTACATGTTCTTGACTTGTTTTACATGTTCTTGACCTGTTTTCCCGTTTAATGCTTAATCATGTATTTCTTAGTGTTTCACGTGTTCTTAATTAGTGTATTTCATGTTTCATGTGTTATTATACTTGATGTTTCATAGTGAGTAGCTTTCTAAAAAAAATAGCATGTTTCTATATATAGTAACTTTCCAAAAATAACAAGTTTCCATATATAGCAACTTTCCAAAAATAGCAACTTTACATAAATAGTAAGTTTCAAAAAATAGAAGGTTTCCATAATTAGTAAGTTTTCAAAAATAAAAAGTTTCCACAAATAGTATGTTTTCATATTTAGAAATAAGAATGTTTAATAAGCATGTGATATAAGCTAAAGCTTAATAAATATTTTATAAGTCATGGTTTATTAAATGTCATAATATAGTAAAGTTTATAATTAAAAAAACACTTTAATCTAAGATGATAGTTATTAATTAATAATATAATACATGATTTATAAGTGAAAATTAATTAATAACATAACTTGACTTTATATTAATAAACTTTACCATAACATGATTATTGTATAATTAAACTAAGTGTTATAATTAATTTAATTATACCATGGATAAAATGTAATTAAATAATTAGGCTAAGTCCTTAATTAAATTAATTAAATACGTCATGTTTTTATATCATGAATAATTATATGACATAATTATTAAAAGTGCATAATTAATTTAATTATAGTACCATGTAAATTTCATGAATATTTATACAACATAACTATTATAATCTAAAGTTAATTTAATTAAATGGCCATGATTTATTTCCAATAACTAATAATTAAATTAACCTAAGTCTTGAAATTAAATTAGCAAAACTAAAACCAAACACCATAGCCCCTGGCTATGGTTCTTTCCCTTGCGCCCCTTTACCTAGCCGCTGCCCTTAGGCATTGGGCTGTTGGTTTAAAACAACCTCCCACTGACATATGTGGCATAGCCACTCTCTGTCCATGGGTTCCAACCGGCTGAATCCGGTTCCTACTAACATCACCAAAGTCCCCACCGAGGGCTGGGAGACCCTCGGTTGCCACTGTCAAGCCAACACCCCCTGCGGTTGTTGTTGGTGTTGTGGCCACCTAAAGTAAATAGCCACCGGCCCACTGTGGGTTGCGGCTGACCGAAAAGGAATCCCACTGAGACCTCCTAAGGGCTCGGCTGGCTATATAAAACCCCACCGAGAGCTATGTGGCTCTCGGTTTCCATGACCAAGCAACACAAAACGTAAACTAATCTTAATTCCATGTTTTATTTATCATGTCAAGTGTTCTTATGTCTTAATTCATGGATTCCAAATCAATTAATAATAATGAAGGAAAAGAAAAAGACAAGGGTTATCGAATTTCTTTGAAAGGATGATGAATACACACGATCAATACTTGAATCAAAACAAAGATTAGAAGCATGATTTCTTCCCCTTTATCTTGAAAAAGCCGGCGGCCAGAAACACAAATGGGGCTAGGGTTTTGTTATATTGTTTAGACTTGTAAAATGAAAAACCTTGGAATGTTTTTGCTAGTAATAAAAGGTTAAGGGGCCGGGCTGGCCCATTCTTGTTCTTCTCCTTTTTAGGCCGGCCAAACCCTTAGTAATATATACTTTCATTACTCGTGTATTAAATAAATGCCCGTGTGTGTTCCTGTTTTACATTCGTATTTATTATTGTCGTGTATTATTTGTTATACGTAAATACTTGTATATAATAAATAATAATAATAATATACGTAATACTTCTATTTAAAACATTAAATATTCATGATACGTGTCGTGTATTAATTAATTATAAAGTTTTAATTAATCCATGTTTTCGTGTAAATAATGCTTCTTGTATTTTATGCGGGTTTTACAATATAGCGATTTATGTACTTTCTTAATCATTTTAAATGCCCATAAGTACCAATTACTTATGTATTATATAGAGAGTGTATGAACTTCTACCATGTAGATGAGAGATTATGCATCATGATTTCATTAACTTGAAAACTGGCATGCAATTTCCTCTATATTAGGCCTATAATTCAGTAAGGGTATATAGTGCCTACATTGGGTCAAAATACAATAACTAGGGTAAATAAAGCTAGTTATTATAATCACAAGAAGCAAGCAAAGCACTTGTTTTGTTCTATCAATTATATCCTTAAGGGGTATCGATATGTAAATAAAAGGTATCGATATGTAAAGAAAAAATAGCATTGCTTGCCTAAAGATTGCTAATAGATTTATTAGTTTGAAAGATTATCAAAAACTCAAATAAAAGCAATAAGATCTACTTGAAACAATAAGTTGTGCAAATTTCCTTAAAGATCTAAGTTCGCTTAAAGATTGATAATTAAAATAATCCAATCGCACATATTAATCGTTTGTCCTTACTAGGAAAAATGATAGGTATATGTCTCTCTTTCTTACAAGAAAATGAGACTTTGTTTGTCAAACAAACATAAGTTTATGAAACTTCGTTGCAATAATACTTTTAGAAAAAACACAAAATTTAATTTTAGTATATTTGATAATACTATCTTTATAGAAAATTAAATACCATATTTATAATTAGGCAATTAATTTTTTAAAAGTTAGAATCCACTAGGACATATCACCACCGTATCAGTTGATCTGTCAGTGATTATGATATTCAAAGGGTAATTTCCATTCAATAATTGTATCCAGTACAACATCTAGAATTATGGGACTCTACTTTATGTACATCACTTGTCACAAATTCAAAAGTGTAAAAGTGAGCATGTTTATCCCATCAATTTCCACGAGTTAAGGTCTCACCTATCTTAACTTGCTTAAGTTTTCCAACCAAAAACTGTGATTATATAGTACCAACGTCACACAATTAAGTGTATTATATCACCTTGGGTTACAAAATCATCACAGTCTCACGTATGGTGAAAGAGTAAGTGCAAGTGTTTTTACTAGTTGAATGGCAAAATAACTTGTTTTAAAACCGTATATTTTTGACAATTTCAAAAACATGTACAGAGAGCATGCAACATCTTTGTATCATTAAAATTTAAGAAAATTTACTCAAATTCGATAATTATAAATATCACTTATATAACTCACAAATCAATTGTATAAATAGTGATATCATAAAAACCTATACCATTCGCGGCTTCCTAAATAGTATGCTAGGTAAGGAAACTACAAGTAGTCTAGTATTATAGGGTAATCGTATTTACAAGACCGAAGTCTTGATGAGTCTCCCCAAACCTTATCCTTGCAACTAGATAGTACTTTTGCAAATTACGTCACTATAAAATTTTACATGATGAAAATATAAAACACATTATAAACTTGTTTCTTGCTAGTCACGGCATGAGTTAGATTTAACATCATGTAAGGGCAGCTCATTTGTTGCCACATATGACCGTGCAAGAACAAGCTTATAATAAATCAATTTTCATATAGTTTTAGTTCGGTTTATTTTTTTATTTTTGAAAAACCCGTTGCTCTACACATGATCCATACAATTACAATCAAAATCAAACAAACAAAAAGTAACCTAAAATACATATTCAGTTAACAATTAATCACATACCACATGCATACAAATTGATGAGGAATCCAGGTAAAATAAATTAAATACAATGCATATGCATGAATAAGACTTTCACTTCTTAATGGATGTGAGCCACATGCATCAAAAATTCTATTTCGTAAGTAAAATTCAAGTATACACCACATAGCACGTAAAGATGTCTTACAATTTAAGTTGACTTCAGGTCTCGTCAGAGTATAGCTCGGGTCTTCGCCAGCCTTAGCTCAAAACTACAAAGTTGTAGACATTTGAGTCGTGACCTTACACAAAAAATTCAATTTTTTTTGACATCGTATGAATTTATTATGAACTTTTTAGTGACGAGTGTCAAAACCTTCTTAAAAAATACACAATAATTATGTCAAGATTCATCATAAACCATCAATTAAGCATGTATAAACCATTAACGATTAATTAACTTCTATAAATCCAATATCAATAACCCATGATCCATGGTAAACTTGCATGATTCCCATATATCTATCATATTAACGACAAATTAATAATACGATAAATAATGCGATAAATAATGACAAATTAATAATTAACAATATATTTATCACTACAAATTGCATACAACTTAGGGTTTGTATAATTTGTTTTATTAACCCTAATTAGGGTTAATAAAAACCTAATCATCAAATAAAATAATTATACAACATCATATTAATTTTACACAATTTTAGATCTTTTGTTTTTTAATGTAATTAAAAGTTATACGATCGGCTCGTGATGCCACTGTTGGAATTTCTAAAAATACTTAACAATAAATGATAAGGAATTGAGTACCTTTTAGAAATGGTTTAAATCACCTTTTCGAAGAATCAATATAACCGAGAACCCAATTAAAGATCAAAGTAAGATCTCTCTAAGTACACGCACACAATACGTTTAACAAGCAATAAGTATGATAGTATGTAAATGTTAAGCAACCATAAACCATTACTCTTAAATCAATCAAAAATAAAAAAACCTTGCGGTTTCTTTCTTCGGCCGATCGCAACACCGAACACCCTTTAGTGTTTGGTTCGGTGGATTGGGCTAAGGAAAAAAGAAAAAGAGATTTAGGGATAACAAGTGAATAATGAGGTATCCAAGACCTCCTTATATATTTTGTAATAACTTGATGATCAAGCAACCAAGCCCAAAAGTCTCATGGGTTTTTGTTTCTTTTTCCTTGAATTTCCTTTCTTGGTTTATTTGTTTAACTATAAATAATATTTAATACAATATTAATTATATATTGCTTTACGATTTACGCGTGCGTCTCCTTAGGATCGAGACGACTTCCGGACATATATTATTTCATCTACATATTCCTTCAGATATTCATTCGATGTTATGTCTAATATGTAAGGAGTTTTCGGAATCTAGGGCTCGTGTTTTTTTCTCAGTCTTTGTTCGTTGCGCAATTATACAGCAGGCTAGGCATGTCGGGGATGACAATATTTTCGGATGGAAAACGATTGGGATGCTTAAAATGTATGCATAATTTTTTGCCTATGTGAAGCTTATTGGATTGTGAAGATGTGGGTCCGGTTGATACAACAAATCATTTTTGCCACACATATTTAGGCATATAGTTAGGCATGATTTGTAGGCATGCCAGTCACTTCTCTTCTCTATTTTGTATTTGCGATATTATTCTCTATGGTTGGAATGGTTTGAGTTTATTCGGCTAAACAAGTTCCAGGAGCACTTCCACTTCCTGGAAGCGTCATTTATATCGTTATGGTGGCATGTATGGAGCGATCGGGTTCTGTGCGTTTGTGGATGTCTCTAAGAAAGAGTTTAATTGTCGATGATTTTGTAAAGTTGCCTTGTAGGTGTAGCTCAGAATATTTGAGTTGGGTTGGTTAATTGGCTTTAAAACCCAACTCTGATCACTTGCATTATGTAATTGTTCGTTTTGTTTCTAACTTTTTGCTAGCTATAAAATGTTCGCCATTTAGAAAAAATGAGATATAATTATAATTATAAATTTGAGATGCATCAACTTGAATTAAATGTATCTTTATTCATTTAGATGCATTCTAGTAAATTAATTTGGAGAGACACTTGGATAGGTAACTTTACACTTAATGATTCTTTCTCAAGGTTAATTCGTATTGAAAGAAACCCAAATTGTAGAGTGTTTGATCGAGTCTCATCTATTGTTCTGCTAACTTATGCCACTTCTTTGACAACTGATATTATTAATGCATCTGATGGGATATTTCATACATTAATTGGGCCTGATCTTAATCCACTTGGAATTGGTTTGAATTCAAATGAAGATGTGCCTCAAACTAGTAATGTTGGCTCAATAAACCCGCTTGGCTTGCAATTCCAGTGGCAGTGCCCAGTGGTGTAGGCCATTAAGGTCTCAAGATACATCACAGAGTTGCAAGAACATCAAAGCCTCCTTTCGTTGGGATTGCTTGAATGATATAACTCAAGGCTATTCTCAGAAGGTATGCAGACACTTGCAACAAATTCTTCGGTAAAAGAGTAGGTTGAATTTCGGCCATCTTAAAAATATCTTCTTCCTCATAAAAATCTTTCAAGACTACGTCTTTGGTTCATCGTTGTATTGTTTTCTAAACAAAAGAAGAGCAAGCATAAATGCAAGAACATGCCACCCTTCCCTCTTATACAGTGCAATAAAAGCACGTTTTATTGTCGATGTATTGACAGCCAACTTTCACTAGAACGCAAAAAGTGATGAATCATTGTTAATGATAACACCAGGCACCACCCTTCATATCAAAGTGAGACAATATATTGTCGAGGGTACTCTATGACTGTCATATCAAAGTGAGACAATATATCGGAGATTGAGTCCGTTTGTCACCTGCTCTAAAGTTATAAACCATAAAAGATGAATCAGGATGGTAGTCTTGGAGCTCAGCCACAATTATACCCATGTAATTTTGAATTCATCTTCTTCAAGTACTTCAAACTATAAACAACAACCAAAAACTGCAAACGTAGGTCAAGAGTAGCAACTTCAGCATAAACCTAATTTAATAAAATTTTGAAACTTAAGCAATTACCATTTCATAAAACTTGATCTAGCATCATATACAAACATTTTAAAGTTTCTGACGCCTTCAAAATGAGCGTGGAACGCCATCAAATGATGCTATCCTAAATAACAGGAACAAAATTCAAATAAAAAAATCCAAAGCTACAAAACATTTAACAGATGACCATAACCCCTTTCAGAGAGCTCAAGCAGATGATCCGGTGTCTTCCGGTTAAAAAATCGTCTGAATAACTGATGGTTTATATAGTTCATAACAATTATTTAAGACCCTAATATGGATCAAAGCACATACAGCGGAAGCAAATTAACAAGATCATAATTTAACACAATTATAATTAATCAAGATTAGGGTTACATACCTTTATCCTAGCAAGATCTACAAGACAACGGAACGGTCACCGGTAAAGATAGATCACCAACACCACCAGGATATAGTCTAACGCAAGACTATATCACGATCTTGTACACACGTAATACGGCGAGTTAATCGTGAGTCTAGCACGAACAAACCGAGCTTCCACACTTATAGAGTATCTACCTAACAACCCTAGAGAGGGGCTATGACTAGATCTATAAAAGCTTAATCGAAGAACAAAGAAGAACCCTAAAAAGGGTGTGTTTTGCCGGCGGTTAAGAGCAAGAGAAAAGAGAGATGGAGTAAAAAATTATGAAAGCCTTGGTTTGTTTAAATAGCCCTTGGAAAAACTTTTCCTCCAAGGTTATACAAATTTTAGGAAACAAAATATTTTTCCCTTCCTTTTGTCTCTCTTTGGCCGGAGGTTAACAAGCCCACAAGGGGGTTTCCGGAACTTTTCCAACTCCTTCTTTTAGCTTCTATTAGATTCTATAACGGTCGTTTAATACTTAACTTTTAATTATTTAACGATCGTTAGTTTAAGCTACGGTTTGATTTAATAAATATAATAAATATATTTAATAAATAAATTAACTCTTTACGTAATGTGTGCAATCCCGTGATCTCGAGTTCGATCCTATCACACGACTATTTTAAGTCCATAAACTTTCAGCTCCCACTTGGACAAAATTCGAATATCGTGATCACATTGATTAGCGTCTAGTTACACTAACAATGTCACTAGTACAACTCGAGTAAGGTTTCCTGGACAAAACCTTTTAATGATATATAATCATTATTATTATCCTTTCATTTCAAATACATCGTTAATAAGGATATGGATCTCAATCATTCCTTTCATTAACACTATGTTCTCAAGATTTATTTTTGGGAGAAAGGAAATGATTTTGAAATAAACTAATATATATTTGCGTTCTTGAGATTTTTTAATAAGAGAAAAGAAAAGAAGAGAAGTGAATATTTTAGCTACAAAATTTTCCTTCCACTTTTGGGATGATTATTCTTCTCTTCCTTTCTCTTCTCTTCTCTAGCTTTTACTTCTTTTCTTTTCTAACTATTAATAACTCAAGAACATAGTGTAACTATTCTGTTTCTCGTTTACGGATATAGAAAGATTACCAAAACACATTTTGGTGTGGCCACACAAAAAAATCTTACTACTCCCCCGAGGGGCCCAGCTGTATTTATACTTCAAAATAATTTGAAGGAAACAAATCCCATTTTGACTACAAGCAAAACACATGAACTTTGCAACACTTCTGAAAATAACCCTTATAGCTACTAGTTACGTTTAGCGTTAGGTTACCTTACAGAAATGCACTACATTCAATGCAGTTTTCTGGCATCTCAGGTCTAAGGATAACTATTTATGATTTACTTAATGACAAAGATCCATAAAGTAAAATCATATAGTTGGGATAAGTCCAATATTTGATCCATCAAATATCATCCAAAATTAACCAATATACTTTCAAGTATACTCTGTCACTATTTTGAATTGTCTTAGTTTAATAATACTCCAATATTATTAATCGACAACGGACATTTAGAAACATCATAATGCTTATGGATTAAAACATGTAAAATAGGATACAAAATCAAATAACAGAAAAATAAACGAAATCCAATCTTTAATTCATCAATTCAATAATGTCTTACATCATTTATCCAAAATACTAATCAACAGATTTATTGCATGAATTCGCTAGCTAGTTGCAGCCCAATAGCCTTGGCATGCTTAACTACCTTTGGCCTAGATAAAGCCTTAGTAAAAGGATCAGCTACGTTATCATCTGTGTGAACTTTTATTAATTTTATTTGTCGAGCTTCCACTTGTTCTCGAACATAGTGATATCTACGTTTAAAGTGTCGGGCGCCTTTCATAACTCCAGGGTCATTGGCGAATATAATTGCAGCAGAATTATCGCAATATATATCAACAGGTTCTTTAATTGAAGGCATCACTCCAAGATCTCCAATAAACTTCCTAATCCAAACAGCTTCCATTGTAGCTTCTGAAGCGGCCATGTACTCCGATTGAGTTGCATGCATAGCAATGGTTTTCTGCTTACTGCTCTTCCAGTCAACTGCTCCTCCATTGATGACAAATACGTAACCCGTCTGAGACTTCGTATCGTCTTTGTCATATTGCCAGGACGCATCACAGAAACCTGTAACTTTCAGTTATGTGGCTGGTTTACCCCCAAATACCAAAAACATATCTTTCATACTCCTCAAATACTTTAGAATAACAGCAGTCCAGTGGAACTTTCCTGGATTCTGTTGGTATTTACTGACCAAGTTCTGAGCAAACACCACATCAGGCCTTGTGCACCTTTCGCATGTAAGCCACCTCTTCAGGTGTTGATGCATCTTTCTCATGACTTAATTCATGCTTAAACTCCATCGGTTGAAAACCTTTCTTAGAGTTATGCATGTTATACTTCTTCAATATCTTATCTATATAAGCATCTTGACTAAGACCAATTAACCGTCTACTTCTATCTCGATAGATTTTAATTCCCAGAATATATGCATCATCTCCCAAATCCTTCATAGAAAAACATTTACCAAGATAATCCTTAACTTCCTTAAGTCTTGGAATGTTAATTCCCATGATTAATATGTCATCGACATATAAAATTAGGAACAATACATTACTCCCACTAGCTTTGCGATATTCACATGGCTCATCACAATTTTGAATAAATCCGAACTTTTTGATTTCTTCATTAAATCGCTTATTCCATTGACGTGATGCTTGCTTCAAACCATAAATAGATCTTTGAAGTTTGCACACGCGCTTTGGATATTTAATAAGTGTGAAAACATTTATCCTTTTACCACTTAATTATAATAATAACCAAGCCAAAATGTGTATTTTATGTCGTAAATGTCGGAATTATGCGTGGTTTGTGTTTTTGTTGTGATTTAGGACCAAAATGTGAAAAGGGAAGAAAACACGGGCTTTCACGGGCTTTTATCGAAGAAAAAGACAAAAGACGAAGTCAAAAGATCAAGAGTGCAAAAATAACAGAAGTCCAAGACCTATTCTGAAAATTTATCGAAGAAAAGTCTAAAGACGGAAGTTTAATAAAGCCGAAGAACTCAAGTCTAAATAAGTGAAGAAATTATAAGACGAGTTTAATTAATCGCGAGAGAAAGTCGAAAAAAGTCGAAGAACTTAAAAGACGAAAAAACGAGAAAGAAAGAAAGAAGGAAGCAACACATGCTTAACCTCCCTAATCACTATAAATACCCTTCATTTCACCACATTTAGTTGTGTTAGCTAATTTGACAACTTAGCTCTCCACCATTTTCAACTTGCACCTTTAATTACTTGCACTTTCTTATTGTCATTTACTTAATTGCACCTTTAATTTCTTGCCTTTAATTTCAAGTAAGTCTTTTAATTTTGTTATTGAATCTTATTTTTAATCAAGTTCTTATTTTTAATCTCTCATTCTACCTTTCTTGTTTTGCTTGATCTTTATGTTTATGAGCTTATTGTTATGTGTATTTGATTAAAGGTTATGTTTTTATGTTTTTGATTGTCTTGGATTATTGGATTTTATAGCTTATTTGTGTTTATCTTAAAGTTTCTTAAGTTTTTATAAAAGTTATGTTTATATAAAAGTTGGTTTCGTATATCTTTTTCGTTTAAGTATTTTTTTCAAAAGTCTTAAAATTTTAGCTTATTAGTTTTTCTTATACATGTTGTTATTAGGTTTTTAGTTGTGTGCTTATTTGATTAATAGCTTACTTATTTAGCTTATTTTGATTTTTCCTACTGTTATTCCGATCATACCAATCAGAAAAGGGTTTTACATTCCGATCAATAGATCGAAAAAGGGTTTTGGATTCCTATCAGCATTCCGATCTGGATTCCGATTGGAGTACTCTAGGCTCATTCTGATTTGAAATTCCGATCAGGGGTTTTTGTTTGGTGTTCCGATTAGGCTTTTGGTGACAGCATTCCGATTTGGGATTCCGACAACATTCCGATCATCCCAAGGTTTGTCATTCTGACCGTGACATATTCCGATTACATTCCGACGAGGGTGTTTGTTAGGTATTCCGACAGGTGAGCTATTATTCCGATTAGATTCCTATTCGACATTCCGATAAGGGATTCCGATCAGGGATTCCGACAGGTTTGTTTTGTTTTATTTTAATACTTTGTTTTAGTTTTATTTTTAAGTTTAAATTGTTTTTAAGTTTTCAAAAATTTCACGCTTCTTGAAATGTCTGTTTTTACCAAGTGTTTTTCTATTTATTTTTAGTTTAATTTTTAAAGCTTATTTTCCCGCCATTTTACTTTAGTGTTATTTTAAATTTCAAGTTTACATTTTTATTTCATTGTCAAATTTAATTTTTCGTTAAGCTTTAATTTTCGTCATTTAATTTCTCGTCAATTACTTTTAAAGTTTTTAATATTGCACCATTTATGTTGTAGTTAGTTTTAGTTTTAATTACCGTCATTTACTTTAACGTTTTGCACATTTATTTTACAACAACCAAAAATATTGTTTCCACCAAAAGACGACTGAGTCGCACTTAAGCCAGTAGTCAATTCGAAAAGATTAGACGATAACTTTTAACTCTCGCAAAAGCATACTTTCAAATGGCGCCGCTGCCGGGTCTTTTTGTAAAGATTAACGGTTTCTGTGAGAGACGCGTTGAATTATGGGATCCGTTCACTCGTGAACGTTATTTTTCTTGCTAAAAAATTATCAAAAATCCATAAAAAAAATTAAAAATTGTTAAAAATCCATTAAAATTAATAATTCAAAAATCCAAAAAGATTTTTATTTTTATAGTGTATATATATTGTCTATTTCTTTGGTATCTTTTTCTTTTGCTTTTGCAGGTGTATGCGTACTAGATCTTTAACTTATCCAGAACCCGAGACTCGTGAAGATTTAGATATGGCAGGTGTGAACAACAACAATAACCCACCGCACCTCAATAATAATAACAACAACAATGTTCTACCACCACCCGACCTTCGAACGATGGAGGAGCTTTGTCAACCTACAATGAATGGATGAGGAGGACCGATTGCGCCGATGCAAATCACGGCTCCAGAGTTTTCGTTGAAGCATCACATGATCCAACAAGTTCAAAACACTTGTCCATTTCGCGGATTGCCGGATGATGATGCCAACAAACACCTCGACAAATTCATTACCGTTACTCAAAGTATGAAGTTGCCCGGGGTTACTATGGATTTTCTTCGCCTTCACCTATTTCCAAACACCTTATCCCACCATGCCGAAAAATGGTTTGATCGTCTTCCGAAGAATTTAATTCATACTTGGGATGAGATGACTCAACGATTTTTGTCGCGCTACTTTCCACCATCCATGGTCATGAGCCTTCGAAATCAAATTAGTGGATTTACTGAAGAACATGATGAATCACTTTTTGATGCTTGGGAACGATATAATGTTTTGATCGATCGATGTCCAAACCATAACATGCTCCCCGTCACCTTAATTGATACTTTCTACAACGGTTTAACTTTTCGTGATCGTGATACGATTAATGCAGCCGCCGGGGGCACATTTATGAAAAGAAGACCCGAGGAGTGTAGAGAGCTTATCGAGAACATGAATACTCATCACAAAAATTGGGATTCATTCGCATCTTCCAGGAATAACCCGAGAGTCAATGTTTCTTCTACTTCTACAAACCCTGATATCACCGAACTGACCTACGCAATGGTCGAAATGAGCAAAAACATGCAACTCTTGGCTACAAATCAACAACAAGTTAAAGCTGTTGCAACTTCTTGTGAGACATGCGGGGGTCCTCATTCATACACTGATTGTCCTTCTACTCATGACAATCCGGAAAACATGTATGCGGCTTATGGTAACTACTCAACGGAAAACTACCAAGCCCGACCTCAAAGTGATCGTAACTTGCTAAGTTACCATTCTAACAACTTTCTTGCACCCGGTTTTTCTCCTCAAAACCACAATCCCAACAACTACAATAGAAGCAACCCAAATCCACCACGAGCTTCTAATCCTTATCACCCACCCACTCAACAACCACCACCCATTAATCAAGATGTTGAAACTTTAATGAGAACCCAAGGAGAGCAAATTAAGAATCTGCAAAGCCAAATTATCAATTTGAAAGGGGATATCACTAAGCAAGGTAATGATATTAGATCCGAGCTTCGACATGATATCCAAACCTCTTTTAGTACTCAAACAAATGATTTGAAGAATATGCTGGCTAGTTTCTTACCCATTCCTCAACCCTCTACTTCGGGCTCTCTACCTTCAAATACCGTCACCAACCCAAGAGCGAATGTGAGTGCTATTACTACACGCAGTGGAGCAACCTTAGTAGGACCATCTACCCCTCCCCCAGTTACACCATCTACACCTCCTCTACCACCATTTATCCCTCCTACTCCCATGCCTAGTATTAGTTCTCCATTACTGTCTCCACCTCTTACTGAAGTACCCAAGAAGAACCCTTCACCAACCCCACCTTCCACCTTTAAACATTCAATATCTCAACCTTTACCTGCTACACCTACACCAACTAAACCCAACATTCCTTATCCATCTCGCTTAGAGAAGGCCAAACTGCAAACCAAGGATGAAATTCAAGTGTAAAACTATTTGAAGAAGATTTCGGAAATGACCATCACCTTTAGCCTTGTTGAAGCTCTTGCACAAATTCCTAAATTTGTCAAGATGTTTAAGGAATTGTTAATAAGAAGGAGAAGATGGCCGAGTTTGTTAATACTCGATTGAATGAAAATTATTCTGTCGTCCTTCTTAAAGAACTTCCGGAGAAACTTGGAGATCCTGGTCGTTTTGTGCTACCATGTACTTTTCACCAAACCGAAGAACTTACTGCCTTAGCCGATCTCGGGGCAAGTATAAATCTGATGCCTTTAAGTGTTTGGAAAAAGTTATCATTACCCGACCTTACACCAACGAAGATGACTCTTGAGCTTGCAAATCGCACTCTCACTTACCCTCTTGGTATTGCCGAAGATGTGTTCATTAAAGTTGGCACCTTCACTTTTCCGGTCGACTTTGTTGTTGTTGATTATGAAATGGACCCTCGTATTCCTTTAATACTTGGTCGGCCATTCTTGAGAACCGAAAAAGCCTTAGTCGATGTTTCCGAAGGTGGGTTAATCTTAAGAGTCGGGAATGATGCACAAGTATTTAAATTGGGGAAGATCACAACCAAACTCAATGGAAGAGAATCAGCGAATATGATTAATGTGCTTGATGATTTTGTCGTCTACAACAATCCTCTATTCGATTCTTGCTATGATAATCCACTGTTCCAAGATGATGTGGATGATTCTCTCTCCAATTCTGATCCTCCACAAATTTATGATTCTCCACCGATCTATGATGCTTATGATGACGATTCTAGTTCCGATGGGGATGATTATGATAATTTTACTTCTGAGTATCCAAACATGCCCACTTATGATGATTTTGATGAGGCTGATACTCTCTCGAGTGATTCTTCTCATGATGACCTTGCACCTACTTTTGATGAATATCCTCCACCAACACTGCTTGATCCTACTTTGGATGACTACTCATTTGAAGAAGATTTTGCTACTTTTCTCAACACTTACTTCCCAAATGAGAGTTATTCTCCTCCTTTGGACTTTGATGATTATGGTCTTTATCCTCCTTTGGATATGAAGAAACCCGCTTCAAAGGAGAAGAAGCCGGAAGACACCGATATCCGTAGTACTTATGTCTTGACACCTCTCTATCCCCCTTCTGAGGATGAGATGGTGCGATTTATGAGCGGATCTTCTTCAAGGTCTACTGAGCCTGAGTGTTATTCTCCACTAAAGGAAAAAGGTGTTCGATCCCGGTATTGCAATTTTTAAGCCATCTCAGTATCCATCTGATGAAATAAAAGGAAATATTTTTGGAACTTATGGAGATAGGCTTGCACCTCAGCACCCTTACTACCACCGTACTCCATCTTTGCTTTAGGGAACCTTGCCTATTCTTCTTTGGCTTGCCTTGTTCGCCTTAAGCTTGTGCTATTTGATGGACGAAAACCATGTATTTGATCCCGGTGGATGTGTTTCAAGCTTCTTCCTACGCTAATCAAGGTCGAGTCAGGCTCACGACTCGGTTAACAAAAACAAGCGCTTTTCAGGAGGCAACCCGCAGTATCTATCCTTTTTCTTTGTTTTTATAATAAGTGTAGGGGGAGACCCTAGTATGTGTTTGTTGTTTTCTTTCTTATCATGTGCAGGGATTCGAGCTTTCAAAGATCCATTCTTGATGACTTTTGACGACCGGTGATTCCGTGTACCCGTCTTCCCGGTTCTATCCTAAACTCTTTTGATTCATTTTTTATCATTTATGATTGAAATAGGAATCACTTTAGTTGTCTCTTCCTTAGCAAGATTTAAACAAAGTGCACAATGTCCTAAGTGTAGGGGAGTTTACTTACACATGCTTAAACATTGAGGACAATGTTTATATTAGGTGTAGGGGGGACTTCTATCGAAGTTAACTGGGCTTTTCCTTGCATTTGTCCTCATTTTAACCGGAAATTTAATTTTTCGACATTTTTCAAAAAAGTTTGATCTATTTTGGCCTATTAGTATTTACCTTTGTTATAGTTATTTTCTTTCTTTGCTAGAATAAATTTTTAATAAAGTGGTTTTAATTTTAAAAACGTTGTGAATCTTTTGACTCAACCCGAGTTTACTTATCTTAGTTTACTCTAGCTAGTATCCTTAACGTATTTGAGTCAAGTTTTGCTAGGCTTTTATATAGGGAACTTTAAAACGCGAAAGTCTTAACTCTCACGGGTTAAGAACAAGAACTTTTCGCAAGTTCCTATAATTGATCCTAGAAAGTCGTTTATCAAGGGAACTTTAAAATGCAAATTCTAAACTTGAAAGAGTCTAAGAAGTTGCAAGATCCTATAGATGACTTGAAAACCCAAAACTTTGATTTAATAGGCTAAGCATCCACGAGTCTCATTCCTTGAGATTTTAAATTATGGAGAACGAGAGATGATAGAGTCAATTATAAGTTTGGTGTTCTTTCATGAATTTATGTGAGTTGATTATAAGCTTTTTCTCCCATCGCTTGCTAATAAATATATTTGCAATAAATAAAGTTGTATGATTTGAAAAGTTACTTAGCTTCTAGCACAAGATCGTTTAAAAGTTGCTCGGTATTAAATAGAGTTCATAGCCAAGACATAACTTATTGAAGCGGGATGCAAAGATTGGCAAGTCCGAAAAGGCCCTAACAAGGCATTAGGCCTACATTTTGTTGCTAAAGATCTCAAGTGATGTGAAGAATCATTTATCAAAAATCAATATGAAGGATCGAGACACACGACGAAAAGCAAATACTCCCCTAAAGATAATGGATAAGTCTATCTAAAAAGGCCCTAACAAGGTATGAGGATAAATAGATCCAAGTCTTAAAAGGAGGAGGATCGTTGTATATCAAAATCCCAAATAAAGATTGGAGAAAAATGAAGAAGTCGTGGTCCAAATATGAAGAATCTCTCAAAACGTTCAAGTGAAGAAATTCCTATTATGAAGAGAAGACCATTATTTCATGAATGTCTCTCAAGATTTGAAGTATGAAGTCGCTGGCAAATATCGGTCCGAGAAAGGTCTCAAATCGTGAAGCGAGTTATGCCAAGATATGAACTTTATGAGGTCCCGAGAAGCAGTTTTAAAAGATTTTGTCCTTTAGCTAACTATTGATTAAATCGTCCTACTTTATTTTCGGCCTAAATAAATATCAAAATAAGTCAACAATGCATCCTCGTGATCATTTAAGACAACAATAAAATATAAGAGATACACCTAGGAATAAGGGATTCTAAGTGAATAATTGGCCCACATGAGTTTGTGTTAGTTTGCTAACTTATAATAATAATGATCTCGTTTTTAAGCTTGGTATGGGGAACGTGAAACTTGAGGATGATAATCATTCATGACATTCCAAAACCCTAAGGTAAGTTTTTGATCTTTTTACTTGTTTTCTTCCTTTGCATATTTTATAATTTTCTATCTCTTTAATAAAGGCCAATGTGGATTGATTATGATGGAAAATGTAAAACTTGCTTTGTCACTAATGCATTGTATGAGGACATTGCAATGGTCAAGTGTAAGGGATTTAATAAGTGTGAAAACACTTATCCTTTTACCACTTAATTATAATAATAACCAAGCCAAAACGTGTATATTATGTCGTAAATGTCAGAATTATGCGTGGTTTGTGTCTTTGTTGTGATTTAGGACCAAAATGTGAAAAGGGAAGAAAACACGTGCTTTTATCAAAGAAAAAGACAAAAGACTAAGTCAAAAGATCAAGAGTGCAAAAAGAACAGAAGTCCAAGGCCTATTCTGAAGATTTATCGAAGAAAAGTCTAAAGACGGAAGTTTAATAAAGCCGAAGAACTCAAGTCTAAATAAGTGAAGAAATTATAAGACGAGTTTAATTAATCCTGAGACAAAGTCAAAAAAAGTCAAAGAACTTAAAAGACGAAAAGACGAGAAAGAAAGAAAGGAAGCAACACATGCTTAACCTCCCTAATCACTATAAATACCCTTCATTTCACCACATTTAGTTGTGTTAGCTAATTTGACAACTTAGCTCTCCACCATTTTCATTACTTGCACCTTTAATTACTTGCACTTTCTTATTGTCATTTACTTAATTTCACATTTAATTTCTTGCCTTTTATTTCAAGTAAGTCTTTTAATTTTGTTATTGAATCTTATTTTTAATCAAGTTCTTATTTTTAATCTCTCATTCTACCTTTCTTATTTTGCTTGATCTTTATGTTTATGAGCTTATTGTTATGTGTATTTGATTAAAGGTTATGTTTTATGTTTTTTATTGTCTTGGATTATTGGATTTTATAGCTTATTTGTGTTTATCTTAAAGTTTCTTAAGTTTTTATAAAAGTTATTTTTATATAAAAGTTGGTTTCGTATATCTTTTTCGTTTAAGTATTTTTTCAAAAGTCTTAAAATTTTAGCTTATTAGTTTTTCTTCTACATGTTTTTATTAGGTTTTTAGTTGTGTGCTTATTTGATTAATAGCTTATTTATTTAGCTTATTTTGTTTTTTCCTAGTGTTATTCCGATCATACCAATCGGAAAAGGGTTTTACATTCCGATCAATAGATCGGAAAAGGGTTTTGGATTCCTATCAGCATTCCGATCTGGATTCCGGTTGGAGTACTTTAGGCTCATTCCGATTTGACATTCCGATCAGGGGTTTTTGTTTGGTGTTCCGATTAGGCTTTTGGTGACAGCATTCTGATTAGGGATTCCGATCATCCCGAGGTTTGTCATTCCGACCGTGACATATTCCGATTACATTCCAACGAGGGTGTTTGTTGGGTATTCTGACAGGTGAGCTATTATTTCGATTGGATTCCGATTGGACATTCCGATAAGGGATTCCGATCAGGGATTCCGACAGGTTTGTTTTGTTTTATTTTAATACTTTGTTTTAGTTTTATTTTTAAGTTTAAATTGTTTTTAAGTTTTCAAATTTTTCACGCTTCCTGAGATGTTTGTTTTTACCAAGTGTTTTTCTATTAATTTTTAGTTTAATTTTTAAAGCTTATTTTCCCGCCATTTTACTTTAGTGTTATTTTAAATTTCAAGTTTATATTTTTATTTCATTGTCAAATTTAATTTTTCGTTAAGCTTTGATTTTCGTCATTTAATTTCTCGTCAATTACTTTTAAAGTTTTTAATATTGCACCATTTATGTTTTAATTAGTTTTAGTTTTAATTACCGTCATTTACTTTAACGTTTTGCACATTTATTTTACAACAATCAAAAATATTGTTTCCACCAAAAGACGACTGAGTCGCACTTAAGCCAGTAGTCAATTCGAAAAGATCGGACGATAACTTTTAACTCTAGCAAAAGCATACTTTCAATATTTAGGATCAACGTACCCTTCCGGTTGTTGCATATACATGTCTTCATCTAAGCGACCGTTCAAGAAGGCAGTTTTAACATCCATTTGCCATATCTCATAGTCATAGTATGCTGCTATAGCTATGAGAGTCTTAATAGTTCGTAAGTCTGCTATATGAGAAAATGTCTCCTCATAGTTGATATGAGTGATTTTACTTATATCAATTATATCAAATAACTATGAATAAATGCATATTATCATTGAAAAATGCCTTGTATGTGCTTGTTTTGTTATTTCATGTGTGTAGGTACCAAGTTCGCGAAAACCAACAAAAACCGACACAAGAGTGAAGAAAAGATTGAGGAAGCCAAAAACAAGTCGATTTAAGACGGGATTCGAGTTTTTAAGGTAAATTAGGCCAAGTGGCTCCCACTTTTGGTAAATGGGCCTTAAAGCCCATTTAAGGAGAGTAACTTACTACTTTTGGGTCAAAGTCCAAATTAAAGCCCATTTGCAACTAAATAAGACGGCTAATGGTTTCATTTTTTAGTCCATTTGATCAAAAAGCCCAAAGCTAGAATAATATAACAAATGGTTTCAAGATTGGGTCAAAAGCCCAGGAACAAAAGAAGTCAAATAAAATAGACTGGGAAAGTATATTTATATACTTTGTGGTCAAAATATTGGTCAAAAACAAAAAAAAGAAAACGCAACAAATAAAAGAAAGAAAAGAAACACGAGAGAAGAGAAGAAAGAGTAAGAACGCAGCCACTCAAGAACCCTAGATATTTGGGGGTTTCTCCAATAGGCCAGCAAGTGATGTCACACGCTTGTTTTCAGAAAATTCAGGGAAGATGGAGCGTGTTATACCATCAAGATTCCAAGTACCAAGTGCCAGGGTGGCACTTGGTTGCATCACAACCCATCTCTGATTGGCTGATTCCACTATCACTTGTCAGAGAAGCCAATTATATATCTCCACCTCAGCATCAAGGTAGCACAAGAAGCACAAAAGTGTGCCACGTTGGCGATCCAAGTGAACAAGGGCGAATCACAGCCATCCGATCTTAACAGAAAAGAGAGAGAAGAAGAAAAGTTGATCCAAGGGCCTGAAATCACTTCTTCCTCAACAAACCCCCACCCCAACACCCACGGGTTAGCATATATAAACCCCAGATTTTAATCAGTAATTCATCCCTTTTTCTTTTCTTTAGGTTATAATGGTAGTTTAAATTTTAGATTAATTTGTATTACTTTTCTTTTTTAAATATTGTAATTTCTGATTTTAATGAAATTCCATTTACTGTCTTGGATTTTCTTTTAATGTCAGTTTTATATTTTATCTGAAATCTCTTGCAATCTATTACTTAAAAGCTGTTATAATCGAAAATCATTTGAATTAGCTTAATTTATAGCTAATTTTAGTGATAGATGAGAGATAGGGATTTGAGTGTTTATTCCTACTGAATAAATACAAAAGAGAAAGAAATCTGCTAGGATTGTTGGAAGTTATTGGTTCGAATTATTGGTTCATGATTTGTTATGGTTCGTGATGGTAACTATGGTGGTTCGTTTGGTTTCGGTGTAGTCTTGATTCGGTCTAAAATCCGCTTAGCGCGCGATTTCAACTCAACGGATCTTCAAAACATGGTTAAGCTCAGTTTTCGTTGTTACGCATTGTTTTAAAGTTTTATGTTAGTATGACTTGTAGATTACGTTTGTTTGAATTGTGTTATTTGAATGAGAATCTTAATCTGATTTTTATATGATTTTATGAATTAATCTGTTTCTGAATATGAGCTTATGAATTTGATTAGGGTTAAATAACTGTCTATAGTTTTAAACTGTTTCATTTTTATGGGATATGATTGGTATTTAAAACGAGTAGCTGTCGTACTGTTTTGGTTAGCTGCTGTAGAGTTCTTATTAATCTCTTAATTTTACTGGATTTTAGACGTTCATTATTTGATTTTATATGAATTTATGGAATTGCTTTGTTCTAATAATCTCTTATGTAGCTTGGATAATTAGTAAGATAGTTATGATGCTAAATTGTAATGTGTTTAAGATTTCCTGAGATATTTATATTACTGAATGTTTGATTGTTCAGTTTTATGATAGTTTTGTTAAATCTTGCTACTGATAATATTTTGTGAACTGATTGTGTTAGTTAACATTGTCTCTGTGTTTTCATTGTTTTATGATCTGAATTAATTTAGGATCTGTGCATTTTTAATATGGCTTTGTCTGTTATGTTTGCACTGTAAGGATTTAATCAGCTATTAGTTTTGTTGTTATGTTAGCTTTCATTTTTATAGCTTTTATATTACTGATTGTGTTAGTTAATCAGCTTTTTTATTTTGGCTATCTATAACTGTATGTTGAGACCTGCAGTACTGATTTTGGATTTTGATTTCTTGAGATTGGGTTTTGGATGTGGTATTTGTTAATTAGCAGCTTAACTTTATTTAACTGTTAAGACCTGTTGTTAAAATGGGGTGTTTGGAAATTGATATAAATACTTAATTTGTTTAAATTGTATTTCCTGTTGTGATTTTTAGTGAGATAGCTTTGTGCAGTTGTTAATCTGCTACTTCAATTGGTTTTTCTGATTTATGTAGCGTTAAAATCTGTGGACTTGACTAATTCTATCATAGTTTCGTAACCTTTCATTTACTGTTTAAAAAAAATAATACCACAAATATGTTACCAGCAGGTCTCGAACTCGAGACCTGCCCCTCATATACTCAGCGTGTTAACCAACTGAGCTACTGCTCTTTTATGTTCAGTTTCCATTAGTGTTATTAATATAGACTGTTTGTTTTCGAGTTATCAGCTTTATCTAAATACTTTCGCTTAATTTTTATTTCGTTTCTTTTAATTCTCTTTAATTTAATTTCAGTCTAAATATTAAATAAAAAAGTAATAAGATAAAAATAATGTTTTATTAATTTTTAAAGTTTAGATTGAATTTTAAATAATAGGATTTATATTGTTTTAGGTTCAAATATATAAAAAATAAAAATGTTTTAATTAATTTAAAAGTTTTATTAGTTAATTTGAATAATTAGATTTTTATAATTTTAAATCTAAATAAATATAGTTTTTAAAATAGATTTAGTATAAGTATTTTGTTAAAGTTAATTAGTTTAAAAGTTAGTTAGAATTCTAAAATAGTTTAATAGTAATTTTTTTATTAAATAGAATTATTTTTATTAAATAGATTAATTTTTAAATAGTTTTTATTTTTAAGTAATTAATTGTTTTAGATTTAAATAATTTTGGGGGTTTACGATTCATGCACTTTAGGATTAGGATAGGTTTAAAATTGGTAAATTTAATTTGTAGTTTAAAAACCGAAAACCAATTCAAATTGATTGTCCAAATCAAAACAAAATGTCTCAAATTCACTCGATCTTCGTGTACAACGAACTTGGTTCATCACGTGTTTAATTGAATTCGTTATTGGTAATATTAGTCTATTACTTTTTCCTAAAGGTAATTTTCTAATTTACCCTATAACGTATCTCAAATTATCACTATACATATCTCGATCACATCAAAAATTTTGGCGCCGCTGCCGGGGATCTTGTGTACGATTCGCTTTGTGGAGATTTGTTGATCGTTGATTTGAAGACCCTTTCCGTCCTCGGAAAGTTTTGTTATTTTCTTATTATATAGTATGTATCATTTTTATGAAAAATACCAAAAATAATCTTCTTAATCCTCTATCATGTTTAACTCTTTTTCTCCTCACCCTCTAAATTTTAATTCTTCCATGAATTTCTTCGTCAATTGTGAAGGGTGTGGAGAACCGTTATATGGTTTTTCACCATGTCGGTGGTACACGTGTGAGCGTTGTGGAAATGACTTGCGAAACGATGTAAGAGTTGGATTTTGTCCTTCTTGTGATGATATTACTTCATGTGGAAATCCGAATTTTTCTAATAATTCTCTCGATTTCAATCCACCTCCACACCCCACATACGAGACACCCTCGTGTGAGTTTTGTGGAAAAGATTCTCATTTTGGTAATGATTGTTCGCATCGATTCTCGCTTAATTACGAGCAAGAACCGAGCTACAATCAAAACTTTAATGATAATTGTTATCCGCAAGATTCGACGAGTTTATCACAACAATATCTTTGTTGTGAGTATTGTGGAGGTCCTCACGAGAGTTTTTGTTGTCAACCGAGAGATCAAAGTTTTTATGAGCCTAATCCTTGCTATAATTTGATTCCTTCCGGTTTTGACCAATCTCCACAATATTCTTTCGATATTGAACGAATTGAAACAATTTCCCAACAAATAATTCGAGAGAAAGAACGAGCTCAAGCGGAAGTAAAATACCTTGCTAATCGTGAACTCGAGTGTTTACTTCTTATTGATGATGATGAGGATAGTACTCTTTCTTTGAGAGATCTTATGGCTCTTCATCCTTCGTCTAGTGTTATCGTATTTCCTATTCGTATCTTGCCGGCTATTGAGCCCGAGGATTCTCCCATCCTAGATGATGAGGAAATCTCTCACGACATCACCACTCCTATTCATGATTCTTCCATCGTGGGACCCGAAAATTCTCTAAGCAAGGGGGACGAGCATATTAGCACTATTCAGGTCCAAAACCCAAGAGAGTTTGACGGTATTTCCAATGAGATGTGTGATTTACCACATTATGATGACTCTACTTCTTCCATTCACTTTGATGTTTTCTCTAATTTCAATGATGAAAATTGTGATGGAAATGAAGATTTTGAGAATGATTCTACTTCTAGTGAATTTTCTAATGAGGAGTTCTCCGATGAACTTTCTTATAAAGATGATACTCACGACTCGGATTTTGAGGGGTTCACCGATGAACCTACTCTTCTTCACCCATTTCCACCGGGAAATGAGGATGATAGTAATCCGTTATTTGAGAGGTTCACTTTTGAACTTGCTCCTTTAGACCCATTTCCACCGGGAAATGAGGTTGATTTGACTATTCCGATCCTTGAGAAGTTCACCGATGAACTTACTCATTTAGATGTGGAAGACGTGATTCTTCGTGAGAAGTTATCAAACGTCTATCTTCTCATTTCTAGGATCGAGGCTTTGAATTCCAAGCCTAATGACAAGTCTTTCTCTCCATCTCCTATTCCCGTTGAGGATAGTGATCCGCTTATGGAGGAAATTGATACTTTTCTTGCTTCTCATGATTCGATACCATCGGGTGTTGATGATATCGACCTGGAGGGGGACGCTCTCTTTTTAGAGAATTTACTTGATGATGATTTCGTCCCAAGTCCTCCTCCCACCCACTTTGACCTTAATGTGCGGGTTTTTCATGTGTCTCATATTGAGTACCATAATCCGACTGATCACATTTCTAAGGGTGAAATGGTCGTTAAAGCTAAGAATGTTGCTTCCACTATTGATGCGACTTTTATACCACCATTACCATGTGCTTCATATGATTTTGGATTAGCATGGGGGGACGACACCGTGTTATCCTTTCCTTTCTCCACCGAGGACGAGGTATTCGACCCCGGAATCGTTTATTTAGGGAAATCTCGGCCTTTCACCGATGCAATAATTGAAAGATTTTTCTATCATCTTGGTGCGAGTTTATCTCGGGGAGCATGCTACATCCATACCATTATTTGTGACTACCATCTCTTGTTAGAGATTTGTGTTGGAGTTTTATCCTTTCGTTTGTCATCCGACAACGAGGATGAGATCTTTGACCCCGGCATCGTGCTTCATGTTGGAATTTATTACAATATGCCGGTTTTCACCATTTTCCCTAAGGACCAATAAATGCGGGGATCGAGTCGAGCTCATGACTCGGTTAACAAAAACGAGGTGCCTTGTGGGGGAGTCCCATACTTTCTAGCTTCTTTCTATTTTCTAACACTAATAAGGCTTGATCTTTCAAGCTCGTTCTCGTGTTTTGTTGTGTTGTGAATCTTAGGTATGACCCTAATATTTGAAGACTCTCGTGTTCGGTTTTTGCCGGTCTACTTGATCTTCCATTCTTTCAATGCCAAAAAGGGGCGCACTCTTTACCCTTGATTTTTATCGACTAATGTTTTATCTTGATGCATAATTAATAAACGGCTTATAGATTTGCGTGCTCTTTCCATGCTAGGAATTTGCATTAGACTCTTTGTGTCTTAGCAAGGGGGTGTTACTCTTGAGCTAAGAAACATTAAGGACAATGTTTGGTTTTAGCATGGAGGAGTCAATCGATATAATCGCTTGCTATTGCTTTTGTCGTGTCCAAACGTATTGTTTTTCTCATTTTTCAATAAAAATTTAAATTTTTAGTGTTGTTTCTAAGTTTTAATAAGTAAAATAAGTGCTTTTGACACGAATGTAGGCTTTCCGTTGGTGAAAATAAGAATAGTTTTTGACTCGACTCGGTTTTTAACCTTATCTTTTCCTTAACGTATTTGAATTAAGTTTTGCTAGGCTTTTATATAGGGAGCTTTAAAACGCGAAATTCTTAATTCATACGGATTAAGAACAAGAACTTTTCGCAAGCTCCTATAATTGATCTTAGAAAGTCGTTTATCAAGGGAACTTTAAAACGCAAATTCTAAAACTTGAAAAATTATAAGAGGATGCAAGATCCTATAGATGACTTGAAAACCCAAAACTTTGATTTAATAGGCTAAGTATCCATGGATTTCACATTTTTGAAATTTTACAATATGGAGAACAAGAGATGATAGAGCCAATTATAAGTTTGGTATTCTTTCGGGAATTTATGTGAGTTAATTATAAGCCTATTCTCCCATCGCTTGCTAATAAATTTATCTGCAATAAATAAGGTTGTACGATTTGAAAAGTTACTTAGCTTCTAGCCCAAGATCGTTTAAAAGTTGCTCGGTATGGATTAGAGTTCATAGCCAAGGAATAACTTATTGAAGCGGGATGCGAAGATTGGCGAGTCCAAAAAGGCCCTAACAAGGCATGAGGGCTATATTTTGTTGCTAAAGATCTCAAGTGATGTGAAGAATCATTTATCAAAAATCAATATGAAGGATCGAGACACACGACAAAAAGCAAATACTCCCCAAAAGTCATGGAGAAGTCTATCCAAAAAGGCCATCAAGGTATGAGGATAAATAAAGCCAAGTCCAAAAAGGAGGCGGATCGTTGTATATCGAAATCCCAAATAAAGATTGGAGAAAAATGAAGAAGTCGTGGTCCAAGTATGAATCTCTCAAAACTTCAAGTGAAGAAATTCCTATATGAAGAGAAGACCATTATTTCATGAACGTCTCTCAAGATTTGAAGTATAAAGTCGCTGCCAAATATCGGTCCGAGAAAGGTCTCAAATCGCAAAGCAAGTTATGCCAAGATATGAACTTTATGAGGTCCCGAGAAGCAGTTTTAAAAGATTTTGTCCATTAGCTAACTACTGATTAAATCGTTCACTTTATTTTCGGCCTAATAAATTATCGAAATAAGTCAACAATGCATCCTCGTGATCATTCAAGACAACAATAAAATATAAGAGATACACCTAGGAATAAGGGAGTCTAAGTGAATAATTGGCCCACATGAGTTCGTGTTAGTTTGCTAACTTATAATAACAATGATCTTGTTTTTGCACTTGGCATGGAAAAGTGAAAAGTCGGGTACGATGAATCTATTTGAGTTTAATGATCCTTAAAGTTATTTTTCAATAATGAAAGCAATACATTATGTCTTTGAAAAATAAAGTGTCAAGAGTTGAATAAAGGTGTAGTTAGTGTTTTATTTTATCATTGCGTGAGGACACGACAATTGCTTAGCAAGGGGGAGTTTGATATGAGTGATTTTACTCATATCAATTATATCAAATAACTATGAATAAATGCATATTATCATTGAAAAATGCCTTGTATGTGCTTGTTTTGTTATTTCATGTGTGTAGGTACCAAGTTCGCGAAAACCAACAAAAACCGACACAAGAGTGAAGAAAAGATCAAGGAAGCCAAAAACAAGTCGATTTAAGACGGGAATCGAGTTTTTAAGGAAAATTAGGCCAAGTGGGTCCCACTTTTGGTAAATGGGCCTTAAAGCCCATTTAAGGAGATTAACTTACTAATTTTGGGTCAAAGTCCAAATTAAAGCCCATTTGCAACTAAATAAGACGGCTAATGGTTTCATTTTTTAGTCCATTTGATCAAAAAGCCCAAAGCTAGAATAATATAAAAAATGGTTTCAAGATTGGGTCAAAAGCCCAGGAACAAAAGAAGTCAAATAAAATAGACTGGGAAAGTAAATTTATATACTTTGTGGTCAAAATATTGGTCAAAAACAAAAAAAAAAGAAAACGCAACAAATAAAAGAAAGAAAAGAAACACAAGAGAAGAGAAGAAAGAGTAAGAACGCAGCCACTCAAGAACCCTAGATATTTGGGGGTTTCTCCAATAGGCCAGCAAGTGATGTCACGCGCTTGTTTTCAGACAATTCAGGGATGATGGAGCGTGTTATACCATCAAGATTCCAAGTACCAAGTGCCAGGGTGGCACTTGGTTGCATCACAGCCCATCTCTGATTGGCTGATTCCACTATCACTTGTCAGAGAAGCCAATTATATATCTCCACCTCAGCATCAAGGTAGCACAAGAAGCACAAAAGTGTGCCACGTTGGCGATCCAAGTGAACAAGGGCGAATCACAGCCATCCGATCTTAACAGAAAAGAGAGAGAAGAAGAAAAGTTGATCCAAGGGCCTGAAATCACTTCTTCCTCAACAAACCCCCACCCCAACACCTACGGGTTAGCCTATATAAACCCCTGATTTTATTCAGTAATTCATCCCTTTTTCTTTTCTTTAGGTTATAATGGTAGTTTAAATTTTAGATTAATTTGTATTACTTTTCTTTTTTAAATATTGTAATTTCTGATTTTAATGAAATTCCATTTACTGTCTTGGATTTTCTTTTAATGTCAGTTTTATATTTTATCTGAAATCTCTTGCAATCTATTACTTAAAAGCTGTTAAAATCGAAAATCATTTGAATTAGCTTAATTTATAGCTAATTTTAGTGATAGATGAGAGATAGGGATTTGAGTGTTTATTCCTAATGAATAAATACAAAAGAGAAAGAAATCTGCTAGGATTGTTGGAAGTTATTGGTTCGAATTATTGGTTCATGATTTGTTATGGTTCGTGATGGTAACTATGGTGGTTCGTTTGGTTTCGTTGTAGTCTTGATTCGGTCTAAAATCCGCTCAGCGCGCGATTTCAACTCAACGGATCTTCAAAACATGGTTAAGCTCAGTTTTCGTTGTTACGCATTGTTTTAAAGTTCTATGTTAGTATGACTTGTAGATTACGTTTGTCTGAATTGTGTTAATTGAATGAGAATCTTAATCTGATTTTTATATGATTTTATGACTTAATCTGTTTCTGAATATGAGCTTATGAATTTGATTAGGGTTAAATAACTGTCTATAGTTTTAAACTGTTTCATTTTTATGGGATATGATTGGTATTTAAAACGAGTAGCTGTCGTACTGTTTTGGTTAGCTGATGTAGAGTTCTTATTAATCTCTTAATTTTACTGGATTTTAAACGTTCATTATTTGATTTTATATGAATTTATGGAATTGCTTTGTTCTAATAATCTGTTATGTAGCTTGGATAATTAGTAAGATAGTTATGATGCTAAGATTGTAATGTGTTTAAGATTTCATGAGATATTTATATTACTGAATGTTTGATTGTTCAGCTTTATCATAGGTTTGTTAAATCTAGCTACTGATAATATTTTGTGAACTGATTGTGTTAGTTAACATTGTCTCTGCGTTTTCATTGTTTTATGATCTGAATTAATTTAGGATCTGTGCATTTTTAATATGGCTTTGTCTGTTATCTTTGCACTATAAGGATTTAATCAGCTATTAGTTTTGTTGTTATGTTAGCTTTCATTTTTATAGCTTTTATATTACTGATTGTGTTAGTTAATCAGCTTTTTTATGTTGGCTATCTATAACTGAATGTTGAGACCTGCAGTACTGATTTTGGATTTTGATTTCTTGAGATTGGGTTTTGTATGTGGTATTTGTTAATTAGCAGCTTAACTTTATTTAACTGTTAAGACCTGTTGTTAAAATGGGGTGTTTGGAAATTGATATAAATACTTATTTTGTTTAAATTGTATTGCCTGTTGTGATTTTTAGTGAGATAGCTTTGTGCACTTGATAATCTGCTACTTCAATTGGTTTTTCTGATTTATGTAGCGTTAAAATCTGTGGACTTGACTAATTCTATCATAGTTTCGCAACCTTTCATTTACTGTTTAAAAAAAATACCACAAATATGTTACCAGCAGGTCTCGAACTCGAGACCTGCCCCTCATATACTCAGCGTGTTAACCAACTAAGCTACTGCTCTTTTATGTTCAGTTTCCGTTAGTGTTATTAATATAGACTGTTTGTTTTCGAGTTATCAGTTTTATCTAAATACTTTCGCTTAATTTTTATTTCGTTTCTTTTAATTCTCTTTAATTTAATTTCAGTCTAAGTATTAAAACAAAGTAATAAGATAAAAATAATGTTTTATTAATTTTTAAAGTTTAGATAGAATTTTAAATAATAAGATTTATATTGTTTTAGGTTCAAATATATAAAAAATAAAAATATTTTAATTAATTTAAAAGTTTTATTAGTTAACTTTAATAATTAGATTTTTATAATTTTAAATCTAATTAAATATAGTTTTTAAAATAGATTTAGTATAAGTATTTTGTTAAAGTTAATTAGTTTAAAAGTTAGTTATAATTCTAAAATAGTTTAATAGTAATTTTTTTATTAAATAGAATTATTTTTATTAAATAGATTAATTTTTAAATAGTTTTTATTTTTAAGTAATTAATTGTTTTAGATTTAAATAATTTTGGGGGTTTACGATTCATGCACTTTAGGATTAGGATAGGTTTAAAATTGGTAAATTTAATTTGTAGTTTAAAAACCGAAAACCAATTCAAATCGATTGTCCAAATCAAAACGAAACGTCTCAAATTCACTCGATCTTCGTGTACAACGAACTTGGTTCATCACATGTTTAATTGAATTCGTCATTGGTAATATTAGTCTATTACTTTTTCCTAAAGGTAATTTTCTAATTTACCCTATAACGTATCTCAAATTATCACTATACATATCTCGATCACATCAATAGTCTACGCCAAAAGTTTGAGTAAAACCTTTAGCTACTAAACGTGCTTTATAGGATTGTATTTCACCATCCATGTCGGTTTTCTTCTTGTAGATCCACCTATTTTTCACTACTTTAGCATTTTTTAGGTTCATCCACAAGAATCCAAACATCGTTGATTTCCATGGATTTCATTTCCTCATTTATCGCAACTATCCATTTTGACTTTTTTGGATCAGACATTGTGGATCGATAGTTAGCAGGTTCACTAAGATCCCCTACTTCCTCCTCATCATCCTCTATGTAAGGACATAGTTTGTCTGGTGTACGTATGGTTCTTTGAGACCTACGTGGAGGAATTAATTCTGGTGGAACTCCCAGACTTTTCGGTTCTACAGGAATTTCTTCGCTAGTATTTTCAGAAGGCAATGTATCTTCTTGAATTTCTTCAAGATCATAATCTCTCCCACTGATTTCTTGACTTACAAGATCATTTTCAAGGAAGTCTCCATACCGAGCCACAACTACTTTGTTCTCAGCCGGATAATAAAAGTAGTAACCCATATTTTCCTTAGGGTAACCTACAAAGATACATTTTTCTAAGCGTTGTTGGAGTTTATCTCCAGAGTCACGTTTCACATACGCCTCACAACCCCAAATTTTCAAATAAGACAAATATGGCTTCTTGCCATGCCATAGTTCATATGCCGTCTTATCAACCTTCTTTGTGGGAACCATATTTAGAATACGAACAGCAGATTCAAGAGCATAATCCCAAAAGGATAATGGTAAAGTTGTAAGAATAAACATAGATCGCACCATATCTAATAATGTACGATTTCTCCTTTCAGATACACCATTTTGTTATGGAGTATATAGAGAAGTAAGTTTCTGAATAATTCCATTCTCAATTAAATAATCTTTAAACTCTTGACTTAAATATTCACCACCTCGATCGGAACGAAGAGCTTTAATCTTCTTACCTAGTTGTAACTCTACTTCTGCTTTAAATGTTTTGAATGTTTCAAATACCTCATGTTTATGCTTAAGTAAATAAACATAACCATAACGGCTATAATCATCCGTAAACGTTAGGAAGTAGCTAGCACCTTTCCTTGACACATGTCTAAGTGGTCCACACACATCAGTATGTATCAAACCAAGTAGTTCAGTAGCCCTTTAAATATTGCTATTAAAAGGTTTCTTGGTCATCTTTCCAGAGATACAAGACTCACATTTATCAAATGATTCATCATTGATATTTTCCAAATGACCATCACGTTGAAGCTTTTGAATGCGAGTCTTCTCAATATGGGCAAGTCTACAATGCCAAAGATAAGAAGAGTTCTTGTCTAACTTTCTCTTCTTATTCATGCTAAAAACAGAATTATTATTCCTCTTGGAATTATTATCATGCATGTTAATTTCAAAAACATCATTCACAGAAATTGCATCAAAATAGAATAAACCATCTTTGAAAACAGAAATTCTATTATTATCAATCGTGTGATTAAATCCAAGATCCAACATACAATAAAAAGAAATAACACCCCTAACAATTATAGGTGCATAATGACAATTATTTAAAACAGTACTAAACCCGAAGGTAAAACTAGTTTAAATATTCCTATAACTTCAACCGCTGCTTGTGCGCCATTTCCCACTTGCGGAAATGGTTCTCCATAGGAAAACTTCCTCTTCAACTCAAATCCCTGCAGGGTATTACAAATGTTAATACCACATCCCGTATCATATACCCAGGAGTTTGATTTATATGTAAGATTAAATAACTCTATCATAAATAAGTTACCTGAAGATGCAGCAGCAGCTAGCTTAGCCTTCTTCTTATGTTCTTGCAACTCATGGAGGTAGAGAGAGCAATTCCTCTTCCAGTGTCCAGTCATTTTGCAGTGGTGACAAGTCTCATCTTTCTAAGATTGACTCTTCTTGACAAAGTTCTGCTTTGGTTTTGATAGAGTCGCAACTTGTTTGCTCTTATCAACCTTGCCTTTGCCTTTCTGCTTCTTATTCACTTGCGGTTTTGGTTTAGTCACTCTACCCTTTTGCACATAAAGTACTTGAGGAGTAGCATTGGATGTCTTATCTTTCAACCCATTTTCAAAGTCAATGAGCATTGCATGCAGATCATTAACCGTCTTCCCCGTGCAATGCATATTATAGTTACGAACGAAATCATTGAAGTCCTTATTAAGGGACCTATTGATCAAGTTAATAGCCATATTATGATCATAGGGTTGTCCTAGTGCGATGAGTTGTTCCATATAACCCCTCATCTCCATATAATGAGCACTTACGGACTTTCCAGGAGCTTGCTTGCAACTATGTAGAGCATCAACTAAATCATAGATCTCTACAGCTTGCGGCGTTTCATACACAGCCTTGAGTTCATCAAGCATTCGCTGAGGTGAAAATAGCTCATACTTCCTTTGAAGTGATGAAGCCATTCACCCAAACATTAAAGCAAGCACCTCATGGTGCTTCTTAACGTTAGCAGCGTGTTGAAGCCTTTCCGCATCAGATGCTCCTTCAGCAAGATCCTCCGGAAAAGGAGTAGTCAAGATATAAATAGTACCGGCTGCTCTCAGAACAATTCTTAGTGAGCGATACCAGTCATTGAAATTAGGGCCAGTAAGTTCAGGCCGGTCAAAGAAAGCTTTGAACGCCGAGCTTATTGTCAGATTGTTTTTGGGTTGAGCCATTTCTATAGAAATAAGTTCAAACATTAGTATTTTTGATAATACAATTCAAGAAAATAAAATTACCCCGGTAATAAAACCATAGTATTTTCCTTGAAACTAGAATCCATATTGACATAGATTTATCACATCAGTTGATCTGCTAGTGACAAATGTATTCAACACAGTAACTTGTCGAAAAATAATTGACAAACAAATTTGCAATTTCTAGATATGTTAGGGATTTACATTGCCAAAATCATTTGCATTGTAAACATGTTTCATCCCTACTTTACGCCTTAAGTTTCCAGTTCTTACTGAGTAACTTAATTAAGTCGACTAATCTAAAGAACGTAAAATCTTCATGTGCAATCTTATTCAGTCATGAAGTTTTTTTCCATTACAACATCGTCCAAAATCTCATATGATGACAATTGTAACTTCAAGTGTTCGTCAATTAGATGGCATATGAATTAAATTTTTAGGGTATAGATTTTGGTGTCAAAATCATGTATGGAGAAGTATGCATACATCTCCATAACATAAGTTTAATAAAAAAACGTTTAGTAAACTTTTTGGTGAGACTAAAATTTCATCATATATTTTCAAGTTGAGGTATTGGTTAAACCAATTAAAGATTTTACACACAACTAAATTCACACCGTACTTTTTCTAGAACTCAGCTAAAGCACAAAGCAATAACCTTATTCATTGTGTTTCGGATGTGAGTTAATGCAGTTAAATCAACCTTAAAGAATTATACAAAAAACAACCGTACGTAATTCCAGTTTTGACGCACAGGCGAGCCGGGAATTTGGTCAGCGCTGAAGCATAACACCTCCTTCCTTAACCAGGTACATGACCAGCGGTGCGTTATACCCACTTTATAGTTTTCCAAAATTGAGTAGGCCGTTAAGTTGTTATTGCAATTCTAATCAACACAAATCATATGTAATTTAGATCTCAAAACAATTCATTAATTTTGATAAGATTTAGTCAATATTATTTTTCTTAAAAAAAAATTACCCTTGTTTACAACATACAATAAAAAACGCATGAAAACAAGTAGTAAAAAAAAACTAAATCAAATAGCCACATGCATAACAATTTATTCAAAGAACATCAAATCTAGGGTTTTTTTTTATAAAACATAAAAAGTCTTCCCTAATTTTAAAACTTTGAATCAAATAAAGCAAATAGCACTCAAAATTATATGATCCGTAAAAAAACATGCATGTTATTACGGATTTCTCACATTCTCTTAACAATTAAAAATCTACGGATCGTAACCATACGTGACATAACAATTAATTCATGCAAACATCTAAAGATAATTACCATGTATTTTCAGGGTTTACAAAAAAAAAATTTATAAAAAATTCGGCAATAGCCGATTTTTAAAAACAATAAAAAACAAAACTCTAATTTTTATAAAACCTAAAAAACAAAATGTAGTTTTTAACACAAATCAATATTAGTTAAAAAAAACTTTAGATCTTGATAACTATAATCATGTTAAAACGGCTCTCGATGCCACTGATGGTTTATATAGTTCGTAACAATTATTTAAAACCTTAATATGGATCAAAGCACATACAGCGGAAGCAAATTAACAAGATCATAATTTAACACAATTATAATTAATCAAGATTAGGGTTACATACCTTTATCCTAGCAAGATGTACAAGACAACCGAACGGTCACCGATAAAGATAGATCACGAACACCACCAGAATATAGTCTAAAGCAAGACTATATCATGATCTTGTGTACACACGTAATACGGTGAGTTAATCGTGAGTCTATCACGAACAAATCGAGCTTCCACGCTTATAGAGTGTCTACCCAACAACCCTAGAGAGGGGCTAGGACTATATCAATAAAAGCTTAATCGAAGAACAAAGAAGAACCCTAAAAAGGGTGTGTTTGGCCAGCGGTTAAGAGCAACAGAAAAGAGAGATGGAGTAATAAATTATGAAAGTCTTGGTTTGTTTATATAGCCCTTGGAAAAACTTTTCCTCCAAGGTTAAACAAATTTTAGGAAACAACATCTTTTTCCCTTCCTTTTGTCTCTCTTTGGCCGGAGGTTAACAAGCCCACAAGGGGATTTCCGGAACTTTTCCGACTCCTTCTTTTAGCTTCTATTAGATTCTAAAACGGTCGTTTAATACTTAACTTTTAATTATTTAACGATCGTTAGTTTAAGCTACGGTTTGATTTAATAAATATAATAAATATATTTAATAAATAAATTAACTCTTTACGTAATGTGTGCAATCCCGTGATCTCGAGTTCGATCATATCACAGGACTATCGATTTTAAGTCCATAAACTTTCAATAACACCATTTATCACAGGACTATCGAGATGGATCGTTAACTGTTGATGCAAAAGTTGGTTGATCCTTGCTAGACCCGAATTAGGCTTAATTCGGGTTGGCTGGGCTCCGGCTCCTGCACCAAGTGAATCGTTTGGTTGGGATCATGCACACTAAACAACACGCGTTAGGCTTACCGTGGGAATGTTTCCCACGATTAGACTCCGGCGTGAGAGTAAGTAACCGATTTAGGGTTTATGTGAGTTGAGAGTGTGAATCATAATACCTTTGTGGAACCCTTTAGGGTTCCTTTTATAGGCAGTGAAACCCTAATGGGCTTTCACTGATGCTTCGGCCCCAAGGAAGAGATAACTACCAGAATTTAGAATGATTGTTATCTTCTAATTCTGGTAGTGAATATCCTCCTCTATTGGGATAAAGATATTCCTAGACAGAATATTATTCTGTCTAACCCTATGTCGGCCGCACCAGGCCATGGGCCGCACACATGTGTGCGGTCACTGTTCATCCAAGCCCATAAGCCTGAATGACATTTTTCCACCCATCTGTGATGGGCCGGATGCGGGTAGTACCCATGGGTCGGGTTCATGACCCGGCTGGGGACTATACGTCATCATGTCCCCCCAGTCTAGTTGTTACAACCATAGGCGTAACCTCTAGACTACCAAGATGCCCCCCGGACGTACCTAATAAACAATAGGGAATGATAAGTTGTCCAAGAATTTGTATCGGCCGCACGTGGCAACCTGGCTTAGGAAGTTATTTCATCAGTATCTCAGCCGCATATAGCGACCGAGACAAATTAAATATAGCATTAAATGTCAAGTCTTACGTAAGAGCCGCATATCCCGACATTAATAACTGTTCATCTGACTTGTTTGACTGACAAAAGTGCAAACAGTCAGAACCTTGAGCAGTGCAAACGTTTGAGTTAGAAGTGACCCGTGGGTCCCGCCTGACGTTTCACTTGCCACTTGCCCCCTAGCCACACGATTAAGAATAGTGGCAGACACGTGTCACACATCCAACAGGTCGTGACCCATGAGGCAACCCTATAAATGAGCCACCCCTACGGCTGTGTGAAACACACAGTTATAACCTTCATTTCTGCCATTAAAGCTTTTCTCTTAGCTTGAACCAAATACGCATGGATCCCTTCACACGCAGGTTAGAACATCACGTCCTTACATTTTTATTTAGTAATGGCTCACAGAAACAACCCTACCATTGGATCCGTGCTGAATGTTATGACCCAAGACCAATTAAACCACTTTTGTACAAATTATTTTATCCCGACCAACCTACACCCCTCACTTCCTGGCGCTGGAGACCTCATAACTGAGGCTCCAGCGGGTAAGATTGGCCTGTATACTCGCCTCTTTGATGCGGCTAATTACCGCATCCCCTTCACCCATTTCCTTGTAGATCTGTTAGGATACTATGATGTACATATTAGTCAGCTCCATTGTATAGGTGCCTGTAAGATTAGTCAATTCGAGATCCTCTGCCGTGCTATGAGAATCCCCCCAACCGTAGAATTATTCCGACTCTTTTATGTTCCCAACATAGTAAACGGTTGGGTATCTTTTAAGAAACGATCCCCTAACAGTCCCCAATCGCACAATAAACCAATGGATTCATTGAAAAACTGGTATGACCACTACTTTTTTATCGACGTAGTAGTATGGCCGGGCGATTACACCTTTAGAACTAGGATACCCCACGACCCCAAGCCGCACACGAGTACATACAACCCCCAACATTCCCAAGAGTTAGATCTGAACAGGACCGGGTTCCATAGAAGTCTTCCCGAGTCATTCCTACGCTTGCTAGGGATTAGCCGCAATTACTTTGGTCCATCCAATAGGTATCCCGTGTTTTGGAGAAGGCAGGGCGAAGGTAGGCTAACATCCGTACGAAAAAAATGTATTCAATTATTTGATAAACGACTAACATGTGTTGTTTTGTACTGAGCAGAAATGAACTTCTTTGGACTCTTGCGCCAGGGCGACCCGAAGCTCATACCAGAGGGTTCCCGTCCTCTTCGCGAGAATGAACTACCCCTCCTCGAGCACACCCGAAACGTGACGGTTGCTCTCGAAGCCGTGCCAGATCCCCACTCAGACGAGGAAGAGCATGGAGACAATGGTGGTGGTGATAACCAGATGCATGAAGAAGGAGTCGGGCCCTCCTCACCACATAGGGAACAGCAGGGAGATAACATTGACTTAACCACCTCCAGCCTTCGCCGGATGATGGGTGATGATGATGAAGAAGTACAACAAGTCAACCTGGAGGAAGAGGAAGAAGAAGTGGAAGAAGAGGTCGAGGAGGAGATCGACGAAGCAACAACTCAGCCCGTTGCCAGGCGTACCCGAAAGAGAATCAACCGAGCGAGGAGAACTGCTTCAGTCGAAATTGGCGAACACAACGCTCCTGTCAAAATACTTCGGGAAGACCACCCCTTGTACCAATCTGTTGGGAGTACTACCCAGGGTTCCAAGACTATCCGGGCCACAGATGTCGATCCCGTCACTCAGGTTGCCCCAACCGCCTCCGAATTAGCAAGAAACGACATGTAAGTCTCCATCCTAAAATGTAAGAATGACATATTTCCTTGTAAGCAATACTTAATATATTTTCCAATACTTGTTGCACAGGGACGACCAGACTGGTGTCGCACCTCCTCCTAACACCCAAGTGGATAAGGGAAAAGGAAAAGAAGTGGAAAGAAACCCCATGCCTCGCACGGCCACCACAAAGTCCGGACCCGTATTTGAAGAAGGTTCACCCACAGCCTCCCAAGACCTCCCAGCGTCCGGCCCCCCTCAATCGTTCAATCCTGTATGGAATATCACCACTGCATCACGAATGAGGGACGCCGATGAATGCCGGGAGTACCTCAACAACTGCATTCCACCAGGTCTGGTGCGAGAGGTGAACGCGCTCAGCCATGCGGATTTGGCAGATGAGTATTATGGTGCCCTAGTACACCAAATGGCGATGGGCACCTCGATGAGGGTAAGGTTCGAAGCCTCACTCGGACATGTTGAATCTCTGAAGAGAAAGGTTGGACGGAGGGAGAACATGATCGTAGACAATGAAGCTCAAATTGCAGACCTCCAATCCCAACTGGCTAGTGCCGAGGCGACCATAAAAAGACAATCGGCCCACGCGAATGAATACGACCAACAAGTGGCCAATCTTGAGTCACAACTAGATGCTGCGACCACCAAGGTACATATCCGTGCCGCACCACCCATTTTCTAAAAGAAATATGTCCTAACACTTTATTTCTTATAGGTAGCCACGGCGGAAGCTTCTGCCCAGTCGTACTCCAGCCAGGTAGATGTGCTTAACAAGAAACTAGAAGACGCGCACCTGGCCGTCCAAAGCATAGAGAAGGTACAAGGGGAACTTTCTGATGAGAGGGCTGTCACCCAAGAGCTGAAAGAGGCGTTTGCCCAAAAAGATTTGGTGATTGACGCCCTCACCGCCGAGCGTGACAATGTGCTATGCCCCCAACTGCTAACAGCTATTGCCGGCCGTAGGTGGATGGTCGGTCATGGAGCACGCCTGGCCGTCATGAAGGTGCTTGAGGCCCCGGAATTTGTGCAACAATTTGCAAGCCTGGTGTCCGATGGTATTGACCACGGACGTCACGAGGGAATGGTTGCGGCCGTTGAGCTGATCAAGAAAGGGGAAAACTTTACCAATCATGCTTTCTTTAACCCTAAAGCTGCTAACAAGATGACTGCTTCCATGGCCGCGATGCGGGATCTGCACTATCCATTTTTGGACGAGCTGGAGGCCATCAAAGATGCATCAAATATGGAAATCATGGAAAGGCTAAGTCTTAGTGCGTTCTCTCGTGCTTCCTTCACTCCATCACCCAGCCACCCGACGCTCCCCATATACGAGGACGTAACCATGATCGTGCTTGATGAAGAACCCTTAAGTGCGGTGCTGGAGAGGAATGCGGCTCAATCCCAGAAGCGGGAAGAAAGTGATGAGTGGTTGTCATGTCTGGTCGAGGAACAAGTGGAGATGGGTAAGTTTTCCCCCCTATGTAGGATGCTTCTACTTTATCATCCCTTCCAGACACTTTGGTTTGTAACCTCTGAATATTTATTGTTTCTATTCGTCCGTGCATGTACACGGCTAACAACATTTGTACTTTGTATGTAAGTCCGTGAGTGACCACGGCAATTTTGTTATCTATTTTGGAAACTTGTGTATTTTGACTGTGTTAAATATTGTACCTCAATAAGACATGATGTATCATGTCTTACTCACAAAGAAAGAAAATACATACAAGTCTATAATATACTAGACATGCGACATGCGTCTTTATTATGCGGAGCACGGTGTGACTACGGCATATGAAACTTACCCCAACGTCTTGTGAGTAAGGTGTCTAGTAAGGATACATGATCCGTGCGGCTGGGGTTGCATCCCTCTTACGCGGCAAGTTGAATTAGTAGGTTCACTTAATCCTCTTACCCCACCTGGAGGCGTATAGTACATGTACAGTAATTTGAAAGAATGCATATGAATGAAACATGGCATATTATAATATAAGTAAAATTCATACAACTAACAAAAAATCTAAAAAATTGATTTGCACGAAACAGGCCGTGGGGCTAGCTAGGCACCACGGCATTTTATTAGAACGTTACACTTTTGTTTGAATGATAATGACAAGTCCTAAAAAACAAGAAAGGAACCTAAACAAACATAAGAAAAAACAAAACAGATAGTCCGCATGGTTCTTTATTAAGACTGCATATAGCGAAGTACCCATGCGGAAGCCGTAGCTTTCAAAGATAGCACCTTTTGAGATTGGAGATGTTCCATGTGCGCTCTAGGTCGCGGCCATCCATGTCACGTAACTTGTACGCGCCTCGTCCCAAGGCTTCAGTGACTTCATACGGTCCTTCCCACTTAGGGCCCAGCTTTCCTGTATTCTCCGCTCGACTTGCTTCGTTAGCACGATAGACGTAGTCTCCCGGTCGAAAAGAAACACCCTTGACCTTGACGTCATAATAAGCCTTCATCTTAGCCTTGGACTTAGCCTCATTGATGGCTGCTATTTCCCTTTTTTCTTCCAACAGATCCAGGTTGATTCGCAGCTGTTCATCGTTCGTGACGACATTAACCTCCGCCGTGCGGATGGTAGGCATTCCTATTTCTGCTGGGATAACAGCTTCAGTGCCGTAAGCCAATGCAAATGGAGTATCTCCGTTGGCTGTTTTGATCATAGTTCTATGCGCCCATAGCACTTGTGATAACTCATCGACCCATTTGCCACTTCGTTCATCCAGACGCGCCTTGATGCCATTCCCCAAGCTTCTATTTGCTCGTTCGACAAGGCCGTTTGTCTGCGGATGCTTAACAGATGCGAAGCGTCGCTTGATGTTCAATGATGCACACCAATCTTTGAATGGGTTGTCCGTGAATTACTTGCCGTTGTCCGAGATGATTTCTCCTGGTAGACCAAAACGGCACACAATATGTTCCCAAACAAACTTCTTAACTTGTTTGCCTGTGATAGACTTGACTGCCTTGGCCTCTATCCATCGTGTGAAGTAGTCCATTGCAACAATCAAGAATTTAACTCCCCCCGCAGCTACAGGAAATGGTCATGTAATGTCAATTCCCCACTTATAGAATGGCCATGAGGACGTGATAGGTGTAAGCTCCTGATGCGGGTGTCGCGGCACTGGCCTATGCACTTGGCAATCACTACACTTGCAAATCATGTCGCGCGCGTCTCTGTACATGGTAGGCCAATAGTATCCAGTCCGTAAGGCTCTAGCTACCACGGACCGTGGACCTGCATGCATGCTGCACAATCCTTCATGTATGTCACTGATTACGTAGGCGGCTTGACGTGGTCCCACACACCGCAGCCATGGCTGCAGGAAAGAGCGCTTGTAAAGGATGCCTTCTCGAAGTTCGAAATGCTGCGACTTCCTTCTGATGCGCCGTGCTGCTTTTTCCTCGTCTGGAAGGGTCTCATTAGTCAGATAGTTGATAATCGGGGTCATCCATGTAGGTCCATCCTCCTCAACTATATCAGCAACCTCCCCTTCCGTTATAGATTTCTCCTTGAGTATTTCCACCAAGACTTGTTTAGACAAGTGAGCGAAGCTTGTGGACGCGATTTTGTTGAGGGCGTCCGCCTTCTTGTTCTCGCCCCTTGGCACCTGCTTGATGGAAAACTTACTGAAAGTCGCGATTAGCGACTTGACTTTTCCAAGTACCTTACCATGTTGTCCTCCTTAGCCACATATCCACCTAGAATATGGTTCGCGACAAGCCGTGAGTCCACGTAGGCCTCAAGGTTGCGGACTCCCATTCTAGCAGCGATTTTTAAACCCGCAATTAATGCTTCGTATTCCGCTTCGTTGTTAGTGGCTGTGAACTCAAAACGTAGGGCATACGTGAATTCCACTCCTTCTGGATTTGTGAGGATAAGACCAGCTCTGGACCCGTCCGTACACGAAGATCCGTCAGTGAATAATACCCATGGTTCTGTTGGGATATCGTCTTGTTTAACGATTGGTCCTTCCTCATCCGGCTTTTCGATCAAGAAGTCTGCCAGGATCTGGCCTTTCACAGCCGTCCTTGGCCTATAAGATATATTGTGCTCCCCTAATATGATGCTCCATTTTTGTAGCCTCCCTGCTACGTCCGGTCTAGAAATAACCTGCTTGATTGGCTGATCTGTGATGACCACAATTGGGTGCGCCTGAAAGTATCGGCGCAACCACTTTGTAGCAAAAACTAGTGCTAACACCAGTTTTTCCATAGAGGAGTAATTCAGCTCCGGCCCTTGTAGTGTTCTACTTATAAAGTAGACCGGAGTTTGCACTGTATCCCTATCTATCATAAGTACCGCGCTTATTGCGCCATGAGTGGCTGAAAGATACATAATGAGTTCCTCCTTTGGTCGGGGAGCTACTAGCATAGGGAGGGATGCAAGATGCTGCTTGAGTTGGCCGAAAGCTTCCTCGGCTTCCTTCGTCCACCGGAAGTCTCCCTTCCTAATGCACTTCTTGAGTGTCTTAAATAGGGGTAATGACTTCTCTGCGGATTTGGATAAGAACCTATTCAGCCCGGCTAGTTTCCCATTTAAGGATTGCACCTCCTTCCGTGTCCGGGGGATGGTAGTTGTATCACTGCGTCCGTCTTCTCTGGGCAGGGTTTGATGCCGTTTGGATCAATTAAATATCCAAGGAACATTCCCTCCGTTGCCCCAAACGTACATTTCTTTGGATTTAACTTCATGTTAATCCTTCTCAGTGTGTCGAATGTCTCTTGGACATCCCGGAGAAGTGCCTCCTCCGTGTGACTTTTTATAACCAAGTCATCCATATAGACTTCCAAGTTGTGACCTATCTGTGATTCAAAAGCTTTGTCCACCAGCCGTTGATACGTAGCCCCGACGTTCTTCAGTCCGAATGGCATTTTCGTATAGCAATATACGCCCTGGCTCGTATGGAACGTCGTTTTTTCTGCATCCTCCTCCGCCATCTGGATCTGGTGATACCCTTTATATGCGTCTAGGAAGCATTTAAAAGGATACCCACATAAGGATTCCACCGTCCAGTCGATTTCCGGTAACGGGTAACAATCCTGTGGGCAGGCCTTGTTCAGATCCGTAAAATCCACACACATGCGCCAACTTCCGTCATGTTTTTTGACCATGACCGGATTGGATAACCACTCGTGGTAGTATACCTCGCGCATGATACCTGCGTCCACCAGTTTTCGTACTTCCTCCAGTATCACTTTGCTGCGCTCAGGCGCCTGGCCGCGCTTCTTTTGCTTGACGGGTTGGTACCCTTGGCGGGTCTGGAGCTTATGCTCTGCTATCGTACGTGGCACGCCTATCATATGCTTTGGCTCCCATGCGAATATATCTAGGTTTGCACTTTGAAGAGAGCACATGGCCCTTTTTCTGCTATCCGAGAGCGCCCCTCCTATGGATACCTCCTGTTCCGGATAGTCAGGGTGAATTGCTACCTTCCAATTGGGAGGTGGTGATCCGTCCTTGGGTGGAACAGGTGGAGCCGGTGTTGTCACGGTGTGACACTCGGATGCCGGTACGATTGTGTTGTAAATGATAACAATTCCCCCCTCAACGGGGAATTTGATCATTCCGTGCGCCGTGGAGGGTAACGCCCGTATAGCCAAAATGCCTGGTCGGCCTATGATCCCATTGTACGGAGAATGTGAGCGTATCACCATGAAGTTCATCCACGCCGTAGTGGAGTGTTCCTCATTCCCAATGGTCACAAGCAAACGTAGTTGCCCTATCGGCCAAATAGTGTCTCCACTAAAACCAGTAAGCGGCGACGTGGCCGGTACTAATTGGCTTCTTATTTCTGGGCATAATTGCACAAAACAGTGTTCATACAGTACCTCTACCGACGACCCTCCATCCACATACATGCGACGAACATTGTGTATTCCAATGCTTATCTCAATAGTGAGAGGCGCATCAGTCACATCGCTTGCTGTGATGGGAGGGAACGAGATTTCCCTGCCGCGTGAAAATTTTTGGCCAACTTTCTGCCTCGTGCGGCGTTGTCTGGATTGGATCATGTATATGGTCGAAGGTCTGTCCTTTTGAGGATCCTTCTTATCGTACTTCGTGTTGTTGTCTTTTCCATCCTTCCAATCCTTAACTAGGTGTTTGAGTTTGCCTGATTTGATCAGCGACTCAATATGCTTCTTGAGCTGGATACACTCCTCCGTACCGTGGCCCTTGTCATTATGGAACTCGCAGAAGCGATTTCCTTGCCGACGTTCCGGCGGAGTTGTCATTGGGGGAGGTCTTGGAAAGTTCGCCCCTTCCGTCAGCAAGATCTCCCGGTAGGACATCTTAAGGGGGGTGAACTTATCATCCGTCCGTCCTCCTTTATTCTAGCTCTTGTAGTCTGAGCCCTTGCTATTGTTCTGATTGCCTTGACCACCCGACTGTCTCCGAGACTGGTCGTTTGACCGGTACCCATTTCCTCTGGATGGGTAGGCCGCGGCCACCGCCGTTTCTCCTTCTATGAAATTTCTGACCCTTTCCATGAGGTCATCATACTTCTCTGGACGCTTGTCATTGAGGCGCCTGATCAATTCCCTGTCAGTTATGACGTGCATGTAGTCAGAGATTTTCAGGAGCTCCGGCATTGTTCTTGTGCGCGTGCACTCATCATTGAAGCGTTCAGTGAAGGCTTCTGTGGACTCCCCCGGCCGTTGTTTGACGGTTGCCAATGAGACCGGATCCCTATTATACTTCTTCCTCTGAGTATAATTGTTCTCGAACGCAGTGCGTAGTTCCGTGAAACTATCAATGCTCCGTGGAGGGAGTGCCTCAAACCAGTCACAGGCATTTCCGATCAAAGTTGAATTGAACATTTGGCACCATATGGGCATGGGCCATCGCTCAATTTTAGCTTGCATATCAAATATTTTATGGTGATCAACCGGATCACCAGACCCATCATAAGTCTTGATACATGCGGGCATGCGACGTTTGGTGTCCTCAGAATAATTCCGTATGCGGAGGGTGAACGGGTCTTCCCTTGGATCCGCCCATGGTCGGGTGAGCCTAGGGTCATCCCATGGTTCACACCATGGACGCGAAAGATCCTCCGCTTCTGCATCTCGGTAATAAGGGCCACCATAATATTCATCATTGTTTGGTGGTGGCGGAGGGGTGCGCCTAGGTCGGCGACGCTTAGGCGGATGGTCATCTGAATCCTCCCCTGATGGGTCCTGGGACAAAGGTGGTGCCCCACCTTTTGGTTGGGGACCACTTTTTTGGGACGAACCAGAGGCCTTCTTCCCAGTGTTCATCCTGTCCCACACGCTCGGACGACGAGCGGTTCTGGCTAACTCTCGATCTGGCCGCTCAGGTGAACCATCAGACTTATCTCCTCCTTCCCGAGACTGCATTAGTTCCTGTATGAGGCAATCTCCTATGCGCTCGAACACATTCCTGGGTTGAGGGGTTTCCTCAATGGTGCTCTGCTCCTGAGGCTGAGCTCTCCTTTTCCTCTGACTTTGGGAAGAGGTGATTGGTCCGGTGTCACCAAAGTTGAGTCTGGATTGGAGGTTCCTCCCCAGATTCAACCTCGACGCGATCCCCGGGACGATCCTATCGAAGTCTGCGTGAGAACTCGAGTAAGATCCTCCTCGCTGAGTGGTAGGACCTCTACATCTTCCTCCACCGATGGTCTGCGCGTCTCCTTGTTAGGAGGGTTGGGCGCACTCCCTGGGTCCGGATTGTCCAGGGTTGAAGTAGGTGGGGGTGTCATGGAGATCGTGCTTGTCACCCCCAAAGACTGAAAGCCACCACGGTTAGCAGGTCCGCCTGCAAGGCGGCTAGGTGATTGATTTGGGATAAGTATCCCTTCCCCTTGGGACTTCCGATTTCCAGGATTCGTATTTCTGGGGTTGGTTGGCTGATGCCCCTTCGTCATTGGAAATTCAAAATGAGGTTTTGTTCTAGCTTAGTGTAATGGGTCCCACGGATGGCGCCAACTTGTTGATGCAAAAGTTGGTTGATCCTTGCTAGACCCGAATTAGGCTTAATTCGGGTTGGCTGGGCTCCGGCTCCTGCACCAGGTGAATCATTTGGTTAGGATCCTGCACACTAAACAGCACGCGTTAGGCTTACCGTGGGAATGTTTCCCACGATTAGACTTCGGCGTGAGAGTAAGTAATCGATTTAGGGTTTATGTGAGTTGAGAGTGTGAATCGTAATACCTTTGTAGAACCCTTTAGGGTTCCTTTTATAGGCAGTGAAACCCTAATGGGCTTTCACTGATGCTTCGGCCCCAAGGAAGAGATAACTACCAGAATTTAGAATGATTGTTATCTTCTAATTCTGGTAGTGAATATCCTCCTCTATTAGGATAAAGATATTCCTAGACAGAATATTATTCAGTCTAACCCTATGTCGGCCGCACCGGGCCGTGGGCCGCACACATGTGTGCGGTCACTGTTCATCCAAGCCCATAAGCCTGAATGACATTTTTCCACTCATCTGTGATGGGCGGGATGCGGGTAGTATCCATGGGCCGGGTTCATGACCCGGCTGAGGACTATACGTCATCATTAACTGATGATTTTGGTCATGGTTGACTTGCATTGTTGGTGTAATTATTGATATGGCATAACCCTAGGAGAAACTACAAGGCCTTTTAACTACCACTTATAATATTAAAAAAAAAATGATTAAATAATAATGTGAGATCCTCGATCTTATATTTAAGAAGGTTCATGGGAGTAATTTTTACAGTAGTTCTTTCTCAAAGGACACTTTTATAGGAAGAGTTGGTTTATAAAAATAATCCTAGTGGACATGCAATAAAATAGTATATTTGGCATGACTTCGCAATATTGTAGACTTAATAAAATTGTCAAGCAATGGAAATATACTAGCAAAAAAGGTCGCCAAAAAAGTAAGACAATCTGCAGAAAGGTCTTTAGTACTCCTACTATACATGGAACAGAAGTAAAAGAAAAGCCAAAAGAGCCAAAAAGTTTGCGCTCTACATGGTGAGAATGGAAAATGTGTCGAGATAAGAAAATGGTGTATCAATTGAAAATAAAAACGCTGTCAGTAGCAATGGCCTCTTACTCTCTAGATCAATACCTTAACATCACATTTTCCATTTCAATTTAACGCTTCTGCCTTGTTAATGAAGAGTACCGCGCCACCTTCAACCCCTTTTTCGAGTCTGTTGTTAAATACTCCTTATCATAATTGTCCGAGTTAGGATTCCAGATACGCGTGTCAACTTTCAGAGCTCTTCCCATCAAAATCAGTCGTCTCCTCTTGCAATACTAAATAATAAATAACCATTCTGCAACTCAGCTTTGAGATCTTTATGATCAAACCAGAAGTATAAACTTGAACCGTTAGGCCATCTGAATCAAGTTTATGCTTGAAACCCACATCCTTCATCACCTCCTTTATGATTTCTGATGCTCCCTTTGTCAGTAGTACCTGAGCATACCAGTTCAAAATCTCTGTCAAGGAAACAAAACCAAAATTTATATTTTTTTTGTTAATTAATAGAAAACCAAAAGATCAACTGTTAAATTTATATTTTTTTTGTTAATTAATAGAAAACACACCTTGAAGATAGATAAATTTTGGAAGCACCTCCAACACATCTGATGCCGAAATGTTAGCTTTTGAATCATTGACCGGTGGATATTCTAAAGCAAAGAATAAGAGTTAAGAAAAATATAATTATGACTTGCAAATTAGAACGTAAATAAATTATGTTAATTTACAAAAGCTCCTAACCAGGCATTGGTGCGACTGTGGAAAGCCTCGCTTTCGGATCAGTGACTTTGGCGGTAGCCTTCTGATCAGTAGCTAAACTGATAGACGAATGATCTTGGTAATGCTTAATGCCATTATGTAATAACTTAAAGATGAAAATATTTTCAATTACCATCAACTAAAATTCCAAATAATTTACACGGAAATACACTAATGCACCTAAAACAAGAGACACAAATATCAAATCAATATCTAACATGTATAAAGCAAATACTTACAAATTTCTAGCAACCCAACCGATTATAAACACACAAACATTTATAGCATAACAAATAAAAAAATGCAAAAGTTCTATGAAGTTTAACTCTAAGAAAACATGATCATACAATAAGTTATTTGAGCGTATTTGGAAATAGAAAAAGAGCATGTCAATAAAAACACAATAACAACAATTAAATGACAAAATTTCAAATGGATCGAGGTGGTTACTAATCCTTAGTGTGTTTCCCAGTGTGAGAGTGTGAAATTTTCAAATGATTATCTAAGATGGGCCAACAAGACTAGGGATGCTAAGATACATGAGCCTCAATTCAATCCATCTCAAATAATCTTTTTTTCTCAAATCAATATCTCATGGACTGATGGACGTTAAGGCTCCTACACAATCATTAAGGCTCCCTAGGGGATGTAAGTACTTTTTACTCTCAGTATATCAAACGGGAAAACACGCACTTTGACATCAGGTTTGCGGAATAAATTTAAGTCAAAAAACTATTTACGATTAGTTTTATACAAATAGATATGTTGCGCAGGTCTTGCTTCATGTTTTCCAGGATCGAATGATCAAACAAACATCATGAAAACAATCATCATATCATAGGGTTCATCCCAATCTTCAGTTCTTATTTTGTATGATATGATGATTGTTTTCATGATGTTTGTTTGATCATTCGATCCTGGAAAACATGAAGCAAGACCTGCGCAACAAGATATTAATGCTATACCCGACAACCATGGAAGTGATCTTTACCATAGCTGAAGGAAGTTTGTGTTCCTACCTTACTAAGGGGTGTTTGTTTTAGCATATTATTGGGGCTTATGAGCTTTTTTTTTTGGGCAAAATCTTCCATCTTATTTTCCGGCTTATGAGCTTATTTTTTCGACTTAAATCGGAAAAGGACATTGAAGCAAATAAGCTCGCAAGCCTAAAAATAAGCAAAAACAAACACAAGATTCAAATTCCTATAAAGTGAAATGTTTGGGGATGTATTGTATCATAAGTATCCTAATATATATTCACGAAGTTTCTGGATAACCATGGTTTCCCACCTTTTAGGATTTGAGCCCGCCCTTTTCGGATTTGAGCCCGCCCTTTTCTGGAAGGTTGGCGTGGCCACTTGAGTTATTTGCACCTAACACAAATTGAACTTTCGACCTCTCAATAGTTACTACAAGCTTTCAATAGTTAGTCGTGTATTAGCTCGTAGCTTTCAAGCTATATCTCATCTTGTAATTCTGTTAAAGAGGTAAGCATATTATTAAATGAAACTCAAGGTTTGATTTACGATGACAACCTTTTTCACCACATGTTTGACGTCAACCAAGCCAATTTCTCTGTCATCTTTTTCTACATGTTCCTTGGTGCGAGTCGTGCCATCTTTCAAACATGCTATTTTTTGCCTTCATAAGTAAAGAGGTTCAAACATTTAGATAATGAATGCGTGAGATGGTCATTCTGGTCAATGGTAATTCTAGAAGTCATAGTGATCATATGTGGTTCACTAGGATACACATTTCTAGATATGTGCAAGGTTTCATCCCCACAATTACCATTTGATGCATTTGTCTTTGAAACGACAATATTTTGTTGAGGAATGTCAGAGTCAAATACCAACTTTCTTTCTAGCTTTCTTCTAGACGACTTGTTAGAAACATGAGCCAAATGATCGTGAAATGGTCTTTTTTCTTCGGCTTCTTTTGGAATTTGTGATTGGCTATATATCTAGCACTGCCAATAGAGCTCGAAGCGGTATCTTGATGATAATGCATATGTTTTACGAATAAGGGATCAGGCTTGTGAAGTAAATTCAACACTAAGTCGGAATCGAAGTCCTTCGACCAACGGTTACTTTCTTAAACCCTGAAATCAGTTCATCGCCATAGTCGTGAATGGTCATCATTTCATTTATGTGTTTTTTCTTTCGTGTGCATGGTTGCAATGAGTGAGTTTGATTGGCAACATGTGATGTTTCTAAATCTTCATACACATTTTGTTGTTCCATTGTGATCATCTTACTAGATCTGTCTGACAATCTTATTTCTTGCTTGTGGATAGGTCGGGCATAGTAAAGTTTATCTCTGCCCATCAGCTTGGCTAAAATACTTGTTGGGCGTTTTTTAGTGGATGTGTCACTTAAAATTACTTTAGCCAATGACTTTAGAATTGTTTCTTATTATGCTCTTTAGAATTGTTTTTTCCAACCTGAAAATTGATCTGAAATTAGAAATATCAACTAAGTTGGAAAAAACAATTCCAAACATCGTAATGAGAAAACAATGTTAAAGTCGTTGGCTAAAGGAATTTTAACTGACACCTCCACCAAACAACGGCCAACAAGTATTTTAGCCAAGCTGATAAGCAGAGATAACGTTTACTGCTCGACCAATCCACAAGCAAGAAAATAAGGTTTCCACACAAATCTAGTAAGATGATCACAATGGAGCATCAAAATATGTATGAAGATCTAGAAGCATCGGATCTTGCCAATCAAAGTCACTCATTGCAACCATGCACAAGAAAGAAAAAACACATAAATGAAATGATTACCATTGAGGAAGATGGTGATGAATTGATTTCAGCGTCTAATAACTAGCGTCTAATAACTGAAGTCCGGTTCCGACTTAATGTTGGATTACTTCACAAGCTTGATCCCTTATTCGTAAAACATCTGCATGATCAGCAAGATAGCGATTCGAGCTCTCTTAGTCAATCACAAATTACAAAAAGAAGCTGAAGAAACAAGAGCATTTCATGATCATTTGGTTCATCTATCTAACAAGTCGTCTAAAAGAAATCTAGAAAGGAATTTGGTATTTGACTTTGACATTCCTTAACAAAAGATTTCATTTCGAAGCCAAATGCATCAAATGATAATTGTCGGGATGAAACCTTCCCCATATCTAGAAATGTCTCTCCTAGTGAATCACATATGATCACTATGACTTCTAGAATTACCGTCCACCAGAATGACCGTCTTAGGCATTCATTATCTAGCATGCCTGAACCCTCTTTATTTATGGATGCGAAAAATAGAATGTTAGAAAGATTGCATACAACTCGCACCAAGGAACATGTAGAAAAAGATGACAGAGAAATTGGCTTGGTTGACATCAAACATGCATTTGCCTCTTCACAATTCATGGTAGAAAGTGCAAAGAACATTAGAGTTTTACTTGGTTTTCTCGTCTTGTCAGGTCTTTTGGTTTTATTAAACAACCAAGTACCACAAGGTGATCATTATGGTGCTAACCCCTATTGTCATGCGTATAGTATTAACATCTGTTATCGTTTTAGCTTAGCCCATAGCTTTCCAAAATCTCATCAAACATTCTCACCGTAACATTTTCTTATTTTCAATTTTTTTTGTTAACAAAACAGAAACCGAATTGAATCGCATTCATTCAAGCCAAAACAAATAATGCAGCAACTTTATCACTTAATGTGCTCATAGCTTTCCAAAGACATCTCATCAAACACCCTTTTCATAAGCCTAAATATGTTGCGTATGACATCTCATCAAACACCCTTTTTATAATCTAAAAAATACTCTGTAAGGCAAAAAAAAAAAAAAAAGCTGATAAGCCTAAATATACTCATAAACAACCATCCCTCGAGCTTCAACCTCCTAAAAAGTACTATACGACACTCCAGCAGGCATATACAGCTTTTAATCAAATGTAAACTGATCATATATAAAGAATTCTAGGATTCATCTGACTTTAGACTATACCATACATGAATTGAAGTGACCAATACCCATATTGTGCCAAAAGAAAGCTTGTGTTCCTCTCTCGCTATGACCTAAATGCTTTATAAAGTAACTAGTCGGTACCCGCGCGAAGTGGCGGCGGACACTCGTGTGATTATATTTTTTGACGAAAACCTTTTTCGAAGTACTTTTTCTATGACACACTTTTCAACTCTATGATGACTAATGAAATAAAACTGAACTAATAGGTGAGCTCAACTCAGCGAAGGTTAATAAAGTTACGACTTACGAATAGAGTTTCCGTTTCACAAGAGACGCTCTTTCTTCTTCTTTCTCTGTGAGGCCACCTGTATCCCGTGCAGCTTGCATGGGATGAGACGTGACCTTGGTTATAACACGCTAAATCAAAACTTGTAACTCTGTATTAGGATCCTACATCTTAAACGATCTTCTCCATGTTTGAAGGCGCTTTTTGAAAACATATTACAATAATCAAACTTTTTAAGGGGTCTTTTATATTTGAGTATTAAGATGGTTATAATTTTTTTGATTTTAGTCATTTATTGTTCATATGTTTTTTTTACCCAATTCATGCGTTTTTCTTCTATTAGAAGAATACTTAATATTAATTCATTTAGTTATTAATTGTCATTTAATTTTGATTTTGTGTTTTATAACGCATTGAATAACATATTAAAACTTCAAATAAAAGTTACAATGTATGCATTTAATCTCCAGGAAAGCACGATGACTACGCATTAAGTTTATGATAATAAAATGAATGGTTAATTCCATACATACCTAACTTAGGGGCTGTTTCTTTTTTCTAGTGCATTAAGTGCCGAGTCTATATCATATCTTACTTGATATATACATCAGTTTGGACAAGTTGTGTACCGATCAATCTTGTTTCTTTTTCTTGTCTAAATGAACAATCAAATGACCATTAATGACTGTTATACCCTTTGTGACAATCGAAAAAATTTATATAAGTAATAACAGTAATAAAACACAAAACTGAAAAACAAGAGATCTGTTATATACAAGAACATATAAGAATCTCGGTGAATGAGTGTTTCGTCAAAAACTCAAACAGAATCCAATATGTATGATGGATCCATCCATATTATTCTATGACAAATCAAAACACAAGAATAAAAATTAATTTATTGTTGGCTATTAAAATCTATGGAGTAAACTGTCAATTTTGGAGATCTGCTAGTAAAGGGGATTAGAAAAAAAGAAAAACACAAAAGGCCATCATCTAGACTTGACTTGGCCAGTGTAAAATCAAGCAACAGTATGAAATATTTTACATATTTCTTTAGATGAAAAAGGAGTAATGGTGATAAGAGGTGAAGGAGTGATGTGTGTGTAAATAAGGTGAGGGTATTTATGTCTAGTGAATGTGATATGAATCTCTGAGTTGAAACAAGTGTCTTTTTCTCACCCTCTTGAATATGACGTTAATATCATACCAAAAGAAAAAGAAACAACAATATATAGCTGGGCCCACCCAAAATCCTTTGCAAAAGGCAAAATAAGTAAAAAGAAACCGGCCCTTAAACTTATTAATGTCATATATACCCACCTAAACACTTTAATGACATATATACTCAATTTAAACACAATATTTTTCATATATATCCAACTTATTAAAAAATAAATCAAAAGTAACTTTTACATGTTATTGTTCCTATTATACCCTTAACAAAATATCAAAAAATCACTCTAAAATCATTCGGTTTCCTATTTCGTTTGCTTTGATGTAATATATGTCTTTTCTAACCACGTTCCATGTATGCATGCATGTATCTTGTTAGTGGTAGATTGTTGTTTAGTTTCAAGTTTTGATGACTAATTTACCTCATTGATATTTCAAGGAAGTATGTGTAAATCAAGCGGAGTGATGTGTATGATCTTAAAGAGTTAAGGTGCATCCAATAGAGAATATTTGTGTTGTGTAATGTTATGTGTTGACCGATTGAACATGTCATGACCCAACTCGACCCGACGGACTTGACATGTATAAGCTTTTTAAATTTCCGGCCACAACGGAATGAGGAACCACCTTACTTCAGTCCTGGGTCCGCCACTCGGGGTATCCATGTACGTGTTCTTGTAGAGGGATAAAACATGATCTAAATGATATTTGAAGTACAATATATTTTGAATTATGAATATGTAAACATAGAGGTAATATCTTTTTGATTCGTACTGCATAGATCCGAGTGATATTTGCAGATATAGAGTATTATGATTTATGAACATGTAAAAGAGGGTATAATAGGGATTTTAGGTTGTAAATTTACACATAGTTGAATTTTATACCAAATTGGATAAATATGACAAATATTGTGTTTTAATTGGACATATATGACATTATTATATTTAAGTGGGTAAATATGACATTAACATGTTTAGATTGGGTATATATGAAATTAACCCTAAAATGAATAATATCGATCAACTTTTCTTAATTTCTTGTCATAGTAATAATTTTTTGTCTTAAAATTTTAAGCCTTCTTTACTTAGCATGTCCCAAGTACTCTATAAGGTACTAAAAATAGTAGAGATAGAGAATGTTTTAAATGAGTCGTTACAAGTTTTTAAAATGGGTTGTGTTAATGTTGGTCGGTTATAAGTTTATATAATTCAAGACATTTAATATGTGTGAGATGATAACTTTAACTTATAATTTTTATGAAAATTGATACACTTTTTTTTTAAAAATGATTAGAGGTTGAATTTTTTAAAACTTCTTAAAATAAGATAGTAGATATAGATAAAGATAGTACTAGAAATAATATCAGCATATATATGACATGGAGACTGTATATGCTCTATGGAGACATCATGTGACTCATAGGGTCATACACAATCACATAGCTTATTTCGAAGACAAATCATCAAATGCATCAATCCCATTTAACCAAAGTCTCCAAATCAATAACTACGAGAAACTCGATGATAATCTAAAACAATTTTTACGACTAATTCAAAAAATCAATTTCAAGATATCACAAAATATGACCTTGACAGCAGACGCAGCCCATAAACATGATCGAGCCCACTATAGTATGAAATATAAGTACTATTATCTACTCTCGAGTATCTCAAAAAAGAGGTGATTTTCACACTCCTCATATTGATTGGCACACTAAAAATTAATGTGTCTTGACACATTTACCCTTATAAAAATAAACATGATTAAAAGTGAACTAATGGTATATGTGTCAAGACACGTTAACTTTGAGTGTGCCAATCAATATAAGAAGTGTGCAAATCACCTCCTGTCACACCCGATGTTGGAAGGCTGGGTCGAGGGAAGCGGGCTAAGAAAGCCCCAGCTTGGCTGAAGGAGTTTATAATGGGCTAGGATTCATATGCTGAGATTTATCTTATTGTTTAGGAAAGTATATGTGTCGTGTTAGGAATATGAATCGTGATGTTTAGGAATGTGTTTCTGTCGTCTTCTGCAAGTCTGACAATTCGGTTATATATACCGAACCTTTATTAATAAAAGATATGTTGTATCAAATAATATTATAAGCTTCTCTCTCTTTTTCTTAAGGAGCCTACACCCGCTATAGTGGTGTCACCTTGATACGATTTAGGTCGTATCAATTGGTGCTTTCATTGCACTCATGGATGAACAACGGTACGAGGATGGTTGAAGGATCAACAGGATAGGGTGGAAACCTTGGCACAACAACAGACAGCAGCTTTTCAGTTGCAATTTGATGCATTACGGGCCGAGTTGATGGCTACCTGTGAGGCGCTGCAAGGGCGGCCTGGTGCAGTTGGCGATCAAGGTGGGTTGTTGCCTTTGATCTATGTGCCTGGATGCTCCCAAGTTTTCCGGGGATGATCCAGATAGCTGGGTTTTTGCCATCACGGAGTATTTTTTGCTCCTTAACACACCTGCTGATCAACGCTTACGAATTGTCGGGTTGAATCTTGAGGGGGCGGAAGCAGAATGGTTTCGTTGGATGTCAAGAAACGGTTTGATCACCACGTGGGAGAGGTTTGTGGAGAATGTGCAAAGTCGTTGTGGGCCATCTAAATACGAAGACCCTCAAGGAGCTTTGTCGAAATTATTGTAGCTGGGTACGGTTGAAGAGTACCAGCGAGAGTTTGAAAAGTTGATGAATAAGGTTACTGATATACCGGAGTCCTTGTGGATTTCTTTCTACATCTCGAGGCTGAAACTACATTTACAACGGGAATTACTGGTGTCAAGGGCAACTACACTAGGCGACGCGTTTTCCTTAGCTCGAATGACGGAGGCTCGATTGCATGATCGTACGGTTACAACAACAAGCGTGGTTCCTAAAACCCCAGTTGCGGTGACGCCTGTGGTGACACCTTCTAAGCAGTTCACGCCGAGGATGGGAGGCATTTCTGGGGCAGGTATGACATCCAAACCACCGCTATTGTCTACTCTCTCGGGTACGACTAAACCCTTGCAATTAAATGGATTTCGCCCGCAGAACGGCAAGAACGCCTCAACAAAGGATTATGTTTTAATTGTGATAACCGTTGGACTCGAGGGCACAAGTGTCCAGGGAAATTTTTCTTGATGATGACCGAAGAGGAGGACGATCCGGCAGTCGCGACCCAGGAAGGTGGAGATGATGCGCTCGAAAGTGGCGACATATCGATTCTTAATTCACTTATTGGGCATGGGAGTCCGCGATCTTTACAACTTTGGGGATCAATTGGTAAGATCAATGTTCATGTTCTCATCGATAATGGTAGTACCCATAATTCTTTTCGTCCAGATGTTGTGGAAAAATTGTGTTTACCTATACAATCGACTAAGGTATTCAAAGTTTATATCAGTAGCGGTGAGACTTTATTATGTGAGAGTGTTTGTTCCCACGTTGCTTTACATATGCAAGGGGTCTCCTTGTTGATTTGTATGTGCTACCAATGCAAGGGCCTGATGTTGTTTTAGGCATCCAGTGGTTTAAAAACTTGGGAAAAGTTACTCATGACTATGCCAAACAGACCATGGAGTTCACCTTGCTCAATACTACATATTTGCTCACGGGGGACGAATCATTACGAATGCAGAAGGTTAGTTTGAATCAAATGCAGGCACTACTAGGACAAGAAGAAGTTTATGGCGTATACGAGGTCCATAGTCTTGGCTTGGGGGCAAAAGATGAGACTTCAAGCGTCGCTACCGCAACAACTCAGCCGGGACTCGATGTGTTGTTGAGTCAGTTTGATGTACTTTTTTAGGTACCTACTTCCTTACCTCCTGGTCGTTCTATTGACCATCGTATTCTCCTACTTCCCAATACTAAACCTGTAAATGTGCGACCTTATCGGTACCCGCACTATCAAAAAGGGGAAATGGAAACCTTTGTTAAAGAGATGTTGAGTCGGAATCATTCGGTATAGCCAAAGCCCGTTTCCTTCGCCCGTTTTGTTAGTTAAAAAGAAGGATGGCATTTAGCGGTTTTGTGTTGATTATCAAGCACTCATTGCGGTTACGGTTAAGGATAAATTTCCAATTCCTACGGCCGATGAGATGTTCGATGAGCTTGGGGGTGCTAGTATTTTTACTAAATTAGATTTGCTTGCGGGATATCACCAAATTCTGGTCTACGAACAGGATGTGTACAAGACAGCATTCCGTACACATGATGGTCATTAAGAGTTTTAGTTATGCCCTTTGGGCTAACAAACGCGCCTACCACTTTTCAGGCGACTATGAATCGGTTGTTTTCCCCTTATTTACGAAAATTTGTTATCGTTTTCTTTGATGACATCTTGGTGTATAGTACCACGCTTACAACTCATATCGAGCATTTGGAGTGTGTTTTTTAACTTTTGCAGGAACACCACTTTTATGTGAAGTTGTCTAAGTGTATCTTTGGGGCCGACACCCTTGAGTATTTGGGGCATATAATTTCTCGGCGTGGGGTTGAAGTGGATCCTAAGAAGGTTCTGGCGGTTCGTGAATGGCCGAAGCCTACCACTTAACGACAAGTGAGGGGGTTCTTGGGCTTGGCCGGATATTACAAGCATTTTATTAAGGGGTATGCGACTTTGGCTGCGCCATTAACTGATCTTTTGTGGGCTGATGGATTTCGGTGGGGTGAGCCGGAGGCAGCGGCTTTTGAAAGGCTTAAACAATAACTCTCCACGGTACCAATTTTGAGTCTTCCCAATTTTGAACAAGTCTTTATAGTGGAAGTTGATGCATCGGATACGGGGATTGGGGTGGTTTTGTTGCAAAATAACCGCCCCATTAGCTATTTCAGTCGCAAGTTGGGACCCCAGATGCGAATAGCCACCACCTATCAAAAGGAGTTGTTTGCCACTGTGGAGGCCGTTTATATGTGGTGTAAATATTTGGTGGTGCGTCGATTTACTATTCGGACCGATCATAAAAGTCTTAGAGAACTTATGCAGCAGGTGATTCATACCCCAATACAGCAAAAGTATGTTCGCAAATTAATGGGTTTCGATTTTGTGGTTGAATACAAACGCGGGGATTCTAATTAAGTGGTTGATGCATTATCACGTTTGTATGAGGAAGATGATTCTGATATTGCTACGTTTATAGCCCTCACCCAACCAATTGTTGGATTACTTGCAGAATTAAAACAAGAAAATGTGTCATTAGATGAATTGGTAGCATTGCATAAACAGATTAGCGAAGGTAACGGACCAGACGGGTATCGTGCGAACCAGGGATTTGTTATTTACCAAAACAGGTACTTTTTGGGCAAGGAGTCATGTCTTAAGAAACTACTATTGCGAGAATTTCATGATACACCTAGCGCAGGCCATGGGGGCGTTAAAAAGATGTTAGTAGGATTATCATCTTTATTCTACTGGACGGGCATGCGCAAATCAGTGGAGGAGTATATCAGGCGGTGTTTGGTGTGCCAACAAACTAAGTATTCGACTCAAGCCATGGGAGGTTACTTACAACCTTTGCCCACGCCGTCGGTAGTATGGGAGGATGTATCGATGGATTTTATAACGGGGCTGCCAACATCTAAAGGATTGACGGTTATTCTTGTTGTAGTTGATCGTTTCTCTAAGTATGCACATTTTGCTCCTTTACCAACCAACGTTAATGCATACAAGGTAGTGGAGGTTTTTCTAGACATTGTGGTCAAGTTGCACGGAATTCCGAAGACCATTGTGTACGATCGCGATCCAATATTCGTTAGCAAATTTTGGACGCAATTGTTCACGCTTAGTGGGACACAGTTAAAGCATAGCACGGCTTATCACCCTCAGACCGATGGGCAGACGGAAGTTGTCAATCGAGGGTTGGAACAATATCTTCGGGCTATGGTCATGTATCGTCCTCATAGCTGGGTACGCCTCTTACCATGGGCGGAGTACTGTTACAACACTAGTTACTACAGCAGTATTAAAATGACGCCTTTTCAAGCATTGTATAGAAGATTGCCTTTAACTTTAATTCGTTATCCACCAGGGACATCAAATGTGGAGGCAGCCGATACATTATTAGTGGAGCGTGATGACTTGTTACGCCAACTTAAAGAGAATTTGCTAGCTGTTAAAAATCGAATGGAGATACAAGCTAATCGAAAAAGGTGGGACTTGGAGTTTAATGTTGGGGATCGGGTAGTCGTGAATCTGCAACCGTACCGCCAAATTTCCCTTGCTAAGCGACTTTCTAACAAGCTGGCCAAGAAAATTTATGAACCATATGAAATTGTAGAACGCATAGGAAAGGTGGCGTTTCGTCTTGCTCTACCGGATTCTAGCAAGATTCATCCCGTGTTTCATGTGTCAATTCTAACACTTTTCACAGGTACGTACGCATACCGAGTAACAAAACTTCCTGAAGAGTTCCAAGAGGCACGTCCCGTGGAACAACCAGTGGCGGTGCATGGATCGAGGGAAGTGTTGATAAACGGAAAGCCCGTGCGTCAAGTGTTAGTGCAGTGGGCAGGGAGTTCACCTGAAGAAGCGACTTGGGAAGGTTTGCCAGATTTTCAAGATATATATACTCAACATAACCTAGAGGACAAGGTAATTTCCGAAGAAGGAGGGAATGTTACACCCGCTGTTGGAAGGTTGGGTCGAGGGAAGCGGGCCAAGAAAGCCCCAGCTTGGCAGAAGGAGTTTATAATGGGCTAGGATTCATATGCTGAGATTTATCTTACTGTTTAGAAAAGTATATGTGGTCGTGTTAAGAATATGAATCGTGATGTTTTAGGAATGTGTTTTTGTCGTCTTCTACAAGTCTGTCAATTCGGTTATATATACCGAACCCTTATTAATAAAAGATATGTTCTGTCAAATAATATTCTAAGCTTCTCTCTCTTTTTCTTAAGGAGCCTACACCCGCTATAGTGGTGTTACCTTGATACGATTTGGGTCGTATCACCTCCTATCTCAAAAAGTAAAAAAAAGGTTTGCTAGATTCACAAAAGATTCACAAAGAAACATCCACAAAGAAAATGTGTTATGTATGTAATTGGTAAGTTTTTAAATAATTTCCCTCTCTCCTTTTTACTCACCCAATCAAAACATCACACATACTTTCTGTGGATGTTTCTTTGTAAATTCTTTGTGGATGTAGCAAAATTTGTAAAAAAACACACTATGGCGTTAGATTCAAGGAACTAGTTCAACATGGCCAAAAAAGGATTCGTCAATTAGTATGAAGTGATAGAATTAACTCCATACACTATATGCATCTAAGTGACCTTTACTCAAATTTCTCTTGAAGTAAGTTGTATTCCTCTCTCACTGCGTAGGTGTTTATTTTAGCTAATTACATGGGCTTATTAGCTAGCTTATAAGTTTCGGCTTATGTTTCATAATCTTAGTATCCAACAAATGAGCGTATTTATGACTAGCAAGTGTAAAATAAACTTATCACATGGGAAAAAAAGCCATAACATAGACTCGATAAGCGTAAACTAAGCCAAAACAAACATCTGCTTACGATTTTATTTTATGTATAATTTTAATTTTTTTTAGAGATTAAAAGATTATTATTCTGAAAGCCCCAAAATTTTGGCTTATTTTCCGATGTATGAGCTCATTATGACTTATAGCTGAAAAATAACAATATAAGGTGAAAATAAGCCATTATATATAAGATTATAAGCCTAAATAAGCTAAAACAACCCCCCTGAAATTGTGTATAATGCAGTTCGTTTTTCTCAGTTCTTGCTAATTGAAAGTCCAATCAATATCGGGTTTTTAACTGTTTTTGGTTGTTAATCTTTTTTGGATATTCTATTTGCTAATTCAAACAAAGCCTTGCAAAACTGAAAAATATTACCTACTTATATGTAAAACATCGTGCAAATACCAAGTTTTTATTCAAGTAAAATTCAAAATGTAAATTTATAAAACTAAAAGGACTGAAAATGTAAATTCTATGAAAGTTAAATGCTTAAAATGTAAAGTCTAACAAGTTTAAGGACTGAAAATGTAAAACAGTTAACCAAAAGGATCAAAAATGTAAACTATGTAACAAACTAACCAAATTTGTAACAAATCACAAAATTGCTAACTGAAATTTAACAAATTCCAAACTGAAAGGACTTGTATTATGCAAACCCTAAAAATGTGTAAGTTTAGCCAGGATTAGAAACTGTTTAATACACTAGGGACCTAAGTGTAATTTTGAAAACCTTTTAAGCAAAAACGGGTTCTAGTGACTAATAAGCTCGTTTGAGCTTATTACTGAACCAAATTCAGTCAAACCAATTGCAAAACACTCAGAATTCAAAATAAGCTAGACCTGTAAGAGGATTTTAGCTGAAAGTGTCTAAAAACAAATAAGCACTTCACAATAAGCACACAATAAGCTCTAGGACAATCTGGACATGCACAACTTGATTTTTGTGCTAAAACTGATTAAAGAGCTCAAATGATGAACGGGAAATCAAATCTTATCAAAATTCATCAAGAAATAAGCATAGAAATTGAAATAAGCTGAAAATGGCTTATGTTGACCAAGCGTTGACCAAGAATTTTTTCAAAAAGCTGAATTTCTCAAAAATCAACCATCAACATCTACTAAGTGGAGTTGTGAAAGAAAATTGCTAAGTTTGTGAATAGAATCAAGAGATATGAAAATCCAGTTTTCATTTACAGAAACATCACTTTGCTCAAGTGATCATATTTATGCTTATTTCTCCTAGCTTAATGGATCCTGTATCAAATGCTTATAGAATATGAAAGTTCATAATATGAGCTAGAAATGAGAACTGGTTTGGTTAACTTTCATCAAGAATCTAACAAATGCCAGGCAAATGAAATTGAGAACTTTTTAAAGCAAATATGACTGAATATTGACCCAACCCTTTTTCTTGCCAATTGCCTGTTTGACCTTATACTTGACTTGAAAATGACTCAAAATGACTTGTTATCACCTTGTGACTCGAAATGAACATTTACTTATCAAAATCCAACACTTGAAAACTTATTTCAATCTAATGCCAAACACCCTTTATCTGATCTTTTGAAAACTTTTGTTAAGACTTTTTAAGTTCTAGTTTAAACTGAATGAAAACCTTTATCAAACCACACCAAGTGTTCAAAATGAAATGTATAAAAGCTGTTTGCAAGTAATGAACACAACTAGACCTCAAATAAGGAAGTAAGACCAAAATTGACTGAAATAAGCTATCACTAAAACACAATCCAAAACAATAAGAAGATAATCAACACTTAAGCTACAAACAAGTCCACAATCAAACCACAACCAAGCTAAACATGTTTTATCATACAATCAACAAGAATTTAAGCTAGAATTGAAGCATGTAATTGACAAATTGAGTGGAATCAAAACTCAGAAACATTTAGAACCTTGTCAAGATACCATTGAGAAGTAGAGGAGTGCTGTACTCTCTATTCTAGTGCTAACCACCACCTTAGCACTAGATCAACAATCTACAATCAACAAACTGCTACAAATCAACTAGAATCAACATCATGGCCTGAATTCATCTCATTTCCTATGGATTTGAACTGAAATCAACAAACGGCTATTAATCTTCACTCCAAAGTCAGTTATGATCAATGAGTGATCATAACAAACTCAATGCAGCAACACAAGTATCAATGGTAAGCAGGAATGAACAGTAAAGTTGAAGAGAATATTTGGCGGGAAAAGATGAATTTGAATTTTATTAATGGAATTCAGTTACAAAGTTGTTGAGAAGGTACTAACTAACTAACTAACTCAAGAGTGTGTCAAACTCTTGAGTAGTTTAGCTAAGAAAGGAAAATGATGAGAGAAAATGTAAATGTGTGTGTTTTTCACACTTATAACTACACATTACAAATGAAGACCTAAACTGCTATTTATAGACTTGAGAAGGAGGTTTGTTGGGGTTGGTGACGTGTTGGGACCAATCCCAGGTCTCCACGTGGCATAATTCTGCTCCCTTGAATTTGCAGGTATGAACATGAATTGGGGCTTTTTGATTGAGTTGATTACATGTTAATTGATGATGACCATTGGATTCGTCTTTCAAAAATAAGCAACTTTGATGTTTATAACTCTTTATGAAATCCACTCTAGCTCAAAAACGATCCTGGGAATTTTTGCTCGTTTGAAGATGACACGTGTCATGATGTGAATGGCTGAATGGGAAGCACACGGATCACATTGTTCTAATTCGCCCATTTATTATTTCGGCGCTAGTGGATATTTAATGCTTGTGATTTGGCAATCCATGTGCTCATTTTGCTGCCTTCTCATTGGTCAATAACTTGTCACATGGATTGAACTAGTATTAATTTCCAGGATTGGCAGAAATAGTCCCTAGACTTTGGCAGATTGCTCTTAAAGGCTTGTAACTTCATTTATTTGGCACTTTTAGTCCTTCAAACTTCATCCTTGAGCAAAAATGGTCCTTTGACTGAGTTGACTTGATAATTGACCTTGTTTGACTATGATCTTGACTTTTTACAATATTTACACTTTGGTCCTTCATCTTTGGCAGTTTGTCAAGATAGGTCCTTGTACTTCAAAGTCTTGTCACTTTTGATCCTTCTTTGTCTTTTCCATCAAATTAAGCTTGATTATTCCTTGTTTGCTTGAAAATGCATCCTTTTACCTATACAAGTGTACACAAACACAAACATACCACATAACACTGTTTTTACAAGATAAATTGGTATTTTGCTTCATGTTTTAGGGTTATTTGTTGATAAATTGATATGAGTTTAAGCTCATATCAAATCCCCTACACTTGAACATTGTCATGTCCTCATGCAATTCTTATATATTTTAGAGCACAAATTTACATTCTTCTCATAATTAATCCACCTTGGCCATATGTAATGCATCTACACTACTCTAAACTACATGATGCATGATTTTGACTTTTAACAATGCAATGAACAAAATACAATTCTATTTATATCTTTTTGGTTTCTCTTGAAATGGTTTTGATGGAAATAACTCATAAAGAATTCAATGGCTTTGATTAGGGCTTGGGTACCATGGACATTTATCACCCTCAAGTTTTACTTTCCCCATACCAAGCTTAAAAATGGGATCATTGCATTCACAAGTAAAAAGTGCATCAACTTATTCATGACAATTAAATGTGGAACCGGATATTATTTGAGCAAAAGGCTTGTGGGCAAATTTGTCATTATTCAAGTGTGAAATATAAGAAGTGTAAAATCCAAAAATAAGGAAGCACGGTTTTAATCCTAAGTAATCCTCTCATCCATTACTTGAAAAACCGCTCACAATTAATATAAGTCCATTTCAAGAGTAATAAGTCATTCGCCTTATGTGTAAAATCCTCATGTCATGCTTTCATAAGTAGCTACACACTTGCTAAGGAAAGAAAAATAAAACTCACGCAATAATTTACATCCGCCATCTTTTTGAGACTTTGGATCTTCAACCCCGCAACCCGTCAAGGTAATATTGGATTGGAGCAATCTATTGAATCCCCGCAACCCGTCAAGGTAATATTGGAACTCAATAGTCACTATAATTAACACCACACTGCCCCTCTTGGGAGTCTTGTATTATTATTATTTTTTTCTTTTTTTTTCTAGCCACTCATTTTTTTCATAAGCCGCTCTTATTTTTCTTTATTCCTCACAAAGAAAGTAGAAAAGAATAAAAGGAAAAACACCCGCTAAACATTGAGCATGACATAAGTCTAGTACACATAAAATGTTCTAACTTAGAATCTTAAAACGTACTTATATCAACCATGAATGATTAGACAAAAATGCATAAGAGATTACAAACCAATTAAAACCGTTCTTGATTATTTATTAACAATCATATACATGCGAAGAAAATTGAGGTAAAGAAGAGAAGGGTTTAGCCACAAGTAATTATCGTGAAGTTTATCTAGCCCTTTTATACTTGCTTCAACTCTATCATTTCCCATTCTCCACAAATTTAAAATCTCAAATAATGAAATTGGTGGATGCTTAGCCTAATAGACCAATGAAGGACTACATGGTTAAGGATACTAGCTAGAGAATGCTAAGATAAGCAAACTCGGGTTGAGTCAAAATATCCATGGCGGGCCTAATATGTCAAAGAAGTCTAAACTTGTTAAAAACCATGTTTTTATTATATTTTTTTTCCTTTTTATATATTTTTGATGAAAGATAAAAGAAGAAATATATACAATGCAAATGTGTTATGAAAAATGATTAATGCAAAAATTATGAATGCATAATTTTGGTGGCCAAAGTAGATCAAAATTTTGAAAAACGTTGAAAATCCATTTTTCCATGTTATCATGAAAGACAATGACAAGTTCTAGGTAAGGTCACTTCGATAGAAGACCCCCCTACACTTAAGCTAAACATTGTCCTCAATGTTTAAGAGCATGGAAGTATAAAAACTTCCCCTACACTTATGACAATGAATAGACTTTGCTTAACCCAAGTTAAGGAAAGGACAACTATTAGTGAAATCATGTTTAAGCACAAGGTGTCAATGAAAAATCACAATACTAACGAAGTGAACCGGATACAAGGGTCTCCTCCATAAGCTCCAAAGTATGAAATGAGTGAGCAACCCTACAAACAACATGAAGACAAAAGAAGGTCTCCCCTACACTTATCTCCAAGTCTAACCCTTTATTTCTAACCTACAACACTCTAAACCTAGTTATACGATGCTTGAGTTAATGAGTCTCTAGCTCGACTCGTCCCTCAATGAATCAATTCATGGGGAAAATGGGGATCTCTTGGACCATTTCAACGGAAATGTCATCCCCAAAGTAATGCTTAACACGGTGACCATTCACTTTAAAATTTGGACCATCGGGTTGTGACAACTCAATAGTTCCATATGGAAACACTTGAGCAATAGTGAATGGACCGGACCATCTCGACTTAAGCTTGCCCGCAAAAAGTTTCAATCTTGAGTTAAAGAGGAGAACCGGCTCTCCAACTCTGAACTCACGATTCTTGATCTTAGCATCATGCAATTTCTTAGTCTTTTCCTTGTAAAGCAAAGAATTTTCATAGGCATTGGCTCTCAATTCATCCATCTCATTGAGTTGATCTTTCCTATGGGAACCGGCTTGGTTTAAATCAAAGTTATCCCACTTGAGAGCCCAAGATGCCTTGTGTTCTAACTCAAATGGGAGGTGGCACGCTTTTCCATAGACAAGCCTATAAGGAGTGCAACCAATTGGTGTTTTAAAAGCCGTCCTAAACGCCCACAAAGCATCATCAAGCTTATCTGACCAAGAAGCTCGATGCTCTCCCACCGTTCTCTCTAAAATTCTCTTTAAACCACGATTTGTGACCTCGGTTTGACCATTTGTTTGAGGGTGATACACGGTAGAAAGTCTATGATTAACTCCATATTTCTTCATAACTCTCGTGAATTGATCATTACAAAAGTGCATACCACGATCACTTATGATGGCCCGAGGTACACCAAATCTAGCAAACAATTGTTTCAAAAACTTCACAACTACTCTAGCATCATTGGTAGGTAAGGCTTTAGCCTCCACCCATTTGGACACATAATCCACCGCCACAAGTATATACTTGTTTCCCTTAGAAGATGGAAAAGGTCCCATGAAATCAATTCCCCACACATCAAATATCTCACACTCTTGGACAAATTTTTGTGGCATCTCATCACGTTGCGTAATTTTTCCTTGTCTTTGACACACATCACAAAATTTCACCATTTCATGGGCATCTTTGTAAATGGAAGGCCAATAGTAACCCGAATCAAAGACTTTCTTGGCGGTATAGTTAGGCCCAAAATGTCCACCCGTAGGTCCTTTATGACACGCTTCTAAGATCTTAAATGCCTCGGGCCCATCTACACACCGTCTAATGATTTGGTCCGCACATTGCCTAAAAAGATATGGATCATCCCAAAAGTAGTACTTAACTTCCTTAAGAAACTTCTTCTTTTGTTGATAAGTAAGACCCTCAATAAGCACATTGCCCACAAGATAGTTTGCGATATCCGCAAACCAAGGAGTGGCATCCTCTTAGGAAGAGATAGACATGAGCTCCTCTAATGGAAAGGATTCATTGATTTCTTGATGTGGCAAATCTCCTTGAAAAGGATGCTCAAGTCTACTCAAGTGATCCGCCGCTAAGTTCTCGGCCCCTTTCTTATCACGAATTTCTATCTTAAACTCTTGAAGCAACAAAACCCATCTCAAAAGCCTAGGCTTAGCATCTTGTTTTGTCATAAGATACTTGAGAGCGGAATGATCCGTATACACTATGGTTTTGGAGAGCACAAGGTATGGTCTAAACTTCTCAAAAGCATATACTATAGCAAGAAACTCTTTTTCCATGGTAGTGTAATGAAGTTGTGCACCGGTCATGGTTTTACTCGCATAGTGTATAGGTTGAAAATGCTTATTAACTCTTTGTCCTAAGACGGACCCCACCGCATAATCACTAGCGTCACACATAAGCTCAAAAGGTAATTCCCAATTTGGAGAAACCAAAACGGGAGCCTTAGTCAATTTTTCCTTAAGAGTCTCAAAAGAGTCCAAACAATCTTGGTTAAAAATGAAAGGAGCCTCTTTCTCCAAGAGGTGAGTCATCGGTCTAGCTATCTTAGAAAAATCTTGTATAAAGCGCCTATAAAATCCCGCATGACCTAAGAAACTCCTCACACCTTTAACCGAGGTGGGTGGGGAAGCTTAGCAATCACATCAATTTTAGCTCGATCAACTTCTAATCCCTTGTTGGATATTTTGTGTCCTAAAACAATCCCCTCTTTTAACATAAAGTGACATTTCTCCCAATTAAGCACTAAACGTGTTTCCTCACAACGTTTAAGCATTCTCTCAAGATTGGTGAGACATGAGGTAAATGAATTTCCAAAGACGGAAAAGTCATCCATAAAAACCTCCATGGTTTGCTCTATCATGTCATGGAAAATCGCCATCATGCACCTTTGAAACGTCCCCGGTGCATTACATAAGCCAAAAGGCATCCTCTTGTAAGCAAATGTACCGTAGGGACAAGTGAATGTGGTCTTTTCTTGATCCTTAGGGTCAATGGGAATTTGGAAATAACCCAAAAAGCCATCAAGAAAACAATAGTACTCATTTCCTGCTAAGCGTTCAAGCATTTGATCTATAAAAGGAAGCGGGAAATGGTCTTTCCCAGTCGCATCATTGAGTTTTCTATAATCAATGCAAACTCTCCAACCGGTCACAAGTCTCGTGGGAATAAGCTCATTGTTCTCATTGGGCACCACGGTGATTCCACCCTTCTTTGGAACACAATGAACCGGGCTAACCCATGGAGAGTCGGAAATGGGGTAAATCATACCCGCATCTAAGAGTTTAATCACTTCCTTCTTAATAACCTCATGGATTTTTGGGTTAACTCGCCTTTGGTTTTGAATGGCGGGTTTATAGTCATCCTCCATAAGTATTTTGTATGTACAAAAATGTGGATCAATTCCCCTTATGTCGGATATTTTCCATGCTAAGGCTTTCTTGTGTTTCTTAAGGACTTCAATAAGTTGCTCCTTCTCATCCTCTTTCAACTCTTTAGCAATGATCACAGGTAATTGGTCTTTGCCCTCTAAGAAAGCATACTCTAAGTGGTATGGAAGGTCCTTAAGTTCAATAGGAGGTGGACTCTCTATGGAAGGTTTTACTATGGAAGGGTCCTTAATGGTAACTTCTTGTGGAATAGGAGAAGGAATAGGGTCCTCATTGAGCAACTTTTGGATTGTAAGAATATCTTCTTCCCAATTAATGGGAGAATCATCATCATCAAGAAAGTTTGACTCAAATTCCTCCAAGAGGAAATCACTCTCGCCAAAAGGTGTTAAAGAGGGAGCAATTGAGGCCACGGTTTCAACATGGGGCATCTCATCACTAGTACTCTTACAAGCATCATGAAAGTGTTCATCACACACCTCATCTAACACATCAACAATGTTAATAGTCTCACAAGGTCTAGACTCCTTAACCTCTTTCCTATCACAAACTTTCCCTAACTTAAACACCACTCTCTCATCTTCTACTCTCATAATTAGTTCTCCTTCCGCCACATCTATCAAAGTACGACCCGTTCTTAAAAACGGTCTACCAACAATCAAAGGCACTCTAGGATCCATGTCATAATCAACCACTACAATGTCGGCCGGAAACGTAAACTTATCCACACCTACAAACACATCCTCCGCTATACCTACGGGGTAAGCTATGGTTCGGTTGGCTAGTTCAAGAGTCATCCTAGTGGGAGTGAGCTCGGGAAGAGAGAGTTTTTTCCAAACCGATAAAGGCATGAGGTTTATGCTTGCCCCTAGATCCGCCAAAGCCATGAAATTTTCAACACCGGGAAAATTACAAGGTATCAAGAAGCGCCTCGGATCTCCAAGTTTTGTTGGTAAGGTTTTAAGTAACACCACGGAACAATTTTCATTAAGGGATGTGTTGGGCAAATCAACCAATTTTTCTTTATTGGAGAGTAAATCCTTGAACATCTTAGCAAACTTTGGCATATAAGCAAGAGCTTCCGCAAAGGATATATTGATGTTGAGTTGCTTGAAAATCCTTAAGAAATTGGAGACTTGGATGTCATCCTTGTTCTTTAACTTGTCCTTTTTCATTCTTGAAGGATATGGAAGAGTAGGTTTTGGTGTAGGTGGAATAGGTGTTGTAGTGGAAGATTTGTCTTTGTTAGCTTCTTCATTGGGAAGTGTGGAAGGTAAAGGAGAAGTATGAATAGGTTGAGAAGGTGTGTTTGAGTGAATGGGAGCATTTTGAGGAGGTGAAATAGAGGTAGAAGGCTTGTCACAAGTAGGAGCACAAATGGGTTGAACAATAGGAGGTTTAGGAGGTGAAGGATCCTTTTTTGTTGTTCCACTCCTTGTTGTAATAGCATTGACATTTGCCCTTGGATTAGTTTGTGTGTTGGAAGGTAAAGCCCCTTGTGGTCTTTGATTTAATGCCGTTAAAACCCTATTGGTTTGTTCCTCCGCTATACGTTTCATTTGGTCATTCATTTTCTTCTCAATAGCTTGGAACCTCCTTTCATTCTCTTGATTCATTTTGTGCAAGAAATCCATTGTGTTATAATCTTGTGACACATTTCCTTGAAAACCTTGAGGTTGGAAATGTAGAGGTTGAGCATTAAATCCTTGATTTGGTGGATAAAAGGTATTTGCTTGAGGTTGAAATTGATTGGGTGCCTTGTAGTTATTTCCCTGATAAGGTGGTCTTTGCCCTTGATTCCTTGGTAAAATTTGAGGAGGATTTTGTTGAATTTGGGTGGGTGGTTGGGGTGGGAATCCCGGTGGAGTAAGGTAGTTTTGGGACTTGTAAGAAAGGTTATTTGGATTGATATTTGGCTTGAAGTGTTCACGATGTTCATCTTGGTAAGCATAGCATTCTTCTTGATAAACTTGCACCTTATCACATTGTTCATAAGAATGGGGACCTCCACAAGTGACACAAGAAAGAGTAATGGCATTCACATTATTTGAAGAATTGTTCAATGACATGGTCTTAAAAGCTTGAAGCATTTCTTGTTGTCCTTGTTTGACTTGTTGAAGGATCTCTTGTTGAAATTTGAGGAGTTGGTTATCACAAGGTGTTTGAGAATTGTTTTGGAGAACATGAACCCTTTCTTCAAATTGATTGTTTGTTTAAACCATTGCTTTAGTCTCAATGATGTCCAAGGCCTCTTGCATGGATTTAAGAAGAATATTCCCTCCCGCGGAAGCATTGAGTGAATCTTGGTGATGAGGTTTAAGGCCATTATAGAAGGTATTGATTTGGTGAACGTCATCCAATCCATGGTTAGGGCATCGCCTCAATAACTCACTATACTCTTCCCAAGCATCACTAAAGGATTGACTAGGTTTTTGTTGAAAGCCTATAATTAAGTTCCTCAAGGTCATGGTCTTAGATGGAGGAAAGAACTTGTTCAAAAACTTAGTGGTGAAACCATCCCATGTGGTGATACTATCGGGTGGTTGGGTGTCTAACCAATGCTTAGCGGGTCCCTCTAGTGAAAATGATACTAACATCAACTTAATAGCATCATGTGGAACTCCATTGTGCTTAATGGTATTGCAAAGAGAAAGGAATCTCTTAAGGTGAGCATGAGGATCATCATTCTTGTTACCATAGAAAGGTGATTGTGAAACCATAGTAATCATAGACGTGTGTAGCTCAAATGTATTTGCGGGAATGTCGGGAATCTTAATAGCACTAGCATATCCATGAACATTGGTTTGCATACGTTCCATCAAAGAACGATTATCAATAGCCATGGCTTCTTGTGGTGGAGGATTCAAAGCACGATTCTCGTGATCGCCTTGATGGACGGTGGTGGTCTTACTCTTTCTCTTTTTCTTCCTTTTCGGAGGAAGAGGTTGTACACCAATCGGTATTTGTGCACGCCTACGAGTGAGCATGCAACTCAATACGAGGAATGAGAGAGAATCTCTCGTGTGACTTTGAAGAGAAATGGATTATCCTCTTCGAGTTTCAATATTATATATCCACAAGAAAATAACAATATACGTATGTACTACTTGGGTGCAAGACCCCCAATGAAGCCTTCCTTCTTAGAATACTCACAAGTGAACGGGGGGTTAGGTGGCGCGAAGCACTTAAGTACCTATTGACCCTTAGATGGCATTTTATAGCACATCGCCTTTCTATTCACTTAAATGTTCGTATTCTTCGAATTGTTGCTTATTGAGAGTATTTATCTATTCTTGCTTTATTTTGTTTGATCGATACACGTGTCAAGGACCGGAATGCCCCTCAACACGGTGTATTGCCTTGGCAATACTTATGGAGAATGTTGGAAATACGTTTTACGTATTAAGAAGGATCGGTCACTCCAACGATAGTCCATGTAATAGCTTGTAGTTTAGTTACATGTCTTTACTTAACAAACAACACCAAGCCTAGCCTACAATATGTGTAGGCCGGCCCAAAATGTAAGCCCAAGCCCATGACAAGGGCTTGGGTATATAAACCCTCTCCTTTGATGGAGAGGGTGTGGTTTTTCATAATTTACACATAGTTGTTCTTAACTTTCTCTCTCTAGAAGTGTGAAATCCACCATCTTTCTATCTCTTTCTCTCTCTAAAAACATAAGCATAGATTTACAAATCTACAAATGGTATCAAGAGCTTGGGATGAAATATAGGTTTGTTTGTGTGTTTCGTATGTTCTTATAAGCATTTCGTGGCTTTTTGAGTTCATTTTGCCGAATCATCAAAATTTTTTTGTGTTTGATCGTGATTTCAAGAAGCATAACGTATTCAGCAGCATTGTAGTGTCTTTGGTGTCTTGATTTTGGTTAAAACACGATCTTTCTTGGATCAAAAGTTCAAAAAGTCCTTGTGTTCTTCTTTCCGAAATTCAAGCAAACATCCATCGGAAAGTACAATTGTACTTGGGCCTCCATCGCAATATCTTAACCATCGGAAAGGGTTAGGTTTCTACATTGCGATCGTTTGATTTTTATCACTTATTCCGATCTGAATCATTCCGATAGCTATTGCGATCTGAGATTCCGACGGGTATAAGGAAGGTTTGTTAAGTCGTTACTCTGCTCGAATTTTGACAGCCACTTTGCGATCTGAATCATTCCGATAGGCTTTGCGATCTGAACATTCCGATAGGCTTTGCGATCTGAACATTGCGACCGCTCTGCATTGCGATCTAGGCATTCCGATACCATCATCATTCCGACAGTGTTACATTACGATCTGGTATTCCGATCTGGTATTACGATTTGACATTCCGATCTGGTGTTACGATCTGACATTCCGATCTGGTTTTACGATCTGACATTCCGATCAAGTATTACGATCTGACATTCCGATCTGGCATTCCGATAATCACAATTTTTTCCATAAAAAATTTCGAACATCGTGTGTAATTTTGACTTGGAATTTTTGGTTTATCGAGAACATATTTTAGGGGATTTTAACATTGTCTCTCGGTTTTAACTCACAACAACACAAAAATACTTAACCTTATTTCATTGTTCGATCAACTTTGTAAATCTTAACTTATTGAAATGGAGTACACATCTCTTACGGATAAGTCCATCCTCTCGGGTACGGATAATCGTCCACCAATGTTGGTGAAGACTATGTATGAGGAATGGGCTTCCCGAATGGAACTTTATATGTTGAACAAGGAGAATGGACATCTTATTTGGGCATCGGTGCTCAATGGACCACTAGATTATGGTACTGTGACGGAAGGTACGACCACTCGTCCTCGCACAACGGGTGAGTTGACTGGAGATATGAAGATACAAGATAAATGTGATAAGTATGCTACAAACATCATTCTCCAAGCCCTTCCTCCAGATGTCTACAAACTCGTCAGCAAACATAAAGTTGCCAAAGAGTTATGGGATAGAATTCGGGTTCTAATGCAAGGCACCTCGTTAACCAAACAAGAACGAGAGTGTAAGCTTTATGATGCGTTTGATAAGTTTGCCTATGTGCCAGGGGAGACTCTCAATGATTACTATCTGAGATTTACCCTATTGTTGAATGAGCTTAATATCTATGGCATGGCAATCCCTACCTTTCAATTGAACACCAAGTATTTGAACACTCTTCCTCCAGAATGGAAAAAATACGTGACGGATGTTAAATTGGCTAAGGATTTGCATAACACCAATGTGGATCAACTGCAAGCTTTTCTTCAACAACACGAATGCCATGTGATCGAGGCTCGGTTGTCTACACCTCAAGTTCATGATCCACTTGCAATGTATGCTTCTCAACAAAACATGGCTTATACTTATCAACAACCATCATACTTGCAACAGCCACCACCACACATCTATCAGCAACCACAGCAACCATCTTATCAACCACCAATGATGCCACAGCAAGAATATCAACAAAGTGTTCATCAACAATCTTTTCCACAGCAACCACAATATCAGACATCACCATCACAAGCCAACACTTCTCCAATGGGCTATACTCCTCAACAAGGATATTTTCCAATAGAAGCACAATCAGCACAGGCTTTTTACTCTAATGAACTTCCACCAATCCAAGCACCGGTCTTTACTCCAAATGATACGCCAGCTGATGTTCTAAACCATCTCACTGCTTACTTGTCAAAACTTGTTGCTACTAGAGGATTTCCACCAACAAACAATCAGCTCTGCACCTCTTCAAATCCTCGACAACAAGCCACTGTTCAAGATGGTCAAGTGACGGTGCAACCTATTCAGGGAAGGCAAAATTCATATGGACCTCCTACAAGGACTGGGAACAATCAAGCTGTGAATGCTCAAGCTAGTGGAAATGGGAGTTCTATTGGTCCTAAGAAGGTTGTGACTTGCTACAATTGCCGAGGACAAGGTCATATGGCTAGGGAATGCACTCAGCCGAAAAGGAGAAGGGATGATGCATGGTTTCGTGAGAAGATGTATTTGGTTGATGCTCAGTCTAAGGGGAAGATTTTGGATTCAGAGGAGTTGGCATTTCTGGCAGACCCAGGGGCAGCAGATACTGAAGGCATTGCGGTCGTTTCTACTTCTAATGCAGCTTATCAAGCGGATGATCTTGATGCATACGATTCTGATTGTGATGACATTCACTCTGCCCAAGCTGCTCTCGTTGCTAATCTCTCTTACTACGGTTCTGATGTCATCAGTGAGGTACCAACCACATCTAATAATATTGATGATAACCAACATCAAGTTGGGCATAACAATGACAACCTTGAACAGCATTCGGGAACTAGTAAGTCAAATGATGTGGTACCCAATCCTACACATTTGAGTGAACCTCAACCAAATGCTACGACGGGTATGGAATCTTATGCTCAACATGATTTGGTCATGGTGCCTAAACATATTATTAATCAAATGCATATGGCCCTCAGACAATCCGTAGATACGAATTCCACCCTAACTGCTGAGCTTGCATTGCATAAAGAAAAGGTCAAAACTTTTGAAATGGTCCCTCAAGAAGAGAAAATAACATGTTCTGAATTTGACCAATTTCGTTTTGAAAAGATTGAACACTTGAAAGAAATAGAATCATTAAAAGCTAATCTTTCCAATGAATTAAAAGAAAAGGAGTCGGTTGTCAATGATTTTCAGAAACTTAAAATGGATTACGAAACTCTCGAGTCTAAAAAGGTTGAATCGGAAATTAATGCTACCAAACTTCTTAAATTCAAAGAACAACAGCTTTTAAAACAATACGCTTCCACAGAAAAGGTTCATCTTTTAACTAAATCATTTAAAGAATTCGAACTTAAGCGTCTTCAAGATTTACCACCTAATCCCGGTTATGCAAAACAAGCTCAGGAATATATTCCCGGTCTTTATGACATGACCATAATTGGCAAATCGAAAGAAGCACCTTTTGTTCGTAGTACTGAGGAGACACAATCACTTGGGGATGAAACTCATTCTAAAATGCTTTCAAAATTCCATACAATTGATTATGATCAACATAACAAAGATCAATTTTCGAAAAAGACACGCATTCGCTTACAAAAGGAATTAGCAGAATTAACAGTTCTTGTGCCCCAAAGTTTGTCAAATGAAAACCTTCCTAGTACGTCTCCTACACTCGTCAAAAAGGATTTAACGAAGTTAATTCCACCGGTAAGTAAGGCATCCGTTAACTTAAATACGGTTCACCAACACTTAGCCAATTTTGACAAGGTCATTTTGGAACGTACGACGGCCACGGCCATAACGGAAGGTGAATGGAACTTTGAGCACACTAGAGCTGCGTTTCGAGATGAAATTGTTCCGTTTGTAAAGAATGTTAAAGCTTGTCTTCGTAATATTGATCAAGATTTGTTTTTGGAAATAGAAGAAGTTAGACGTGTTTTCAATGAAATGGAAGATGCTTATGAAAACAGTTTACTTGAAATAGAACGGGTTTCACGCCATAATGATCTGCTTCTGAATCAAGTGATGTCTCATGATATAGTTTCTGTCTGTGTGAATACAAGTGTTGATAATGATTCTATTGTGCATAATGTTGATTCTGTGGATACTGTGGTAGATAGTACTTGTCACGAATCTGACGCTGAATTTTTAAAGCTTCAAGATTCATATTCTTCGCTTTCAAAACGTTTTGATGAGATTCAAACACATTGTATTTCGCTTGAATGCAAGCAACAATTTATTCAAGAAATCTTTGAAACGTCATTCGAAGGTGTAAATATCGATGATGCAAATTTTGAAAAGAATTTTCGATTGAATTTACAATCAAAACAGCGTCAGCCAAGTGACAAAGTTGCTAACTCTTTGCCGATAGAAATAGAGAAATCTAAGGAGCTTAACTGTGTGAACGTACTTGAGGCCGCTGAGAGTTTTAGACTTGATCTAGACAAGCAGGTTTCCAAGATTTTGTCCAAAGTTGATAACTTAAAACAGAAAAATACACGACTCTTCGATTCAGTACAGCCCGCATGTGTTGATACCACTGCACAGAATCAATCGTTGATTGAACAATTGAATCGAAAGTTGGTGGAAATATCTGATTTGAGGGAACAAATTTGTGATAAGAATCTGGTCTTGGCTGAGTTAAAGGAAACACTTCGAACTCTAAAAGGTAAGAATGTTGTGGATAATGCAGCCACTGTTTCAGCATCGTCCTCTAGTGCAATCAAAAGAACCCTTATTGCCGTCACACCACTTAACAAGGGCCCTAGGACTAAATCATCTCAAACTTTGGTCACTAAAGATAAGGTGGAATCAAAACCAGCTTCTAATATTCCCGTGTTGCCTTCTACAGGAGTAAGCACCACTACTAAGGCTCAAAGATCTAAGCTTAAAAGAAACAAGAAGAATGATAGGATCTTGCCCCCATCTAGTAGTCAAGTGAAGAAGAAAGTAGAAGCCCATCCTAGGAATGTTATTTCTGTTTTGAATAAAAAGAATCATGTAGCTAAACCTAAAGGCTCTGCGGTTGTGCAGCGTTCTAAGCCTACTGTGAATTCTAATTTAAAATGTTGGAATTGCAATGAATGTATGTTTTCTAGTCCTCATGATTCTTGCCTTATTGACCATGTGAATGAGATGCAGGCCCGGAAAAATGGATTAGAATGGAAACCGACTGGGAAAGTGTTAACCCAAGTTGGTTGGATGTGGCGCCCCACTGGTAGAACTTTCACTATAGTAGGAAATACGTGCCCTTTAACTAGGATCACTCCCACTGAAGTGAAGAAAGCGTGCCCTTTAATTAGGAGTACCAAGGCTACCAAAACACAAGCGTGTCCTTTAACTAGGAACACCGACACTACTGTAGGAACCAAGTGCCCTTTAAATAGGTCTACTCCCACTGTAGTGCCCGCGAATAATCCAAAACCTAAGAAAGTTGGAACAGTAAAACCTGTTAGTGCTAAAACTATCATTAGAAAACGCAGGAAATCTAAGGGTCTCAAAAATGTTAGCAATTCTGATAATTCTATATCTGTATCTGCTAACACTCCGGAACCAATAGTTTCCAATGCATTGTCTACTGTTGTTGTTGAAAACAGGTGGTCCAAATTGTTCTCTGGTATTTGGACTCTGGTTGCTCCAAGCATATGACCGGAGATCGCTCTCAGCTCAGAAATTTCGTCAGCAAGTTTCTTGGTACGGTTCGATTTGGTAATGATCATATTGCAAAGATAATGGGTTATGGTGAATATCATATTGGGAATGTTATAATTTCAAGAGTGTATTACGTGGAAGGTCTTGGTCACAACTTATTTTCTGTGGGACAATTTTGTGATGCAAACCTAGAAGTTGCTTTTCGAGAGCATACCTGCTTCATTCGTAATTTGGAAGGGGTTGATTTATTGAAAGGTACTCGAGGGAATAATTTGTATACTTTGTCTCTACAAGACATGCTGGCCGCTTCTCCCGTATGTCTTCTCTCCAAAGCATCAAAGACTAAGTCATGGTTATGGCATCGACGGTTATCTCATCTTAACTTTGACGCTATTAATCACTTGGCGAAAAACGAACTTGTTCGTGGTCTTCCTAAACTATCATTTCACAAGGATCATTTGTGTTCCGCGTGTACAATGGGGAAAAGCACTAAGAAGTCATACAAACCCAAGACGGAAGACACCAACCAAGAGAAACTTTATCTGTTGCATATGGATCTTTGTGGGCCAATGCGTGTTGAAAGTCTTAGTGGCAAAAAGTACATCCTCGTCATTGTCGATGATTACTCTCGGTTTACATGGGTGAAATTTCTTAAAGCAAAAAATGAGGCACCTAAATTCATCATCAGATTTCTCAAGATGATTCAAGTGCGTCTCAACACTACTGTCCGACGCATTCGTACAGATAATGGAACCGAATTTGTGAATCAAATTTTGCGTGATTATTATGAAGAAGTTGGCATTTCTCATGAAACATCCGTTGCTCGCACTCCACAGCAAAACGGTGTCGTTGAAAGGCGAAATCGCACACTTATGGAAGCTGCTCGAACGATGTTAATTTACGCAAAGGCTCCATTATTTTTATGGGCAGAAGCAGTATCTACAGCAGTGTACACCCAAAACCGGTCACTAATTCGTAAACGCCATGGTAAAACACCTTATGAGCTTCTCCATGGAAAAGTACCAGATTTATCATATCTTCATGTATTTGGTTCTCTTTGCTATCCAAATAATGATGGTGACAATTTGGGAAAACTTCAACCAAAGGCTGATATTGGTATTTTCATTGGTTACGCACCCTCAAAGAAGGCATACCGAATCTACAACCGTAACTCTCGCAAGATCCTCGAAACTATGAATGTTGATTTTGATGAGCTGACAGCTATGGCTTCTGAGCAAAGCAGCTCTGAACCCGCACTTCATGAAATGGGACCCAGTAACATTAGTTCTGGTCTTGTCCCAAACAACCCTACTTCATCATCATTTATACCACCTACCAGGAATGAATGGGATAAGTTGTTTCAACCGTTCTTTGATGAATTCTTTACTCCTCCAACTATTGTTGCTTCAGAACCTGAGGTAATAGCTCCAGTAACCGAAGTTGTCGCTCCAGCAACCGAAGCACAATCAGATACATCTGCACCTACAACTGGTCAAGATATACCATCCACAAGTAATTCTCAACCAACACATGTAACAACTACCCACGTCATGCCTATTGATGATGAAGAGGATGACGATGATCACGATTTGGAATTCGCTCAAATGCGTGAACTTCCATTCTTTGGTGTATCTATTCCCGACCCTAATCAAGCCGGGTCGTCCACCTCAGAGGAAGCTCCTACTACAGTTTACTCCAATCCACGGATTCGTGAACATGACAGCAAGTGGACAAAGGATCATCCTATAGATTCTATTATTGGTGACCCTAATCGTCCGGTATCCACACGAAGTCAGTTACAAGAAAGTGCACTGTTTTGTCACTTTGATGCTTTTCTCACTGAAGTTGAACCTAAGACATGGCAACAAGCTTTTACTCAATCCTGTTGGATAGAAGCTATGCAAGAAGAACTTAACGAATTCATACGTCTTGATGTTTGGGAACTTGTCCCATGCCCGGATCAAGTGCAGTTACTCACTTTGAAATGGGTTTACAAGGTGAAACTCGATGAGTTAGGCGGAATATTGAAAAACAAAGCTCGACTAGTAGCTCGTGGATATAAGCAATTATTGGGCGTCGACTTTATGGAATCCTTTGCACCTGTTGCCCGCTTGGAAGCTATTAGACTATTCCTCGCTTATGCAGCCCATATGAATATGGTCGTCTATCAGATGGATGTGAAGACGGCATTTCTTAATGGTGAACTCAAGGAAGAGGTCTATGTTCAACAACCGGATGGTTTTGTGAATCCCAATTATCCTAATCATGTGTACAAGCTTAAGAAGGCTCTCTATGGGTTGAAGCAAGCTCCTCGCGCATGGTACGATCTATTGTCACAATTCCTCATTACCCAAGGCTTCGCAAAAGGCAAGGTGGATCCTACGCTGTTCATTCAGAAACGAGGTAAAGATATGATTATGGTACAAATATATGTTGATGATATTATATTTGCAGCCTCGACCCAAACCTTATCGGATGAGTTTGGGACACTCATGTCTTCCAAGTTTAAGATGTCAATGATGGGCAAGGTATCATTCTTCTTAGGTCTTCAGATATCTCAGAGTCCCAGAGGCATCTTTATTAATCAATCCAAATATGCTCTTGAATCGCTTAAGAAATATAAGATGGAATCTTGCGACCCCGTGGACACTCCAATGGTGGAGAAAACTAAGCTTGATGCAGATCCACATGGAGTTGCCGTTGATCCGACACTGTATCGTGGAATGATCGGTACTCTTCTGTATATCACAGCCAGTCGACCTGATCTTCAGTTTGCTATATGTATGTGTGCCAGGTATCAAACTAGGCCTACTGCGTTACACTTAGCTACTGTTAAAAGGATCCTTCGATATCTTAAAGGAACCATTAATCGGGGACTTTGGTATTCGAAGGACTCTTCTATTGCACTAATGGCATATGCAGATGCGGATCACGCGGGTTGTCAAGATACCAGGCGTAGCACGAGTGGAACTTTGCAACTACTAGGAGATCGACTAATCAGTTGGGCATCGAAAAGGCAGAAAAGCGCTGCAATTTCAAGTACGGAAGCAGAATACATAGCTATGTCAGGTTGCTGTGCTCAAATTCTTTGGATGAGATCGCAATTAACCGACTATGGTCTAGGTTTCAACAAGATTCCGATGTACTGCGACAACAAAAGTGCAATTGCCTTATGCTGCAACAACGTTCAATTCTCCCGGTCGAAGCATATTGATATTCGCTACCACTTCATCAAGGAGCAAGTGGAAAATGGAGTAATCGAGCTTTACTTTGTCCGATCTGAGTATCAATTGGCGGATATTTTCACGAAGGCCTTAGATCGCGCTCGAATTGAATTTTTGGCCGACAAGCTAGGAATGAGAACCTTCTCGCCTGAGACTCTAAAGGAACTAGCAGATGAAGCGAAAGAATAGTCTTGGTAAAACTATTCTCCGTATCCTTGGTGATCATCTGTATATATTGTTTATATTTTTATCCACAAAAGCAAAATACAAAAATATAAAACCATATAAAAACCATAAAAAATTGAAAAATTCATAAAAATCCAAAAATATCTTTACTTTATTTTTCAAAAGCATGTCTTTTGATACGATAATATTTACGGCCTTAGAAATGTTGATTAATATTGACACGGCGCCATAAATAGAGTTCGTACAAAAGTTGTAAATATTTCATAACACATGCCTAAATGGCTTGTAGTTATTTCAGACTGCAACCCGGTTTTCATATTAAAGTCAAGTATTTCTTATGAAAGCTTTGGCTAACAACGGGAATTAATTTTCTCGGGCAAGGTTTACTTTAAAACCTTGTAAGGGATCAAGTTTACTTTATAACTTGGTCTAACACAAATCTATGTACGTTTCAGTGCATTTATTTGTTAAAACAAGAGAAGTCTTGTTTTTATGAAGCTATCATCTCTACAACCATAGCAATCTACAATTGGTATCTACATACTCGACGATGCGACTACTCAACCGACGACTACAGCTCTTTCAATAGAACACGGGTCAACAATTGAGGGGGAGCAATTGTCAAGCATTCAGAATCTTCGATGCCGAACGTGTCAAGTTCACAAGTTGGCGTCAAGACAACAATACCAATCGTACATGTGGTGTCAAGAGATGACTTCAGACGTGACGAGGCGACCAACATATGCTGCCAAGAACCATTTGATCTTATCATATGATGTTCTCATCTATCAGGTCCAACCTTGTCAATTCATTTTTAATATGGTGAATATGTGATCATATTACAAATCGGTATCATATCTCATGCGTTTGATATCATGAAGATAAACTGGACTCGCATTTTTCTTCCCAAAACCTTTGTTAAAACTTCATTAAATCAATTGATATTAAAAACATCGATTGGGTTAATATTTTTAATATGGGGGAGAAAATGTGATTTAATATGGGATATTATCACAAATGGTTTGACTTAATGTGCTGACTCATCCCGACATATGCGAAATGTTTTCGAATATCGTGGCATATGTTAAGGGGGAGCAAAATGGATTTGCTATATCAAAATGGATTTTCATGGTGACATATACTTACCCAAACCTCATTTAATTCACGACGATGAAGATTGTGGTGACATAAGGATGGTAGGATAGGTTAAGTCCAATGACTCTTCCAGAACCGGAGGATTCTTCCCAAGGACATTCCATAGCTAGAAATAGTAGTCCTTAGGAAAGGTGGAGAAAGAATGTGAACGTAGCTGAATGCCGACCAAGTACTTAAGTTAGCACTGGAACAATCACAACAAGGTGCTAGTTATGACGTATTGGTAAGCATTGAAGGGGTTGAAGAATGAAAAAGAATTGTAAAGATAAAGGGTGTAAAGAAAGAAGCCCTCCTTACAACTTTAGGCAGAAACCGGGTCAATACATATGCTATTGAGATCATTTTAATGATTCTTGATATTGAAGACAGACATCATGGACCCAGTGATGCAATGCACAACCCATCCCAGCTAACTCAGATATCTCTCAAAAGATATTTGTTTTAATCACACGGAGACAACACGTTATCTATTGATTTATTCACTCCGAATAAATTGGTATTGAAAAGGTGGCACTCCTCTCCAGCCTCCGATCACTAAAATCCAAAATGCACGATCGAGTCTAGAGCCATTTGAGATCATCAAATATCTCATTAGGACACACTTTCATATTTCCTTGCTTCTTCACACACTGTGAAAAGTAAGAAAGATTTTAAGAGTCCTACGCAAAATCTTCATGATCTTGCCTGAACATCCGAGTAATACGAAAGTATTTACAATGAAGATGGAAATCCTTCTTGAGCGAACATCAAAAAGCTCATGGTAGGTGACTTGTGCGATTCTTTATGAATCAAACTTGTGATAACTGGAAAGCAACGGCTGTTTAATTCTTAACTGAATTTAAACACGTTCCAGGACTCTACGCAATATCTCAGTGATCTTGCCAGAACACTCAGAGTGATACCTTTGTGTTCACGGTGATGAGTGGAAATCCTTCTAGTGTTAACCTCAAACAGCACTTGGTAGGTAACTTGCAAGATTCTATACGAATCAAGCTCGTGACAACTGGAAAGCAACGATGGTGCGGTTCTTAATTGAATTTCACTTGTTCCAGGAACATGAATTGACGGCTTCAAATCATGCGGATATTATTATCCAAATGATTCACTCTTTATGTTCGCAGTCAGCTTTGGACGGTCGAATAAAGAGAACGGGTTTACCCGCGAAATCCTGTCAGGAAGTTACTTAATTGAAACTATCCGTCACGGGTACGATATCTAATATCGTCCAACGGTCTTCACCGACCGGAGGTAAAATGCTACCGATTTAGAATGAAATGTTCAAAGCCATTTCGTTCGTGTCTACTTATGTTGCGGCATTTGAAGACGGTGGCGGTGCAGAATCCGAGAAGAAGTTGTCCCCGCATGCTTATACTTTATGCACTTAATATCTCATCTAATTCAAGAAAGCCTAAAAGTTAAGTCTTCCGCTGTTTCAAACTCTGAAGCTTTCAAGAATTACGAAGGTATAAGTATGTGGGACGTGAGGTCACGAAGAGGCGAAGATCACAAGTGATGGATGCACGAGATCAAGGCAAGAGATTGATGCTCAAAGATTAATATCAAAGATCACATCAGCATGTTCACCAGAAAAGAAAAAGAAAAAGAAAGACGAAGACTACGAGCTCAAGACAAGCATAGTATGCTAGGTTTATTTTATTATTGTAACTTGGGTAACGCCCTTGTTTGGAGTGACCTCCCTTAGGGGGAGATTGTTGGAAATACGTTTTACGTATTAAGAAGGATCGGTCACTCCAACGATAGTCCATGTAATAGCTCGTAGTTTAGTTACATGTCTTTACTTAACAAACAACACCAAGCCTAGCCTACAATATGTGTAGGCCGGCCCAAAATGTAAGCCCAAGCCCATGACAAGGGCTTGGGTATATAAACCCTCTCCTTTGATGGAGAGGGTGTGGTTTTTCATAATTTACACATAGTTGTTCTTAACTTTCTCTCTCTAGAAGTGTGAAATCCACCATCTTTCTATCTCTTTCTCTCTCTAAAAACATAAGCATAGATTTACAAATCTACAGAGAATATGTAGATTGGTTGTTCTTATACGTATACGTATTTACTTATAATAATATATGGAAAATATTTTTGTATTTATGAGTTTTTAAGAGAAAATACTATATGTACATAAAAACCGAGAGAATCCAATAATATATATTTTTGGGTGCAATCTCTTAGGAAAAAGATTGCTTTTTGGATTTTTTAATTTTTTTGGTCAATTCTTTAGGAAAAGAATTGTTTTGTTAATTTTTTTAGTTTTTATATATTTTTATATTTTTAATTTTTTATTTGTTTTTGATTTATGATACGTAAAAATAACGTTCACAAGGTGAACGGATCCCAAAAGCCAATGAAAACCGTCAATCGATAGTCTCTGGTAAAGTCAAAGAACCGGCAGCGGCGCCATTTGAAATTGTGTATAATGCAGTTCGTTTTTCTCAGTTCTTGCTAATTGAAAGTCCAATCAATATCGGGTTTTTAACTGTTTTTGGTTGTTAATCTTTTTTGGATATTCTATTTGCTAATTCAAACAAAGCCTTGCAAAACTGAAAAATATTACCTACTTATATGTAAAACATCGTGAAAATACCAAGTTTTTATTCAAGTAAAATTCAAAATGTAAATTTTTAAAACTAAAAGGACTGAAAATGTAAATTCTATGAAAGTTAAATGCTTAAAATGTAAAGTCTAACAAGTTTAAGGACTGAAAATGTAAAACAGTTAACCAAAAGGATCAAAAATGTAAACTATGTAACAAACTAACCAAATTTGTAACAAATCACAAAATTGCTAACTGAAATTTAACAAATTACAAACTGAAAGGACTTGTTTTATGTAAACCCTAAAAATGTGTAAGTTTAGCCAGGATTAGAAACTGTTTAATACACTAGGGACCTAAGTGCAATTTTGAGAACCTTTTAAGCAAAAACGGGTTCTAGTGACTAATAAGCTCGTTTGAGCTTATTACTGAACCAAATTCAGTCAAACCAATTGCAAAACACTTAGAATTCAAAATAAGCTAGACCTGTAAGAGGATTTTAGCTGAAAGTGTCTAAAAAAACAAATAAGCACTTCACAATAAGCACACAATAAGCTCTAGGACAATCTGGACATGCACAACTGGATTTTGTGCTAAAACTGATTAAAGAGCTCAAATGATGAACGGGAAATCAAATCTTATCAAAATTCATCAAGAAATAAGCATAGAAATTGAAATAAGCTGAAAATGGCTTATGTTGACCAAGCGTTGACCAAGAATTTTTTCAAAAAGCTGAATTTCTCAAAAATCAACCATCAACATCTACTAAGTGGAGTTGTGAAAGAAAATTGCTAAGTTTGTGAATAGAATCAAGAGATATGAAAATCCAGTTTTCATTTACAGAAACATCACTTTGCTCAAGTGATCAGATTTATGCTTATTTCTCCTAGCTTAATGGATACTGTATCAAATGCTTATAGAATATGAAAGTTCATAATATGAGCTACAAATGAGAACTGGTTTGGTTAACTTTCATCAAGAATCTAACAAATGCCAGGCAAATGAAATTGAGAACTTTTTAAAGCAAATATGACTGAATATTGACCCAACCCTTTTTCTTGCCAATTGCCTGTTTGACCTTATACTTGACTTGAAAATGACTCAAAATGACTTGTTATCACCTTGTGACTAGAAATGAACATTTACTTATCAAAATCCAACACTTGAAAACTTATTTCAATCTAATGCCAAACACCCTTTATCTGATCTTTTGAAAACTTTTGTTAAGACTTTTTAAGTTCTAGTTTAAACTGAATGAAAACCTTTATCAAACCACACCAAGTGTTCAAAATGAAATGTATAAAAGCTGTCTGCAAGTAATGAACACAACTAGACCTCAAATAAGGAAGTAAGACCAAAATTGACTGAAATAAGCTATCACTAAAACACAATCCAAAACAATAAGCAGATAATCAACACTTAAGCTACAAACAAGTCCACAATCAAACCACAACCAAGCTAAACATGTTTTATCATACAATCAACAAGAATTTAAGCTAGAATTGAAGCATGCAATTGACAAATTGAGTGGAATCAAAACTCAGAAACATTTAGAACCTTGTGAAGATACCATTGAGAAGTAGAGGAGTGTTGTACTCTCTATTCTAGTGCTAACCACCACCTTAGCACTAGATCAACAATCTACAATCAACAAACTGCTACAAATCAACTAGAATCAACATCATGGCCTGAATTCATCTCATTTGCTATGGATTTGAACTGAAATCAACAAACAGCTACTAATCTTCACTCCAAAGTCAGTTATGATCAATGAGTGATCATAACAAACTCAATGCAGCAACACAAGTATCAATGGTAAGCAGGAATGAACAGTAAAGTTGAAGAGAATATTTGGCGGGAAAAGATGAATTTGAATTTTATTAACGGAATTCAGTTACAAAGTTGTTGAGAAGGTACTAGCTAACTAACTAACTCAAGAGTGTGTCAAACTCTTGAGTAGTTTAGCTAAGAAAGGAAAATGATGAGAGAAAATGTAAATGTGTGTGTTTTTCACACTTACAACTACACATTACAAATGAAGACCTAAACTGCTATTTATAGACTTGAGAAGGAGGTTTGTTGGGGTTGGTGACGTGTTGGGACCAATCCCAGGTCTCCACGTGGCATAATTCTGCTCCCTTGAATTTGCAGGTATGAACATGAATTGGGGCTTTTTGATTGAGTTGATTACATGTTAATTGATGATGACCATTGGATTCGTCTTTCAAAAATAAGCAACTTTGATGTTTATAACTCTTCATGAAATCCACTCTAGCTCAAAAACGATCCTGGGAATTTTTGCTCGTTTGAAGATGACACGTGTCATGATGTGAATGGCTGAATGGGAAGCACACGAATCACACTGTTCTGATTCGCCCATTTATTATTTCGGCGCTAGTGGATATTTAATGCTTGTGATTTGGCAATCCATGTGCTCATTTTGCTGCCTTCTCATTGGTCAATAACTTGTCACATGGATTGAACTAGTATTAATTTCCAGGATTGGCAGAAATAGTCCCTAGACTTTGGCAGATTGCTCTTAAAGGCTTGTAACTTCATTTCTTTGGCACTTTTAGTCCTTCAAACTTCATCCTTGAGCAAAAATGGTCCTTTGACTGAGTTGACTTGATAATTGACCTTGTTTGACTATGATCTTGACTTTTTACAATATTTACACTTTGGTCCTTCATCTTTGGCAGTTTGTCAAGATAGGTCCTTGTACTTCAAAGTCTTGTCACTTTTGATCCTTCTTTGTCTTTTCCATCAAATTAAGCTTGATTATTCCTTGTTTGCTTGAAAATGCATCCTTTTACCTACACAAGTGTACACAAACACAAACATACCACATAACACTGTTTTTACAAGATAAATTGGTATTTTGCTTCATGTTTTAGGGTTATTTGTTGATAAATTGATATGAGTTTAAGTTCATATCACCCCCCCCAAAAGATTCAACTTTCTAAATATAGTACTACTCTATATCATATATGATATATCATTAATTCATAACTATACTTATAAATACATCTAATATGTATTCAATAAATAAGCAAATAAAATGATTACAAATATCAATTTAATAAAACACTCAACAAGCAATTAGAAAGAAAAAAACAGATTATACCTTGTTACTGCTTGTTCTTATTTTTGTAGTGTTTCAGGATGCAAGTATTAGCCTAATAGATTATGCGGCCCAGGGGCGGACCTATGTATTAGGTTCAGGGTGGCGGCGACCCTCATGGCTTGACCAAAAAGACGAGATTACGGTGTATTTTTTCTTCAATTTTGACAGTTTTTTTTAAATATCTCCCATTCGAAACACAAATTGCCCCCCACTCACACATTAAAATCTAACTTTTAACACTTTAAAACCTAAAAATCCTCCATTTTTAAGTCAAAATGTTTGGTTTTTCATTCGAATTCTAGTTTTTATTTTTTTGCCTTACTATTACCAAAAAAGAATTTACCTCCCACTATCCAATTTTTTGCGTCCACCACTAATGAGGCCCAACGTTATTAGTTTATCGTTAGCCCATTTTGTTAGATTTTTAATCAAGCCATCATGTATAATCTATATATCTTGTAGATGTTAATAATAATAAAGACCGAGAATTCATATTTGAAATATTTGACGGTTTATGAAGTTCATAACAATTACAATAATATACGTAAAAATCAAAGCATGTAATAGCGGAAGTGATTTAACAAGATCATAATAATAACACATTCATAATTAATCGAATTAGGGTTACATACCTTTTAGCTATTGCGATTCCACAAGGCAATAACGAATATTCAATTAGGGTTTATAATGGATCAATGATTAACCCCTTACCGTTTTGTTAATCGATCCAAGATTCAATCTATAATGAGATTGTATCACGTTCTTGTACACACGTATAATAACGAGTTAACCGTAATACTAGTACGTATAAAACGAACTTAAATGTATAATAGAAAATCAACCCAACAACCCTAGAGAGGGGCTAGGACTTGATTCAAGAAATCAACCAAAGGTTAAAAGGAACCCTAAAAAATATGTTTTTCCTTTGGGTCGATCGCAGGAGAAAGAGAGGAGGAAGTGGGGTGTAAAATTATGAAGCACCCCATGCGTTTATATAGGGTCTTCAAACTTGTAGCCCAAGACACAACTAAATAAGGCAAGAAATATTTTCTCCCTTTTTTGTCTCCACCACCAATCAAGCCCACCTAAGGGGTGTTCTGGATCTTTCTTTTTCTCTTCTAGTTTATTCCACGTTAATCGTTAGTCCTTAACTCTTAAAACTTAACGTCGGTTAAATGTTTAAAGCTCGGTTTAATTAATAAACATAGAAATATATTTATCAAATAAATTAACTCTTTACGTATTGTGTGTAATCCCGTAATCTCGAGTTCGATCCTAACACACGACTATTAAAATTAAAGTCCATAAACTTACACCTCCCACTTGGACATATTTTAATAGTGTGATCACATCGGTTAGCGCCTAGTTACACGTCGATGCCTCTAGTATGATCTCCTGTAAGGCCTCCTGGAAAAACCTTTTAATGATTCATCATTATTGTTATCCTTTCGTTTCTAATACAACGTTAATAAGGATATGGATCTTAGTCATTCCTTTCATTAACCATTGTGTTTCTCGTTTATCAGATTCAGCAAGATTACGAAAACTTCTAATCAAAGTTTAGAACGACTTTGGGTGCGGCCACACAAATATCTTACTAATCCCACGAGGGGCCCAGCTGTATTAAACTCTAAAATAAATTTGAAGGAAACAAATTATATATCGACTACAAGCAAAACTTATGAATTTTGCAACACTTCTGAAAATAACCCTTATGGCCACTAGTTACTTTCAGTGTTAGATTATTTCAAAGAAATGCACTAGACCCACGACAGCTTCCTGTTTCTTAGGTCTGAGGATAACTATTTATGATTTACTTGATGACAAAGATCCACAAAGTAAAATCGTATAGTTGGGATAAGTCCTATATTAAATTCATTAAATATCATCTAAATTTGGTATGTTATCACATCAATATACTTTCAAATATATCCGACCACAATTTAGATTTGTCTTAATTTAATAATACTCCCGTATTATTAATCGATAATAGACATTTAGAATAATTAAATTATTCATGGATTAAACATGCAAATATATGATACAATGTATTATAAATAAACTTATCAAGTAATTTATTTCATTATAATAATTATCTAACATCCCTTATCCAAATACTAAATAGTTCAATGCATAAAACTGGTCGATGCATCATGCCTCTAGTAATGACACTCATACTTGTTTGACAAAGCATAAATCAACCAATCTTGACCTATTTGAATTTTGAGAATATTTTTTTTAAGAATTCAATTATTGAAGTTCTTGTACATGTGCATTCAAAAGGTTTGATATTTCCACATAGTATCAAAATTATGAGCATCTTTGATCACCAATTTATTATACTAAACTTCAAAAAAACCATTTTGAAGTTTAAAGTATTATAATTCTTTAATTTATAATGCAACTTCAATTAACATGTCATTTCTAAGGATACCATGACTAATATTGAGTGTTACCTCAATTATATCTTTTCAACTTTAATAACTTGTCATTAAAGATAAAAACACGTAAACAATAATATCTATTATGTAATGTTTGATGTCATCCAAACATCCAAGTTTGTTGGCTATGATAATTTGCACAACTATTGACAAATTATTCATATATACAATGTGGAAGTTGATCCAAGACAAAGATGTCATTCTATATCCAAACATATTCCTTCATAATATATATTACACAAGTTATTTAATAACTTTCAAATAGATATTAATATATTCAAATCATCTTGCATTGTAAGCATGATATAAATACAACATGAAAATTTCTCAAACCAGATATAGATTTCTTCATGTTCTAAATATCCATGTAAACTTACTATATGGCATATTATGTTGTATTTTCACCGCATAAATAATTATTATTTGTTCCAAGGTTATGTATATATATCTTATTTTCTAAATCTTCAAAGCAAAGTTTAATTTCAAATATAAACCAAAATCAACAAATTAAATTTACTTTTTTATATATCTATTCAACATATATAATTTGAGAAAATAATCATAATACTCTCACTAGCTTTTAGAAATACTTATAAATTATATTATTTCAATTATTTAAATATAATCTTGAATTTTCAAATTAAACATAAGAATAATCTCCTAGATGCCTACATTTATCCATTCATGGATAATTGCACTCTGTACTTTTCCAAAGATTTATTTTGAATTGATAAACTCCTTTCGATTACTTAAATCCTTGCTCAAGTAGTTATTCAAGAAAGAGTTCATATATACAATTCGTCAATTAAAATATGACCACCAAAATCTTTATATATATATATATATATATATATATATATATATATATATATATATATATATATATATATATATATATATATATATATATATATATATATATATATATATATATATTATTGTGTTTAAGAAAGAATATTCAATCATAATTAATTACTTAAGTGTGATTAATAATCTATTCATAATACACATGTTAAATATGTGTACAATCTCGTCCATATAATTTCGACACAAGGATTTAACCCACCACAATGGTCGTTTTTACCTTTCTTTGAAGAAACTTATCTTTAATTTCTAGTCAAACTATTAAGATAAACCAAATCTTAAAATTGATCATCTTGTTGGATAACATCTATAACATTCATAGTATGAGTAGTTTTCCCAAGTCAATATTTGGTAATAAATCATAATGATTGTTTGTAACTCATAAATCTCAGCATATAAATCGCATATCTGATATATCCTTGCGGACCTATGACTTAAATTCTTTTATCTTGAGAGTTATCATTCATATGCTTACCTTATGATAATTACTAGTGTATCTCAGAATTATGTATCTTGTAATATTATCTTTCAAGATCAAAACTCCCACTTGCTTTTAGTAATTTAAATTTAATATTTAAACATAGCAAATAGATCAACACTACAATGTTATCTATTGGGACATTACAAAACATAATGACAGTTCCTAACTCTTTGTTTGCTAACAACCCACTTCATAAGTAGTTTAACAAATTATGAACTTCATTTTAAGAGATAACGTGATTCATCACATTTCATATATAATTGTATCTTATTAATCTTCTTAGTCCAAGTCATACTAAACTTCCTAACCTTGATATCTTTTAGAAGAAACGAAGATATAGTTATCTTGAATCAATCATCATATTGAGAGTTTGATTCTCTTAATGAACATACCATAACTATGTTGTATTTCATTAGAGTTAATATTGTAAGTCAATCTAATAATATTTAAGATAAATATATATCTTTCGGCTTACCTATATACCAACTAAATCATATTAATGGTATAACAGATTTCCCTAACCATTTTTCATGCTTTATAACTCAAGTACTTCTAACAGAAAGTCACTTCATTTTATGTCTTTAAGACATAAAAGGTTATAGTCTTATTATACGTTTTAAGTCATTTTTAAAATGACTCCATGTATATGTCTTAGCGAAAACTGATAACGCCTTACTTTACATTATACATCTTTCAAGACTTTATGTTTGTGACTTTATAAATAAATCATAAACATGTATACTAAAGTAATCATGAATACCACTAGATTTCATTAGTCTTTTCAAGTTAATTCATTACTATGTCTATTTATGTAATTCCAAGAATACATAAATATTTATTACTTTAGTAGTATAAGATTACTCTATGTGTCTTATTTATTCCAGGAATTGTCCATCTTAAGAAACTACAAAATAATCCACGCCCGATCACACGACATGTAGATATTTTACCCTTGTGTTTATAATTTAGTCCAAGTTCTCACATGACTAAACGAAACAATAAGTGCTTCTTAATTTGAATATATGGTTAAGTAATCTTTTAATCATATTGACACATGTTCTAACTTTTATCTAATTTTTAATTAGATCGTTAGTCTCTTATCATGAAGTCAAGAGAATCATATCTTTATGTTGGAAATCCGTTTTACGTATTATAAAGGATCGGTCACTCCAACAATAGTCTAAGTAGTAGCTCGTAGTTGAGTTATCTTAATAGTAAACAAACAAGGCCAAGCCAAGCCTACCACTTGTGTAGGCCGGCGGCCCAATGTAAGCCCAAGCTCATATCATGGGCTTGGGTATATATACCCTCTCCTTAGTTGGAGAGGGTGTTGGTTCACATATTTTACACATAGTTCAAGGTGTTTTCTTCTCACTTTCTCTCTCTAAGTGTGTGTGTTCTCACCATCTTTCTATCTCTTTCTCTCTCTAGATTAATCATAGATTTACAATATCCTACAAATGATATCAAGAGCCATGGGATGATTGTATTGTTTATGTGTTTGTGTTCTTGATTTTTTGTGCCTAATTTGATCCATATCATTCGTACCAAAAAAAATTTGTGTTTCTATGGTTTAATCTTGATTCAAATCATCTACATACTTGTGGTAGTGATTTGGTATTCTTACTTTGGTTAAAAACACAAAATTTTTAGGTGTTTGATTCATTTTTGGCTAAAAATCTCAACTTAGTTGTGTACTATCCGAGAACAGTGGTACTTGTGCTTAAATATTCCGATCGCAAAAACCTATGGGTTTCTACATTGCGATCAAGGATTTCGATCATACATTGCGATCAAAGATTCCGGTCACACATTGCGATCAAGGATTCTGATCACACATTGCGATCAAGGATTCCGATCACACATTGCGATCAAGGATTCCGATCACATTGCGATCAAGGATTGCGGTCACATTGCGATAACTTTTTTGATCACATTACGATCAGTATTGCAATCACATTGCGATAACTATCGCGATCAAATTGCGATCAGTATTGCGATCGAATTGTGATAACTATTGCGATCACATTGCGATCAGTATTGCGATCACATTGCGATAACTATTGCGATCACCATTGCGATCATTATTGCGATCACATTGCGACAAGGACATTCCGATCACATTCCGACAGGACTTAATTTTAGCATTGCGATAGAGTGACAAATATTCCAAGATTTTTCAAAAACGTGTTTTTGAAAGTTGTAATTTAGTCTTGGAATTTTTGGTTTATCGAGAACAATTATTAGGTGATTTCAACATTGTGTCTCACATTCAACACAAAACAACAAACACATTTACTTTCTCTCATTGTTCAATCAATGTTTGTAAATCTTAACTTATCGAAATGAAGTACACATCTCTTACGGATAAGTCCATCCTCTCGGGTACGGATAATCGTCCACCAATGTTGGTGAACACTATGTATGAAGATTGGACTTCCCGAATGGAACTTTACATGTTGAACAAAGAGAATGGACATCACATTTGGGCATCGGTGCTCAATGGACCTGTAGATTATGGTATTGTGATGGAAGGTTCAGTTACTCGTCCTCGCACAAAGGGTGAATTGACCGAAGATTTAAAGATTCAAGATAAGTGTGATACACAAGCTATAAACATCATTCTCCAAGCCCTTCCTCCTGATGTCTACAAACTTGTGAGTAAACATAAAGTTGCCAAAGAGTTATGGGATACAATTCGTGTTCTAATGCAAGGCACCTCGTTAACTAAACAAGAACGAGAGTGTAAGCTCTATGATACATTTGATAAGTTTGCCTATGTTCCTGGGGAGACTCTCAATGATTACTATTTGAGATTTACTCTATTGTTGAATGAGCTCAATATCTATGGCATGGCGGTTCCTACATTTCAATTAAACACCAAGTATTTGAACACCCTTACATCCAGATTGCGTAAGTACGTGACGGCTGTTAAATTGGCTAAGGACTTGCATAACACCAATGTGGATCAACTTCAAGCTTTTCTTCAACAACACGAATGCCATGTGATCGAGGCTCAGTTGTCTTCACCACAAACTCATGATCCACTTGCCATGTATTCTTCTCCACAAATGACCCCCTCCCCCCCCCCCCCCCCAACACAACATGGCTTACACTTATCAACAACAATCATACTTGCAGCAGCCACTACAACACATATCAGCAACCACAACAACCATCCTATCAACCACAGATGATGCCACAGCAAGCATATCAACAAGGTGTTCTTCCACTGCAACCAATACATCAGGCATCACCATCACAAGCTATCACTTCTCCTATGGGCTATACTCCTCAGCAAGGATATTTTTCAATTGAAGCACACACAGGAAGAGGCCTTCTACTCCAATGAACTTCCACCAATTCAACCACAGTTCTTTACTCCAAATGATACGCCTACTGATGTCTTAAACCATCTTACTGCCTACTGGTCAAAATTTGTTGCTACTAGAGGTTTTCCACCAACGAACAATCAGCTCCGCACCTCTTCAAATCTCGACAACAAGCCACTGTTCAAGATGGCCAAGTGACGGTGTAACCCATTCAGGGAAGGAAAAATTCATATGGGCCCACTATAATGACCGTGAATGATCAACCTGTGAATTCTCAAGCTAATGGAAATGGAAGCATTGTTGGTCCTCAAAAGGTTGTGACTTGCTACAATTGTCAAGGTCAAGGTCATATGGCTAGACAATGCACTCAGCTGAAAAGGAAAAGGGATGCATCGTGGTTTCATGAGAAGATGTATTTGGTCGATGCTCAGTCTAAGGGAAAGATTTTGGATTCAGAGGAGTTAGCATTTCTTACAGACCCAGGGGCAGCAGATAATGAAGGCATTGCAGTCGTTTCTACTTCTAATGCAGCATATCAAGCAGATGATCTTGACGCGTATGACTCGGATTGTGATGACATTCACTCAGCCCAAGCTACTCTCGTTGCTAATCTCTCTCACTACGGTTCTAATGTCGTCAGTGAGGTACAACCCACATCAAATGTTTCTCATGATAATCAACATCAAGTTGATCATGAGAATGACAACCTCGAACAGAATTTGAGAACTAGTAACTCAAATGATGTGGTATCCAATCTAACATATTTGAGTGAACCTCAACCAAATGCTACGACGGGTATGGAATCTTATGATCAACATGATTTGGTAATGGTGCCTAAACATATTATTGATAACATGAATGTGGTTCGTCTTACAAACCATAGATTTAAATGCTAATCTAACCGCTGAGCTTGCGTTGTATAAGGAAAAGGTCAAAGCTTTTGAAAGGGTCCCTCAAGCAGAGAAATAACTTGTTCTGAATTTGACCAATTTCGTTTTGAAAAGATAGAACACTTAAAGGAAATAGAATCATTAAGAGCTAATCTTTTCCAATGAATCTAAGCAAAAGAGCCGGTTGTAAACGATTTTCAAAAACTTAAAAAGGATTTCGAAACTCTCGAGTCTGAAAAGTTTGAATCAGAAATTAATGCTAGCCAAACTTCTTAAATTCAAAGAACAACAGCTTTTAAAACAATACGCTTCCATAGAAAAGATTCATCTTTTAACAAAATATTTTAAAGAATTAGAACTTAACGTCTTCAAGATTTACCACCTAATCCCGGTTATGCAAAACAAGCTCAGGAATATATTCCTAGTCTTTATGATGTGACCCTAATTGGGAAATCAAAAGAAGCACCTTATGTTCGTGATTCTGAGGAGACAACGTCACTTGCGGAAGAAACTCGATCTAAAATGCTTTCAACATTCCATAAGATTGATTATGATAAGCATAATAAAGATCAATTTGATAAAAAGACTCGTATTCTGTTAAAAAAGGAATTATCTCAATTATCAGCTTTTGTGCCCCAAAGTTTATCAAAGGAAAACCTTCCTAGTATGTCTCCCACACTTGTCAAAAAGGATTTAACTAAGTTAATTCCACCGGTAAGTAAGGCGTCCGATAGCTTAAATGCGGTGCACCAACACTTAGCCGATTTTGACAAGGTCATTATGGAACGTACGATGGATTCGGCCATAACGGAAGGTGAAAGGAATTTTGAGCACACTAGAGCTACATTTCGAGACGAAATTGTTCCAGTTTGTAAACAATATTAAAGCTTGTCTTAGTAATATTGATCAAGAATTTGCTTTTGGAAATAGAAGAAGTTAGACGCGTTTTCAATGAAATGGATGATGCTTATGAAAATGGTTCACTTGAAATAGAACGAATTTCACGCCAAAATGATCAGCTTCTGAAGCAAGTGATGTCGCATGATATTGTATCTATCTGTGTGAATACTAGTGTTGATAATGATTCTATTATGCATAATGTTGACTCTGTGGATAATGTGGTAGATAGTACTTGTCACAAATCTGACGCTGAAATTTTTAAAGCTTCAAGATTCTCATACTTCGCTTTAAAAAAAATTTTGATGAGATTCAAAAACATTGTATTTCGCTTGAATGCAAGCAACAATATATTCAAGAGATCTTTGAAACTTCATTTGAAGGTGTAAATATAGATGATTCAAATTTTCAAAAGAATTTTCTATTGAATTTAACAATCAGAACAGCGTCAGCCGAGTGACAAGGTTGCTAAATTATTGCAGATAGACATAGAGAAATATAAGGAGATTCTGTGTGAACGTACTTGAGGCCGCTGATAATTAAACTTGATCTAGATAATCGAGTTTCCAAGCTTTTGTCCAAAGTTGATAACTTAAAACAGAAAAATACATAACTTTTTGATTCAATAAAGCCCGCATGTGTTGACACCACTACACAGAATCAAATCATTGATTGAACGACTGAATCGAAAGTCGGTGGAATATTTGATTTGAGGGAACAAAATTATGATAAAAATCTGGCTTTGGCTAAGTTAAAAGGAAACACTTCGTACCCTAAAAGGTAAGAATGTTATGGATAATGCAGCCACTGTCTCAGCATCGTCCTCTAGTGCAATCAAAAAGAACCTCATTGTCGTCACACCACTTAACAAGGGCCCTATGACTAAACCATCTCAAACATTGGTCACTAGAGATAAGGAAAAATTAAAACCAGCTTCTAATATTCCCGTGTTGTCTTCTATAGGAGTAAGCACCACTACTAAGGCTCAAAGATCTAAGCTTAAAAGAAACAAGAAGGATGATAGCATCTTGCCCTCATCTAGTAGTCAAGTGAAGAAGAAAGTACAAGCCCACCATAGGAATGCTATTTCTGTTTTGAATAAAAAGAATCATGTAGCTAAACCTAAAGGCTCTACGGTTGTGCAGTGTTCTAAGCCTACTGTGAATTCTAATTTGAAATGTTGGAATTGCAATGAATGTATGTTTTCTAGTCGTCATGATTATTTCCTTATTAACCATGTGAATGATATGAATGCCCATAAAATGTTTTAGAATGGAAACCGATTGGGAAAGTGTTAAGCCAAGTTGGTTGGATGTGGCGCCCCACTAGTAGGACTTTCACTATAGTAGGAAATGCGTGCACTTTAACTAGGATCACTCCCACTAAAGTGAAGAAAGCGTGCCCTTTAACTAGAAGTACAAAGGCTACCAAAACACAAGCGTGTCCTTTAATTAGGAACACCGACACTACTGTAGGAATAAAGTGCCCTTTAAATAGGTCTACTCCCACTGTAGTGCCCACTAATAATCCAAAACCTCAGAAAATTGGAACAATAAAACCTGTTATTAGCAAAACTCACATTAGAAAAGGCTGGAGATCTACTGGTAACACAAATGTTAGCAATTATGATAATTTTGTATCTGTATCTGCTAACACTCCGGAACCAATAGTTTCCAATGCATTGTCTACTGTTGTTGATGAAAACAGGTGGTCCAAATTGTTCTCTGGTATTTAGACTCTGGTTGCTCCAAGCATATGACTGGAGATCGCTCTCAGCTCAGAAATTTCATCAGCAAGTTTCTTGATACGGTTCGATTTGGAAATGATCATGTTGCAAAGATAATGGGTTACGGTGAATATCATATTGGGAATGTTATAATTTCAAGAGCGTATTATGTGGAAGGTCTCGGTCACAACTTATTTTTTGTGGTACAATTTTGTGATGCAAACCTAGAAGTTGCTTTTCGAGAGCATACCTGCTTCATTCGTAATTTTGAAGGGGTTGATTTATTGAAAGGTACTCGAGGGAATAATTTGTACACTTTGTCTCTACAAGATATGATGGCCGCTTCTCCCGTAAGTCTTTTCTCCAAAGCATCGAAGACTAAGTCATGGTTATGGCATCGACGGTTATCTCATCTTAACTTTGACGCTATTAATCATTTGGCTAAAACCGAACTTTTTCATGGTCTTCCTAAACATTCATTTCACAAGGACCATTTGTGTTCCGCGTGTACAATGGGGAAAAGCACTAAGAAATCATACAAACCCAAGACTGAAGACACCAACCAAGAGAAACTTTATTTGTTGCATATGGATCTTTGTGGGCCAATGCGTGTTGAAAGTCTTGGTGGTAAAAGTACATCCTCATCATGGTGGATGATTACTCTCGGTTTACATGGGTGAAATTTCTTGCAACAAAAGACGAGACACCTAAATTCATCATCGATTTTCTCAAGATGATTTAAGTGCGTCTCAACACTACTGTCCGACGCATTCATACAGATAATGGAACCGAATTTGTGAATCAAACTTTGCGTAAGTATTATGAAGAAGTTGGCATATCTCATGAAACATCCGTTCTCGCACTCCACAACAAAACGGTTTCGTTGAAAGGCGAAATCACACACTTATGGAAGCTGCTCGTACGATGTTAATTTACGCAAAGGCTCCATTGCTTTTATGGGCAGAAGCAGTATCTACAGCAGTTTACACCCAAAACTGGACACTAATTCGAAAACGCCATGGTAAAACACCATATGAGCTTCTACATGGAAAAGTACCAGATTTATCATATCTTCATGTATTTGGTTCACTCTGCTATCCAAATAATGATGGTGACAATTTGGGAAAACTTCAACCAAAGGTTGATATTGGTATTTTCATTGGTTACGCACCAGCAAAGAAGGCATACCGAATCCACAATCATAATTCTCGTAAGATCCTCAAAACTATGAATGTTGATTTTGATGAGCTGACGGCAATGGCTTCCGAGCAAAGCAGCTCTAAACCCGCACTTCATGAAATGGGACCCAGTAACATTAGCTCTGGTCTTGTCCCAAGCAACCCTACTTCATCATCATTTACACCACCTTCTAGGAATGAATGGGATACGTTGTTTCAATCGTTCTTTGATGAATTCTTTACTCCTCCAAGTATTGTTGCTCCAGAACCTGAGGTAATAGCTCGGGTTACCGAAGTTGTAGCTCCAGCAACCGAAGCACAATCGGATACGTCTGCACCTACAATTGGTCAAGATATACCTTCAACGAGTAATTCTCAACCAACACATGTTTCAACTACCCATGTTACACCTATCGATGATGAAGAGGATGATGATGATCACGATTTGGAATTCGCTCAAATGCGTGAACTTCCCTTCTTTGGTGTACCAATTCCCGACTCTAATCAAGTCGGGTCGTCCACCTCAGAGGAAGATCCTACTACGGTCTACTCCAATCTACGGATTCGTGAACATGACAGCAAGTGGACAAAGGATTATCCTATAGATTCTATTCTTGGTGACCCTAATCGTCCGGTATCCATACGAAGTCAGTTACAAGAAAGTGCAATGTTTTGTCATTTTGATGCTTTTCTCAGTGAAGTTGAACCTAAGACGTGGCAACAAGCATTTACCCAGTCTTGTTGGATAGAAGCTATGCAAGAAGAACTTAATGAATATATACGTCTTGATGTATGGGAACTTGTCCCATGCCCGGATCAAGTGCAGTTACTCACTTTGAAATGGGTTTACAAGGTGAAACTCGATGAGTTAGGTGGAATATTGAAGAACAAAGCTCGTCTAGTAGCTCGTGGATACAAGCAGTTATTGGGCATCGAATTTATGGAATCCTTTGCCCTTGTTGCCCGTTTGGAAGCTATTAGACTATTCCTTGATTACGCATCCCACATGAATATGATCGTCTATCAGATGGATGTGAATACGGTATTTCTTAATGGTGAAATCAAGGAAGAGGTCTATGTTCAACAGCCGGATGGTTTTGTGAATCCTAAATATCCTAATCATGTGTACAAGCTTAAGAAGGCTCTCTAGGGGTTGAAGCAAGCTTCACGCGCATGGTATGATCTATTATCACAATTACACATTACATAAGGCTTCACTAAAGGCAAGGTGGATCCTACGCTGTTCATTCAGAAACGAGGTAAAGATATGATTATGGTACAAATATATGTTGATGATGTTATATTTGCTGCCACGATCCAAACCTTATCAAGTGAGTTTGGGACACTCATGTCTTCCAAGTTTAAGATGTCAATGATGGGAAAGGTATCATTTTTCTTAGGACTTCATATATCTCAGAGTCCCAGAGGCATCTTTATAAATCAATCCAAGTATGCCCTTGAATCGCTTAAGAAATATAAGATGTAATCTTGCGACCCCGTGGACACCTCAATGGTAGAACGAACTAAGATAGATGCAGATCCATATGGGATTGTCGTTGATCCGACACTTTATCGTGGAATGATCGGTACCCTTCTGTATATCACAGCCAGTCGGCCTGATCTACAATTTGCTATATGTATCTGTGCTCGGTATCAAACTAGGCCTACTGAGTTACACTTAGCTACAGTTAAACGGATCTTTCGATATCTTAAAGGAACCATTAATCGGGGACTTTGGTACTCGAAGGACTCTTCGGTTGCACTCATATCATATACAGATGCGGATTACGCGGGTTGTCAAGATACAAGGCGTAGCACAAGTGGAACTTTGCAACTACTAGGAGATCGACTAATCAGTTAGGCATCGAAAAGGCAGAAAAGCGCTACAATTACCAGTACGGAGGCAGAATACATAGCTATGTCCGGTTGTTGTGCTCAAATTTTTTGGATGAGATCGTAATTAACCGACTATGGTCTAGTTTTCAACAGAATTCTGATGTAATGTGACACCAAAAGTGCAATTGCCTTATGCTGCAACAATGTTCAGTTCTCCTGGTCGAAGCATATTGACATTCGCTACCACTTTATCAAGGAGCAAGTGGAAAATGGAGTGATCGAGCTTTGCTTTGTCCGATCTGAGTATCAATTGGCGGATCTTTGCACGAAGGCTTTAGATCGCGCTCGAATTGAACTTTTGGCCGACAAGCTAGGATTGGGAACTTTCTCGCCCGAAACTCTTAAGGAACTGGCTGATGAATCAAAAGAATAGTGGTGGTAAACTATTCTCCGTATCCTTGGTGATCGTTCATATTTATTGTTTATATTTTTATTCATAAAAGCAAAATACAAAAATATAAAACCATATAAAAACCCTAAAAATTGAAAATTTTCAAAAAATCCAAAAATATTTTTACTTTATTTTTCAAAGGCATGTCGTTTGGTACGATAATATTTACGGCCTTAGAAATGTTGATTAATATTGACACGGCGTCATAAATAGAGTTCGTACAAAAGTTGTAAATATTTCATAAAACATGCCTATATGGCTTGTAGTTATTTCAGACTGCAACCCGTTTTTCATATTCAAGTCAAGTATTTCTTATGAAAACTTTGGCTCATCACCGGGAATTAATTTTCTCGGGCATGGTTTACTTTATAACCATTTAAGGGATTGTGTTTATGTTATAACACAATCTAACACGGATATATGTACGCATCGGTTCATTTATTTGTTAAAACAAGAGAACTCTTGTTTTTATGAAGCTATCATATCTACAATCATAGCAATCTACAATTGGTATCTACATACTCGATGATGCGACTACTCTAACGAAGACTACAACCCTTTTAATAGAACACGGGTCAATAATTGAGGGGGAGCAATTGTCCAGCATTCAGAATCTTTGATGCCGAAAGTGCCAAGTTCACAAACTGGTGTCAAGACAACAATACCAATCGTACATGTGGTGTCAAGAGGTGACTTCAGACGTGACGAGGCGACCAATCATTCAGACAAGAACCATTTGATCTTATCATATGATGTTCTCATCAATCAGATCCAACCTTGTCAATTTATTCTAATTTGGTGAATATGTGATCATTTTACTGATCGGTATCATATCTCAACATTGGTATCATGAAGATAAAATGGACTTGCATTTTTCTTCCCAAAAACTTTCTTAAAATGTTATTAAATCAGTTGATATTAAAAACGTCGATTGTGTTAATATTTTTAATATGGGGAAGAAAATGTGAATTAATATGGGAAATGATTAATCAAAAATGGTTTGACTTAACATGATAGCTCATCCCGACATGTGCGAAATGTTTTCGAATATTGTGGCATATGTTAACGGGGAGCAAAATGGATTTGCTATTCGAAAATGGATTTCATGGTGACATATACTTACCCTCAACCCATTTATGTCACGACGATGAAGATTGTGGTGACATAAGGATGGTAGGATAGGTTAAAGTCCAATGATTCTTCCAAAACCGGAGGAATCTTCCCAAGGATATACCATAGCTAAAAATAGAATGCCGACCAAGTAACTAAGTTAGCACTGGAACAATCACAACAAGGTGCTAGTTATGACGTATTGGTAAGCATTGAAGGGGTTGAAAAATGAAAAGGAATTGTAAAGATAAAGGGTGTAAAGAAAGAAGCCCTCCTTACAACCTTAGGCAGAAACCGAGTCAACACATATATTGTTGAGATCATTTTAATGATGCTCGGTATTGAAGATAGACATCATGGACCCAGTGATGCAATGCACAACCCATCCCAGCTAACTCAGATATCTCTCAAAAGGTATTTGTTTTATTTGCACAGAGACAACGCATTATCTATCGATTTATTCACTCCGAATATATTGATATTGAAAAGGTGGCACTCCTCTCCAGCCTCTGATCACTAAAAATACAAAATGAAAGATCGAGTCTAGAACCATTTGATATCATTAAATATCTCATTAGGACACACTTCCATATTTCCTTGCTTCTTCACACACTATGAAAAGTAAGAAAGATCTTAAGAGTCCTACGCAAAATCTTCATTATCTTGCCTGAACAACCGAGTAATACGAAAGTATTTACACTAAAGATGGAAATCCTTCTTGAGCGAATATCAAAAAGCTCATGGTAGGTGACTTGTGCGACTCTTTACGAATCAAACTTGTGATAACTGGAAAGCAACAGTTGTTTAATTCTTAATTGAATTTAAACACATTCAAGGCCTCTACGCATTATCTCAGTGATCTTGCCAGAACACTCAGAGTGATACCCTAGTGTTCATAGTGATGAGTGGAAATCCTTCTAGTGTTAACCTCAAACAGCACTTGGTAGGTAACTTGCAAGATTCTATATAAATCGAGCTCGTGACAACTAGAAAGCAACGATGGTGCGATTCTTTAATGAATCAAACTTGTTCCAGGAATCGGAATTGACGGCTTCAATCATGTGGATAATTTTATCTAAATGATTCACTCTTTACGTTCACAGTCAGCTTTAGACGATCGAGTAAAGAGAACGGGTTTACCCGCGAAATCTTATCAAGGAGATTTTTAATTAAATCTACCTGCCACAAGTACGATATTTTATATCGTCCAACGGTCTTCACCGACCGGAGGTAAAATGCTACCGAATTAGAATGAAATGTTCAAATCCATTTCGTTAGTATCTACTTATGTAGCGGCATTTGAAGACGGTGGCGTTGTGGAATCCAAGAATAAGTCTTCCCGGCATGCTTATACTTTATGCACATAATACTTCATCTAATTCTAGAAAGCCTAAAAGTCAAGTCTTCCGCTGTATCGAACTCTGAAGCTTTCAAGAATTACGAAGGTATAAGTATGTGGGACATGAAGTCACGAGGAGGTCAATATCACAAGTGATGGATGCACAAGATCAAAGAAAGAGATTAATGCTCAATATTAATATCAAAGATCACATCAGCATGTTCACCTAAAAAGAAAAAGAAAGAAAGACGAAGACTACGAGCTCAAGACAAGCATATTATGCTAGGTTTATCTTTTTTGTATTGTAACTCGGGTACCCCCTTGTACTTTGGAGTGATCTCCCTTAGGGGGGGATTGTTAGAAATACGTTTTACGTATTAGAAAGGATTGGTCACTCCAACAATAGTCTAAGTAGTAGCTCGTAGTTTAGTTATCTTAATAGTAAACAAACAAGGCCAAGCCAAGCCTACAACTTGTGTAGGCCGGCGGCCCAATGTAAGCCCAAGCCCATCTCATGGGCTTGGGTATATAAACCCTCTTCTTAGTTGGAGAGGGTGTTGGTTCACATATTTTACACATAGTTGAAGGTGTCTTCTTCTCACTTTATGTCTCTAAGTGTGTGTGTTCTCACCATCTTTCTATCTCTTTCTCTCTCTAGATTAAGCATAGATTTACAATATCCTACACTTTATGAGTTGTTTCTTGCACACAATATTCATTTCTCCCACTTGTGACGGAACAACCTCATATATTAGATAAACATCACGCCTAACGTTCGTCTATACAAAATATGATTGTGTCATATATATTAGCTTTTCAAGTAGATGTAGGACCTCTTAATCAACAAGAATCTGTACATAACTATCCTTGAAGATATTAGTGTCGAAATTTCAAAAGTAATTATCTTAGGACATTCTAGAGATAATTTAGGTTATTACCAAGACGACAAAGCTTGTAACTCCCACTGAATTAGAGAATGTTTTAATAATCTCAAATTCAGTAATACAACATTGTAAATGTTTCATAATCGGTGAAACATATTAGTGTGTTGTTTACTTTCTTATACCTTTAAAAAATATACACATTCGTAACAATTACTTGTAGTGTTTAAGAGTGTACTGTAATTCGTAAATGATGACTTAACCATCAATTGCTTTTTAACTTGAAAGATTTGGCATGTAATTTCTTCCTTAATAGGTCTACCAACCTCACAATGATATGTAGTGCCTACAAATGGTCAAAGCACAACTACTAGATAAAATATGTTAGTTAGCCTTTAACCAATTAGCGGTAACCATTCTTAAAATTTAATAACTCAAAATATGCACTTTTCTTAACTATTAAAGTTTGCTATGAGTTGTGTATTAAGAATTAGACATTTTTCAAAATCCTTGTTACTCCTACTTCACTCTTGGAAAAGAGTTTAGGTTTATCTTTTATTGTAAATTTACTCTATCCTCACACCTTACGGTTGTAGATCAATAAATGTATAAACCACGTTTGCGGTGTAACGTTGCATTAATACATTGTAAAAGAATTTACAAAAATTTAATTTTAGTATTTTCAATAATTAATGTTCAAGAAAATAAAACTACCCAAGTAATATTCATATAACCATAATATTTCCTCGAAAACTAGAATCTAAATTGACATAATTTCATCACATCAGTTGATTTGCTAGCAATGAAAGTATTCAAGATGCTAACTTGTCGAACAATGATTGACAAAACAATTTTCAAAATCTAGATTCTTTAGGGACTTACATTGCCAAAAAAACATTTTGCATTGTAAACATGTTTCATCTCCTCTTAATGCCTTAAGTTTATAGATTTCACTAAGTAACTTAAATAAGTCCACTAATCTAAAGAATGTAAAACCATTCATGTGCAATCTCATTCAGTCCCTGAAAGTTTTCTTTTCATTACAACATCGTCCAAGATCTCACATGATGACATTTGTAACTTCAAGTGTTCGTCAATTAGATGGCATTTGACTTAAATTTTTAGGGTCTAAATTTTTATGTCAAAATCAATGTAAAAGCATGCATTAATCTCCATAGCATAATTTTACTAAAATTTAGTAAACTTTTTTGGCGAGAATAAATTCCTACATAAATTATTGTTCAAGTATTGGTTAAACCAATTAAAGATTTTTCCCACAACAAAATTCACAACGTACTTTTTTTAGAACTCGGCTAGAGCACAAAGCAATAACCTTATTCATTGTGTTTCGGATATAAATTTGCGGTAAATCAACCTTAAAGTAATTGTGCAAAACGGTCATAGGTAATTCCAATTTGACGTACAAGCAAGCTGGGAATTTGGTCAGCGACAATGGCATAACCTCCTTCCTTAGTCGGGTACATGACCAGCAACGCGTTATACCCACCTTATAGCTTATCAAATTGAGTAGGCCTTTCTAATTATATTGCCAATTACTAATTAATGCAATTCTATGTAATTTAGATCTCAAAACAATTCTTAATCTTAATATGATTTAGTCCATATTATTTTTCTTAAAAAAATTACCCTTGTTTACAACAATTCATGTAATTCAAATAAACAATTAGGCAAACAAAAAAAACTAAACTAAATCATAAGCACATAATAATAACAATTTATATGTGCAATAAATAAATCAAATAGCCACATGCAAACGATTTATTAAATAAATTCATCAAATTTAGGTTTTTATATTCATATAAAAGTCTTTCCTAATTCAAGATTTATTGAATCAAATAAAACAAGTACCACATACGTAACAATTACCACATAAAATCATATGATCCATGTAAAACATGCATATTATCATGGATCCACCCAAATCACTTAACAAATTAATGAAATCTCTATGGATTGTAACCTTAGTTTACATGACATAATAATTAATCACTTATCAAAGATCAAACATGTAATTCTAGGGTTTCAAATTTATTTTTTTTAAATTGGCAAAATTTCTTTTTATAATCGGATTTAAAAAAACGATCAAAACAAAACCCTAAATTTTTTTATTTTTTTTCACAAAAAAACGTGAAGTTTTTACTCAAAACAACTACTAATATTAGTTAAAGATCTTTTGACATCGATAATTATAACATGTTAAAACGGCTCTCGATGCCACTGATTGTTTATGAAGTTCATAACAATTACAATAACATACGCGAATCTCAAAGTAGGTAATAGCGGAAGCGATTTAACAATATCATAATAATAACACATTCATAATTAATCGAATTAGGGTTACATACCTTTTAGCTAATGCGATTCCACAAGGCAAGAACGAATCTTCAATTAGGGTTTATAATAGATCAATTGTTAACCCCTTATCGTTTTGTTAGTCGATCCAAGATTCAATCCATAATGAGATTGTATTACGTTCTTGTACACACATATAATAACGAGTTATCCGTAATACTAGTACGTATAAAGCGAACTTAAATGTATAGTAGAAAATCAACCCAACAACCCTATAGAGGGGCTAGGACTTGATTCAAGAAATCAACCAGTGACGAAGCCAGGATTTTTGTCTTGGGTGGGCCAAATAGCAAATTAGCACTTGGACGGAAAAATATTACCCGGTATTACTAAAGAATAGGATGAAATTAGACAGTTTTCGTCAACTTTTAACAATTTTTGGAATAATATTGTAAAACGGGCTAGAACGATTAAAACCGAACGAAAATGGTAAAAATGAGACGAAAAAGGTAGAAAACAGTTAAAATTTGTGAATAATGAAGTTTGAGTTTATTATAAAGTGTTGTTAATATAATGAACTAACGATGTAATAAGAAAGTAAACGGTCGTTAATATATAACCTTTGAATTTGTTAATTGTTCTAATATTGAAACAAGAAAAAAAACCGATACCTTAAATTGAGGAAAAAAAGTTGAGTACTTTTAATTAAATTTTGGCGTAAGATTAGTACCTTTATATACAATTTACCCTTGTTAAAATAAAAGAGTCACTTACATTTGACTTATAAAAAAAAGAAGAAAAAAAAGAATAGTAGATTATAAAACAAAGTTGATGGTTTAACCTACATCATTCGAATATGAAACATAATGAAGTGAAACTTTTGTAAAAGAAAACTCCATGGTAATTGGTACGGTTGTGTAAATCAATAATATATAAGTTTATAAATCAAGTAACATTTGATAAACGAGTATTGGACTGTCATTTGGTGGGTTGATATTGGGTGGGCCGAACACAGCATGGCTCATCAAATTATTCAAATTTGTAGTATACACAAAGCAATTATGAGAACTTTTGGGTGGGCCTTGGCCAACCCAAGCTACTGAATAGCTCCGTCCCTGAAATCAACCAAAGGTTAAAAGGAACCCTAAAAAAGGTGTTTTCCTTTGGGTCGATCACACGAGAAAGAGAGGAGGAAGTGGGGTGAAAAATTATGAAGCACCCCATGTGTTTATATAGAGTCTTCAAACTTGTAGCCCAAGACACAACTAAATAAGGCAAGAAATCTTTTCTCCCTTCTTTGTTTCCACCGCCGGTCAAGCCCACCTAACGGGTGTTCCGGGTCTTTCTTTTTCTCTTCTAGTTTATTACACGTTAACCGTTAGTCTTTAACTCTTAAAACTTATCGTCAGTTAAATGTTTAAAGCTCAGTTTAATTAATAAACATATAAATATATTTATCAAATAAATTAACTCTTTACGTATTGTGTGCAATCTCGTAATCCCAAGTTCGATCCTAACACACGACTATTAAAATTAAAGTCCATAAACTTACAATATTGTAATCCTTGTCGGATTTCTGTTGATAGTGATTCTAAGCTTGGTCTCGATGGTGATTCTGTTTCGGATCCTACCTTGTATCATAGCTTAGCCGGTGGTCTTTAGTATCGTACTTTTACTCGCCTTGATGTGTCTTATGTTGTTCAGCAGGTGTGTCTTTATATGCATGATCATCGGGAGCCGCATTTCTCTCCTTTTAAGCGTATTTTTCGATATATCCGAGGTACACTTGATTATGGTTTACTAATTCTCCTTAGCTTACCATTTACATGGATGCTGATTGGGTTGGTTGTCATGTTACTCTTCATTCTAGTTTTGACTATTGTGCTTTCGTTGGGGATAACTTGCTTTCTTGGTCTGCTAAGCGTCAGGCTATATTATGCGGGTCGAGTGTTGAAGCTGAATAACCAGGTGCAGCCAATGTTGTTGCGGAAACAGCTTGGATACACAATCTTTTTTGTGTAAACTGCATGAACCTTTTTTTACCGCTACTTTGGTGTATTGTGATAATGTGAGTGATGTATATCTCTCCAAAACATATAGAGCTTGATATTCATTCGGTTCGTGATTTTGTGGCAAAGATCTTGTTTGCGTCTTCAAGATTTTCGCTTCATTCTGAACGCCTGAAGACCTCCCACTCCAACTGTTGGGTGTATTGGCCTAATAGATTATGAGGCTTAGTCCATGTACGATCCATACTATATCTAACCAAATGCCCTTCTACCTCCTCTATATTCTTGATGGCCCATCTTTGTCTCATTAGTCTTTCAAGGGCATGTTTCAGTCATCTTTCCCATTACTTAGAAAAAGTGAGCCATTGGTTCAGGTACGAAAAAAGGTTGTGATAGAAAACGCTCTATTTTTCGCGCTCTTGCTATAGTTGACCGATCTTTTCGGATAATTCGTTCAAAGTGTTATTAGTTTAGGGTTAGCTCATTGTGTTGGCTTTCTTATCAAGACACCATGTAATCTATACTATATTGGAGACATTAATGCCTTTCAAAAAAATTAATAAAGACAGACAATCCATAATATTTATCAACGAGCTCTCATATAATTAGTTTGACTCAGCATGTTGAGCTGGCCACAACCCACTACTATCAAGGGGTTGAGAGGAGTTTACCTCTTAGCATTTCAAGCACTTCTTGTTGCTATTTCTTGTTATTTTAACAGCATGTTATATTCCTATTCTTAAAGGTAAATCCGGTTTGCTTGCTCGGGAGTATGTTACGATCCCACATCGGCTAAGTATGGGATTGGTTGGTGGTTTATATAATATGGGTGTCCCCAATTGTTACAAGCTAGCTTTTTGTTATTTTGTGCAATCCTCCAATGTTGCACCAATGTTGTAACGTGTTATTTTTGTCTTTGTTTTCTTGTTGGGCTTATTTCTTGTTTATGGGCCTTGTCACTTTCTTGGGCCTTATGGCCGTTGGTGCGCTTGTTGTCTGCTTATGCTTATATTACCCTAGCAACTCATTTGCTAGGGTTAGCATTCTCTCTCTAACTCACACACTTATTGTGTGTGTTTGACTGCTCTCTTTCTCCATCTAACCATTATTGGTTATAGGAGGTTTTTCATCTGTTTCATCTTGATTATCTTGTGTGATTGAGTGAATCTTGTAGTGAGGGAGATTGGATCAACCTAGTTGGGACAATCTCACATTTATCTTGTAATCGTTCGACTAGCATCCGTTTTGGGGACTAGTCTTTATCCTTTTGTTTTGTACTCTGATTTATAATAAAAATACACCAAGGGGTGGTTGGTTGGGTGTAAGATCTACTTGTTTTGTTTTTGATATTATGTTTTTGACATGGTATCGGTGATCAAGGTTGTAGTTCTTTCAGCCTATCTAAGCTCTCTTGTGGGTTTTTTGCTTTATCAGTTTTTCAGTTTGTGAAACCCTAATTTATTTTTTAGGGTTTTACTTTTTGGTGGTGTTCTATAGCTTTCTCTTCGTTCCTGGAAGCTTTTATTGGTGGTGCCGTTCTTTTTCCCAAAGATTTGTCTTAGGGTTTTCACAAACCCTAATTTAATTTTTGGGGGTTTTGCTTCTCTGGTGCCCTGGAAGTTTTGTTTGGTGGTGCCGTTGACTATTTTGGTGGTGCCGTTGAAAAACTCGAAAGATCCAATTAGGGTTTCTCAAAACCCTAATTTGATTTTTGGGGGTTTTCTTCTTTGTTGGTTTCCTGGTATCACTCTTGGTGGTGCCGTTACCATTTGTGAATTTTTACTCAGGTATTATTTATTAGGGTTTGCTAACCCTAATTTATCTTCTTTTTTGGGGGTTTTCTTGTGGTGGCTCACCCATCTTCTAGACTAAGTGAATCTAGAGATTGGGTGGTTTTTTGTTTCATATTGGCTCTTTTATTGCACTGTAAGTCCTCTTTCATTCTCTTTCTCTCTATCTCTTGGTTACTTTGTGAGCTACTGTTGTTTGAGTTTGTGGGTGCAAACGGATTAGGTTAACATCTTGACCCTTCAGCCTTGACTGGTGTGGATACCTGCTCTGGCCAATCCCAATTCACAACTTAGCATTTCTGGTGCTCACCTTCTGGGTGCTTATTGCTTTATTTTTTACTCTTGCTTCTTGTTTGTCTCTGGTTTTTTGCTGGTTACTTGTTTTATTTCTTGCTCTTATCTGTGGATTTATTATTGTTCTGCTTGCTCTCTTTTTTGTTGTGAATCATGAGTACTAGTGGTGCCCCTCCTACACCAAATGGTGGTGGAGGAAATGGTGGTGGTGGAGGTCCATCTGAAACCACTCCCACTCCTATTGCTCTTATAAGCAATTTGGATGCTGGTAATCCACTTCATATTCATAACAGTGATAATAGTAGTTCTGTTCTTGTTCCTTTTAAACTTCTTGGAACTGAAAACTATAGAATGTGGAATAATGTTATGAGACTTGCTTTACAAGCTAGGAACAAGTATGCTTTTGTTGATGGTTCTTGTTTAAGGGAGTCTTACACTGATGATGTTATGTGTGCTCAATGGGATAGATGTAATGCTATGGTTCTTACTTGGATTATGAATGTTGTCTCTAGTGATGTTTACATGGGTCTTGCTTATTCTGAAAATGCTGCTATTGTGTGGAAAGACTTGAATGAGACTTATGATAAAGTTGATGGATATGTTGTTTATAATTTGCTTCAAAAGATTGGTTCTGTTAAACAAGGTGGTAGTACTTTGGCTGATTATTATCATAGATTAAATTCTCTTTGGAGAGAATTTGATGTTGTTTCTAAGATTCCTAAATGTATTTGTGTTGTTAAGTGTGCTTGTTCTGCTAGCACTGAGTTGGCACTGCATCAGCAGATCATGAGACTCATGCAGTTCCTTATGGGCCTTGATGACTGCTATCAGCCTGTTAGGACTGCTCTTCTCACCAGGGACCCTCTCCCTGATGTGAAGGAGGCTTATGTCACTGTCTCTAGAGAGGAATCCCATAGGGGTATTCCTGACACCTCTAGTCAGACTGAGGCAAAAATGAATGCTACCTCCTTTGCTGTCAAAACTTTTAATCAAAATAGGAGAGGTAATTCCACCAATAGTAACAACAACACCTCTAACAGACCTCCTTTTAAGGGCAATAGTACTGGAAATTTTAGGGGTCCCAACCCCAATCTTCTTTGTACTCATTGCAATCAAACTGGTCACACTATTGATAGATGTTTTGAGTTAAATGGTTATCCTGCTTGGTATAAAAAGAATGGTAATGCCTCTAAGCAATCTGGTTTTAAACATAACTTCAATGCCAATTGTGATCTAAAAGTTGGGGATAAGCAAAATTCCACTTGTGAATCCCCAACTTCTTTCACCAGTGATCAAATGCAGAAACTTCTCAGCTTGATAAATGACTCTCCCAGAAACACTTAGTCCAATATGGCAGGTAGAATTTCCTTTTTTAATGCTAATATTTGGTTCAATATTCATTTCTCTAAATTTTTTGTGGGAAACACCAAGTTTACTACCAAAACCATTACCTTGGGTTGGATAATTGACTTTGGGGCCAACCAACATCTCACCACATCCATTGTGGGGATGACTAATGTTGTGGATATTTCCAATCTCAACATTTCTGTTGGTCACCCTAATGGGACTATTGCCAACATTAGTCACATTGGTAACCTTAAATTATCTAACAATGTAATTCTTCATGATGTTCTTGTTGTTCCTGGTTATTGTGTTAGTCTGCTTTCTGTCAATAAACTTATAAAGGATAGCAAGTTATTTGTTGGTTTTGATGAGGATAAGTGTTATATTCAGGACTTGGACAAAGGGATCATTCTGGGGACTGGTAGTGAATCTGGGGGGCTCTATGTGTTTGATGACTATAAGACCCAGAGTTTAGGTAATGCTAACTCTGCCATGACCTTTCATACCTCCAAAGACCTTTGGTATTGTAGGCTTGGTCATCCTTCTGATCATGTTCTTAATATTCTTAAGACTGACCTTCACCTGTCTAAAAATACCAACATATCTGTGTGTGAAACTTGTCATAGGGCCAAACAGACCAGAGAGCCCTTCCCTTTGAGTGATCACAAATCTAACCATCTTGGTGATTTGGTTCACTTGGATCTTTGGGGCCCTTACAAGGTTCAGAGTAAGGAAGGGTATAGATACTTCCTTACCATTGTGGATGACTACTCTAGAGCAGTATGGACTTATCTTTTGAAAACTAAAAAGAAGTTTTTGATTGGCTTAAACAATTCATAAGTCTTGTTCAAAATCAATTTGATTCTAAAATCAAAGTTTTTAGATCTGATAATGGGACTGAATTTGTTAACAACAAGATTCATACTATGCTCTCTACTATGGGTATCATCCATCAGACCTCTTGTCCTCATACCCCTCAGCAAAATGGTATTCCTGAAAGGAAACATAGACACCTTCTTAATGTTGCCAGGAGTCTTATGTTTCAGGGAGGGATTCCTATTAATTTTTGGTCTGATTGTATTCTTACTGCTGTTTACTTGATCAACAGGCTCCCCTCTTCTGTCTTAAATGGTAGATCTCCCTATGAATTGCTCTATAAGAAAAAACCTAATCTCTCTCACTTAAAGTGTTTTGGCTGTCTGTGTTTTTCTACTTGTCTGAATAACAGTGACAAGCTCACATCTAGAGCTGAAAAATGTGTTTTAGTTGGTTATTCTTCTCTAAAAAAGGCTTATAAACTTTTTAGTTTGGATAATAGAAGATTCTTTTTTTCAAGAGATATGAGGTTTTATGAAACTGTTTTCCCTTTTAAGATGAAAAACAATACAGGAAGTGAATTGGCTGATGTAGTTGCAAGTGATGCTGATCTCTTATCCTTTTTTGATAATCAAACTCTTTTAAGTCCCAATGATGATGAGAGAGCAACACATGTTTTAGATGGTAGAGTTAACCCCACCAATGAGGATGCCTCAGTGCATCCTCAGGAGGATGACTCTGCAACCATCATAGGTGAAAACCAGCAATCCTGCTCTGAGGGCACAAACAATCTTTTTCATTCTCCTGATATACCTTTAGAGCAAAATGAGATCACCACTGAGGAAGTAGGGGAACCTGGTGTTAGAAGGTCTTCTAGACCTACCAAACTTCCTGTTAAGCTTAATGATTTTGTTCTTGATAGCAAACTTAAATATGGTATTGAAAAACATGTCAATTATTCTAGACTTAGCACTATCAATTTTTGTTTTGCTACTACCTTGAATCAATCTTTTGAGCCCACCTCTTATTATGAGGTTGTTAAGGACAATAGGTGGGTTGAAGCCATGAACAATGAGATTGAGGCTCTCTTAAGGAACAACACTTGGACCCTTTGTGACTTACCTGTTGGGAGAAAAGCCATTAGCAACAAATGGGTTTATAAGATCAAATACAAATCCACATGTACTGTTGATAAATTTAAAGCTAGAGTTGTTGCTAAAGGGTACAGTCAAAGAGAGGGCATTGACTTTGATGAAACATTCAGTCCTGTTGTTAAAATGGTTACTGTTAGATGTCTTATTAGCATTGCTGTTTCTAATGATTGGCCTCTTTTCCAACTTGATGTTAATAATGCTTTTCTTTATGGGGAATTGGATGAGGATATTTACATGACTGTTCCTTTGGGTTTTAACTGTCAAGACAAGAACAAAGTGTGTAAGTTGAACAAAGCCCTCTATGGACTTAAGCAAGCCCCAAGACAGTGGAATGCCAAGTTAACCACTGTCTTGGCTGAGCATGGCTTTATCCAAAGTAAAAATGATTATTCTCTCTACATCAAACAGTCTGATAATCTTTTCATTGCACTTCTTGTTTATGTTGATGATTTTATCATCACTGGTAATAGTGTTAAGGAAATTGATAACCTCAAAAATTTCCTTAAAACTAAATTCATGATAAAAGATCTTGGGATTATGAAGTATTTCTTAGGAATTGAAATTTTTGAAAATACCAATGGTATTTGCATGACTCAAAGAAAATACTGTCTTGATCTTATCTATGAATTTGGTCTGTTGGCTGCTAAACCAGCAGCAACACCTTTACCTGAAAATTGTGTGCTTGCTGTTGATGAGAGTGAGAATGATAAATTACTTAACAATGTTTTTGAGTATCAAAGACTCTTAGGGAGGCTCATTTATCTTACTCACACTAGACCTGACATTTCCTATGCTGTTCATTGTCTTAGTCAGCATATGCATGCCCCTTTACAGTCTCATCTGAAAATTGCTCTCAGAGTTATTAGATACCTTAAAAACTCTCCTGGTACTGGCATTCAGATTTATAAAGATACTTCTTTGAAGGTTTCTTGTTTCACTGATGTTGATTGGGCAAAATGCCTTAAAACCAGGAAATCTGTTTCTGGGTATTGTGTTTTCTTGGGAAGGACTCTTGTATCCTGGAAAAGTAAAAAAACAAGCTACCATTTCTAGATCTTCTGCTGAAGCAGAATATAGATGCATGGCTAGTGCCACTTGTGAAGTCATTTGGATAACCAATCTTTTGAATGATTTTCTGATTAAGTGCTTGTTTCATGTTCACTTATATAGTGATAGTAGTTCTGCCATACAGATTGCTGCTAACCCTGTTTTTCATGAAAGGACCAAGCACTTTGAAGTTGATGTTCATTTGATTAGGGAAAAGGTCCAAGATGGTGTCATAAGACTTTCAAGGTTGCCTCTGCTGATCAAACTGCTGACATTTTCACAAAGGCACATGGAATATCTCAACACTTGAAGCTTTGCAACCAATTGAGGCTTGTGGACATGTTTGGGAAATAATGCTCTTTACTGCTCTCTCATTTTCGGATTGAGGAAGGGTGTTATTTTGTGCAATCCTCCAATGTTGCACCAATGTTGTAACGTGTTATTTTTGTCTTTGTTTTCTTGTTGGGCTTATTTCTTGTTTATGGGCCTTGTCACTTTCTTGGGCCTTATGGCCGTTGGTGCGCTTGTTGTCTGCTTATGCTTATATTACCCTAGCAACTTATTTGCTAGGGTTAGCATTCTCTCTCTAACTCACACACTTATTGTGTGTGTTTGACTGCTCTCTTTCTCCATCTAACCATTATTGGTTATGGGAGGTTTTTCATCTGTTTCATCTTGATTATCTTGTGTGATTGAGTGAATCTTGTAGTGAGGGAGATTGGATCAACCTAGTTGGGACAATCTCACATTTATCTTGTAATCGTTCGACTAGCACCCGTTTTGGGGACTAGTCTTTATCCTTTTGTTTCGTACTCTGATTTATAATAAAAATACACCAAGGGGTGGTTGGTTGGGTGTAAGATCTACTTGTTTTGTTTTTGATATTATGTTTTTGACACTTTTTGAGCGAGTTCTCTACACTTGGATTTGTGAACCGATACGTGTCGAATAGGGATAGGTTCGTATCAGAATATTTCATCCAATATTGCAATGCTTGAAGAAATGGGTTAAAGTTTTCTTTAAAGATAATTTTGACTATCTTCTGGTGGGGAAGTGCATCTCGCTGGCCTTACTGAGCCTTAAGGCTTGGGCTTTTATCAAGTTGGTCAACTTTTCCATATCTCGGATGAACCGAGACATGTGTTTTTCTATGTTGTTCCCCTGTATATTCTTCAAAATTTTGCATGTTCTCTCCCAGAATATAACCCGAGAAACATGACATATGCGTTACAGACATTACCCATACCAAAATCAGTCCATGTAGGATCTTACTCATCAACTACATTGTTGAAATTCTCTTGAACCCTATAAGGTACTACTTCGTGACCCATCCGCATCTTCGGGTGGGAGCATCATCATACCAAAGAGTATCTGATGCAGACATTATTGGCATGATCTATTCTACCCCTTTTGGCCTTAGGTGCCGTTTAGTTAGAGACTTTAAAATTTTGGAATTTTAAAGTCTGATAAACTAAAATTCTTGATAATTTAAAACATTGTAATTTGAAATATATACGCATGTTTGGTTGGCAAAATTCATATTATTTCGAAATCTTGGTTTTGGGTCGACCCAATTAACACGAATAAATGTTATTTAAAAAAATTTATATAAATTTTATAAAAAATTATGTAAATTTTATAAAAAAAAACTATATAAATTTTATAAAAAAAAATTATATAAATTTTATAAAAATATATATATATATTTTATAAAAAAGTTATAAAAGTTTTATGAAAATTTTATATAAATTTTATTTTTCTTGTTTATACGACTAAAAACCGAATACAGATTTTTTTATAAAATTTCTTTTAATTTTTTAATTTTTTCTATCTAAATGAGTAAAATTTGAAATTTTTATTTTTTATATAAACTTTATTTTCGATTTAAAAAGAATAAAAACCGAATAAACAATTTTTATAAATTTTTTAAAAATTTTGTAAAGTTTTATTTAAACGAGTAACCCGAGTAAAAACCACTAGAGAAAAGATTTATAAAAAAATAATTGTCAAGTAAATTCAAATTCTTCTCTTTTTGGAAGAATTTTAATTACCCTCTTTTTGGCATTTCGGGAAATGAATTCCTTCTTTTGTCATACAAAACACAATATTTGAAGAAAATTAAAATGTAAATGACATAAATATCTCCTAATATCTTCCAACATCCTCCAACCAAAGAGCCCTTATATTTGAATTTCTCTCAGATGTTGTGTATGGATGATTAACGAAGGAATTTAAAATTTCCCAAATTGCTAAAATGAAGGATATTATAATTACTCCAAAAAGTGAAGAATTTTAATTTACTTGAAAATTATTTTTTATGAACTTTTTTTCTAGTCGTTTTTATTCGGGTTTTTATGTTTATATAAAAAATTAGAAAATTTATATAATATTTATTTTTTTGTTTTTACTCTTTTATATACCAAAAATAAAATTTATATAAAAAATATATATATAATTTATATAAAAAGTCTTTTATGAAATTTATATAAAAGGTGAAAATTTAGGATGTTACTCTTTAAGTAGAAAATTTAAAAAATTTAAGAAAATATTAAAAAAAATCGGTTTTTAGTTACATAAACAAGAAAAATAAAATTTACATAAAATTTATATATTTTTTTTATAAAATTTATAAAAAAATTTATAAAGTTTATATAAATTTTTTATAAAATTTATACAAGTGAAAATTCAATTTTTACTCTTTTAAATAGAAAACTTATATAAAAAATATTTATTCGTTAATTGGTTCAACCCAAAATCAAGATTTCAAAATATTATGAATTTCTGTCAACCAAACATGTGTAGGCATTTTAAATTCTAGAATTTTTAATTCCTAAGAATTTTATTTAGAATTTAGAATTTCATAATTTCAAAATTTTAAACCAAACGGCACCTTAGAGCAATTAGAAATACCCGGTCAGGTAAACATCATAAGTGAGTGATCATAACAGCAATGGCCAATATCTGATGTTCTGCGTACACGTGCATCATGTTTTTGGTAAAAGTACTACAGACAAGTGTAAAACCTGTCTGTCTTGGTAATTTAAGCTTCTTTTATCCTTCTAGTTGTTAAATATGAACTGATGATCACTTTTTGCCTAGATTTTTAATCCAAATATTGCCAACAATATCTTAGACCTGAACAGCTAAGCACATTCATCAAGTTTCTCTGCATACTTATTGAACTCCTCTGGAACATCACCCTACTTGTACTCATCAACTTTAACTTGTTCAGCCAGTAACCAACCGACTAAATGACCAATGTTGTATAAATACTAATCGGACAAACAAAATCTATAAATACCAAAACGTAACAATGACAAAAGTTGTTACTATATGACATTAACCCAAAGAAGAAAAACAGTATGTTTTAGCAAAAACATTTTAAATTACAGCTTAAGTGACGCGTCAATTGCATATAGAAATCATTCTTCGATCTTGAGCAAGCCCTCAAGCTCTTTCACGACAAGGTCCATAGTAGGTCGTTTCTTTCGATCATAATGCAAGCATCGATAAGCAATTTCGGAGAATTTATTCAGAGAGTCTGAATTCAAATGTTCCTTCAAACTAGGATCAACAATCTCGTTGAGTCTCTTCCTTTCATAGAACTCTTTAGCCAAAGGGCCTGATAATAAGATACCATCATCGTCTTTGGTAGTGCACAATCTTCCACATAATACTTCAAATAGTACCATGCCAAAAGAATACACATCTGATTTTTTCTTCACGATCCCAGTAACCATGTATTCTGGTTCGATATAGCTCATTGTGCCGCAGGCAAGGGAAACAACAGTGCTTCTATTTAATCCAGCAAAAGTTAACTTAGACAATCCGAAATCTGCAACTTTTGCAACCCAATTTTGATCTAACAAAATGTTTGCACTTTTTATATCACGATGGATTATGCTTTTATTCTCTCCAACATGATAATGTAGGTGATCCAGCCCACGAGCCGCGCCAACACATATTTTGAGTCTTTGATGCCACGTAAGATTAGGATTAGTGGTATTGTTACGCCTCAAATATTTATCCAAACTTCCACGTTGTGCATATTCATAAACTAAGATTTTCTCCTTATCTTCTTCACAATAGCCGAGAAGAGAAATCAAGTTTGGATGTTTCTGCCCGGTAAGTAAGTTAACCTCGTTTAAGAACTCTTTTAGCCCTTGTCCAAACTGCTCATTTAATCGCTTTATAGCAACTGGGATGGATTTACCACTCTTGTACAGAGTTCCTTTGTATACAAGACCATATCCACCTTTTCCAATACAATCTTGGAAATTTTTGGTTGCTACTTCTATCTCTTTAAATGATATTCCAAGTTGTTGCCACTCTTTTGTTCTTGACATGGACCCTTTTTCAAATAAATTATTCTGACTTATCATCTTACCTGCATCCTCTTCTATATCCAGCTTACTCCTTACCTCCTCCAGCTTTACTTCCCCCCAATCTGTCTTATCTACCGCCACTTTGGGCTTTAAACCACCGTTTACATGGTCCAAATCATAAATCTTAGTATCAGCTTTATGGTTCTTGTCATCTGCTGTATAATCACCAACATCTGTATCGCCATTTTCAGAAGCTATCCTAATTTCCATAGGTAAAAGAGTATGTTGCATTTCATCCACATTAAAAAAATCTTTTATCTTAGAAAACTCTTCATGTGGATTAATTTTCGAAAAAAGTACCTGATCCATGTATAAGTATGCATTCAATTTCTACTGGTTACAACATGAGAGCAATTTTGGTATCTATAGAAAGAGCAAAAGGCTTACCTCTGCCCTAAAGTTTTCAGCCATCTGGCCCTTTGCATCCCACATACCATCAACTTCGTAACGGCTCAAGATCAGTATACTGCTTCGCACAAATGCCGTGTGGAACATTACTCTAAACACCATTTCCTCCCTGTCGTGATCCAAGTGTATGCATTCAAGCACCACATCCCCTCGAACACGGTGATGTATATCTATTTTCACAATCTCACATTCTTCCTACAATCATAAATGGAATATGTTATCTCTACTATATTTCCCTGCCCATTATTAACTAGAGGAAAAATTATTGGATCTTTTTATCTGCATAAAAAACTTAACATCATAAAAGCTCATTAGAAGGTATATATTCTATCTAAATATAAAATGTATAGTGAAACTATATCTTCAAGGCTCATAAATAAATGAGGTAGGAATGCATACAGGTTTATAGTAACGAGCATGGCTGGGTACAGTTATAGACGAATCTTGACCGTGGATCCTAATTACTGGTCGACAACCCTCTTCACCAAAAGAAGGAAGGGAACGAAGTATGATACAATCTAAAGTAAAAAGTGCGTCTGAAGGTAGCCAATCAGAACCCAAATTACTTCTAGATATATACCCAAGATACCTTAATTGTGAAGGTAGTGGATTTAAAGGTGTTAAAAGATGAAGAAGCTGTTTAGGAGCTTGCTTATACACCATTTCAAGAGTCCTTTGTTCACCATTGTATTGCTTTCTGAACAAAAGAAGAGCTGCAAGCAGAAATGCAAGAACAGGCCACCCTCCCCTCTCACAGTGCATTAAAATCACGTTTTGTTGTCCATCTAATGACAGCCAACTTTCACTAGAACGCAAAAAGTGATGGATCATTTCCAATGGTAACACCGGGCACCCTTCATATTGTCGAGGATACTCCATGACTGTCATATCAAACTGAGACAATATATCGGAGATTTGAGTCCGTTTGTCACCTTCTCTAAAGTTATACACCATAAAAGAAGAATCAGGATAGTAGTCTTGGAGTTTGGCCACAATGCCACCCATGTAACTCTTGTACTCATCTTCTTCAAGTACTTCAGAGGAGAAGCAGCAATCAAAAGCTGCAAATGTAGGTCCAGAAAAGCAAGTTCAGCATAAAACTAATATAAAATTTGAAACTTAAGCCATTCCCATTTCATAAAATATAATCAGGCAGCATATTCTCAAGCTTCAAGTGCAAAAGTTTCTATTTTCCGACAATATTGTCTTAAATCAACGTGGAACCCGAATTTCACTGATTTTGTACTCTTCGTTTAGCAATAGCACTATCCTAATTACACTTTTACATACAGCTAACCTAGCATATATAATGTTCTTAGTATATATATCAACATACTTATCTCGATGTTCCATATTGACCATTGTAACAAACTAGTTATCTAATAAGGATAACGTTATTTTCTTCTTTTGTTGTTCCGCACCTAATTTGTGAGCAATTTTTATCAAAATTTAAGGCTAACCCTTGTCAACAATTTAGTCAAATGATGCTATACTAAATACCAGGAACAAAATCCAAATAACAAAAGTCAAAGTTACAAAACATTTAACAGATTACCATAAACCCTTTCAGAGATCTCAAGCAGACGATCCGGTGTCTTCCGGTCAGAAAATCGTCTGAACAATGCCATTTAATGGCGCTGTCACAAACCCGACCTGATCTAAAGTCAGCCAAGATGGATCTTTAACACAATCCACCAATCTGATCAACACAAACTGTTAAATCCGAAGTTCAACTGATGATATTGATCATGGTTGACTTGCATTGGTGGTGTAATTATTGATATGGCATTTGCCTTGGAGAAACTACAAGGCCAACCTTTTAACTACCCACTTATATTATTCAAAAACAATGATTTAATAATAAGTGAGATCCTCTTAGTAATAATTCTTTCAGAAAATACTGTTTTATAGGAGGGAGAGTTGGTTTTAAAAAAATACTCCTAGTTGACAATAAAAAAGTACTTTTATGACTTCGCAAAGTTATAACAATAAACTTGTCAAGCAATGGAAATACTACTAGCGTTTTATAAGACGTAAACTTATGATCAATGGCACAAATTCAGAAAAAGAAAACGTATATAGCAAAAAGCGTCACCGAAAAAGGAATACAATCTGCAGAAAGGTCTAAATTAAAGGACGAAGAGAAGAATCTAGCTCTAGTTTAGTACTGATCCTACAAGGAACAGAGGTAAAGAAAGGTCAAAAGAACCAAAAAGTTGGGGTTCTTACATGTTGAGAATGAAACATGTGTCGAGATAAGAAAGTGTGTATCAAGCTTGACGCAAAAAGTTGCTGGCGAGTGAGTGGTGTCAATGTGCAACCAAGTTTTAGGATACTACTACGAGCTCTCATATAAGTTTGACTGTTAACAGTACTATTTAAGCATTTTCTGGCTTTTTGCAGCATGTTATATTTCAATTCTTAAAGGTAAACTCATTTAAATGGGTCAATGTTTTTTTCAAAGATAATTTTGATAATCTTTTAATGGAGATGTGTAGCTCTATGTACTTAACTGAGCCTTAATTACTGCTTAGACTTCATCAAGTTGGTGTTTTTCCACATTTGGGAGGAATCGAGACACAGTGTTACTATGTTGTTTCCCCGTATATCCTTCCATATTTCGCAAGCTCCCTCCAAAAGATAACCCGTGAACATGACATGCGCTGCTGACATTCCCCATACCCAAATCAGTCCATGCAGCATCTTACTCGTCTACATTGTTGAAACTCTCTTCAACCTCATAAGGTACTACTTTTGAACCAATTCCAGGCCCATCCACAACTTCGGCTACATCTTCATTGGTGATCATCAAGGGTGAGCGTCAGCATAAGTTTCATCACTTTTTGGCTAAGAGTCATTATAAATACCCGAGTTCAGGTATACATCATAACTGAGTTATTATATAAACAAGGATGGCCAACATTTGATTGTCCGTAAAAGTACTGCAAACAAGTATCAAGCCTATCTTGGTAATTTAAGCTTATCCTTCTGGTTGTTAAATATGAAGCAATGATTATTGGAATTATGATTTTGGCTTCCATTCATTAACAAATCAATTACAATATATAATCTCTGGAAGATTATTCTAGAAAGAAAATACAAATGGGCTAAGCCTATTAAGAAATAATAAAGCCAATGGGCTAACACAAATATCATCTAACACTCTCCCACAGTTTGAGCGGGAGAGGAACGAACACTCAAACTGGAACGAAACTCTTCAAAAAGCGCAGACGGCAACCCTTTAGTGAAAATGTCAGCATATTGGTAACGGGATGGCACATGAAGAACACGAACTTGGCCTTGAGCAACCATATCACGAACAAAATGAATATCAATCTCAATGTGTTTGGTCCGCAGTTTCAGCAACGGCATTGGCAACGCCACGATATTCAGCTTCAGCACTTGATCTAGAAAGTGTATGTTGTCGTTTGGATGATCACGAGAGGAGATTATCCCCTAAGAATACACAATAACCAGAAGTAGAACGCCTAGTAGAGGGGCAGCCAGCCCAATCAGCATCCGAATACGCTACAAGTGAACCAATAGAGGATGCATAAAGTTGGAGCCCAAAGTCAAGTGTACCACGAACGTAACGGAGAACTCTTTTGAGAGCTGAAAAATGAGGCTCTCGAGGATCATGCATATGTAGACAAACCTGTTGTACTGCATAAGAGATATCTGGATGAGTAAAGGTGAGATACTGTAAACCACCTGCAAGACGGCGATATAAAGTAGGATCGGAAATGGGATCCCCATCTGAACCAAGCTTAGACTCTGTGTCAACCGGAGTCCGTGTTGGATTACATGAAGCCATATGTTCCCTATCCAAGAGCTCCAAAGCGTATTTCTTTTGAGAAAGGAACATGCCTGTAGAGTCACGTTTAACTGAAATGCCCAAAAAATAATTAAGAGCCCCCAAGTCAGTCATATCAAACTCTTTATGAAGAGAGGATATAATACGTTGAAGTAAATTTGTAGAAGAAGCTGTCAGTATGATATCATCCACATATATCAATAAATAGGCAACCTCACTACCATGCCTATAGATAAACAATGACGAGTCACATCGACTTGATGAGAAACCCACCCTTAGAGCATAACTTGCGAACCGTTGAAACCAAGCTCGTGGTGCTTGTTTCAAACCATATAGAGACCTCTGTAAACGACAAACATGATGTGGAAACCTAGCATCCACAAAACCTGGGGGCTGATACATGTAAACTGTCTCGGAAAGATCACCGTTAAGAAAAACATTCTTAACATCAAGCTGATGAATGGGCCAATTCCGAGATAGTGCAAGACTAAGGACCGTACGAATAGTAGCCGGTTTAACCACCGGACTAAAAGTTTCATCACAATCAACACCAAACTGTTGACTACGTCCGTTAGCCACGAGACGTGCCTTATACCTGCTCAACGAACCATCAGCATGATATTTATGTCGAAACAACCACATAGATCGAACCACATTCACATTAAGTGGTTTCGGAACAAGAATCCAAGTACTATTTTTAATTAATGCATTATATTCATCATACATAGCATCTCGCCAGTTAGGATCAGCTAAGGCTATAGATGGAGACTTGGGAAGAGGAGAAATATGAGAGACATGCCCTTGAAAACGAGGATTGGGCTTAACTGTACCGACTTGGGCACGTGTGACCATAGGATGAGTTCGGGTTGGGGGTTTTGGGTTGTAGGTTGGGTCATTGGTTGGTTCGTGGGTGAAGAAACATTTTCGGTGGTGGTAGGCGGTTGGGTAACGGTCGGAGCGATGGACTGGGCCGAGGTTGGTGTCGGGTCGAGAAGAGTATTAGACTCATTTTGAGTTGTGTGGTTAGGCTCATTTTGAGTTGTGTGGTTAGGCTCATTTTGAGTTGTGTGGTTAGGTTTATTTTGAGTTGTGTGGTTAGGGTCATTTTGATTTGGATGGTTAGGTTGATTTTGAGGTGAGTGATTGTTGTCAATAATGTGTCGGGTGATAAGAGAGGGTGTGGTGTCTAGAAATGTGTAAGATGGTGGGTTTAAGGATGTTATCGAACCATATGGAAATTGAAGTTCATCAAATGTAACATGACGAGAAAGAATGATTTTGTTTGTGGATAGGTCAAGACATCGATACCCGCGGTGATAAGCGGGATATCCCAAAAATATACAAGGAGTGGCACGTGGTGCAAGCTTATGTGGGGATTCGAGATGTGGGTAACAAAGACAACCAAAGATACGTAAACGTGAGTAGTCGGGTTGTTTGTTAAATAATTTAGTGCATGGTATCTCATTTTGAATGGCGGAGGAAGGAAGGAGATTAAGTAAGTAGGCAGCCATATGTAAAGCTTCGACCCAAAAGGTTGGTGGAAGATGAGCTTGGAAAAGAAGGGTACGGATGACATTATTGATTGTCCGTATCATTCGTTCTGACTTTCCATTTTGTTGTGAGGTTTTAGGGCAAGAAAACCTAACTTGAATGCCATTTTGAGCAAACAAATTTAAAAACAGATTGGTGTTATCGAACTCACCACCATGGTCACACTGAAAAGCCGTAATGTCACACTTAAATTGATTATTTACGTAAGAGCGAAAATGTAAGAATTTATGAAACACTTCAGATTTTGTACGTAAAGGATAAATCCACAAGTAATGAGAATAATGATCAAGAAATAAAACATAATATTTAAAGCCACCAGAACTAACAATTGGAGAAGTCCAAATATCTGAGTGAACAATTTCAAAAGAACGAGTGACTACAGAATTTGAACTAGAAAACGGGAGTCTCGCATGTTTTCCAAGTTGGCATGCATGACAAATATGAGAAGACTTCTCTTTATTACAAGAAATAAACTCACGAGAAACAAGAGAACGCAACACTTCTTCCCCGGGATGCCCGAGGCGTTGGTGCCACGTAGAAGGACTAACAGAAAGCAAAGCATGAGGAATATGAGAAGGTTGGGTGACTGGGTAGAGATCTCCTGAACTATCACATCTGAGGAGGATATGACGGGTAATAAAATCCTTGACAGAGAAACCAAATGCATCGAATTCAACAGTGCAATTATTATCCCTAGTAAACTGACGCACAGAAATAAGATTTTTGATGATATTCGGGGTGACAAGAACATTTTGTATATAATCTCTGGAAGATTATTCTGGAAGATTATTCTAGAAAGAAAATACAAATGGGCTAAGCCTATTAAGAAATAATAAAGCCAATGGGCTAACACAAATATCATCTAACAACGATCACTTTCCAATCCAAACATTATAAACGAACCAGAGACCTAGACAGTTAATTACGTTTCAGCCACTAAACAAGCGACTATAGGACGAATGTTGACCACCAAATGTAAGTATAGATAACAAATCCAACAAAAAATATATTATGCATTAACCCAAGAAATTAAAAAGTACTCTATTTTATAGCAAAAGCATATTAACAACTCCTGTTGTGTCTCGTTGTTTGCATTTAGAAATCATACTTCGATGTTGAGTGTTCGTGTATGTGTCCGGAATACATGACACGATCCGGAACACACTGGACGATCCGGAACACATGACACGATCCGGAACACACTGGACGATCCGGAACGCCCACAACCTTCTAGAAGAAGTCAACGCTAGTCAACAAGGAACTCGGCACACACACTTCCTATAAAATAGGGAGTGTGTCCCCAATCGGGCCAACCAAGGCTCATCACCATTCCCGGCCTTTTAGGAATCAAACTAGTATAAATACCCCCTTTGGGTTCAAGGTTTAGGTTAAGTCTTTTACCCTTATCACTTTTTACTTGTATTATTTTACTCTCATACTCCTCTTCGGATTTTTACCCTTTACTTACTTTCACGCCGGAGCTTGGTCTGGGTTCTCACACCCGGACGAGGCTAACGCGTTGCTTTGGTTTCATTTGGCGCCATCCGTGGGACTTGATATTCTATCTACCAGTTGTTTAGAATGGCAGGTCCTACTCCTCCTGTCACTCCGACAGGTCCTAACCTTCCGATTGACTTGACCTCTCCGAACAATTAGAATCTCACAAAGGAACAACTTGAACAACACATCTCAACCTTGCGGCTACTAGTCAAAGAGCATAACCGGAACGCCGTGGAACCTGTCCGTCTAAGTTTCAACGAAGAAGATGAAGGAAGCAGCAACACTAAGATAGTAAGAGGCAAGGTGGTGTCCGATGCAGATTTAAAGAAACCTTTCAAGGAAGCAGTCAAATCCCCACTCACTCAAAGAATCATTGACTTCTCCGGACCCGAGTACAAGATGCCTGCCACAGTCAAGACATACGACGGAATGGGAGATCCGGAGGACCATTTGAACCGCTTTACCGGAGCAGCCAATTCGGGTGAATGGCCAATGCCGGTTTGGTGCAGGATGTTCCAGCAAACGTTAGAAGGGGGAGCTAGGGGATGGCTTGAAAGCCTGGATACCGACAGCATTGATGAATGGGCATAGCTAAGGAAGGCATTTGTCAAGAGATACTCGATCCGAAAGCTATGTCATAAAGGCCCACATGAGATAACCAAGATTGTAAGAAAAGCGAATGAGTCATTAACAGATTTTAAAGAACGGTGGACAGTCGAAGTAAGTCTTATCCATGGAGTTCCGGGAGTCATGAAGATTTCGGCATTTATGGATTCGGTTAAAAGTCCAGAGCTGGCAAAAAGGTATTCAGACAAAGTTCCTGAATCGGTGGACGAAATGATGGAGAGGTTGGATGACTTTGTTCGATCCGAAGAGGCATTCGCCAACACTGAGCTGCCAAAAGGGGAAGGAATAGAGCCATACCGAAAGCCCAACCCTCCCACCCAAAGAAGGGATGATCGCAACCAAAAGTACCATGGCTGGAACATCAATAGAAGAAATGATGGTCGAGATGCATATAAGGGAAGAGATTTCTTAAACAACAGAAACAGGGATAGAGACAACAGGGCACCATGCCCACCACCTCGAAATGACAATTATCACAGGAATTATTACAACCGAAACAATTATCATGACCGAAACAGAGTGGCCCCGGTCCTAAGTATTAATTCCTTGACAAAGAATCTAAAAGAAATCCTAGCAACTGAAACACATCTTCGTCTACCCCCTCCCCGTCCAATGAACAATCCGGCAAGAGGTGGAAACATGGATCGTTATTGTGACTATCATCAGGATAAGGGGCACTTTACCAACGACTGCATCCAGCTAAGAAAGAAAATTGAGCTAGCCCTAGAATCTGGAAAGCTGAATCATCTTGTCCGGGATGTACGCCAGAGAGGACGAGATAATCGAAGAGAAGAAGCTCCAAGGCAAGACAAGATTATAAACATGGTTCGGACACTACCGGAAAGGGAGAAAAGGAAAGCTAGAGAAGCAACCGAAAACTGGATGAGAGCCCCAATCACTTTTCCACCATTGGAAGAAGATGAGATGTCTGATGATCCAATCATCATAGAGGCCGAATTGGGAGGTTACATGGTAAGAAGAGTTTATGTTGATGAGGGAGCATCGGTTGAGATTATGTTCGAACAGTGCTTCGAGAAGCTGCCAACAAGCATCAAGTCAAAGCTGAGGAACACGCAAACTGATCTCGTCGGATTCGCTGGAGAAGTAGTCAAGTCGATAGGAAAGATCGAGTTAGAAGTCAGTTTCGGATCAGATAGCTTAGTCCGAAGAACTCACATGAAGTTTGTAGTGATTAGCGCCCCGTCACCATACAATGTGATCCTAGGGAGAACAGGCATCTGGATCCTCCGGACCATTCCGTCAACCATTCATGCCATGATGAAATTTCCCACTCCAAGAGAGGTAGCTTCGCTAGTCTCTCGATCAGTCATCGTCTCGGAATGTAGGCAAATAGCAAAAAGACAAGCACCAACGCCCACAACCAAAGATAAGACCGTGACGGGTGAGTTACCATCCGGTACGGAGAGCATCATGGTTAACCCTGCTTATCCGGAACAGCTTACCACTATTGGTGGCGGATTAACTAAAGCTTGCCAAACAGCATTAAAGAACCTTCTAAAAGACAACTTGGATGTATTCGCATGGGAACCATCAGACATGACAGGAGTGCCGAGACGAATCATGCAACATAATTTGAATGTCAATGAGAGCCTAGAACCGGTATGTCAGAAAAGATGAATGCTAGGATCCGAAAAGATCAAGGCCGTAACCAAAGAAGTGGAAGAACTAGTGGCGGTAGGAATAGTCAGATCAGTAAAGTACCCAACGTACATCTCCAATCCGGTCATGGTCAAAAAGAGTGATGGGTCGTGGAGGATGTGCGTAGATTTCAAAAATCTTAATTCAGCATGTCCGAAGGACTACTACTCACCACCGGACATTGATGAAAAAATTGAATCCGTAGTAGAATCCCGCTTTAAGTGTTTCTTGGACGCATACAAGGGTTACCATCAAATTCAAATGCCCCGGAAGATGAAGAGAAAACAGCTTTCTATACGGATCAAGGCACTTTTTACTACACCAAGATGCCCTTTGGATTAAAAAATGCCGGAGCAACATATCAAAGACTAGTTGACTCAGCCTTTTAAAGTCAGATAGGGTGAAATATGGAGGCATACATTGATGATATGGTGATAAAGAGTAAGGATGAAAGGAGCATGTTAGCAGACGTGGCAGAAACCTTTGACAACCTCAGACAAATCAACATGAAGTTAAATCCGGTTAAGTGCTCGTTTGGAGTAGAAGAAGGCAAATTCCTGGGTTACATCATCACTCCGGAAGGTATACAAGCCAATCCAAAGAAAACTAGGGCCATTGTTGACATCCAATCACCAAAGACATGGAAGGAAATGCAATCGTTGAGTGGCAAGTTAGCAGCTTTGAACCGATTCTTATCACGATCTGCCGAAAGGGCACTCCCATTCTTTAACACACTAAAGAACATCACAAAGAAGAACAAGCATGAGTACAAATGGATCGCGGAGGCGGAAGAGGCATTCCAGCAAATGAAGAAGTTGATCATGGACCTGCCAACCCTTACCACTCCAAGACCAAAGGAACCCCTATACATGTACTTAGCAGCATCACAAGAATCAATTAGTGCAGTACTGCTTACTGAAAGGAATGGAAGACAATGTCTGATTCATTATATTGGCCGAACACTTAGTGATGCGGAAAAGAACTATTCTCCTATGGAAAAACTGGCTTTAGCCTTGCTAAAAGCGTCAAGGAGACTTAGAAGATATTTCGAAGGCCATGAGATAAACGTAATCACAGACCAACCAATCAAGCAAATATTAAGCAAGGCAGATGCATCCGGAAAGTTGGCTAAGTATACAATTGAGTTGGGGGCTTACAAAATAGAATACAAACCAAGGAACGCAATCAAAGGGCAAGTTCTGGCAGACTTCCTAACCGAAGCACCTATAGGTCAGGCAGCAGAAGAATTCTTCCAGATGCCTGCTTCGAAGCCGGGAAAGGACGAAACAGAAATGTGGACCCTCTTTACAGACGGAGCATCCAGTGCCCAAGGTTCAGGAGCCGGATTGGTTCTCATCAGCCCAACCGGAACCGAGTTCACTTACGCTCTCTGGCTGAATTTTGAAACCACCAACAATGAAGCAGAATACGAAGCCCTTCTGGCAGGCCAAAGAATTGCAATACAGATGAAAGTAGGAAAGATCGAGGTCCGAGTAGACTCAAAGTTGGTAGCAAACCAGATCAACGGAACATACGAAGCAAGCTGTGATAGAATGATAAAATACCTAGCCGAAGCAAAGGTCTTGATATCAAAGTTTTCCCATTTTGCAATCATAAACATACCAAGGAGTAAGAATCAGAAGGCTGACGTCCTAAGCAAACTGGCAACGTTGGCATTCGACCACTTAACAAAAGAAGTCTTGGTGGAGGTCTTAAACGAAAGGTCTACCGACTGGAACGAAGTAAACACCATAGTAGAAGAAGTGGGCGACAATTGGATGACTCCCATTATTAAATGTCTCCGGGATGGAATCTGGCCAACTGATAAGAATGAAGCACGATGTTTAAGATTGAAGCTACACCAATATGAAATGGTTGATGGGGTCTTATTCAAAAAAGGGTACCTAGAACCAATGCTTCAGTTCGTGGGTCCGTTGCAAGCCAATTATGTCCTTCGGGAGATACACATGGGTTCGTGTAGCATGCATTTAAAGCCAAGGTCGATAGTAGCACAAGCTTTAAGATCGGGGTATTACTGGCAAACCATGCACACAGACGCAAGGGAGGAACTAGAGAAATGTGATTCATGCCAAATCCATGCACCAGTAGCAAGATTGCCAAAGACATTGATGAAATCTATCATGGCACCATGGCCATTTTACCAATGGGGAATGGACATTTTAGGTCCATTACCAGCCTCATCCGGAAATGTGAAATACATAATTGTCGCCATTGATTATTTCACCAAGTGGAGGAGGCTAAGCCTTTGGTGAAAATATCCGGAAAGGAAGTTATCAAATTCTTCTGGGACAATGTTATTTGCCGATTCGGAATCCCAGTGATAATAGTCACAGACAATGCTAAGCAATTCATCAATGAACCATTTAAGAGCTGGTGTTCGGATTTGGAAATCAAGCAAATCAATACAGCCGTAGCCCATCCACAAGCAAATGGTCTAGTTGAAAGGGCTAACAAGACTCTCATGGAAGGCATTAAGACAAGGCTTGGCCGAGCCAGGAATGGATGGGCAGAAGAGCTACCGCACATACTATGGGCCCACCGGACGTCACTGAAGCAAAGTAATGGGGAAACTCCTTTCAGCCTCACGTATGGGTCCGAAGCAGTCATCCTGGCTGAAATAGGAATGCCCACCTATCGGACAATGATGATCAATGAAAAGGACAATGATGATGCCCTGCGCATAAACTTGGACCTACTACAAGAAGAAAGAGAGATGGCAGCTATCCGGGAAGCGAAATACAAGACGAAGGTGGAACAGTACTACAACAAGCGAGTTCGTCCAGTCGCATTCCGCCCGGGAGATTTTGTGTTCCGAAAGAATGAAGCAAGCAGGGTCCAGAAAGAAGGAAAACTTGCTCCCGCATGGGAAGGCCCATACTGTGTCAAGGAAGCATACCAGAATGGCTCATACAAGCTCCTTACCATGAAAGACAAGGAAGTCCCAAGGGTGTGGCATGCAATGAACCTTAGGAAGTGTTATTTGTAATTTCATTTCTATCCTGTAACGGCTCTTTCTCCCTTCAGCAAGGGAAGAGTCCAGTTTATTACTTTATCTAGATTTTATTTCGAAATGTATCAACCTTCACTCCCTCCAGAAGGGAAAGGTTATGTCTTTTGTTTTTAATCAAAAAGCTTCTCCTCTCGTTACTAAAGGATGAAGCACCTTTGCAGCAATTATGAGTGGCATGAATAATATGGCATTGCACTTAAATTACACCCTAGCAATAGAAATACAATTCTTTCTCCCTTCAGCAAGGGAAGAATTTAGTTACTTATGATAAGTCCTGTCCGACATGGAAGGCATACACATCCAATTCTTTCTCCCTTCGGCAAGGGAAGAATTTGGCTATTTTTGAATAAGCCCTATCCAAAATGGAAGGCATACGCATCCAATTCTTTCTCCCTTCGGCAAGGGAAGAATTTGGCTATTTTTGAATAAGTCCTATCCGAAACGGAAGGCATACACATCCAATTCTTTCTCCCTTCGGCAAGGGAAGAATTGGCTATTTTTGAATAAGTCTTATCCGAAATGGAAGGCATACGCATCCAATTCTCTCTCCCTTCGGCAAGGGAAGAATTTGGCTATTTTTGAATAATTCCTATCCGAAACGGAAGGCATACACATCCAATTCTCTCTCCCTTCGGCAAGGGAAGAATTTGGCTATTTTAGAATAAATCCTATCTGAAACGAAAGGCTTACCTATAATCTTGTTCACGTTCGCTTTAAGTCCTAAGCCGAAAGGTGAGGCCTATTCGTATGCAATTTTTTTTCAAACAAACAAGAACTATAAAAGAGATATATATTTAACAAAATATAAAGGTCAACGTACGAAAGCACAATATAATCATTACAATCTTCCGAATCAAAAGAGGCATAAAAACAAAACAACAAATAAAAATAGTCTGCAAATATTACATTCATCCGAATAGAGTTAAGATTGAAAACAATTGTTTTAAACGGATCACAAGCAAATTAGGCCGCGAGGGTATCCTTGCTTCCAGAAGCATCGGCATCATCATGAGGGGACACTATGTCTTCATCATTGAGGATCTCTGCCGAAGGGTCCACAACCTTTGGAGGAGCTGGAGCAGGTTCAATTTCCATCAAACGCTCAATGGGCAGGTAGAAGTTGGTGGCGACCTCTTGGATATAGGGATACTTAGCATCCGGAAGGGCATCAACCATCGGCCCCATCTTCTTCTCACAGTACAAGTCAAAACCCAGAGTGGCAGCAACGACGGCTAACTGCTCCTCAACAGGTCTCTAAACCTTAATCCCCGCGGCCCAGCCAGCCTCAATGGCTTTGTTGAAGCAGTCTGTTATGTTCTTCTTATGCTCATGGCTGTTCAGAAGTTTGGAGACAACAGCAGGAAGTAGTGTCCGGACAGCATTGTACCTTCCCATCTCAGAAGTGTTGCACTTGCTTTGCAGCTCGTCCTTCTCGGCCTTCAATGCCTTGACTTCCTCAGCATATCTATCTTTGTCGGCATTCACCACATGCAAAGTCGCTTCGAGATCAGCAATCCGAGCATCACGACCTTTGAGCCTCTCAGACAAATCAAATTTTTCGCCCATTGCGGCAGCTAGCTCCGTATCCCTAGTAGCACAAACCTTTTCGGCATTCTGAAGCTGAGAGGAGAGTTTGGAATTAACTTTAATCTCTTCCGACAACTTTACATCAGAAGCTTGTAGAAGCACTTTGTACTCTTCACACTTATCCATAAGATGGCCTTGTTCTTGGGATTCTTCCTTTAACCTGCGAAGGGAGTCGACCATTCTCATCGTATTCCGGGCAAGTTGGTACCAGTTGCGGCTTAGGGCAAGGGAAGGAGGATAGGAGCTCAATTCTCGTTGCACAACCGGAGGAATAAGATGCATCATTAGATCGCGGCACTTCGAAGGGGTATCCACCCGGCTGGCAGCAGTAATACTCCAGTTCGGAGCATACCTAGCACTTGGGCTAGTCGCCCCTTCCTCCGCAGTAAACACGCCTGTTTCGGACAAACATAATTTTTTTTTAATTAAAACAGATGACATGATATGCATGAGTAAGATAAGAGGAAAACATGGGGAGGAAGGTACTTACGTGTAGAATGATGATGATCCGGATGCATAACCCCCTTCCCATCCCTTTGTTTGACAGGCTCCTCAGCATCGTCAGAAAAAACACCTTTGGAGCTTGATCCATCCAGGTACGAATTGCCAAAAGTGGGACTTTTTTCCTTAGTATGTTCCGAGGCAGTATCCTTCCCATCCCCTTTGGACCCCTCCTCATGTGCCTTCTCCGAACCAGTGCCAGTAGGTCCGGGAGAGTCATCATCCACGTTAATATTCAAATTAACAGACCTAAGAGGCGAAGGACTGAGAACATGATCTTCATTAAGGACCTCATCTTCATTAACACCCACACCCCCATCCGCATATACCTTTCTTCTCTTAGCCGAACCACCAGAAGCCGCAGCCTTCTCAATCATGCGCTTCATGCTCCGATGAAGGTCGCTGATAGCCTTGCTCGTTTTAGTAGAAACGCCGGAAGAACCACCCTTCTCGGGAGCCTTCTTCTTCCCTTTTGTGTTCCCCGCCGGTTCCCCACTTTCTTCTTTTCTCTTCTTCTCCTCCGCGGCACGAAGAGCGGCAAGCCTTTTCTTCTCACGGGTGGCTTTGACAGCCTCGCTCTCACTCATAGCAATAATTTGATCAGCAGTAGGAGCACTCAAACGCTCCACGAACGCAAGGGCCTCAGAAACATGAGGTGTGATCCGGTTTGCGTCAGTCAAGCGATCGCCCTTAGTAATCTTGCCCGGAGCAGTTATAGGAAACCTAAGGTATTCAGACATGGTGACAGCTGCAAGAAGAGAAAGAAAACACAACGAAAGCAATACAAACTTACAACCATGAAAAGGGAAAAGACAAAGTAAAAAAAGAGAGAATGAAAATAAGGGTAATACCATTCCCTTCCGGATCCAAAAAACGAGGCAAGAATCTTGGACACTCCCAAGTTAGTGACACACCAGCCATATACAACACCCCCTCCGGAATGGCAGCCAAATCTACAACATGCTCTTCAAGAAGAAGAGCATCCGATTCGTTAAAACCATCTCGGGGAACATAATCATTCAAGTCCGAATCAACATGTCTCCACGACATAAAATCTGGAATAGCTCGGCGATCTATGACAAAAAAAAACTCCCATTTCCAATTCTTCAAGCAAGTAAGAGTATCAGGAAAAATCTATTTTGCGAGAACCCTTTCCAGACCTCTTTTCAAAAGAGAACCAATGACCTTGTTTGCTAAGCCTATAGTAAAGACGGGACAGGAGAGCAGTAGGTTCAATGGAGAGGCTTCGGCAGTAAACCTCAAAGGTAATAACACGATTCAACCCTAATGGAACTAGTTGTGAGATATGTACGGCAAAGTCTTTTAAAACGGCCAAAAGGAAGGTGGAGAAGGGGACTCGTAGTCCGGATAGTTTAAAGAACTGCTCATATAAGCCTATACGGTTTTGAGGGAGACGGTCCATAGTCATACCTTCCGGATCAACTTGGGGGTTGCAGCTTTCCGGAATATGATATGTCTTCACCAAATATTTAACATAAGCCTCGTTGAGAGTAGTGGTATATTTAGGCATGTCAAACTTGGGAGCGTAGCGAGTTGAGCCGGAAGGCCCAGGAATATCCTCGTCTGCCATAACGTATAAGGGATGGATCCGGAAAGGTAGCTAGGAAAGGAAGAGAAGATACCTGAGAAGAGAAATCCGGATTGGTAGAGAGAAGGAAAAACTGAGAGAGAAGTAAAAACACACACAGACAAATGACGAATGGGCAGGTATTTATAGGCTCAGTAAAAACATGGGAGAACGTGAAAGGTACAGTAAAAACACACGTGTCATCAATCCGAGCAAGCTGACGCCACGTGTCGATCATCGCATGGAAGTAGGGTAAAAGTGGTTGGGCCTTGATGGGCCTCAGCTGGAAAATGGGCTGGAAAGTTTGTTCGACCCATACCAATCACGAAAGAGACGGGCTTTAAGTATTGATTTGACTAAACCTTTTTAGCAAGTTAGCCCAATCAACACTTGGGGGGGACTTGTTCGTGTATGTGTCCGGAACACATGACACGATCCGGAACACACTGGACGATCCGGAACATATGACACGATCCAGAACACACTGGACGATCCGGAATGCCCACATCCTTCTAGAAGAAGTCAACGCTAGTCAACAAGGAACTCGGCAGACACACTTCCTATAAAATAGGGAGTGTGTCCCCAATCGGGCCAACCAAGGCCCATCACCATTCCCGGCCTTTTAGGAATCAAACTAGTATAAATACCCCTTTGGGTTCAAGGTTTAGGTTAACTCTTTTACCCTTATCACTTTTTACTTGTATTATTTTACTCTCATACTCCTCTTCGGATTTTTACCCTTTACTTACTTTCACGCCGGAGCTTGGTCTGGGTTCTCACACCCGGACGAGGCTAACGTGTTGCTTTGGTTTCAGGTTAGCCGAAGCAGACATCATACCAGATCCGAACTGGTCACACCATTCGGATCCTCGCAAGAAATTGCACGAACATTGAGCAAGTCTTCAAGCTCTTTCACGACAAGATTCATAGGAGGTCGTTGCTTTCGATCATAATGCAAGCATCGATAAGCAATTTCAGAGATTTTAATCATAGAGACTGAATTCAAATGTTCCTTTAAACTAGGATCGACAATCTCGTCCAGTCTCTTTCTTTCGTAGAACTCTTTAGCCAAAGGGGCGGATAATAAGATACCATCAGCGTCTTTAATAGTGCACAATCTTCCACATGATACTTCAAATAGTACGATGCCGAAAGAATATACATCCGACTCTTTCTTCAAGATGCCAGTAATAATGTATTCTGGTTCACAATAGCCCATTGTGCCACAGGCATGGGAAATCACAGCGCTTCTATCTAATCCAGCAAAACTTAACTTAGCCAATCCGAAATCAGATACTTTTGCAACCCAATTTCCATCCAACAGTTAATGAAGCTGAAGACATTTGGAAGATCAAGTTCAATAAAAGAAAATAATGCTCAATTGCTGAATGCTTTATGACCTTAAAGGTTGTTTGGGATATGCAGAGATTAGTGATTATACCTTGTAGTTGTCATGGTGTGACTGTACTTAATGAACATACAAGTGTCGTGAATGAGTAGTCACAAGATTGGTCCGATGTTGTAAGTGTATGTTTGGCTTTGGCATCAGACATCTTGTGACTTGTACTGTCAGAGATCAGTATCCAAGATCTTGGTATCTAGCTGATATATCTACGTTCTAGTATATTAGGCTAAATAAAAGGATTTAGGCTTGTCTAATCCTTTCTGAATGAATCTTGTAATTTGTTTATGTTTATAATGAAAATATTTCACCTTTGCACCAAAAAATAAAAGCACGGTTGGTTGTCCAGCTAGTGACAGCCAACTTTCACTAGATCGCAAAAAGTGATGGATCATTTCCGATGGTAACATGGGGCAACCTTCATATTGCCAAGGGTACTCCATGACTGTCATATCATTCTGAGACAATATATCGAAGATTTGAGTCCGTTTGTCACCTTCTCTAAAGTTAAAAACCATAAAACAAGAATCAGGATAGTAATCTTGGAGTTCGGTCACAATGCCACCCATGTAACTCTTGTACTCATCTTCTTCTAGTACTTCAGTTGAAAAGAGCAATCAAAAACTGCATATGAAGGTAAAAAAAAAAAAAAAAAACTGATTGGGCATTTGAGCATAAAGTTTAAACCCTTCACAACGATAGATCAAGAAGACTAAAATTCAAGCACTTCCCATTTGGCAATAATTAAACTGGCATCAAGGGGTACCAAATTCGTGAACTTTATGTAAGAGTATCGGGTTGTCCTAGAAACCCATCTCTAAACGTCAAAGTTGAACTCAAATTTCGCTAATTGGCACTCTTCAATTAATGAATAGCGATGACACAACCCTGATTTGACCTCTACATAATACTACCCCCTACACCTGAATTAACACTAGAATCTGATGCTAAATCACTTTCTTAGTATACTGACAAATGTGTGTAACGGGGGTACTTTTAACTTTAACGGGGGGCTATTGGCATTCCACAATTAACTTTATTCAGCTATTAAATCTTATTAGCAAAATCTCCCGATAATTCAAGTCTAACCATTGTCACCAACTTTGCAGACCTAAAATTACATTACTACAGACAGTTTTGACAGGTCAACTGATGCATCGTACGTTATATGAGCAAAATTTACACCAAGTAGCAGTACAATTCATATATATAGCATATTCCTAGATTCTTTAAACAGACATACCATAAACCCTTTTAGAGATCTCAAGGAGGTGATTTGGCCGCTTCCGGTAAAAAAAGCGTTTGAACAACGACATTTAATTTTTTTTTTTTTAGAACGGCAAATGTTAATGGTTAGTGGATCGAGTCGTGCAATGACATCCAAGCGGAAGAATGTCTTCTTCGAACCCTCGCCTAGTTACAACGACATTTAATGCGCTCCAATCAAAAATCTTGATCTTCTTAAGTCAAACCCTTTCAATTAAGTCAAATCCTTTCAAATCAAAATGTTGACTACACACCGCACCAATCTGAGCACAGAAAATATGTTAAATCCAAACTCCAATCAATGATGTTGTCCCCAATTTTCAAGAAATACAATGTGGGTCAGCTCATAAAGTGTTTCACTGATGAGTCTTGGTAAAGACTAGTTTGCAAGTTGTAACTATGGATCACAACAAAGTTTAAGTTGTAACTATCGATCTATTGATTTAATAATGTATATAGAATATTATATTTTTCGTATAAGACTAGTGTAGTAATTAAATGTTTTTGCTTATGAAAAGAAGGTTTGGCATGATACAGAGTATAATAGTTGACACTGATTAATATTATCGGATAAAAAACGTTCCAAGTGCATTGCAAAGATATGACTAAGATCTATGGTTAATTACTACTATAAGGATAGCAAAATCAGTGTTCTTCTAGATCCTGCAGAGGTGATTTCGGTCCCATTGTCGGGGAGCATTCCCATCCAATACTGCAAAGGTTTTAAGAAATGTAAGGTGAAGTGTTGAACTTGTCTTCAAAGATAGTTTTGATTAGCTTATGATGATGAAGTGTACCTCGTTGGCCTTAACTGCATGGGCTCTATAAAGCTGGTCAATATGAACTGAGAGAAGTTTTTCTATGCAGTTTGCCAGTTTCTCTGTATATATGCTTCCATATTTGATATTTCCCTGTTCTTTTTCTTCAAAAACAAGTTTCCATTAGGCATCTTGCACACAACTCAAGTGTTGAAATCTCTTCAACCAGAAAGTACTACTTTTGAACCACTTTATGTGTCATTCGGTACTCCTGCACAGGTAAGCATCAAGAGAGCGTCATCAAATGAAAAAAACATGTCTGATACAGACGTCATACTTTTCATCCCTTTTTGGCTAAAACTCTGAGTTCAGGTAAACACATAACAAAAATGGCCAATACTGGTGTAGTCATATTTGTTAATCTTGTTTTATATATGGCCACCATTTAAACTAAGTAATTGGATTCATTACATCTGAACTTGATAAGATCTATCCTATGTTATTGGTAGAAGAACTTTATACGTATCTAGTCTCTGTATGTGACTTAAGCTTCTAGCCAGTATTATTTTTCTGAATGTTAAAATATTGATAAGTAATGAGCGCTTGTAGCTTCGATTCTTACTACAAAACACTGTCAGCAAATTCATAGAATGTTAAATATCCTGTTACTTTATTTCATAGGTCAGAAGAAGGTAGCAGTTTCAACCCGTTTGACCAAAAAAATCATTTTATCTCGGGTTAGCTGAACTTAAGTTGGAACGTCCTAAATCAAAAACAGGCAAAATGTTGAACATGGTAAAATGAAGTGGTTAACTAGAGTATCAGCCTGAATTGGCATGTGTGTCTAATCACTTCATGTCATAACCAAAAGCACGTCAGACGGTCAGATACAGATATATTATTCCAAAATCCTTCTTATATACTATGAATCATGCCGAAATATAATACCCCTGAACTTGATCGTTCTCTTAAAAGCACTCTTACTAGTTTATCCTTGGTATCAGAAGCCATTCTAACTGCTCTTAGCTATGAATTAGTTCCAAGAAAGCGGCCGTTCACGCCAGGAATCAAGGTTGTTGATGTAGTTGCTATTCTTTCTTTTTTTCGTCTCGATTGGGTTGGTGTTCAGTGGCACATTGTTAAAAAATAAGGCTGACGTAATATTAAGCCACAGAGCAACGGATCCATAAGAGCTCTTGTGCGGAACATCTAGACTTTAGATGAATGAAAAACTGCCTCACAGGGTATTAATCATTACATCAGCTGTATACCGCAACTAAATAAGAAAGTACACTAAGCAATGAAAAACTGCCTCACAGGGTATATTTAATATATATTAATTAAAACACAAAACAAAAGAAATATATTGATGCATATAGTTGTAACACCAAAGATAGATAAATTCAAAGTACACAAAACCAGTAAAATACACTGTTCGTAGCCCAAAGGGACTAGTCATAGTAGTGCAGAAAGAAAAATACTAGTATTACAACAGAAAAAGTTCTGCTGATACCCCCAAAAGGCTTTCAGATGATAAATTATAAGAAACTATTTTGGGCCAATGTCCTTAAGAGCGCAGATCTGCTCCTCTCCCATAGCAGACATCACACTGACAACCAGGTCTTTCCCCTCGTTAAATCCATCCTTAATCTGCAGACACAGATACAATGATTATAAGATCATCCACGAATAAACGCCAACACTTATAACATGAAGTATCAATCCTAGCCAACTTTCATTCGATTTATAGGATAGAGTTGAAGATGTAAAATAACATGAAACTAGCTAAAATAAATGTACTGCGTAATATACCTGAGCCAAAAGAGCTTCATCAGTTGGGAGTTTGAGGTCATCCTTGGTGTTACCATTATCAGTCAGCAAACTCACCTGAAATAAATTACACTCATCAAAATCAAACCAACACTTGAAAAACAATTCAATGAGCAATAATGAAAAAAAAAACATACAAATCCATCTTCAGAGATATCAATAAGCTGGTAGTCGACACGGTTGACATGAGGAACCTGCAAGAAAGGGATAACTTAATTAGCTGAAGAAATACAAAAGAGCAAAACGTATTAGCTGATAAAGGAGCGACTACATACATCACAATTGTGGGATGATGGAACAATATCTTCAAGCTTCTTGCCATTGAAGATGTCAATAGCAACAAAGTGACACTTAGCATGACCGTGCTTGCCAGTCTTAGAGGTAGAAACTTCTACAACCTGCATACAACACATATAAGGAAATCAGCTAGCAGATAATACGCAAACATAAGCCAAACTGGCTGAATTTCACAACCACTTGAACAATATCAGAAACAGAAATCTAAAACCATTCGCAGAAATAATAATCAAATACGGGAGAGCAAAACAAACCAAAAACCAAACCCAAAAAACCAAGCCAAAACACACCAAACCGTCACCAAACCAAAGCTAGTCAGTTAAACCCCACATAAACCGTCTCAACCAAACAGACCAACAACAAAAAACCGAAACCGACCAAGTCCTTTCTGTTGGGCTCTTGGTTCATGTTTTTCAAGAAATCTGTTTTTGGTTCAGTATGGTTTTAGTCTAGACCCGATGCTCATCCCTAGAATAGAGAACCAGCAAGATCAAACTCATCCCATAACTATACAATGACATCCTAACACGTAAACCTCTTTCCAATCAATAAGAAAGACACACAATCCATTTTGCACATAAACAAATATTCCATAAATTAGGGGGTGTTTGTTTTGGCTTATGAAACGTAAACCATTGGTAGCTTATTTGGAGACTTATGGGCCTGCGGAAGTTTAATATATCTCAAAATAAGCCACTAAATTGAGGTTTATAAAATATAAGCAGAAAATAAGCCAGAATTCAGCTTATAATTAATAAACCCCAAATTTTGTGGCTTATCATGAGACTTGTTATGATATACGTAATAAACTTATATAAGCCCATAAATTTCGAAATAAGCCACAAAATTAGGGCTTAGGATTCATAAGCTAAAACAAACACCCCGTATGAGCCTACTTGATTTCGGATTGTATTTCATATGCCTCGGTTTTCCAACTTATTTTGAAACTGGTATAAGCCTATAAGTATGAAATAAGCCAGAAAGATACAGCTTATGAAACGCAAACCGAAATGAAATAAGCTGATAAGCTCACATATAAGCCGAAACAAAAATAAAGAAAAATGAATAGATCTAAAAGTAAAAGAAGAAAAAAAAAAGATACCTTGCAAGCACGTCCCTTGATAACAATGTGACCACCCTTACGGATAGTACCAGCTTGCTGAGGGTAGGTTTTGGATGCACCTGCATCGGCTTTTGACTCAAACTGGTGCTCTTCGTCCGACATCTTTGGATTCAAACAAACCTAGATCGAACGAAGAAGAAGAAGGATTTGGAGATGAGAGAGTATTTGTGAAATGGGGCGGTTGGGTTGTTGTTGATATCTATGTGTTTGTTTGTGTGTTTATATTTAGGGTTTTGTGTGTGTGTGTTTTGAGTGTGTGGGGACTGGTGGGATGTGAGCCGTTGATTGGTTGTTTATGTGTTGATCAGATTGTTGCGTTGAAATTACGCTGATGATGAGAATCGTTTTCTTTATTTGACTTTTCTTTTTTGGTTTTTTTTTTATCTATCAAATGTTTATGAAACATATCATGATCATGAGATAAGATAATGTGTGAATTATTGTGTTTTTATTTTTATAATTCAAGTACTACTAGTATAAGATAAGAGGGTGGTCTGCATATAAGAAGAGTTTGTGTATAGAATATATAATAAAATAAAAAATTTTACTTATAAAGTCTTACTTTTATTTATATATAGGAAAAAGATCCTCATATATCTCATTTATATCATACACTAAAAGAGACTATCCTAACCCCCCATTTTTATTTATTTATACGGTTCTTATTTTTTCATTCATAAAAAAGAAAATGATATATGGTTTCCTAAATTGATATACAGTTTCCTTTTTCATACTCTATCCTTTAACACACACTATCTACTCTCTACTATCTTTCTCTCTCTAGCACTGTAACCACCACCCCCAACCGTAACCACCACACGCAACCGCCGTAACAACCTCAACCACTGTATCATCTCCACTATCCCAAACATTGTTTCCGATATGATTCCCCACCATCTAATCGAAACCCGCAACCACCATTTGTTCATTTAATCCTAACCCTCTACCCTAATTTTTTCAGATCTATGGATATTCGTGAGGAGTATGTTGCGGCTAACAAGGCGAAGCTCATATCATCATCTGAAACATCCGGACAAGCTGGTAATCTTCATTTCATTGTTAAGCTTATGCTTATTTGGTACATTATGCTTATTTTTATGCTTATTTGGTACATTAGGTTAAAACCTTGTCTGGTGAGCTCTTGTGTTTTCTTTGTCTATTTTTGCTTTTTAGCATATCTTCATGATTAGTTAGACTAAAAAAATAGGATTTGCTGAATTGGAAAATCCTCCCTCATCACCAAATTCAACCCACTGTGGGCGGTTCTCTATTGAGACTGTGGTTCCCCAGTGATAAGGAACCGCCGGCTGAGGTAAGGAACCGCGCCCAGTACTCTCTTTTTTGGGTATTCCTGAAACTCCAAATTTGTTCCAACACTTTTTGGAATCTTTGTTTCAACCCTTTGACCACCCCCAAATTATCTTGGGCTTTCTATATTTAACCTTAAGCATTTTGCATTCTTTCTCAAATCAAAATGTCTTATTCCCCAAATGAAAGTTTTGATTCTCCTTCATTCTCTCCAGTTGCTTTCAATCCCAATTCATCCAAGAACACTCAAAATCACATCTCTTCTCCTTCTAAGAATGTTGATTGTAGAACCTCTTATCTTCCACCACTAGCATTTAGTGTTCTACCTCCTTCACATGATAATGTCATGCATCATGGAACATATTCTCATTGTTATCAATATCAACATCTTGCTATGGCTCATATCTATGAAGAGTTGAATTACGTCAAGAGTCTCTTAGTCAAACCTCCTATTCACTATAACTATGAGATCTCTACCAAGACACCACCACCTCCTTCTGCCACTACCTTGTCTTTTATCTAAGCATTGGTTGCTTATCTTCAAGACATCTAGTTCAAGCAAATCTTAGGGTTCTAGTTTAACTATGATAAAATTTATACTTTTGTTTTAGCTTATTTCTCATGCATCTTTGTATGATTTATTTCCTTGTATTTTTTATCATGTTTCCTTTTAACATGACTTATCTTGGATCTTTTATTTCTTCTTTTATTTTTTTGTGACCTTTGTTATATCTTGTTGGGTGTCTCTTCTCTACTACTAACCCTTTTATGTAGCTTGTCACCGTATATCGATTCCTTGGTGCCCCAAGCAAGGGGGAGTAAGCACCAAGGGGGAGCATTTGCAAAGTCCGGTTCTTTTATTCTTCAAAAACTTTAGCAACCTTTTTGCTTCGACAAAGGGGGAGAAATGATAAACTCATCTTCGAAAATCTTGTTTTATTAGATGATTGAGTTTATGTGTTGTCGGAGTCAAAAAGGGGGAGATTGTTAATGCAATGATGCCTAAAACGTTACTTGCATTTTTCGGTCTTTCTTTGTTTTAATTACGACAATATGTAAAAACAAGCATTTACGAAAACAACGAAAAACGAATTCTTGAGTTCAAGTATTTTTCATTTCAACCATCATCACTTAAGGTATGAACAAACAAGTACTTACCTAATTAAGTGATCAAGAATTTAATCTTTTCTTAAAACTCACTTTTATTAAGTGTGACAAAGTTTTTTTATTAAACTTTCTTTTTAAGAAAATGTTTTATTAAATTAATTATTTGAAATTTTGAAATTTGAAAATGGCATATTCTATCTTGGTTTGGAATATCCTTTCAGGATATTTTAATCCCCAGATTCGAACCAATCCACTAAAAGGCAAAAGGGAACGGACTCTACGCTGGCGGTTCCTTAGCGCCTATGGCGGTTCCTTATCGATAAGGACCCGCGGGCTCCAATAAGGAACCGCGGGCAGATATAGCCGTTGGATGTTTGTCTTATAAATAGTCGACCATTCTCAGACTTTCAATTCACCTCTTTTGCACATGCTTTTCTAGATTCTTTCATACTTCTTAAATCACTCAAATCCTTGATAATTTGTTTGATTACTACTTGTTTAGAAGTGAATCTTTCTCCTCCTATCTTTTCCTCTCAAAGTGCAAAAAGAAGAACACTATCATTCTTGAAGTGTTGTGTCTACCTCAAAGATCCATCGAAGATCCAAACGTATTCATTCATTGTTGTGTCATTGTTGCGAAGATCCAAGTAGTTGTGTCTATTTGGAAGCTGTGTATGTATAAGGTTAATACTTTGTCCTTAAAGTATATTGGTGTAGATTGGTCCTAGCTAAGATTAGGGCTCGACTTTTAGCTTAGAGTCGGAAATTGGTTAAGCGACGTTGTGTACGGTTTCTCCACCTTAAGGAGCTTGTTGATTAGTGAACTCTCGAGTAAGGTGTACTCGAGGAGTGGAGTAGGAACGAGGAGTGAGCTTCGTTGCCGAACCACTATAAATCCTTGGTGTTTGGTTTGATATTTCCTTCCCTTATCTCTTTACATTCATTATTCTTTATACTTGTGATTATTAGTTTAGTTGCACTATACTTGTTCATATCATGTATAAGAAGGTTTCACATAAATACTCAAGCTTAAGTTTTTGAAAAAGGATTTTTATAAATCAATCTTTAACAAGAAATTTTAAGAAACTATTCAACCCCTTTCCCCTTCTAGTTTCTACAGTGTGGTTTGTTTAATCTTATCGTTGGTGTTTTTTTATTGGTGTTCTTTGTTCAAGTTGCTGGTTTGTTCTCGCTGCGAAGTATTGAGTTGTTGATTGGTGTTATTGAAGTGGTGAGTTTTTTTGAATTAGAGTAATCTCCTTATTGATATATGCTACTTACATTTAAAAATAAAAAACTACACCTTAACCTTACATTTGTTCATTGTTACACAAAACCTTCATCCTAATACTCGTGTCATTAGTGTACCATATTAGACCTTATGTCTTAGTGACTCCTACCACTTATATGCATTAAAGTATTCCCACAATTGGACTAGTAGCATTCAACACACCCACAAATGGGTCGCTTTAGTTCATTACAAATGTTAACAGTCCACATGGTTTCTCCCATCCACCGTAGACCCAACCTGGGTTACTCTTGTATCATCTGGTCCAATATAGAAAACAACTTCATCAACTACAAGCTTGTAATATGTTAGCCCAACAACCCTCTATCATGGGACAGCTAGGTCAACTCGTATATTTGGGACTACCAAGTCAGACCGCTTGTGGGGCAGTTGAATTTAACTCTCGGGGGCATAAGACTTTATTACCGCATGTTTTTAGTTCCAAGACTCCACATGATTCTACTATGAGTGCTTGAAAGATGGACACATGTGCGAGTTCTCACCTTAATGATTGAGTTACTAGTCTTAGTGATGTTTTAAATAGGTGCATATGTGCATTTGTCTCGGTTGGTGACGGTTACACTATACTCGTCAATAATTATGTATATAGTGTTTTGCCAACACCTTATAGACCTCTTCACATTAATAATTTCTTATTACCCCTACCATTGTAAAATATTCTATTTATATTCGTCAGTTTGTTCCTCATAATAATTGTTTTGTTGGATTTGATGCTTTTGATTTTTCTATTATAGATTTCATGACCATGGGGTTCTTCTCCGGTGTGACAACATAGTGATTTTTACCCAATGACAAAACCTTCCACTGTACCTCATGTCATTCTCGCCAGCCAATACATGTGACACCGACGCCTTGGACATCCAAGGAGTGAGGTGTTACAACTTGTTCTTTCTCGTTACCAAATTTCATGCACTAAAGAGAAACCTTCCCTTTTTCATGCTTGTCAGCTTGACAAACACGTGAGGCTTTTGTTTTGTTAGTTATAGTATTTTGATCAAGTCTTGTTTTAACGTTGTTCACTTAGATTTATGGACTTCCCCAATTTTGAGTCTTTATCGTTTTAAATATTATGTTTTGTTCTTGGATCATTACTCGCAGTATGTGTGCGTTTATCCACTAGTCAATAGATCTGATTTTTTTCTTTCAAATTTGTTTTCTTTCGTACATTTGTTTACACTCAATTTAAGTGTGAGATAAAGTATTCTAAGTGTGATCATCAAACATTGATAGGTTATTTTCTGGTAATGGGATTCAGTTTTGCTTTTCTTATCCATGCACCTCACAACAAAATGAAAACTCTAAAAGGATGATCTACACCAAAAATAACATTATTTGAACGTTACTATTTTGGGCCCATTTACCTCCTAACTATTGGGTTGAAGCACTTAACATGACCGTTATTTTGCTAAATATTTTACCATACGTGTCATTCAAAATGAGTTACCTTGTACCCGTCTTCTTGGAACCACCCTTGTCTATAATGTTTTACATACTTTTGGGTGTCTTTGTCACCCTCACCTTGACACCACTAACAAACTTAAAACACACGCTACCCCACCTTATCTTTATTTGGGAAATTTCGACCATCATCGTGGATACTATCACCTTGACCTCAACTCTAATAAAATCATCATCTCCCGACATGTTACCTTTGATGGGACAGTCTTCCTGTTTGGCTCGATGAAACCCACTCCCTATTATGATTTTTGGACGAGTCATCTAATTTTATTATTATTCACTAGACACCAATCTTTGACACTGATAATAGTACCACAATCCCAACTATGCCAAATACCATACCCATCAATGACACAAATCATACACATTGTTTATACACACGTTGCATAACTAACGTCCCACCATCCAACCCATCTACTGAGCCCTTAATTGTAATTCACATTGATTCTAACACCCCCAAATTTACCACGTAGCGGAATACCACATTTGGGTGCTAGGCAATGAAATCATCACACAAGCCATATCGAACGACTCAAAAGAGACGTTTAAAATTTAACAAGAATAATAAAGTTACAACAACATGTCTAAATATTTCCAACCCCAAAAGTTTACAACAGAGTAGCGTTCCGGTCCCCAGATATCATAACCACATAAAACCATTTTGTTCACCATGACATAAGGGAGGAAATTCCATTTAGACTACTAAAAGCCACAACAACATTCCATGCATGCTCCGCCACATTCTAGCCTTGATTACCTAAAACACATGCTTAAAAGGGTCAACAAATAATGTTGAGAGAAATCTATAGGTTTATAAATCACATTTTTGAACATAAGGAAAAAATCATACATAATTATTTAATAGAGTGTTGATCATACAAACTATTATTCAGGCATTTCTTATTATAGCAAAAGCTAAATAATTATGTTTAAGCTCATGACATCGACCCTATAAACTAATCACCTGCTCCAGTTGCCTCCGTGATTTAACTAAAATCATTGCCCCTCTTAGGTATTCGTTGCAAATTATACCTTTTTCTTAACACAACTTATTCGTCCGTAGAGGGTACTCAACGTACTAGCTCTCGTCTCGGATAGGGTCGTCAACCCAATAGATCTATTAATTGTATAAGCAGCTATTTCCAACCCACATAAGGATTAGACAATAGTTAACGGCTCATGAATTTAGGGCCTTTTGCAACTAGGTACTTAACACAATTTTAGGCAACATTCGGGTCCAAATAATCATTCACGACTCATATTCATTTTATTTTAAATAGCATGTATCCCCTCACGGGTAAAATCATTTAAGACAATAGAAAGTGAGGCTATAGACTCACCTTGTGTAGTAGTAGTAGAGACAACGATTTCCGACGATAAGGATGCTCGTGAAACTCAAAAATCAACACATAACGAACAAAGCGCAAAATAAGTCAACGTACTCAAGTACTGATATGTACTTAGTATAAAAAATTTAACTCACTCAAAATCTCTTTAAACACATACCAAAAATCCACACAAGTGATATTTACTAGACGCTTCTATTATACAACGTTATTAAATCAAACGTTTCAAAAACCATTTTGTCGGTACATACCAAATGTACGGGCTCTTTTCCCCTACTTAAACATCATGAATTTTTATGAAACTTGCTGAAAATTCACATAAAACTTGTAGAAATCACTCAAAAAAATTTATAAAAAGATTTTACTTTTAAGTCTCGTTGCTCAACACATCTTGGAACTTAAAAAATCGGACAGATTTGTACCCTTGCATTGTAAAACCAATTTGATCTACTTAACCAAAACCATTTGTAAAGTCGACACCTAAGTTTGAAAATAGACTCAAGACTCCAGGTTTAGAGCTTAAAAACAGCCCTTGAACCCATTTAAAACTCTACTTATGGTCCCCGGAATTTGACCCAATATCGACCACAATTTCGGATTGTGTCGAAATTCGCCTCCCGGTACACGAAAAATCAAACTAGTGTAACTTCAACTTCGTTTTGAGTTGGAAGGCCTACCTTATACCAAATCGAAGCTTGAAAGAAGCTCTATAACTATATCCTATATATCAACCTTGAATTAGACTTAAGACCACGAAAAACCTCTTCAAACTCGCTGCTCAAAAATACCCTTTTAAAAACTATATTAAATCACCTTTTTAATTCATTCCATCAATTCCTAAACCCCTAATATCATCTTACAATCAGCCTAAACCAATTCAAACATACCAAATCACTTGTATGATCATTCATTAATAAAACCTGTCACACCCCACCATGGCGGAATATGGAGCGCGAGTATGGATATCATCACAACAATAGCCTGTCTATAGAGTTAACTAAATGAAATAGAAATGTCATAAAAAGGTGACACAATGTCATGAAAATATCACAAAAAATGCAGGCGTCTAGGTAAGTAGATAACATGCCTACCTCTTACCAAAGACAAACAAATAAACAAACAACAAACATATAGGTGTCTAAAATGTACCACTTATTCAAACATTAAATAAATACTAAGAGGAAAGGGATTCCTCCTAATGCAATCCTAGCAGCCTCTAGACTCTAACCACTTCTAACATCATCCTTCATAACTACCTCACCTGAAAATGACACTAAAATCTGTCAACATAAAGTTGGTGAGAACATAGGTTTAAGTTACCGAAAACATCTTAAGAACCCTTAACAACCGCTGTAAATAGTTGAAGAAAACAATTTATAGTAATGGACCATAATGTGATAATCATTCTACATGCATCCACAACAAAACTCAAGCCAAGTACCAATCACATCACCAATTCACAAAGCACACTATAATAGTCAAGAAGTATCCCGTCACACATACACAAGAACACACACCACACTATCTGGATCTTTCCCACACCACCTGTGGAAGATAAACTATATCCCCGTCGAGATATCTTGCCTCCGAAGAGACGATGCACAAGTACTCAGAACCAAGAACTCAGGACGGATCGTGCCCCACGAACCAAGAACTCAGGACGGATCGTGCCCCACGCTCCACACACATCACAACTGGTCCCATAGACGCCCATACTAATCCCAATCATAACACAATCAAGATTCACATATCAGAACACACTTCAGAACACATATGAGAACACATAAGCACACAAATCACACAATAACACATCTATGTCCAAACATTTTAAAACATAGTACTAAATCATTTTAAGAACATTAGAAGTGTCATCTCCATCCCATACTAGAAAAACATTTAAAACGTAGCAAAAATGGGACTATGAACTCGCCTGATAAAGCTCCTCCAAGTTTCCGCACACTAGCAAAATCTAACACACAATACATACAATCAAGACAAGAACTAATGAAAACTCATAATGACTCATCAATCTATGATGGATGTATAACCTCTTATACATTTTAATACCACTTAATAACTTCATTTACATGTCTAATGCATCCCATTACACCCTTCTCTAAAGCCCATAACTTATCCAAGTTCATAACCTATCCCGTTGAGATTTTACCCAAAACAGTCCCGATTTTCATACTCCGTATTATGCCTCAAACGCCCACCAAACCTAACCCATATTCCTTGAAATGAAAATACCATAAACTTATATGTGTTAGCTAAGTTCTCAGCCCTTGCCCCAACCTCATAGCTAATTCTAAGTCCTCAATATGCAACTTATAGTTTTACCTATCCAGAACTAACTGATTTTGAGCATATGAAAGGTTTGTTATGACCAGAGGGTCTTCCACTATCCCACTTGATTAGCCCTCTTCTAGATCTCTTATTTAACATATGAACTAACTCTCATGTTCGTTTGAAGGTCCAATTGTACTCCTAAGTACCCTAACCATCTTAAAACATTAATTTAAACCCGACTGATTTTAAAACTGTTTTGACCTCCGTCTGTTGTAAACTGTTTTTGACCCACTTCCCTACCTCTAATTTAGTTCTCGTTTCTTGCATTCAAAAGCCAACTCAAATACCTTTCCAGGACTACTTTGATCGCATCATGAAAGTGTCTAGAAATCTAGTTATGATCTAAACAATTGACCTAAAATTCTGCCCAGTTTTTAAAAACGATTTTAACACAATTAACCTAATTAATTACCATCACCGTATATATTTATTAACCCTAATCATAATTTCGAATTCTCTTGATACCCATGGAAGATTTAGACTGATTGTAGGTTTATTTAGGGTTATTAGTCGTTTTTAGGGGTCTAGGGGTGTTTATATAGGTCTTGGTAACCTTCTGGACAAGTTTAGGCCCAATTAGGACTTTTAAATAGTAATTATCCTATTTTTATTAATTTAATTATTAAAATTTCGACTATGGGACCCACAAATTCGACTCCTCTCTATGTTTTATCATATTTACACTCTCCCCCCTATTTTATGTTTACTTATACTCCTATACACTTTCGGGTCCAAACCGGGCACCCTTTTGCTAATTTTTTGACTTTTTACGCGATTTTTGAACTAGCCTTCATTTCTAAAAGTTTCTAAATATAGAAAGTAACTATAAAACTTATCCTAACCATATTATATATACTTAATACATACATACAATATACGATACGTAAACGAAACCTTATTAAAACGCTACCCGAACTAATTTGCAGTTCATTTCTAAACTCATTTCATTTCATTCCATTTCATTTCATTTCCAACTTATACCATGATTTACACATCAGTCTAAATCTTCCATGGGTTCTTATTTCATTAAATATGTTAAAATCATGTATTTAAATATTTAATCATATGATGGGTGAGTATTTTTAATTTTATAGAATTAAAATAAATTAGGGCTTGAATTTGGTGATTAATAACGGGTTTTTTTGGGTTTAAAATTGTTTTTTTTTGTTTAAATCGGATTAGGCAGAAACTATCGCTAAATTGTCAGAATTCATCGCTAAACCGTCAGAAACTGTCGCTAATGTTTGGGCAGATTCCAGGTAAAAATCGTTTTGGTTATAACTTATTCGTTTTTAAAGCTTTTTGGGTGATTCAAAAGCCTAAAGTTATGTACTCGGGGCGTACTTTTCAAATATTTAGAATGTATTGTCAATGGAAGTCAGTAGCTTGGTCGATTTAATTGTACAAATGTCGAGTTCAAGATTAATTTTCGGACAACATGGTTTAAACTCGTGTTTTGGGTATTTTGGGATAGTGGACATTTAGAAGGCTAACATAGGGCTGCTTTGGGATAGGATTTCAGATGTATCCATCATAGAGATTGTTACATTAATGAAGAATGTGGGTTTTGGAGTCAATGTTTACGCGTGATATTGTGTTGTGTGCTTTAGACAATTGATCGTTCGTGAAGAGACTATAAATTTTTTTTTCGTCAAATGATTACATAAATTACTAATGTGATACCATAGTTTTAGAACAACTAATATACATTACAGTACAAAATCCATTCTGGGGTAAAATTTGGTTTTGCACAAGGTTTTAATAGTATGTCACCGGTCGTAATACGTTTCGGTTGTCGCTGGGTGCTTCTTGTGTCATTGGTCCGTTTCCATGGTTCGTTGGGAGTCGTTACATGTTTTATGTTGAGTATCTTTTGGAGTCTCATGGTTTTGGTTCATATTTTTAAATTCATTCACGTAAACGTCCGTTAGTTGTCCATGGGCTTGATCGTTTATCCGAAGTTGGGGGTCCTAAAATTTGTCGTGAGCTTATATTCATTGAGGGCGTTGTTGTAGTCATACGGATGATCTGGTTACGTTCTTATGAGAGAGATGGCGAGTTGGTTGTGAAATGAAGTTTTTTAAGCTTATGGAGTAAATCTCGGGACGAGATTTCTATTAGGAGGGAGTGATGTGACAACCCTAGATTTTGGATTTGTCACTTTTGACTGTTTGATGTTGATCATGTGCTTGGTGTGCGTTTATGTGTTATGTATTCATATTTGAGACTTTATCATGATGTTAGACATTGTTTACGTAGTACATGGTACGTTATATGATGATGTGATGGGGTTGGTTCGTACTCATGAGTTCACATGAATGTGTAAATCATGGTATAAGTTGGAAATGAAATGAAATGGAATGAAATGAAATGAGTTTAGAAATGAACTGCAGAAAAGTTCGGGTAGCGTTTTTATAAGGTTTCGTTTACGTATCGTATGTTGTATGTATGTATTAAGTATATATAATATGGTTAGGATAAGTTTTATAGTTACTTTCTATATTTAGAAACTTTTAGAAATGAAGGCTAGTTCAAAAATCGCGTAAAAAGTCAAAAAATTAGCAAAAGGGTGCCCGGTTTGGACCCGAAAGTGTATAGGAGTATAAGTAAACATAAAATAGGAGGGGGAGAGTGTAAATATGATAAAACACAGAGAGGAGTCAAATTTGTGGGTCCCATAGTCGAAATTTTAATAATTAAATAAATAAAAATAGGATAATTACCAATTAAAAGTCCTAATTGGGCCTAAACTTGTCCAGAAGGTTACCAAGACCTATATAAACACCCCTAGACCCCTAAAAACGACTAATAACCCTAAATAAACCTACAATCAATCTAAATATTCCATGGGTATCAAGAGGAGTCGAAATGATGGGTGTCATAAAAAGGGTATCAAGAGGACTCACCCATCTCTGATACCATTCTGTCACACCTAGGGGTGGCAATTTCAGACCCAACACGAAACCTGACCTGAAACTGACACGAAAATTAACAGGTTCGGGTTAAATATATTGAATCTTAGGTCAGGTTTGGGTCGGCCTATCTGACCCATTTATTAAACAGGTTAGGTTTGGGTTGGAAAAAAATTAAGCAGGTCGACCCGACAACCCGTTTAAGATTTTTTTCCTTATATTAAAAATGATTAATATTTTACCATACGTGTTTGCTAGGTTAAACATACCGAACATAAACACATTTAACATGTTTAACACGTCTTATATGGCTACTTTTATATATAAAACTTATTAAAAGGATCAATATATAAACCCGTTTAACCTATTCAACCTATGTAACATATATAACGTCAACCCAAATATATATTAGTTAAATGGGTTAGGTTTCGGTTATGTGTAAACGGGTTAGGGCTGACATAACTGACCCGATTATTTAAATGGGTTAGGTTTGGGTTGGGATTTTTTGACCCGCCAACCTGACAACCCGAACCCGCTAACCCGAACCCAACACGAATCGACACCCCAAGTCACACCCCACCATGGCGGAATATGGGGCGCGAGTATAGATATCATCACAACAATAGGGTGTCTATAGAGTTAACTAAATGAAATATAAATGTCATAAAAAGGTGACACAATGTCATGACGATATCACAAACAATGTAGGCGTCTAGGTAAGTAGATAACAGGCCTACCTCTTACCAAAGACAAACAAATAAACAAACATCAAACATATAGGTGTCTAAAATGTACCACTTATTCAAACATTAAATAAATACTAAGAGGAAAGGGATTCCTCCTAATGCAATCCTAGCAGCCTCTAGACTCTAGCCACTTCTAACATCATCCTTCATAACTACCTCACCTGAAAATGACACTAAAATCTGTCAAAATAAAGTTGGTGAGAAAATAGGTTTAAGTTACCGAAAACATCTTAAGAACCCTTAACAACCGCTGTAAATAGTTGAAGAAAAAAGATTTATATTAATGGACCATAATGTGATAATCATGCTACATACATCCACAACAAAACTCAAGCCAAGTACCAATCACATCAACAATTCACAAAGCACACTATAATAGTCAAGAAGTATCCTGTCACACACACACAAGAACACACACCACACTATCTGGATCTTTCCCACACCACCTGTGGAAGATGAACTATATCCCCGTCGAGATATCTTGCCTCCGAAGAGACGATGCACAAGTACTCAGAACCAAGAACTCAGGACGGATCGTGCCCCACGAACCAAGAACTCAGGACGGATCGTGCCCCACGCTCCACACACATCACAACTGGTCCCATAGACGCCCATACATCTATGTACCAATCCCAATCATAACACAATCAAGATTCACATGTCAGAACACACTTCAGAACACATATGAGAACACATAAGCACACAAATCACACAATAACACATCTATGTCCAAACATTTTAAAACATAGTACTAAATCATTTTAAGAACGTTTGAAGTGTCATCTCCATCCCATACTGGAAAAACATTTAAAACGTAGCAAAAATGGGACTATGAACTCACTTGATAAAGCTCCTCTAAGTTTCCGCACACTAGCAAAATCTAACATACAATACATACAATCAAGACAAGAACTAATGAAAACTCATAATGACTCATCAATCTAAGATGAATGTCTAACCTCTTATACATTTTAATACCACTTAATAACTTCATTTACATGTCTAATGCATCCCATTACACCCTTTTCTAAAGCCCTTAACTTATTCAAGTTCATAACCTATCCCGTTGAGATTTTACCCAAAACAGTCCCGATTTTCATACTCCGTATTATGCCTCAAACGCCCACCAAACCTAACCCATATTCCTTGCAATGAAAATACCATAAAATTATATGTGTTAGCTAAGTTCTCAGCCCTTTCCCCAACCTCATAGCTAATTCTAAGTCCTCAATATGCAACTTATAGTTTTACCTATCCAGAACTAACTGATTTTGAGCATATGAAAAGTTTGTTATGACCAGAGGGTCTTCCACTATCCCACTTAATTATCCCTCTTCCAGATCTCTTATTTAACATATTAACTAACTCTCATGTTCGTTTGAAGGTCCAATTGTACTCCTAAGTACCTTAACCATCTTAAAACATTAATTTAAACCCGACTAATTTTAAAACTGTTTTGACCTCCGACTGTTGTAAACTATTTTTGACCCACTTCCCTACCTCTAATTTAGTTCTCGTTTCTTGCATTCAAAAGCCAACTCAAATAATTTTCCAGGACTACTTTGATCGCATCATGAAAGTGTCTAGAAATCTAGATATGATCTAAATAAGTGACCTAAAATTCTGCCCAGTTTTTAAAAACGATTTTAACACAATTAACCTAATTAATTACCATCACCGTATATATTTATTAACCCTAATCATAATTTCGACTCCTCTTGATACCCATGGAATATTTAGACTGATTGTAGGTTTATTTAGGGTTATTAGTCGTTTTTAGGGGTCTAGGGGTGTTTATATAGGTATTGGTAACCTTCTGGACAAGTTTAGACCCAATTATGACTTTTAAATGGTAATTATCCTATTTTTATTAATTTAATTATTAAAATTTAGATTATGGGACCCACAAATTCGACTCATCTCTGTGTTTTATCATATTTACACTCTCCCCCTCCTATTTTATGTTTACTTATACTCCTATACACTTTCGGGTCCAAACCGGGCACCCTTTTGCTAATTTTTTGACTTTTTACGCGATTTTTGAACTAGCCTTCATTTCTAAAAGTTTCTAAATATAGAAAGTAACTATAAAACTTATCCTAACCATATTATATATACTTAATACATACATACAACATAAGATACGTAAACGAAACCTTATAAAAACGCTACCTGAACTTTTCTGCAGTTCATTTCTAAACTCATTTCATTTCATTCCATTTCATTCCATTTCATTTCATTTCCAACTTATACCATGATTTATGTTGGTTTTTACTTCGTCCCAACCAGGGTATATATAATCAATCCTAGCTACGTACCAAAACAATGGTTACCGGATATCACTTGGAATCGTGTAATCACTTTCCAAAGTAAATTATTCGACCCTAATGCCTGGGTATCACGAATACCTACTTGGGATAAGACCATATGCATTTAGAGATTTAGGCACAAATCTTTAACCCTTTCGGTGCTATGTGTTTTTGTTTCTGTATCTCTTTCATGCAAGTGAAGATCACCTTTTTATAGGTGGAGTACTCAACCCTAGTCAATGGTATTAAGAGGAATTAACGGCCAATTAATCTTCTCTTAATAGGCTCCATAATACCAGGTTAAAGTGGTTACAAGACCAATTAAACATGGTCTTTAATGCACTTTATTTGGTCAAAGACTGTTACAAGTATACTTGTTCAGGTCCAGCATTAGTCCATCCTTCAGTCCCACTGAAGCATCAGCGACCCTTGAAGGGTGTTCCCGCTGAAGCCTTCAGTACTGAAGAAGACATGCTGATGAGTAAACACTGAAGACATGTCTCCAGTGGTGTTACTCCTTGATGAATACCTTCAGTCTAGAGTTACACTCTCTGAAGATCATCAGCGATGTTGAACAAACTTTAACCATAATATGAGTCTGGGTGTTCAGGGACTTATGGGTGTACACTCTGTACCGCCTTACCCATTCACTAGTATGATCTGACCCACAATTGAACTATATTTCCAACAATCCTCTCCAATATAGTACAATTCCTTTTGCATGAAAATTAACATTAACAAAACCACTGTGCATCAATGAAAATGTCCTAAGGATTGAATTTCCATCTTAGTACAATACTTCAAACACTCGAGAATAAGGATGTTCTAAGAATTGAACCCTTCAACTACTTTGAATACCTAAAGATAGAGTACACACAAGTTTTCAAATCCATAACAACTCCTGACACTACGAGCCATGTGTCCATATCCAAATTCATAAATGGTGTAAGAGCCAAGTCCATGCTCCCTGAGGCGGCGAAACCTCAACATTTACATAGGTGGTTCCTCTTTAGTTCATGCTCTTGCTTCAGCACCTTTTCAAAGACATTAACCATTGAGAAGTTTATAACTTCATCCTCCTTCAGCAAGTACAAGCACATCCTTGGGATGATATACATGTGCTTCAGTCCCCTGAATGTTCAGCTTTCCACATTGAACTCAGCTCCTAAGTTTCCTCAGGAGGGAGTTGGGTGTCCTAGCATTCAGTGACTAGACTGGACTTTTAAACCCATCCCTTTACCAGACTTTATAACCAAGTCTCTATCCAATCCCTTCGTCAAGTGATCAGCTAAATTTTGTTGAGACCTCACAAACTCTATTGAAATCAGCCCATTCGTGATCAGTTTACGAATCATGCTATGTCTAACACCTAGGTGTCTAGACTTACCATTGTACATCTGGCTATATGCCTTATCCAATGTAGTTGCACTATCACAACGGATAGATATGGGTGCCATAGGTGTGACCCACAATGGAATCTCAAGAAGCAAGTTTCTCAACCATTCAGCTTCTTTACCAGCAGCTGCTAGAGCCACAAACTCAGATTCCATAGTAGAGCTAGTAATGCAAGTTTGCTTCTTGGATGCCCAAGAAATTGCACCACCACCAAGTAGGAATACCCAGCCACTGGTGGACGAATTATCCTCAATATTGCTGATCCAACTTGCATCCGTGTAACCTTCCAACACTGAAGGATATCCAATATATGACAAACAATAATCCATTGTTCCTTTTAAATACTTCAGTACTCTCTGAATTGCTTGCCAATGCTGAGTACTAGGATTATTAGTGTACCTACTCAGTTTACCCACAACAAATGCAATGTCAGGCCTAGTACTAGTCATGGCATACATCAAGCAACCAATCACCCTTGAATACTCAAGCTGGGAGACAGCCTGGCCATTGTTAGGCATCAGTTTCACACTTTTATCCATTGGTGTACTCACTGGAGTACAATCAAAATGATTGAATTTCTTCAGTACCTTCTCAATATAATGAGACTGAGAAATTGCAATACAGTCACTTTCATGTTTGATCCTTATGCCAAGGATAACATCAGCCTCCCCCATGTCTTTCATGGAGAACTTAGATGACAAAAAATCCTTTGTCTGATCAACCTTAGCTTGGTCAGTACCAAAGATTAACATGTCATCAACATATAGGCAAATGATGACTCCTTTACCAGATTCATCAAATTTGCTATATACACATTTTTCAGCTTGGTTAAGAGAATAACCATTAGACAAAATCACTTCATCAAATTTTTGGTGCCATTGCTTAGGTGCCTGCTTCAGTCCATATAAGGACTTAATCAGTTTACACACCTTGCCTTCATTACCAGGCATGATGAAACCCTGAGGTTGGTTCATATAAACCTCCTCATCCAAATCACCATCCAAGAATGTTGTCTTCACATCCATCTGATGAATGATCAGATTGTGAATACTTGCTAAAGCAATCAGCATACTTATAGTACTGATACGTGCTACTGGAGCATAAGTATCAAAATAGTCTATCCATGACTTTTGTTTAAAGCCTTGAATGACTAGCCTTACCTTGAACATTTCAACAGTTCCATCTACCTTAATTTTCCTTTTGAAAATCCATTTGTTACCAAGTGGATTGCAACCAGGAGGTAGATCAACCAACACCCAAGTGTTGTTGCCCATGATGGAATCCATCTCATCATTTATTGCTTCTTTCTAGAAAGCAACATCTTGGGACTTCATTGCTTCAACAAATGTTTTGGGATCATCCTCAACATTAAAGCAATAGGAGTATTGATCAAAGACCTCATCCCTTGTTCCTTCAACCAAGTATAGTTGAAACTCAGGCCCAAAATTCCTTGGAGTCCTATGCCTTGTGCTTCTTCTAAGCTTAGGCTCAGGTTGCTGAATCACAACCTCATCAGTGACCCTTTCAGGTTCCACTGAAGCACCAATGTCCTCAGCTCCAACAGGAGTCCTGAGGCTTGGTCTAGGGACTGATGAGAACCTAGTCTCATTAAAGTTTGCATCCCTTGATTCAATGATTGAGTTTATTGAAACTGAATCATTAGGTTCAATAACATAGAACCTATAAGCCTTGGAATGCTCAGCATATCCAACAAAGATGCATTCAATGCCTCTTTCACCCAAGGTTTTCACCTTTGGATCAGGGAGTCTTACAACAGCCCTACAACCCCAAACTTTGAGGTAGTTCAAGTTTGGTTTCCTTTTAGTCCAGAGTTCATAAGGGGTAATCTTGTTCCTTTTGTTTGGAACCCTATTTAATAAATAGCAAGCTGTTAACATAGCTTCACCCCAAAACCCTTGACTCAATCCTGAACAGGATAACATGGAATTAACCATTTCCTTCAGTACTCTATTTTTCCTTTCAGATATACCATTTTGCTGAGGGGTATAGGGAGCAGTCGTTTCATGGATAATACCAACAGACTAAAAATACTGAGCATCCATGTACTTACGTCCCCTATCAGTCCTAAACCTTTTGATTTGGACTCCTTGTTGTAATTCAACTTCAGTTTTAAATACTTTAAATTTATCTAATGCTTCATCCTTAGTACGTAACAAGTAAACATAGAAAAACCTAGAAGCATCATCAATTAATGTTACCAAGTATTTCTTATTCCCTAATGAGGGAGTAGAATGCAAATCACATAGGTCACTATGGATAAGCTCCAAAACTGTAGTTACACGTTTTACAACTTGAAATGGTTTCTTAGTTATTTTGTTCAGCATGCAAGTCTGACACTTTTCAGTATCCATGTCAAATGCTGGGATTAACCCATCTTTAGACATATTTTGCATCCTCTTAAAGTGGACATGGCCCAGCCTAGCATGCCATAGTGAAGAATCCTTCAGTTTACTGGAGGGTACTGAGGCTGAACAAATATTTGCACTACCAGCACTCACTGAGTCAATGCTGGTGGTTATTTCAATATTAAGCCTAAACATTTGATTGCTCAAATAACCAAAACCAATAAACACACCATGTTTGGATAAAACAAATTTATTAGATTCAATCACTTGTTTATAACCACAATTATTCAAAACACTACTAGAAACCAAATTCTTCCTAATATTAGGAACATGCAAAACATTACAAGCTAACAATCTTTCCATAACTAAACTTAAGATCTACACAACCACGTCCATGCACTAGGGCTGTTGACTCATTTCCCATGTGAAGAATAGATCCATCATTCAGTGACTCATAAGTCTTGAACCAGCATCTATCTTTACACACATGTACTGTTGCTCAAGAGTCAACCCACCACTCAACATCATCATCCTGCACAAAATAAGCTTCAGATACATATGTAACATAATAAATCCGGAGAGATTCATTAAACATATTATGACCTTTCAGTGTTGTGTTGTTAGAACCAATCACTGAACCTTTTATGCCTGATCCACTAGCTTTGCTGCCAGTATCAATACCTTTGTAATCCCTTTTGAAGTGTCCAGGTTTCCCACACTTCTAACAAGCCACTGATGACTTCTTGTTAGGATTAGCTTTGGTGTTATCTTGATGCTTACGTTTGCCCTTGTTGTCATTGTACCTGATGGAGTTTTTATGCTCCACCATATTGACAACTGATGAACCAGCAACATTGTTGCTCTTTGGCTTGTCACTTTCATGCACTCTGAGGGATTCCTCAATGCGCAAATGACTGCCCAACTCAACAAGAATTAATTCCTTCTTCTTATGTTTCAAGGTATGCTTGAAATCTTTCCAAGAAGGAGGTAATTTTTCAATGACACAAGAGACCTGAATGGTCTCATCCATATTCATTTTATGTTGTGTAAATCTACCAAGTATGCCAAGAAGTTCATTGTATTGTTCCATGACTGGTCTTGAATCAGTCATTTTGTAATTTGTGAAATCACTCACAAGGAACTTCTTACTTGATGCATCCTCAGCCATATATTTGGCTTCCAAGGAATCCCATAGTTCTTTACCAGATTCAGAATTTTGGTAAATATCAAATAAGGAATCAGACATACCATTGAGAATAATACCACGACACACATAGTCGTCATTCTCCCATTTGCTCCTTTTCCTGAGTTCCTCCAAAGTAGCATCATCACCACCATCAGGAATAGGAGTTGTCAGCACATACACCACACTCATGGTTGAAAGAAGAAAGTGCATCTTCTTTTGTCATCTCCTGAAATCCACCCCTTCAAACTTGTCCAGTTTGGAGAAGTTAGCCACCATATGCTTCATTGCAGCCGCCATTGATTATCACAAAATAATTTACTTTGATTGTTGGTTTTTACTTCGTCCCAACCAGGGTATAGATAAGCAATCCTAGCTACGTACCAAAACAATGGTTACCGGATATCACTTGGAATCGTGTAATCACTTTCCAAAGTAAATTATTCGACCCTAATGCCTAGGTATCACGAATACCTACTTGGGATAAGACCAAATGCAGTTAGAGATTTAGGCACAAATCTTTAACCCTTTCTTTGCTATGTGTTTTTGTTTCTGTATCTCTTTCATGCAAGTGAAGATCACATTTTTATAGGTAGAGTACTCAACCCTAGTCAATGGTATTAAGAGTAATTAACGGCCAATTAATCTCCTCTTAATAGGCTCCATAATACCAGGTCAAAGTGGTTACAAGACCAATTAAACGTGGTCTTTAATGTACTTGATTTGGTCAAAGACTATTACAAGTATACTTGTTCAGCTCCAGCATTAGTCCATCCTTCAGTCCCACTGAAGCATCAGCGACCCTTGAAGGGTGTTCCCGCTGAAGCCTTCAGTACTGAAGAAGACATACTGATGAGTAAACACTGGAGACATGTCTTCAGTGGTGTTACTCCTTGATGAATACCTTCAGTCCAGAGTTACACTCTCTGAAGATCATCAGCGATGTTGAACAAACTTTAACAATAATATGAGTCTGGGTGTTCAGGGACTTTTGGGTGTACACTCCGTACCTCTTTACCCATTCACCAGTATGAACTGACCCAAAATTGAACTATATTTCCAACAATTTACACATTCATGTGAACTCATGGCACGAACCAACCCCATCACATCATCATATAACGTACCATGTACTACGTAAACAATGTCTAACATCATGATAAAGTCTCAAATATGAACACATAACACATAAACGCACACCAAGCACATGGTCAACATCAAACAGTCAAAAGTGACAAATCCAAAATCTAGGGTTGTCACAAAACCCATTTCAAAAATCACACATGCAATTAAATCAATCAATTGGAAAATGATTAAAACAATGTTATAACACATATCCAAAAGCTAGCAAAATCAAAATCAAAACCAAACAACCCTCCCACCCTTTGTGCCGTGGGGTTTAAAGAACCAAAACACCAAAAAAATTGCTTCCCTAGCTTGTTTATATGATTCTTTTTGATCCTAAACACACTATAAGAACATGTATATAAGTAAATTAGATTCAAACCCACTTGTTCATAAGAATAATTTTTTGTAAAAATTGAAGTAATGCATGTTTGTTTTTAATAGATTAAAACACTTACAATGATAAAAGAAAGGTGGACTTTGATTAATTTCTTCCAAAATTATGTGAATTTTTTTTATGGTGGTTGTGGGAGTGTTTGGCCGTCGGTATTCAAAGAGAGGGGGGAGGAGGATTTCTTAAAATTTTGAAAATGAAGAAATGAAAGAAATGGTTAAGTTAAACCCTTTTATATCATGGTGAGGGTAGATTTGCCAATTTAACTATCTTTTGGCCTTAATGGCAAAACTATTATTAAAGAGCGGGATTTTGGCTAGTTATCGGTTTTTGAAAATTTACGGGAATCGGGTTTCATCCCGGCTTCCTAAAAACATCTTTAAAAGTCTAAACGCACACAAAATGCTATAATATAGTTCCGGTTCGACTTAAAACGCAAAATTAACGAAAACTCCGAAAAACTCAAATATCGATCAATCAAAAATAAAACGTTAATTTTTGAGCATACGCCGGTATCGCGACACTATCGGTTCTCTTAAATCATCAAACGTAAAATACACTGCCTCAAACATTGGTTTCAACTTAAACCGTCAAACATATTACCAACAAAATTTCTTAAAATTTTCAAAAATATACGTAAATTAGGGTTAAATAATGACCCCGGGTTCGGGGTATCACATCCTCCCCTCCTTAAAAGAGCGACGTCCCGGCGCTTGCCTCTTCTTATACTCCTATTTTGTACCGCTAGAACAAATGAGGATACTTTTCCTTAAAGAAGTCCTCACGTTCCCATGTGAATTCCGACCCACGTCTAGAATTCCATCTTACCTTTATAATGAGAATTCTACTATGCTTCAACCTCTTAACTTCTCGGTCCATAATCTCCACCGGTTCCTCGACGAAATGAAATTTATCATTAAGTTCAACCTCATCCAAAGGAATCGCCAAATCCCTGTCCGCCATACACTTCTTCAGATTTGACACGTGAAACGTGTTATGTAAGCTCATTCGGTAAATCCAACTTGTAAGCAACCGATCCAATCCGTTTAATGATCTTGAAAGGTCCAATGTACCTTGGACTCAACTTTCCTCTCTTCCCAAATGAATCACACCTTTCCATGGCGATATCTTAAGCATAACCATGTCTCCAACCTCAAATTCCAACGGTTTCCTCCGATTATCAGCTTAACTCTTCTGCCGACTTCTTGTAGCAAGCAATCGGTTCTTGATCTGCACAATCTTCTCGATAGTCTCGAAAATCATCTCAGATCCAGTCAATTGACTCTCCCCTAGTTCACTCCAACACACTCGAGACCTACATTTCCACCCATACAACGCTTCCAACGGTTCAGCCTTAATACTCGCATGATAACTGTTGTTATACGAGAATTCCACTAAAGGAAAATGACGTTCCTAACTACCACCAAAATCTATCACGCATGCTCGAAGCATGTCTTCCAACGTTTGAATAGTTCTTTCACTTTGGCCATCAGTCTCGGGATGATACGCAGTACTCAACTCAACTCGGTGTACGCTGAAGAGATCTCCAAACTCAGAAGTAAATCGGCTATCGCGATCCGAAATAATCGACAATGGCACCCCATGCTGACAAATGATCTCCTTCACATATACACTGGTAAGCTTCTCCATACTATCCGTCTTTTTCATAGGCAAAAAGTGAGCAGATTTATCAGTCTATCCACGATTACCCAAATCATATCATAACCACTAGTTCTCGGTAAACCCGTTATGAAATCCATAGTGATCTTCTCCCACTTCCATTTCGGAATCTCAGGTTGCACCAATAACCCAGACGGTCTTTTGTGTTCAGCCTTAACTTTCGCACAAGTCAAGCACTTACTAATGTACCGAGCAATGTCCGCTTTCATATTCGGCCACCAATACACCTTCTTCATATCAGGATACATCTTATCCGACCCCGGATGTATCGAATACTTCGTCTTGTAGGACTCGTTCATTACCAAATCTTGCACTCCCGGTGCTCCTTCCTCCGGTGGACATAACGGTAACCAGATTCTATTCTCGAAATACCTTAATCTATCCGACATCACCACAAAAAGCGAATTCAACATTCTACCTAAATTCTCTGCCTTGACGTTCTTCCTCATCAACCCATTCGCTTGAGCCTTCAATATCATTCTAGTCAAAAAGACACTCTCAGTCATCACCAAAGCTCTAACTCTAAGAGGCTTTTCTCTTTCCTTCCTACTAAGTGCTTTAGCTACCACATTCGCCTTACCAGGATGGTAGCGAATCTCGCAGTCATAATCACTCAATAACTCAACCCATCTGCTTTGCCTCATATTCAACTCATTTTGATCCAAGATATATGGCAAACTCTTATGATTAGTTAACACCACACACTTGGTTCCATACAAATAGTGTCTCTACAATTTCAATGCAAAAACCACGGCTCTAAGTTCTAAATCATGCGTAGTGTAGTTCTCCTCATGCTTCCTCAATTGCCTCGACGCATATGCAATCACCTTTTCACGTTGCATCAACACAACTATATAGCGTTTGTGAGACGCATCATAATAAACCATGAAATCCTTGATTTCTTCAGGCAATGACAAAATCGGCGCATAACACAACTTGTCCTTAAGTATTTGGAAAGTGGCTTCTTCATCTAGTCCCCACTTAAACGCCTGATTCTTCTCAGTAAGCTTGGTCAATGGCTTAGCGATCAACGAAAACCCTTCGAAGAACCTCCGATAATACCTAACTAGACCAAGAAATTGTGGAACTTCAGTAGGCGTCGTCGGTACCGACCAATCCTTAATCGCTTCAATCTTGGCAGGATCTACACGAACACCTTTGTTGTCAATCACATGCCCCAAAAATTGCATAGATTCCAACCAAAATTCACACTTGGAGAACTTTGTATACAACTTTTCTATCTTCAACAATTCCAAAATTGTTCTCAAATGCTTCTCATGCTCTTCCTTGCTTTTGGAGTAAATAAGGATATCGTCAACGAACATAATGACGATCTTATCCAGATACGGCTTGCACATACGATTCATCAAATCCATAAACACAACAGGCGCATTTGTCAATCCAAACGACATTACTTGGAACTCAAAATGCCCATACCGAGTATGGAAAGCTGTTATAGGTATATCTTCCTCTCTAACTCGCAGTTGGTGATAACCCGATCTCAAATCGATCTTCGAGTACACACTTGATCCTTGCAACTGATCAAATAAGTCATTAATCCTCGGCAATGGATACCGATTCTTGACAGTCAATTTGTTAAGCTCGCGGTAGTCGATACACATTTGGAACGATCCATCGTTCTTCTTCACAAACAACACAGGCGCTCCCGAAGGCGATGATCTCGGTCTAATAAACCCCTTATCCATCAACTCCATCAATTGATCGAATAACTCCTTCAACTCTGACGGTGCCAAATGATAAGGCGCACGAGCAACCAGTACAACTCCATGCACCAAATCAATCCGAAATTCAACTTCACGAGATGGCGGTAATCCTGGCAACTCTTTAGGAAAAACTTCTGGATATTCTCGAATCACTGGCACATCTTCTAACTTCTTCTCTACTACACCATCGCTAGTAATTTGAGCCAAAAACACATCACACCCTTATTCCATGTACCTCATCATCTTCAAGCAAGATACTACTCTAAAACGAGAAGTACATTCGTCACCCTTCACCATCAACACCTTACTCCTTAACAGAATCTGAAATAACCTCTCACCACAAACAATCACCGCACCATGCGAAACCAACCAATCCATTCTAATGATCACGTCGAAGAACCCTATCTCTATAGGCATCAAATCAATATCGAACACATAATTCCCTAACTTCAAGGAACGCCCTATTAGTATAGAATTAGTGCTAACAATCTTTCCATCGGCTAATTCCATATTATAGTTAGTTGTTAACCTTATTGGTTCTTTATTGATAAGGCGACTGAATTTTACATCTACAAAGCTTCTATCTGATCCAAAATCAAACAACACGCTAGCATAACGAGCATCAAGTACGAACGTACCGGTTACCACGTTCGGACCTTGAGGCTTGTCTGCAGTCCCCGCAACTTAAGTCAGAGCGGTAGCGTTTCCTCCTTGTCTATTCCCAGTCTTTGGACAATTACCATTCTTGTGTCCTCTCTCACCACAGCCAAATCAAACCATAACTCTAGTTACATTAGCTCCCGTAGCCACACCTCTCGTCCGACACTCCACAGCTCTATGCCCAACCTTTCCACATTTTTTACAAGCAGGAGGACAATTTCCCACATGATACAAACTACAACGACCAAACTTGGGATTGACTTTATTTCCTCTAGGCACAGTAGCAGCACGAATCCCATCGTTCCTTCTCTGATTGAACTACTGATTTTGGTTCGATCCCTGAGTGTTATTTCGGTAACCCCTATTATTCTGACCCTGCGGCTGGTTAGATTGGGAAGATTCCCACTTTCTCTTGTTGCCTTCAGCAATACTGTCTTTCTTATCTCGTACCTTAACGTCCATTAGAGCGTGAGCCATCTGGACAGCTTCATCGAAAGATCTAGGCTTTGACGAAGTATTCTCACATTTCATGTTGCTTGACAGTCCTTTGATGTACTGTTTCATCTTCTTGTGGTCATCCACAAAAGCATCAGGACATAGTAAACTCAACTCATTGAATCTCCTGCTATAAACAGTGATATCGTTGTTTCTCAACACCAAGTGCCTCAATTCATCTTCCAACTGCCCTAGTTCTTCCCCGGGACAAAAATTTTTGGTCAATAATTCTTTTATGGCAGCCCAAGTTCTTTCGTTAGCCACCACAAGCCCAACAATAGACACTTGATTGTTCCACCAGCTCAGTGCATCGTCTTGAAAAGTAGCAGTTGCACACATTACCTTGTTTGCCTCACAACACCCACAAATTTCAAAGGTACTTTCTATTTTCTCTACCCAACGACGAAGTTCCAACGCCCCTCCAGTACCACGAAACTAAGTAGGTCTGCATTTCATGAAACCGGCATAGGAACACTCCCTAGGAGCTTGTGGTCCGACAACATTTCTAGCTGGTCCAGGTCCTTGACCTTTTGCGGCACGATCTGCCTCAAGTGCATTTGCGATCGCTTCTTCAATCAGTATTCACACGAGCATATGTCAACTTTGGAGGCATATTCTGACATCACAACCAAAGAAAAACAAGGTAAGTATATACATCAAGATCAAGAAGGATTCCTTATCAAGACATAAATAGATACTACAAGCACAATCAACACAATTACCAAAAGTGCATTAACCAAATCACAAAAGAGCTAATAAAGACACAATATAGATCGTGAAGGTAAACTTAGATTGCATTGAGGATTCAACAAAATTGTGACAATGTGGTTGTCACTATAATCATTCACCTAATAAAACTCAAAAGTCATTAAGTTTCATCACAACTATAAAACCCGCATGCTTTTACCATGAATAGTGCCCTTAAGATCGTATGTATATGATTAGTACTTTCCTTTTATAGCATGTTACGTTTCACGTATAAGAATTTTAAGTATTACGTACGTGTTAGAACACGATAAGTATTTATTACGTATGAACACACGATAATTATTCAAATAATAATTATAATCACGAATATGCGATCATGAAAACATGAACGTAATTTAATCACGAGAGAATATTATCTACGTATATATATTTATTACGAACACGAATAAATATTAAGTCACGATTAATAATTAATTAGAACACTGTTAATGCAATAATGACTAAAAACGTTACTTGCATTTTTCGGTCTCGCTTAGTTTTGATTACGACAATATGTAAAAACAAGCATTTACGAAAACGACGAAAAACGAATTCTTGAGTTCAAGTATTTTTCATTTTACCCATTTTCACTTAAGGTATGGATAAACAAGTACTAACCTTAATCAAGTGATCAAATGATTTAATCTTTCTTAAAACTCACCTTTTATTTAAGTGTGACAAGTTTTTTTTATTAAACTTTCTTTTTAAGAAAATGTTTTATTAAATTATTTATTTGAAATTTGAAAATGGCATATTCTTATTTGGCTAAGAATATCCTTTCAGGATATTTTTTATATCCAGATAAGACCTCCACCACTAAAGGACAAAAAATGGAGCGGAGTCTAGGCAGCGGTTCTCTAGCGCCTAGGCGGTTCCTTATCGATAAGGAACCGCAGGCTGAGCTAAGGAACCGCCACCAGATATAGCCGTTGGCCTTCTTGTCCTATAAATAGTGGACCATTCTCAGCTTTTCAAATCACCTCTTTTGCACATCTATTTCCAGATTCAATCTATCTTCTTTAATCACTCAAATCTTTGATCATTTGTTTGATTAGTACTTGTTTACGAAGTGAATCTTGTTCTTCCAATCCTTCCTCTCCAAGTGCAAAGAGAAGAACACTATCCTAGTGAAGTGTTGAGTCCACCACCAAAGATCCATTGAAGATCTACTTTTATACATTTGTTGTTGTGTAATAGTTGTGAAGATCCAAGTAGTTGTGTCTATTTGGAAGTTGTGTATGTACTAAGTATAGTTCTGTAGATTGGTCCTAGCTACGATTAGGGCTCGACTTTTAGCTTAGAGTCAGAAATTAGTTAAGCGACGTGTACGGTTTTCTCCACCATAAGGAGCTTGTTGTGTAGTGAACTCTCGAGTAAGGAGTACTCGAGGAGTGGAGTAGGAACGAGGAGTGAGCTTCGTTGCCGAACCACTATAAATCCTTGGTGTTCGGTTTGATCTTTCTTTACCCTTAACTCTTTACATTCTTTATTCTTTGTGCATATATATTGGTTAGTAGTAGTTTAGTTACACTATCATTGTTCATATTGTGCATAGGAAGATTTCACATATTTCTTCAAGTCTAAGTTTTTTAAAAGGATTTTTTAAAACCACCATTTTAACAAGTAAAATATAAGAAACTATTCAACCCCCCCCCCCTTCTAGTTTCTATAAACATGTAAAACACGAACACGATAAAACACGAGAACACACTATAATATTTAGACTCGAGAAAAGTACGGGTTACCCCATGTGGGGCCCCCTACCCGCGACATACACAAGAAAGCATGGGCTTAGCCCATGTAAATTTAACTAATTAGGAAAAAGGGGTAAAACATGTTCATTATTCACAAAATATTGAAAATAACAAAAACCCTAGTTCTTCCTTTGGTTCCTCTTTGGCCGCCGGTTATACATCATTACAAGGGGTGTTCGGGTTAATTTTGATCTTGGATATTTTGCAAGGATTCGTGTGTGTTCATCCTCAATTGTTTTACGTATTCGGTATAACCTTTTTAACCTTTTCTTTTATGTTTTGATTTAATGAATCACATAAAATCATGATGTTTTTAAAAACTAATTAAAAACAATTATTAAAACATGTTAATGATCATGGGGTAAATCAAATCAATGTTTTAGGGGTGTTTGTGGTCTAGCCGACGCCTAACCGATCCCCATAGGGGTCTCGACTTGGCTTATTACCCACCACCGAGACCATATGGTCTCGGTATGGTGGTGGTGGTTCTACGACAGCAGCAAAACCAAGGGGAAACCCGACGTGGTTCGGGTTATGGTGTTAGTTACGGGTCCGGTTCATGGTTTTTAGTCACGGGTCCGGTTCATAAATTATTTTTGTTAAAGGTTTATGATTTTTATGTTTTAGACTTAAATTAAATTAATAAAACATGACATGATTAATTTAATGTACATGACTTAGGTTATAAATTTAATTATTAGATCATGAATTTTAACCTAAGTGTTTATATTTTATTAGACTTTATAATTAATTAATTATTAAAACCATGACTATAATTAATTAATTAACATGACTTAGGTTATATTATTAATAGTTAATAATACATGTTTTAACCTAAGTATTTTACCTTTATTTAATTAAAAACATGATATATTTAATTAAATACTTTTAACCTATAGTTTATTTAATTTACATGTAATAATTAATAAACTATACTTTATAACTACATGAATTAGAATAATAATCAGAAAACACTTAAGCTTATATAATTAGCTTATTTAACCAGCTTATATCTATTTATGGAATCTTTCTATTTTTAGAAACTTATTTAATTAAGGTAGCTAATCCCTATTTATGGAAACTTTCTATTTTTAGAAACTTATCTATTTTAAGCAGTAATTCTATTTTTGGAAACTTTCTATTTTTGGAAACTTTCTATTTTTGGAAACTTTCTATTTTTAGAAACTTTCTATTTTTGGTAACTTTCTATTTTTGAAAACTTTCTTTTTTAGGAAACCTGCTATTTTTAGAAAGTTACTTATTATTACCCAGCAAGTATAATAATACATGAAATACAAGTAATACTTAATCAGAATAGACAGGATATAAGATAAACACAGTATAAAGCTTAAAACAGTAAAACATGACATGAACGTAGAAAACAAGCTAAGACATGATATAATAAACCAGTTACGTATGTAGTAATCAGATTGAAAGTCCCTAATCAATGCAAGAAACCCTAATTAATGCAAGAAACCCTAATCTTTAACCTAATCAACACAAGGTATTACTTTTCAAACGTAATCTTATTATTGTATAATAAAGAATTACAAGTGTTATGGATAACACAGTTTGATGACAATGTGTTGTGCACACTTTGAACAACAATAAACCCTAACTTATGAATACAGTCGTAGCTGTTTGATTCACTAAGTTATATGCAATAATGTTCTTAATATCTCAAAGTGTTAAACATTAATGCATGGATACACATCCTATTTATAGTGTTACGAGTTTGACTTAAACAGTACTTGATGGCGACTACACAAGCTTTTACAAGTTCCCACATCAGTCACATGATGTCCTTCTATTCTTGGTAGTCTTCCATTATGCTTTAAGGAAACAGTTGTCAAAACAGTTTCCTTTTTCTTCATAGTCTCGAACACACAAATGGCATGTCCAAAGTGTGCTGAGAGTTATCAGGGTATTGCCACCCCTGTTAACTCTCAACCCCTCAGAGTCCCTGATACATCTTGGCTGTTATCCATCACAGCCAATGAGTATGTCTTCAGGTAATTCTTCGACTTCCCTGACAATGTCTCTGACATGGACTCCTCTGAGGTTGCTCACAGAGACTTGGATCTCTGTGAGTCTTGCGATACTTTCCTGCCTCCTAGGCACAGGCAAGGGACTATCTAACAGCCTAATTATGTTTAAATCAATGATCAGGGAATCTAACAAGTTTAGATTCCCAACAATCTCCCCCTATTTAAACATAAATAATGCTAGATCTAACTAAGTTAAGGTAAGTGAGTTTAACAGCTTCTTCTTACACATAACAGATCTAAACAAACATACCTCATGATTTTATTAAAACTTAAAGAAAATTACAAGTGCATTACATAAGAAAAATAAAAGATGAAGGTAAAAAGGGCTGTGAACATCTTCAATAGTCATTATTTTTAATTCTTTCTTCAGCTTCAGCTAAGTCTAATCTGTTATCAATTTCATCCTGCAAAGTCTTTGCAAACTTCTTGGAATACTATGTGTTGATCTTGAGACATTTCTTGTGATAGAATAGCTGAATAGTTGAAGCTAAGCACAACTCATCTTCCCTTTGAAAAGCATACTGGCAAGCCTTGTTCATGAATGCCATTCCTCTTTCAGGCTCTGTGTATGTCTGACCATCAACAGGGCCAACAATACCATTTGGGAGGATCAAATCCATGTGCATGCCATCCACTTGAACATCTTCAGTAACAAAAGTTTCATTAACAATTTGTGAAATCCTTCTCCTTTTGTTGCCTGTCTTTGGGGGTGCTTGTTCAAAAAGCTGTGGTGGGGGATCAATCTTAAATTTGGCTGCTATTTCCTTGATCCAGTTAAACTTGGCCTTAAGAGTTTTAAGCAGAAGAAAATTAGCCTGTCCAGACTTTTTGGCAGCTAAGGCTTTAAGTTCGAACCATTCTGATAACCCAAGTGTCTTTAACCTGAAGTTGTCAAACACATCCATATTTCTCTGTTGGTTTTCCCTCCATAAGATCATCTGTGGGGTGTTTGTGGATTTATGAATGGTGTATTTGAACTTGGTTATCTTGCCAGAAGCATATCTGTTGTTCACGCAGGCATCATAATCAGCTTTGACTTTCCTTAAAGTCTCAGCGCGTTTTGCTTCCATTTCCCTTAACCTTTGTTTTTGTTTTTCCCTTTCAGGTGGTGTCATTTTCCTCAGAGTAGCTTCATTCAATTCTTTGGCTGTCTTGAGTTCATTTAATCTTTTAAATTCTTCAGCCTGTTGCTCTATTTCTTCAGGGGTTAAAGGAATCTCATCGGAAGGTGTAAAGGTTGAGAATTGGGAAGGGTCTGTGGTGGATCCTCCTGTCTCTAGCATCGCAGCTATCTTCTTAAGTTTGGTATCTATGTCAACCAAAACTATCTCCTTTCCTTTCTTCGAGACAGAGGACTCCACACTTATGTTTTTCAAAACATCAGCTCTTTTGATAAATGCTGTCTGAGCCTGAGTTTGAATAGCTTTGGGGAGAGAGCTAACAGTAAATTTTAATTTCTTGGCAGCTGGTTCATCATCATTCGCAGGCTTACTGGTGTTAACCAAAACCAGAGACTTTGATGAGTCAGCTCCATCTTGAGTTTGTTGCTACCCCTGAGTATTATCCTCATCATCAGGTATTATAACAGGTGTGATGACTTGGAGAGGAACAGGTGTAATGGTGGGGTTAGCTGATGATGAGCCTTGTTCAGCAGATGCAAGGCTGAGTATTGTATTTTTCTCCCCCTCACGTTTATCCTGACTTCGCAGATGTTTGGATGAACGTGCTTGAAAACGTCTTGCAATCTGCTCCACAGAGGCAGCCATAGCACGTTGTCTTTTTCTTGAAGCCCTGGCAATCTTCAGCAGGAGGTTGGCATTTGCATTAGTATTTGCCTGAACACGCCTGACAATAAAGTTAGCATGGCGGTATTGCCTGGTGCGAACAACATTAAATTGCCTGTGCATGGTGAGTTTATGTTCATGGAACATGGCAGGGACGGCTGAATCAATGGCATCCTTTATTCTTGTTGAAAGATGACTGAGTCCCTGGGCTACACCTCTTCTTGCACCATCCTGAATTGGCTCAGTGACAGCCTCAGCCACAGCCTTTTTGATGATGCCTGGAAATGTCACAGTGAAGTTGTGTATCTCAGACTTGATCACATCCAGCTTCCTTGATAAGCGCTCAATATCTGATTGATGATGAACAGGCTGGAGATTCTTGATATTGAGGCTTTGCTGAGCATAGTCATCCCCCTTGGTAGAATATCAAAGTTCGTCTGGGCAGGATGATCAAACAAGAGAAACTCCGCTGTTGGATCATAGGCTGGAGATTGGAAAACTGTTGTTGTGGATGTAGCAGAGTTGGGAGTATCAACAGCATCCTTGGGAGGAGAAGTCTTATCACCAGCTGGTGTAGACACAACTATTTCTTTTGGAGGGGAGACAGACAGCTGGTCTTCCTCATCTTCTTCATCCTCTTCATCGAACATTCCTTCAGGGAATTCATCCTCAGGCATGGACTCAATATCAGAGACATAATCTTCCAATGATAGCATTTCTTCATCAGCATTTAACAAAGGCTCTTCATCATTGGGTTTGTCTTGAGTCATTGCATCAGCCTCCTTTTCTTGTTGTACATGAGACTCGATGACTGGCTGTATAATTTCAGCCTGCAAATTTGTTGTAATTAGTAACAGGGAAAATATAAGGGGAATGGTCGCCATTTCGCTGTCCCAGAGAGGCTGAGGGTGATTACTCAGCCACTCCAAAGGATAAATCCTTGGGATTCTTTTAAGTGTGAAAAAAATAAGGTTAATGATCACCATTCGCTGCCCCTAGGAGAGCTGAGTGTGATTATTCAGCCCCCCCAAAAGGTTAAAACCTTTGGGACTCTTTTAAGAGTGAAACATATGTGGTTAAAGGTCGCCTGTTACGCTGCCCCTAGGAAAGCTGAGGGTGATGATTCAGCTCTCCCTGAAAGGATAAATCCTTTGGGACTCTTTTAAGGAGGGAACCAAGAGGCTGTGTGAAGTACAGCTGATCAAGGTTGAGACATTAGTGTATTCAGGTTGTTGTAAGCCTGAATACTGTCTAGAGGGTGCAGGGTCATCGGGGTGCTTTATAAACACAAATGAGTCATTCCCTGGTGCAAAGACAGGGTGTACAGAAGTCTTAAAGGATTCTAAGTGTATTGACAGACTTCTATGGGTCGAGGATTACCCTAACTTCACCACTCTCTCCTACAGACAAATGAGAGTGGCTGCTTGTGAACCTCTAAAAATGTACACTGATTACCTGTGAGATATCAGCTTGATCAGGCTGGTTTCTTGTCGTCTTAGCTGACTTTGAGACACTAGACTCCTGTTGTTTGTCAGCCAATGAATCTGAATCCACATGAGTATCTGGACCAGAGGAGGTGTCAGTCTTCTTTCCCTTGGCCTTAGAAACAGCTTTGGAGTGGGAAGAAGAGGGGATTTTCTTCTTCTTAGGCTGTTGGCCAGATGAAGCCTTGGACTTAGTAGTGTGCTGCCCAGACGTCAAAGACATAGACTTGCCAACAACACTAGAAGTATTCACCTTCTCAGAGGAAGGGAGCAAGGGCTTCTCAGCGTTTGGTACTTGGTTGGCCACATTCATCATATGGGCGGTGACAGGTACATCTTCAGCTCCTATTTCCTTATAGATGGCGCCTGTGATGCGGTAGGGCTTAAGAGCAGTCAAGGCCTTGTTGTGATAGTTATCTCCCAGCAAGCTTTCGAAGATCAGAGACAGGAAGCGCACATAGCAGATATTCTTTTCCCTGACATGATTCCTTCCCTTCAGCTGTTCTACAAGGTTGGAGAAGAGAATGCTTCCAACGTCAACATCAGCTCCCCAAATTAATCCATAAGCAATAGCCTGATGGTTGAAAGACATCTGATCCTGTGATCCCTGCATTCCTCCCAGGGATTTAACAATGTGGGTGAAGAGGACAGCCACATGGGAGTGAAATACTTAATCTTCAGAGGAGATTTGGCGAGGACCTCAGCTGGTGTAAGGGCAGGGTTAACGTCATGTCAGGGGTTGAGTGTGGCCAGGGCTTCTTTGACAACCTTTTTGTCAACTACCTTCAGGCATTCATCTCCATGCTTCAATCCGGCCACACTTGAAGAGTCTTTAAGGGAGAAGGCAAAAGGGTGTTCGTTGCATGAAAGGCTAAATGTTATGGTGTCTTCTACCACTTCAGCAGAATACCAGAATTCCCTAAGGTATTCTTGGTAAAAGGTGGATGGGGATTTGGTGAAGGCTTCACTTAGGTCACAATTCTGCATGAAATTTACCAGATCTGAATAGGTGCTGTTTGGTGCCTTAATCCATCCAATGGCGTTGTTGGAGGCGAGGATGCTCTCGTTGATCTCGAAGTTAACATTTGAAGCTTTGGGAACTGAAAACACCATGGATTTGAGGTTGAAGGTGAAAGAAAATGGCGGATAGGTTAAGAGAGATAAGAACTTAGAGAGAGAAGTAGATTTTAGAATGGTGGTGGGTGAGAAAAGAAAGGAGACAATATATATATTCAAACTAAGTGAACAGTTATTCAACCGTATTAAATGCAAGGTGCGAAAATGACTGCTCAAGTGGGTCCCCTTGACCTTTCAAAAAGTTTGTCTCCTCGTTATCCGAAAAATAAATGATTAAATATTTGAGAATGTTTTTTGCATTTACTTGGAAAGTAACTACCTAGTTTCATGTGAAAAACATTTAATATAGAATCAATCATTTAATGAACACATTTAATATCAAGCCACAGGCTTTGAGATATTGAGCATCCCTAGCTCAGCAACTAGCCCGTTGAACGAAGGTTCAACCAAAGGCTTTGTAAAGATATCAGCTAGTTGCAGCTCTGTGGGGACAAAATGCAGCTCAATATCTCCCTTCATTATATGATCTCTGATAAAATGATACCTGATATCAATGTGTTTGGTACGAGAGTGAAGAACAGGGTTGTTGGATATGGCAATGGCGCTGGTGTTGTCACAAAAAATTGGCACTTTGTCATACAAGATTTCATAGTCAGCCAATTGACTTTTCATCCAGAGCACCTGAGCACAACAGCTGGCTGCAGCGACATATTCTGCTTCAGCTGAAGACATAGCCACAGAGTTTTGCTTTTTAGCACTCCATCCAACCAATTTTCCTCCTAGGATTTGACAGCTGCCTGAAGTGCTCTTTTTGTCAATACAGCATCCAGCATAGTCTGAATCTGAATAGGCCTTGAGATCAAAGCCTGATTCTTTTGGATACCATAGGCCTAGGGATGGTGTTCCTTTGAGATACCTGAAAATTCTCTTAACAGCCACTAGATGGGATTCTTTTGGGTTAGCTTGGTACCTTGCACAGAGACATGTGGAGAATTGGATATCTGGACGACTAGCTGTTAAATACATGAGTGATCCAATCATGCCTCTATATAAAGTCTCATTGACAGAGACTCCTGACTCATCAGGGCCCAAGTTGTTGGGTGGAAGCATGGGGCATTTCACTGATGCACAATCAGCTAAGTCATATTTTTTAAGTAAATCCTTAACATACTTTTCTTGACAAATTGAGATTCCCTTAGGACATTGTTTAATTTGAAAGCCCAAAAAGTAAGTTAATTCTCCCATCATACTCATCTCATATTTCTTGGTCATTAATTTAGCAAAACGTTTACTAAGATTTACATTTGTTGACCCAAAGATGATATCATCCACATAAATCTGCACAATGATGAAATCACTCTTATCCTTGAAGGTAAAGAGTGTTTTATCAATAGAACCCCTGACAAATTTATTTTCAGTTAAGAAATTGGAAAGAGTTTCATACCATGCTCTTGGAGCTTATTTCAGACCATACATTGCCTTGTGAAGTCTGTACACATGGTTGGGAAACTCGCTGTTCTCAAATCCTTCAGGTTGTGCAACATACACTTCCTCAGCCAAATCACCATTAAGGAAAGCACTCTTAACATCCATCTGATACACAGTGATGTTCATATAGGCAGCATAAGCAAGGAAGATTCTGATGGCTTCAAGTCTAGCAACAGGTGCAAAAGTTTCATCATAATCAATTCCTTCAGTCTGAGAGAACCCTTGTGCTACCAGTCTGGCTTTGTTCCTGATGATGTTCCCAATTTCATCCATCTTATTTCTATAGATCCATCTAGTGCCTGTGATATTCTTTCCAGGTGGAGCTGGCACTAGTGTCCATACTTTGTTCCTTTTGAACTGATTGATTTCTTCTTGCATAGCAGCTACCCATCCTTCTTCTACCAGAGCCTCAGCTACCCTTTTAGGTTCAATTTGTGAGAGAAATTCAGCAAAGAGACATTCATTGGCTGAGGCTGACTCTGAGTCTTGGATTCGCTGTCTAGTTGTGACCCCTGCATTTGGTTCCCCAATAATGTTGACAAGAAGAATGTGTTGATCTCTTGACCACTTATTTTGAGGAGCTGGGGACTCAAGGACAGGAGTACTTGTGGGCACAGCTGGTACAATTTGAGATTCATTCTGCTGAGTAGGAGGGCTTTCTTCAAAGACTACTTCAGTGTCAGAGTCTTCTTCAGCCATATCAAGGGGTGCTATTTCATTATCAGCAGAAGAATCTTCAGGGATTTGAAGAATTGGTGAGTCATCAATATCATGAGAAGGACCATCAGAAATTTGAGGTTCTTCTTCATCAAGTTCCTGAGAGGTAGGAACTTCTACGTTGTGAGTAGACAGAGGGTCAAAGGTAGGGACATAAGGGGTGAGAGTGTTGGAGTGATGATGACTGGTAGGTCTGGGTTCTGTGAACTCATCACTTGGAAAAGATACATTTTCATTAAAATCAATTTCATCACCCTCTGTTCCTGTTCTCTGTATGACTTCATCATCTTCATTGAATCTAACATGGAATGTTTCTTCTACTTCTTGTCTTCTGATGTTGAATACTCTGAAGGCTTTGGCTGTTGGAGAGTATCCCAAAAAAAAACCATCATCAGCTTTTTCATCAAACTTTCCAAGTTTATCCCTGTAGTTATAAATAAACACAGGGCACCCAAACACATGAAAATAGCTGACGTCTGGAGATCTTTTTCTGAAAACTTCATAGGAGGTTTTACCATGTCTTTTGACAATGATTGATCTGTTTTGTGTGTAGCAAGCAGTGTGAACAGCTTCTCCCCAAAATTGCTTTGGTAAAGCTGCACCATTTAACATGGTTCTTGCTGCTTCAATCAAAGTCCTGTTTCTTCTTTCAGCCACACCATTTTGTTCAGGGGTGCCAGCTGAAGAGAAGTTCTGTGAAATCCCTTTTTCATCACAAAAAGATTCAAGTTGATGATTCTTGAATTCAGTACCATTATCACTTCTTAGAGCTTTGACTCTAACATCATTCATATTTTCAACCTGTCTGATGAAGGACATGATGGTTTCAGCTGCTTCACTTTTCTTTCTAAGGAAGAACACCCATGTGTATCTTGAAAATTCATCAACTATGACCAAGGTGTATTTGTTGTGATTAATGGTCTGAGGTTTGACAGGCCCAAAAAAATCCATGTGAAGGAGATGTAAGCACTTGTCAATAGAGAATGATTGCCTAGTCTTGAATGAAGACCTGTGATGCTTTCCTTTGACACAGGCAGAACAAGTTTTGTCTTTGGAAAACATTACTGAAGGTAGACCAGCAACCAAGTTTTGAGTGGCTATCTTATTGATGTTCTTGAAGTTGAGATGAGACAGTCTTTTGTGCCACAGCCAATTGACACTTTCAGAGGCTTTAGCAAGAAAACAATTTGAGCTGTCTTCAGAGCACACAGCCATGTTGATGACATAAACATCTCTCCTTCTAGGTGCAATCAGCACAACATCATTGTTTTTGTTGAATATGGTTCCCTGAGTCTTAGTAAACAAAACCTTATAGTCAGCATCACACAATTGGCTGATGCTAATAAGATTGTGTTTAAGACCATTCACATATGCAACCCTGGTAAATGTAATCCCATTGCAGTTCAATGAGCCATATCCTTCTGTGTCACCTGAAGATTTATCTCCAAACACCACTTTAGGACCTGGCTCCTTTGAGTATCTGTGCAGGTATTGTTGAATCCCTGTCATGTGTCTAGAACAGCCACTATCTCGATACCATACCGATTCCTTGAGATATTTCTGCACAGATACATAGAAACAGATTAGTTCCTATGGTGAACCCACTTTCCAGTGGGTTCCCTGAATTGCTTATTAGCAACTCTTGTGTTCCTGAAAAACTTTTGGCGTTGGGATGGACAGTTCATTGTTTCATGGTTATAACTCCCACAGATATCACACCCAGGGAAGTCACCACACTCGTCTGAGTGATGGTCTGTGAACCCGCAGAATTTACAGGGAGGATAAGGTTTGCAATTTCCCTGTTGTCTTTTGGAACTCTGTGGTCTGTCCCTAGAGGGTGTCTGAGCTCTTTTAGCTGCCATGTGTCTGTCATGATCTAAGGTCGAATGATGAGAATTTTTACATACATTGCAATAAGGTTTGATTAACCTTTCCCCTTTGGGTTCACCTAGGACTGACTTAGGTTCATGAGAAGTAGAGCATTCAGCGGAAGGCTTAATGTGTTGTTTCAAGAGTTCTACTTCTTTCATAAGAGACAACAGGCGATCTTCAGTGGTAGGTTCAACCTTATTCACAGCTTTAGTAGTAACAGGCTTAAAAGCTACTTGTTTACCAGTTTGTTTAGCAGGCACATGAAAAACTTTAGCTGGAGGATTCTCAATATCTGTGCTAAGTTCATCCTTAGCAGATCTAGAAGAACTGTTGGGTTCAACTCCAGAGAGTTTGGGCAAGGGTGGTAGCTCAGCCACATCTTCAGAGACAGGGTCATTTGTCAAAGTGGTATCTGACATATGAATAGTCTCTGTAGATTTAAAGACAATGTCTTTAGGTTTGGTGAGAATTCTCAGCTTATTTTTCTTAGCAGATATATCCCTTTTTAAGTCAGCAGGCACTTCATCCCTAAGCAATTCATCAATAGTAAACCTAGCACACATCCATTTTTCAATAATCTTGTTCAATTCAGAGACTTGATCATTTAAAGCAATGTTTTTCAAGGTTAATCTAGCTACTTCATTTTGCAGGGATATTTTCTCTAAATTAACCCGCCTGAGGGTTTCACATTCAGCCTTAGCATTTAGCATTTCAGATTTAACAGAGTGAAACTTATCAAGTAGGTTCTTTCTTTGTTCCTCAACAAAGTGTAAATCAACAATGGTGTAATCAAGGACATGCTTACGTTCATCACTATCAGACATGGATAAAAGCCTGTGTACCTTTTTCATTGTGATGTCAACCCATTGTCCTGATCTTGCATCACCTTTTCCAACAGCTGGTTCATCCTCAGCTATCGCCATAAAAGCCCTGACTCTGGTGGTGTCTTCTTCATCTGTAGTCAGTGGCTCATCATTCCAATCATAAGTTTCAGCAACCAACCCTTTCTCTGTCTTTTTCTCACCACCCTTCTTTTTGGACAGAGCTTCAATCTTCAAGTTCATTTGTTCTAACTCAGCTTTAAGTGCCTTGTACTTATTTTTGTAATCTTTCTTCTCAGTGTCTGAAGAATTGGATTGAGATGAGTTGTTAAGTTGTTTGAACTTGTAGGGTTTGGATGAAGATGATGGATAAGAGGGTGAGGATGTCTTGGTGGAAGGACAGTCTTTTTGATAATGTCCAAGCTTTCCACAGGCAAAACAAGTTTCTTTTGACATGTCAGTTGGTTTACTAGCTGATCCTACTCTTCCTGATCTTTTGAAGTATCTTCTTTGGTTGGCTAGCAAGGCTCTTTCATGGAACTCTGCATTGAGGTCTGTCAAGAACTCTTGGCTGCTACGGGTATCTTCTTCAACATCAGAATCGCTGTCATGAGGATGTGTTGCAGAGATCAATGCTTTGGAAGAAGCTCCTTGGACTACAAATCTTTCAGTCTCTGATTTGTAGATAGTATCGATCAGCCCTTCTTCATAATTGTACTTACCATAGAGCTGAGCAAGGGTATCAATTTTGATTGAGTTGTTAGCTCTCTGAGTCTGATTCATGCTCAGCCACTTTCTTGGAAGGCTGTTGACAAAAGTAGCATTGATCTCATCTTGACCAATAGTGACATCATTCATAGCTAGGTCATTTAGAATAATCTTCAGCCTAGTATAGGTTTGCTGAACCTTTTCACCTTCAAGTGACTTAAAGGCATTAAACTGAAGTCTGAGTGCCTGAATCTTTGTCTCTCTTGTTTCAGAGGGTCCTTCATGGCCAAGAATGAGGTCTGTCCACATTTGTTTAGCTGTGGGACACTGAATGACAGACTTCATGATATGCTTGGGAAGGCAGGAAATTATGATGCTTTTGAGACGTTTATCTTGGTTTGCTAATTTCCTATCAGCTGGAGTCCATTGTTTGAGAGGTTTGGGAAGAGGGTTTTCTTCAGTGGATGTAAGCGCCATGGGAATATATGGACCATTTTCTAAAATTTCTAAAAGAAAAGGTTCAAGCCCATCAAGATATACAAGAAATTGACTCTTCCAACTGGCAAAATCTTCTTCATCAAAGACTGGTACACTTGTGACGTGTGATCCACCTCTTGATTCAAGAAGTTGGGGTAGATCATCGTCATTGGCAGGAGGGTTAAGTCTTGGTGAAGATGGGTTTGTGGAAGGTGATTGTGGTGGGTTAAAAGTTTCTGGCATGGTGGATCTTGATTATAAAACTAAGAACGATGTTTCTTGAAGGTTTTAATATCAAACACTGCTCTGATACCAATTGAAAGTCCCTAATCAATGCAAGAAACCCTAATTAATGCAAGAAACCCTAATCTTTAACCTAATCAACACAAGGTATTACTTTTCAAACGTAATCTTATTATTGTATATTAAAGAATTACAAGTGTTATGGATAACACAGTTTGATGACAATGTGTTGTGCACACTTTGAACAACAATAAACCCTAACTTATGAATACAGTCGTAGCTGTTTGATTCACTAAGTTATATACAATAATGTTCTTAATATCTCAAAGTGTTAAACATTAATGCATGGATACACATCCTATTTATAGTGTTACGAGTTTGACTTAAACAGTACTTGGTGGCAACTACACAAGCTTTTACAAGTTCCCACATCAGTCACATGATGTCCTTCTATTCTTGGTAGTCTTCCATTATGCTTTAAGGAAACAGTTGTCAAAACAGTTTCCTTTTTCTTCATAGTCTCGAACACACAAATGGCATGTCCAAAGTGTGCTGAGTGTTATCAGGGTATTGCCACCCCTGTTAACTCTCAACCCCTCAGAGTCCCTGATACATCTTGGCTGTTATCCATCACAGCCAATGAGTATGTCTTCAGGTAATTCTTCGACTTCCCTGACAATGTCTCTGACATGGACTCCTCTGAGGTTGCTCACAGAGACTTGGATCTCTGTGAGTCTTGCGAAACTTGCCTGCCTCCTAGGCACATGCAAGGGACTATCTAACAGCCTAATTATGTTTAAATCAATGATCAGGGAATCTAACAAGTTTAGATTCCCAACACAGATACTTATACACGTATGTATTTATGTAGCATTAGTGATACCGAAGTAGGACTCTCTACTGTTCGTCTTCTTCGTTCACTGGACATAAGGTACGGATTCCCGTCCTTTTAGTATGGACATTCTTTCCTTATTAGGATTCCCCGTATGCAGCCAACTGTTTTCCCATAGTATAAGTTTATATGTTTGATTGCTTATGTTTAATTTAGAATACCTGAAGCCATATACATGTATGACCAGTTTCACCTAGTTATGGAGGTACCATAACCATAACACTATAGGCACTGGTGTTATGACTTCCCCACGGCAGAGTGATTGCTCGTGGCGTCCCTTCAGCTTTTGGCCATATTATTATATTTATCATGTGGGGCGTATGGGTGCATCCTAGTTACATGTTTTCAGCAGATTACTTAGTGTGAATGTGGTGTGTGCCTTGCATCCTTCACAAGGAGCTGATCCCTCCTACCCAAAACCGGTATATTAAATTAGAGGCAGCCCCTCTAATTTGCATGACGAGGTCACCCCTCCAAGTATTCATGCAACGTTGATTTTCATGACCTATATTGGCTAATGGTAAAGTATGTTAAACAGTTTTTACAAGATAAACATAAGGCTTTTCAAACTATAAAACCAGTTTTATTAAGACTTAACCGGGTTATTCGGGACTTAGTTTCTTCCGCTGTTATATGCTCATATGCTTATATTATTCATGCTTTATTTGTACATCCGTGCAGTGAGCGTATTTCTCAGCCGTTTTCCTTTCCATGTTCCCAAAACGGCAGGTACTCAGGGACGCTCGTAGACTTTAAGCGTACGTGCATATGGACTGGAAGCTTTCTAGCCTTTCTTTACTTTATGCATTATCTATACTTTGATACTCTTTCTATGGACATTGTTTAGTCCTTTCTTTTTTAGTACTTATGTTTGTGTGTGATGAGCTTTACTTTTGGACTACCAATGTTTGATTCCGGTATTTCCTTTTTATGGTCATGTAATGTTTTAAACATTTATCCTTGTATGCTTTGATGACACGTCATAATTACGCGTGACATTCCATTTATCAAAATGGGGTGTTACAATTATGGTATCAGAGCCAAGGCTTCGACCTGTAGGCTCTCAAAACATGACTTGTGATTAGTGGGTAGTCACTATGTTTTTCCTAGAACTAACAGTCGGTTTTCATGCATTCATCATTTTCATGCATACATATATATGTCATTATCGCATGTTTATGACTAAGTAACGGTTGGTACAGGACTTGCCCTATTTAGTCGCATGTGTTTTATCGAAACTTTTAAATTTGGGACCGACCCATAGGCGTCCCCTCGCCATGTCTTTTATTTTGGGTGAACTGGCCATAGGCGTTCACTCTCGAGCATACAAAAGTTTTCATAAAACTGCATCATGCATTCATGTACAAATTTTCTTGCATAAAGTTTTTTCTCTTGATTTATTGGTATAAATTTTTTTCATGTATATATTTTATGTTTGATCAGTTTAATCATGTGTTTTATGTTATATTGTCATATGGCAAACACAAACAATATCCGGGAGATGGTTGCAGCTGCCAATGCAGATTTGCAAGACATCCTTCATCAGAACAACAACTATCCTCCCCCACCTAGAAATTTCTCCACGGAAGGAAGGAATCGGCTCATGAGAGAATACTATACCATTAGACAGCGACCTGAGGAAGACATCAATGACTTCATGCAGCGTTTTCTTCGATTTGTCGGTGTCCTGAGAGCAGCTGCGGGCACCACTGAAGAACAGGCACAACATTTTCGTTGGGCCATTAATCCAATGATTGCCAATAACTTAGAAGGTGCTTCGTTGGACACGGTAGCACAAGTGGCCGATGCAGCACGTAAGTTGGAGATGCTGCAGGAGAGAGATGAGTTCGGGGATGCAGAGAGACCCGAGAAGAGGTAAACATTCGTATTCACACGGTGACCAATCCGTATTCTTTTTATATATGTCAAATATTTCATCTTTGTAAATTATATCTTCCAAGCAGAAAACTGGGGACCGGTCTCAACCGGCTACTCAGCAGCAACCTAATCAGCCCAAGGGAAACGGTCAGACTAACGATCGTTCTGCTACGGATAGGTGTGGCGGTAATGATAATTACCGTAACAATCATGGAGACTCCAACGGCAGCAGGTCCTAATACTTACGCATTTTCTTATGATTTCATGTTATAACTCATAATTCTGACACTTTAGCAAATCTTCTACCAGGAACGATGGAAACGGTAGGGACCAGAACCAGAGAGGTTCACAGCCTAGCCGTCCAGCTATCACTGGTATTCAATCTTACGATCATTTGCATTGTCCTTTGTACCCTATTATCATGTCTCATGTAAAAATTTTTATCAGGTCCTCAGCCAGCTAGAGCACCTGCTGGAGGATATACTCATCCTCTTTGCTCTACTTGCCACCATAGGCACCCAGGGCCATGTCATCGCGACACCGACGCATGCTTCAAGTGTGGTCTTCCTGGCCATCGCATGAAGGACTGCCGTAAGGGCGAGATGGAGGGCACATCGGGACATGCTGATACCAAGCCGCCTCCTACCAATGGACGCGTCTACACGACATCTCGAGATCAGGCCAACAAGTCTACAGGTACCATCACTGGAATCTTGTATTTGTATGGTCAAGCTGTGTGTGTTCTTTTTGATACGTGTGCTACTCACTCGGTCATTTCTACTGCTTATGCCAAAAAAATTAGGATGCTCCCCATGCCACTAGATATTAGACTCAGTATTTCCACGCCTTGAGGGACTCTGTATTAATCACCCATGTATACAAGAGTCTTCCCCTAGAGTTTGATGATAAGGTTCGTCCTGTTGACGCACTTCCGCTGGACATGACTGACTTTGACATGATTTTAGGCATGGATTGGCTATCCAAGCATCATGCTACCATAGACTGCCATTCATATCGAGTCATCTTCGGTGATGTTAATGCACCAGAGTACATTCACAACGGGTTCGTACCCGGAAGGTCTGTACAAATCTTATCTACCCTACAAGCACGTGCACTACTGTCACATGGCTGCGAGGGTTATCTAGCTACGGTTCATGACATGGATGCTGAATCTCCATCAATTCAAGATCAGCCAATAGTGTTGGAATTCCAAGATGTATTTCCAGAAGAACTTCCGGGCATACCACCTGCAGGAGAAGTGGAATTCAATATCGAGCTCGTCCTAGGAGCTGAACCGATTTCCAAGGCTCCTTATCGCATGGCTCCCATAGAATTAAAGGAGCTGAAGGATCAAATGCAAGAATTTCTAGAACGAGGTTTCATTCGACCGAGCGCATTTCCATGGGGCGCACCGGTCTTATTTGTTAAGAAGAAGGACGGCAGTATGCGTCTTTGCATAGACTATCGCGAGCTCAACAAAATTACTATCATGAATAGGTATCCACTTCCGCGTATAGACGATCTGTTTGACCAACTCCAAGGGGCCAAACACTTCTCCAAGATTGATCTTAGGTCAGGCTATCATCAACTACGGGTTAAGGAGCAGGACATCGCCAAGACTGCTTTCCGTACACGCTATGGCCACTACGAATTTGTAGTCATGCCATTCGGCCTGACCAATGCTCCAACAGTGTTCATGGATTTGATGAACAGAATCTTCCATGAATTTCTGGACAAGTTCGTCATTGTCTTCATCGATGACATCCTGATTTTCTCAAAGTCCAAGGAGGAACACGAAGACCATCTTCGTACAGTACTACAGATTCTTCGCCAGAAGCAGCTGTATGCTAAATTCTACAAGTGTGAGTTCGCGTTAGACAAGGTGGCATTCTTAGGCCACATTGTGTCAGCAGAAGGAATCACTATGGATGCAGCGAAGGTTGAGGCTATTACTAAGTGGCCGAGGCCGACATCAGCGACTGAAGTCCGTAGTTTCTTAGGCTTAGTTGGCTATTACCGTAGGTTCGTGGAGAACTTTTCCCGCTTAGCACTACCATTGACCAAACTGATGCGAAAAGGGGAGAAATTCGTCTGGATTGAAGAACGAGAGAAGAGCTTTGAAGACCTGAAGCAGAAGCTAGTATCTGCACCTATTCTTACTCTCCCATTTGGTACGGGTGGATTTCAAATCTACAGTGATGCATCGGGGAAGGGACTTGGCTGTGTTCTCATGCAACATGGGAAAGTGATCGTGTACGCTTCACGTCAGCTTAAGCCTTATGAAGAAAATTACCCTAGCATGACTTGGAACTTGCTGCAGTCGTGTTTGCATTAAAGATATGGAGGCACTACTTATATGGAGAATCATGTGACATTTTCTCGGACCATAAGAGCTTGAAGTATATCTTCACTCAGCGTGAATTGAACATGAGACAGAGGAGATGGTTAGAGCTGTTGAAGGATTATGACATTAATTTGCAGTATCATCCTGGAAAGGCGAATGTAGTAGCAGATGCACTTAGCAGGAAGTCCGACATGATCAACGGCATTAAGATTGAGGAGGAAATCATAAGAGACTTGGAGCGACTAGACATAGAGATCATGGTACGTGGACAAAATGGTTACTGGACTAATCTTAGAGTAGAACCCGAGTTACTCTCTAAGATCAAGGAAGCTCAGAAAGATGATGGAGAAATCTGGGTGATAGTTCAGAATTTGGAGAAGCAGACGGAATTCAGAGTAGATGCAGATGGTATCGTATGGCAGGGCACGAGACTTTGTGTTCCTGATGATCAAGAACTCCGGAAGCATTGTTAGCTGAAGCTCATAGCTCCCCATTCTCTATACATCCTGGTTCGACTAAGATGTACCATGACATCAAGCAGTAATTTTGGTGGAGTGGTATGAAACAGGATGTTGCCACTTACGTCTCCAAATGTCTTAGCTGCCAGCAGGTTAAGATCGAGCATCAGCGATCTGGCGGTCTCCTTCAACCGTTAGATTTTCCAGAGTGGAAGTGGGACAAAATCACCATGGATTTTGTTACTGGTCTTCCGCCAACCAAGAGGAAGCACGATGCAATTTGGGTTATCGTAGATCGACTTACCAAATCAGCTCATTTCTTACCGATCCGTATAGAAGAGAGATCATGAGACTCCACGGTGCTCCATCCAGCATCGTCTCAGACAGAGATCCTCGTTTCACTTCGTGATTTTGGAAGAGTCTGCAGAAAGCTTGGGTTACACAACTTAAGCTTAGCACGACTTTTCATCCTCAAACAAACGGGCAGTCGGAGCGAACGATTCAGACATTGGAGGACACGTTGAGGTCATGTGCGTTGGAATGGACGGGTGATTGGGACGATTATATCTGTTTGGTGGAGTTTGCATACAACAACAGTTGGCACGCAAGTATCAAGTGTGTTCCTTTCGAGATGTTGTATGGCAGAAAGTGTCGCGCCCCAATCTGCTGGGATCAGGTTGGTGAGCGAACACTTGAAGGACCAGAGATCATAGAGATGACTAATGAGAGGGTCGCAGTAGCTAAGCAGAAACTTCAAGAAGCACGGTCACGTCAGAAGAGCTACGCAGACAAGCATCGTAGGGACATACATTTTAACGTAGGAGATCACGTCTTTCTTAAGGTTTTGCCGGCACATGGTGTTAGACGCTTCGGGGTTAAAGGGAAGCTCAGTCCTCGTTTCATCGGACCGTTTGATATCATTGAACGAGTCGGTGAAGTATCTTACCCTTTAGCGTTACCTCCGCAGCTTTCGCATGTACACAATGTGTTTCATGTGTCCTTACTCAGAAGGAACCAGTATCATCCCCTTCACATGGTTCAGTATCCATTAGAACAGATACGTGAAGATCTCACTTTCATAGAAGAACCCGAACGATTTCTTGACAGACAAGAACGAGTCATGAGGAGGAAGAAGATTCTATTCGTCAAAATCCTTTGGAGGGATCATACCGAGCGGGAAGCCACTTGGGAAACAAAGGAGTCTATCCGGGCTTCTTACCCTCATTTCATATTTTGAATTCGGGTATGTTCTTCTTTTCCAGTTTACTTATCTATAATTCGGGGACGAATTATTCTTTTTAGGGGGGAAGAGTTGTAAAACCCGCATGCTTTTACCATGAATAGTGCCCTTAAGATCGTATGTATATGATTAGTACTTTCCTTTTATAGCACGTTACGTTTCACGTATAAGAATTTTAAGTATTACGTACGTGTTAGAACACGATAATTATTAATTACGTATGAACACACGATAATTATTCAAATAATAATTATAATCACGAACATGCGATCATGAAAACATGAACGTAATTTAATCACGAGAGAATATTATCTACGTATATATATTTATTACGAACACGAATAAATATATTAAGTCACGATTAATAAGTAATTAGAACACGTAAAACACGAACATGATAAAACGCGAGAACACACTATAATATTTAGACTCGAGAAAAGTATGGGTTACCCCATGTGGGCCCCCTACCCGCGGCATACACAAGAAAGCATGGGCTTAGCCCATGCAAATTTAACTAATTAGGAAAAAGGGGTAAAACATGTTCATTATTCACAAAATATTGAAAATAACAAAAACCCTATTTCTTCCTTTGGTTCCTCTTTGGCCGCCGGTTATACATCATCACAAGGGGTGTTCGGGTTGATTTTGATCTTGGATATTTTGCAAGGATTCGTGTGTGTTCATCCTCAATTGTCTCAGGTATTCGGTATAACCTTTTTAACCTTTTCTTTTATGTTTTGATTTAATGAATCACATAAAATCACGATGCTTTTAAAAACTAATAAAAAAATTTATTAAAACATGTTAATGATCATGGGGTAAATCAAATCAATGTTTTAGGGGTGTTTGTGGTCTAGCCGACGCCTAACCGAGCCCCATAGGGGTCTCGGCTTGGCTTATTACCCACCACCGAGACCATATGGTCTCGGTATGGTGGTGGTGGTCCCACGGCAGCAGCAAAACCAAGGGGAAACCCGACGTGGTTCGGGTTATGGTGTTAGTTACGGGTCCGGTTCATGGTTTTTAGTCACCGGTCCGGTTCATAAATTATTTTTGTTAGAGGTTTATGATTTTTATGTTTTAGACTAAAATTAAATTAATAAAACATGACATGATTAATTTAATGTACATGACTTAGGTTATAAATTTAATTATTAGATCATGAATTTTAACCTAAGTGTTTATATTTTATTAGACTTTATAATTAATTAATTATTAAAACCATGACTATAATTAATTAATTAACATGACTTAAGTTATATTATTAATAGTTAATAATACATGTTTTAACCTAAGTATTTTACCTTTATTTAATTAAAAACATGATATATTTAATTAAATACTTTTAACCTATAGTTTATTTAATTTACATATAATAAATAACAAATTATACTTTATAACTACATGACTTAGAATAATAATCAGAAAACACTTAAGCTTATATAATTAGCTTATTTAACCAGCTTATATCTATTTATGGAAACTTTCTATTTTTAGAAACTTATTTAATTAAGGCAACTAATCTATTTATGGAAACTTTCTATTTTTAGAAACTTATCTATTTTAAGCAGTAATTCTATTTTTGGAAACTTTCTATTTTTGGTAACTTTCTATTTTTGGAAAGTTTCTATTATTGGAAACTTTCTATTTTTGGTAACTTTATATTTTTGGAAACTTTCTATTTTAGGAAATCTGCTATTTTTAGAAAGTTACTTATTATTACACAGCAAGTATAATAATACATGAAATACAAGTAATACTTAATCAGAATAGACAGAATATAAGATAAACACAGTATAAAGCTTAAAACAGTAAAACATGACATGAACGTAGAAAACAAGCTAAGACATGATATAATAAACCAATTACGTATGTAGTAATCGGATACTTATACACGTATGTATTTATGTAGCATTAGTAATACCAAAGTAGGACTCTCTACTGTTCGTCTTCTTCGTTCAATGGACATAAGGTACGGATTCTCGTCCTTTCAGTATGGACATTCTTTTCTTATTAGGATTCCCCGTATGCAGCCAACTGTTTTCCCATAGTATAAGTTTATATGTTTGATTGCTTATGTTTAATTTAGAATACCTGAAGCCATATACATGCATGACCAGTTTCACCTAGTTATGGAGGTACCATAACCATAACACTAGAGGCACTGGTGTTATGACTTCCCCACGGCGGAGTGATTGCTCGTGGCGTCCCTTCAGCTTTTGGCCATATTATTATATTTATCATGTGGGGCGTATGGGTGCATCCTAGTTACATGTTTTCAGCAGATTACTCAGTGTGAATGTGGTGTGTGCCTTGCATCCTTCACAAGGAGCTGATCCCTCCTACCCAAAACCAGTATATTAAATTAGAGGCAGCCCCTCTAATTTGCATGACGAGGTCACCCCTCTAAGTATTCATGCAACGTTGATTTTCATGACCTATATTGGCTAATGGTAAAGTATGTTAAACAGTTTTTACAAGATAAACATAAGGCTTTTCAAACTATAAAACCAGTTTTATTAAGACTTAACCGGGTTATTCGGGACTTAGTTTCTTCTGCTGTTATATGCTTATATGCTTATATTATTCATGCTTTATTTGTACATCCGTGCACTGAGCGTATTGCTCAACCGTTTTCCTTTCCATGTTCCCAAAACGGCAGGTACTCAGGGACGCTCGTAGACTTTAAGTGTACGTGCATATGGACTGGAAGCTTTCTAGCCTTTCTTTACTTTATGCATTATCTATACTTTGATACTCTTTCTATGGACATTGTTTAGTCCTTTATTTTTTAGTACTTATGTTTGTGTGTGATGAGCTTTACTTTTGGACTATCGATGTTTGATTTCGGTATTTCCTTTTTATGATCATGTAATGTTTTAAACATTTATCCTTGCATGCTTTGATGACACGCCATAATTACGCGTGACATTCCATTTATCAAAATGGGGTGTTACAACAACACTACAGTACCAGTCTGAATAAGTTCAATTACAATAAGGGAAATAAAGATAAGACATCATGAAACTAATCACGTGAGGATCCACGTGGCTTCTTGGGCAACGCTCATCATCGTTACTGCTGCTCTCAGAGTCATCATCACTAGGATCTGCCTTCCCCTTACCTTTTCTCCTCTTCCACTTTCCCTTTTCCTCTCGATGTCGATCCTTCACACGGTGGAAGCTGGTTCTTCACAAAATATAACTTGTCTTCAAAAGTGATATACTCGCCCACCTCTAGTGGTTGAATCATAAAATGTGTGTCCGCATACTTAGGGTCACTCCTGAATTTCTACGCGTCCAACAAGAACGGCCTCAAAAGTTCATCCCAACCTCGCATACGTTCATACCTAGGACGATCTTCCTTGATCTCCTCAAACTCAGTATACAATTTCCCCACTATCGCCTTCAGATTTTCCAATTCCACCTAATAAGTGTGTAAACACTTATCCTTTTACCACTTAAAATAAGAAAAAACCAAACCAAAGCGTGTATTTAATATCTTAAAAGTCGGAATTACGCGTGGTTTTGTGTTTTTGTGTGAAATAGGTACAAAAGATCATAAATGAAGAAAACACAGGAATTCACGGGCAATTATCGAAGAAAAAGTCAAAGATAAAGTCAAAAGACCAAAAGTGCCAAAAGAATGGAGTTTGAAGGGCTAAGGATTTAATGAAGTCTTAACTACAAGGACTATTTTTGCCATTCTCCAAATTCATCCACTAACAAACCACATGGAAGAGCACAAAATTACGAAGCCAACGTTCTCGACCTCGCGTCTTAACTCCTCACGGTTTGCTTTCTATGAATTTTTAAGTTTATAAAGTTTTTAAATTAAATAAATAGTTTTTTAATAATTAAATAATATAAATAATATAAATTTATATATTTTCGAAAAAGTTAATAATAATATAAATAAAATAAAGTTTTTATAAAAATATAATTTAATTTTCGTATTATTATTATTATTAATATTAATATTATTATTATTATTAATAATATTACTAGTTCAAAATGGGGGGTTATTAATCTGCTGGGGGTCTAAGCACAAAGGGGTTAAAAGGAAAGTTTTGCACTAGTAAACTTAAAGGAATGGCCAACTCAGCTGGCATTCCTTTGTCCCTTAAGGTTTGAGCCACGCGACTGGGGTTCGATCCATGGCGCTGGCATTAGGCTGGGATTATTAACCAGATGCCACGTGGCACTCCTTGAGTGGTCCACGTGGCAACCCGACCTGCTCCAGACCCGAATCAAACCCGACCTGTTGACTGCTGACGTCATCATGACATCAGCATTACACGTGGCGGCGTCTGGCCAATGCCAGCGCGCCACGTGGCACTGACAAAGTATTAAATGTGCAGGTACGAGGTTCAGAGTGGCGGCGGCGGCTGACCAACGAGAAGACGACACTTGGCAGTAGCAGTGGCTCAATACGAGGTGGCAACTGACAAGGCGGCGCTGACACGTCCGTCTGACGTGTCAGTCCGAGGTGTCAGTACGAGGTCCAGACGTGTCAGTAGACAGACCAATCACAGCATGACACGTGGCGGCGGCTCCGTCATTTCAGTACCAGGTGGCAGAAGTGGCAGATGGCAGAGGCGACTGACCAACCAGAGGCTGACACATGGCACTCTGGCTCGTGTCAGTCTGAGGATCAGAGTGGGTAGGCGTGTGGCAGGCTGATGATTGCACACGATCCAAGGGTGTCTACAGCTGGCTCCCCACTGGCGTTATAAATAAGAAAAAAGGAGCAAATGGACAAATCTACCCCTGTGTTCAACCTAGTTATATATACTCTTTTCATGATGTTAGCTAGTTTATTTTTCTTTGTATTTTTCACATAGTAGATGTAATTTTTCCTTTCTATTTTTGTACTCTTTTTATTAATAAAAGTCATCTTTTAGCTTATTGCTTATCTCTTTTAGCTTAATCTCATTCTACCTTTCTTAATCTTTTCTTAATAATCTAGCTTATTATTTTGGGATTAGTTTTTCATAACTTTTTCCAAATAAGTTAAGATTTATGTATAAGTTTGAAATAAGTCATCTTATTTCAAGCTTATTGTGGGCTTATTTTCCTAGATCTAGCTCATTGTGGGTGATTTGTTCATTTAGCTTTCAAGCTTTTTGAATCACATAAGTTTTAAGTTTAGGCTTACAACTTATTAATAAGCTAGCTTTTTAATTATTTACTTTTAGTTTAGATCTATTAGTTTTCTTATAAAATTAGTTTAGATCTATTAGTTTTAAGTTTAAAAATTAAAGCATTTTTATAAAACCTAAAAAATAGTTTAGATCTATTAGTCTTTTATACAAATTAGTTTAGATCTATAAGTTTTTAGTTTACAAATTAAAATATTTTTATAAAACCATAAAAATTAGTTTAGATCTATTAGATATTTGATAAAATAGTGTAGATCTATTGATTTTTAGTTTAAAAATTAATATATTTTTATAAAACTTAAAAAATATTCTAGATCTATTAGTTTTGTTTAAATCTCTTTATAAAATATTAATAATTGCTTATTATTCTAACCTCTTGTGTTATTGTGATCTTGGCGAATCGATTCATCAAGTTTGGTAAAGAGCTTATGGTTTGTATAGATTTGGTTCGAGTTTGATTTGGGAGGCCGTGTACTTTACGGGTCGGGTTACGCTTTTGATTAAGTTTGATTTGGTAGGACGTGTACTTTACGGGCCATATTTTGTTGCTTATGGGAGGACGTGTACTTTACGGGCCATATTGCGTTGCTTATGTTGATTGTGTTTAGAGCGTTTTCTTTGGACCACGGGTACTATAGTTCTTTCTTTTTAAATATATAGCTTAATCGTTTTAGTTTAATTAATTAGATTAATATAGTTTAAATTGTTTTTAAATAGTATCGCTTTCTTAAAAATCGTTTTAATTAGTTTTAAAAATTATTATTGTTTTAAAAATAGATTTAAAAATTTGTAAAAATTTGTTTTCATTTAGATAAGCTTATTATTAGTATAAAGTTTACACCTTTTTGCGATTATTAAGCTTATTAGTATATAAAGCTTCAAGCTTTATCATCTAAAAGATTAATAAGCTAAAAAGGTTAAAGCTTTACGCTTTATTTTTAAGTTTATCTTTGTGATTTCGTTTTTTTTGTCATTTTTACTAGGGGTGTGCACGGTTCGGTTTGGGTCGGTTTTTGGCTAAAACCGAAACCGAACCGACATATTCGGTTTTTAAAAAACCAAAAACCGAAACCGTTCGGTTTTGGGCGGTTCGGTTTTTTCGGTTTATAATCGGTTTCGGTTCGGTTTTTCGGTTTTAAAACCGTTTATATTTGGGTACGTCCGATTTAGATTAAAAAACTTGTTTTGCGTGTAAAAATAGTTTTTTTTTTTATTTTCAATCTAAGCCTAATAATGTTTATCTCAAATTTCTAATCTATAATTACACACATATTTTTAAGATAAACACACATGCAAATAAATATGCGTACAAACTATTACTGTCACATATGTAATTATATATTGTCAACTAAGCACAAATATATATCAAGCACGCGTATAAATAATGAAATAAATATATTACTCCTTTTTCCCTAAAAGAACGAATATTAATTTATAATTTTGATATATTACTTACTTATTTATATTATATTATATTTATGTTTTTTTTATTTAATAAAATGGTTCGGTTCGGTTCGGTTTTTACGGTTTGGTTTTTGGATGAAAACCGAAACCGAACCGAAACTTTTCGGTTTTTGAAAACGTAGAAACCGAACCATCGGTTTTTATATTCGGTCGGTTTTTTCGGTTCGGTTTTTTCGGTTTTTCGGTTCGGTTTCGGTTTTTCGGTTTTTTTGCTCACCCCTAATTTTTACTTGTTATTACGTGCTTGCATTTAGATTAATTTTGCATTTAGAGTAATTAATATTTTTAATTATAATATAGTTTTGTTGCATCTTAGATTTAATTAGTTTAATTTAGATTTTAAATTGTAGTATATAATTTTATTTTGCATTTTAGAGTAATTTTATGTGTATTATTTGCGTTTTTATTTTTGTATATTCCTTAGCCTAAAATAATTTTCCCCATTTTAGTTTAAATAGACATAGATACCAAACAAGTACTATTAACCAAAAGCAATTAAGCTCTACGGTAAAATTGGATTTCAATTCGAGTCGATTCGAGGAAAAACGATTATACTAAAAATTGGCTATATTAAATTTTCACGATCCCTAACATAGTCATATCTCATCACACGAGATATAAACCTCTAAAACGACTTCTCGTTCTCCTCAAATCGCTTAATCACCCTGGTTTCCACCACATACCTCTCGTACATCAACCTATCAAATTTCCTCAAGAAATGAAAAGTATTACTGTAACCCCTCGGTCCAGGACAATAAACCATAACAATGTTCTCATGGAGAGAACATGCACTAGCTGCAGCACTAGATTCTGCTGGAAAGTCATTACGGGTACGCGCGATTCTTGGCAAACCACTCAAGTAAGCTTCACATGTGGGCATGGCAGAACGAACATGTCGCTGATCATAACGACCAGTCGGTGGTACCTCGGGTCCCCTAGGCTCCCCGTGAGTCTGCACAACATCAGGCTATGTCTGACCAACAGCATTTGCAGGAATTCCATCATCAACGCGATCCTCCTCCTCAGGTTCCTCGTCACTATCGTCACTCACATCAAAATTATCAACCTCATTGTCATTACCATTCCCCACAGCCTCATTTACTTCTCCTTTCGGGTCTATCCAACCGTTGTTACCTTGCGGGTTTGGGGCATTAGGTCCACCCTCAACTCCTACAACATAATCATCTCTATTTCTGTTTGGCGGTAGTTCGTCTCTGCAAATACAGAAAGTTCGAGGGTATATAAGGTCATTATTCAAAAATTATATATACATGCATGTAAATGTAGTACGTATGCCAATATGATGTAAAAATATGATAGCCATGCAAATGAAATGCAAAAATTACTATGTCAAGTACTCAATGTACATTCACAATATCTCAATATATTACCATAGTATTTACTTAATAAATATTCGGGAAATCATGTCAGTTTCAAGGGATACATCTAATTATAAAATAATGCTAAAAGAAATCTTACCGGAGCCATGCAGAATAGTTGCGTGCTTTTGAAAACATTTACGACACCAAATTATAGTTTAGGACATTTTCAAAATCGACCTAGTTCTCTATAACTTGTGGCTCTGATTACCAGTCTCTAACACCCCCAAATTTATCACGCAACAGAATACCACATCTGGGTGCTAGGCAATAAAATCATCACACAAGCCATATTGAACGACTCAAAAGAGACATTTGAAATTTAACAGGAATAATAAAGTTAAAATAACATATCTAAATATTTCCAACCCCAAAAGTTTACAACAGAGTAGCGTTTCGGTCCCCAAAGATCATAACCACATAAAACTACCATGGCATAATAGAACATAAATTGTTTATAAGAAAAGGGATGAAATTCCATTTAGACTACCAAAAGCCACAAAAATATTCCATGCATGCTCCGCCACATTCTAGCCTCGATTACCTGAAACGCATGCTTAAAAGGGTCAACAAATAATATTGAGCGAAATCTATAGGTTTATAAATCACATTTTTGAACATAAGGACAAAATCATTCACAATTATTCAATGGAGTGTTGATCATACAAACTATTATTCAGGCATTTCTTATTATAGCAAAAGCTAAATAATTGTGTTTAAGCTCATGACACCGACCCATAAACTAATCACCCGCGCCAATTTCTGGCGTGATTTAAGTGAAATCATTTCCCCTCTTAGGTATTCGTTGAAAATTATACCTTTTTCTTAACACAAGTTATCCGTCCGTAGAGGGTACTCAACGTACTAGCTCTCGTCTCGGATAGGGTCGTTAACCCAATAGATCTATTAATTGTTTAAGCAGCTATTTCTAACCCACACAAGGATTAGACAATAGTTAACGGTTCAAGAATTTAGGGCCTTTTGCAACTAGGTACTTAACAAAATTTTTAGGCAACATTCGGGTCCAAATAATCATTCACGACTCATGTTAATTTTAGTTTAAATAGCATGTATCCCCTCATGGGAAAAATCATTTAAAACAATAGAAAGCGAGGCTATAGACTCACCTTATGTAGTAGTAGTAGAGAAGACGATTTCCGACGTTAAGGATGCCCGTGAAACTCAAAAATCAACACCTAACGAGCAAAGCGCAAAATAAATCAATGTACTCAAGTACCAATATGTACTTAGTATAAAAAATTTAACTCACTCAAAATCTCTTTAAACACATACAAAAATCCACACAAGTGATATTTACTAGACCTTTCTATTATACTACGTTATTAAATCAAACGTTTCAAACACCATTCTGCCGGTACATACCAAATGTACGGGTTGTTTTCCATTACTTGAACATCATGAATTTTTATGAAACTTGCTGGAGAACTCACATACAAACTGTAGAAAGCACTCAAATTTTTTTATAAAAATATTTTACTTTAAAGTCTCGCTGCTCAACACATCTTTGAACCTGAAAAATCGGGCATGTTTGTATTCTTGCATTGTAAAACCAATTTGATCTACTTAACCAAAACCATTTGTAAATTCGACACCTAGGTTTGAAAATAGACTCAAGAATCCAAGTTAGGGGTGTAATCGAGCCGAGCTGAGCCCGAGCTCTACAGGGCTCGGGCTCGGCTCGAAACCTAAAAGGTGGGCTCGAGCTTGGCTCGATAGCTCGTCGAGCTTTAACAGTTAAGGTTTGAGCTCGGCTCGATTAGGATTCGAGCAAAGCTCGAGCTTAGATTGAAAAGCTCAAAATTTTATATATGAAACAAATACGTCACTAAAGTTTACACACCACCACAAATTATATGTTTTTAGTAAACTATTATAACGATTATTAATAAATTATTCAATCTTTTATAGATTTATTCTTTATAATAAGGTTAATATTCAAATCAATGTTTATTTACTTATATAAAAATATATTTATACTAAAGCTCGAAAAGCTCGATAAGAGCTCGGGCCGAGCTATCAAAAGCTCGAGCTCGGCTCATTATATGTCTCGAGCCATGTTATTAGGCTTGAGCTCGGGCTTGAGCTTGATAAAAGTTCGGCTCGATCGAGTCGAGCTTAGGCTCGAGCTCGAATTACTTGATAAAATCTCGACTTGTTTGCACCCCTAATCCAGGTTTAGAGCTTAAAACAGCCCCTGAACCCATTTGAAACTCTACTTATGGTCCCCAATATTTGACCCAATATCGACCACAATTTCGAATTGTGTCGACATTCGCCTCCCGGTACACGAAAAATCAAACTAGTGTAATTTCCACCTCGTTTTGAGTTGGAAGGCCTACCTTATACCAAATCGAAGCTTGAAAGAAGCTCTATAACTATATCCTATAATATCAACCTTGACTAGACTTAAGACCACGAAAAATCTCTTCAAACTCGCTGCTCAAAAATACCCTTTTAAAAACTATATTCATCACCTTTTTAATTCATTCTATCAATTCCTAAACCCCTAATATCATCTTACAATCAACCTAAACCAATCCAAACATACCTAATCACTTGTATGATCATTCATTAATAAAACCCATTTCAAAAATTACACATGCAATTAAATCAATCAATTGGAAAATGATTAAAACAATGTTATAACACATAACCAATAGCTAGCAAAATCAAAATCAAAACCAAACAAAAACCCCCCTTTATGCCGTGGGGTTTAAAGAACCAAAACACCAAAAAAATTTGCTTCCCTAGCTTGTTTATATGATTCTCCTCAATCCTAAACACAATATAAGAACATGCATATAAGTAAATTGGATCAAAACCCACTTGTTCATAAGAATAAATTTTTGTAAAAATTAAAGTAATGCATGTTTGTTTTTAATGGATTAAAACACTTACAATGATTAAAAAAAATTGGGACTTTGATTAATTTCTTCCAAAATTAAGTGAATTTTTTTTTGAAGGTGGTTGTGGGGGTGTTTGGCCGTCGGTATTCAAAGGGAGGGGGGAAAGGATTTCTCCAAATTTTGAAAATGAAGAAATGAAAGAAATGGTTAAGTAAAACCCTTTTATATCATGAAGAGGGTAGATTTTGCCAGTTTAACTATCTTTTGGCCTTAATGGCAAAGCTATTATTAAAGAGCGAGATTTTGGCTAGTTATCAGTTTTTGAAAATTTACGGGAGTCGGGTTTCATCCCGGCTTCCTAAAAACATCTTTACAAGTCTAAACGCACACAAAATGCTATAATATAGTTCCGGTTCGACTTAAAACACAAAATAATCGAAAACTCCGAAAAACTCAAATATCGATCAATCGAAAATAAAACGTTAATTTTTGGGCATACGTCGGTATCGCTTTCATTATCGGTTCTCTTAATTCGTCAAACGTAAAGTACACGACCTCAAACATTGGTTTCAACTTAAACCATCAAACATATTACCAACAAAATTTCTTAAAAATTTCAATAATATACGTAAATTAGGGTTAAATAATGACCTCGGGCTTGGGGTATCACATTGATAACCATGGCCTACATACTTCCAATGATATCCGACCCAGAATCCACCAGCATTCCCATGATATTTATCCACCTTAAAACTACGAAACCAATATGGCTACTTGTTCCTTAAATAGTTCATTAAATGAAATCAGCTTAGCCTCATCACAACCCGCCTTTGTTTGCATTTTCAATATTCAGACCACTACAAATTTTAACCCGACCCCTATTTTAATTCACCACATGGTCGCACACTTTCGTGTCGGGACTAATCGTCCCACTCGACATCTTACTCTTCATGTGTCATCCATCTCGCCTTTACCAAACTAATATAGTGATGTGTTTAGTGATCCAAATTGGCAAAATGCTATGAAAGAGGAGTATAATGCCTTATTAACAATAATATGTGTACTTTTGTGCCTAGAACCATGGTAGCTAATATTGTTAGCTGTATCTGGTTATTTCGCCACAGGTATTTGGCATATGACACTCTTTGTCGCTACAATGCTTGTCTTATAGTGAATGACTCTACTCGAGTAGAGTGCGTTGATGTGGATGAGACCTTTATCCGTTTGTTAAACCATGTACTATTCTTACGATTCTTAGTTTGGCTATTTCTCAACATTTGCCAATTCACCAGCTTGATGTCAAGAATGCCTTTCTACATGGTGATCTATATGAGATAATGTATAAGCATTAATGATGCCCGTCGTGTAAGGAGTTTATTTTAATTCAAGTTTTACATTTATATTTTGTTGATTTAACCAATTTAACCGAATAGGACGCTTCGAACGCGCATTGTACCCGGTCTATCATGGACTAATTTGGTAAGTTGGGTGTTGATTACTAAGGGCGAGGTTTTTCTTATCTTGATAGTGTTATTCTATCTAATTTGTTAGTCTAACTTAAACCTATGTTAAACCCTAAGTAAGTTATATTATCTACTATACTTACAATTACAATATTTACGAGGTTAATTTTATATCAAGGGGGTTCAATCAAAGAGATTGGCACAAGTTGTTTTGGTGACTTATTTCTCCTTCATAATCCTATGAATTCTCATTCCTAAAGTTAGAAGGCCGATCAAGTTCTATCTTAAGGGATATGTGTTAACCATATCTAATCCATTCTAAGGCATGCTTGTTTATTTTAGTGCAATGATTGTCTTATTATCAAAGCGACATATCATTCCTAGATAAAGACGGTACTTCTTCCTTAAACCTAGACACGCTAATTCTGTCACATTTAGACGCATCAGTATAAACCATCATTTGTATTGATTATAATGTATCTTAGAAGGCAATAATGGTGTTCTTGTTGTTACTCCTAGCTCAAAGAGACTTCACCCACATACTGCACATACAAATTTTGTCACAATTAGACGCATCCACATAAAACATCCTTTATATTGATTATAATCTACCTTATAAGGCAATAATAGTGCTCTTATTGTTACTCCTAACTCAATGAGACTTTACCTACTTATTACTTACGACGATTATATGGTGGTAGCTCAGCTTTTCGATCAATGCGTAAGAATTAGGGCTTAGATACTAGAAAAGTTCACCTGCTAATCTAGCTTGGCTCAATAACTTACAACACAATACGACATTATCATTGTTGGAAATTGTGAAATTCATAATGATATTTATACAGCTAGAAGTACGTGGGCCTAAGTGTCACACACTTAAACATTTATCATATTCTTTATTAATATATACAATAATATATGCATATATTTATTCTGTATACTTAATATACGACTAACGAGTAATTAACGGTAGTTAGTTAAACTAAGGACTAACTAGAAAGGCTTCAAGACTTCTAGGTAATTAGTGTAATTACCATAGAAATTACTAGAAGTCAAAATGTCAACACCAAGGGGATAAGATGATTAGACAAGGGGACAAAAGGGGTCAAGAAAAAGATTTTGTTATCTAGAGAATAAGTCTCGAAATTTATCTCTAGATTTAGCCTATAAAAGGAAGAGGTTTAGTTCTTCATTTCTTGTACATATAAAACCTAAAAACAACAAAAATTATATTCTTTTTGTAACTCAAGTCAGATTCATATTGAACTGAGTCCAAACTTAGTGATGATGGTGGTCCGATTTCTGATCCTACTTTATACATGAGTCTTGCGGGTTCTCTATAATATCTTACTTTTACTCACGTGGCATATCTTATGATGTACATCAGGTTGTCTTCATGTGCATGATCCTTGGTAGCCTCATTTCTCGACTCTTAAAAGGATCCTGAGATATGTTCGGGGTACTTTGGATTATGAGTTGTAGTTTCTCTCATCCTCTACTATGTCACTAGTTGCTTACTCATATGCCGATTGGTCTGGTTGTCCAACTACTCGAAAATCAACTTTTTAGTATTTTGTATTTCTTGGCAACAACTCACTCTCTTGGTCCTCTAAGCGTCAACCGACACTTTCTCGTTCTAATGTAGAGGCATAGTATCATGGTGTTGCCAATTTTGTTGTTGAGACACGTTGGTTGTGGAATTTATTATACGAGCTACATACATCTTTGTCTTCCGCCACCCTTGTTCATTGTGATAATGTGAGTGTTGTTTATTTATCTTCTAATCCGGTCCAACATCGATGAACATATTGAGATTGATATACATTTTGTTCGAGATTTATTTGTTTTAAGTCGGATTTGAGTTCTACATGATATTTCACGTTATCAATATGCAGATATCTACAACAAATGATTGTCTTGAGCCTTGTTTGAAAAGTTTTGTTCTAGTTTAAGCATTCAATGTCCTTCCACTTTAACTGCAAGAGATCATTGATCGACATTAGTTACACATCGTCATTGATTGATATTAGTGATATACTTCATTATGTAGATATATAACGAGTTATAAATTGATTATATTGGGCTCAAAACCCATCTATTACATTGTATGATTCTCTTTTCTCATTTTCGAATGACTATTTGTATTTATACCACCATGCTATATGAAATAGATACGAAAACCATTAAACACTTACACTAATATTAATATTAGCAAGCCATTTTTTGCTATGACAATAAACATCTCTTTTAAACCATTTGGGGTAATATAGTTCTCACTCAAGGTAGCTTTTGGGAGGTATCATTGGATAAGTCTTAGGGGGGTTTTAAGATTGTTTATTGGAAACAGATTATTCATTTTGAGAATGAAAATCAGTTAATCATCATTTTGAAAACGTCATTTTAGAAAATAGTTTTTGGATTTGATTATCCTGTTTGAAATCGCAATAATCAGATAATCAGTTTTTTTATTGTGTTTAGCAAATTTGATTATTTGATTTTTTGATAAATAAAATGACTAAAATAAACTCATTTTAGCTTTTCTCCATTTTGAAAAAAATAAAATAACTAGTTCCCCACTTACTTTTTAAAAACTTCATTTTGAAAGCTTCAAAACGCAAATAATCACTTTTCACAATTTATTATCCAAACACTCATTTTAACTTATCTCCATTTTAAAAATGAAATAAGTAGATAATCTAGTTGCAAAAGCAATTCCAAACACCTACTTAAGTTTTAGTCTTATCATGTATTTTTTTAAGGTTTATTCTCTAAAACGAAAGGTTCGAAGCTTGTATACTGCTCAATTCATCACTGTATACTCAAATAACTAACTATTAACTTGCGGTTTAAAAAATAAAAGTAAAAAATAAACATATCTTTTAAATACAGTAAACGTTGTGACAACTTATTCATTTCCACAACACGTTTATCTTTTCCTTTATTTATAGAGTAATGCTAAATTCACAAAAATTTTACAAAAAAATATCCACACAATTGTAAAAAGATGATTTGTAATGAAAAAAAGAGATAGTGGAATGAAAAAGTAGTGATTGGTTGAAGTGTCTTGCCACATCATTATGTGGATATTTTTTTGTAAAGTTTATGTGGTTCCAGCATTTCTCTTATTTATAAGCTTTAGCCGAAATAAATCCATCTTCATATGTCCTACTCCATTATGTGATGTAGCTAAAGTTCTTGATGGAATTATTCTTTACAAATAAAAAAGCTGAAGCAAGTTTATAGACTTTTGGCATTGGTGGTTTAATACACTTGTGAACAAATATAATGAGGCCTATTGAATGGGCCTTTTGTTAATACTTAATAGACCTTTTACCAAAAACAACTACTGATTGGATATATGTTAAACCAATGGCCCAAGTGAGGGAACCCAAAAAGACGAGATGGCCAATATTATTTTACTTCGGATTGAACCTATCTATATACTTATACTCGATGTTTTAAAACCCGTTTTTTAGTTGAGTCGATCTAGTGACCAGTTCACGGGTCAACCGGTTAACCGGTTGACCGTCGAGTCAACCCGGTTCCTTATATATGTATATTTTTTATATTTTAAATGTGTAGTATTTATTTTTTACTCACTAGCCTTAGTTTTTAGTTGTATATTTATAATATTATTGTAAACATGTGCAAAAATAATTGATTTATACTTACAATTTGTAATAGATTATAACAAAACAATATTAATAAACATTTTAAGTTAGTTTGACTTTATTTTAACTAACATTAGTAATCATTACTTCTATCTTTAAAACTTAAAAATATTTATAAAAGAAAAAGTTTTTGAAATATTTTTTTTATAAAAAATCATGACCCGCCCGGGTTAATCAAACCAAGTCAACCCGGGTCAACGAAAAACCGACGGTTCAATCCGGTTCTCAAACAAACAAAACCCCGGTCACATCCGGCCCGGTCTCCGAGTCGGTTCACGGTTCAACCGGCCCGGGTCAACCTGGGTTTTAAAACATTGCTTATACTTATCTATATTTATATCTATACTATCTATAAAGGGTGCATATACACATCCTAACTCCAGACCTAACTCCAAACAAAAAATTAAGATATACATATTAATAACCTAACCATTAAATCATTTTTAATCCAAACCTAAATTCAAATCTTGACCATCCATTTCTTTGTAACAAACTTTTGTAACAACTTCTTAACAACTGATTTTTATTTTTAAATTGAAATATTTTTTAACTCATTTATTTTTCTAATTTAACCATATTTTTTAAAATGTTTTTCTCTTTAATTCAACATCCATTTTGATATATTTACAATTTTTTTTATTTTTTTTCATTTTTAGTAATTTTATTTATTTTAGTTCAATTTTTTTACATTTTAAAGTTAATTCAATTGCTAAAAGTTCGTCATTTATTACCCGTCGCTGCATTGCGCGGGTACCATGTATATTATATAAAGAGGCTAACTACAAACCTAACTCCGATCTTAATCCCGAACCTAAAATTAGCAAACCTAACTTCAAGCAAAAAATTAATATAAGAATGTTAGATTTAAGCCATTAGATCATATTTGGTAAATTAATCTTATTCATTCATTTTTTTTAATTTTAAAAAACTTTTATTTTTAAATTAAAATATCTTTTTATTTATTAGTTTTTTTATAATCTAATTTGACATATGTTTTAAAATTTCGTGCAATTTAATTTGACATGCATTTTAATATATTTTTGTTAAATTTTAGTTTTTTTTATTGATATTAAGTTTATTTTAATTTCATTTAATTTTTTTTATAACTTTTATTTTACTTTGAATATACATTTATTGAGTTAAAATATAACATTAGTTCGCTAAAAAATAATTATCAAATACCCGTCGCTACATTTACGCGGATGACATGCTAGTGCATATAAAACAGATACAAAGCACTTGTTCAACCTATAGTTATAAAACAGGAAATATCCTTTCGTTTGACAAATCTCTAAATCAATGATGTTGATGTTACACATCCATCCAACCTCTTGCCAATCTTTTATACTACTTTATAAAGGATTTATACCTTTTTAAAATAACAGTCTTAAAAAATTAAGTCTTATACATTTCTTTTTTTAGGAATGATTAGTTTTTGCTAATTCAAATTCTTAAAAACACCCATACAAAATACATCAATGAATTTTTCAAATGCAATGTAACATATACAATTATAAATGACTGTTCATTAATACAATTTACAACTCATTATATAGAATAAAAAGAGTTACAGTTTTCAAATTATAAAACGGCCCATTTACATCACCATTTGAAACGGTTTTTCTCATTTCTTTACTCCCCCAACCATCCACTTTTCACATATAATAAAAAGAGTTACAAACGGCCAAACCTATATCATATATAATTTCTCTAGAAACACAAAAAATCAGTGATGTTTTTGGCCCCTCCAAACAAAATCATCGATCTCCGCCACTGCTGGTATACTATACACAAATTATACTTTTTCATCATATGATAACTATTTTTTTTATTGCTAACTTTATAGGAGTATAACTGCAGAAACCATATATTCTTATATTTGTATGGATAGTAGTATCGATCGAGGTGCATTTCAATAAACTCAAGCTTTCAAACAAAGTGTTGATGTTGGAGCTATAATTGTAACTGAAATTTATGGGCATGCATAAGGAGGAACCCTTAGCGCGTAAGTATCGATGTTGGTACAAATCATTCGTCTTGAAAACAATAGTCATGAAAAATATTTGATCGCCACGAAATTAGTCACCAAGTACCCGCCGCCGCATTGCGCGGGTACCCGGCTAGTAGTTTATAACACCTTAATATCTATATACTTTATATAACATTTAAGCAATTCTATTTTAGGAAGTCTTAAAATAATTCAGCCACAAACATTTCCTTAATAAGAAATCTAAAAACCATGGTCACCCATTTAAAAGTTTGACTATCTACGTTTTTTCTAACACATTTAAAAACTTCAATTAAGTCAAAGCTATACGTTTTTTTCAAATCATTTATAATCTTTAATTTAGTCCAGTGCGTTTTAAACCCATTTAAAAAAAAGAGTAACATACTGAAACTTTAATGATACCATTCCATATATATGTGTAACAAAAATTTATTCTACCCCTAATCATTTCATCAAGACACTTAGGCTATGTTTGGCAACAAGCAAAATGGAGCGTTTTAGAGCGGTAAGCGACAAGCAGTAAGTAATTTAACCAAAAAGCTTGTTTGGTAATAAAGCGACAAGCGTTTTGTAGAGTTTAGATTTTACACAACTACTCCAAATTAAAATGCTTCTTTTTGAAGCGTTTGAAAGCAAGATGAAGCGTTTTGGTTAAAATTTACATATACACCCTCATAATTACATTAATCTAATATGCTTATGTCAATTTTCGTAAATTTACAGTTTATAGCATCTGCCTACTGCTACGTTTACCAAACACTTTTTTAGTAAAGTGTTTCTGCTTACAGCTTACTGCTAACAGCTTCTGCTTACTGCTACTGCTTATGCTTCTGCTACTGCTTACTGCTTCGTGTCACCAAACATACCCTTAATGAGTTATCACCACCACTTCACCACTTGACCGCACCACCACCGAACCAAACATACTTTTGCAGTTCAAGTTGCATATAGTTCGTTTTTAAAAACAAAATGAAATAAATGTTTCAACTTTGATTATTACATGTGGTTTGTGAAGGTGGGTTTATGGTAGCAGGATCTTGAATAAAAACATCACCTACCTGAGTTGGAGTTACTATAAACACGATATCACAATTTATGCTCCTTTAATCCGAAACCAACAACGACAAGACAAGATGCAAAAGGCTTAATTTATCTTTTTTTTAGATTCGGTTTAGGATAGAAGAAAGGCACCTTTAGCTTGTGTTTTGTTTATAACAATAAAAATCAAGAAAGAATTGTGGTCTTTCAAGGCTTGTAGGTGTGTGACAGCTTTTATGAAATGAGTTTAGGTTATACTCTATTAGGTTTAGGGGTTATAAGTGTTTGCTTTTGGACTTTTAATTTATTAATAGTCTATTAAAATTCAAAGATAATTTTGGTAGTAACATTGTCGATATGTATGTATCTATACACAGATATATACCTGGCCTATAAACATTATTGTTTTACTTATATTGCGAACTCTAGAATATTTTTTTATTAGCTAGATTGCTTGCGGATTGAGGACCATTTACAACATTATAATAAATGCTATACAATATTGTTTAAGAGAATAGCCGGGTATTTACGCAATGCGACGGCGGGTATCTGATGATTATTTTTTTAATTTAAGCAAATATTTTTTAGATATTAAATGATTTTGAACTTTTATATGATACTAAAAAATGTTGTCAATCGACTCTTACAAGATTTATATCAAAGGTTGTTACAAAATTTGTATAAATGGGTCTTATACTTGTAACAACTCCTTTAATACAAATTTTGTGACAACCTTAAATATAAATTTTTGTAAAATTCAATTAACAACATTTCTCCGATACCATAAAAAGGTAAAAAAATCATTTAATATTTGAAAAACCTTTGTTCAAAACAAAAAATAGTCACCGGATACCCGCCGCCGCATTGCGCGGATACCCGACTAGTTTTTATTTAATTGTTAAATACTATTATTGTACTAATCCAATCGTGTAAGTTACTTAAATCATGATATCATTGTGAATTTTAACTATTTCTTTACTAGTATAGCTAATCACAACGATACGAAGCATATGGTTGAGCTCATTCATGATCATCTATAATATATACTAGCATGGTACTCGCGCAATACAGCGACGAATAATAAGTGACAATTTTTTAACAATTAATTTGACGTTAAAATGTAAAAAAATTGAATTAAAATAAATAAAACCATTAATTTTTTTTATTTTTCTTTTGTAAATATATAAAAATGAATGTTGAATTAAAGAGAATGAAAATTTTAAAATACAGTGAAATTAGATTATGAAAAAAATAAATGAGTTAAAAGATATTTCAATTTAAAAATAAAAAAGGTTTTTTTAATAAATTGTTAAGAGGTTTTTATAAAAGTTTGTTACAAAAGAAATGAATGGTCAAGATTTGAAGTTATGTTTAAATTAAAAATGATCTAATGTTAAATTTTCAATATGTTTATCTTTATTTTTGGTTTAGAGTTAGGTTTAGAGTTAGGATATGTATATGCACTCTTTATAGATAAGTATAGATATAGATAGGATAATCATTAATCCAAAATATTGAATTTTATCATATACTTAACGCGCTTTTATACATACACGACATGTATGGGTAACAACTAACCGGGGATAAGATATGGAAAGAGATCAACATGTTTTCTCGAATGAACAAATTTACCCCATCAAGGATAGCGCACCAAGAGAACAACAGACAATCACAACAAAGGCAAGACATGGCACGAGATGTAAGGATAACATGTAGCAATTTGTTTTAGTCACAACATAATTAAAGAAAAGAATCGTTTGCAAGTGAACATCAAAACTAAATCTTACTATTAAAAAGAGTTAAATTTAAATCGTACCAAATTTGAATTTACATTTAACATGCAAAACTAACACATCAGTTCGGCAGACTATATAATAATTAAAGAATCATAACGTCAATTTAACAAGAAGATCCAAAATGAAACTACGACCAACGACCAATTGGGTTGTCCAAACTTGGGACAATATAACAAACTTTAATGTTTAAAAAATATATAATACGTGTGATAACATGACTTTTTATGATTTTAATTAAAAATTGGTAAAGCATAGAGAAAGTGGCAAATGGCATAATTAACAAAAGAATAATAAGCCAAACAACAAACAAATTAGCCCGCACGCGTGCAAATGCACGTGTGTACTAGTGGATGAACTCATGGCTCATGTCAATAGATGCAAGCTTTTTTTTCTTTGGTCTTACTTATTTTTTTTACAATTTAAAACTTGAATCATATAGTATTAGCTAGGGCTGAGTATGGCAGACCAAAAATCGACCTGGACCGGAAAACTGGACCGGACCGGATCGAATCGGACCGGACCGAATAATTTCGGTCCGGTCCTCGGTCCGGGGTTTTGGACCAATTCGGTCCTCGGTCCGGTCGGTTCGGTCCGGTCCGGATCGGTCTTACCAAAATTTCGTCAATTATACCTAATAGGACCGGACCAGACCGAGGACCGAACCGGACCGGACCAACCCGGACCGGACCATTTCGGTCCGGTCTCGGTCCCGGGTTTAAGACCATTTCGGTCCTCGGTCCGGTCCGGTCTTAGCCGGTCCAGTCCGGTCCCAGACCGATGCTCAGCCCTAGTATTAGCCATAAAATCAAAAGACAAGTGAGCAATAAACTGACTCACATAATTTTTTTATTGCAAAGTTAATTTTATAGAAAATAAGACGTTTGGATATATTTGGATCTACGCGTCATAATATTGTTATTTATGACCTGTTGAATATCTGTTTAGAACCTCCACCACCTCAGGTTGAAAGAAACCGAATATATATGTTAGAAAATGAGTTAAAGTTTAGGGTTCGTTTCGTAATTTTGTATTAGGTAATTTGTTTGGCTTGTTCAATAAGTTTTGTCATTTTTTGTATGTCTAATTTGGTATATTTTAGGTTATTGATTCTTTATAAATAGAGGCCGGTGACATTAGTTTTCTTTGTAAAGTTGTTTTGTTCTTTAAATTAGTTATTAATTTGAATTATTTGTGTTAAAAAAACATGATATCAAAGTAACAGAGATAGATCTTACACCCAACCAACCATCCCTTGATGTATTTTATTAATAATCAGAGTACAAAACAAAAAGATAAAGACTAGTCCCCAAATGGATGCTAGTCAAATGATTACAAAGAAAATAATGAGATTGTCCCAACTAGGTTGATCCAATCTCCCTCACATACAAGATTCACTCAAACACACATGAAAAGATAATTAACAAGATGAAGACCTCCCATGAACCAGAAGCGGCTAGTGAGAGAGAGAACAAAAAATACACACATGTGTGTGTGTGTTAATATGAGTTGCTAACCCTAGCTCTGTGTGAGCTAGGGATATATACCAAACTAGCAACGATTACAAGGCCCAGAACAAGAAGTAAGCCCATCACAGCAAAGCCCAACAAGGTCTAACCATAAGAATCCTAAGATGGCAAAGAAGGCCATTTAACTTTCAACCTGTGTTCACAAGAAACAAACAAACAAAATACACCATAAAACCTTGAAAGATTGAAATATTTCCAACACCCTTCCTCAATCTGACAAGGGGTAAGGAAAGATATAGATTACGTGTTAAACATGTCCACAAGCTTCAATTGCTTGCAGAGCTTCATATGTTGTGATATACCATTAGCTTTTGTAAAAATGTCAGCTGTTTGATCAGCTGATGCAACCTTGATGGTTTTAATTACACCATATTGAACTTTTTCCATTATCAGATGAACATCCACCTCAAAGTGTTTAGTTCTTTCATGAAAAACAGGGTTGGCAGCAATCTGAATAGCAAAACTACTATCACTGTATAGATTCACAGGGAACAAGTTTTAATTTTGAGATCACCCAAAAGATTAGTGATCCAAATAACTTCACATGTGTGTGTGTTAATATGAGTTGCTAACCCTAGCTCTGTGTGAGCTAGGGATATATACCAAACCAACAACGGTTATAAGGCCCATAACAAGAAGTAAGCCCATCATAGCAAAGCCCAACAAGGTCCAGCCATAAGAATCCAAAGATGGCAAAGAAGGCCCTTCAACTTTCAACATGTGTTCACAAGAAACAAACAAACAAAATACAACATAAAACCTTGAAAGATTGCAATATTTCCAACACCCTTCCTCAATCTGACAAGGGGTAAGGAAAGATACAGATTACTTGCCAAACATGTCCACAAGCTTCAATTGCTTGTAGAGCTTCATATGTTGTAATATACCATTAGCTTTTGTAAAAATGTCTGCTGTTTGATCAGCTGATGCAACCTTGATGGTTTTAATTACACCATCTTGAACTTTTTCCCTTATCAGATGAACATCCACCTCAAAGTGTTTAGTTCTTTCATAAAAAACAGGGGTGTCAGCAATCTGAATAGCAAAGCTGCTGTCATTGTATAGATTCACAGGGAACAAGTTCTTAATTTTGAGATCACCCAAAAGATTAATGATCCAAATAACTTCACAAGTGGCACTAGCCATACACCTGTATTCAGCCTCAGTAGAGGATCTAGAAATAGTAGGTTGTTTCTTGCTCTTCCAAGAGACAAGAGACCTACCCAAGAAAACACAATACTCAGAGACAGACTTTCTTGTTTTGAGACATTTAGCCCAATCAGCATTAGTAAAACAAGACACTTTCAATAAGGTATCCTTGTAAAGCTGAATACCAGTACCATGAGAGTTTTTAAGATATCTGATAACTCTCAAGGAAATTTTAAGATGAGATTGTAAAGGAGCATGCATATGCTGACTAAGACAGTGAACAACATAGGAAATATCAGGTCTAGTGTGGGTAAGACAAATAAGCCTCCCTAAGAGTCTTTGATACTCAAAGATATTGTTAAGGAACTTATCACTCTCACTTTCATCAACATCAAGCACAAAGTTTTCAGGTAAAGGGGTTGCTGCTGGTTTAGCAGCCAACAGACCAAATTCATAGATAAGTTCAAGGCAATATTTTCTCTGAGTCAAGCAAACACCATTACCATTTTCAAGTATTTCAATTCCCAAGAAATATTTCATTAATCCAAGGTCCTTTATCATGAATTTGGTCTTAAGGAAACTCTTAAAGTTTTCAGTTTCCTTTACAATTACCTGTGATGATAAAATCATCAACATAGACTAGAAGAGCAACAAAGAAGTTGTCAGTTTGTTTGATGTAGAAAGAGTAATCATGTTTGCTTTGGACAAAGCCATGCTCAACCAAGACAATGGTAAGCTTAGCATTCCACTGTCTTGGGGCTTGCTTAAGTCCATAAAGGGCCTTATTTAACTTACACACTTTATTCTTGTATTGACAGTTAAAGCCCAAAGGTATAGTCATATAAATATCCTCATCCAAATCACCATATAGAAAAGCATTATTGACATCAAGTTGAAACAAAGGCCAATCATTAGACACAACAATAATAATAAGACATATGACGGTAACCATTTTAACAACAGGACTGAAAGTTTCATCAAAGTCACTAATAAGACATATGACAATAACCATTTTAACAACATGACTGAAAGTTTCATCAAAGTTAATGCCCTCTTTTTAACTGTAACCTTTAGCAACAACTCTAGCTTTAAACTTATCAACAATACCAGTGGATTTGTATTTAATCTTATTAACCCATTTGTTGTTAATGGCTTTTCTTCCAAAAGGTAAGTCACACAAGGTCCAAGTATTGTTCCTTAAGAGAGCCTCAGTTTCATTGTTCATAGCTTCTACCCACCTACTGTCTTTAACAACCTCATAGTAAGTAGTAGGCTCAGAATATTGATTAAGAGTAGTAACAAAACAGAAATTGGTTGTGCTAACTCTAGAATAATTAACATGCTTCTCAATGCCATATTTAAGTTTGCTATCAAGAACAAAATCATTAAGCTTAACAGGAAGTTTAGTAGGTCTAGAAGACTTTCTAATGACAGGTTCTCCTACTTCTTTAGTGGTGACCCCACTTTGCTCTAAAGAAATATAAGAAGAATGAAAAATACCATTGTTTCCCTCAGAGCAGGATTGCTGGTTTTCACCTATAGTGGTTGCAGAGTCCTCCTCCTGAGGTTGCACCAAGGCATCCTCATTAGTGAGGTTGACTTTGCCATCCACAATAGGTGTTGCTCTCTCATTATCATAGGGACTTATGGGTGTTTGATTATCAAAAAATGACAAAAGTTCAGCATCACTTGTAACAACTACATCAGCCAAATCATTGCTAGTATTATTTTTCATCTTAAAAGGAAAAACAGTTTCATAAAACCTCACATCTCTTGAAAACAAAAACCTTCTATTATCTAGGCTGAAGAGTTTATAGGCCTTCTTAAAAGAAGAGTAACCAAGCAAAACATATTTTTCAGCCCTAGATGTAAGTTTGTCACTGTTATTCAGACAAGTAGAAAAACACATACATCCAAAACACTTTAAATGAGAGAGAGATTAGATTTTTTCTTGTAGAGCAATTCATAGGGGGGGTCTACCATTTAAGACAGAATAAGGGAGCCTGTTGATTAAGTACATAGCAGTTAGAATACAATCAGACCAAAAATTAGTAGGAATCCCTCCCTGAAACATAAGACTCCCCAGCAACATTAAGCAGGTGTCTATGTTTCCTTTCAACAATACCATTTTACTAAGGGGTGTGAGGACAAGAGGTCTGATGAATGATACCCATAGTGGATAGCATGGTGTGAACATTGTTGTTAACAAACTCAGTTCTATTATCAGATCTAAAGATTTTGATTTTAGACTTAAATTGATTTTTAACAAGACTTATGTAGTGATTTAGCCAATCAAAAACTTCATCCTTAGCCTTTACAAGATAGTTCCACACAGCTCTAGAGTAGTCATCCATAATGGTAAGGAAGTATTTATACCCTTCCTTACTTTGAACTTTGTAAGGGCCCCACAGATCCAAGTGAACAAGTTCACCAAGTTGGTTGGATTTATGGTCACTCAAGGGAAAAGGTTCCCTTGTTTGTTTAGCCATATGACAAGTTTCACAAACAGAGATGTTGGTATTTTTAGATAGGTGTAGGTCAGTCTTGAGAGCATTGAGGACATGGTCAGAAGGATGACCAAGCCTACAATGCAAGAGATCTTTAGAGGTGTTAAAGTTCATAGCATAGTTAACATTATGTTAATCCCACTTAATCCATAACACAAGATTTAGAGTAGATTTAGATAGAGAAAGAGAAGAAAGTTAGAGAGAGAAAGTAGAAAGAATGGTGGAAGGTTAATGTTTACTAGAGAGAGAAAGTAAAATGAACCAACACCCTCTTCCACACATGGAAGAGGGTTTATATACCCATGAGCTTGGTGGGCTCATGGGCTTGTTTCCTTGGGCCGAGCTTGGCCTATCTTGGGCATAAAGCCCCTACCTAAGACTATACTAGCTTAAGGTCCAAGCCCGGTTAACTCGACTAACCTATTACAATACAAGACCATTAACGACTAAGATGACGTATTACATTCTTGTTCGACTATATAAAATATAAGGCTAACAATCTCCCCCAATGTATCGGTCATCTTTAAAATGCATAAGATGATTGAGTGAATACATTCTTGTGGAGGTGATCTTCCTTCTTTGGTCTTGTATCTTGGCCTTGATCTTGTTTGTAACGGTTTCGTTCCTTCATGCTTTTGTGATCTTTATCTTGAGCCATTGTCATTTGACTTTGAGTGCTTGAGATCTTCATCTTGTGCTCCTTGTGACTAAGATGACCTGTTACATTCTTAAGTATCTTGATTATCGCCATCTTGTGCTCTTGTGACTTCTGAATCGACATGTTCACACTTTGTTGATTTTGAAAGGCTAACAATTCCCCATACAAGTATAGTTGTAGTTAATCCTTCAAATATTCATCAGAGTTGCGGAAGACTTTATCTTTTAGTATGAACATGTGAAGACAACTTCAGTTAGTACACAGCTACGCCACCATCTTGATATGCAGCAACATATATAGACATGGATAAAATGGCTTTGAACATTTCATCCTAATTCGGTAGCGTTTTACCTCCGGTCGGTGAAGACCGTTAGACGGTATTAGATACCGTACCTGTGATCGGGTACATTCGATTAAGATTCTCCTTGACAGGGTTTCCCTACAGTACTTGCCAGTTCTCTTTACTCGACGGTCTCAAAGCAGACTGCCTGCGAACGTAAAGAGTGAATCATAAGGATAAATTATCCATCTGATTAGAGTCGTCAATTCAGAATTCATGGAACAAGTTTGATTCTATCACAAGCTTGATTCGTAGAGAATCTTGCGAGTTACCTACCGTAGTGCTGTTTGATGTTGACACTGGAAGGATTTCCATTCATCACTGTGAGCACTAAAGAGTGTCATTCTGAATGTTCTGGCATGATCACACGGATTTTGCGAAGAAGCCTGGAATCAAGTTTGAATCAGTTAAGAATCCAAAATTAGTTGCATTACAGTTCTCACAAGTCTGATTCGTGTAGAATCACACAAGTTACCTACCACGAGCTTGTTTGATGTTGACTCAAGTAGGATTTCCATCTTCATCGTGAATCGTATCACTCAGATGTTCTGGCAATATCACAATGATAGCGCGTAGGACTCTATTGTGTCCTAATAAGATGATAGATTGATCTCTTTTGGCTCTAGACTCGATAAGTGCATTTTGGTAATCGGAGGCTGGAGCAGACGGCCACCTTTTCAATATTAACTAACTCGGAGTGAGAAAGTTAATAGATACGTGTTGATCTTCGTGACAATGAGACAAGTTTCTTTTGAGAGAAACTCGAATGGATGGGGAAGGGTTGTGCATCGCATCACTAGGTCCATGACACTTGTCTTCAAAAGATGTGTTAACCCGGTTTCTGCCTAAGTTGTATAGAATATTCAACTCCTTTATTGCTTACCAATACGTCATCACTAACACCTTATTGTGATTGTTCCAGTACTAGCTTAAGTAATTAGTCCGCATTCAGCTTCATTCCACTCCATCTATTCTAAGGACAATTATTTCTAGCTATAAAATGTCCTTGGGTAGATCCCTCTGGTTCTGGTTGGATCATAGGACTTAGTTTCCTATCCTAAACCACCTTTTGACTCCATCGTTCCGTCGTGGATAGTAGATTGTTTTGGGTATAGATCGAAGCCATAAAACCATTGAAAACCATTCAAAGTGCTTGATAAAACTTTTAACACTTTGAAACTTTTACATTCTGAAATACTCCCCCTATACACATGCATCGATATTCGAAATAGTTTAGCATGTGAAGGAAAGAGTTGCACTTGAGTCTTTAAAATCATATGTTGCGATATATTACATTTTAATCACATTTTCTCCCCTATCTCTAATATAATTTTTTTATATTAGAGATACCAATTGATTAAAATATGACACTTTTCTGAAAACGATTGGGAGAGAAACATGTGTGCACGCATGAATCATGGAACATTATAGTCGGGTAGCTCCCCCTCAACAATATATGTGTGTCTTGAAACAAAAATTTGACAATTTTTTTGAAAAACGACACCACAAAATATGCTGAAGTACGGAGTTGAGATGCCTTTTCCGATATAGTATATTATATGTGACAGTTTTAAACCGTTTTCAGAAAGTGTTGGATACATAAATTATGAAAATATCTGAGATGTACCCAATAACGTTAAAGGCTTAATTTTAAAACGCCCCCCCTCAAAAAATTGATCCAAATAACATATGACATTTTTGAGATATAAAACCACATTATGAGGAAGGGAGTGTTGAACACACAATTTTGAAAGATTTAGAAAAATATTTTGAGAAATTCTTGAAAAATTGTGTTCAACGATTTTAAAATACACATGATAGAAGACTTCTCTTCTATTGCTTAGGGAAAGCACACTGAAACATACACTTCCCTTTCGGGTCCGCTTTTCATGTGCTTAAAACTTTGAATGTTTTGTGACTGGCTCATGACCGAGAAAAATTAATTTCCCGTTTTGAAGGATAAGTTATCATCCGTGATAAACTTTCCTTAAGGTGAAGTTCGAGTTCTAAGCTGACATTTACTTAGAAGTCGTTTTTCATGAACTTAAAAACTTGGAATGTTTTTATAGGAAGCGTATGACCAAGAAATATTAATTTCTCGTTGTGAAGGATAAATTATCATCCGTGATAAACTTTCCTTATTTGAGATCCGAGTCCTAAGCTGTGATGCGCTTAGAAGTCATTGTGAGAAATTATCAAGCAGATTCATTTGCCAGAACCTCCAAGTCGTCTGGAGTCATATACTTCATACCAAGACGGCCAACGAGATACGCAAACCTATCTTGCGATAGAGCTTTTGTAAACAAGTCTGCTAGCCGGTACTCAGTTCTGACAAAGTATAATTCCACGATGCTGCGTTCCACTTGTTCCTTGATGAAGTGATATCTGACATCCATGTGCTTGCTGCGGGAGTGCTGAACCGGATTACAAGAGATGGCTATAGCCGACTTTGAGTTACAATACATATGTATTTTATAAAAGTGGCAGCCATAATCCGTGAGTTGAGTTCTCATCCAAAGGAATTGAGCACAACACGCGGATAGAGACACATACTCTGCTTCGGCGGATGATAGCGAGGTGCAATCCTGCTTCTTTGACGACCAACTCACGAGCTTGTCTTCCCTTAGAAATTGTTCGCCACCAGAGGTGCTCTTTCTAGTATCAAGGCAACCTACATGATCAAAATCTAAAAAAGCTATTAGATGAAAACCGGTTTCCTTCGGATACCAGAGTCCCATGTGAATGGTATTCTTAAGGTACCGAAAGATCCGTTTAACCTCTTTGAGGTTCTTTTCAGTAGGTCTGGCTTGATATCGTGCACAATAACATGTGGCATGATGTATATTAGGCCTGCTGGCTATAAGGTACATGAGAGACCCGATCATACTGCGATACCGCGTTTGATCTACGGGCGGTGAGTACAAGTCAGCGTCTACGGATGAGGTCGAAAAAGGTGTACCAACGCGAGCACATGAGGTCATACCATGCTTTTGAAGTATCTCTTGAGCATACTTAGCTTGGTTAATAAAGATACCACGTGGGGATTGATTTATCTGGAGGCCTAAAATGAATTTTATCTCCCCCATCATTGCCATTTTAAATCTGTTGTGCATTAGTTTTGCAAAACATTTTGAAAGTCTTGGGTTCGTAGAACCAAAAATAATGTCATCAACATAAACTTGCACCAACAGTATGTCATCCCCATATTTGTTAATAAAGAGTGTAGGATCAATAGAACCTTTGAAGAATCCTTTGGAAACCAAGAAGTTCGATAATTCTTCGTACCACGCCCTTGGAGCTTGTTTAAGTCCATATACAGCCTTCTTGAGACGGTAGACTTTGTCAGGATGATGAGGATCGACGAATCCTTCCGGCTGATTCACATACACTTCTTCCTTCAAATGACCGTTGAGAAAAGAAGTTCTTACGTCCATCTGATAAACCGTGAAGCCCTTATGTGCAACATAAGCAAGGAATATCCTGACAGCTTCAAAACAAGTGACTGGAGCGAATGATTCATCGAAATCGATTCCTTCTTGTTGAAGGTATCCCTTAACCACAAGACGAGATTTGTTTTTGATGATTGTTTGTTCTTCATCCAATTTATTTTTCCAGATCCATTTAAAATCGAGAACCGTTGTTCCATATGGTCTGTCAACAAGTTCCCATACTCCAAGTCTTTCAAATTGATGAAGTTCGTCATGCATTGATTCAATCCACGCGTGATTAGTCATGGATTGCTTGATGTTTATAGGTACAGTAAAACTCACGGTGAGTGCATACATACATACATAGCCATCGATTTTGAGTTGTCTGCGTGTTCGAACCGGTTGTGAAGGAATTCCAATAACTTGAACCAATGGATGATCACGTGTCCAATGGTGAGTGGATGGATATCGTTGATAAAATGTGTGCATGTTTGACGAATCAACGTGTTGAGTAGAAGACTCTCCGACTTCGCGTACCGGTGTACCGAATGGGTTGATAAATTCTTCTTCGTCAGACAGTGCATAGACTACTTGATTGTTGTTTGCTCCTGCAGCATCGAAGGTTGGTGATGTTGGTTGTATGATGGTTTATTGAGTTTGTTGAGTATCCAATGGAATTGTCTCTTGAGCAACGGTTGCTGAATTGGATTTAGTTGTGTCTTGTTGATTTTGTTGGGGTGCATCAGCAGTATTGACAGCGGAAGGCATTGACACAACTTGATTGTTTCCATAGTAATATTCATCAAACGTTGGATCATATAAATCAACCAACTCATTCATTTGTGTCTTATCCATCGAGTCTGCTGTAGGGATATTTTCTTGACATTCTTGCACGGGACGTACACTGTTGTGTGTAGGTGCCATTGCTGGACATTGAGGTGCGGGACTTGAGCTGTTGTGATCAAGTACCATCTGTGGCAATTCGTCAAATTTCACATGAATTTTTTAGACAATGATCCTTGTTCTCTTGTTGTAAACTCAATATCCTTTCGACAATGTAGCATACGCTACAAAAATACACGCATCACCTTTTTCTTTCATCTTGTCGAGATTCTCACCGTCTTTAAGAATGTAGCATAAAGATGCAAATACGTGAAAAAATATAACATTAGGTTTCCTGCCATTGATGATGTGGCATGGTGTCTTTTCATGCCTAGGGTTACGAGTGAATGATTCTGAGTATAACATGCAGTTGCAATTGCTTCAACCCAGAAGAATAGTGGTAATTTTAATGCAAAAAGCATTGTTCGAGCTGCGTCAACCAATACGGTTCCATCTTTTGACAACGCCGTTTTGTTCAGGAGTTCGAGCAATTGAAGTTTGATGTTCGATGCCTTCTTCTTGAAAGTAGGCTTGCAGAGTCTTGTTCAAAAATTCAGTACCCGTATCCGTTCTTACCGTTAAGACTTGAGCTTGAAGATTGCGTTGTATCATCTTGAGAAAGTTTTTTAGAACCTCCGGTGATTCATATTTAGACCTTAAGAAGTAAGTCCATGTGTATCTGGAGTAATCATCGACAATCACGAGAATATACTTTTTTCCGTAAATACTCTCTACACGCATGGGACCACATAAATCCATGTGTAGAAGTTCCAATCGTCCTTTTGAGCTTGGGGTAGTATTTGTTTTGAAAGACTTTCGTTTTGATTTCCCCAACTCACAAGAAGAACAAAGATGATCTTTGGCGAATTTTAACTTAGGAAGACCGGTCACAATATCATTCTTCGAAAGCAAGTTGATGGTGTCAAAGTTGAGATGTGACAATCGTTGATGCCATAACCATGCTTGAGATGATGAAGCTTTAGACATTAAGCAAATCGGATTTGTTGAAGATGTGTCTTGAAGAGTTAATGTGTAGAGATCAGAACCACGAGAACCTGTAAGAAGGTCATTCCTATCGTAGTCTCTAACATAGCAAGTAGTTTTCCGAAAAGCCACTTCCAAATCCGCATCACAAAATTGACCAACCGAGATTAAATTTTGATTCATTCCCTCGACGTAATAAACCCGTGAAATAGTAATATTCCCTTGAACCAAATCGCCATATCCAAGTATCGGTGCAAACTGATCATTTCTGAACCGCACCGTACCCAGAAAATTCTCCACGAAGTTACTGAGAAGCTTGAGATTTCCTGTCATGTGCTTTGTGCACCCGGAGTCCATTATGAATAGAATGAATTCGACGAGCTGCAGAAGAATTAGGAGACAATGTAGCATTTGACAAATAGGAGCCCTTGATAGAAACGGGTTCCAAAATAGTAGTGGGCCTAGATGCAAATCCTAGAGGCAAGCTGATATTCATAAACCCAATTACTAAAGTGGTAAACATAGGTATCCATTTGTATCCGGGTGTTGTAAATCTCGAATACCCCCGTGTATATGTCCTAATCATGTTCTCATAAAGCTTCTTTAACCTGTTTTGTTTACGCAGAGTAGTGGATTCTAATGCACTTAGTTTCTTAAGTGGTTGATCAGTGGATTGGTTCAAAGTTCTTGTGGGTTTTCTAGTACTAGTGGGCACAAGAATAGGCTTCCTAGTTCTAGTATTCACGCCATTATGATTAAAAGCACAAGCATCATGATTGAAAGTACGAACACATTTTCCACATTTTACACAAGCAAATTCAACACTCGAGGTGTTAGCACTTAAACCGCCATTACATGCAGTTATAGACGTTTTATTCTTAGAAAACTTAAGGTTGCGTTTAGTTTCAGAAAAATTTCTCTAGTTTTCATTTTCTAATTTTCTTGAAAATGGAGGAGTTATTCTTTCTCTAGAGAACTCATGAAACCTTGTTCAAATGAATTTCAGGTTTTCCAATTTTAATAAAACTGAAAACATGTTTAAATCTTATTGTTTTCTATCGCTTTTCCAGTCAATCAATTATATTATATTCCTATAACAAATAACAATTCTGAAACGAACAATTTCAAAGCGAACAACAATTCAAAGAAACAATTGAAATTTTTAAACATTTTGAAAAAATCACAAGCGAACAACATAAATATCAACACTATTTTAGGCTAAATTTAAGAACGTATATCACCATAACAATGTCATACATATTAAGTTATTAAAACTATTTAATACTTCATTAGTCCCAAAATAAGTGTCCACATTTGACTTTTAAAGTCGTTTTCTGAAACTTTGATCGTAAATATATTTGTTATACTTGATAAAATATATCAATACAAAATAAATTTAAAATTCTATCCATCCATATAATTTTCAAATAGTATCATTTAACGCACACAACAATAATTAAGGTAAAAAAAGACTTCGAAAGTTAAAAATGAACAATTATTTTAAAACGGATGTAGTAACAATATACATATTAACAATAAAAATAGTTTTCTAAACAAAAATAGAAAACCTTGACTTATGTTGAAAAGAGAAAAATATGGAAAACTCATAAAAGTAGTTTTCTAAATATTAGTTATACATGTGGAAAATAGGTTTTCTATTTTTCCAAGAAAAGTTTTAGAAAAATATCAATTTGAACACCTTTTCTATTTTCAAAGAAAATCTCTCTAGAAAACAATCATTTTTTCAACTTCTTTCCCTGACTATTGTTAGGCATGACCTTATCTTGCAGTCTAGTGCTCTTAAGCTGTGGTCCGCTAACGCTAGTAGTGGAATTACTCCTGTAGAAGAATACATACGTTGATTAGTTTTCCTAATATTCTGAGGTAACCGTGATGGTCTAGTTTGAGTGGGCCTAGTGTTCATCTTATACATTCCTGGAGCTATCACATTTGTGCTCTTATCATTTCCTATCTTAGGCAAAGTCTGTGAGGGTTTTCCCAAAACAGATGATTTTGGGCATTTAACCGCATTCGGTTGACGAACGACGAATGTTTTACCCAAAACAGACTTTCCTTTCATTTTCTCAATGAGTTTTTGTAACTCACTGATGGCTATGCCCCTTTCTTGTAGCTGAGCTTTCAAATCTTTTATTTCGAAACCATTTTCATTCAATTGACGAACCGAAGAAGCCACCAGTTCTTGACACTTTTTATGATTATGAGATTTATCACCTTTTTGTAAAGCAAGTTCAAGAGAAATGGAGTGTTTCTCAAGTTGGGAAAACTTTTCGAAAGTTTGTTATATGACTAAATTTGTTTTGAAAGCTCAACTTCAAGATTTTGACATTTCGCATCCGTTTCTGACACTAGATATGCTACATGACAATATTGATCAAGATCGGTATACACACCAAGTATAGCATTCATATGGTCAGCATAAAAGTATTCCTTCGAAAGTCGATCAATTTCGTTAGAAAGTTGGTATTCTTGCATTTTAAATTTAGTTTGAAGAAAATCGACTTCATCTTCAAGAGATTTAACATATCTTAAATCAGTTATCATTTCCTCAGTGAGAGCGTTATAAAACATTTCCACATTATTTGAAAGATCGTCGATGGTCGGAAAAATACATTGTTGAATGACGACTTCTACTTGTGGGTTAGGTTTAATATTCCAAACGGTATCTAATGTAAGATTTTTAGTCAATTAATGTTCGTTTCCTCGACTCGACTCGAATTGATCTCAAATTAACGTGGATATATTTGTTCTCGGTGAAAACGTGTTTTTTGGTATTTTAAACTAAAAACTATTTAATATAAAAACTATTTAAACTAATTCAATTAACTTAAAAACTTACTATTTAAAAAATAATTAAAATGACTAAAACAAATCAAATTTTAAATTTAATAAACTAATATTAAACTATTAAAAAAAACATTTAAACAAAATTTGAAAACTAATTTTAACTAATTAAAAACGATATTAATTTTGAACTAATAAAAATAAAACTAAATTTTGAAACAATTTAAATAAAATTTACTTTTTATATAAAATTTACTTAAACTAAAAAAACTTGTATAAAAACTTTTTAATTAAAATTTAAACTACAAAACTTAATTAAAATCTATTTAATTAAAGCTGCCAGATCTAAAATACCCTATATTAATTAAAAGGCTGATAAAGAAACACAAAAGAGGATCTGGACGAACTGGTAAGGGTGTTGGTCAGATGAGCGAGAGGTCCAGGGTTCGAGTCCCAGTTGGGACCTTTTTTTGCTAATATTATTTTTTGGAACTTTAAGAATACTCAGACCAATAGGGTCTGAGTTTTTCAGCAGGATAATGAAATAAGCTATAACGACAAACAAGACAAGCAAATAGGCTAAACAATCCAAATAAGCAATACCTGAATAAGCTAAAAAATCTGAAAAGTAATAAGCAAATAAGCAAATCACTAAAATAAGTAGATAAATCAAAACTAAAAATAAGCAATATTAATAAGCAAAAATAAATAAGCAGTCAAACCTATGAGCAAATCCAAACCAAACAAAAAAAAACAAAGATAAGCTAAATGCAAATAAGCTAACAATCGATACCAATTTAAACACGCGGATTAAAATAAGCAGATAACCAAAATAATCAAACAATCCCAAACTTAAACAAATCTAAACAAAACTAAATAAACTATAAACATAAAGCAGATCCAACGCAACATAAGCAGATATAAACAAACTGAAATTTAAAACAGTAACATGAATAAAACACAAGCCAACTAACAAACATAAGCAGAATAACATAAACTAATTTTAAAAAAAACTTATAAAAATTAAAAGAGAAAATCAAACCTGATGTCGATACCCGTTGCGACGAAGAGCGGCGCTAAGCCGTCTTATTAACCGAAAACGAACACCAACTCTTCAATCATCAACACCATCAACTTCATCTCGAACACAATCAGATTCCTTCGAATAGTAACTTTTATATTTTCCCAGTGGGGGAAAATAACATTCCACTTTCTATTATATATTTTTTTTATATTTTATCAATCATAATGAAAACAAACAGTAATATAAAAAAGAGATTAAAGATTATAATTAAACTTGGCAGAAATTTAATTGAGACGAAATTAAGTGAAAATAAATTTTCATTAATATTAAAATGAAGTTACATTACTGGAAAATTAAAGAAATACAACTTTAACCTAAAACTAATTGCATAAATTAAACTAAAAATAAAAAAGTTCATAAATAAATTACACATGAAGGGGGTTTTATAGGCAAACCCCTAGAAAACCTTCTTCATGAAGTTTCTTCAGAAATTAATCCTGGCCGCTTAATCCATCTTTTATGCCTTCTCTTTCTTCACTTCTTCAATCCAACGGTTGAAAACACCTTGTATCACACGGATTGCCCTCGTGGCGTGATTTATGTTTCTTTGCTGCCTAGGTGGAGGATTAATATTGGAGGGTTTTTGGTGGTGAGGTGTGAAAACCAATCAAATGAGGGGAAAAAGCCACATATGATGGACCACCATAGTGTTCTTCCCTGAATTAAGGGGGGGATTTATTTTGTGTGCGTGTGAATCGCATGATTTTGGTGAAACCCCCAAATTTTCTTTGGTAATTTTGATCTAGGGTTAATTTAGGGTTTGGGGTAAAATTGTTTGCTGTGTTTGTTGGGAGAGAAAGAAGGGGTGGATGTGTGTTTTTATTGTTTTTATCGAAAAGTAATGGGAGAGTGGGTAAGTTTATTTATTAAAAAGGGTGTGGGGTAAAATTGTTTTATAAAACGTGTGGGGTGGAATTGTGGGTTGACTGGGGATAAATGTTGACCAGGGAATAAGACTTGACCAAAAGTTTTGTTTATCTTTTTAACCGGCCCAAACAATCCTTCCTTTCTTTTATAAATTGATGTGGGTTTTTTTTGGGCCCAAGAAAAGAATTTCCATCCGTTTATATAAATTGGGCCAATAGGTTTTGGGCTTTGAATCCAAAATTAGTGATCTTGAACTCTCTATTGGGCTTTTGGGCCGAATACCCAAATGTGGGACCCACTTGGCTCAAAATCTTCGTAAATGATAAAATCCACTAAAACGAGCTTGATTTCGGCTTTCTTGTTTATTTCTTCAAAACTGTGTCGAATTACCGGTTTTCGTGATCTTTGGCACACTTTTGGTCTTTTGACTTTGTCTTCGTCTCTTTCTTGGACTTTTCTTCAACATTTGACCGTGAAATCCCGTGTTTTCTTTCCTTTTGATCTTTTGTACCTATTTCACACAAAAACACAAAACCACCCGTAATTCCGACTTTTACGATATTAAACACATGATTAGGTCTTGTTTTTCCTTGATTTTAGTGGTAAAAGGATAAGTGTTTACACACTTATTAAATCCCCTACACTTGGCCATTGTAATGACCCCATGCAATGCATTATTTTAAAGCAAAAAGTTACATTTTTCTCATTATTAACCCATCTTGGCCTTTATTAAGATATACTATTACGACTACGATGAAAAGGTAAAAACTTTAAAGGAAACAAATGTTATAACAATTTATTAACTTGGAAATTATTTGATGGAAAAACTTGTAAAGAAATCTAAGACTTAAATTAGCGCTTTGGTGTCATGAATATTAATCACCCTCAAGTTTCACGTTCCCCATACCAAGCTTAAAAACGAGATCATTGTTTACCATAAGTCCTCAAGTTAAAACCACTTATATAAGACAATTGTGTAATACTCTTTCTCTAATTCCTACGTTGTATCTCTAGATTTTATTTATTGTCATTCACCCGTAGGCTCATTTGACTTATTTGATAATTATTAGTCCAAAAATGAAGGATAAACGGTGCAAACCCGATACTCAAAACCTAACCTCGTCCTAAAAAACGTTGTCACTAAAGTAAGCCCACATCAAGGATGATTTAACACGATTTGGGGAATAAATTCCCAGACCCAAAATTTGGTCAATAGTACTACTTATTAGTTATTCCTCCAAAGTCATGTAGACTTTATGTGGAGTTTAGCAAGTTCACATCATATACCCTTAGGCTCTTTAAGATGTAAAAATGCTCCTCAGCTATTGTCCACACCCTAAGGCTCCTTGAACGATAAACGAGGGAATTGATTTTTGATCAATTTTTATTCAATACTTACCATGCCATACACCCTAAGGCTCTAATGACAAGGTTCGTGCTACATGCCCCACACCCTAAGACTCCTTGAGGTCATGTTTTAATCTCATTCTTTCTTTATTTATGATATATATATTAGGCCAAATTCCGTGGTCCCATGGTCTGAATACCTCCTACTTAGTGGTTATGAGCCACCTTAGTCAGAAGTCCACAATGCTGGCACCCTCAATGTGTTCATGCTTTAATTACAAAGAGAATAAAGATTTGGCTAAGAGTTAAGATATCAAATCTACACCGCAAAAATCCTCATTTATTAAGCAATTAAATATACAAGCGGGAAGAAAGAGCCACAAAAACTCATATAAATAAGTATTAACCCTTAAACTTATTATCAACTCTATCATCTCTCGTTCTCCACAATTTAAAATCTTAAGGAATGAGACTCGTGGATGCTTAGCCTAATAAACCAATTAAGGTCCATATGGTTAAGGATACTAGCTATAGTAAACTCGGATAAGTAAACTCGGGTTGAGTCAAAATATTCACGACGGGCCTAATATATCAAAGATATCTAAACTTGTTAAAACCATTTTATTCATTTATTTATTTTTGACTTTATTCTTGAAATAGAAATTATTAATACAATGCGATGACAAAAAGGAAAGAAAATAAAACAAAATACTACTAGGCCAAAATAGATCAAAATTTTGAAAAACGTTGAAATTTTTTTAAATTTTCCGGTTAAATGAGGTCAAATTCATGGAAAAGCCCACTAAAATTTCGATAGAAATCCCCCTACACTTGATATAAACATTGTCCTCAATGTTTAAGCATGTGGGAGAATAAACTCCCCTACACTTAGGACATTGAGTACGTTGTTTAAAATCGAGCTAAGGAAGAGACAACTAAAGTGATTACATTTTATTCGTCTTATTTATATACAAGTATGAATCACAATAGCAAAAACTTATCGAAGGAACCGGGTACACGGGAAACACGGGAACACGGGTCGCGTCAAAAATACCAAAAGTGGATCATTAAAGCACATGTCCCTGCACACAACATCACAACACAAACAACCTATTTGGCTCCCCCTACACTTATTGGTGAAAATGGGTGAAGGTGAAAAAGGGTGGAAAAGGGTAAAAATCTAACCTAGTTAAACGATGCTTGATTTATTTATCACGAGTCTCTAGCTCGACTCGATTTCCCGAATTTCATCATTTAAATGGGAAAATCATGGAAAAACCGAGATTTCCAAGGGAGGAAAATCTCTCCATGATAAAGGTGAAACAAAGTCATATAAGGCATACCCTAATAAAAATCCACCCGGGTCAAACACATAATTTCCATCATTAAAGGAAATAAACCCCGAGGTGGTAAAATCACGCAAGTCAAAGAAGAGTGGGGTATCCTTAGGCAACGATCTTTTAAATGGAAGGGTGTTATGGTGATATGGAAATGAAAGCACTAAAGTCTCTATTCCGGGATCAAACACCGATTCCTTAACGGGAAAATAGCAAGAGGTGTTGACGTTTAAGCTCAAAATATCATCAAAATCCAAAGTGGGAAAATCATCCTCTTCCAAACTTGATGTGAAAACATAAGTATCATCGGAGTCATAGGAAAACTCTTCCTCATGAGGAAAATAGGTATTTAGAAAGATATCTAAATCCTCCTCAAATGGAATAACCTCTAAAGTCGGAATGATCTCTAAGAATGGTGGATCCTCCTCAAAAGTCATGACTTCTAAAATTGGAGTATATAAGTCAAAAGGAGTCTCCATAGAAGAATCACTCATAGAGATATGAGGTGCATTAAGATCATGGGGTGGGTCATCAAAGTTAATGAGATCACTTAAAGAAGTGTCATCATCGTAAGTATCAAAGATTGGGGTATCAAAAATTGATGGGTCAAAAGATAGGTCGTCGAAACCGAAGATAGTGTGATCACTTGAAGAAGTGTCATCACTATAGGTGTCGTAAATAGGAGTTTCAAAATTTTGAGGCTCTAAGGGAAGGGATGAATTTATCACAAAATCATTTTGATTAGACTTTTCAATTCCAAAAGGATTAATAAAAATCTCTTCATTATCATAGTTAATAACATCAATCATATTGACCGACTCTTTTCCATTTGATTTTGTTGTGATTTTTCCCATTTTAAAAATTGTTGTTCATCCCGAACCCTAAGAATTAACTCCCCTTCGGCTACATCAACTAAGGCTCTTCCGGATCATAAGAATGGTCTACCAAGTATTAACGGAATACGAGGATCCATCTCATAGTCGACGACGACAAAGTCCACGGAAAAAGTGAATGTACCAACTCGAACAAAAACGTCTTCGACAATACCAACTGGGTATGTGAGAGTTCTATTAGCTAACTCGAGAGTCATGCGAGTCGGTACAAGGTCGGGCAATGATAATTGTTTCCAAACCGAGAGTGGCATAAGATTGATGCTAGCGCCGAGATCCGCTAAAGCCATACAATCATCGATTTGAGGAAACGAGCAAGGTAACACGAATCGTCCGGGATCTCCTAGCTTTTCGGGAAGCTCTTTGAGAAGAATTGGGGGAACAATTCTCATTTAAACGGGTGTTCACGAGCTTAACCATTTTTTCTTTCTTATTAAGCAATTATTTGAACATTTTCACAAATTTAGGCATTTGAGCAAGTGCTTCAATAAGGCTTATGTTAACATTGACGTTGGAAATAATTTTCAAAAAGTTGGAGACATGAACGTCATATTTGGTGAGCACTTTAGCCTTGTCTAACCTAGAGGGATAAGGAATATTAGGCTTAGACTTTGAAGGTTGAGAAGGAGAAGGTTTCGCTTCTTGAACAACCGTAGGGATAGGCTCTTTGGGCAATGGAGCACTAGTACTAGGAGTGGTAATGGGAGGAATCACCGAAGGGGGAGTAGGATTACTCATTATGACCTCCGGGCCTTGTCTCTCCTTTATGGGCGAAGAGATGGAAGGTCCCACTAAAGTGGCTCCACTTCGCGTAGTGATAGCACTCAGATTAGCACGAAGGTTAATCTTGGTATTAGAAGGTAGGGCTCCTTGGGGTCTAAGGGCTTGAATCATTGTCAAAAATTTCTTATCGTCGGACTCTTCCATTTGTCTAGTAGATTCTTGCATTGCTTTCATGATATTCTCATGTTAGGTGAATTTTTGTAGAACCAAGTCCATTTGAGGATTATGCATGTTCATTTGATTATACCCTTGATTGTTAAACCCTTGATTAGGAAAACCTTGGTTTTGATATTGAGGTTGAAAATCGTTGTTATTATGAAAACCTTGGTTATTATTTTGAAACCCTTGATTTTGACCATTAAAATTCCCTTGATTTGCATTCCCTTGAAAATTACCCATTTGAGGACCTTGGTTCCTATTTTGGTATTGGGTATTTTGGGCGGGTGGGGGTGGTCTTTGTGGTGCTATAAAACCTAGGGGAGCCAAATAATTAGTACTCTTATAAGATAAATGGTTAACATCAACATTTGGTTTAAATGGAACCCTCTCATTAGCATTAAAAGCACAAACTTGTTGTTGTTGATTATTGTAAACCTTGTCATAATTGAAATATGAATGTGGTCCACCACAAGTCTCACACGTTTCACTAGTTTCTTTCAAGGCATTAACGTGACCATTGAGGGCTTGGGTTTGTAAAGCAATTGTTTCAACAAGCGAAGTGAGTTTATCGATTCTTTTGTCACTCTCACTAGAACTAGAACTTGCCATAGTGGCCCTAACACTCTTGGTTTGTACTTTAGCTTTGTTTTCAATTATGTCCCAAGCCTCGTTCATTGATTTCACAAGAATATTGCCCCCCGCGGCACTATTAAGTGAGTCTTGGTCATTTAGAGTCAAACCATTGTAAAACGTATTAATTTGATGCACTTTGGTGAAACCGTGTTGTGGACATTTTCTTAAAAGCTCTTTAAATCGATCCCAAGACTCACTAAACGTTTCCCCATATTGTTGCTCAAAGGTGATTATGTCATTCCTCAAAGAGGTGGTCTGTGATGGTGGGAAAAAGTAATTAATGAACTTGGTCTCTAAGTCGATCCATGTTGTAATACTTTGGGGTGGTTCCTTATCAAGCCAAATCCGGGCTTGTCCCTCGAGGGAAAAAGGAAAGAGTTGTAAACGAATAGCCTCTTGTGGCACCCCATTGTATTTGACGGTGTTTGTTAAATGGATAAATCTCTTGATATGATCATGGGGGTCATTTTGAGAACGACCCAAAAATGGTGTAGCGGAAACCATTTTAATTAAATCCGATTTGAGTTCAAAATTATTTGCTCCAATTGCGGGGACAACGATAGCGTCATCGTTTACCTCAACGTGTGATTGCAAAATCTCGAGCATAGGTCGGTTATCCGTTTCCATCGTATTGTCGAAAGCGCGATTCTCGGGATCGGCTTGATTGACGGTCTTTTTGTTTTTCTTCTTCTTCTTCTTTTTTGAAGAATTAGAAGTGTTTGGTACACCAATCGGTATGTATGTACGCGCGCGAGTGCGCATACAATTAAAACTTGGAATGAGGTAGGTGACCTCGGTCGACTTTGAGAGGAAAAGGATTTTCCCTCTCGAGGTGCAATATTAAAAAGCTACAAAAATATATACTTAATACTAATTGAGTTGACAAACCAATAAACGGTCGTCCCTCTCAATATATGCACAAGCAAGCGGGGAAACGAGGTGGCACAAAGCACTTAAAAACCTTTTTCCTTAGACGGCCTTTTATAGCGCGTCGCCTTATACCCACCTTATAGTTTGTATATATCGAGTTCAAACGTCTTACTAGTATTTATCTATTTTGCCTTTTTATTTCGTTTAAGATGCGAATACAATAGTTAGGTGATGAAATCCAACTAAGGCCTTATTTGAAAAGTAGGTAAATTTATTGTGCTACGTAATATAATATAGTAAAAGAAAAATCTTTTTGTAGTTTTTTAGAAAAATATATATTCACAATAAAAATCGAAAGAAATCGAACTAAGAAAAATAACACTAATACGTAATATTTTTGGTGTAATACTTTTGGATTTTTAAAATTTTTTTGGTGCAAATCTTAGGAAAGAATTTGCTTTTGTGATTTTTTTAATTTTTTTGTATTTTTAAGTTTTTGATTTTTTTGTATTTTTGATTTTGTTGCAAGAAAGTTAACGTTAAAAAAGAACGGATCCCAAAATCCAAACGTCTCACGAAATCGTCAATCGTAACGAGCGAAGCGGCAGCGGCGCCATTTTAATGTAAGATTTTTAGTCAATTAATGTTCGTTTCCTCGACTCGACTCGAATTGATCTCAAATTAACGTGGATATATTTGTTCTTGGTGAAAACGTATTTTTTGGTATTTTAAACTAAAAACTGTTTAATATAAAAACTATTTAAACTAATTCAATTATCTTAAAAACTTACTATTTAAAAACTAATTAAAATGACTAAAACAAATCAAATTTTAAATTTAATAAACTAATATTAAACTATTAAAAAAAAACATTTAAACAAAATTTGAAAACTAATTTTAACTAATTAAAAACGATATTAATTTTGAACTAATAAAAATAAAACTAAATTTTAAAACAATTTAAATAAAATTTACTTTTTATATAAAATTTACTTAAACTGAAAAAACTTGTATAAAAACTTTTTAATTAAAATTTAAACTACAAAACTTAATTAAAATCTATTTAATTAAAGCTGCCAGATCTAAAATACCCTATATTAATTAAAAGGCTGATAAAGAAACACAAACGAGGATCTGGACGAACTGGTAAGGGTGTTGGTCAGATGAGCGAGAGGTCCAGGGTTCGAGTCCCAGCTGGGACGTTTTTTTGCTAATATTATTTTTTGGAACTTTAAGAATACTCAGACCAATAGGGTCTGAGTTTTTCAGCAGGATAATAAAATAAGTTATAACGACAAACAAGACAAGCAAATAGGCTAAACAATCCAAATAAGCAATACCTGAATAAGCTAAAAATTCTGAAAAGTAATAAGCAAATAAGCAAATCAATAAAATAAGCAGATAAATCAAAACTGAAAATAAGCAATATTAATAAGCAAAAATAAACAAGCAGTCAAACCTATGAGCAAATCCAAACCAAACAAAAAAAACAAAGATAAGCTAAATGCAAATAAGCTAACAATCGATACCAATTTAAACAAGCGGATTAAAATAAGCAGATAACCAAAATAATCAAACAATCCCAAACTTAAACAAATCTAAACAAAACTAAATAAACTATAAACATAAAGCAGATCCAATGCAACATAAGCAGATATAAACAAACTGAAATTTAAAACAGTAATATGAATAAAACACAAGCCAACTAACAAACATAAGCAGAATAACATAAACTAATTTTTAAAAAAAAAACTTATAAAAATTAAAAGAGAAAATCAAACCTGATGTCGATACCCGTTGCGACGAAGAGCGGCGCTAAGCCGTCTTATTAACCGAAAACGAACACCAACTCTTCAATCATCAACACCATCAACTTCATCTCGAACACAATCAGATTCCTTCGAACAATAACTTTTATATTTTCCCAGTGGGGGAAAATAACATTCCACTTTCTATTATATATTTTTTTATATTTTATCAATCATAATGAAAACAAACAGTAATAGAAAAAAGAGATTAAAGATTATAATTAAACTTGACAGAAATTTAATTGAGACGAAATTAAGTGAAAATAAATTTCATTAATATTAAAATGAAGTTACATTATTGGAAAATTAAAGAAATACAACTTTAACCTAAAACTAATTGCAGAAATTAAACTAAAAATAAAAAAAGTGCATAAATAAATTACACATGAAGGGGGTTTTGTAGGCAAACCCCTAGAAAACCTTCTTCATGAAGTTTCTTCAAAAATTAATCCTGGCCGCTTAATCCATCTTTTATGCCTTCTCTTTCTTCACTTCTTCAATCCAACAGTTGAAAACACCTTGTATCACACGGATTGCCCTCGTGGCGTGATTTGTGTTTCTTTGCTGCCTAGGTGGAGGATTAATATTGGAGGGTTTTTGGCGATGAGGTGTGAAAACCAATCAAATGAAGGGAAAAAGCCACGTATGATGGGCCACCATAGTGTTCTTCCGCGAATTAGGGGGGGGGGGATTTATTTTGTGTGCGTGTGAATCGCATGATTTTGGTGAAACCCCCAAATTTTCTTTGGTAATTTTGATCTAGGGTTAATTTAGGGTTTCGGGTAAAATTGTTTGCTGCGTTTGTTGGGAGAGAAAGAAGGGGTGGATGTGTGTTTTTATTGTTTTTATCGAAAAGTAATGGGAGAGTGGGTAAGTTTATTTATTAAAAAGGGTGTGGGGTAAAATTGTTTTATAAAACGTGTGGGGTGGAATTGTGGGTTGACTGGGGATAAATGTTGACCAGGGAATAAGACTTGACCAAAAGTTTTGTTTATCTTTTTAACCGGCCCAAACAATCCTTCCTTTCTTTTATAAATTGATTTGGGTTTTTTTTGGGCCCAAGAAAAGAATTTCCATCCGTTTATATAAATTGGGCCAATAGGTTTTGGGCTTTGAATCCAAAATTAGTTATCTTGAACTCTCTATTGGGCTTTTAGGCCCAATACCCAAATGTGGGACCCACTTGGCTCAAAATCTTCGTAAATGATAAAATCCACTAAAACGAGCTGGATTTCGGCTTTCTTGTTTATTTCTTCAAAACCGTGTCGAATTGCCGGTTTTCGTGATCTTTGGCACACTTTTGGTCTTTTGACTTTGTCTTCGTCTCTTTCTTGGATTTTTCTTCAACATTTGACCGTGAAATCCCGTGTTTTCTTTCCTTTTGATCTTTTGTACCTATTTCACACAAAAACACAAAATCACGCGTAATTCCAACTTTTATGATATTAAACACATGATTAGCTCTTGTTTTTCCTTGATTTTAGTGGTAAAAGGATAAGTGTTTACACACTTATTAGTATCTCTAGAAACCTTTTCATAATCGACGACACCTTTGTACAAATTTAAAACCCCTTGTTTTATAAACTCAAATTGCTGAACACTTTTACTTTTTTCATCCCATTTACGTTTTTCATCCGAAATTTGTTTTCTAACAAAATTGATTACTTTTTGAAACCCCTTTTTAAAGAAAGTTTCTTTTCCGTTTCATAACTCGGTAGTGGAACATTTGTATACATTTTTTGTTCTTTTGAAAGTTATTTTTGAGGAACAAACTTAATATGATTATTAGAATCAGAAAGGTTTATCAAATCACTTAAGTTCGATTGACTTTCTTCATGATGACGAATGATTTCGTCGCGGTCAGGGGAAAGCATAAGGGCAAGATTATCATTATAACAACCGATATCATAAAGAGCAGGCTTGATACTTTTAATATTCTTGAGATAGTCAGGCTTAACAAAACTAGTTTTCATATTTCTATTGAGCATGTTCATAGTTTGAATAGATTGACCCGTTTTATAAACAATGTTGTTTAACGTGTCGACTCTCTTTTCCGAAGCAAGAATTTTTTCAATGTCCTTTTCTTCACGAGTTTTATAAAGCTCAGTTTGTTCTTTGTTAACCGACTCTAATTCAGAAATTTGGAGTTTATGCAACAACAATTGTTCCTCAAGTTCCGATATCTTTTGTTTTGACATATGAATTTCATGTGTTACTTCAGAACAATATTGTTCGTTGAGCACCTTACGTTCATATACCAAACCATTAGCCGATCATCTTCTTTTACATAATCGCACTCTTTAAGCCTGTCTATCTCCTCGGCTAAGGATGTGTTTGCTTGATTTAAACGTTTATTAGCCTCTTTGTTTTCATCAATTTCATGTTTCAAAGTTTCAATAATAGATGCAAGCAAATCACGGTCCTCATCCGATTCGGTATCTTGAGCAGCATTACCGTCATCATTACACATATGCTGTGAATCCGTAGATATATTGTTATCCTCCGTGTCCATTACATATGTGTCGTTGATGCTTTCGGGTTGCTCAGGATGCCGTCGTTTATTAGAAAACACATTATAATTATCGTATGATGGTACCTTTTCAATTGGCTCAATATCAAAGATAGGTCCAGAATTATCAGCAGTCTCTGGAGTCACTTCTTGAATCTTTGCCATGTGTACATAATGTGCCTCCAACTCTTGATCATTGGCTTCATCATCAGTGTCGTCACGCCAATCAACTTCATCTACTGTTAGTGGAATCCCTTCTTCTTCTTTCTTACACATCAACATCTTTTCCTTGTGATATGCAGAATCCTTAACCCGTTTTGGCTTCTTGCATTCTCTAGCCATGTGCCCAAATCCCTTGCAATTAAAGCATTAAATCCCAGTCTTCTGCACAACCGGAGTGCCTACAGTATCTCTAGCCCCAACTGGATTAGGCAACCTCTGATTATCATACCTTGCATCACGATCATACCTTAGAGTATTGTCGACTTCCTTATATCGAGCATTGGAGGATGATCTGAGGTTGTTGTTGGTAGGTTTGTAGATCTTCTTATATGTTGTGCTGAGTAAAGACATGAATTCCTCAATCTTCTTGTCCCTTGAAGTTTGTGCATCGTCACTATCTCCATCTGACTCGGTGTCATACTTTGGAAGTGGAGTGGGGAAAATTGCTTTTGCTTTGTTTCTAGCAGTAGCTAGAGGTTTAGTGCATGAGTTTGATGACCTTGAGGACTTTGAGGAATGAGAAGGTGCTTGTGGGCGATGAACGGGTTGTGTTAAAGCAGTAGCCAAAAAAGCAATAGAGTTAGCAGACCGTTCTGCCTTTTCAACCCTAAGTTCATTCACTTTATTCTGATGTTGTTTCAAGATATCATAAAGTTTGTGATAAGATATAGTCTTGATATCTTCCATTTCTTTAACCAAAGTCACAAACCTTTGCCATTCTGGTTTGAGTTGAAGTAAGAACTGAACATTGGCATGATGATTGGAGATGGTGCACTGATTTCTGACTAGCTCATTAATCATTTGGTAGAATCTCGAGTAATATGAGTCAATGGATTCACCATCTTCAAATGTGAATTTTCCGAACTCTCAAAGTAGATTAGTCTCGAGATCTTGAACATTGATCGACTCACCTTGATTCAATCGATGAATTGCATTCCATATTTCCATAGCATTAGGACATGCATAAACTGTGGAATAGATATCGTTATCAATCCCAGTGAGTATGTAGTTTACAGCATCAACTTCATCTTGGAGGAGTTTCTTTTTCTCAGCAGGACATGTGTCGAAATTCTCCATAGCTCGTGTAGTTGATGAAGTACCATCCTCTACTTGTGTGGTAATTGGTCTGAATTCAAAAACTGGAGGTGGATTCTCAAGACAATGACGAAGAGCGGTTCGGTTCTCTTTTCCGTCAAGAAATCTCAGGAAACGAGATCTCCACTGAACGTAGCAACCGGCTGTCAGCATAGGTGGATTACCGTTGCCACCTTGTTCCAAACGAATTTGATTAGCAGTCGCAATGTTGTTGTTGTTGTTAGACATGGTGAATACTTGTGAATGGATTAGGATCTTAGTAGATGTGTTGTGATGACGTGTGGTTTCAATTCTGAAAAATTGTGTGAAATCCCCTAACAAAGTATTCACAATAAACCAAAAATTTCCAAGACAAACAAAAAAATCACGAGTTCGAAATTTGTTCGGGATGATGCAAGTTATTTTCGGAATAATTGGCTTATGAACTTCGGAATATTTGACCTTCGCAATAAAATGACCTTCGCAATAAGGACCTTCGCAATAAGATTCTTCGCAATAAACTAGTTAAAGTCTTCACAATCTTGAAAATGAGCAATCTTCGCAATGACTGACTATACTAATCTTCGCAATACCCAAAATCTTAACCTTCGCAATACTCAAAATCACAACCTTCGTAATACCAAAAAATGGATTCTTCGCAATGTCGAAAACCAGTATCTTCGCAATATCAAGTATCAATCTTCGCAATATATAAACCCTAATGTATTGCGAAGATATGAACTTCGCAATACAGAAACCCTCACGTATTGCGAAAAGACAAGTCTCGTAATATGAAAACCCTAGCTTATTGCGAAGTAAAGATTCTTTTGAAGAAAAAAAAGAGATTTTTGCTTAGAAATCCATGATTTTAACCGATCCAAAGCACCCAAATCTCTACCACAACTATGTAGAAGATATGTGGATCACTTGGAACAACAAAACACACGAAAAAAATTGAAGCTTGGGTATAAATCAATAAAAACTCACGAGATCAATGAAAAACAAACCACTAATCTTCAATAACCTATCCACTATACGCTCTTGATACCAAATGTTAATCCCAATTCAATCCATAACACAAGATTTAGAGTAGATTTAGATAGAGAAAGAGAAGAAAGTTAAAAAGAGAAAGTAGAGAGAATGGTGGAAGGTTAATGTTTACTACAGAGAGAAAGTAAAATGAACCAACACCCTCTTCCACACATGGAAGAGGGTTTATATACCCATGAGCTTGGTGGGCTCATGGGCTTGTTTCCTTGGGCCGGGCTTGGCCTATATTGGGCATAAAGCCACTACCTAAGATAATATTAGCATAAGGTCCAAGCCCGGTTAACTTGACTAACCTATTACAATACAAGACCATTAATGACTAAGATGACCTATTACATTCTTGTTCGACTATATAAAATATAAGGCTAACACATTACCTAAACTCTGTGTCTTAAGGTCACCCTATAAATAGAGCCCCCTAGATTCACTACCAGTCCCCAGAATGATCCCCTTGTCCAAGTCCTGAATATAACACTTATCCTCATCAAAACCAACAAATATTTTGCTATCTTTAATAAGTTTATTAACATACAACAAGCTAACACAATAACCAGGAACAACCAACACATCATGAAGAATAACATTGTTAGAGAGCTTGAGGTCACCAATGTGGCTAATAGTGGTAACAATGCCATTGGGGTGACCAACATAGATGTTGAGATTAGAAATATCTACAACATTAGACATACCCACAGTGGATGTGGTTAGATGTTGATTAGCCCCAGAGTCAATAATCCAACCCAAAGTGATGGTTTTAGTAGTGAACTTAATGTCCCCACAATTTTTTAAGACAAATGCATATTGAACCAAATGTTAGCATTAAAGAAAGAAATTCTACCTGCCATATTAGACTGAGTGTTTCCAGATGTATCACTTATCAAATTGAGGAGCTTCTGCATTTGATCATTGGTAAAGGAAGTTGGGGATTCACAAGTGGAAGTTTGTTTGTCCCCAACTTTAAGATCACAATTTGCATTAAAGTTATGTTTGAAACCAGCCTGTTTAGAAGTATTAGCACCCTTTTTATATCAAGCAAGATACCCATGTAACTCAAAGAATCTATCAACAGTGTGGCCAGTTTGACTGCAATGGGTACAAAGAAGGTTAGGGTTGGGACCCCTATAACTTCTAGTACCATTGCCTTTAAAAGGAGGTCTATTAGGAGTGTTGTTATTACTTCTTTTATTTTGATTGAAAGTTTTAATAGCAGAAGATGTGGCATTCATTTTTGCCTCAGTGTGACTAGAGGTCTCATGAATACCCCTATGAGATTCCTCTCTAAACACTGTGACATAAGCCTCCTTCACATCAGGAAGAGGGTCCCTTGTGAGAAGGGCAGTCCTAACCAGCTGATAGCAGTCATCAAGCCCCATTAAGAACTGCATGAGCCTCATGATCTGCTGATGTAGAGCCAACTCAGTGCTAGCAGAACAAGCACACTTAATAGCACAAACACATTTAAGAATTTTAGTGACAACATCAAACTATCTCCAAAGAGAGTTTAATCTGTGATAATAATCAGCCAAAGTACCACCTCCTTGTTTAACAAACCCAATTTTTTGAAGCAAGTTATAAACAACAGACACATCTACTTTATCATAAGTTTCATTCAAGTCTTTCCACACAGTAGTAACATTTTCAGAATAAACAAGCCCCATATACACATCACTGGGCACACAAGACATCATCAGTATAAGTGTCTCTCAAACAAGAACCATCAACAAAAGCATACTTGTTTCTAGCTTGTAAAGCAAGTTTCATAGCATTATTCCACATTCTATAGTTTTCAGTACCAAGAAGTTTAAAAGGAACAAGCACAGAGCTACTGTTATCACTGTTATGTGAAGTGGGTTACCAACATCCAAGTTGCTTATGAGGGCAACTGGAATTGGTGTGGTTTCAGGATGACTTCTACCACCACCATTTCCTCCAGCACCTGTTGGTGGTGGAGGATGAGTACCACTACCACTCATAACTCACAAAAAAAAGGAACTGAAAAAAATAGCAGAGCAACAAAAACAAGCAAGGAACAAAGCCAGAGAATAAAGAAAACAAACCAAGAGCAAATAACCACACACAGAAGAAAGTATTACTAGAAATGCACGTTCATGGACTAGGATTGGCCAGAGCAGGTATCCACACTAGTCAAGGCTGGAGGGTCAAGACATTAACCGAATTCGTTTGCACCCACTTACAAGAAGCATTAATCCAAAGAGTAAACAAGAAGGAGATAAGGGGAAAACGAAAGAATGACTTACAGTGCAATAAATAGCAACCAGAATCAACAGACACCCAATCTCTTGATTCACTTATGTAGAAACTAGAAGGGGGGGGGGGGGTTGAATAATTTCTTAACTTTACTTGTTAAAGGATGTTTTTTAAAAATCCTTTTCAAAAAATTAGGCTTGAGTATTTATGTGAAACCTTCTTATACAGAATATGAACAAGGTATAGTGCAACTAAACTAATAATCACAAGTATAAAGAATATTGAATGTAAAGAGATAATGGAAGGAAAGATCAAACCAAACACCAAGGATTTATAGTGGTTCGGCAACGAAGCTCACTCCTCGTTCCTACTCCACTCCTTGAGTACTCCTTACTCGAGAGTTCACTAATCAACAAGCTCCTTAAGGTGGAGAAACCATACACAACGTCTCTTATCTAATTTCCAACTCTAAGCTAAAAGTCGAGCCCTAATCTTAGCTATGACCAATCTTCACCAATATACTTTAAGGACCAAGTATTAACCTTAACACATACACAAATTCCAAATAGACACAACTACTTGGATCTTCACAACAATGCTACAACAATGAATAAATAAGCTTGGATCTTCAATGGATCTTTGAGGTAGACACACCACTTCAAGGATAAAAGTGTTCTTCTCTTTGCACTTTGAGAGGAAGAGATGGGAGGAGAAAGATTCACTTCTAAACAAGTAGTAATCAATCAAATAACCAAGGATTTGAGTGATTTAAGAAGTATGAAAGAATCCAGAAATGTATGTGCAAACGAGGTGAAGAGAAAATATGAGAATGGTCCACTATTTATAAGACAAACTTCCAACGGCTATATCTGCCCGCGGTTCCTTATTGCATCCCGCGGTTCCTTATCAATAAGTAACCACCATAGTAGACTCCGCTCTTTTTTGTCTTTTAGTGGTATGGTTCAAATCTGGAGATTAAAATATCCTGAAAGAATATTCCAAACCTAGATAGAATATGCCATTTTCAAATTTTCAAATTTTCAAATAACTAATTTAATAAAACATTTTCTTCAAAAGAAAGTTTAATAAAAACTTGTCACACTTAATAAAAAGTGAGTTTTAAGAAAAGATTAAATCCTTGATCACTTAATTAGGATGAGTACTTGTTTGTACATACCTTAAGTGATAATGGTTGAAATGAAAAATACTTGAACTCAAGAATTCGTTTTTCGTTGTTTTTGTAAATGCTTGTTTTTGCATATTTTCGTAATCAAAACAAAGCGAGACCGGAAAATGAAAGTAACATTTTTAGGCATCATTGCATTAACAATCTCTCCCTTTTTTATTCCGACAATACATAAACTCAATCACCTAATAAAAACAAGATTTTCGAAGACAAGTTTATTTCATTTCTCTCCTTTTGTCGAAGCAAAAAGGTTGCAAAAGTCTTTGAAGAAAAAAAGAACCGGACTTTTCAAATGCCCCCTTGGTGCTTACTCCCCCTTGCTTGGGGCATAAAGGAATCGAGATATGGTGAAAAACTACATAGAAGGATTAGTAGTAGAGAAAAGACACCCAACAAGATATAACAAAGGTCACAAAAAGAAAATAAGAGAAGAGACAAAGATCCAAGATAAATCACTTTAAAAGGAAACATGATAAAAGATACAAGGAAACAAAGCATACAAAGATGTATGAGAAATAAAACAAGCCAAAAGAGAAGCATAAATCTAATCCTAGTTAAACTAGAACTCTAAGATTTGCTTGAACAAGATGTCTTGAAGATAAGCAACCAATGCTTAGATAAAAGACAAGGTAGTGGCGAAAGGAGGTGGTGGTGGCTTGGTAGAGATCTCATAGTCATAGTGAAGAGGAGGTTTGACTAAGACTCTTGATGTAATTCAACTCTCATAGATATGAGCCATAGCAAGATGTTGATATTGACAATGACAATATGTTCCATGATGCATGACATTATCATGTGAAGGAGGAAGAACACTAAAGGCTAGTGGTGGAAGATAAGAAGTTCCACAATCAACATTCTTAGAAGGAGAAGAGATGTGATTTTGAGTGTTCTTGGGTGAATTGGGATTGAAAGCAATTGCAGAAAATGGAGGAGAATCAAAGTTTCATTTTGAAAATAAGACATTCTGATTTGAGAAAGGATGCAAAATGCTTAGGGTTAAATAAAGAAAGCCCAAGATATTCTGGGGGTAGTCAAATGGTTGAAACAAAGATTCCAAAAAGTGTTGGAACAAATTTAGAGTTTCAAAAATACCCGAAAAAGAAGGCTCTGTGCGTGGTTCCTTTTCTCCACCGGTGGTTCCTTATCGATAAGGAGCCGCGGTCTCAATAAAGAACCGCCCACAGTGGGTTGAATTTGGTGATGAGTGAGGATTTTCCAATTCAGCAAATCTTATTTTTCTAGTCTAACTATTCATGGAGACATGCTAAGAAGCAAAGATAGACAAAGAAAACACACAAGAGCTCACCAAACAAGGTTTTGACCAAAATACATGGATTTTGAAGAAAATCGATGTTGGAGGTGTGTAGAACTAGACAAAAAGTCATGACACAATGATCCTCCATAGTTCTCTTTTGTTCTTGCTATATTTGAGAGACACATACATATGAATTATGTAAGCTTATGATTAATAGCAAGAAGCTATGAAAAATGTTTTTAGATTGAATTAACAATGCAAAAACATTTCTCGACCATTTTCGGATGAACTTTGAGAATTTGAAAAAGAGAAGAGAGGTTTTACAAAAAGAGCTCACAAGACTCAATGACTCAAAGAAAGAAGAGACTCAAAAGAGAAAAAGACTCTATTAATAAAATACGCAATTAAGGAATATGTCCCATTAAACCTAGACCTAGACGCAAGTAATTAAAAGGTTCCATCTTAAGTGGCTTAGTGAAGATGTCGGCTAAGTTTTCTACCGAGGGTACCTTCTTAATCGAAATTTTCCCCTTTTGAACATTATCCCAAAGGAAATGGTGGCGAATCTCTATGTGCTTAGTTCGCGAATGTTGCACGGGATTCTTGCTAAGGTCTATTGCACCCTTATTGTTTCACATGATGGGAACATCATCAAGAGAAATACCGTAATCAACAAGCGCTTGCTTCATCCATAGAGCTTGTTGACAAGCTTTACCGACACTCACATACTCGGCTTCTGTGGTGGATATTGCAAGAGCGGTTTGTTTCTTGGAGAACCAAGAAGTTAAACAACAACCCATGAAGGTACAAACTCCACTAGTGATTTTCCAGTCCACATAGTCTCTCGCATGATCCGAGTCCGCGTAGACAATGGTTTCTACGCCGGTCCCTTTAGGATACCATATTCCTAAATGTATAGTGTCCTTAATGTATCAGAAGATACGCTTAACCGCTTCAAGGTGAGAGGTTTTGGGATCCTCTTGGAAGCGAGCACAAAGTAAAACACTATGCATGATATCTGGTCGACTTGACGTTAGGTACAAAAAACTACCAATCATACCTCATATTTGGTGTTGTCTACCGACTCACAATCATCATCTACGGTAAGTTTAGTATCCGAGGCCATAGGGGTCTTCATCGGTCTAGAGTATTCTAATCCAAATTTATTTAGCATTTCTTTAACATACTTGGATTGATTAAAGAAAATACCATCGTCCATTTGTTTCATTTGGAGTCCTAAAAAGAAGTTAAGTTCTCCCATCATACTCATTTCAAACTCGTCATGCATGATTTTGGCAAAGTCATCACACAATGATTGACAAGTTGAACGAAATATAATGTCATCAACATAATAATGAGGTGAGAACCTTTCTTCTTTGTAAAGAGCGTATTGTCTACCATTCCCATGGTATACTCATTTTTAACAAGAAACGCTTTAAGTCTATCATACCAAGATTTGGATGCTTGTTTAAGACCATAAAGAGCTTTCTTAAGCTTTTAAACATGATCCGGTTTCTCAAAATCGATGAAGCTGGGAGGTTGAGCCACATATACCTCCTCATTGATCAAACCATTAAGAAACTCACTCTTTACATACATTTGTTGAAGCTTAAAGTCTAAGGCACAAGAGTAAGCTAAAAGGATTCTAATGGATTCTAGTCTTGCTACGGGTGTGTATGTCTTGTCAAAATCAATACCTTCTTGTTGATTATAGCATTGAGCTACAAGTCTAGCCTTGTTACGAGACACAACACCATTCTCATCTAACTTATTCCTATATACCCATTTGGTTCCTATAATGGTAGAACTTCTAGGTGGAGGAACAAGTTCCCAAACGTCATTAGCAATGAATTGATTCAATTCTTCTTGCATGGCGATGACCCAACTCTCATCTACCAAAGCTTCTTTAACATTCTTTGGTTCAATCAATGAGACAAAACAAAAGAAGTTACTTTGATTTTGGACTTGAGATCTTAGGGTCCTTTGATTTAATTCGCCTATGACGTTGTTAAGAGCATGATCCTTTGACTCCTTAATGTTTACTCCCTTTTCAACAATCAGGTCTTCAACTCCTATGTTTCTAACATCTTTGGCATTAACTATGTCTATTTCATCCAAGTCATCATCTACCAAAGGTGGCGTCTCAGATGAAGGAGGGGTTTCATCAAATGTCACGTTAAGTGATTCTTCAATTACACCCGAGGTTCTATTGAGGACTATGCAGGCTTTGCTAGTTTGAGAATAACCTAAAAAGATACCTTCGTAAGACTTTGGGTCGAACTTAGTAAGGTAATCTTTGATGTTGAGAATGAAGTACTTGCTTCCAAACACCCTAAAGTATTCCAATAAGGGCTTCGTACCTTTAAGAATCTCATAGGGGGTCATTCCTAGGAAAGGTCGAATAAGAATTCGGTTGAGAATATAGGTCGATGTGTCCACGACAATGCAACAAAATTTTTGAGGCAAAGATTGCTCATTTAAAATCGTCCTACTCATCTATTGGATGGTCCTATTCTTCCTTTTAACTACCCCATTTGATTGTGGAGTGCGAGGAGCCGAGAAGTTATGGGTAATACCATGAGCTTCACAAAAGGCACCGAATTGCACTTCATTATCAAATTCCCTACCATGATCCGTCCTAATAGAGACAATTGAACATCCTAGTTGATTTTTAATTCTTCTACTAAAGGTTTCGTAGTGATCGAAAGCTTCATTCTTAGACGCCAAAAATCTAGTCCAAGTGAATCTAGAATAGTCATCAACTATAACTAAGGTATAAAGGTTACCTCCATAACTCCTTATGGCGGAAGGTCCAAAGAGATCCATATGTAGGAGTTCTAAGAACCGAGAGGTCGAAACCAAATTCTTGGCTTTGTGACTTGAGTGAATTTGCTTCCCAACTTTACAAGCATCACAAAAGTGACTATCAAACTTCATCTTGGGGAGATGTCTTACCAACTCCTTAGAGACTAAAGATTGAATTAAACGCATATTAGCGTGACCTAATCTCCTATGCCAAAGAGTAGAACTATCATCTAAAATCGCTAGACATAAGTTATCCTTTGACTACCTATTGACCTTCATGACATAAAGCCCATGCTTTCTAACACCTTTTCCAATGACCTTTCCATCTTTTACGATTTCACTGTCATATTCCGAAAAGATGACCTTACACTTATTGTCACAAATTTGACCTATACTTAGAAGGTTAAAACCTAAGTTATCTACGTGCTCTACATTTTCAATGGTCATGGAGTCAAGAGAAACTGTACCTTTGTCAATGATATTACCACGTCGATTACTAGCAAATGTAACGTGTCCTCCATCATATGCTTTATAATGCGAGAACAAACTTTGATTACCCGTCATGTGTTTAGAAAAACCACTATCCTTAATCCATTCGTCAGGCTCTAAATCGATTCCCAAGCATATCTAGGCAACAACACACAAGATCAAATATTTTGTCCCCAATATCTCATTGGTCCAAAGTTGTTAGTTCCAAACATCCCTTGCATTTGGTTGGGATGCATGAATGGAGGAGACATTCCCCATGGGGAAAGTATTGCTATTGAAAATTGTTCCAATTCATATGGCCATTTTGTTGTCCATAGTTTCTCCTAGGTGTGTTTGATCTTGATCTAGAATTATTGTTATTCCTTCTAGGTGTTGGAGTTTTACTTCTAGGTCGTGACTTAGCTTGATCATCTCTTTTTGGTGTAGGTGTTATACTTCTAGGTTTTGACTCATTTCGTACTCTTGGAGGAGTAGATGTCTGTCTAGATGAGTTTCTAGTTCCCATTAGAGGTTTACTCAAGGGCTTGTAGAATTTATCTAGAGCAGGCTTTTCAGAATACGTACTTTGACCTTGATAATAAGAATATGTATTGGCCCTTCACCTAAAATACAATTTTCATAAAGTTAAGGATTTTCACAAAAACTATCCTTTGTTCGCGGTTCTTTAGCTCCACCCGTGGTTCCATAGTCATAAGGAACCGCGCCATATATTGGCGAACCGCGTACAGGGGTACATTTTTCTGAAAACCTAACTTGTTTTGGTTCACTAGTTGATGCTTCATAAGTGTTATATCCCAACCCAAATCTTTCCTTAGAATGAATTTGTTTGTACAATATATAATCAAGATCACTAGTACCTTTCATGAACTTTTCCAATTTAATGGAGGTACTCTTGAGATCTTCATTCTCTTGTCTAAGGTTTTCATATTTTAGACAACCTAAATCAACTTCTTTGTTTTTCTCAAGATTAGCTAATTTCTCTCTTATCTTACTAATCTCATTTTCAAGCTTAGTTCTAGTTGATTTTAGCACTTTGTTCTTTTCAATGAATTTAAGGCTAAGCTTATGTAAGTTATTGTCTTGGCCTTCTAATTCACTATCATCTTGAGAAGAACTATTATTGCTATATTAATCGGTTTCGGAATGTACCTCTTTAGAAGTGTGATCCATAAGACATTTCTCATCTTTGGGGTTGTCATCAACATCTTCACCGCTATCGCTCCATGAACCTCCAACGAACGCCGCGTGGTTCTTGTCGCGTGATGGCTTAGGACAATCACCGATGAAATGATTCGGATCACCACATCTAAAGCATTTCCTATCACCTTTATCATCTTTGGCAAATCGGTTTTTGGAGAAGGGTTTCTTGTCGTTGTTTGGTTGCCTCACGTGTTGACCTCGTCTCTTGAAGAACTTCTTGAAGTCTCTAACCGCCATGGCATATTACTCATCATCACTATCCGAGGAGCTTTCATGGTCACTTTGCGCCTTATTGGGCTTAAGTGTAAGATACTTTCTTTCACTCTTGGTTTTCACCATTTCCGAGTCCTTCAAAATTATCATGTCATGAACTTTCAAGTTGCCAATGAGTTCATCGAGTGATAACTTGGCGAGATCCTTTGATTCTTCAATCACCGTGACTTTAGCTCTCCATTTTGGATGCAACGCCCTAAGAAACTTCCTAACATTGTTTTGCTAGAAAAACCTTCATCAAGTGATTTTAGACTAGTAATAATAGTGTTAAATATAGCAAATGCACTATCAATAGTTTCATCTTCTAAGATGACAAATTGTTCATATTTTTGAATAAGAAGATCGATTTTGCTTTCTTTGGCTTGGCTATTACCTTGGTGGGTTACTAAAAGAGTGTTCCCAATATCTTTAGCGGTTTCACACATAAAAATCCTTTCGTACTCTTTCTTTGGTAAAGCATTATAAATCACCATTTTAGCCTCATTATTTTTAGCAAGTTTTCTTTTAGTGTCATCATTAGCTTTGTCAAAAGTGACTATCTCTTTCCTTTTAGAAACTTAATTATATTGATAAGCAAAAAATCACCATGGGTAATAACATGCCAAAGATCTAAATCTTTTGATTTCACATAAGTCTCAAATCTATTTTTCTAGTAAATAATACTATCGGTTTCAAAAAGAGGTGGTCTTTGAATAGATTGCCTTTCTAGATACTTGTTGGAATCCATAGATCGATTCAAGTTTTAAAATACAATATATTTTAAAAACGCTTAAGCAATCTGGCTCTAATACCAATTGTAGAAACTAGAAGAGGGGGGGGGGGGTGAATAGTTTCTTAAATTTACTTGTTAAAGTTTGGTTTTTAAAAATCCTTTTCAAAAAGTTAGGCTTAAGAATTTATGTGAAACCTTCTTATACACAATATGAACAAGGTATAGTGCAACTAAACTAATAACCAAAAGTATAAAGAATAATGAATGTAAAGAGATAAGGGAAGGAAAGATCAAACCAAACACCAAGGATTTATAGTGGTTCGGCAACGAAGCTCACTCCTCGTTCCTACTCCACTCCTCGAGTACTCCTTACTCGAGAGTTCACTAATCAACAAGCTCATTAAGGTGGAGAAACCGTACACAACGTCGCTTATCCAATTTCCGACTCTAAGCTAAAAGTCGAGCCCTAATCTTAGCTAGGACCAATCTACACCAATATACTTTAAGGACCAAGTATTAACCTTAATACATACACAACTTCCAAATATATACAACTACTTGGATCTTCACAACAATGACACAACAATGAATATATAAGTTTGGATCTTCCATGAATCTTTGAGGTAGACACAACACTTCAAGGATGAAACTGTTCTTCTCTTTGCACTTTGAGAGGAAGAGATGGGAGGAGAAAGATTCACTTCTAAACAAGTAGTAATCATCCAAATAACCAAGGATTTGAGTGATTTAAGAAGTATGAAAGAATCTGGAAATGTATGTGCAAAAGAGGTGAAGAGAAAATCTGAGAAATGTCCACTATTTATAAGATAAACTTCCAACGGTTATATCTGCCCGCGGTTCCTTATTGCAGCCCGCAGTTCCTTATTGATAAGGAACCGCGATAGCCACTTAAGGAACCGCCGGAGTAGACTGCCGCTTTTTGTCTTTTAGTGGTATGCTTCGAATCTGGAGATTAAAATATACTGAAAGGTTATTCTAAACCTAGATAGAATATGCCATTTTCAGATTTCAAATTTTCAAATAATTAATTTAATAAAACATTTTCTTAAAAAGAAAGTTTAATAAAAACTTGTCACACTTAATAAAAAGTGAGTTTTAAGAAAAGATTAAATCCTTGATCACTTAATTAGGATGATTACTTGTTTATACATACCTTAAGTGATAATGGCTGAAATGAAAAATACTTGAACTCAAGAATTCGTTTTTCGTTGTTTTCGTAAAGGCTTGTTTTTGCATATTGTCGTAATCAAAACAAAGCGAGACCGAAAAATGAAAGTAACGTTTTTAGGCATCATTGCATTAACAACTTAGTTTAGAGGATGGGTGAGCCAAGAACAAGAGAAATCCCCAAAAATAAATTAGGGTTTGAGAAAACCCTAATTTAATTTAACCTGTATATCACCCAAAAAATAGCGACACCACCAGAAAAATCAATGGCACCACTAATCAAGCTTCCAGACCACCAAAAAACAAAGATCCCCCAAAAAATAAATTAGGGTTTCTGAAAACCCTAATCCAATCTTTCAAGAATATTAACGGCACCACTAAAATAAGCAACGACACCACAAAACAAAGCTTCCTAGGCACCAAAGAATCAAAACCCCCAAAAAATAAAATTAGGGTTTGTGAAAACCCTAATTATAATATTTGAGAAAAGAAACGACACCACCAATACAAGCTTCCAGAGACGCCAAGAACCCTTAAGAACACCACCAGGATGCAAAACCCTAAAAAATAAATTAGGGTTTCACAAAACCTAACAAGTCAACCAAAAAGATCTGAACCAACAAAAAACACGAGAGAGCTTAGATAGAATGAAAGTTGTATAACCTAGATCTCTGATACCATGTTAAAAAAACATAATATCAAAATAACAGAGATAGATCTTACACCCAACCAACCACCCCTTGGCGTATTTTCTTAATAATCAGAGTACAAAACAAAAAGATAAAGACTAGTCCCCAAATGGAAGCTAGTCAAACGATTACAAAGGAAATAATGAGATTGTCCCAACTAGGTTGATCCAGTCTCCCTCACATACAAGATTCACTCATACACACATGAAAAGATAATAAACAAGATGAAGACCTCCCATGAACCAGAAGCGGATAGTGAGAGAGATCAAAGAACACGCATATGTATGTGTGTGTGTGTGTTAATATGAGTTGCTAACCCTAGCTCTATGTGAGCTAGGGATATATACCAAACCAACAACGGTTATAAGGCCTAGAACAAGAAGTAAGCCCATCACAGAAAAGCCCAAAAAGGTCCAACCATAAGAATCCAAAGATGGCAAAGAAGGCCCTTTAACTTTCAACCCGTGTTCACAAGAAACAAACAAACAAAATACAACATAAAACTTTGAAAGATTGCAATATTTCCAACAGTTTGATACGCATAATAATTTGTTTTAGACCGTAACTTTTACTGCATAAGTGGGTCATTAGTATTATTATCTAGATCATATTTGGGGCGTTTGAATTTGAGCTCGTTCGTAAAAGTATTTACTAATTTGGATTTGTTTGATACAGACAATAAGTTTTGATTTAGACCGTAATACTTATCAAATAAGTGGGTTATTAAATTTTGGATTTGATATTTAGTCTTAATTTTTATTATATAAGTGGACCATTAGAATTTCGAATTTGAAGAAAAAATGTTTGTTTGATTTGAAGCTTCGAATGAAGTTTAACATAAGGTGAAGAGTTTTTGAAAATGAGTTAATCTTAAGGGTTCATTTCATAAATTTATTTTAGGTAATTTGTTTGGCTTGTTTAACATTTTTATTATTTTTGTATGTCTGAATTTGATATATTTTAGGTCATTGAGTCTCTATAATTAGAGGCCAGTGACATTAGGTTTTCTTTGTATCTTTTGAATTGCAATTTATGGTATTTTAATAAAGCTTTTGTAAAGTTTGTTTTGTTAGTTTGAATTACCCAATAGTATCGCATGCGTAACAAATAAACACGTGTCGATTTTCAATACATGTTTTTTTATACTTTATTACTTTGAATGAGACGACTTTTAAAACAACATGACTCGCAATAAAACCCCACCTCAACTTCAAAAAAAGAAAAAATCGAGTCAGATCCATACACATCAATTTCTCCCAATTCATTAAAAACCCAAAACATCAATATGTATGTAAATCCTCTATCCGATGGGTCAATTGAAGCTAAAAATAATCAAACTACATATCTCAATATATTGTGTAGTTATCTTCTAATTATTCGATCATATATGCACAAGTTACACCAATATCACTGTAAGATTATCGATTTAAGTACGAATGCAATAACCATTTCACTATAACCATTTCGCTTATAAGTGACTTTCTTTTTCTCCCAATCTGATTTCATATTCATCGTTTTTCTCATATCAAGTATACTCACTATGATTATTTTAACCGGTTTATCCTCATTCTCATAATGTTCTTCACGAACTTTTAATTATTTAAAGACACAATAAACTAATTGTCGTCATCAATTTTTTAATTTAAATTAAAAATATCACTATTTATCTTTTTATACATGGACTAACTTATCTTTTTATACATGGACAAATCTATATATACTTTTGAGGAACCATTTTTTAGATTTTTTTCAATAATGTCTAAAAAATCACATGTGATTTGTTATTTTAAAAGCCACATGTGATTTGTGTTAATGCAAATAATTTCTAAAAACGTTATTCTTATTTGTTGAACTCTACGTTTTGATAATAACAAATGTAAAAACTTTATACGTTAATAAACTTTTATAAGTTATTAGTCATAAACTTTCGTTTTGATGTAAATTAATTAAGGTATGTACAAACAAATCATTAAACATGTGTTATGATCAAGGATATACAATCTTATCTTAAACTTTACATTTTTTACAAATGTAAGAAAACAATTTTACAAATGTATATTACACAAAATATTATTGTAATCAAAGGAAATGTTTTATTCAAATATACATTTGAAGGTCCGATTTAACCATAGAAGGTCCCATCTAAACTAGAAAATTATTTTCTTACTAAGGCTACCCGTAACGGTAGTACAAGTTGTAGGTTGCGACCGAATTCGCACTCGATCGCCCCGTTACGACGAACGGGTCGTGTGAAATTTGTGTACCAACTAGGTTGGCCAGACGATCGAATTGCATGAAAAAATCGTGTACCAAATGTGTGTAAAATTCAAAAGGTATCCGTTATTTTCCTTCCTTTTTTTTTAATTTATTAAACCCCCATTTATTTAACTATTTTTCACACGCTTCTCCAAACTTCAATCTTTATACCATCTAAAATAACGAATTCTTAATTTCCGTGGACTACCGAAGAGGCGGTAGCTTTGTGTAAAGCTTGGGTACACGTTACGAAGAATTCCCATCCAGGTCGACATCATAAGTCGAAAGAGTTTTGTTCGGAGGTACGTGACTTATTTTATCAAGAAACCGGTGAGCAAAAAAGAGGTTATAACTCAATTATCAGCAAATGGAAAATTTTGATTCGTCCTAAAGTTGGTCAATTTACTACGATTTACAATAACGTCGTACGTAGGCACCCGGTTGGGACTTCTGAAGATACTCTTTACCAAGAAGCCGCACTTAAATATCACACTCTTCGTCAAATAGATTTTGAATATAATGAATGTTGGAAAATTTTGAAACAAAGTCCCCAATTGAGCACCATTGAAATGCCACACTTCGATAATCCTGGAGTTTAAGTTTTTAAGTTTTACTATTTATTATTATTATTATTATTATTATTATTATTATTATTATTATTATTATTATTATTATTATTATTATTATTATTATTATTATGTTTCGTAATGTTTTTTAATTTATGTAATTTTTTATGTAACGTTTTTTTATTTTATGTAATGTTTTTTATTTAGTGTAATGTGTTTTTTATGGAATAAAATGTTTTTTATTGAAATAAAATGTTTTTTATTGAATAAAATGTTTTTTTTTTGAATAAAATGTTATTTTTATTGAATATAAAAAATTAAAAATAATTTAATTAGGTCGTAGTAGGTCGCCTTGTTGAGGCAAATAGGTCATACTAGGTCGCTGGAGAGAAAAAGCTGAAAAATTAAAGTCGCTGGATGTCGCTGTTACAAGTAGCCTAAAAGACAAGAAATAGAGCGTTCCTCTTGGGACGAGCCCCAAATAGATGGGATGGTCCCTAATATATCTGGGACACTCCACATTTACGGGATCATCCTCAAGAAAGACACTCATCATTTTCTCCTATAAATACTGGAATATTCTTAGCTGTTTTTGACCCCTTTGCATACATTGTTTTCTGCTCTAAATCCCTTTCTACATTTTTTTTAATCTTTGATCATATACTTGTTTAATCTTGTTTGACAAGTAGTTCATTTATTCTTTCCTCAAGTGCAAGAAAGGAGCATGCGTATTGTGTTATATGATGTTCTTGTAAATCTAATCTATTGATTCTCAAACTTTTGTAATTATGTAGATCCGGATAGTGTGTTAGTTTTAAAGTTTTATATGTGTCCTGCTTTGTATTTTAGTACTCAAAATATATTAATGTGTGGTAGATTGGTTCTATCTATGATTAGGACTATACATCTAGGTTAGTGTCACAAATTAGTATAAGTGTCGTGTACAGTTTTTTTTGCCTGAAGGGGACTTGTTAACATAGTAAAAGATCTCGAGTTGGATACTCAAGAAGTGGAGTAGGGTGAATAAGAGCTTCATATTCGAACCAATGTAATTTTAGATGTCGTGGTTTGATCGTTCTATCTCTTTACTCTTATTATGTCTTTTATATTCCTTAGTTATTATTCATATTGTGCTTGTGTTGTGCATCTTGATATATTCTCATATATATTGTTGATTGATCTCACATAAACAAGAATTTAAAGTTTTCAAAAAGAAGTTTTTAAAACGTAAATTAACGGCAAAACAATTCAACCCCTTCTCCTTTTTTTGCAATTTACAAAGTCACGTGTGATTTCAAATATATAAATCACATGTGATTTTTTAAGACGAAAACTCTAACACTAAATCAAAACTCGAAAAAAAGTGCGTCAAAAGTATATTGATGTGCCCCTATAAAAAGATAAAAAAATTCGTCGCGGTTGTGTATTTTTTGTTGCTTGACAATCTACCATTTGCAAGACATTCTATTTTTTTTTTGGTAAAATTGAGTTTTTTAATTTATTTTTATTAAAAAGTAAGTGAGATGGATGATTAATTATGTCTTTAAATAATATGGGGTCTACATTGATTTCTACTTAAAAAATCAATTTATTATAATTCATAAAATCAATTTTGATAGTGCTAATTATATGTCAACATGTACAAACACCTCTATCTAAGCATGTGCTCGGTATGAACACTTATCATCACACATATCAACAATCATCATGGACACTTAACAACAACTTTCTAAAACTTATATTTTATATTCCAAACAATCATTTCTATTTGGTCCCAAATGCTAAAAAATGTTCAGACACGATGCCCTACGACGATCCGTTATGGAGGGTCGTGTGACCCAATCACCCCCACATAGAACACGTCCCCTTGTTATGGAGACTAAACGAGACGCCAAAAAGCAAAAAAGGGAGGAATCGGTCGATTACTTGACGTAGTTTTATATGCGTGTGATGTTTTTATTGTTTTTGTGGGCTATATTTGAGTTTAAGTAGAGTATGTTTTGGTGATGACCGCAGTCGTCTTAATAAACTAATTAGTTGATGATAATGAAAGTCGTAGAAAGAGAAATTTGTACATCTCGGTGCTAGTGTAACAGTGATGACCGGGGACATATGTGCTTATTATTACAGTTAGCCAACAACAACGATAACAACAACAAATATTTGTATTCTCGCTTGAGCGAGGTATAGGGAAGGTGGGATGTAGACATTCACACACTACATGATGGTAGAGGGGATTGCTTCCAGAAAGCCCTCCGAAAAGTGTGGGTGGGTGGGGTGGGGTGTAGTGGGTTGGGTTGGGTTGAGGGACATGAAAGAGAGCATATAATAATCATAAAGACAAATGACCTACAAACATGCATATACATAGATGCATACCGGAAAATAACCAAAGGAACAAGAATAAAAAACACTACTTACGCACATAAAACATAACCTAAAGAGGCATATATAAGACGATAGGAGATGACAAGCAAATAAAATCATACTTGTCAAAGCGCACGAGAGTAAAAAACAAGCAAAAGATCTGACACAGACACACATAAAGGAAAGCGCTAAGAAATACATAATGAATCATAAGGGGAAGAAATTTGCAATACATCACGAATATAGACCAAAAAGCATATATGTTAGTGTTAATATTATGATATTTAATCTAAACAACTCCGTCGTCTGTTTTGTTGAAGACAAACATGTAACTTGTAATACATAACGTAAAATGTACAAGTTACTAGTAATCATATTTTGTCTCAACATACATTCATCAAATCCTCTCGACGTCTCGAGACCTCGTATGCTACAATACATGTTCGAATATGTTTGTTATGATGCATTATGATCAGACCCTTTAACAAACCATCTAGAATGTTTAAAATGCTTTTAGAGTCATTATGTTTTTTATAGGGTAACCTTTATATTTCGAATCTCACTTTTATTCTCGTAAGTATACAATGACTAACTTTCACATTTATTTTGTAAGTGATCTTACAAAGTTAGGATGCGTTTGGTGTAGGGTCATTAATACTAAAAGTTGGGATTTGACTTCATAAAATTGTTTGGTTGAAGGGGTGAGTCCAACTGGGCCCACCAAAATGAAAAATATTTGTCATCTTGAAATTCTAACACATATGTGAGGGTTAGCAAATGTATTGTATAAAATATTAAGAAAAGAGACATGACATCATATTTGCCTTTTCTTTTGTAAACTGCATATTAATTATTAGGTTATTTCCTTTTTAACCAATTTTATCTACAAGTACTTTTGTAGGTCAGGCTGTTTATATCTAACTCGTATATTCATGATATATTCAAACGTAAATTCTAAAGTTATCCCTCTAAGCTAAACAAACGGACCCTTACTTTTATATTTTTACAAGTAACCAAGTAAGGATTACTTACATAATTTATCTTTGCAAGTTAATGAAATGTACTTGTATTTTACATTTTGCATTTACAAGTGCTTTTATGCAAGTTTAATTTTCTTCATATGTAAAATAAAAAATAATTTTTTACATCATGGATGATATTATTTAAGAGTGTATTGTCAATTCAATATCTCTTCAAAAATCTAGAAATATCCTAAAAGTATTATGGAAAGATCTTGTGTTGATCTGGAAATATTTTATGCAAAATCCATGATTTGGCTTTCTGACCCAAGGACCCCTTTTCTATAAAGGACAAACCCCTTCCAAGGGTTCCATGAGATTCGTGGGTGGATGAGATTTTTTGCTATAAATAGAAGCCATTTGTTCACTCATTTCTCAACCTTTTCACACACAACTTTAAGATGTAGTCTCTCCACCATTTAGATCAATAGTTACACATTCATAAACACCTTTATTATCATGATCATAATGATTCTAACTTTCATTTTGTTGTAAGCATACTCCCGAAATGATCCTCTGAAGCAAGCTTCAAGATATTGCATCCTCATCCACAAAAAGCTATATGATGTTATCTAGTCATTGTGTCCTATGTATCTAGATTAGATTCATTATACTTGTCATCTCATGGTATTATGTCCAAGATTTATGTTCTTGACATCTCATGTGCTTCTTGACTAGAATCAATGATTTATCATCATAGATCTATACATAAGGAGCAGAACGTGTTGACGTCGTGTATAGATCCATATTTCTCTTTTGTGAGATCTATGATCATGATGCTTCATGAATCGACTTAATAAGTATTACGAAAACGTTAAGACATGTTCTTCAAGATGTAATCTATGATCTAGACAAGATCATGCCATAGTCATTTATTTCTCCTTATTGGAAACTCTCATAAAATCTATGTGTGTCGTGTCGGTTCTTGTGGTGAACCTGGTACATGGACTAGTACCTACAAATGGTGTAAGGTTTGGAGTTGTGATAGTTTTACTTGTGTGTAAGAACCCGAGTGTTGGTCCTATCCATTGTGCAAGGACCCGATATTTAGCTTTATACCGGATAAAGTGTAAGAAATGTCTAAGGAGTTGTTGTACCCGTTGAAAAGAGCTTGACATTTTAGCTTAGGTGTCAGAAATATTGTAAGCAACGTGTAAGGATTATCCGTTGATGAAGGAGAATTTGGTGTAGTGTTTACAAACTCTCGAGTAGGTGACTCGGGGAGTGGATGTAGGGCAAAGAAGGTCCTCCTTGTAGCCAAACCACTATAAACTATCGTGTCGGTTTGCATTTGCTTTTCCTTATCACTTTACCTTTATACTTGGATCTAATTGTTGCTTATGTTTGTATGGTGATACCTTAATATGCTACTTGACTCATATTATAGTCTCTAACTATAATCAACACTTTTCATATTACGTCACTCATGCTTGGAAATTTAATACAAAAGTTATAAGATTTTAATTGAAACGTATTCACCCCTTTACGTTTTCCACAACATATAAGATGGTTGGGCAAGGAAAGAAATAAAAACATACAAGCTAAAGCTCAAACGAAGAAAATAAAACAAGCAAGCACAGGAGCCAACAACGACACATATAGGGAGAAAAGCTAAGCGAAGAAACAAATCTGAGAAGCACGAAAGACAAGTAAACCTAAATTCAAGATACTCCCAAGAGGCTAGATGGGCATACACGCAAATGAAAACTTTATGCACATGGGAATCTAAAACGATACTTAAGTACCCTCCTCATCTACTCTGATTCTAGTTCTTCACGAGTTCCTATCTGAGGTCATGTCCACGTACAACATTTTATCATTCAGGCTGATTTTCTGTTTGTCATTCCACCTAAGCTTTGGTCTACCCCTTCTCCTCAAGCCCTCGACGACAATTGACTTCAATCTCCTAACATGTGCTGATTGTGGTCTCGTCTTGATATACCTAAATCATCTCAATCGTCATTCTCTCATCTTGTTGACAATAATGGCAACTTGGAGATTTCTTCTAAAAACATCTTTTGGGATCATGTCAAACATTGTCTTACCATAAGTTCACCTTAACATCCTCATTTTTACGACTTCCATCATATTAGCTTGAGCCTTTGTTAACAACCAACACTTTCACCTATACAATATAGTCGGTTGAACTACTACCCTTTAAAATTTACCTATCAACTTTAGAGGGACGTTCTTGTCACAAAGGATTTATTGGCCGCTCTCCATTTCAACCAGCTTGATTTTATATGATGTGTTATATTATCCTCTATCCTTTCGAATTTTTGGATTAAAGATCTAAGATATCTAAAGGACTCTTTCGGATGCAACATCTGTTCACCAATAAGGATTTTCGCTTCCTCATTCTAGTCGTCCGCGTTCCCATTGAAGTCACATCGCGGGAGTTCAGTATTCTCTTTGCTAACTCGCATGCCTTTGCCTTCTAGCACCTCTCTCTAGTATCCCAATCTTTCATTCAACTCCTCTGACGTGACCGAATATAAGACAATATCATCTGGAAATATCAGTCACCATGGAATGCTCTATTATATCCCCCGTGATAGTTTATTGAGAGTCAAGACAAAAAGGTATGGGTTGATGGTTGAGCCTTGGTATAGACCAAAATCCACCGTAAAGTACTTTGTGTTTTGGATTTTGGTCCGTACATAAGTCCTTGCCTCTTCGTAATAACTTTAATGTATCTCATTGGGGTTCCTTTATCTTTTAGTGTCTTTCAGATCAACTCTCATGAAAAGTTTTCATAGGCCTTCTCAAGGTCTGGAAATGCCAATTGCAAGTTCTTTTGTCTTTCTTTATATTTCCTCATAAGACTTCTAATAATGTGTATAACCTATGTCAAAGACTGTTTCGACATAAAGCCAAATAGCTTTTCTGATAGTTTGGTCTCTCCTTGCAGCCTTATCTAAATAACTCTCTCCTAAAGTTTTAACTAATGTTAGAAATGTGATTAAACTGTAAGAGTTTGTTTGGTTCATTTGATATTCTTATGACGGTTAGTTCTAATTATAAAAAGGGATTAATTGTTTTGATTTTCTATGAGATACCAGCTAGCACACCTCGATCTTACTCACCTCACAACTAACACAACTCACTGGTATGGAAGTTATAGATTATAAAGTGGGGGAAAGAATGATACTGATATGATGCTTATATTCAACAAAACAAAGGCTTTATATATCCATACACAACCTACAAAATAGTAACAGAAAAGTAGAAACATGGGTACACAAACTCCCCTAAAGAACCGGACACATATGACCCACTCTCCTTGAAAGTCCCTAATCAATGCTAGAAACCCTAAACTTAACTAATCAACACAAGGTATTACTATTCAAACGTAATCTTATTATTGTATAATAAAGAATTACAAGTGTTATGGATAACACCGTTTGATGACAATGTGTTGTGCACACTTTGAACAACTATAAACCCTAACTTATGAATACAGTCGCAGCTGTTTGATTCTATAAGTTCTAAGCAATAATGTTATGAATATACTCAAAGTGTTGAACATTAATGCATGGATACACATCCTATTTATAGTGATACGAGGTTGACCTAAATAGTACTTGATGGTGACTACACAAGACTTTCACTTTTCAGACATCAGTTACTTGATGCTCTTCTATTCTTGGTAGTCTGCCATTATGCTTTAAGAAAACAATTGTCGAAACAGTTTCCTTTTTCTTCATAGTCTCGTACACATAAATGGCATGTCCAAAGTGTGCTGAGTGTTAACAGGGTATTACCACCCCTGTTAACCCTCAACCCCTCAGAGTCCCTGATACATCTTGGCTGTTATCCATCACAGCCAATGAGTATGTCTTAAAGTAATCTTTGACTTCCTTGACAATGTCTCTGACATGGAATCCTCTGAGGTTGCTCACAGAGACTTGGATCTCTGTGAGTCTTGTGATACTTGCCTGCCTCCTAGGCACATGAAAGGGACTATCTAACAGCTTAATTATGTTTAAATCTATGATCAGGGAATCTAATAGGCTTAGATTCCCAACAAACTCCCCCTATTTAAACATAAATATTGCTAGATCTATCTAAGTTAAGGTAAGTGAGTTAACAGCTTCTTCTTACACATAACAGATCTAAACAAACATACCTCATGATTTTATTAATACTTAAGGAAATTACAAGTACATTACAAAAGTGAAATAAAATGTGAAGGTAAAATTGGGCTGTGAATTACTTCAATAGTCATCATTTTTAATTTTTTCTTCAGCTTCAGCTAAGTCTAATCTATTATCCAACTCTTCCTGCAAAGTTTTAGCAAACCTTTTGGAATACTCTGTGTTGATCTTGAGTGCCTTCTTATGACAAAGCAGCTGAATTGTTGATGCTAAGCACAACTCATCTTCTCTTTGAAATGCATACTGGCAAGCTCTGTTCATGAATGCCATTCCTCTTTCAGGCTCTGTGTATGTCTGACCATCAACAGGGCCAACTATACCATTTGGTAGGATCAAATCCCTGTGTATACCATCCACTTGAACATCATCTGTGACAAAAGTTTCCTTAACAAGTTGAGAAACTCTTCTTCTTTTCTTACCGGTCTTTGGGGGTTCTTGTTCAAAAAGCTGTGGTGGGGGATCTATCTTGTGTTTGGCAGCCGTTTCTTTGATCCAGGTAAACTTGGCCTTAAGAGTCTTAAGCAGAAGAAAATTAGCCTGTCTAGTTCTTTTGGCTGCTAAGGCTTCAAGTTCGAACCATTCAGATAACCCAAGTGTTTTTAGCCTGAAGTCGTCAAACACATTCATATTTCCCTGTTGGTTTTCTCTCCACAAGATCATCTGTGGGGTGTTGGTGGATTTGCGAATGGTGTATTTGAACTTGGTTATCTTGCCAGGTGCATACCTGTTGTTAACGCAGGCATCATAATCAGCTTTGACTTTTCTTAGTGCCTCAGCGCGTTTAGCTTCCATTTCCCTCAACCTTTGTTTTTGCTTCTCTCTTTCAGGTGGAGTCATCTTCCTTAGAGTAGCTTCATTCAATTCTTTGGCTGTCTTGAGTTCATTTAATCTCTTGAAATTCCTCAGTCTGTTTCTCTATTTCTTCAGGGGTTAAAGGATTCTCATTGGAAGGTGTAAAGGTTGAAAATTGGGAAAGGTCTGTGGTGGATCCTCCTGTCTCTAGCATCGCAGCTATCTTCTTTAGTTTGGTGTTTGTTTCAACAAAAACTATTTCCTTTCCTTTCTTCGAGACAGAGGATTCCACACTCATCCCCAGATATGTTAACAGGTGTGATGACTTGGAGGGGGACAGGTGTAATGGTGTTGTCAGCCGATGATGAGCCTTGTTTAGCAGATTCAAGGTTAAGTGTTGTTTCCTTCTCCCCCTCACGTTCATCCTGACTACGCAGACGTTTGGATGAACGTGTTTGAAAGTGACTTGCAATCTGTTCAACAGAGGCAGCCATAGCACGTTGCCTTTTCCTTGAAGCCCTGGCAATCTTGAGCAGAAGGTTGCTGTTTCCATTCGTATTCGCCTGAACGCGATTAACAATGAAGTTTGCATGACGGTATTGCCTGTTGCGAATAGCTTCAAAATGTCTGTGCATAGTTTGCTCATGTTCATGGAATAAGGCAGGGACCTCTGAGTCAATTACATCCTTCATTCTTGTGGATAGGTGACTAAGTCCTTGTGCTACACCTTTTCGTGCACCATCCTTGATGGGTTCAGTAACTGCCTCAGCAACAGCCTTTTGGATGATCCCTGGAAACGTGACAGTAAAGTTATGCATTTCAGACTTGATCACATCCAACTTTCTTGATAAACGCTCAATGTCAGATTGATGATGAACAGGCTGAAGATTATGTATGTTGAGGCTTTGTTAAGCATAATCATCCCCCCTTGGTAAAAGATCAAAGTTGGTTTGGGCAGGATGATCAAACATGAGAAATTCAGCTGTTAGATCATAGGCTGGGCGTTGGAAGACTGTTGTTGTGGAGGTAGCAGAGTTTGGAGTAACAACAGCATCCTTGGGAGGAGGAGTATTATTTCCAGCTGGGGTGGACACAGCTATTTCCTTGGGAGGAGAGAGAGGTTGTTGATCTTCCTCATCTTCTTCATCCTCCTCCTCAAACATCCCCTCAGGGATTTCATCTTCAGGCATTGATTCAAGATCAGAGATATCATCCACTAATGACAACATTTCTTCTTCAATATTCAGCAGAGGCTCTTTGTCATTAGTTTGGTCTTGAATAATTGTATCAGCCTCTTTCTCCTGTTGTACCTGGGATTCAGTGACTGGCTGTACAATTTCAGCCTGCAAATTGTTATAATTAGTAACAGGGAAAAAAGTAAGGGGAATGGTCGCCATTTCGCTGTCCCAGAGAGGCTGAGGGTGATTACTCAGCCACTCCAAAGGATAAATCCTTGGGATTCTTATAAGTGTGAAAAGTATATGGTTAATGATCGCCATTCGCTGCCCCTAGGAAAGCTGAGTGTGATTATTCAGCCCCCCCCAAAAGGTTAAAACCTTTGGGACTCTTTTGATTGTGAAACATATGTTGTTTATAGATCGCCATTCGCTGCCCCTAGGAAGGCTGAGGGTGATCATTCAGCCCCCCAAAAGGTTAAGAAACCTTTAGGACTCTTTTAAGAGTGAAACATATGTGGGTTAAGGTCGCCTGTTACGCTGCCCCTAGGAAAGCTGAAGGTGATGATTCAGCTCCCCCTGAAAAGGATAAATCCTTTGGGATTCTTTTAAGGTGAAAAAGTTAAGGGTTAAGATCGTCTTATTACGCTGTCCCTAGAAGAGCTGAGGATGATTATTCAGCTCCCCTAAAAGTAAAACTTTTGGGATTCTTTTTCTGAGGGAACCAAGAGGCTGTATGAAGTACAGCTGATCAAGGTTGAGACATATGTGTATTCAGGTTGTTGTTAGCCTGAATACTGTCTAGAGGGTGCAGGGTCATCGGGGTGCTTTATAAACACAAATGAATCATTCCCTGGTGCGTAGACAGGGTGTACAGAAGTCTTAAAGAGTTCTAAGTGCATAGACAGACTTCTATGGGTCGAGGATTACCCTAACTTCACCACTCTCTCCTACAGACAATTGAGAGTGGCTGCTTGTGAACCTCAAAAAAATGTACACTGATTACTTGTGAGATATCAACTGGATTAGGCTGGTTTCCTGTTGTCTCAGCTGACTTTGAGACACTAGACCCTTGTTGTTGGTCAGCAGAAGTATATGATTCCACATGAGTATCTGGAACATAGGAGGTGTCTTGGTTCACAGTCTTCTTTCCCTTGCCCTTAGCAACAGATTTGGTGTGGGAAGAAGATGGGATTTTCTTCTTCTTAGGCTGTTGGCCAGAAGAAGCCTTAGACGTCGTAGTGTGCTGCCCAGAGGTCAAAGACTTAGACTTGCCAGACACACTAGAGGTAATCACCTTCTCAAAAGAAGGGAGCAAGGACTTCTCAGCTGTTGGTTGTTGGTTAGCAACGTTCATCATATGAGAGGTGACAAGGAAATCTTCAGCTCCTATTTCTTTGTAGATGGCACCTGTGATGCGGTAGGGCTTCAGAGCAGTCAACGCAGAGTTATTGTAGTTGTCTCCCAACAGGCTTTCAAAGATCAGCGTCAAGAAGCGAACATAGCAGATATTCTTTTCCCTGACTTGATTTCTTCCCTTCAGCTGTTCAACAAGGTTGGAGAAGAGAATGCTTCCAACATCAACATCAGCTCCCCAGATCAGCCCATAAGCTATATATTGATGGTTAAAGGACATCTGATATTGGGATCCCTGCATTCCTCCCAGGGATTTAACAATGTGGGTGAAGAGGACACGCCACATAGGTGTAAAGTACTTAATCTTCAGAGGAGATTTTGAGAGGACCTCATCGGGTGTAAGAGCAGGGTTTACATCATGGAAGGGTTTGAGTGTGGCCAGGGCATCTTTAACAGCCTTTTTATCAACAACCTTAAGGCATTCATCACTATGTTTCAATCCAGCCACACTCGAGAAATCTTTAAGGGAGAAAGCAAATGGGTGTTTATTGCATGAAAGGCTAAAGATTATTGTGTCATCTTGTAACACCCCATTTTGGAAATGGAATCTTACGCATAATCATGGCGTGTCATCAAAGCATACAAGGATAAATGTCTAAGCATTATTTGACCATAAAAGGGAAATACCGGAATCAAACATCGGTAACCCCAAAGTAGAGCTCATCACACACAAACATAAATACTGTAAAAGGAAAAGGACGAAACAATGTCCATTGCAAGCTGTATTAAAGTAAAGGAAATGCATAAAGTAAAGAAAGACAGTAAAGCTTCCAGTCCATATGCACGTACGTTTGAGATCTACGAGCGTCCCTGAGTACCTGCCGTTTTGGGAACATGAAAAGGAAAACGGCTGAGCAAGACGCTCAGTGCACGGATGTACAAAATAGCATGAAATAGGATAAGCATGTAACATATAACAGCGGAAGACTAAGTTCTGAGTAAACTGGTTAAGTATTAAGAAAACTGGTTTTATAGTTTGAAAAGCCTTATGTTTATCTTATGAAAACTGTTGTAACATAAATATACCATAGCCCATATAGGTCATGAAAAGGTCTCGTGCATGAATACTTGGAGGGGTGACCTCATCATGCTGATTAGAGGGGATGCCTCTAATTAATATACTGGTCTGGGTAGGAGGGATCAACTCCTTGTGAAGGATGCAAGGCACACACCACATTCACCATGAAATACTGAATAAAACATGTAACTAGGATGCACCCATACGCCCCACATGATATAATAATATGGCCAAAACAGAAAGGGACGCCACGAGCAATCACTCCGCCGTGGGGAAGTCATAACATTGGTGCCTCCAATGTTATGGTTATGGTACCTCCATAACTAGGTGAAACTGGTCATGCTTGTATATGGCTATAGATTATGCTAATTAAACATAAGCAGTTCAAAACAATAAAACAAATACTGGGGAAAACAGTTGGCTGCATACGGGGAAATCCTAATAAGGAAAGAATGTCCATACTGAAAGGACGGGAATCCGTACCTCAAGTCCAGTGAATGAACGGAAGAAAGACTCCTACTTCTGGATCACTAACGCTACATGAATACACACGTGTATAAGTATCGAATCACTGATTATGTACTGGGTTTTATGTCTCATCTTAGCTTACTTTGTATGTTTTAGGTCATGGTTTACTGTTTAAAGCCTTAAATTGTGTTTATCTTGTATTCTGATTAATCTGATTAAGTATTACTGGCAATTCATGTATTATTATAGTTACTGTGTAATAATAAGTAACTTTCCAAAAATAGCAGGTTTCCAAAAAATAGAAAGTTTCCAAAAATAGAAAGTTTCCAAAAATAGAAAGTTTCCAAAAATAGAAAGTTTCCAAAAATATAAAGTAACCAAAAATAGAAAGTTTCCAAAAATAGAAAGTTTCCAAAAATAGAAAGTTTCCTAAAATAGAATTTACTGCTTAAAATAGATTAGTTTCTAAAAATAGATCAGCTGCCTTAATTAAATAAGTTTCTATATATAGAAGGTTTCCATGATTAGATTAGCTGCCTGAAATAGATAGATTTCCATATATAGAAGGTTTCCATAATTAGAATTAATTTGGTTACATAAGCTAACATATAAGTCTAAGTGTTTATAAGCTTATCTCTTAAGTCATATGATATAGTGTATAGTTTAATTATTATTTCATGTATTTTAATTAAACTATAGGTTAGGCATTTTAATTAAAGTATAACATGTTTTAATTAAAATGGAATAAAATACTTAGGTTAAAATGTGTATTATTATGTATTAATAACATAACCTAAGTCATGTCTAAATTAATTAATTATAGGCATGTTTTAAATAATTAATTAATTATAACTTATAACATAAAATACTTAGGTTAAATTAATATCATGCTAAATTAATAATTAAAAATAACCTAAGTCATGATTTAATTAATATCTCATGTTATTAATTAATTTATATCCTAAGTTCATAATTTATAAAATTAACATGTAGCATAAATCATGATTTAACCAACGAACCATGAATCGGGCATGAACTCGACACCGTACCCCGAGCCAACTCGGGGTACTTGTGTCCCCTTGCTGCCGTGGGTCCCACATGCACCAACCAAGACCAAAATGGTCTTGGTGGTGGCGGCTAAAAGCAAACCGAACCCCCCTCGGGTTGGTTATACTAGGCGGCCAAAAACAAACACCCTCATATAACAACCTTTGAATTTAATTTACCCCAAAACATGTTAGATCTATGTTTAATTATCATGTTTTAATAAGAATACTAATAACATGTTCATGAAAATAATCAAAGATTTAAAAGAATTAAAAGAAAGGTTTAGAATGATATACGAATACGTAGCTTGAAAGAGGATGAACAAACACGGTTTATAGCAATGATTTTTGTGATCAAGATCAATCAACAACCACCTTTGGTGGTCTTAGGGGTGGCGGCACAAAGAGAGACCAAGAGGAGGAGAGAAAACTTTTTAGGTTAAAAGTTATTTTGCTTGAAATGTAAAAATGAAAAACATATTTACCATAACCCCCCCTTTTCTTGTAAAAGTCCATGGGCTTAGCCCACCTTGTTATGTGTGCCGTGGGTATGGGGCCCCACATGGGGTACCCGTACCTTTTCTCGTGTCCCGATGTTTCGTGTTCGTTCGTGGTTAAACGTGTTCGTGTTTAAAGTGTTTTCGTTTATTTTATCATGTAATTTATCGTATTATTTACACTCGTAATTAAGTACTTACGTAATTATTTTAGTTCGTGTTTTAAAATGGTGATCATGATTTAATTATGTTCACGTGAAATATCTATTAACTGTTTATCATGAGTTTGTACGTAATCGATACTTATCATGTCATACACGTATGCACTTGCTTGATTATTAGCACATGAATGTGATCAATACTAAATAGGGTAAGTTTTAATCTAGGACGTACGATCTTAAGAGCACTATTCATGGTAAAAGCATGCGGGTTTTACAGTTCTTCCCCCCAAAAAAGAATAATTCGTCCCCGAATTATAGATAAAGTAAACTGGAAAGAAGTAACATACCCGAACTTAAAATATGAAGTGAGGGTAAGAAGCCCGGATAGACTCCTCCGTTTCCCAAGTGGCTTCCCGCTCGGTATGGTCCCTCCAAAGAATTTTGACGAATGGAATCGTATTCCTTCTCATGACTCGTTCTTGCCTGTCAAGAACTCGTTCGGGTTCCTCTATAAAAGTGAGATCTTCACGTATCTGTTCCAGTGGATACTGAACCATGTGAAGGGGATGATACTTGTACCCTCTGAGTAAAGACACATGAAACACGTTATGCACGTGCGAAAGCTGAGGAGGTAACGCCAATCGATAAGATACTTCACCGATTCATTCAATGATATCAAACGGTCTGATGAAACGAGGACTGAGTTCCCTTTGATCCCGAAGCGTTTAACACCACGTGCCGGCGAAACCTTGAGGAAGACGTGGTCTCCCACATTAAAATGTATGTCCCTACGATGCTTATCAGCGTAACTCTTTTGACGTGACCGTGCTTCCTGCAGCTTCTGCTTAGCTACTTCGATCTTCTCATTGGTCATTTCTATAATTTCTGGTCCTTCGAGTGTTCGCTCTCCCACTTGATCCCAGCAGATTGGAGCGCGACACTTCCTGCCATACAACATTTCGAAAGGAGCACATTTGATACTTGCGTGCCAGCTGTTGTTGTATGCAAACTCGACCAAACAGATGTAATCGTCCAAATCACCTGTCCATTCCAACACACACGACCTTAACATATCTTCCAATGTCTGAATTGTTCGCTCCGACTGTCCGTCCGTTTGAGGATGAAAGGCCGTACTCAGCTTAAGTTGTGTACCCCAAGCTTTTTGCAGACCTTTCCAGAATCGCGACGTGAAACGAGGATCTCTGTCTGAGACGATGCTGGAGGGAGCACCGTGGAGTCTCATGATCTCCCTTCTGTAAGTATCTGCGAGTTTACTTACCGGATCTTCCTTGCGTATCGGTAAGAAATGAGCTGATTTGGTGAGTCGATCGACGATGACCCAAATGGCATCGTGCTTCTTCTTGGTAGGCGGAAGACCGGTAACAAAATCCATGGTGATTTTGTCCCACTTCCACTCTGGAATATCCAACGGTTGAAGGAGACCGCCCGATCGCTGATGCTCAATCTTAACCTGCTGGCAGGTTAGACATTTGGAGACATAAGTGGCTACATCCTGTTTCATACCACTCCACCAAAAGTACTGTCTGATGTCATGGTACATTTTTGTCGACCCAGGATGTATAGAAAATGGGGAGCTGTGAGCTTCAGCTAACAATGCTTCCCGGAGTTCTTGATTGTCAGGAACACAAAGTCTCGTGCCCTGCCAAACGATACCGTCTGCGTCCATTCTGAATTCTGTCTGCTTCTCCAAATTCTGAATTATCGCCCATATTTCTCCATCATCCTTCTGAGCTTCCTTGATCCTAGACAGTAACTCGGGTTCTACTCTAAGATTCGCCCAGTATCCGTGCTGCCCACGTACCATGATTTCGATGTCTAGCCACAACAAGTCTCTTATGTTTTGTTCCTTGATTCCAATGTCGTTGATCATTCCGGACTTTCTGCTGAGTGCATCTGCTACTACATTAGCTTTCCCGGGATGATACTGTAGGTTAATATCATAATCCTTCAACAGTTCCAACCATCTCCTTTGTCTAATGTTCAATTCACGTTGAGTGAAGATATACTTCAAGCTCTTGTGATCCGTGAAAATGTCGCATGATTCTCCGTATAAGTAGTGCCTCCATATTTTCAATGCGAACACCACTGCAGCAAGTTCCAGGTCATGCGTAGGGTAGTTTTCTTCATAGGGCTTAAGCTGTCGTGAAGCATACGCGATCACTTTCCCATGTTGCATGAGAACACAGCCCAGTCCCTTCCCCGATGCATCGCTATAGATCTGAAATCCACCTGTACCAGATGGGAGAGTAAGAATAGGTGCAGATACTAACTTCTGCTTTAGGTCTTCGAAGCTCTTCTCTCGTTCTTCCGTCCAGACGAATTTCTCTCCTTTTCGCATTAGTTTGGTGAGAGGTAGTGCCAAACGGGAAAAGTTCTCCATGAATCTGCGATAATATCCAGCTAAGCCCAAGAAACTGCGGACTTCTGTCGCTGACGTTGGTCTTGGCCATTTAGTGATAGCCTCAACCTTCGCTAGGTCCATAGTGATCCCTTCTGCTGATACAATGTGACCTAAGAATGCCACTTTGTTTAACCAGAACTCACACTTGGAGAATTTCGCATACAGCTGCTTCTGACGAAGAATCTGTAGTACCGTACGGAGATGGTCTTCGTGTTCCTCCGTGGACTTTGAGAAAATAGGATGTCATCGATGAATACAATGACAAACTTATCAAGGAATTCGTGGAAGATTCTGTTCATCAGATCCATGAATACTGCTGGAGCATTAGTCAGGTCGAATGGCATGACTACAAACTCATAATGGCCATAGCGGGTACGAAAAGCAGTCTTGGCAATATCCTGCTCTTTAACCCTTAGCTGATGGTAGCCTGACCTTAGATCGATCTTTGAGAAGTGTTTGGCTCCCTGAAGTTGGTCAAACAGATCATCTATACGTGGCAGTGGATATCTATTGCGGATGGTAATCTTATTAAGTTCACGGTAGTCTATGCAAAGTCGCATGCTGCCGTCCTTCTTCTTAACGAACAAGACCGGTGCGCCCCATGGGGATGCGCTTGGTCTAATGAACCCTCGCTCAAGTAGTTCATGCAGTTGGTCCTTCAGTTCTTTTAGCTCTATGGGAGCCATACGATACGGAGCCTTAGAGATTGGTTCAGCTCCTGGAACCAGGTCGATGTTGAACTCCACTTCTCGTGCAGGTGGTATGCCGGGAAGTACAGCTGGGAAAACGTCTTGAAATTCCGAAACTACTGGTTGATCCTGAATCGATGGGGATTCAGCATCAATGTCGTGAACCGTAGCTAGATAACCCTCACAGCCATGTGACAGTAATGCACGTGCTTGCAAGGTAGATATGACTTGTACAGACCGTCCGGGTATGAACCCGTTATGAATGTACTCTGGTGCATTAATGTCGCCGAAGATCACCCGATATGAGTGGCAGTCTATGGTAGCATGGTGCTTGGATAGCCAGTCCATGCCGAGAATCATATCGAACTCAATCATGTCTAGGGGAAGTGCATCTACTGCACGAACTTTATAGTCAAACTCTAGAGGAAGACTCTTGTATACATGAGTTATTAATACAGAGTCCCTCAAAGGCGTGGAAATGGTAAGCCTATTTTCTAATGGCAAGGGAAGTGTCCTGATGTTCTTAGCATATGTAGTGGAAATAACTGAGTGAGTGGCACCCGTGTCGAAAAGAACACATGCAGCTTGGCCGTACATATACAAAATTCCAGTAATGGTACCTGTAGATTTGTTTGCCTGATCGCGAGATGTCGTGTAGACACGCCCAGTGGTAGGAGGCGGCTTATTATCAGCATGACCCGAGGTACCCTCCATCTCACCCTTACGGCAATCTCTCATACGATGGTCAGGAAGACCGCACTTGTAGCACGCGTCGGAATCACGACGACATGGGCCAGAGTGTCTGCGCTGGCAAGTACTGCAAAGAGGATGAGTGAATCCTCCAGCAGGAGTCCTTGCTTGCTGAGGGCCTGCTGATGACAAAATGTGTTAAGATAAAGTATATGCACGAGTATAAGACATATGCATCATAAGATGTTCACCAGTATTAGCTGAACGGTTAGGCTGCGAACCCCTGTGGTACTGGTCCTTCTCGTTACCGTGGTTCCTGGTAGAGGTTAATATAGTGTCAGCATGAGAGATATAACATGAAATCATAAGAAGATGCGTAAATAGTAGGACCTGCTGTTGTTGGAGTGTCCAACGTTGTTACGGTAATTATCATTACCGCTACGCCTTTCCACAACAGAACGGTCGTTAGTGTGACCGTTTCCTTTGGGCTGATGAGGCTGCTGCTGAGTAGCCGGCTGAGACCGGTCCCCAGTTTTCTGCCTGGAAGATACAGTTTAAGAGATGATTATTGAACGTATAATGATAGGATGCGGTTTGGTTACCGTTTGAATACGAAATGTTTACCTCTTGTCGGGTCTTTCAGCTTCCCCGAACTCATCTCGCTCCTGTAGCATCTCTAGCTTCCTTGCTGCGTCGGCCACTTGTGCTACTGTATTGAACGTAGCACACACCAGATTGTTCGCGACCGAGGTGCGAAGTGCCCACCTAAAGTGGTGTGCCTGCTCCTCAGGAGTACCAGCTGCTGCTCCCAGGAAACCAGCTAAGCGAAGAAAGCGCTGCATGAATTCGTTGCTATTCTCGCCCCCTCTCTGTCGTATCCCATGGTACTCTCGCTTGAGCTTGTCCTGCTCTGCCTTGGGAAAGAACTGCTCCATCACTCTCTCCTTGAATTGGGCCCATGTCAAACCAGCGACCCAATCATCACCTCCTTCCGACTGCGTCAAGGCTAGCCACCAGCTGAGTACATCGCCTTCAAACCGGTAGCATGCCAATCTCGCCTTGTATGCGGGGTCACAGCCCATAGCATTGAAAATCTTCTCAATATGAGTCAACCAGCTTTCAGCATCGCTGGGGCTATCAGTCTTTTCAAAAGCTCTAGGACGGAGCTTGTTGAATCTTTCCAGCCACACTGCTAGTGTCACTGGAGGAGGAGGAGGAGGAGGTGCCTGATTCTACTGCTGCTGATTGTTGGCAGCTTGGACTTCAGCACGGATGTCATTCCTCAGTTGAGGAAGCAAGGCTTGCATGGCAGCCTGAATTGCAGCATTGAGCTGCTCTTGCTCGCGTGTGAGAACCATCTGACAGTATAACATAAAACATATGATTAACAGTTCAAAACATAAAATATAAATTACATATATACCTGAAAAAAAAATTTTATACCAAAAATTTCACGAGAAAAATTTTATGCAAGAAAATTTTTGTATGAATGCATGATGCAGTTTTATGAAAACTTTTGATGCTCGAGAGTGAACGCCTCTGGTCAGTTCACTCAAAACAAAAGACATATCGAGGGGACGCCTATGGGTCGGTCCCAAATCTAAAAGTTTCGATAAAACACATGCGACTAAATAGGGCCAGTCCTGTACCAACCATTACTTAGTCAAAAACCCTGTAACAATGACATGTATATGTATGCTTAAAATGATGAATGCTTGAAAACAACTGTCAGTTCTAGGAAGACCGTAGTGACTACCCACTAATCACAGGTCATATTTGAGAGCCTACAGGTCGAAGCCTTGGCTCTGATACCATAATTGTAACACCCCATTTTGGAAATGGAATCTTACGCATAATCATGGCGTGTCATCAAAGCATACAAGGATAAATGTCTAAGCATTATTTGACCATAAAAGGGAAATACCGGAATCAAACATCGGTAACCCCAAAGTAGAGCTCATCACACACAAACATAAATACTGTAAAAGGAAAAGGACGAAACAATGTCCATTGCAAGCTGTATTAAAGTAAAGGAAATGCATAAAGTAAAGAAAGACAGTAAAGCTTCCAGTCTATATGCACGTACGTTTGAGATCTACGAGCGTCCCTGAGTACCTGCCGTTTTGGGAACATGAAAAGGAAAACGGCTGAGCAAGACGCTCAGTGCACGGATGTACAAAATAGCATGAAATAGGATAAGCATGTAACATATAACAGCGGAAGACTAAGTTCTGAGTAAACTGGTTAAGTATTAAGAAAACTGGTTTTATAGTTTGAAAAGCCTTATGTTTATCTTATGAAAACTGTTGTAACATAAATATACCATAGCCCATATAAGTCATGAAAAGGTCACGTGCATGAATACTTGGAGGGGTGACCTCATCATGCTGATTAGAGGGGATGCCTCTAATTAATATACTGGTCTGGGTAGGAGGGATCAACTCCTTGTGAAGGATGCAAGGCACACACCACATTCACCATGAAATACTGAATAAAACATGTAACTAGGATGCACCCATACGCCCACATGATATAATAATATGGCCAAAACTGAAAGGGACGCCACGAGCAATCACTCCGCCGTGGGGAAGTCATAACATTGGTGCCTCCAATGTTATGGTTATGGTACCTCCATAACTAAGTAAAACTGGTCATGCTTGTATACGGCTATAGATTATGCTAATTAAACATAAGCAGTTCAAAACAATAAAACAAATACTGGGGAAAACAGTTGGCTGCATACGGGGAAATCCTAATAAGGAAAGAATGTCCATACTGAAAGGACGGGAATCCGTACCTCAAGTCCAGTGAATGAACGGAAGAAAGACTCCTACTTCTGGATCACTAACGCTACATGAATACACACGTGTATAAGTATCGAATCACTGATTACGTACTGGGTTTTATGTCTCATCTTAGCTTACTTTGTATGTTTTAGGTCATGGTTTACTGTTTAAAGCCTTAAATTGTGTTTATCTTGTATTCTGATTAATCTGATTAAGTATTACTGGCAATTCATGTATTATTATAGTTACTGTGTAATAATAAGTAACTTTCCAAAAATAGCAGGTTTCCAAAAAATAGAAAGTTTCCAAAAATAGAAAGTTTCCAAAAATAGAAAGTTTCCAAAAATAGAAAGTTTCTAAAAATATAAAGTTACCAAAAATAGAAAGTTTCCAAAAATAGAAAGTTTCCAAAAATAGAAAGTTTCCAAAAATAGAAAGTTTCCTAAAATAGAATTTACTGCTTAAAATAGATTAGTTTCTAAAAATAGATCAGCTGCCTTAATTAAATAAGTTTCCATATATAGAAGGTTTCCGTGATTAGATTAGCTGCCTGAAATAGATAGATTTCCATATATAGAAGGTTTCCATAATTAGAATTAAGCTGGTTACATAAGCTAACATATAAGTCTAAGTGTTTATAAGCTTATCTCTTAAGTCATATGATATAGTGTATAGTTTAATTATTATTTCATGTATTTTAATTAAACTATAGGTTAGGCATTTTAATTAAAGTATAACATGTTTTAATTAAAATGGAATAAAATACTTAGGTTAAAATGTGTATTATTATGTATTAATAACATAACCTAAGTCATGTCTAAATTAATTAATTATAGGCATGTTTTAAATAATTAATTAATTATAACTTATAACATAAAATACTTAGGTTAAATTAATATCATTCTAAATTAATAATTAAAAATAACCTAAGTCATGATTTAATTAATATCTCATGTTATTAATTAATTTATATCCTAAGTTCATAATTCATAAAATTAACATGTAGCATAAATCATGATTTAACCAACGAACCATGAATCGGGCATGAACTCGACACCGTACCCCGAGCCAACTCGGGGTACTTGTGTCCCCTTGCTGCCGTGGGTCCCACATGCACCAACCAAGACCAAAATGGTCTTGGTGGTGGCGGCTAAAAGCAAACCGAACCCCCCTCGGGTTGGTTATACTAGGCGGCCAAAAACAAACACCCTCATATAACAACCTTTGATTTTAATTTACCCCAAAACATGTTAGATCTATGTTTAATTATCATGTTTTAATAAGAATATTAATAACATGTTCATGAAAATAATCAAAGATTTAAAAGAATTAAAAGAAAGGTTTAGAATGATATACCAATACGTAGCTTGAAAGAGGATGAACAAACACGGTTTATAGCAATGATTTTTGTGATCAAGATCAATCAACAACCACCTTTGGTGGTCTTAGGGGTGGCGGCACAAAGAGAGACCAAGAGGAGGAGAGAAAACTTTTTAGGTTAAAAGTTATTTTGCTTGAAATGTAAAAATGAAAAACATATTTACCATAACCCCCCCTTTTCTTGTAAATGTCCATGGGCTTAGCCCACCTTGTTATGTGTGCCGTGGGTATGGGGCCCCACATGTGGTACCCGTACCTTTTCTCGTGTCCCGATGTTTCGTGTTCGTTCGTGGTTAAACGTGTTCGTGTTTAAAGTGTTTCTGTTTATTTTATCATGTAATTTATCGTATTATTTACACTCGTAATTAAGTACTTACGTAATTATTTTAGTTCGTGTTTTAAAATGGTGATCATGATTTAATTATGTTCACGTGAAATATCTATTAACTGTTTATCATGAGTTTGTACGTAATCGATACTTATCATGTCATACACGTATGCACTTGCTTGATTATTAGCACATGAATGTGATCAATACTAAATAGGGTAAGTTTTAATCTAGGACGTACGATCTTAAGAGCACTATTCTTGGTAAAATCATGCGGGTTTTACACATCTACTACTTCAGCAGAGTACCATAATTCCCTAAGATATTCTTGGTAGAAGGTGGTTGGGGATTTGGTGAAGGCTTCACTTAAATCACAGTTTTGCATGAAGTTTATCAGATCTGAGTAGGTGTCATTTGGAGCCTTGATCCATCCAATAGAGTTGTTTGAGGCGAGGATGCTTTCGTTGAGTTCGAAGTTAACGTTTGCTGCCTTGGGAACGGAAAAAGCCATGGATTCAAGGTCGAAGGTGAAAGAAAATGGAGGATGGTTTAAGAGAGAGAAGAACTTAGAGAGAGAAATAAATTTGTGAAATGAGAATAGTGGTGGGTGAGGAGAGACGAGAGACAATATATATATTCAAAATAAGTAAACAGTTATTCAACCGCATTTAATGCAAAGTGAGAAAATGACTGCTCATGTGGGTCCCTAGACCTTTCAAAACTTATTTGTCTCCTCGTTATTCGAAAAATAAATGATTAAATATTTGAGAATATTTTTTGCATTTACTTGGAAAGTAACTACCTAGTTTCATGTGAAAAACATTTAATATAAAATCAATCATTTAATGAACACATTTAATATCAAGCCACAGGCTTTGAGATATTGAGCATCCCTAGCTCAGCAACTAGCCTGTTGAACGAAGGTTCAGCCAAAGGCTTTGTGAAAATATCAGCTAGCTGCAGCTCTGTGAGAACAAAGTGCAGCTCAATATCTCCCTTCATTATATGATCCCTGATAAAATTATACCTGATATCAATGTGTTTGGTACGAGAGTGAAGAACAGGGTTGTTGGAGACGGCAATGGCGCTGGCGTTGTCGCAAAAGATTGGTACTTTGTCATATAATATTTCATAGTCAGCCAATTGACTTTTCATCCAGAGCACCTGAGCACAACAGCTGGCTGCAGCGACATATTCTGCTTCAGCTGAAGACATAGCCACAAATTTTTGCTTCTTAGCACTCCATCCAACCAATTTTCCTCCTAGGATTCGACAGCTGCCTGAAGTACTTTTCCTGTCAATACAACATCCAGCATAGTCTGAATCTGAATAGGCCTTGAGATCAAAGACTGATTCCTTGGGATACCATAGACATAGGGATGGTGTTCCTTTGAGATACCTGAAAATTTTCTTAACAGCCACTAGATGGGATTCTTTTGGGTTAGCTTGGTACCTTGCACAGAGACATGTGGAGAATTGGATATCAGGACGACTAGCTGTCATATACATGAGTGACCCAATCATGCCTCTATATAAAGTCTCATTAACAAAGACCCCTGACTCATCGGGACCTAAGTTGTTGGGTGGAAGCATGGGGCATTTCACTGATGCACAATCAGCTAAGTCATATTTTTTAAGTAAATCCTTAACATACTTTTCTTGACAAATTGAAATTCCCTTAGGACATTGTTTAATTTGAAAACCCAAAAAGTAAGTTAATTCACCCATCATACTCATCTCATATTTCTTTGTCATTAATTTAGCAAAACGTTTACTAAGATTGACATTTGTTCACCCAAAGATGATATCATCCACATAAATCTACACAATGATGAAATCACTCTTATCCTTGAAGGTAAAGAGTGTTTTATCAATAGAACCCCTAACAAATTTATTTTCAGTTAAGAAATTAGAAAGAGTTTCATACCATGCTCTTGGAGCTTGTTTCAGCCCATACATGGCTTTGTGTAGTTTGTACACATGGTTGGGAAACTCGTTGTTCTCAAATCCTTCAGGTTGTTCAACATACACTTCCTCAGCCAAATCACCATTGAGGAATGCACTCTTTACATCCATCTGATACACAGTGAAGTTCATATAGGCAGCATAAGCCAGGAAGATTCTGATGGCTTCAAGTCTTGCAACTGGAGCAAATGTTTCATCATAATCAATTCCTTCAGTCTGAGTATACCCCTGTGCCACCAGCCTGGCCTTGTTTCTGATGATGTTCCTAATTTCATCCATCTTATTTCTATAGATCAATCTAGTGCCTGTGATATTCTTTCCAGGTGGAGCTGGCACTAGTGTCCATACTTTGTTCCTTTTGAAATGATTGATTTCTTCTTGTATAGCAGCTACCCACCCTTCTTCTACCAGAGCCTCATCTACTCTCTTAGGTTCAATTTGTGAGAGAAATTCAGCAAAGAGACATTCATTGGCTGAGGTAGAATCTGAGTTATGAATTCGCTGTCTAGTAGTAACCCCTGCATTAGGTTCCCCAATAATGTTGACAAGAAGAATGTGTTGATCTCTTGACCACTTATTTTGAGGAGCTGGGGACTCAAGGATAGGAACACTTGTGGGCACAACTGGTACAATTTGAGTTTCATCCTGTTGACTAGGAAGGCTTTCTTCAAAGACTACTTCAGTGTTAGAGTCTTCTTCAGCCATATCAAGAGGTACAACTTCATTAACAGTAGGAGATTCTTCAGGGATTTGAAGAATTGGTGAGTCATCAATAGCAGTAGAAGAAGAAGGACTACCAAAGGTCTGTGGTTCTTCTTCATCAAGTTCCTGAGAGGTAGGAACTTCTATGTTGTGAGTAGACAGAGGATCAAAGGCAGGAACATAAGGAGTGAGAGTGTTGGAGTGATGATGGTGATGACTGGTAGGTCTTGGTTTTGAGAATTCATCACTTGGGAAAGACATATTTTCATTAAAATCAGTTTCATCACCCTCTGTTCCTGTTCTCTGTATGAATTCATCATCTTCATTGAATCTGACATGAAAGGTTTCTTCTACTTCTTGTCTTCTGATGTTAAATACTCTGAAGGCTTTGGCTGTTGGAGAGTATCCTAAGAAGAAACCATCATCAGCTTTTTCATCAAACTTTCCAAGTTTATCCCTGTAGTTGTAAATGAACACAGGGCATCCAAACACATGAAAATAGCTGACATCTGGAGATCTTTTTCTGAAAACTTCATAGGAAGTTTTACCATGTCTTTTGACATTGATTGATCTGTTTTGTGTGTAGCAGGCAGTGTGAACAGCTTCTCCCAAAAATTGCTTTGGTAAGGCTGCACCATTCAACATAGTTCTGGCTGCTTCAATCAAAGTCATGTTTCTTCTTTCAGCCACACCATTTTGTTCAGGGGTGCCAGCTGAAGAGAAGTTCTGTGAAATACCTTTTTCATCATAAAAAGATTCAAGTTGATGATTCTTGAATTCAGTACCATTATCACTTCTTAGAGCTTTGACTCTAACATCATTCATATTTTCAACCTGTCTGATGAAGGACATGATGGTATCAGCTGCATCACTTTTCCTTCTGAGGAAGAACACCCATGTGTATCTTGAAAATTCATCAACTATGACCAAGGTGTATTTGTTGTGATTAATGGTCTGAGGTTTGACAGGCCCAAACAAATCCATGTGAAGGAGATGTAAGCACTTGTCAATGGAGAATGATTGCCTAGTCTTGAATGAAGACCTGTGATGCTTTCCTTTGACACAGGCAGAACAAGTCTTGTCTTTAGAAAACATCACAGAAGGTAGACCAGCAACCAGGTTTTGTGTGGCTATCTTGTTGATGTTCTTGAAGTTGAGATGAGACAGTCTTTTGTGCCACAGCCAATTGACACTTTCAGAGGCTTTAGCAAGAAAACAATTTGAGCTGTCTTCAGAGCAAACAACCATGTTGATGACATAGACATCTCTCCTTCTAGGTGCAATAAGCACAACATCATTGTTTTTGTTGAATATGGTTCCCTGAGTCTTAGTAAACAAAACCTTATAATCGGCATCACAAAATTGGCTGATGCTAATAAGATTGTGTTTAAGACCATTCACATATGCAACCCTGGTAAACGTAATCCCATTGCAGTTCACTGAGCCATATCCTTCTGTGTCACCTGAAGAGTTATATCCAAACACCACTTTAGGACCTGGCTCCTTTGAGTATCTGTGCAGGTATTGTTGAATCCATGTCATGTGTCTAGAACAGCCACTGTTTAGATACCATACCGATTCCTTGAGATATTTCTGCACAGATACATAGAAACAGGTTAGTTCCTATGGTGAACCCACTTTCCAGTGGGTTCCCTGAATTACTGATTAGCAACTCTTGTGTTCCTGTAGAACTTTTGGCGTTGGGAGGGACAATTCACTGTTTCATGGGTATAACTTCCACTGATATCACACCCAGGGAAGTCACCACACTCGTCTGAGTGATGGTCTGTGAATCCACAGAATTTACAGGGAGGATAAGGTCCGTAGTTTCCCTGTTGTCTTTTGGAACCCTATGGTCTATCCCTAGAGGGTGTCTGAGCTCTCTTAACTGCCATATGTCTATCATGATCTAAGGTCATGTGGTGAGAGTTTTTACATATATTGCAATAAGGTTTGATTAACCTTTCCCCTTTGGGTTCACCTAGGACTGACTTAGGTTCAAGAGAAGTAGAGCATTCAACGGAAGGCTTAATGTGTTGTTTCAAGAGTTCTACTTCTTTCATTAGAGACAACAGGCGTTCTTTAGTGGTAGTGTCAACCTTATTCACAGTTTTAGTAGAGACAGGCTTAAAAGCAACTTGTTTACCAGATTGTTTAGCAGGCACATGAAAAACTTTAGCTAGAGGTTTCTCAATATCTGTTCTAATTTCACCCTTAGCAGCTCGTGAGGAACTGCTAGGTTCAACTCCAGAGAGTTTGGGCAAAGGTGGTAACTCAGCCACATCTTCAGAGACAGGGTCATTAGTCAAAGTGGTATCTGACATATGAATAGTCTCTGTAGATTTGAAGACAATGTCTTTGGGTTTGGTGAGAATTCTCAGCTTATTTTTCTTAGCAGATATATCCCTTTTAATGTCAGCAGGCAATTCATCATTAAGCAATTGATCTATTGTGAACCTAGCACACAACCATTTTTCAATAACCTTGTTTAATTAAGAAACTTGATCATTTAAGGCAATGTTTTTCAAGGTTAACCTAGTGACTTCATTTTGCAGGGATATTTTCTCTAAATTAACCCGTCTGAGAGTTTCACATTCAGATTTAGCATTTAGCAGTTCAGTTTTAACAGAGTGAAACTTATCAAGTAGGTTCTTTCTTTGTTCCTCAACAAAGTGTAAATCAACAATGGTGTAATCAAGGACATGCTTGCGTTCATCACTATCAGACATAGATAAAAGCCTGTGTACCTTTTTCGTTGTGATGTCAACCCATTGTCCTGATCTTGCATCACCTTTTCCAACAGCTGGTTCATCCTCAACTATAGCCATGAAGGCCCTGACTCTAGTAGTATCTTCCTCATCTGAATTCAGTGGCTCATCATTCCAATCATAAGCTTCAGCTACCAACCCTTTCTCTGTCTTTTTATCACCCCCTTCTTCTTAGACAGAGTTTCAAGTTTCAAATTCATTTGTTCTAACTCAGCTTTAAGTGCCTTGTACTTATTTTTGTAATCCTTCTTCTCAGTGTCTGATGAATTGGATTGGTGAGATGAGTTGTTGTGTTGTTTGAATTTGTATGGTTTGGATGAAGATGATGGATAGGAGGGTGAGGATGTCTTGGTGGAAGGACAGTCTTTTGGAAGTGTCCAAGCTTTCCACAGGCAAAGCAAGTTTCTTTTGACCTGTCAGTTTGTTTAATAGCTGATCCTATTCTCCCTGATCTTTTGAAGAATCTTCTTTGGTTGGCTAGTAAGGCTCTTTCATGAAACTCTGCATTAAGGTCTGTCAAGAAGTCTTGGCTGCTGCGGGTGTCTTCTTCAACATCAGAGTCGCTGTCATGAGGATGTGGTGCAGAGATCAGGGCTTTGGAAGATGCTCCTTGAACTATAAATCTTTCAGTCTCTGACTTGTAAATAGTATCAATCAGCCCTTCTTCATAATTATACTTTCCATAAAGCTGAGCTAAGGTGTCATTCTTGATTGAGTTATTAGCTCTCTGAGTCTGATTCATACTCAGCCACTTTCTTGGAAGGCTGTTGACAAATGTGGCATTAATCTCAGCTTGACCAATGGTGACATCATTCATTGCTAGGTCATTGAGAAGAATCTTAAGCCTTGTATAGGTTTGTTGAACCTTTTCACCTTCAAGTGACTTGAAGGCATTGAACTGAAGTCTGAGTGCCTGAATCTTTGTCTCTCTTGTTTCTGAGGGTCCTTCATGGCCAAGGATGAGGTCTGTCCACATTTGCTCGGCTGTGGGACACTGAATGACAGACTTCATGATATGTTTGGGAAGACAGGATATGATGATGCTTTTGAGACGTTTATCTTGGTTTGCCAATTTTCTATCAGCTGGAGTCCATTGTTTGAGAGGTTTGGGAAGAGGGTTTTCTTCAGTGGAGGCAAGCGCCATGGGAATATAAGGACCATTTTCTAAAATTTCTAGAAGAAAAGGTTCAAGTCCATCGAGATACACAAGAAATTGACTCTTCCAACTGGCAAAATCTTCTTCATCAAAGACTGGTACACTTGTGACATGTGATCCACCTCTTGAGTCAAGAAGTTAGGGTAGATCATCGTCATTGGCAGGAGGGTTGAGTCTTGGTGAAGATGGTGTTGTAGAAGGTGAATGAGGTGGGTTAGAAGTTTCTGGCATGGTGGATCTTGATTATAACTGAGAACTATGTTTCTTGAAGGTTTTAATATCAAACACCGCTCTGATACCAATTGAAAGTCCATAATCAATGCTAGAAACCCTAAACTTAACTAATCAACACAAGGTATTACTATTCAAACGTAATCTTATTATTGTATAATAAAGAATTACAAGTGTTATGGATAACACCGTTTGATGACAATGTGTTGTGCACACTTTGAACAACTATAAACCCTAACTTATGAATACAATCGCAGCTGTTTGATTCTATAAGTTCTAAGCAATAATGTTATGAATATACTCAAAGTGTTGAACATTAATGCATGGATACACATCCTATTTATAGTGATACGAGGTTGACCTAAATAGTACTTAATGGTGACTACACAAGACTTTCACTTTTCAGACATCAGTCACATGATGCTCTTCTATTCTTGGTAGTCTGCCATTATGTTTTAAGGAAACAGTTGTCGAAACAGTTTCCTTTTTCTTCATAGTCTCGTACACACAAATGGCATGTCCAAAGTGTGCTGAGTGTTAACAGGGTATTGCCACCCCTGTTAACCCTCAACCCCTCAGAGTCCCTGATACATCTTGGCTGTTATCCATCACAACCAATGAGTATGTCTTCAAGTAATCTTTGACTTCCTTGACAATGTCTCTGACATGGACTCCTCTAAGGTTGCTCACAGAGACTTGGATCTCTATGAGTCTTGTGATACTTGCCTGCCTCCTAGGCACAGGCAAGGAACTATCTAACAACTTAATTATGTTTAAATCTATGATCAGGGAATCTAACAGGCTTAGATTCCCAACACTCCTAGTATAATACTATTACCCAGTCAAATACAATACTAATTCAAACTATCATTTATTGCCTAATAGCACATAAAACATAAAGAACTTATTAATCTAAACTATAACCATGCGTTCTAAACCCTAACCATGCGTTCGTGAAACCCGACATATAACCGATTAAACCCAACAATCACTCCCTTAATCGGTTATTCATGGCACCCCGGTCACGTCCTCCACACCTTCTTTCAAAACATCTCGTTTCTCGACTTTTCTCGAACACATCCAAAGCATCTCGCTGAATGCAACTTCCAACTCTATTCAACACCCCCTGTGTTAAAGTCTCTATTATCTTTTAGACAAACCAATCAAATCCGCATGCTTTGATGTCTTCATGTTCCACGAGAGCTAGTCTTCATGTGTCTTACTTGCTCTTTCCATCTTTCCTTTCGTTATTTTTCTTGCTTTCTTTCTCATTCTTGTTTTTCTCTTGAGAGAAAACTTTGTTCGGACTTCATGGTGAATCTTGGGTCGTGTGATTCAACAATATTCGGTCTACTTCGGCCTTCAGACTTTGGCCATCGGTCTTCGGTCTTTTGAATCAACAGTATCTTTCGGTCTTTGCTGTTGAAACTCGGTCTTCCTTTCTTTCTCGGACAACCTGCTATCACGGTCTCGTTCTTGGTTTCCTCGTTCGGTCTCAGTTTGGACCTTTTGAGTCTCGGTCTCGGTCTAGACTCTCTTGGTCTAGCATTTTCGGTCTCGGTCTAATACTTTCTCAAGTGAACCTTCGGTCTTTTGTCACTTGTGTCGGTCTAGGTATTGCCCGGTCTTTTGCAACTCCTCGGTCTAGGTGTCGCCGGTCTTTTGCAGTTCGTCGGCCCTCTTGGTCCTATGCAAGTCACATGAACTTGTTACTCTCTTTCTTCTTTCCCCGCCATAGCACAAGGCACTCCTACTGTTTTCAAACAATCTTAAAAACAACCCCTCGCTATCCGAACCTTCTCAACACCTGCCCTACACCCACCGACACACCCGTCAGCGACGAAGGCTTCCCCGGTACGAGCCCTAGGCTCTGATACCAAATGTGAGATACCAGCTAGCACACCTCGATCTTACTCACCTCACAACTAACACAACTCACTGATATTGAAGTTATAGATTATAAAGTGGGGGAAAGAATGCTACTGATATGCTGCTTATATTCAACAAAACAAAGGCTTTATATAGCCATACACAACCTACAAAATAACTCTCCTAAAGAACCGGACACATATGACCTACTCTCCTAGTACAATACTATCACCCAATCAAAGACAATACTAATTCAAACTATCACTTATCTTAAAACCTTATAAAACATTTAGACTATTTTCTAAATTTAGTAGTCTTAAAATTTTAAGACTAAAACATTTCTTCTTTTGGAAAGTTTATGCATACAATGTTTAAAAGTCATTCAAAATCCTGGGAGTTATGCATACACATTTAAGAAAATTAAATATCATATATCATAATTTAAAAGTATTTATTATGTAGTAAATGTATACGTTTTTTCTAATGTTGGATCAGTAACAACTCTTGAAAATTAAATTTCTTTAAACCATGGTTGTAACCGTCCTCCCTTATTGTAACAGCCAATATCAACCAAACTTATAAAAGCCTATTGCATAACCTTTTTAAAGCATGCATAAGACGGTTTTGGCTGTTGTTTTTGGTTTCAAACCCCTCGAACATACAACTCAACCCTTTGCTGCATTCTGAAATTACTACATCTACATTTTTGTCACAACATATGTAGTCTGCTTATGTTTAAATTGTTTTTGTTGGTTATTTTGGCGGTGTTGCGCTGCAATTGTGCGTGACACATGTTTATATAGTTTAGCCTGTTAAATATGCAATGATTTTTTTTATTATATAATTCATTCGTTTGCCTCAAAATATAGTCACAGGTACCCGCCGTCGCATTGCGCGAGTACCCGGCTAGTTGCCTAATAACACATAAAACATAAAGAACTTATTAATCTAAACTCTAAGCATGTGTTCTAAACTCTAACCATGCGTTCGTGAAACCCGACATATAACCGATTAAACCCAACATTTTCTTTGTATCTTTTGAATTAGGGTTCAATACCTTTAAATTTGATTTTGTAAGTTGGTTTGATATTTGAATAAAATTCCGTTTATTTTGTTGGTATTTGTATTTGTCTCGTATTCGAATTTACCAACAGCTAAGTAGTTTTATGTCCGTGTAGTAGGTTAGCCCAAGACAATAAAAGTATAGTTAAAAATTACGCACATACTCTACTCACTAAAAGAAGGCTAGAAATTACCATTCCTGAAACAAGAAGATGAAACAAACTAAAATAAAGGAAGAAAGTTGAATAAAAACCAAAGGAGAGTGAATAATTGAGCACGTACGAATCAACCCTTCCTCTCTAATTGGTAAATTCCATGCATCGTTATTTTATGTTTACTTTGTTTTTTTAATTCATTTACCCTCCCTAGTTGTTACTCCATTAGCTTTATATAATTAGGGTTTTTGTTTTGTTTTGATATTTCAATGATGTAAAAGTAATTGGTAAAGGGATAAGTTTTTCCTTGTTTAGGTTTTGACTCAGATATATGTTGCCTAAACGAGGTATCCCGTAACCATCTCAAACCATTTCTCTAGCCGGCCACCCCTAAATCTAATGCAAGACCTAGTGAGAGTTGAACCTTAAGAGTTTACTAGTAGGGTACCCGCGCAATGCAGCGACGGGTACGTGTAATCATACTTTTAGCGAGCAGTATTCTTCGATAACATGTTTCTTTCGGATAAAAACTTTACGCATGACGAAAAATTTTGTAAATAAATGTATGGCGAGCCATTTAATATTAATTTTTTAACATGTTTTTATTAAATTAATAACGAAGATAATCATAATGACGCCATTCAATTCAGGTTTTGTAACCGACGTGCTATATTAGCTTATACAATGTGCATATATATTTGTGTTACTTATATATTAGTAATTACTTAAATTTCTATTATAGATAGCTTGTACAATATGCATATGAATATATACTACTTAAATAATTAACATGAGAGAGATATTAATCTCTTTTATATGTAGTAGATTATTGAGAGGTAGTAAGAAGCAATCAGTATTAATAACGTTTATTTTTTTATTATTATTAAGAGTCAATTCGTATTAAAAACGTTTGTTTTTTTTAATTATTAATAAGCAGTAGGAGTACATACCTCTTACTGAACTATGCTGTTATTTATTTATTAACGGGCTCTAAATCTAAATCTAAATCGTACATTCGAATATGAATTTGAAGCGTAAATGTATGAATCTGAATTTAACAAGATTTTTTTTTTATAAAAAATGTCTAAATGTTGTAAGTGTAGTTTCGATGTTGCAAAACATAAATACATCCGAACGCAACGTTTTTAAACGCAATTGCTTTCGTCATATATTGAAGTCCTTGCAACTATTCTTGATTAGTATTAGATGCGTCATCGTTAGACCTTAAAAAACACAAGATACACTATATAAATTGAAAATTGAAATGAGTACGGCGGTGTGTTCAAATTGTAAGAAAATTGAACAACATATTATATATACAACCTTGTTTTGATAAAGGCTAAAAATGAAACATCATAACATAGGGTTAAGTCTATATATTAACAATGTACTTTCCATCGATTACACATTTAGGTAATGTACTAATTTTATTACTAATATAGTTACACAAACCGGCTAATGTTTTTCAATTTAGGTAATATGACCGCCTAATTTTCCAGCTATATTAAAAATCAATTATTATTTTCTAAGGTAGATTTTTTTTTCTTTCTAAAAATCAATTCTTCTTAAAATATTGGTCTTCCTCATAAAAAGTTAAAGCTTCATCTTCTCTAACACAATCATATGTGACCATATAACTTAAAATCAAAACCAAAAGTCAAAATCAAAATCCAAATCAAATCTCTATACCCTTTAGATCAATTTCCAAATCGAATCTTACAATCCTTCAAATCAAAACTCGGATCAAATCATGAAATCCTTTAAATTAAAAATGAATCAAATCTTGAAACTGTGTTTTAGAGCATTGGAGCAAGAAGATCCGGATATGATGCTATGTAGGAGCGTATGTGATATCTCTTTACAAGACTGGAAAGTACATACGGAGTATCAAGAATATGAAGAAACTGTAGATATGCTGGGTCTGGGAGATATGCTTGGAATTGGTTGAAAAAAATGACCATCAATAATTGTTTTTATACTTTGATCGATCCACTAAGATCTGGAAAATGGGTGTTTTAATTTTCTTTTAAAGATTTTGTTGAAATCTAAGATCTGGATGTGAAACTGGGATTTAGAATTTGGAATAAGATGAAGAAAATTGAATATAAGAAATGACAAAGATATCCTTGAAAAAATAAAAAGATCAAATCTAAATATCCACGTATGCAAAAAACATGACGTGTCGGTAATTTTCGAGTTACAACCTGCTCTCAGCCGGTCATATTACCTATATTAGAAAACATTAGCCGGTTTGTATAACTATATTAGTAATAAAATTAGTACATTACTTAGATGTGTAAACGATATAAAGTACATTACCCCACAAAATATGATAACGTGCATCAGTCATCCATCAAAATCAAACATCACAAATGAGCATCGACCAAAATATTGTTTATAATTAAACTTATAAGGGATAGAGAAAAAAACCCAATTTGATTGTGGCGTGATTGTGGTGTTTAGAACGTTTTTTTTATTTTATTAATGTCCAACAAGAGGTATTAAGAATTTAAGACACTTTTTTCAAGTCTAAACTATTAAGATGTTTTGACATCTGTCCGTGTCTGAATGAAAGAAAAAAAAATGACTAAAATGTGTAACCGATTAAGAGGTTTGCCTCATTAAGAGCTTGTTAAGACATTTTGAAAAAAAACAAACACCACTTAAATGTGTAGGGGTGTCTTAACACCTCTTAATGTGTTTTTTCTTTAAGTTTTTTTATTATTTACTTACAGGGTACCCGCGCGATGCGGCGGCGGGTACCCTGTGATAAACCGAAGTAAAACAAAAAGTAAATGATCCTGATCAGGTCTGATTCGTTAGTTTTTATAGGTTTCAAATGGGTGTTTTCGAATGGTTTGTATTTGCTAGCCGAACTGGTGGCACCAGTCACTCATGTTCGTTCGGTTGAACCCATAGCAATCTAGTCTAGTTTTAAAAATATATCTATTTGCATATAAATTGCATGAAGTTTTGTGTGTTTTATTTGGGTGTACAATGTGTGTATAATAACATGTAATTTTCTTTTTATTAGTGTTTTCAAATTATATTTCATATTAATTAGTGTATTTAATAGATTGAATGATGTTTGTAAAATAATATTAAATTTGTTGACCAGTTAATATATGTGTGTTTGTGCATTATTTAATTGTACAAATTGCATGAAGAGTTGTATTTTTAAGTAATTGGATATTTTAATAGTAGTATTAATGTGTATATTTATTTTCAAGTGTGTATTGTGTTAATATATTAAAAAATGTACATTGTATATAAATGTTTGTAAGTTAAAAATTAAGTGTAAAATTTTAATGCTTAAAATAGTAGGGTACCCGTGCGTTGCAGCTGCGGGTACCCAGTATTCAAAGTCCGGGCGAAGAAAAACAATAATGATTTTATTAGTTGAAAAAAAGAAATTGATTAGAATTCAGTCTGATGCACTTGTTCTCCCTGATCTTATGGGTCCAAAACCATTTGAACCAAACTGCATGAAAATTTATGTGTTTTACTGGTATGTACAATAAGTATAAGAACATAGTATATTTTAATTTAATGATGTTAAGATTAATTAGTGTATTTAATTAGTTTTTATTATACCTTATGCTTTAATGTGTATTGATTAAATTCTAAAAACTTAAAAGACATTAATGGATGAAAGGTTTGTGAGTATTATTTGAGATTAAGTTTTGTGCATTTAGAGATTGTACAATATGTTTTAAGAGTTGTACTACTTAAAATTTAATGAGGAGAGAGATATCAAAATGTTTTATATGTAGTATATAGATATAGATGTGTTATATCCCATTTGGAAAATGGTTATTATTGAGTCAATGAGTTCCCTGAATCAAGTGGAGTAACAAATACAAACTCATTGTTAATATACAGGCTTGCTGATAATGTTTCACATAGCTAGTATTTTTTGTTTTTGAACGGCAGATAGCTAGTGTTATTATAACTACTAAATGTTATTTCGATGAGCAACTAAGATACAGAATAACGACCATTGATCCATGTAACATTATGTCATGAAAATGGATTCTATCAGAAATGAGCCTAATTTCTAACAACTAACACCAGCATATTGTTCAATATGATGTTAAGTTATAAATCATCTTCGTCCTTTTTTTTTCTTTGTCTAGACATGGCATAATATGAGAAGAGACGGCAACATGGTGTGTCACATTCCATCATACCCTTAGACATCTTAACAAAAATTACTGACATCATTACACTCGTGTGAGCATAAATCATTAGTTTGAATCCACCTACTTTCATTTCTTAATCTATTACATATGCACACTGATACTGATATAATTAGAGTTGAAGTGTCTTACTCCCTCTATGAAATATCAATGATAATGACCGGAAAATACAACATGCTGCGTGATGACCGTAAGATAGATTAAACAAAGAAAACCATATGATTAAAAAAGAATCTTAATATCATTTCAATTGGAATAATAAGAATATGAACAAAAATAAGGTCAACACAGACAAAGATACAAACATAAAAACCCGACCAACCTTATTAGTTTAGCAAAATTATTTCTGTATTTTATCAATCTAAATTTAAAACTAAGTAAAACAGTATACTCTGTACTGTACCGTTGCTCTACTTTCATCTGCAGGCGCTCTCCCTATATTCTCATTGAATCATTCCATTTTTCGCAAATCTTTTATTTTCCTAATCTTATTGAAGTCAACTATATTCTAATCCATTTATACCATGTACCTCAACAATCCATTGAACTAACTTCATTAACGTAAATAACCAATAACAAAACCATGTCTGCACAAAAGCTTTTGTTCATCACGTTCATCATTTTAGTCATAGGTAACTGAATTCCCGCTTAAATTTGCCAAGTTTGTTTTCTTTTTATTCAATTTTTAAAATCTATAATGGTTTTTAATCATTTTTTCAGGAAACGAAGCGAGTGCAGACTTACTGGATGCAGATAAGGAGGTACTGATCAGCCTGAGATCATTTCTGATACAAGGGAACAAAGTGAACCAAGGAAACTACAACCAATGGGACCCACACTCGCAGTCGCCATGCAACTGGACAGGAATATCCTGCTCAGGCAACCGAGTCACTGGTATCAATCTCTCCAACAATAACATCACTGGAAACATATTCAACAACTTCTCGGCTTTGACCGAGCTCACGCACCTTGACTTGTCAACAAACACAATCCGTAACAGCCTGCCTGCAGACTTGGGTATCTGTCATAACCTGAAAGTATTGAATCTGTCACATAACATGATCGAGGGCGAGCTTAATTTGGTCGGACTTAGGAGTCTGGAAGTTCTTGATATATCAGTCAACAGACTGTCTGGAAACATTTTCATGAGTTTTCCCATGATTTGCAACAGTTTGGTCGTTGTTAATCTTTCGGCCAATAATTTCTCGGGAGAAATAGGCCGGTCGATTGAAGGGTGTCCGAAGTTGGAGTACGTTGATATAAGCACAAATTACTTGACTGGGAACTTATGGTTTGATTTTCAAATGTTTAAGGAGTTCCGAGTCTGTGAAAACCGGTTAAACGACACGCTCCCGACGTGGATTTTCAAGGGAAATTGCAGTTTAGAGGTGATCGACGTGTCGGAAAATGGGCTCACTGGTGAAATCCCGACGTCTATTTCAAATTGTAAGAATTTAACAATCTTGAACTTTTGGGGAAACTATTTTTCCGGGAAGATTCCTAGAGAGCTAGGATTTATTCCGAATCTGCAACAGATTTTTCTTGGCAATAATACTTTTAGCAACGAAATTCCCACTTCGTTAATGAATTTGAGAAACCTTGTGTTCTTGGATTTAAGTCGAAACTACTTTGGAGGCGAAATACCTTCGATTTTTGGACAACTCACTCAGCTGAAAATTCTTCTACTTCCTTCAAACATGTATACGGGTGGGCTAGTGTCATCGGGTATACTTGGACTACCGAATCTCTCAACGTTAGACTTGAGCTACAACAACTTTTTAGGTCCTTTACCTATCGAAGTCGCTCACATGGCAAGCTTGAAATTCCTATTCCTTGCAGACAATCAGTTTTCGGGCAGCATACCTTCAGAATACGGGAACATGCAATCACTTCAAGCTTTAGACGTTTCCTGCAACCAACTAACCGGATCGATTCCTTCAAGTTTAGGACAATTGAAGTCTCTATTATGGTTAATGCTCGGAAACAATTCGTTCACGGGTCATATACCCCGAGAGTTAGGGAATTGTAGCAGCTTGTCATGGCTAAATCTTCAAAACAATCAACTTTCAGGTCCGATCCCACCCGAGCTGATTAACATTGGTACAACCGCAACCCTGACTTTCGAAATAAACCGAGAAGATGATCTAATTTCGGATTCGGGAGAGTGTTCGACTTTGCGAAGATGGATACCTGCGGATTACGAACCTTTTAGTTTTGTGTATATGCTTCTTACAATGAAGAAATGTAGAAGTTTATGGGATAAGATACTTAAAGGATACGGGATTTTCCCGGTTTGTATACCAAAATCTAATGTTCGCGTACAACAGACATCGGGGTACATTCAGCTTAGCGGGAATAATTTATCAGGTGAGATACCGCTTGGTATCGGTACAATGGATGATATCAGTATGCTTGATTTAGGAGGTAATGAATTTTCGGGCACACTTCCAGATGAAATCGGGGAAATGGCGCTTGTTATATTGAATGTTTCTCAGAATAAATTCTATGGTCAGATCCCTATGCATCTCGGTAATCTGAAGTGCTTGCGAGGTCTCGATTTGTCGTATAATAATTTCTCGGGTACGTTTCCTACCAGTTTGAACAGTTTGGCTGAATTGAGCAGCTTCAACGTGTCATACAATCCGTATATCTCGGGGTATATTCCGGAGATGGGACAGTTAGCTACTTTCGAGATATGGTCATTCCTAGGTAACCCGTTATTGCACTTGCCTTCTTTTATAAAGAATTCAACTAACAGCTCGTCTGTTCCGAGTGATGGGACATCAAGACAACGGAAATGGGGGCCACTATTTGTTTTGGCGTTTCTGTTGCTAGCGTTCTTTGTTTGTGGTATCATGACAATCATAATCTGCTTTGCAACCAAGACCACATCGAATCAGCCCCAATCACTGCTGCGGGATACAAAGCCAGGAACCAGGTACGAAGATGACTCATCACCTTGGTTATCGGACACAGTGAAGGTAATTCGTTTAGACAAAACGGCGTTCACCCACGCGGATATTTTGAATGCAACAGGGAACTTTTCTAATGATAGAATCATAGGAAGGGGTGGGTATGGGACAGTTTATCGGGGAGTGTTACCCGACGGGAGGGTAATTGCGGTAAAAAAGAAGCTAAGAGAGGGTGTAGAAGGAGAAAAAGAGTTTAAAGCTGAAATGGAAGTACTGACTGGAAATGGGTTCGGGTGGCCTCACCCAAACCTCGTGGCACTCTACGGGTGGTGTTTGGATGGGTCAGAAAAGTTGTTGGTTTATGAGTACATGGAAGGTGGTACTTTAGAAGATATAATACCCGATCGAGTTGGGTTCCCATGGAGGCGACGAATTAATGCTGCAATTGACGTAGCTCACGCCTTGGTGTTCTTACACCACGAGTGTTATCCTCCAATTGTGCACCGAGATGTAAAAGCTAGCAACGTGTTGCTAGACAAAAAGGGGAAAGCCCGTGTGACAGACTTTGGATTGGCTCGGGTGGTTGATGCTGGTGGGAGTCATGTCAGCACAATGGTGGCTGGAACAATTGGGTATGTGGCACCAGAGTATGGTCAAACATGGAAAGCCACCACAAAAGGTGATGTATACAGCTACGGTGTGTTGGTGATGGAGCTAGCAACAGGGAGGCGAGCATTGGAGGGAGGAGGAGAGTATCTAGTGGAGTGGTCAAGAAGGGTGACGGGACGGTGGTCCATGATCCCAGTGTCATTCCTGGTGTCGGGGCTAGCTGATGGGGCGTCAGAAATGCGTGAGCTGTTGAGATTGGGAGTGAGATGCACAGTTGATGCACCTCAATCCCGGCCCGATATGAAAGAGGTGCTAGATAAATTAATTCAAATTTCTGCCAGATGCAAATGATTTTAGTTATGCCGACGTAAATCTAGTGAATTTATGCTGTCTATAAATGTTTTATTATCTATCAAAATCTATCACCAATGTTGGGTTTTAAATGTTACTATAAAAGTATAAAGTATATGATCCAACACATATATTCTCAGATGGATATTTCGTAGCTAAAACAAATGTATCATAACTCAAAATGTCTTATATTCATGTTTTCCATTAGCATCTTATACATTTGGGGATACATTACCAAACATTTTGTGTTTCTGGATTAATACTCGATTAGTTGCTTGGCTATGTGGCGAACCCGGTATCTACCCATAAATATAGTTCAAAAACTATTTTTGCGGGAAAATCCAACAAATATTTAAACCAAAGTGGTAAACATTACAAGCATGTAAAGGAGATCAACAACATTGAAAATCCAACATGCTACACTGTTGTTGTTGGGTTGTTGATGAACATTTAATCATCATTTCTTTTTTCTGGTAGTACTATCTTGTTTTTGAAAGCACAAGCATTCTGTTAATCTTTGCTTTCAAAAACAACAAAAGCCCTTTTAAATATTATATAGTTTATATGATATCGAACAAAAATTTTACAGGGAAGGAAAAGCCTCGGCTTCAAGTTGGGTAAAATGCGGGCTTGTATGAGCAACTTGAAGCAGTTCTTCATCGTTGTATGAATCCCGGTAAGTCTCCAAGTTTACATCTGAATTTATCAGAGCCGAAAGACAAAGATCTTTCCTCCATTGTTCTATGCGTGGGAATCCAACATAATCTCCATACTTATCACAGTACTGCAACATTAAACACTAAATCAGTATTTTGTTTCAAGCAATGTAATGTGTCAAAACTGGCTAGGACAATGTAAATTTTCTAATGGAAAGATTTATGATTTCACTCCATTCGGCGTTATTGACTCATTCCCTTTTAGTTCATTTTTTGACCAGTTTGACCCGTTTTAGATAATACACAACGTAATATGACGGGATGGAATTCTATTACCTCAAAATCTGCTATGTCATGAGTATTATGTTTTGGAATGCCAGCAGCTTCTCTAGATTGATAAAAATCTTGAATAGATTTCATCATCTCATCTCGTGATGGTAAACTTCTTTTGCCGGACAACAACTGAGCTATCCATATTGCTTGCGATTCAAAGAATGGGAACCCTATAATCTACATCAATCAAAACCCTCCAAAATAAGTTAAAGTAACAATCTTTTAAGTTTCAATAGTTTATAATTATTTAGTCCACATCAAGAAACAATATGATATAACTTTTTTAGTTACCTTTCTTGGAATGCCTATAAAGGAGAGAGATGGTGCAAGGTTTGGAGGAAAAGTATGTTCATATAATGGTCCCACTCTGTCATCATCAATAGCTACTATTCCTTTGGTGTCAAGATATGGGAATGAATATGAATACCTGCATGCATATATCATATACAGTGTGTAGATGAAACTTCTGCAATACTAAAGTGAAATTATGGTAGTAACTTTTTTGTTTTTAACTTTTACCCGGTGCAGTATATGATGGTGTCTGCTGTGATCCATGAACCGTCGACAAACACAACTCGCCCATCTTCGTGTAAACATTCTATCTGGAACATATTATAATGATGTCAATATGGCGAAAGCTTTATAATTCTATAAAAAGGGTACAAGAATATATGAACTTACAGTCGGATGAAGATGTAGATTATCATGTTTGGAGATCACTTTTGACAGGCCCTCTGAAACAGGAAGTGATTTGGAACTCAGATGAATCTCTTTAGCTACATTCACAAGCTCCATTGATATATCCTGCCCACTTAATGAGTTCCCCACTACCACAACCACCTGCAAAATTTTTACCGTTAAAAAACGCCATTTTGACACCTTAGTACTCTAGTTAAAGAAGATTGGTTACCTGGTTGCGAAATGGCTCTGGAACTCTATAAAGGTGACTATGCATTTGCTTTCTTTTCCATACATCCATTCCTTTGATAGAAGGCAATCTAGGATGGGAGTAATGTCCGGTAGCCACAACCACAGCATCAAACACCTCTGATGTCACCTTATCAGAATCTTTAGCTTTGCTCTTAACGACCCATTTTAGATCTTTACCAAATCCGCCATATTCCAACATCCCAACATAATCTACTTTGGTATTGAACCTAATCATCTCCCTCAAACCAAAAAAATCACAAAAATCTTTAAGGTACAATAAAAGCTCACTGTGACTAGGGAATCGCCTCGTATCCCTACCTTTCTTGATCAAAAAAGGAAAATCAGTGAACCCCATTATCTCTCTAGGCGACGTGAGCCTTAACGACTTATAGATGCTACTATGGGGATCTTGACCTTCAACTTTAGGGTCATAGAGCCATTGGCCCCCAACATCATGATTTTGTTCTAAGACCACCACTTTGTGCCCTTCTTTCTTGAGCTCCCTTGCGGCTACCAACCCGGATGGGCCAGCACCAATAACACACACGTAACTCGGTGGATTCCTCACTGAAACCATTTGTGAGAGTGTGTGTTTGAAGGGTGAGTGAGTTGAGTGCATATTGTGTGAAGGTTGGGAGGTGTTTTATAGTGAAGTAATGTTAAAATAAGATTGCTTCTAAAGGAAAGCAAGTCAGAAAAACTCTTCCTTACAACATTGTTAATTTAGAAGTTAGTTGTAACCTAAATGATTGTAGTTTTTTTCCTTCCATTTTAGCATATGATAAATCTGTTTAGCTTTCTAATTATACATTACATGCAATCATATGCTACAAGGGTACGAACGTAGGAATCGTAATCATAGTTTACAATAGATTTTGTTAATTAAAGTGCATATGGTTAGCTACCAACACAACTTGATCATAGACACAACGTAGACATACAATTAATTGAGAGGGTCCAACATCATCAATGTAGTTTGTCTTGCAAGCCTCCATACTTGGTTGGTTCCTAGTTTTTGCCTCTACTTGATTATGGAGTAAATGTTATATCCGAAAAACCTATGAGAGTTTACTGCAGAGATTTTCTCAAATAAAAGCTCAAAGGTTCGAGTTTTGGCCCTGCCTACTCTAGCTGATGCCCCATTGGGTCAAGAGAGTTGTCAAAGCTACATTCCTTATAAGATGAACAATGACTAATATCAAGAAACATCCAGGGTCAGAGTGTTCTTGTGGGTTCACCTATCAACTTTACTTCTTTCTGTTTTTGTTATAAACCAACCTCTATTCTTCAGAAATTGTGAAAGCTAACATTATGTTTTGTATGGAAATTGTGCTTGTATGGTAGTATTGACATATAATGTCTTTCTACAAAATGCTGATAACCGATAATGTTAACTGGTTTAATGTGTCTCAAAAACTATATGTGAAAGTCACTGTTCAAACCGACCCGGTAGGTAGCTTAAACTATTTTCTTGTTATCTCACATATACTTTATTTGATAATTAGTTGGTAAATCATTAACGGATATCAAGTAGTAAAAAAAATGTGTCCTTCAAAAGGGGGTCGGTGAGTCTAAGTATGTTCCCTTGGCTTCAAGTTGGGGCAATCTCTAGTGGGGACTCTAATCTTTTAGCAACTCACATGATTTTAAATTATTGAGTATAGTTTAACTTTCATGTTAAATTTAAAATGGTCATGGTATCAAATATTGTATCGTATTTTCTCAAAACACAGGAAAATAACCTATTATATACAGTAATTCGTTACTACTTTTTAGTGATTGAGTCAAAACTGAAGTATTGTTATCTTTCTTAAAAGTGACATTAAAGATCAAAAAAGGTTAAAAGCATTCTGGAAACTGGGGAAAAAGATTGTTTACCTTTGACTCATCAAATGGTTTGGCCTATAAATGTATTTGTTGCCTGTCCCATGATGTATTTCTAAGCACATTAGTATATTTGTGCAAATGTATTTAATTAAGACTTTTTGTTCGAGCAGTTATGTGTGTATATCCTTAAATATTCTGTGAAATGATTTACAACTTGTTACTGTAGAATATAGTATAGATTCCTTGGATCCTAAAAGAATGGATCGAAACCAGTTTGTCCTATCAAAATGTATGATATGGTCTTTACCAAAGGATTTTACTAATCTAAAATAAATTTGACGGCTTTCATTTAGAGTTTTCCTATATTCTTCTAATTCACGTGTCAGCTTATCCTGTTACACACACAATCATATTGTTGGAAATTGTTTTGCAAAATATGATTTTTGCAAACTTTGGACATAATTTTATATATGTATATGTTATATATATTCGTAGTACTTAGTAGCTTTGCGTTCTCCTCGAAGAGAGCTTCGCAACGAGCTAAAGTATGTCCAATATGGAGTTAATATGAATGAGATATCGTGTCTCAAAGTGAGTCACGTGAAACACAATATTTGAAAAAATATTTGTCCCACATCGCTTGAAACATGAAGTGAAAACATGTTTATAAGAAAATCCTAGTTTCTACCCTACAATATTCATTTGTGGGTTTTTACTCCCACGCCTGCGCGCGCAGGGGGGGGGGGGGGGGGGGGGGGTGCAAAAAGTGGGATTTCTAGGCCAAAAACGGGTTCGAAGCTACTGAACTTGTGCACGCAGCTCCGAAAACTGGCTTGGGTGCGGGCAGATTTCGGTATCTAGACAGAATTTTCCTGTGTTTGTGAAACATATGCAAATCTGATTATTTTAGAAGCATATATTCTGTCTTGGTGACCAAGACATGAATTAGCTATAAAATAAACCATTCTCATTCAGTTTTGATCATCAGAAAAACGCAGCTTTTCATACTCTATTACCAGACGATTTTTCCAGCAGTTCTCGATCAGAAACGCAGAAGGCTTCCGTGATCTTTCAGGCAAGTTTGTCTAGTCCGGCTGTACAACAGCTTTGGACGTTGTACCCTGGGAAACAGACGGCGAATCTGTTTTAAGGGAAGCGTGTTAAACACGTGCCTCGTCTTAGTTTTACTGCTTTCAGTTTTATTTGTTATTTAATTCTGTTCTTTGTTTTCTGCTAATTTTATTATTGTTTTAATAAAAGTATACACCGTTTCCCACAATCTTAAAACAGATTCTGTTTAACAGAATTAAAACTTTTATTAAATCGGATTAATAATTTTATCAGATTTATTTATAAACTGTTTCTACCGAAACCAGGATTGAGTTTCACTGGAAATCAGTTTTAATTTACAGATTTTAATTAACAGTTAAGGTTTTTTTAGCAGTTGTTCTAATCAGTTTATTGAAACCAAGATTGTGTTTCTGTTAAACTGATACGTTTGATAATGACATCTGACTCATTGAAACCAAGATTGAGTTTCTTTGAAGCAGATCCACTATAAGTATATAGAGATCACGATTGAATTTCTTATATACAGATTTATAACAGTTGTCTAACTGTTTGTGTTTTGATCTTGTTTGATCTTTCAGGATGTCTACCAGCACTCCTGTAACTCCTGTAACTCCTGCAACTACTACTGTGAATGTAACTGGTGCGCCAGTTCCCCACACAGTTGCTAATCATGCTGAAAAACCAGAAAAATTCAATGGACATAATTTTAAGAGGTGGCAGCAGAAGATGTTCTTCTATCTCACTACTTTGAACCTTGCGAAGTTCTTAAAGGAGACTGTACCTCAGGTGGAACCTCCTAAAGAAGGTGTACCCGAAAATCAACAAGCCGTGCAAGCTATTGAAGCATGGAAACATTCAGACTTCTTGTGTCACAACTATATTCTGAATGGTTTGGTGGACTCTTTGTACAATGTGTACTGCAAGACTAAGACTGCCAAAGAATTATGGGAGTCGTTGGAACGCAAGTACAAAACTGAGGATGCTGGTACAAAGAAGTTCGTGGTAGCTCGCTTTTTGGATTACAAGATGGTTGATTCAAAGAGTGTGATAACTCAGGTTCAAGATCTGCAGGTTTTGCTACACGACATTCATGCTGAGGGTATGACTTTGAGTGAAACTTTTCAAGTTGCTGCTATCATTGAAAAGTTACCTCCAAGCTGGGTAGAATTCAAAAACTACTTGAAGCATAAGCGAAAGGAGATGACTGTTGAAGACTTGGTTGTTCGTCTTCGTATCGAAGAGGACAACAAGCTGGCTCAGAAAAACACTTATACACCTGATTCTGCCAAGGCAAATATGGTTGAGCATGGTTCGTCTTCTTCAAAGTCTAAAGGCAAGAGCTTTGGAAAAGGGAAGAATGACAAGAAGAGCAAAGGGAAGTCTGAGTACCTTGCTCCTAAGGCTGGAATTGCGAAGCAGAAGTTCCAAGGAAATTGCTTCAACTGTGACAAGCCAGGTCACCGTGCTGCTAATTGCAAAGCGCCAAAGCGGGTGACTCCACGCGAGGCTAATATGGTGAATGATAATGTGGACATGATTGCTATGGTGTCTGATGTCGTTACCATGATCTCTGAAGTTAACCTGGTAGGTTCTAATAATAATGATTGGTGGTTTGATATTGGGGCAACCCGTCATGTGTGTGCTGACAAGAGTATGTTTCACTCTTTCAGAGCGGTTGACAATGGAGAGAAGCTGTACATGGGCAACTCTGCAACTGCTGATATCAAGGGCGAAGGAGATGTTATTTTGAAGATGACATCCGAGAGAGAGCTCAAGTTGACTAAAGTCTTGTATGTTCCGGAGATTCGCAAGAATCTTGTGTCCGGATGGCTTTTGAATAAGTTTGGTTTTCGTCTTGTTTTTGAGTCTGATAAAGTTGTACTTTCTAAGAATCAAATGTATGTTGGTAAGGGGGATGCCCTGAATGGTATGTTTAAGCTCAATGTAATAGTTGTTAAGAATGATATCAATAAAATGAATTCTTCTGCTTACTTGATTGAGTCTTCTAATGTGTGGCATGGCCGTCTTGGACATGTTAATTTTAATTCAATGCGTCGTTTGATTAAATTTAATGGCATACCAAATTTTCATATTGATTCAAATTATAAGTGTGAAACTTGTGTCGAAGCCAAACTTACAAGATCATCTTTCAAATCGGTTGAACGAAAAACCGAACCACTTGATATGATACACACAGACATATGTTATTTGAAATCACTACCCACAAAAGGTGGCAACAAGTACTTCATCACGTTTATTGATGATTGCACAAAGTACTGCTACGTTTACTTGTTGAAAAGTAAAGATGAAGCTATAGACAAGTTTGTTCTATACAAAACCGAAGTTGAGAATCAACTTGGTAGGAAAATCAAGGTTGTATGAAGTGATAGAGGAGGTGAATATGTGTCTCCTTTTGCTGATCTATGTGCGAAACATGGAATTAGACATGAGTTTACTGCTCCTTATTCACCTCAGCAAAACGGTATTGCCGAAAGGAAGAACCGTACCTTGAAAGAGATGGTTAATGCCATGTTGTTAAGTTCTGGTTTGAGCCGGGACATGTGGGGGGAAGCCATTCTAACGGCTACTTATCTTTTAAACAAGATACCTCGTAAGGATAAAGAGGAAACCCCATATGAACTGTGGATGGGAAGAAAACCATCATACCAGTACTTACGAGTGTGGGGGTGTCTAGCCAAGGTAGCTGTGCCGACACCTAAGACCCAAACGATTGGACCTAAATCTGTGGATTGTATATTTATTGGATATGCTAAGAATAGTAGTGCGTATCGTTTCATTGTACATGATTCGAAAAATCCAGATATACACAAGAACACAGTTATGGAATCAAGGAATGCGTCCTTCTTTGAAAACATATTTCCTTGTTTAAAGAAGGAAAATGGAAGCACATCTAGAATAGATGATGCAGTTGTCCAAGATAAGAGACAACGCGATGATAATGATCTCCAAGATGAGAGACAAGATCAACCCGAGGAAGAAGAGGTTGAACCTAGAAGAAGCAAACGGGCGAGAACCGAGAAATCATTTGGACCCGATTTTGTCTCTTTTATGGTAGAAAATGAACCCACTTCTTATCAAGAAGCGGTAAATTCCTCGGAAGGGCCTCGATGGAAAGAAGCGATTAATAGTGAAATAGAGTCTATTTTACAAAATCATACTTGGGAGCTCGTGGATTTACCTCCTGGTTGTAAACCACTAGCCTATAAATGGATCTTCAAGAAGAAGATGAAAGCTGATGGCACCATTGATAAGTACAAAGCAAGATTGGTGATCAAAGGTTTTAGACAACGCGAAGGTCTAGATTACTTTGATACTTATTCGCCTGTTACGCGAATAACTTCTTTTAGGATGATTCTTGCTATTGCCGCATTAAGAAATTTGGAAGTTCACCAAATGGATGTGAAAACGGCTTTTCTAAATGGAGATTTAGAAGAAGAAATATACATGAACCAACCCGAGGGTTTCATGGCTCCTGGACAAGAGAGCAAAGTTTGTAGGATTGTTAAGTCATTGTATGGCTTAAAGCAAGCTCCAAAACAATGGCATCAGAAGTTTGATCACGCCATGCTAGAGGGTGGATTCAAAATTAATGAATGCGACAAGTGTGTTTATGTCAAAGACACAAATAGTGGATATGTAGTCTTGTGTCTTTATGTCGACGATATGCTTATCGTTGGCAGTAACGACAAGATGATCAAGTCTACTAAAGACATGTTGAAATCAAAGTTTGACATGAAAGATATGGGTTTGGCTGATGTGATCCTTGAAATAAAGATCATACAAACTCAAAGTGGACTTGCATTAAGTCAAGCACATTACGTGGACAAAATTCTTAATACTCATAATGCGGGGGATTCCGGCCTAGCTAGAACTCCAATAGACACCAGTTTGCATCTATCTAAAAATAGAGGCGTAGGTGTTGCCCAATTAGAGTATTCAAGAATTATTGGCATGTTAATGTATTTGATGACATGTACCCGACCTGACTTAGCATATGCTGTTAGCAGGCTGAGTAGATATACTAGTAATCCAAGTGATTCACATTGGAAAGCTATGACTAGGGTACTTCATTATTTGAGATACAGTCGTGATTATGGACTGAATTATGCTAGATATCCATCTGTTATTGAAGGATACAGTGATGCAAATTGGATATCTGACATAAAGGATTCTAGATCGACCAGTGGATATGTGTTTACACTGGGAGGGGCCGCTATATCTTGGAAGTATTCCAAGCAAAATGTAATAGCTAAGTCCACGATGGAATCAGAATTTATCGCGTTAGATAAATGCGGGGAAGAGGCGGAATGGCTACGTCAATTCGTAGAGGACATACCCAGGTGGCCTAAACCGGTAACGACCATTAGTATACATTGTGATAGTCAATCGGCAATTGGCAGAGCTCATAGCACAATGTATAATGGAAAGTCTAGACATATCCGTCGTCGACATAATTCGGTACGACAACTACTCTCAACAGGAGTTATCTCAATTGACTATGTGAATTCAAAGGATAACATCGCGGATCCGCTTACGAAAGGCTTAAGCAGAGAGTTAGTTAGTAAGTCGTCAAAAGGAATGGGACTAAAGCCCTTAAAGGAATGAGTTTCTATGAAGGAAAACCTAACCCAGTTGACTGGAGATCCCAAGATCTGGGTTCAATAGGACAACCTAATCATAGAAATGTGGGGGAAGTCACGTCAATGTGGGGGAGTTACTTAATACAGTAACTTTCCTAGTCCATTCCTAGAACAATGTGACTTGTTGAGAGGTTAAACATATGGCTTAATGATTCAGGATGAAATCATAAATCATAATGATTCAAGATGAAATCATAAAACATATGTTTTTAATGATTCAAGATGAAATCACCTATGTGAGAGAGAAGTGGGGTCGCTTCGAAGGAAATTGTGGGGGCGCAATTTCTAAGAGCTCTTGCAGAACCAGGCGAGTGTTCATGACCATAACGAACACGACTATGAGGACTTGACAAGGTCAGGGAGAGTCTTGTGTGAGTGTGTATTGTCGTCTACGTAAACAGAGGCTGAGTTCAAGGACATCGCGTCTACTCAGATCTAGGAGACTAAGTGCATCTCACAAAGGAAGGTTCAAAGGGTTACACCTACCTATCCTATGCAGGACTTAACCGCATAAATTTTGCCGAAACTTTCGTGTGTTTTCGACCGATTCCCATTCATGTGGGAGATTGTTGGAAAATGTTTTGCAAAATATGATTTTTGCAATACTTTGGACATAAATTTATATATGTATATGTTATATATATTCGTAGTACTTAGTAGCTTTGCGTTCTCCTCGAAGAGAGCTTCGCAACGAGCTAAAGTATGTCCAATATGGAGTTAATATGAATGAGATATCGTGTCTCAAAGTGAGTCACGTGAAACACAATATTTGGAAAAATATTTGTCCCACATCGCTTGAAACATGAAGTGAAAACATGTTTATAAGGAAATCCTAGTTTCTACCCTACAATATTCATTTGTGGGTTTTTACTCCCACGCCTACGCGCGCGCAGGGGGGGGGGGGTGCAAAAAGTGAGATTTCTAGGCCAAAAACGGGTTCGAAGCTACTGAACTTGTGCACGAGCGCGCGACCTGCGGACACGAATGCAGCTCCGAAAACTGGCTTGGGTGCGGGCAGATTTCGGTATCTTATACTCCATTACCAGACGATTTTTCCAGCAGTTCTCGATCAGAAACGCAGAAGGCTTCCGTGATCTTTCAGGCAAGTTTGTCTAGTCCGGCTGTACAACAGCTTTGGACGTTGTACCCTGGGAAACAGACGGCGAATCTGTTTTAAGGGAAGCGTGTTAAACACGTGCGTCGTCTTAGTTTTACTGCTTTCAGTTTTATTTGTTATTTAATTCTGTTCTTTGTTTTCTGCTAATTTTATTATTGTTTTAATAAAAGTATACACCGTTTCTCACACATATAATATATCGTTAATGTGTCTATAAACGTCATTCTGTGTTAAGTCAACTTGTTGATATCATTCTTATGTTTCAAAAGAACTTCACTAACGTATATAAACTTTTATCTCACGGCCTGCATCTTACTTGAATCACATAGTGCAGACTTTCTCAGTTATCGGACTTTATTTATTGCTGATCTGTATCTGTTATTTTGAAAAAAAGTGACATTATTAAAAAGTAAAAAAGTGAAAATAGCGCACAACTCAGCTTAACAGGCTAAAAAATTCAAACTAAAAGGTAAAAGTTTATGACCCAGGTACTTTGAAGTTGGTTCTTACTACTTATGTTTGACCATCCTACGCTTTACGATAAATTCTACATGCCCCAAACTTTTACTAGTTTTCTTTTATAAAACGACATAATTCATTTACACTTTTGGGTGTGACACAACTACTCGAACCATGCTTTAAAAAGAAAACATGGGTTCAAAATGGGGACCTTTACAAAGCTTTTTGTAGCCCTTAAACTCTGAAATTTTATAATAAAAATTAGGGATGAAGCAATGGGTTGCAGGCTACACGTACTCCCATCATTCCAAGTTTAACTTATGAGTAAAGCTTTTCTTGTGGTTATTGTTGAATTTAGCTTTAGCTTTAGCTTTAACCATGCTTATTTTCCTCTTTTAGAATGGATTATTATCGACCGATAGCTAGATAAAATGCAATGATGTCGACAGTTAGTTTTGAATTAGGTGCAATGTCACACAAAAAGGGTATGTTTGACATTCTAAAGAGTTTGTAACTTGAGCTTATTTTTACATTCTACTTCAATTAGCATGCCATTTACGAGCTTATTTTTTTAACAAGCTTCTTCAAGCTCTGTCAGCCAAACGAGACTTATTTTTAATATTCACTTATTTTTAAAAAAACAATAAGCTCATACTACGATAAGCTCTGATAAGCTCATGCGCTAAACATAGCCAAATTATTTCTTATTTGTGTGTGACGTTTTAAACCAGATTTGTATATATAACTAGAATTGCAAAGCTTATGGTATTGACTTATTTTATTTTGACAATCAATTAGTATGTTTTTGCTGTTTTCTATATACCACGTGAATCCTGAGTTAGACTACTCTAGAACTCTATCGAAGACAAATTATACGATTATAATCTCACAAGCATAGCTCATTACGTGCTTAATATCTTTAACAAAATCACACGAATAAATTAAATATATCAAGATATCTTATCTTCACATTAATACAAAATTTGAAGTTGTATGACCTAACTCAATTATTAAGACAATGGTGAACACATCAAGGGTCCTAACCACAATGACTCAACATCTTCTAGGTTTTACACCCAATAACTACCCGACAATGTGATGCCCTATGATCAAGGTTTTAAAAGGCTCGCAAAGGCTTCGATTCCTTTGCTTTTAGTCAGGGTTAAATGACCTTCAGCTATATCCCACTGTATAAATGCGGCTAAATGTGTGGCGCTAGTGGTATAATAGCTGACCTGAATCGTCCCACTGTATAAATGACCAGGCTTGCTAGCATCTGGATCAGTCGTTAGTCTACAATCAGGTTAACCAAATGGATCGCTGTAAAACTTTGCCCAAGAGTTCAAGACCTTCTTTAGCTTCACAAGAGAGTTTTTCAAGGCGAGAAATCTTAGGCAACGCAATGCTTTTTTGAATCCTTTTTAAGATTGGGATATTTTTGCTTGTTAGAGGATAAATATAAGCTCAAGTCCGGTTTGTGAGCTTAAGTCACTAGGATTATGTATCTATAAATATTGAATCATTGAACGATAATAAGTACGGTTTCAATGTAGTCTTTCTAACATTGTTAACCTGCACAATTTTTGGTACATTCACAGTATTGCATATGGACTCCAAGGAAAACAATAACTTTTATAGCCATTTCTTGTAGGGTTATTTCCACCTTAGACTTTATATTAGCCTATCCCAACACTCAGCAACTCGTCCAGGTACCACCTTCGTCAAGGCATCCGCAACATTGTGTTCAGTACCCACCTTCAGAACTTCAACCGTCTTTGCTTCCAAGACTTCTCTGATAAAGTGATAACGCACATTGGTGTGCTTTGTCCTTTCATGAAAAACATGATTCCGCGATAAGTGAATCGCGCCCTGATTGTCACAATTAACTGCAATAGTGTTGAGCTTCACGCCCAACTCTTCTAAGAGTCCCCTTAGCCAAATAGCTTCCTTCACAGCCTCCGTAAGGGCCATATACTCCGCCTCTGTAGTTGAAAGAGCCACCACGTGTTGTAGCGTTGATTTCCAACACATCCCTGTACTTAAAATGCGTAACCAGAGACTGACCCTTATCTGGATCCTTAGCGTAGTCTGAATCAACAAAACCTGTTACGTCCACATGGTTGCCACGATTTGTCCCATATACCAAACCCACGTTTATAGTGCCCTGCAAATATTTCATAATCCACTTCACTGCTTCCCAATGGAGTTTACCCAGATTCGTCAAATATCTGCTAACTACACTTACCGCATACGTTATGTCTGGGCTCGTGCATACCATCAAGAACATTAAGCTCCCAACCGCATTTGCATATGGTACCCTACTCATTCTTTCAACATCACAATCACTAACCGGGCAATCTTTCAACGACAACTTGAATTGCCCATCCAATGGTGTCTGAACCGACTCCCCATTGTCCATTCTAAACCTGTTTAAAACTTTAGAAACGTACCAGATCGTGAAACCCTCATAATCTTGCGACTCCGATCCCTGACGATCTCCATACCAAGAATCTTCTTTGCTTCCCCGAGCTCTTTCATGTCGAACTCCCTTTTAAGCAAAGACTTGGTAGCCGCGATCTCAGTCTTGCTTTTACAAGCAATCAACATATCGTCTACATATAAAAATAGATAGATATACTCCCCTGGTGCATCACTCTTGTAATATACGCAGCTGTCGTAACTGCTACGCTTAAACCCATTGCTCAGCATATACTCATCGAACCTCTTGTACCATTGCCTGGGTGACTGCTTCAAACAATAAAGAGATTTCTTTAACAAACATACCTTGTTACCTTGTTCAAATCCCGGTGGCTGCCTCATGTAGATCACTTCTTCAAGATTTCCATGTAAAAACGTCGTCTTCACATCAAGATGCTCCAGCTCATAATCTTTACACGCAGTCAATGCAAGTATAACCCGAATAGATGTGGGTCAAACTATTGGAGAAAATACTTCATTGTAATCAATACCTGCCCTTTGTGTGAATCCACGAGCCACCAACCTTGCCTTGTACCTAGGATTTTGAACACTTTCAATCCCTTCCTTTATTTTGTACAACCATTTGCAGCTCACCAGCTTTTGCCCGGCTGGATGATCTACTAACACCCAGGTCTTGTTCTTCCTCAGAAAATCCATCTCTTCTTACATAGCAGCTTTCCACTTAGAAGTGTCTTCACAAGCAACTGCTTCCTGGTATATCAATGGTTCATGAGTATCTTCTTCCTCTGCTGTAGCAAACGTGTAAGCAACCATATTACTCTCATCTCGAAACCTCGCCGGTTTCGTTCTTGTCCTTGGCTCTCTATCCCGAACCAATTGATAATCTGTGAGATCCGGTGGATGATCAATTTCTTGAACCCTTGCATCTTCATCATAGCCATCTTCCTGATCTGACTGATCTTCCTGATATGTCTGGTCTTCCTGATCTATCTGATCTTCCTCAAGCATATGATTATTTAACCTCTGCAGTTCCACCTCAACCTGTAATTCCCCAACAGACTTATCTTTACCTGCACCAGTATCCTTCAACGTGTCTTTGTACATGACACTGTCATTGAAGACTACGTTCCTGCTTGTGACTATTTTAGGTGATTCATTATCAAGCCTATATAGCCTGTACCCCTTCACACCTTCAGGATACCCCAAAAGAACGCATTTTACCACTCTCGGCTCGAGCTTACCTTGTTTAATGTGTGAATACACGACACAGCCGAAAACCCTCAACATCCCATAATCACTAGGATGTCCTGACCACATCTCCATAGGTGTCTTCTTCTCAATCGCTGTCGATGGTGACCTATTTATAAGATATGCGGCCGTACATGTCGCTTCCGTCCAGAAGGTCTTGGGTAATCCAGACTATATTAATAAACAGCGTACCTTGTCCATGAGAGTTATGTTCATCTGTTCTGCTAACCCATTCTGCTGCGGTGTCCCGACAACTGTCAAATGTCTAGCAATCCTACTCTCAGTACATAGCTGATTAAACTCCCGGTTACAGAACTCAAGACCATTATCCGTTCTATGCTTCTTAACCGTCCTCCCAGTCTGATTCTCTACTAACTGCTTCCACTCTTTGAACTTCCCAAATGCTTCGTGTTTGAACTTGAGAACATAAACCCATACCCTCCTGGAATAATCATCAACTATAGATAAGAAATACTTCTTACCTCCCAATGATTCCACCTGAGACGGACCCCATAAGTCTGAATGAACATAGTCTATCACTCCCTGAGTAGTGTGCCTTCCTACACCGAAACGGACTCGATGTGACTTTCCCAGAACACAATTCTCACAAAAATAAAGCTTACCTAGACTCTTCTTGTCAAACAAACCCTGCTTTTCCAGCACGTGTAGTCCCGCCTCACTGATATGTCCCAGTTTTTTTATCCCAAACCTGCAAAAGACTGTCTTTTCCTTCAACACTAGCATCAAGCTCACCGGCCACTGCATGGCCATCCAAAGAGTACACGCAGTTCTCCCTTCTGGTTCCAGATATAATAACCCTAGAACCATTAATCACCTTGATTTTTCCCGACTGCAATTTTACGGTATATCCCTCTTTTTGAAGAGTTCCCAACGATATCAAGTTTCTTTTCAATTCAGAAATGTACCTAACATTGTGTAACACAAAACTTGACCCATCTTTCAGTTGTACCTTTACCTTGTCAGTACCCCTGATCTTGCACTCCCTGTTGTCACCCAACAGTACATTGCCCCCATCGCATTCTAGAAAATCAAAAAATACCTCTAACCTGGGTGACATATGATATGAACCTTCTGAATCCATGATCCAATCTTGTAGCCTCTTTGCACTCATCACCATCATCACCTCAGAACCGTCGTAAACCGAACCACTAGAGCTTGGTTGATCATCTTTCTTGACGTAACCTTTTGACTTCTTGCGATTATTCTTCGGACAGTTCCTTATCAAGTGATCCTCAGATTGGAAAATAAAGCATTTGAGTCTTCCACCTCGAGTTCGATCTTGACTTTCCCCTTGACTGATGCGAATTCCTGCGATCAGTTCTTCCCCTCACGTATAACCCTTCACCATCATCCCCCTTCGCCTTGGACCTTTCTTTTATTTCCTTTGAATTTAGTGTGGCCATCACGTCCTCCAAAGTCAAAGCTTCCCGTCCATAAAGCAAGGTATCCACAAAGTGTTCGTATGATGTTGGTAAAGAAGTGAGTAACAATAAAGCAAGATCTTCATCCTCGAATTTTACCTTAATATTTGCTAAATCAAGAACGATTTTGTTGAACTCATCTATATGCTCGGAAATCTTTCGTCTAGTCGGCATGTAGAATGTATACAACCTCTTCTTCAGGTATAACTTGTTCGCCAATGACTTTGTCATGTACAAAGACTCGAGCTTTGACCAAACCCCCGCTGCAGTCGTCTCCCCTGTAACCTCTCTCAGGACCTTGTTACCTAAACACAAAATCATGGCACTGTGAGATTTCTTGCCAAGCTTAGATTTCTCCTCGGCTTCCATATTCGCGGGTAAAACCTCCAAAGATGCTTCACATCCGTTCTGGATTAATAAAGCACGCATCTTGATTCTCCATAACCCGAAATCACCAGTTCCATCGAATTTCTTGATGTCAAACTTGGATCCCGTCATTCTTTAATCCCTTTGTTGATTTGCTAAACCTTGTGAAAAACCTCACAATCACAAACCGACAAAGTCCCTTTGGTAACTCGCTAAACCTTGTGATACGTTAAACCTCACAATCACGAATTACGAAGTCCCCTTGTGTAATAATACTTCAAATTAATAAACCTTTTTGTTTTAAAAAAAAACAAAAATAACACTTCTAAAAACTTTAGCCCAAATTTAAAACCAAATTTGGTGAATAGTTTATTGGACCTTGGCCCAATTATTTTATGGCCCAAGTGTAAAACCCTTTGAAGTATATATCCTGGTGACTAAGAAAAAAAACTAATACGTCTTCTTCTTCTCCCCTCTCTGTTACTGCTCCAGCCACCAAAGAAAGAAAACCAGTCACCAAACCTTGATCTTCAAAAAATCGAAAAACCAAGAAACCCCTTTTTATCGATCTGCTACAACCTTGATGATCTAAACCCGATCACCAATCCTTCTCGATCGATCCTAGTAAACCAGCGGACTCATTGACCTGAGCTCTCTGATACCACTTGTAGGGTTTAATCCCTACAATCCTTATTACTAGATGCAGAATATCGATCACGAAGAACACACACACACAACAGAATCGACAGAAAAGATAAAACGACGGCCACAAGGTAAACCCTAATCGTTACTCCGATTAGTTATTGAAAGAATGACGTACTTGGTTTGTTCCCCTTCACCTCCTTTTATAGAGATGAGGGGGAACCGACTATTATAAGTCCTACGGGTCTGGTTGGGCTTAGACATTACCAACCGACCTTTATTCTTAGCTAGTATTAGGCTTACTCGACTCTTGACTCCTAAACACGACTTAGGAAATATAAAGACTAAACATAACATTTCTTTTGTACCGAATGGTTCATGATCGGTACGAGCAAACTAGCGGAGTACACAGACACTGCCATAGACACTGCCATAGCGGTTACAAAAAACTTCAGACATGTAGGTGCCAGGTTTCCCTTCTTGAATGGCTTCTATGATCATGTAGAAGTGATAAGCATTGTATGTATTTTAAGTATTTGCACTCTGTAAATATAATATATGGAGGTGTTTATGTTCGCCGTTATTGTTAAAGGAAAGTTACACCAAGCATACTAAGGCGGTGTTTGATAAAGTATTAATTGACTTAATAGAAAAAATTGAATTTATTAAGTCATATAAAAAATGTTTGGTTGTGACTTAATAGAGTAATATGACTTAAAATATTAAGCAACAAAACTGAGGCTGTTTGTATTAAGTCATCTGTTAATTAAACATGACTTAATAAAAAAGTTCAACAAACAATAGGATGGTCGATGTCAACCGATCTTCCTCCTTCCTTATTTAACCCACCTTTATGTTTGTAGGAATTATTTGCCAGCATTTCAGAAAGTCTATTATATAAGCCTAAAACCAATTGGTGATAGGAGTAGCCTACCAATTTTATATGTTGACTTTTAGATCATGTTTGTACCGATGTGGGATATTGAGTTTGCACACCCAACATATACCTGAAGGTTTATGTAGTTTATAACAATTATAAAAACACAAGTAAAGATCAAAGCACGTAATAGCGGAATCGATTAAAACATAGATTCATAATAATAACACAATCATAATTAATCGATTAGGGTTACGTACCTTTTGCAATGCAATTCCAACGAACAAGAACAAATCTCCAATTTAAGGTTTATGAGGATCAATGAATAACCTCTTAACGTTTTGTTAATAGATCCAAGATATATTCTATAGTGAGATTATATTACGTTGTTGTACACACGTATAATAACGAATTAACCGAAAGATTAGTTCGTCTAAAACGAGTATAAACGTAAAGTGGAAAAATCAAACCGAACAACCCTAGAGAGGGGCTACGCCGATTGCAAGAGAGAGAGAGAGAGAAAAGAGGGGGTGAAAAATTATGAGGGATATCAATAATCCTATGGGTATTTATAGTATACTAAACTTGGAGCCCAAGTTTAGTAATCCTAATACACGAAGGAAATCACTTTCCTTTTTCTCCTTCCCCTTTCTTGCTGATCGTATATCACTCTCAAAGGGGATTATAGAAGCTTCTTTTCTCTTATATTATTTATCCACATTAATCGTTAGTTCCTAACTATTAAAACATAATGACCGTTAGATGTTTAAAGCTTGTTTTAATTAATAACTATCCATTTATTAATAAATTAACTCTTTATGTATTGCGTGCAATCTCGTAATGTCGAGTTCGATCCTAACACACGACTATTAAATTAAAGTCCATAAACTTACAACTCCCACTTAGACATATTTTAATAGTGTGATCACATCGGTTGTGTTTAGTTACATGCCGATGCCTCTATTACAACTCGAGTAAGGTCTCCTGGATAAAATCTTATTAATGATTCATCATGATTATTATTCTTTCATTTCTAATACAATGTTAACAAGGATATGGATCTTAGTCATTCCTTAATTAACTATTCTCTTTCTCATTTATCCGATTAAGCAATATTACCAAAACTTATGAACATAGTTCAGAATGACTTTGGGTGCGGCCACACAAACATCTTACTAATCCCACGAGGGCCCCAACTGTATTAAACTCCAAATCGAATTTGGAGGAAACAAATCCCATATTGACTACAAGCAAAACTTATGAATTTTGCAACACTTCTAAAAATAACCCTTATAGCCACCAGTTACGTATAGCTTTTGATTATTTTACAGAAATACACTAGATCTACGACAGTTTCTGGTATCTCAGGTCTGGGGATAACTATTTTATGATATGCTTTATGACAAAGATCCATAAAGTATAATCATATAGTTGGTATAAGTCCTATAATCAATTCATCGAATATCATCTAAATTTGATATGTAAACACATCAATATACTTTCAGGTATATTCTATCACAATTTAGATTTGCGTTAATTTAATAATATCCCATATTACTAATCTACAATGGATATTTTAGAATAATCTAATATTTATGGATTAAAACATGTAAAATAGGATACAAAATTAAATACCAAGAATAAACATAACCAATACTTTATTTCATTAAATAATAATATCTAACATCCTTTATCCAAATGCTAATCCCAGATTTGCATAAAATCACTAGCTAAATGAAACCCAATTCTATTGGCATGTTCAATGATATTTCCTCTTGGCAAAGCCTTAGTAAAAGGATCAGCTAAGTTATTATCTCTGTGAACTTTTATTAATCTGATTTCATTAGCCTCGACTTGTTCTCGAATATAGTGATATCTACGTTTAAAGTGTCTAGCGCCCTTCATGAGTCCAGGATCATTGGCGAATATGATTGCGGAAGAATTGTCATAATACATATTAATAGGTTCTTTGATGAAGGCATCACTCCAAGATCTCCAATAAACTCCCTAATCCAAACCACATTCACTTATGTATCTGGCTTCCCTTTTAACACTAAAACCATATCTTTTATACTCCTCAAGTACTTTAGAATATGTTTAACAGCAACCTAGTGGAGCTTCCCTGGATTCTATTGGTAACGACTGACTAAGTTCTAAGCAAACGCCACATCTGGCCTTGTGCATCTTACATCATACATGATAGATCCTACAAATGAAGCATGAGGCACTTTGTTCATGTTTCCTACCTCTTCAGGTGTTGATGCATCCATCTCATGACTTAAATCATGCTTAACCTCCAGAGATTGAAAACCTTTCTTGGAGTTATGCATATTAAACTTCTTCAATATCTTGTCAAGATAAGTACTTTGACTAAGACCAATTAACCGCTTACTCCTATCTATTTAGATTTTAATTCCTAGAATGTATGCAGCTTCTCCTAAATTGTTCATAGAAAAACATTTGCCAAGATAATCCTTAACTTCTTTAAGTCTTGGAATGTTACTTCCCAAGATTAATATGCCATCGACATATAAGATTAGGAACACTACATCACTCCCACTAGCTTTGTGATATACACGTGGCTCATCACGATTTTGAACAAATCCAAAATTTTTGATTTCTTCATCAAATCGCCTTATTCCATTGACGTGATGCTTGCTTCAAACCATAAATAGATCTTTGAAGTTTACACATGCGTTTTGGATACTTAGGATTAACATACCCTTCAGGTTGCTGCATATAGATATCTTCATCTAAGCGACCATTTAAGAAGTCACTTTTAACATTCATTTTCCATATCTCATAGTCATAGTATGCTGCTAGCTATGAGAATCCCAATAGCTCTTACGTCTGCTACTGGAGAAAACATCTTCTCGTAGTGAATGCCAAAAGTTTGAGTAAAATCTTTAGCTACTAAACGAGATTTATAGGATTGTATTTTGCCATCCATGTCCGTTTTCTTCTTGAATATCCACTTACATTTCACTACTTTAGAATTTTTAGGTGGATATACAAGAATCCAAACTTCATTTACTTTCATGGATTTCATTTCCTCATCCATTGCACCAGTCCACTTAACCTTTTCAGGATCAAGCATGGCGGACTTATAATCAGCAGGTTCACCAAGATCCCCTACTTCATCATCTTCATTCTCTATGTTAAGACATAGACGTCTGGGTGCACGTATAGTCCTTTCGGATCTATGGATAAGAACTAATTCGGGTGGAACTCCTAGATTTTCTGGTTCTACAAGAATTTCGTTAGTATTTTCAGAAGGTAATGTATCCATATGATCCTCTTCAAGATCATAAGTTCTCCCTCTGAATTCTTTAGATATGAGATCTCTTTCAAGAAAATCTCCATAACTTGCAACAATAACCTTGTTTTCAGGTGGGAAATAAAAGTAGTAACCCATAGTTTCCTTAGGGTATCCTTTGAAGATAGATTTCACAGATCGTTGTTGGATTTTATCAGCTGAGTTACGTTTCACATACGCCTCACAACCCCAGACCTTTAAATAAGACAAGTTAGGTGATTTTCCATGCCATATTTCATATGGTGTCTTATTTAACTTCTTTCTGGGAACCATATTTAGAATACGAACAACAGATTCTAGGCATAGTCCCAAAAGGATAATGGTAAAGTTGTAAGATTAAACATAGATCGTACCATATCTAATAATGTACGATTTCTCCTTTCAGATACAACATTTTGTTGTGGAGTATCAGGAGAAGTAATATTCTGAACAATTCCATTCTCACTTAGATAATCTTTAAACTCTTGGCTTAAGTACTCGCCACCTCTATCATAACGAAGATCTTTAATATTCTTTCCTAGTTGCAGTTCTACTTCAACTTTAAACACTTTGAATGTTTCAAATAGCTCATGTTTATGCTTAAGTAAATAAACATAACCATAACGGATGAAATCATCCGTAAATGTAAAGAAGTAGCTAGCACCTTTCCTTGACACGTGTCTAAGTGGTCCACACACATCTATAGGTATTAAGCCACGTAGAACTGTAGCTCTTTCAATATTACTATTAAAAGGTTTCTTGGTCATCTTTCTAGAGATACAAGACTCACATTTATCAAAGGATTCATCATTGATATTTTCCAAAAGACCTTCATGTTGAAGCTTATGCATGTGTGTCTTCCCAATATGGGCAAGTCTACAATGCCAAAGATAAGAAGAGTTTGAGTCTAACTTTCTCTTTTTATTCATGCTAGAATTATTATTATTCTTGGAAACATTACTATGCATGTTAATTTCAAACACCCCATTCACAACAGTTGTATTAATATATAAAATTTCATTTTTTGAAAACAGAAACCCCATTACTATCAATAGTGTGAACAAATCCAATATCCAACAAACAAGAAAAGAAAATGACACCTCTAACAATAGAAGGTGCATAATGACAATTGTTTAAGATCAATACTAAACCCGAAGGTAAAACTAAATTAAATACTCCTATGACTTCAACAAATGCTTGTGCTCCATTTCCCACTTGCAGGTATTACTCTCCATAAGATAACTTCCTTTCCATCTTAAACCCCTAAGGCGTATTAAAAATGTTAATATCGCATCCCGTATCATATACCCAAGAATTTAATTTGTATGTTAAATTAAATAATTCAATCATAAATATGTTACCTGAAGCTACAACACTGTGCTCAGACTTCTTGTTCTTACTTTCTCGCAACTCTTCGAGATACATAGGGCAGTTCCTCTTCCAATGACCACTGGCGCCACAGTGGTGACAATTCTCATCCTTTCTAGATTGATTCTTCTTAGAAAGATTTTGCTTGGGCTTTTGATAAGTCACAACTTGCTTGCTTTTATCACCTTTGCCTTTACCTTTAATATTTTTGGTCGATTACGGTTTTGGCTTACTCACTCTACACTTTTGTATGTTAAGTACTTAAGGAGTAGAGGTCAGTGCCCTTGTCCTTTAAACTCGTTTCGAAGTTAATGAGCATTACGTGCAAATCACTCACTGTCTTCCCCGCGTAATGCATATTGAAATCTCTAACAAAAGCGCTGAAGTCCTTGTTAAGGGACCTGTTGATCTAGTTGATCGCCATATCATTGTCGTAGGACTGCCCAAGTGCATGTAGTTGGTCCATGAAACCTTTCATCTCCAAATAGTGAGCACTGCCAGATTTTCCTAGGGCTTGTTTGCAACTACGCGAATCATCTACTAAATCGTAGATCTCCACAACTTGCGGCTTCTCAAACATTTTCCCGAGTACTTCAAGCATGCTTTATGAAGTAAAATGCTCAAACTGATTTTGAAGAGCAGGTGTCATTTTCACAAGTATTATACAAGCTACATCATTATGCGTCTTGTATTCAGCTTTATATGCTAGCTTATCAGCGTCGGAAGCCCCCTCAACGGGTTCTAGAGGAACTGGCATGAACACGTATTCACAAGTACCCCCAACTCTCAAGACAATTCTTAGTGAGCGGTACCAATCATTGAAGTTTTGACCAGTTAGTTCTTGACGTTCAAAGAAAGTTTTGAACGCCGAACTTAAAGTATTGTTGTTTTCGGGTTGAGCCATTTCTTAAGAAATAAGTTCAAGTATTAGTATTTTCGATAATACTTTCAAGAAAATAAAATTACCTCGGTAAATAAAATTAACAATAGTATATCCTTGAAAAACTAGAATCCATATTAACATAAATTCATTACATCAATTGATCTGCTAGTAATGAATGTATTTCATGGTAACTTGTCCAACAATTAATTGACAAACAATTTTTAATTTCTAGATTATTTATGGACTTACATTGCCAAAACTTGTTGCATTGTAAACATGTTTCATCCCCTCTTAATTCCTTAAGTTTCTAGATCTCACTAAGTAACTTAATTACGTCGTCTAATCTAAAGAACATAAAACTATTCATGTGAATTCTCATTCAATCACAGAAGTTTTCTTTTGTAACACCCCACTTTGATAAGTGGCCCGTTACATGATAATTATGGCGTGTCATCAAAGCATGCAAGGTAAATGTCTAAAACATAAATGACCATAAGGAAAACCGGAATCAAACATCCGCCCCCAAACATAAACTCAAAAGATGCATAAAGTAAATGAAATGAAAAGGGAAAGAAGTATAAGGCAGTTCCCATCCTATGCACGTCCTCTCCATGCTCGAGTCTGCCCTTGGGTACCTGCCGTTTGGGTCATGGAAAGAAAGTATACGAATGAGCAATACGCTCAGTGAACGGATATATGACAATGAAATGAATAACATAAACATAAGCAAAGTAAGAAATGATAGTGCAGCGGAATAATGTAAGTCCTGGAAAACCTGGTGTATGTTTTATAAACCGGTTTATATTCTGAAAAGACTTATGTTTATATCATAAAAACTGTATTTTAAATATGTGCAAGAGCCCATATAGGTCATGAGGTATCACTGTGTATGAATACATAGAGGGGTGACCTCATCATGAAATTAGAGGGGTTGCCTCTAACTAAAATAGTCTAGGTTGGAGGGATCAGCTCCATGTAACGGATGCAAGGCACACACCACAATTACCATGTAATCTTGCTAAACTTGTCCTAGGATGCACCCATTCTCCTCACGTGATAATAATAAAATCGGCCAAATAACTGAAAGGGACACCGCGAGCAATCACTCTCACCGCAGAAGAGTCATAACACTGGTGCCTCCAGTGTTATGGTTATGCTACCTCCATAACTAGGTGGAACTGGAATGCATGTATATAGCTCAGGCAAATCTAAAATATTAATCACATAAGTTACTGTTTAGTTTAAAGTAAACTACCGGGGGAAATAGATGGCTGCAAACGGGGAATCCTAATATAGGAAGAGAGTGTCCTTACTGAAGGACGGAATATCCGTACCTTATGTCCAGTAATGAGGATGAAAACGAAAGCGGATGAATTACTCTGACTTCAGGATAGCTACATATTTCATAAAAAGGGACGTGTATGAGTTGTCTTATTAACTTATACTTAACTGATTATTAGTTTACTTGACGTGTTCTTAACTTGTTTTACTTGTTATTGTCTTGTTTTAGTGTTTCATGTTTATTCATGTGTTCTCTTAATGTTTCATGTATTCTGATTAATGTATTTCATGTTTTTATGTGTTAATATACTTGTTGTATCATAATGAGTAACTTTCTAAAAATAGTAGGTTTCCAAAAATAGAAAGCTTTCCAAAAATAGTAAATTTCCAAAAAATAGAAAGTTTCCATATTTAGAAATAAGCTTGATTAACAAGTATATACAATATAAGCTATTGTTTTAATAAGCATAAATTATAAGTCATGATTATATAGTAAGTTTATTAAATAATACTTTAGGCTAAAACAATAATTATTAATTAATAATATAATTCATGGTTTTTAGTAAGGATTATTAATTAATAAAATGACATGATTCATTTAATAAACTTTACCTTAGCTTGATAAATATATAATTTAATTAAGGTATGGTATTAATACTAGGTTTTTGCCAAGTATGAAAAGTTATCGTCTCGTCTCGATTCGAATTGATTACGGGTTTATTGTGCGACTCAATTGTCTTTGGTGGATAAAATAATAGGTTTGTCGTTGAGTAAAGTGAAAATGCAAACTTTAAAGTAAATGCAAAGGTAAATAAAACTATAAATGATTAAAAAGTAAATGGTGAAAAATTAAGACTTTAAAAGTGAATTAATTTAATGATGAGAAATTAAAACTTGACAAAACGTAAATTTGAAAACTTATTATAAAATGCAAAATAAAAATAATCTAAGATAAAACAAGTAAAATTAAGTTTAAGAAAATGGGCGGGAAAGAGAACAGTTTAAAACTAAGTCAGGAAATGAAACCAAAACATAAGTCGGATAACACAAATCTTAAACCTAATTCGGAATCAGTCAAAACTCACCCTAGTTCGGAATGTGTGTAAGTTACCTAATTCGGAATCCGTGTTGCTGACCTAGTTCGAAAAGTTGATCCTTCACCTATTTCAGGAAGCAGAAACAACACTTAATTCGGAATGTCTTGTTCTCACCTAGTTCGGAATCTATGAACACATACCTAATTCGGAATGTGCACAACACCTAGTTCGGAATACGTGCTGTGCACTTAATTCGGAATATGGGGTTCATAACCTAATTCGGGATAGTCTAGTTTCCAACCTAATTCGAATTACACTTCTACACACAGTTCGGAATGTGTAGAGTTTGCAAGTAATTCGGAATAGGTGATCACATATATAATTCGAGAAATGATGGTACTACACTTAAGCCGGGATATTAGGGTTTTAACATAACCCGAATAAGAAACAGTTTTAAGCAAAAAGAAAAATTAGCTAAAACCAAATAAGCACTTACCTAAAACTTAACCAAACTAACTTTAAGAAAAAGCAAATAAGCCAAAATTTAAAAACTTTTAAAAAACACTAAATAATAAAAATATTTAAAATCAACTTTTTATAAAATAACTTTTGAAAACACTTAATTAAAATTAAGAAAAGCACATAATAAGCTATAAGATCAATAAACTAAAACAATCAAACACATGAAAACTTAACAAACAATTAAATAAGCATGACAATAAGCAAATAAGCATAAAGATTAAATCAACAAGAAAGGTAGAATGAGAGATTAATTAAAAACTTGATTAAGAATAAAGATTCAACAACTCAAATTAAAAACTTACTTGAAATTAAAGACAAGAATTAAAGACAATAAAGTAAATTGACAATATGAAAGTGCATGAAATTAAGTGGAGAGCTAAGTTGTCAAATTAGCTAACACCTCCTAATGACACATTAGGAGGATATTTATAGGGAGATTAAATGTGTTGATGCTTTCTTCCTCTTCTCGTCTTTTCGTCTTTTAAATTCTTTCACTTTCTCGACGTTGTCTTGGGATTTGTCGATATAGATTGAACTCGTCTTATAATTTTCTTCTTTTATTAGACTTGGTTCTTCTACTTCATTAAACTTCCGTCTTTAGAGTTTTTCTTCGATAAATCTTCATAATAGGCCTTGGACTTCCATTCTTTTTGCACTCTTGATCTTTTGACTTCGTCTTTTGTCTTTTTCTTCGATAAAAGCCCGTGAAAGCCTGTGTTTTCTTCCTTTTTCATATTTTTGTCCTGAAACACAATAAAAACACAAACCACGCATAATTCTGACTTTTACGACATAAAATACACGTTTTGGTCTTGTTATTATTGGAAATAAGTGGTAAAAGGATAAGTGTTTTCACACTTATTAAATCCCCTACACTTGACCATTGCAATACCCTCATGCAATGCATTAATTTCAAAGCACAGTTTACATTTCTCATCATAATTAACCCACCTTGGCCTTTATTAAATACTAAACATTAAGGAAACTTAAAAAAATAGAAAATTTGCAAAAATATTCAAAGGAAGAAAACAAGTTAAGAGATCGAAGACTTACATTAGGGCTTTGGTTGTCATGAATGTTTATCACCCTCAAGTTTCACGTTACCCGTACCAAGCTTATAAACGAGATCATTGTTATTATAAGTTAGTAAACTAACACACACTCATCTGGCCCAATTATTTACTTAGACTCCCTTATTCCTAGGTGTATCTCTTATATTTTATGATTGTCTTGAATGATCACGAGGATTCATTGTTGACTTATTTCGATAGTTTATTAGGCTGAAAATAAAGTAGGACGATTTAATCAATAGTTAGCTAAAGGACAAAATCTTTTAAAACTGCTTCTCGAAACCTCATAAAGTTCATATCTTGGCATAACTCGCTTCACGATTTGAGACCTTTCTCGGATCGATATTTGGCATTGACTTCATACTTAGAATCTTGAGAGATGATCTTGAAATAATGGTCTTCTCTTCATAATAGGAATTTCTTCACTTGAAGTTTTTGAGAGATTCTTCAAACTTGGACCACCACTTCTTCATTTTTCTCCAATCTTTATTTTGGATTTTGAAATACAACGATCCGCCTCCTTTTAGGACTTGGATCTATTTATCCTCATACCTTGCTAGGGTCTTTTCGGATAGACTTCTCCATGATCTTTAGGGGAGTATTTGCTTTTCGTCGTGTGTCTCGATCCTTCATATTGATTTTTGATAAATGATTCTTCACATCACTTAGGATCTTTAGCAACAAAATGTAGCCCTCATGCCTTGTTAGGGCCTTTTCGGATTCACCAATCTTCGCATCCCGCTTCAATAAGTTATGCCTTGGCTATGAACTCTAATTAATACCGAGCAACTTTTAAACGTACTTGTGCTAGAAGCTAAGTAACGTTTCAAATCGTCGACCTTATTTATTGCAAATATATTTATTAACAAGCGATGGGAGAAAAAGCTTATAATCAACTCACATAAATTCATGAAAGAATACCAAACTTATAATTGACTCTATCATCTCTCGTTCTCCACAATTTAAAATCTCAAGGAATGAGACTCATGGATGCTTATCCTATTAAATCAAAGTTTTGGGTTTTCAAGTCATCTATAGGATCTTGCAACTTCTTAGACTTTTTCAAGTTTAGAATTTACATTTTAAAGTTCCCTTGATAAACGAATTTCGAGGATCAGTTATAGGAACTTGCGAAAAGTTCTTGTTCTTAACCCGTAAGAGTTAAAACTTTCGCGTTTTAAAGTCCCCTATATAAAAGCCTAGCAAAACTTGACTTAAACACGTTAAGGATACTAGCTAGAGTAAACTTAGATAAGTAAACTCGGGTTGAGTCAAAAGATTCATGACAGACCTAATATATCAAAGATATCAAAACTTATTAAAACCCTTTTATTGAAATTTATTCTAATGAAAGAAAATAACGATAACAAAGGAAAATACTAATAGGCCAAAATAGATTACAAATTTTGAAAAATGTCGAAAAATCAATTTTCCGGTTAAAAATGAGGACATATACAAGGAAAAGCCCACTTAACTTCGATAGAAGTCCCCCTACACTTAATATAAACATTGTCCTCAATGTTTAAGCATGTGGGAGTAAACTCCCCTACACTTAGGACATTGTGCACTTTTTTTAAATCTTACTAAGGAAAGGACAACTACAGTGATTTCAATGTGAACATATTAAGATATGAAATATTGAATCATGACAGTTTAAGATAGAACCGGGAAGACGGGTACACGAGATTACAGGTCGTTAAATATCATCAAAAGTGCTCTTTGAAGCTTTAATCCCTGCACATCATAAGAAACAAGATAACAAATCCTATGTAGCTCCCCCTACACTTATTATGAAAACGGGTAAAAAGGATAGATCAACAGGTTGCCTCCCGAGAAGCGCTTGTTTTTGTTAACTGAGTCACGAGCCTGACTCGACCCAAAACTAATTTAAGGGAAACGTGGTGAGGGATGGAATCATCTCATGAGAGATGTCCTCACCAAAGTACAACTTAACACGCTGGCCATTCACTTTAAAATTTGGCCCATTTGGTTGCGATAACTCAATGGTGCCATAAGGGAAGACTTTGGCGACGGTGAATAGACAAGACCAACGACTCTTAAGCTTGCCCGAAAAGATTTTCAACCGAGAGTTAAAGAGTAAAACTTGATCACCTAAGTGAAACTCTCGGTTCTTAATCCTAGAATCATGAACGGGCTTGGTTTTCTCCTTATAAATCAACGAATTCTCATAAGCTTCATTCCTCAGTTTATTAAGTTCCTTGAGTTGGATCTTCCTAAGATCACATGCTTTGTTGATATCAAAATTAGCCCATTTCAAGTCCCAATAAGCCTTATGCTCCAACTTAATAGGGAGGTGGCATGCCTTCCCGTACACACGACGATATGGAGTGCAACCAATAGGTGTCTTATATGCGGTACGGAAAGCCCACAAAGCATCATCTAACTTGTCGGCCCACGAGGCACGATGCTCTCCCATAGTTCGCTCTAATATTCTCTTCAATACACGGTTAGAAATCTCGGCTTGACCATTTGTTTGTGGGTGGTAAGCGGTGGAAAGACAGTGATTGACACCATACTTAGCCATGACTCGAGCAAATTGATCATTGCAAAAATGAGTCCCGCGATCACCGATGATAGCACGAGGAACACCAAATCGATCAAATAGTTGTTTCCAAAAGTTCACAACCACCCTCGCATCGTTAGTAGGTAAATCCTTTGCTTCAAACCATTTGGATACGTAGTCAACGACTACGAGGATGTACTTGTTCCCTTTGGATGATGGAAATGGCCCCATAAAGTCGATACCTCATACGTCAAAGATTTCACACTCTTGGATGAAATTTTGAGGCATCTCATCTTTATGTGTGGTCTTGCCTTGTTTCTGGCAAGCATAATAATATTTAACCATTTTATGAGCGTCATGATAAATGGTGGGCCAATAAAATCCAGAGTCGAAAACTTTCTTCGCGGTATAGTTAGGACCAAAGTGACTACCGGTGGGTCCTTTATGGCAAGCTTCTAGGATTAATAAAGCTGCCGGCCCATCAACACACCGAGGAATGACAAGACCCGCACATTGTTTGAAAAGGTAAGGGTCGTCCTAATAATAGTGTTTAATGTCCTTGAAGAACTTTTTCTTTTGTTGGGACGTTAACCCTTCCATGAGAACACCACCCGCTAAATAGTTTGCAATGTCCGCAAACCATGGGGTTTCATCAAGAATGGAGTTAATAGACATCAAGGCCTCAAGGGAAAAAGATTCATTAATCTCTTGATTTGGGAGCTCCCCTTGATAAGGATCCTCGAGTCTACTAAGATGATTCGTGGCTAGGTTTTCCGCTCCCTTTTTATCCCGAATTTCGATTTTAAATTCTTGTAGGAGTAAAACCCAACGAAGAAGTCTTGGCTTGGAATCTTGTTTAGTTAACAAGTACTTCAACGCGGAATGATCGGTATACACAATGGTGGTGGAAAGAACAAGATAGGGGCAGAACTTCTCAAAAGCATACACTACAGCTAAAAGCTCTTTTTCTGTAGTGGTATAATGCAATTGAGCCCCCGTCATTGTCTTGCTAGCATAACGGATTGGTTGGAAGTGTTTGTTCACTCTTTGTCCCAAAACCGCTCCAATAGAAAAGTCTCTAGCATCACATATCAATTCAAAAGGTAACTCCCAATTAGGGGTAACCAAGACCGGTGCCATAGTTAATTTATCCTTAAGAAGATTGAAAGATTCGATACACTCTTTAGACTAGATAAAAGGAGTATCTTTTTCCAAGAGGTGGGTCATCGGGCGAGCGATTTTAGAAAAATCTTGGATGAACCAAAGATAGAAGCCCGCATGACCAAGAAAACTTCTCACACCCTTCACGGTTGAAGGTGGAGGTAATTTAGCAATCACATCAACTTTAGCACGGTCAACTTCAATACCGGATTTGGAAATTTTATGACCAAGAACAATACCTTCTTTTACCATGAAATGGCATTTTTCCCAATTAAGAACGAGACGAGTGTCTTCACACCGTTTAAGCATACATTCTAAATTGGCAAGGCAAGTAGAGAAAGAATCACCATAGACCGATAAATCATCCATAAAGACTTCCATAGTTTCTTCAACCATGTCATGGAATATAGCCATCATAAACCTTTGAAAAGTCCCGGGAGCATTGCATAATCCAAAACGCATTCTTTTGTAAGCAAATGTTCCATAAGGACAAGTGAATGTGGTTTTTTCTTAGTCTATAGGATCGATGGGAATTTGAAAATACCCGGAGAAACCGTCTAAGAAGCAATAGAAGTCATTACCCACTAAACGCTCGAGTATTTGATCCATGAAAGGAAGAGGGAAATGATCCTTACGAGTGGCATCATTGAGCTTGCGATAGTCTATGCAAACTCGCCAACCCGTGACAAGTCGAGTAGGAATCAGTTGATTATGGGTTTATTGTGCGACTCGGTTGTCTTTGGTGGATAAGATAATAGGTTTGTCGTTGAGTAAAGTAGAAATGCAAACTTTAAAGTAAATGCAAAGGTAAATAAAACTAAAAATGATTAAAAAGTAAATGGTGAAAAATTAAGACTTTAAAAGTGAATTAATTTAATGATGAGAAATTAAAACTTGACAAAACGTAAATTTGAAAACTTAATACAAAATGCAAACTAAAAATAATCTAAGATAAAACAAGTAAAATTAAGTTTAAGAAAATGGGCGGCAAAGAGAACAGTTTAAAACTAAGTCGGGAAATAAAACCAAAACATAAGTCGGATAACACAAATCTTAAACCTAATTCGGAATCAGTCAAAACTCACCCTGGTTTGGAATGTGTGTAAGTTACCTAATTCGGAATCCGTGTTGCTGACCTAGTTCGGAAAGTTAATCCTTCACCTATTTCGGGAAGCAGAAACAACACTTAATTCAGAATGTCTTGTTCTCACCTAGTTCGGAATCTATGAACACATACCTAATTCGGAATGTGTAAAACACCTAGTTCGGAATACGTGATGTGCACTTAATTCGGAATATGGGGTTCACAACCTAATTTGGGATAGTCTAGTTTCCAACCTAATTCGAATTACACTTCTACACACAGTTCGGAATGTGTAGAGTTTGCATTTAATTCGGAATAGGTGATCACATATATAATTCGGGAAACGATGGTACTACACTTAAGTCGGGATATTAGGGTTTTAACATAACCCGAATAAGAAACAGTTTTAAGCAAAAAGAAAAATTAACTAACACCAAATAAGCACTTACCTAAAACTTAACCAAACTAACTTTAAGAAAAAGCAAATAAGCCAAAATTTAAAAACTTTTAAAAAACACTAAATAATAAAAATATTTAAAATCAACTTTTTATAAAATAACTTTTGAAAACACTTAATTAAAATTAAGAAAAGCACATAATAAGCAATAAGATCAATAAACTAAAACAATCAAACACATAAAAACTTAACAAACAATCAAATAAGCATGACAATAAGCAAATAAGCATAAAGATTAAATCAACAAGAAAGGTAGAATGAGAGATTAATTAAAAACTTGATTAAGAATAAAGATTCAACAACTCAAATTAAAAACTTACTTGAAATTAAAGACAAGAATTAAAGACAATAAAGTAAATTGACAATATGAAAGTGCATGAAATTAAGTGGAGAGCTAAGTTGTCAAATTAGTTAACACCTCCTAATGACACATTAGGAGGGTATTTATAGGGAGATTAAATGTGTTGATGCTTTCTTCCTCTTCTCGTCTTTTCGTCTTTTAAATTGTTCGACTTTCTCGACGTTGTCTTGGGATTTGTCGATATAGACTGAACTCGTCTTATAATTTTCTTCTATTATTAGACTTGTTTCTTCGACTTCATTAAACTTCCGTCTTTAGACTTTTTCTTCGATAAATCTTCATAATAGGCCTTGGACTTCCGTTCTTTTTGCACTCTTGATCTTTTGACTTCGTCTTTTTTCTATTTCTTCAATAAAAGCCCGTGAAAGCCCGTGTTTTCTTCCTTTTTCATATTTTTGTCCTGAAACACAATAAAACACAAACCACGCATAATTCCGACTTTTCCGACATAAACTACACGATTTGGTCTTGTTATTATTGGAAATAAGTGGTAAAAGGATAAGTGTTTTCACACTTATTAGGTATTAATTTAATTATGTAAATAAATAAATACTTAGGCTAATTCATGAGATATTATGTTAAATAATTATAACCTAAGTTTCATGTTTAAGTTAATTATAACTTGTATTTTATAATAATTAAATTAATAAACGTAAACTAACAAAACATCCATGTGTACCCGAGCCCTTAACCCGAGCCTACCGAGATTCCCACGTCTCGGTCGCACTAAACAAACAAACGCAACCAAAGCAAATCTAATACCCAGTTATGTCCAATATATTAAACCCAGTTCTGTCCAATATATTAACCCAGTTCTGTCCAATATCCCTGTACCCTGTTTCATCCAATAAACATGTACCCTGTTTTGTCCAATAAACCTGTACCCCCTGTTTAACATCTTTAACCACCGACTGTGATAAGTTCCTGCTGTCGTCTAGTTATTACCCACAGAAAGTCACCAGACTCTCGGTTCCCACTGACAACCAAACGCACCCACTGTGGGGTGTTTGGGGCTTGCGGCTGACACAACAAAACATACACCGACCCATGGTGGGTTGCGGCTGTGTGATCCGAACCACCACTGAGACCATCTTTGGTCTCGGTTTGCTTGAACCTGACACAAACCAAACCTAAAACCCTTAAATTCCAATGTTTTAATCTTGTTTAACATGTTTTTATGATTTCTTATTAATGGATCTTGAACCAATAAACATAATTAAATTAAAAAATTAAAGGTTTGATGATACCGTATGCGTGAATGGTTAAGGATTTAGAACACGAAGACAATACCGTAAATCTTTAAGATAAAAAAACCAAAATCCTTGAGTGTGTGTGTGTGTGAAAAACCACGACCAAGAAGAGATAGAGGAAGAAAGATCTTGTTTTAGGGTTTTTATCTAAAAGTGAATTATAAAATCTCCTGGTTGTTTTTATTTAACTTATTTTGGATAATGGGCTGGGCCAAGCCCTTTTTCCTCCTTTTCTTGCCGACTAAACACACACATACAAATACAATTCCGTTTTATTTTTCGTACTTGAATATTAATCGAGCGTGTTTGTGATTTTAAATGCCGTGTTTTATTCTTGTTATGTTTTTAAGTATTATACGTAAATACTTATCGTGTATTAAATTTAATAATAACATACGTAATAATTTTCGTAATTAATTAATATACGTAATATTTATATTAAATGTTCGTGACACGTGTCGTATATTAATTAATCGTGAAGTTTTAATTTATACGTATTTTCATGCATTTAATGTTCTAAGGTATTTTAAAGCGGTACAACTCTTCCCCTCTAAAAGAATAACTCGTCCTCGAATCAGAGATACTATATGGCTGGACGGACCATGGACGTGACGTGGCTGAAAAGAACATATTCGGATTATGAAAGGGAACGAGGAGAAGAAATCCAGATGGACTCCTCTATTTCCAAAGTGGCTTCCCGCTCGGAATGGTTCCTCTAAAGATCTTGACGAAAGGAATAATCTTGGTCTTTATGACATTGTTTTGACGATACAAAAAAGTTTCTGATTCATAACGCAAGATAGATCCTCATGAGTCTGATCGAGTGGATAAGACATACTCCCTCTGTCCCATATTAACAGTCCATGTTACTATTTTTTTGACGTCCTAAATTAATAGTCCGGTCCAAAAATAGATAAGAAATGTAGATTGAGTTTACCATATCACCCTCACTAGAGGGTATTATTGCAAAAAATAAAGAAGTTGTAAATTAATTGGTTAAGGGTAAATTGTCTTTGTGTAAAAAGTAAGAGAGAGAAAGCTAAAAAAGTGATGTTTTATTAAACTACGTGTTTTTTGTCGGTAGACTATTAATATGAGACGGAGGGAGTACCATATAAAGATACTTGAAACGATACGATTCGAAATAAACTGAATATAATGGTATTAGTAATCGCTGAGCAATGATTCACGAGACAGATTGAAACGTAGTACGTGAACAATTGTGAACGCGATACGTGAACAGTTGTGAACGTGATACGTGGAGATATGATGAATGAAATATGTGGAACCTATTGTGAACACGATACGTGCAACATACCGTGAAAGTGATATGAGAAACGTAGGGTGAACATGATATGTGAAACATATTGTTGGGTCAAAAAGTTGATGTGGCAGAAACTCAAAAATGAAGAAAACGTGAAGTATTTGTCTAGGCGTTGACAAGAGCATTCCAAGCGTTGACAAGAGTTATTTAGGCGTTGATGGAATCAAGCATTGTCAAGAGCAATCCAAGCATTGTCACATGCAATTCAAGCATTGACAAAACGTAGACAAAAGAAGCTAATGGAAGCTTCTATTTAGATAAACATGCAAAAGATATTTTGTATAAGTTTATTTAAATAGAAGATTTACTTGTTTATTCATTCTTATCTCTTGTAAACCCTAATCCTTACACTATAAAAGGAACCAAGGGTCATAGGTTTTATATATTCAATTCATTCACAATGTAAACCTAAAGTGTGTGTCGCACTAGACGTGGGATTCAATGTATACACGTCTAGTGGATGTTTGTTATTAATATAATGAACATCCCAATTGTTTAATTCGTGTTCTTTGTGCCTAAACACCTTGTCATGATCATTGTTCTTTTCCGCTATGTTATCATATGAATGATGATCAACCTAGATATATGGTTCCTAACCATTGAGTCGAACGATTATAGGGATCATCAATTGGTATCAGAGCCTAAGGCTCATGATATCTAGGTCCGACGAGGTGTTCGTGTATGGTGAAGAAGAAAAATTCGTATGGAGTTTTTCTGGACGTTTTTGTGTGCGCAGCAGTATTCAGAAGGTCATAACTTTTGATTGAACCGTTGGATCGTCACGAAATTTTAGATGTGTGTTCTACATACATAGATCTAAACATCCACCGGAGGGATTGTCGAGTTTTATCCCCAGGCAAAAGTTATTAAGCGTCGAAGTTGGCTGATGGAAGATTTTCAGTTTTCTGTTTTTCACATGAAATCATGACCTAGGGTTCCTCAAACCCTAGATCTACTTAAAAAGTAGGAAGAATTGAAATTGGAGGCTGTTATAATGCATTATGGTGTTTAAATCAAATCTGATTATGCTTAAAAACCTAATTAGGGTTTCGACTTTAAACAATCTTTGTTCTAGGGTTTCAATGTTTACTTTCTGAAGAAAAACCCTAGATCTGGTTGCATAATAGCAGTTCAACAAGGATTTCAAGATCTTGGATTGTTTGAAGTTTATGGACGTGGAATGGATCTAAAACTTTTGTTCACGTGGTCCAAGATGTTGGTTGTTCGTTTGTGACAAGAGCAATAGTTAATGGCTTAGTTTGTACGATGGACTCCACAAATCTGTAAGTACTTTTATCCTTTGAAAAGACATCATGTGAATAAACTCTTGTGTTTTGTTCGTACATACTTGATATGGTCCAATCTTTGTACCATTAATTGTATGATACATATGAGCTGCGCAAGAGGACTGTTCATACAGTAATGCGTTATTATCTTGATAATACTGCCAAGCAGAACAAGGATGGGGTACTACTATTTTCGATGTTCACGTGAGGTAATATTGGTTAGCAGATAAAGATGTGTGATTACCTATTTTTAAGGCATTACTTTATTTGACCGTATTCAAGATAATTATATGTTATCTTTGGACGAGATATTGATGTCCTACATATATGGATGTGAGAAACAAAGCAAGTCACGTTCTATTTAGTGTTCACACGGTGGTTAGTTTCTGATTGGTTAAGACATTTGTGTTCACATGAAAGCATCATATGATGCTTGCTGCTAATTGGTGGAACCAAAACTATGTTCACATGGTTACTATGGACGTGCGAGCACAGGATCAAAGATGTTTTAATCACTTGTTTAAATTCAACGTTGACAAGAAAGAATGCAACGTTGACAGAGCACGTTTTGACGCTGAAAAGATGTGGACGCTGACAAAGCTTACGTAGACGCTGACAGGAAATGGTTTCGACGCTGACAGGAATAAGTCAACACTGATAGGTTGACAGTGTTGTCCGATATATGTACTTCAACGCTGACACATATTGTCCGATATTGGACAATATATCTGCCAAAGATATTGGACAGAAGAGATATTGGATAACACACTGATTGCTGCTGTTTGAGAAAACTGGTACGTTTTAAGCATACAAAAAGGAGAATTATACACACAAAGGTACATGGAATCTCCGTTTTAATATAGAATATCATGTTGATATTTATGGCTCGGATATTTTTAAATGGATTAATGATTTTTAAGTAAGATTAGCAACAATTCATGAAGAATTTTATTGGATTATGTAATCGGGATAGCCTTGTGAAAGAGTTATTCGCTAACAGCTTTTACATATGAAGATATTGACTTGTCATGAAGAGGTGTTAGCTTAAGGGGAAGAATTCTTATGGTAAGATTGATGATTGAAGAAGATTTGTGCAAGTTTGTGTTCTATCATATCTTAAAGTACCTAGACTTTAAAGGTAACTTGTTCGTGCTTTACATGGTTGGTGACAAAGACTTGTCATAACACTTGAAGGAGTTACATTATCGTGCTCAGTGTCTCACAAAGGATGAGAATATTGACAAGGGATCGAGGTCTACTTATATCCTCCTCTATAAGTTCTTAGTCACGTGGATAGTACAAGACATGGAACACAAGGTTGGGTTATCTTACTTCTACATCAAAATTATTAAAGTTATTTTTCTTCAGGATCATTACACAGAGCCTACATTTGGAGAATTTTCAAGATTGCATACATTGTTTACTTCCTTGTTGATGTGACAAAAAGGGGAAGAAAATACGTGCTACACTTGAGGGGAAGCAATCTGAAGATCATGTACAACTTACAAGAGATAGACATAGAGTTTTGCCACTATCAACTAGGGGAAGATTGTTGGGTCAAAAAGTTGATGTGGCAGAAACTCAAAAATGAAGAAAACGTGAAGTATTTGTCTAGGCGTTGACAAGAGCATTCCAAGCGTTGACAAGAGTTATTTAGGCGTTGATGGAATCAAGCATTGTCAAGAGCAATCCAAGCATTGTCACATGCAATTCAAGCATTGACAAAACGTAGACAAAAGAAGCTAATGGAAGCTTCTATTTAGATAAACATGCAAAAGATATTTTGTATAAGTTTATTTAAATAGAAGATTTACTTGTTTATTCATTCTTATCTCTTGTAAACCCTAATCCTTACACTATAAAAGGAACCAAGGGTCATAGGTTTTATATATTCAATTCATTCACAATGTAAACCTAAAGTGTGTGTCGCACTAGACGTGGGATTCAATGTATACACGTCTAGTGGATGTTTGTTATTAATATAATGAACATCCCAATTGTTTAATTCGTGTTCTTTGTGCCTAAACACCTTGTCATGATCATTGTTCTTTTCCGCTATGTTATCATATGAATGATGATCAACCTAGATATATGGTTCCTAACCATTGAGTCGAACGATTATAGGGATCATCACATATCGTGAACGTGCGATAACTGCGGAGGTAACGCCAAAAGATATGAGATGAGACGTGAAATGTGACGTGCAATGTCCGTCTGAGGATGGAAAGTCATGCTCAACTTGAGTCTGGTCTCCCAAGCTTTCTACAAAACTTTCCAGAATGAAATGTGAAATGTAAATCGGAAGATGGAATACGATCATGAACGCGAACAATGTCATGATCGTGAGCGCGAAAAGCAAATCGTGAAATGGAACAAGGACGTGAACGCGTACAAAGTGGTGAACACGAACGTGAAATGTAATTGCGAGCGTCAACGTAAACGTGAAAGTAACGTAAACGTGAACGCGAACGTAATTTATAGCTGATATGATTGTTGACGGAATGCCGTGAAATCGTACGATTTCTTGTTGAACTCCGTGCAGACTTTCTAACTACATAATTCTTCCGTATGAAAGAAAACATGTAGGCTAGTTTAAATGCTCGGATGACGGCCCAGATAACACTATGCTTCTTCTGAGCCTGCGTTGGTCCGGTAACAAAATCCATGAAGATCTTGTCCACTTCTATTCAGGAATTTCCGATGGTTGAAATAACTACTAGCATGTTGGCGTTCTATCTTATCCTGTTGGTAAGTCAGGCATTTAGATATGAACGTAACTGCATCTTGTTTCATGTCGCTCCACCAAAATGTGGTTTGAGATCATGATACATTCGTAGGAACTGGATACATAGAAATTTTTGGAAGACTATGAGTCTCGGTAAAATAGACCTCTCTTAACGTAGGATCCTCTAGAACACATAAATTTGTGCAGGATTCTCTCCTTTGCGCATAAGCTTAGTCATAATGACTAACCGTAAGAACAATGTGATTTCGCGTGTCACTGTGATCAACCAAAATTTGTACTGGGAAAGAATTCAGTCTGAAATTTCTTCTATCGTAGAATTGTAACATAATGCGAAAAGGGTCTTCATGCTCTTCTCTAGACCTAGAGAAGGTCAGAATGTTAGAAATGATCAAAAATGAAGAACTTGTCCGTTATTCATTGAAGCTCGATTTCTCAAGTCCATAATTACTATTGGCATTCGCGGGACCAAAAGACGTAAACACGAATTCATACTGACCATAACGTGTGCGAAAAGCAGTCACAGAAATGTATTGCTCTTTCACTCGCCACTGATGGTAGCCTGAATCGTAATTCGATCTTGGAAAGTGTTTAGGGTATGGTAGTTGATCGGATAGATCATTAATACTATGAAGGGGATGACAATTATGAATGGTGATCCTGTTCAATTTAAGGTAATTGATGCATAACTACATGCTACCGTCCTTCTTCATTGATAAACAGAACTGGCGGTCCCATGGTGACACACTCGGGGAATAAAACTTCGTTCCAGCAACTCTTGCGATTGTTCCTCCAACTCCTTAAGCTCAATGTCAAACTTCTCTTCAAGAATGGGTGGTATGCCTGGTAGTTCTTCTAGAATTGTTTCTAGAAATGCTGGCACAATCGGCCGATTATGGATTTAATAACTTAAGAAAATCTCATCATGAAGGGTAGCTAGAAAGTCTCCGTAGCCATGGGATAATGAAGCATGTTCTCACAAGGTAGAAGTATTTTGTTCAGATTTTTCCCGGTATCAAAACATGAAAACTGTATTCAAGGACCTAAATATCGATGATCATGACTCGATGTGAACGGGAAAACAATCGTAGCATGGTGTGCTGCTAACCATTTCATGCCTGGATTTTTATCGAACTCACACATACCAAATGGAAAGTGCGTTAGCAGAATGGATCTTGTAATCTAAGTGAGAGGAAAGCCGCGTACCCATGGGTGATACAACGTCGTCTTTGATGGACATGAGTATATGAAATATGGGACCGAGAAATGAAAGTGTCACATAAATACACGAGGTAAACGTGGCACATCTCACTGACTGCGTTTTCGCTCGTCTCACACAGAACAAACACTACGTGTCTAAACATGAACAATACGCTAGAGATGGTACTAAAATTCTAATGATTTGATTCACATAAGGCACAACAGGATGGCTATACCCCTTGGAGGGTACCGTGAATTATTGAGTCCTAGTTCAGAAGTTATGCGTGAGTCATGTGTCTTGACTCATGTTTCGAGAAATATACGTTTGAGATGTGTCTTAACTAGTGTCTTGACAGGTGTCTTCAGAAAATACACGTGAGACATGTGTCTTGACGGATGTCTTGACATGTGTCCTCAGAAAATAGTCATGAGATGTGTGTCTTGACGGATGTCTTGACACGTGTACTCAAAAAATAGGCGTGAGACGTGTGTCTTGACGGATGTCTTAACATGTTTCTCCTGATGTGAAAATGAATAAAATTAAAATCTTAGGTTGTTATGCCAGGATTGGCGGATCGGTTGGACTGCTGACCCGTTGTATTTTAGATCACGCCCGTTACCAGAGTTTCCGTCGTTTGCAAAGTATATATTGTCACGGTAGTTGTCACTACATCCTTGTCTGCTAGTTCCATGACGGTCATTATCATGTCAGTGATTCATGTAACTATTCAGCTGAGTGGCCAGCTAGTACCGGTTCCCACTAATATGCCTGAACAGACAACTGAATGACGTGTGACATTTAACTAAAAAGGTAAGGACATGAATTGTGATGGAAATCGTCTGCTTATGAAGCATCTTTCTCATCCGATCGTTTCGATCTAACGTATTTGTCTTCGTCTTGTAGGATCTCCAGGTTGTGAGCAACATCAACATATTGGAGAGTCTCCAATTATGAGCAACATCAGAATTTTGTAAAATCTCCAACTTATGAGCAGCATCAGCATCTTGTGGAATATCGACAAGTGGAAATACGCCTGAGGTGATTAAGAATCGACTAGCGAATACTCCTTGAGTATTATAAGTGAAATACACATAGATTACGGTACGTGTAGTACACATGGGATACGGTACATGAAGTACACATGGAGTATGGTACATGGAGTACACATGGAATGCACATGAGATGATCGATATGGGTGTCGACCATCTAACATGTTTTTGAATGATATAATTGATTACGGTTATCAAAACCGAACTGAAGTGAGCAACAAGATAGCCTAGCTATTATAGCTTAGACATAATTCTGGTGGCATAGAGAAACACGAAAACATGGTTCAACGAAATTCAACCATAATTTGCATGAAAGCATGATTAATGAAAACCAACCATGACTTAATATGAAAGAAGGATTAAATGATATCCATCAATGTCTAGCATGAAAACATAATCAACATGATGAAAACATATTCAACATAGGGAGACATAAAACATAATCAGCATGAAGACGAAATAAACATGAGAGTATGAAAACATCGTCGTTATAAAGAACATAAATACGTAATCACGGAGATTCAACATTTACTGGTGTGGGCTGCTATGGTCCAGTCTACAAAATCTGAAGAAAACCCGTGACTAAGTATGGATGATTATGGTTCAATCTATACTTGTCAAATTTCAAGGGAAATATATCATAGACAGAATTTAACAATCATGGGACTAAGTATGGATGGCTGGGGTCCAATCCATACTAGTCAAAACTTTAAAGAAATATGGCTATTATACAACCATCTGACAGTTTAAAAGAGGAACAACATAAAATGATTAATCTGTTAGAAACATAGGATAAACATAAGAGATGCATGAAATAGTTTATGAAGGCATAGCCAACGAAAATACCCATTGGCAATGGTGGACGCCCATGGGCCAGTCCACAAAACAAACTTGACATGAGCAAGGGTGAACGCCTATAGGTCGGTTCACAAAATAAAATTCGAATGAAAAGCACATGCGACTAAATATGGCCAGTCCTGTACCAACTATTACTTAGTCAAAACTTAACTAAAAACAATGATGCGTGAAATGAAATGAATAAGATTTACTATTTGTTTAGGAAGACTCTAGTGACTACCCATTAGTCACAGGTCAATTTTCAGAGCCTACAGGTCGAAACAAGGCTCTGATACCATAATTGTAACACCCCACATTGATAAATGGATCGTTACATGATAATTATGGCGTGTCATCAAAGCATGAAAGGTAAATATCCTAAAACATAAATGACCATAAGGAAAACCGGAATCAAACATCGGCCCCTAAACATAAACTTAAAAGATGCATAAAGTAAATGAAATGCAAAGGGAAAGAAGTATAAGGCGGATACCATCCTATGCACATCCTCTCCATGCTCTGTCCTTAGGTACTTGACGTTTTGGTCATGGAAAGAAAGTATACGGCTGAGCAATACTCTCAGTGAACGGATATATGACAATGAAATGAATAGCATAAACATAACAAAATATGAAATGATAGTGCAACGGAATAATGTAAGTCCTGGAAAACCTGGTGTATGTTTTATAAACTGGTTTATATTCTGAAAAGAGTTATGTTTATATCATAAAAACTATATTTTAAATATGCCCAAGAGCCCATATAGGTCATGAGGTATCACCGTGCATGAATACATAGAGGGTTGACATCATCATGCAATTAGAGGGGTTGCCTCTAATTAAAATAGTCTGGGTTAGAGGGATCAACTCCATGTAACGGATGCAAGGCACACCGCAGTTACCATGTAATCTTGCTAAACTTGTCCTAGGATGCACCCATTCGCCCCGCGTGATAGTAATAAAATAGGCCAAATAACTGAAAGGCACGTCGCGAGTAATCACTCTCACCGCGGAAGAGTCATAACACCGGTGCCTCCAATGTTATGGTTATGGTACCTCCATAAATAGGTGGAACTAGCATGCATGTATCAGGCAAATATAAAATATTAATCATATAAGTTACTGTTTAGTTTAAATTAAACTACTGGGGAAAACAGATGGCTGCAACCGGGGAATCCTAATATAGGAAGAGAGTGTCTTTACTGAAGGACGGAATATCCGTACCTTATGTCCAGTAATGATGTGACAATCTAACATTTACAGGTAGTAAATTATTTTCTCGTATATTATTTTGAAACTTATTTTTGTGCTGGTTGATGAACTCACAATTTACGGATTTAAATTTGGGCTTACGTGCATAATTTAACGTCCTTTACGACTAAACCGGAAACCTTAGGATTACGTATTTACGTATTTGAACTCTGTTTTTGATGAGACAATTTTTATTAGATTCGTTTTGTGTCATTGATTCATAACTTATAAAAACATTTTTCGTAAAACGACCCGAGGGCACGCAAATCAAGGAAACTAGAATCGAGGAATACCCGTAAATTAATGGGATGAGACAAAACAATTTTTTCCCCACCCCACTATATGGGATGGCTACACAAGGACACCACACCATGAGATGTGGCAAACTTGTAGCTAACAAGTTAACACTTGTTAACTTAAGCTTAACAAGTAAGCTACACAACCACAAAACCATTTACAACCAAACCATTAACACATTCCTCACATGCAAACTACTCTCAAACTCTCTCTTTCTCCCACTCCTTGCCGTCCCATATCAAGAACAAACACCCCCATTTGATCAGTTTTAGCCATAAAATTTGTGTTATCTACATATATAATGAAGAACCCTTGAAGCCTTGTTGATTGGTGATCATTATAACATCAAAGGAGGTGATTTGTGTGACAATCCGTCAATTTATGGTTGATATTTTATTCTTGAATATTATTTAAAAACATTATTTTAATGTTACAATATGAACTCACATATTTTTGGGAAGAAATTTGGATTTACGTCTTGAAGTAGCGTCGACTACGTTTAAACCGGAGGATTCAACGTTACGTACCTACGTTTACATACACCGTCCTTGGTGACAGTCCGACATTTCAGAAAATAAATTTAACCATGAATATTATTTTGGAGTTTTAAATTTGTGTTAGTTCATAAACTCACAAATTTACGAGAAGAGATTAGGACTTACGATTTTATTTTAACGTCTTTTACGACTAAACCGGAAACCTTAGGATTACGTATTTACGTTTTCGAACTCCGTTTTTGATGAGACAATTTTTATTGGATTCGTTTTGTGACGTTGATTCATAATTTTTAAAAACGTTTTTCGTAAAACGACCCGAGGGCACGCAAATCGTGGAAACTAGAATCGAGGAGTACCCGTAAATAAATGGGGATGAGACAAGTGGGACACTTGCCCTACCCCCACTATAACCATCCAACATACTACACCTCACTACATTTGGTGTCAAAGTGTTAGCTTTGTAACTTACACATGTAAGCTAAAGCTTACATTCTAAGCTACAACTTACAAAAACCATCAACCTAAACCATTTCTTCACTTCCAACACATGCAAATCACTCTCTCATCCCTTTTCTCTCTCAAAAATTCGTCCATATTCAACCACCACCATTAAACACCCTCATTTAATCAATTTAACCACAATATCATGTGTTATTCACACATATGTTGAAGAACCTTTGAAGATATGAAGATTGGAGGTGATCTTAACCTATGAAAAGGAGTTTTCATGGGGTTAAAGGGCTGAATTCATGGAGGTGTTCATCTATCCAAAGTACCCAAGAAGTTTCCTTGCTAAAGTTGAAGATTTGATAACAAGAACCAAGTCTTGTTCATCAAAAACCTCATCTTTTCATCACTAATGGTGGTATAAAGATTGTTCTTCCTATCCTCTTGTTATTTTTGATTATGTAATCTTGTATTTCTTTCACTTATGTATATGTATATGATGATGAATGATGATAAAAAGGTTATGTGGGGATTTGTTGTTGATAAACATGATTAAAAAGGTGAAAAACTATAAAGAAAAAGGCTAAAATCTTGCTTAAAAGTGTTGGCTGTATAAAACAGTAAAGAAACATATCATGAACTGATAAAATGATGAAGTAGAATCCATTTACAGTAAGCTAAATGTCTTGTACACATGTGAGAGTTGGCCATGCAATGGAATCATTGTAATGAGTGAGATATGATCAAAACAAGTTTAGGGTATAAATCTGAGGTTACTGTTTTGGACGATTTTTAGAAAATATTTAGAAGATGATTCAACAGTAGCTATAGAAGAGTTAAATGTAGCACATATCATGTAGTTTATGTGATAAAAATTTGAGCTTCTAATTCATTATAGAACTCTAGATATGTTAAAAATAGTGAACATGAAGTTAAAAATCAGATTTTTGGAAATAATGTTTATTATTATTATATAAGCACTCACATTATAATGTATAAAATGTAAAAATATAAACCCACTAACTTATAAAACTTATTTATATAAATGTATAAAAGGTTAATTAAATGGGTAAATTATATAAATTGTGGTAAAATAATATTTATAAGTAATAAAAACTATAAACTTGATTTTTACGACTTTTTCGGCTATCGCCGTGAAATTAACGTTTTTCGCCAAATAAAACTTAGACGACCAAACCCGTCTAATGTAAAGTTTATAAAAGTCATATACAGATGTTTAAGTAACTAATACAAGTAAAAACCGATAGAACCCGAACTATAAGAAATACGGACGTTAACGGACTAAATTAACGTTATTGGACTAATAATACAACAAAAATGGACTAGAACACTTATAGACTGATGAGACTGCTTTTATACATAGTCTCATCTTCCAAATAGGGCTTAAAATGCATTAAATATCATCAAAATACCCAAATATATGCTTGTGTTTGTTGCTTGTGTATTTTAGGTACGGATATTGAGATAATGACAAAAGATCACAAGAATCATGCAAAAACGAACACGGGAAACGAAGCCGCACAATGAACCAAGCCCTAGTGAAGACTTTCCCAAGATCAACCCTTGAAGATTTGAAGAATTATAAAGAAGGGTCCTCCAATTATGAAGAATTGACACTTTATACCCTTGTATCCTCATAATTACAAGTTTGGTCCCTAAAGTTTGTCAAAATTACCAAAAGGGCCCTTAACTTTGAAGAATTGGCAAGTTTAGCCCCTCAACAAAGCTAAATTGTCAACCAATATCATCCACAAAGTCAAATATATCATGAAGCCCTTCAAAGTACAAGAAATGACAAGTTTGGTCCTTTGAAAAATCCAAAATTACAAAAAGGACCCTCAACTTTCAACAATTGGCAAAAATGGTCCCTCATTTATCAAGACTTGGCAACTTCAGTCCTCCAAGATGACAATCATACAAGTCAAGACCATTACCTTTGAAGAAAATACCAAACCAGCCCTTGAAGAATTCAAATATGGCAAGAAATACCCCTGAATTCATGTTACAAAAGTTTTTGGGCCAAAAATGCCAAAAGTCCAAAGTTGATAAGGCTTAAATGGGCGCTGATAGAATTTTGTTTGCAAGTGACAAGAAAGAAGGAAAGGAGGGACCAAAAGGGGACAGACAATAAACTTACCTAGACCAACCAGCTCTTGCCACGTGCCCCACTATCTCTTTTCACCCAATAGCAGCTCTCCTTTCTTCCACATCATCATCCACTCACAACTAACTTAATTTATTAAGTTAATTATGGCGCCTAACACCTGGTTTAAAAACTTAAACGGATTAAAACATGCACTATTCATGTTCTTGATCCAAATTGGGTTTTTATTAATGGCTTGTAATTAGACACTAATCTGCTCCAGATTTATGATTAAGCTAATCATAAACACAACCTAACCTTAATACTACTTGCCACATCACTCACTTGTCCCACACATGCCTCCCCTGCTACAAAGAGAGGAAGAAGACAAACAGTAGGGCCACAATCCAACGTCCCACATTCATGCTTACTTTCTAAGCATCTTATGAGCCATTTGATCACAACTTCATGCCAGCTATCTTCACAAGGCTCCAAAATCAGTCACATGATTCAAGAAGAAGACAAAGACCTCAAGGGCATTTTTGGGACTTAAGCATTAGGGTTTACACGTTTTGCAGCTTGCTAGGACCTTGTACACCCTCTATATAAAGGGTCTAGTTCATTTCATTTGCTCCTGCTTTTGGTTTTTCCTTTGTTCAAACACTTGTAAATCCTTTTTCAGTTTAATGAATTTGAGTTAAGTGCTTTGAAGAAAGACCAAGTGCCACCTTTATTCTGTTGTTTATGTTCTTAGTTTACTGCTTTTGAAGTTAAAAACCTGTTTTCAAAAGAGGAGTGTGCACAAGTTTGCATATTTTCCTCATTTTCTTGATATTTTGCTAAGCCTTGTTCCAATCTTGGAATTCTTGGGCTATAGGGCTGATCATAGCATCCTAACTGAGTTGGTTAAGGTGTGGTGAGGCTTATAACTTGGGGATAATCAAGTGTGGGGTAACAAGTTTGCATCAATCAAGATTTTTCCAAGTTTCTGATTTTTCATGTTATTGTGCTTAACCCTTGTTGAATCTTAGCAGGCTTTTGTGGAAGCTTGTGCTTGTTCTTGCTAGCACATAAGCTCAAAATTCGTGGGTGTGGATGTACATCCATGAGGTTTGCTTACTTAATCTCCAAATCTGCATAAATTGTGATTTTTGGTGATATTTGTATGAAACTGTTGTTCTTGTGAATTTTGTGGCTTGTTCTTGCTTGAATCTGTTATTTAGACTTGTTAGAGTGTTAATTGATGCTTGGTTGGCCTGAAATCTTGTTTTGCTTTTGAAAATCTTGATTTGAAAAAGTTAAAGGAGTGTTTGGGTCTACTGATTTATGCTTGTAATCTGATTTTGTGTTAAGGGAAAGTGTTGTTCATGCTTTGCATCTGATATTCCTTTGTTTGAGAGTGTTTTGCTGCAAGTTTTGGGGTTTGAACACTTGAATTGATCAATCTGCTATTAAGACCTTGTTTCTGCTTGTTTTGACCTAGGATTTTGGGAACACTTAGTGTGTATGCATGCTTAGGGATAAAAGTGGTTTAAACAAAGTTAACATAACCTGTTTGAAAGATTTAAGGTGTTGAAATTGGCTTGTGTGTCAAATACATCAGCAAAAGTAGAAATCTGCATGTGTAGTGTTCATCAGTAACTTTCATAGCTTGGATCTTGCTTAATTCTTTGAACCAGTGCATGAAACCTGTTTAGACTTGCTTATTGGAGTTTATTATAGCTTGAGTGTGCATTTGGTTGAATTTGGTTGGCTGATTTGTGCTAAAATTGCTCTTGAATGCTAAACTGCTCATTGTTCATGTCTGTGCTATATCTGGTGATAAATTGATTAAACTGTACCAATTGGCTGTTTGTGATTGTGTTATTTTGCTTGTTATTGACTCCTTTTGATCCAAAGATCAATTGGGTGCCTTTGTGGAAACTGAATTCAAGAAAAAGTCACTAAAGACAACAAGTCAAAATAGTCAAGCAGTGGGAAAAGTTCCCACTGCTCAACATCCAAAACTAGCCCCTGCTAGTGCAATTTTATTATCAGCTTATCAATAAGCTATTCTAGCTTATTCTGACTTGCAACAACTTATTTTTTGTAATAGATCTTCATTATTTGACCCATTTAAGTGAACTGGAGCTTATCAGACTTTGACTTTGACTTTTCACTAGAAAACCAACTTGTTTGACTTTTAAGATAAGTGCTTATTTGATTTTCCAGCTTATTGAGTGTGCTTATTTGAAAGTTCTTTGGTTTTTAAGCTTAGTTTTGTCAAAAGAAACATTTTGCAACTTGAATCAGCTTCTGAGGTGGTCTAGATCATAAAAACGACTATTTTGTCGTTTTGTGAATAAGTTGTTGACTTGTTTCTGGCTTATTGAGTGGTCTTATTTGAAATTTCTTTTTACAGAAGTCTTTGTTAGGTCAAAAGAAGGTTGTGTGTTAAATTTTAGCTTATGCATCAGCTTATAGCTTAATGGGCCAAAAAGCCCATTAAGAATAAGCTGCTTATTATAAGTTAGCTTATTTCACATTTTCAGCTTTTGGGCCTTTGGAAAAAGTTGTTTAAAATCAAATTTTGAGTCAACCTGTGCTTTTTGAGCTTATTTTGAGCACTTTTTCTTATTGGGCCTTAATTAAGCCCAATAAGGGACTGTTTAGGGTTTGGCCCATTTTCTAGGCCCAATAGGGGTATTTAGGTAATTTCACTTTCATTTCTGAGTTATTTAGGTTAAATTAAGCTAGTTTGCAAGTTTTTAGAATTTTTTATAATTTTTGGATTTTTAATATTATTTTAATATTATTTTATTATTAAAATTAAAAGTCTGATTTTCTAGGTTTTTATATTTTTCCTAGGTTCTAAATACTTAATTAGGATTTTTGCAACTTTCCAAATATTTTTTAGGTCTTTTAATTATTTGTTATAATTAATTTAAGATTTAATTGATTTTAGGAGTTTTTAATTATTTAAAAATAGTTTTAATTGGTTTTAAAATTTTGAAAAATAGTTTTTAGCTTAATTAGAGTATTTTTGAGGTTTACAAACTTGAAAATCTTGTTTAGGGCTTTTTAATAATTAATTTTGATTTTTAGGGCTTTAATTAGCATTAAAAAGTCATTATCTAATTAATTAAAAGGTTTTTGCAAGTTTTGATTTTTTGTAAACTCTTAGATTATTATTAAGGATTTTTGGTGATTTTTAGGAATTTTTAGGGTTAAATTTTAATTTTGGTGGTTTTTACGACTTTACGTGTACGCCTTTTTAGACTTAGTTTAATCCGTCTTCATAACCGTCATTCTCTTCTAATCCCTTTTCTTTTCTTTTCTCAAATATAATCACAAATTAATCCAAGTCATTACACACATAACACACTAGCCTCCTTGAGAACGAACTTAATTGGGTCATTCACACACGGTTTTCCTAAATCGTCGTGCTCACTTGCCCTATTTTTTGTTGCCTCTTTTTCCTAAAAGGGTATACAAAACTTCAACATCATTTTGGCGCCGCTGCCGGGGAGGCGTGTTGTGTTTTGATTTGGCATTGTTGTTTTTATACTAACCATAATTATTATTTGTATTAGTAGCACTCTACTAATACGTATTATCGTTTTTCGGTTTTTGTGTGAATATATTACTATATTGTATACGTAGAACAATAAATACACAAGTACTCCAAATACGTGAGCAATCACAACCTTGACTTGGGAGGTCATTACCCAATCATTGTATTCGAATCTCAAACCAAAGAAAAAGGCAAAAATAGATAAATACTTTCGTGAAGCTTAATCTTGAAAATACAAACTATAAGGTGGGTATAAGGCGGATATTATAAAATATATCCTAAGGAAAAAGGCTCTTAAGTGCTTCGCGCCGCCTCGTTTCCCCGCTTGCTTGTGAGTATTTGATTGTGAGAGTGAATCGAGGGTTTTGCCGCCTAAAGTATTACTAAGTATCATATATATTTTCTTGGTTTCAATTTGATTAAACCCTCTTGAACGATTTGGTGTTCCACCATCGTTCTAAAGTCATCGAAGGCGTTCACTCCACGTGTTCGTTTTCATTCTTTGAGGCTTCGTTAATCAAGAGATTTGATTAGTGAGGAGATTTGTGGACTTTTTGTCTACTTAATACATTTCACCAAGTTCCAAAAAGGTTAATACAATCAAAAACCACAAAAAAAAAAATTGAAAAAATACAAAACACCAAAAAGAATCTTCTTTGCTCATCCCCTCGTTGTACGTGACGTTTATGCTAACTCGAAATCAAGCAAGACGTGCTCGTAAACGAAAAAACAAATCCATCACTCCAAACAATTCTAGTGAGGAGTCTCCTATTGACGAACCCATTGTAAGAGAAGCACCAACCATGGCGAATCGAACTATGATGGAGTTACTTCAAGCACCCACCGAGGGTTATGGAGAGGCTATTGTGATTCCCGCTATCCTTTCGGAGAATTTTGAGGTTAAGACGGGTTTGTTGTCCATGATTCAAAACAACAAATTCCGTGGTGATGAGAAGGACAATCCTCACAACCATATCCGCCAATTCAATCGTCTTACCGCTACTTGCAAGTTTAAGGATGTTTCAAACGACTCGATTAAGATGATGCTTTTTCCGTATTCCTTAGCGGGGCCCGCAAAAATTTGGTTAGAGAAAGAGCCACCCAATTCTATATTGACGTGGAAGGATCTCGTGTCTAAGTTTGTGAACCAATTTTTTCCGCCCTCTAAGACTACGCACTTGAAAAACGAGATTTCAAAGTTTTCACAAGAATTTAATGAAAGTTTTTCAACGGCTTGGAATAGGTTTAAGGAAATGTTACATGAATGTCCTCATCACGGTTTTTCCGATTTGCATCAAATTGACACGTTTTACAATGGACTTAATGATCATGAAAGGGATTATTTGAATGCCGCCGCGGGTGGTAATTTTTTGTGTAAAACGGTTGAGGAAGCTTTGGTGATTATTGAAAATAGATCTAAGGTGTATAGTCCTCGTAGCACGTCTAGTGTTCGTAAGGCTTCGTCTTCGGCTTCACCTTCTTTGTCTAATACCATCGATGCTTGCCAAATTGAGGCGAACTTGGAAAACAAGATTTTTGATAAGTTGAAAGGACTTTTGATTGAGTTTAAAGTTGGTGAACCAAGTGCTCCCGCTACGGTTAAAGCGGTTGAGGTTTCTTGCATGTATTGTGGTGGAGGTCATGATTTCTCCGAGTGCATTACCAACGGTGGTAACACTTCGAGTGCCTTTGTGGCCACGGGAAATTACAACCAAAACGGTCAAGTTTCCCGCTCTAATCAAATGACTCCACCGGGTTTTGGATCAAATCAAAATGCTAACAACTATCGCAACAATCAAGTTGGTTTTAAGAACAATTATAACAAGGGAAATTATGGGAATCAAGGGGCTAATAATCAAGTTTCAAACAAAAACGATTTTCAAAATAACAACAAGAGTTTGCAAACATTGAAAGATCTTCCAAGTGAGTTTGTTGAATATGCTAGTGGTAATGATGCTAGGTTTGACAACATTCAAAGAGAAATAATTAGCCTAAGATCCGAGTTCAAAAACGACTTGAAGAAAGAGTTGAAAAATGAGTTAGCTAATGAACTTAAAATCCACACCAACAAGATGGAAGGAAATGTCACTAGGTTGCAACAAAACCAACAAAAGATGGAACAAGGGCAACATGAGATTAAACAAGAGATGCTTAAGGCCGAGAAAAGGCAAACCGAAGCCGTATTGAGGCAATCTAATTTTGAAGATAAAATCTCGTCTATGTTTGAGGCAATAATGTGTAAACCGTCATCAAGTGGTCTTCCTAGTAACACCATATCCAACCCTAAGGGTGAGATGAAAGTGATTACCACACGTAGTGGTAAGACACTTAAGGAGCCGATTCCTCAACCAATTGCTCCTACGGAGGAAGCAATTGAGGAAGAACCCGAGGTGGTGGTCGAAAAGGAGCATATTTCAAGCCCACAAAGTACCGCTCATGCCACACCTACGGTTGACCCATTACCATCATTGGAACCCGAGATTCCAAAGGCTATGCCTACTATGCCTCAACCCACACCACCCTTGCCTTACCCATCGAGACTTAGGAAGGAGAAACGTCAAGAGCGCGACAATTACCAATTTGAGCTTTTTATGAAAATGTTTCGTGATTTGCACTTTAATGTGAGTTTCGCCGATGCCTTGGTCATGATGCCTCGATTTGCCGCTAACTTTAAGAGTATGTTGAACAACAAGGAGAAATTACACCAAAAGTCTAGTTGTTCGTCGGTTTATCTTAATCGCATACCTCAAAAAGTCGGTGATCCCGGTAAATTTTTGATCCCTTGTGCAATTCAAGATATGGAAGAATGCTATGCCTTGGCCGATCTTGGTGCTAGCATTAACTTGATGCCACTTGCAATCTACAAGTCGCTCAATCTTCCTAATCTTACTCCTTCACGAATGTCTATTGAGTTGGCCGACCATTCCACGATTCTTGCATGTGGTTTGGCGGAAGACGTTTTTGTGAAAGTGGGGAAGTTCTACTATCCCGTAGACTTCATTGTTGTTGACATCCCCACGGATCCTCAAGTTCCTCTTATTTTAGGTCGTTCGTTTTTAGATACGTCTATGGCTTTGATCGATGTGCATGCTAGAAAGATCACCTTACGTTTCAACGACGAGGAACTTGTTATAAACGCAACTCAAAACTCTCAAATTTCTCATGTTTATTCCGTTGCAACTATAAACCTCGTTGATATGATTGACGTGGTTTGCGAGGAATTTTCACAAGAAGTTCTAGGTTTTGGTGATGAAGAAACTAGTGGCAATCCCACTATGTTAGATCCAATTCTTGATAATTCGACACCAACCTTCACTCCTTTCGAAGGTGGTGGTTTTACGTTGGAAGAATTCGATGTTCCACGTACTTGTGACGAAGATCTCGACAACTATGAGGACTTCTCGATTATCAAGGATTTTCTCAACGATTTCCCATTTCCTCCACCCGAGGAGGTTATGAGTATCGAGCCCAAATCTTCACTTGAGGAACCACCTATCCTCGAGTTGAAAGATTTACCTCCTCACCTCGAATATGTCTATTTGGAGGAGGACGACAAGTTGCCGGTTATTATTGCGAAGGAACTTTCGAATGATGAAAAAACCGCACTTGTCGATGTTCTTAAGGATCACAAAGGGGCGATTGCGTGGAAGTTATCCGACATTAAGGGAATCGATCCCAAATTTTGTACACACAAAATCTTAATGGAGGAGGATTTCAAGCCAACAATCCAAAGTCAAAGGAGGGTGAACCCCAAAATTTACGACGTCATAAAAAAGGAGGTCCTTAAACTCATTGACGCGGGAATGATTTACCCTATTTCCGATAGCCCTTGGGTGAGTCCTATTCATTGTGTCCCTAAAAAGGGAGGGATGACCGTTGTGCCAAACGATGCCAACGAGTTGATTCCCACAAGACTCGTGACCGGATGGAGAGTGTGCATTGACTATCGAAAGTTGAATGAAGCCACTCGTAAAGACCATTTTCCCTTGCCCTTCATGGACCAAATGTTGGAGCGTCTTGCGGGAAACGATTTCTATTGCTTTTTAGATGGTTTTTCTGGTTACTTCCAAATTCCCATCGATCCTCGTGATCAAGAAAAAACTACGTTTACGTGTCCATATGGAACGTTTGCCTATCGTAGAATGCCATTCGGACTTTGCAATGCACCGGGAACTTTTCAACGATGCATGATGGCTATTTTTCATGATATGATCGAGAAGACGATGGAAGTCTTCATGGATGACTTTTCCGTGTTTGGTGATTCCTTTACTTCGTGTTTGTCGAACCTTGAGAGAATGTTAAAACGTTGTGAGGAAACCAACTTTGTGCTCAATTGGGAAAAGTGTCATTTTATGGTTAAGAGTGGAATCGTCTTAGGGCACAAGGTCTCGAAAGCGGGGATTGAGGTAGATCAAGCTAAGGTAGACGTCATCGCCAAATTACCTCATCCCAAAACCGTCAAGGGAGTTAGGAGTTTCCTAGGCCACGCGGGCTTTTATCGACGATTCATCAAGGATTTCTCGAAGATTTCTCGACCCATTACACATCTTCTTGAAAAAGAGGCACGTTTTGTCTTTGATGAAGATTGTGTACGAGCCTTTGAGATCCTTAAGAGGAAACTTACCGAAGCTCCCATTCTTGTTGCTCCAAATTGGAACCTCCCCTTTGAACTTATGTGTGATGCAAGTGATTACGCTATTGGGGCCGTTTTGGGGCAACGTCATGAAAAGCACTTCTTGCCTATCCACTATGCTAGCAAGACGATGACCGAGGCTCAACTTAAATACACTACAACGGAAAAGGAGTTCCTTGCCGTGGTGTATGCATTTGAGAAATTCCGACCTTATCTCGTCTTGACGAAATGCATAGTGTATACGGACCATTCGGCTATCAAGTATCTCATGGCTAAACAAGATGCAAAGACGAGATTACTTCGTTGGATTCTCCTCCTTCAAGAATTTGATCACACCATTGTTGACAAAAAAGGAGCCGAGAATCTAGCGGCCGATCATCTCTCTCGTTTGGAAGATCCTCACCAAAGTGTTTACGAGCCTAAGGAAATCACCGAAACATTTCCGCTCGAGACACTTGGTTTAGTGAATTCCAAACTTGATTCTTCTACCCCATGGTTTGCGGATTTTGCAAATTACCATGCGGGTAACTTCATCGTTAAGGGTATGACAACTCAAGAAAAACAAAAATTCTTTCGAGATGTCAAGTTCTACTTTTGGAACGACCCTTACTTGTTTCGAACTTGTGCGGATCAAATCATCCGTCGTTGTGTATTTGGCACCGAAGCTTCTAATATCCTTAGAGCTTGCCATGAGGGACCCACGGGTGGTCACCACGGTGCTAATCTCACGGCTAAAAAGGTGTTTGATGCCGGCTTCTTTTGGCCTACTATTTACCGAGATGCACAAATCCTTGTGAAGTCTTGTGATGCATGCCAACGACAAGGAAAAGCCTCACAAAAAGATGAAATGCCACAAAATATCATTCAAGTATGTGAGATCTTTGACGTTTGGGGTATAGACTTTATGGGGCCATTCCCATCATCTCGTGGTAATAAGTACATCCTTGTTGCGGTTGACTACCTATCTAAGTGGGTGGAGGCGAAGGCCTTGCCCACTAATGATGCTCGTGTGGTAGTTAAGTTCTTGAAAAGTTTGTTTGCTAGGTTTGGAACCCCTCGTGCGATCATAAGCGATCGTGGAACCCATTTTTGTAATGACCAATTCGAAAGAGTCTTAAGGAAATATGGGGTTACACATCGTCTTTCTACGGCTTATCACCCACAAACGAATGGGCAAGTCGAGGTTTCAAACCGAGCATTGAAGAGGATCTTGGAGAGATCCGTGGGGGAAAACCGACAATCTTGGTCGGATAAGTTAGACGATGCTTTATGGGCCTTTAGGACCGCTCATAAGACGCCCGTTGGGTGCACTCCCTATAAGCTTGTGTATGGAAAGAATTGTCATATGCCTATCGAGTTAGAACACAAGGCTTATTGGGCCCTAAAGCATTGTAATGATGACATGGAGACCGCGGGAAAACACCGGAAAATGCAATTAAATGAATTGGATGAATTGAGAGACATTGCTTATGAAAATTCATTGATTTACAAAGAGAAAACTAAAAAGTTGCATGATTCAAAAATTAAAAACCGGGTTTTTAACATTGGGGATCAAGTATTGCTTTTTAATTCAAGATTGAAAATATTTTCCGGTAAATTGAAATCCCGTTGGTCCGGTCCATTCACCGTGACTCAAGTGTTTCCGTATGGGACCATCGAGCTAGCTCAAGATGATGGTCCTAACTTCAAGGTGAATGGACATAGGTTGAAGCACTACTTTGGTGGGGAAGTTCCATCCTTGAACTACCTCGACCAAGTCACCTTCCCCAATGATAACTAGTATTGAGGGGATCGAGTCGAGCTCATGACTCGGTAATCAAAAACGAGGAGCCTCGTGGGGGAGTCCCATGCTTATCCTATGTACATATTATCGCTTTCTTAGTCTAATGTAGCTTACGTGTGGGGATTTGTGCCCTTCCAACCTTTGTTCCGTGGTTGTTTGTGATATATGGTTTTTAGATCATGATCTTCACGATTGGAGCCTCTCGTGTTCGTTTTATGGGAGCACTCGATCGTTTGCTTTGGAGACATTTCTCAATATCCATGATGTATCCTTTTATGTTCTAACCTTAGGTTTTTAGCACACTTCATAAACAGCTATTACTTAATGGTTACACCCTTTCCATGCTAGATTAGGCATTCGACTACGTCTCTAGTATGGGGGTGTTTGCACCCCTAGACTCGAAACATTGAGGACAATGTTTAACTTTAGTATGGGGGAGTGAATAGATACTTGCCTTGCCAAACCTTCACGCTTTCCAAAGTTTATCGTTTTGTTATCGTTTTCTTGCAAAATAAGGCTAAAAATGGCCAAATTTTAAAATTTTTCTCATGTTTTATAAGTGTTTGAAGACACGAATGTAGATTTTCCGATGGCGAGAATAAGAGTAATTTTTGACTCGACCGTGCGTGTTGAGCACTTAGCTTTGGTTCCTTAACTACACATTAGGCTAAGTCTCTTAAATGAGGACGATAAATGATAGAGTTAATTATAAGTTACTATGCTAAACGTAGAGTACTCGTATTCTTTCAAAAACTCATGTGTTCTCGTTGTTTGCTTATTCTCCCTTCGCATGTAAATATTTTTTGCTTAATAAATAGTGACTTAGCGGTTTAGTTGGGATTGTTGGGTTTCTAGTCTTTTCTAGTAGCTTCCGTGTAATTAAATTAGGAAGACATTAAGGTATCGCCAGCGTCACGGTTTTGAAGTATTGGGACCCTAATAATCGAAAGCTTCACCCAATAATAAGATTTCAAGTGCTCACCTAAATCTAGCAAACAATTTGAAGCCCCACAAGGCCTAAAATCTATGCAAAATTGAAAGTGAATCAAGCCTTAATCTTCGAAGCTTTAAAGATCCAAAATTCGCTTTAGCGTGAGGATATACGTCTTTGGCTAATAAAACCACCGATGAGGCGGATAATAAAAAGCAAGGCAAGACCGAAGTCATAATAAAAGCTTCATGGCGAAGTTGAATAAAAGATGGAGGTAAACCAAAGATAATAAGGTCCTTCCGTTAGGGGGCGTATAAAAGTCTTGGTAATAAGTCTCATGTTCAAAACCGTTATAAAACCGTGTTTATCGATCCTTCTTGTCAACTTAATTTTTTGACATCGTTGTCTATTGGGAGGGGTTATTGATTTGATGATCTTAGTTACACCGTTAGGACTCTATTTTTAGACCTAAATCTCTATTATCGCATAAGTCAAACAATGTATCCTCGTGAAACATTCAAGACATCATAAAATATAAGAGATACAACTTAGGAATAATGGGAGGATAAGTACGTGATTAGGGCATATGAGTAGTGTTAGCATTACTAACTTATAATGACAATGATCTCGTTGCACGCTTAGCATGGAATTGGAGTGAAAATCGAGGATGACGAAATTATTTCTAACGAAGCATTCACGTGTTCTTATTTTATGAACCTAAACGTCCCATTTTGCGATGAAAATCATACATTATGTCTTTAACACAAGTAGTAGTAGTAATAGTAGTAGAGTAGCTAGTTTATCATTTCAATAAAGTGAATAAAATAAATTTTGGAGATGCTTTGATGCTTTATTCTAGCATTGCGTGAGGGCACGACAATGGTTTAGTATGGGGGAGTGATGAGACTGCTTTTATACATAGTCTCATCTTCCAAATAGGGCTTAAAATGCATTAAATATCATCAAAATACCCAAATATATGCTTGTGTTTGTTGCTTGTGTATTTTAGGTACGGATATTGAGATAATGACAAAAGATCACAAGAATCATGCAAAAACGAACACGGGAAACGAAGCCGCACAATGAACCAAGCCCTAGTGAAGACTTTCCCAAGATCAACCCTTGAAGATTTGAAGAATTATAAAGAAGGGTCCTCCAATTATGAAGAATTGACACTTTATACCCTTGTATCCTCATAATTACAAGTTTGGTCCCTAAAGTTTGTCAAAATTACCAAAAGGGCCCTTAACTTTGAAGAATTGGCAAGTTTAGCCCCTCAACAAAGCTAAATTGTCAACCAATATCATCCACAAAGTCAAATATATCATGAAGCCCTTCAAAGTACAAGAAATGACAAGTTTGGTCCTTTGAAAAATCCAAAATTACAAAAAGGACCCTCAACTTTCAACAATTGGCAAAAATGGTCCCTCATTTATCAAGACTTGGCAACTTCAGTCCTCCAAGATGACAATCATACAAGTCAAGACCATTACCTTTGAAGAAAATACCAAACCAGCCCTTGAAGAATTCAAATATGGCAAGAAATACCCCTGAATTCATGTTACAAAAGTTTTTGGGCCAAAAATGCCAAAAGTCCAAAGTTGATAAGGCTTAAATGGGCGCTGATAGAATTTTGTTTGCAAGTGACAAGAAAGAAGGAAAGGAGGGACCAAAAGGGGCCAGACAATAAACTTACCTAGACCAACCAGCTCTTGCCACGTGCCCCACTATCTCTTTTCACCCAATAGCAGCTCTCCTTTCTTCCACATCATCATCCACTCACAACTAACTTAATTTATTAAGTTAATTATGGCGCCTAACACCTGGTTTAAAAACTTAAACGGATTAAAACATGCACTATTCATGTTCTTGATCCAAATTGGGTTTTTATTAATGGCTTGTAATTAGACACTAATCTGCTCCAGATTTATGATTAAGCTAATCATAAACACAACCCAACCTTAATACTACTTGCCACATCACTCACTTGTCCCACACATGCCTCCCCTGCTACAAAGAGAGGAAGAAGACAAACAGTAGGGCCACAATCCAACGTCCCACATTCATGCTTACTTTCTAAGCATCTTATGAGCCATTTGATCACAACTTCATGCCAGCTATCTTCACAAGGCTCCAAAATCAGTCACATGATTCAAGAAGAAGACAAAGACCTCAAGGGCATTTTTGGGACTTAAGCATTAGGGTTTACACGTTTTGCAGCTTGCTAGGACCTTGTACACCCTCTATATAAAGGGTCTAGTTCATTTCATTTGCTCCTGCTTTTGGTTTTTCCTTTGTTCAAACACTTGTAAATCCTTTTTCAGTTTAATGAATTTGAGTTAAGTGCTTTGAAGAAAGACCAAGTGCCACCTTTATTCTGTTGTTTATGTTCTTAGTTTACTGCTTTTGAAGTTAAAAACCTGTTTTCAAAAGAGGAGTGTGCACAAGTTTGCATATTTTCCTCATTTTCTTGATATTTTTCTAAGCCTTGTTCCAATCTTGGAATTCTTGGGCTATAGGGCTGATCATAGCATCCTAACTGAGTTGGTTAAGGTGTGGTGAGGCTTATAACTTGGGGATAATCAAGTGTGGGGTAACAAGTTTGCATCAATCAAGATTTTTCCAAGTTTCTGATTTTTCATGTTATTGTGCTTAACCCTTGTTGAATCTTAGCAGGCTTTTGTGGAAGCTTGTGCTTGTTCTTGCTAGCACATAAGCTCAAAATTCGTGGGTGTGGATGTACATCCATGAGGTTTGCTTACTTAATCTCCAAATCTGCATAAATTGTGATTTTTGGTGATATTTGTATGAAACTGTTGTTCTTGTGAATTTTGTGGCTTGTTCTTGCTTGAATCTGTTATTTAGACTTGTTAGAGTGTTAATTGATGCTTGGTTGGCCTGAAATCTTGTTTTGCTTTTGAAAATCTTGATTTGAAAAAGTTAAAGGGGTGTTTGGGTCTACTGATTTATGCTTGTAATCTGATTTTGTGTTAAGGGAAAGTGTTGTTCATGCTTTGCATCTGATATTCCTTTGTTTGAGAGTGTTTTGCTGCAAGTTTTGGGGTTTGAACACTTGAATTGATCAATCTGCTATTAAGACCTTGTTTCTGCTTGTTTTGACCTAGGATTTTGGGAACACTTAGTGTGTATGCATGCTTAGGGATAAAAGTGGTTTAAACAAAGTTAACATAACCTGTTTGAAAGATTTAAGGTGTTGAAATTGGCTTGTGTGTCAAATACATCAGCAAAAGTAGAAATCTGCATGTGTAGTGTTCATCAGTAACTTTCATAGCTTGGATCTTGCTTAATTCTTTGAACCAGTGCATGAAACCTGTTTAGACTTGCTTATTGGAGTTTATTATAGCTTGAGTGTGCATTTGGTTGAATTTGGTTGGCTGATTTGTGCTAAAATTGCTCTTGAATGCTAAACTGCTCATTGTTCATGTCTGTGCTATATCTGGTGATAAATTGATTAAACTGTACCAATTGGCTGTTTGTGATTGTGTTATTTTGCTTGTTATTGACTCCTTTTGATCCAAAGATCAATTGGGTGCCTTTGTGGAAACTGAATCCAAGAAAAAGTCACTAAAGACAACAAGTCAAAATAGTCAAGCAGTGGGAAAAGTTCCCACTGCTCAACATCCAAAACTAGCCCCTGCTAGTGCAATTTTATCATCAGCTTATCAATAAGCTATTCTAGCTTATTCTGACTTGCAACAACTTATTTTTTGTAATAGATCTTCATTATTTGACCCATTTAAGTGAACTGGAGCTTATCAGACTTTGACTTTGACTTTTCACTAGAAAACCAACTTGTTTGACTTTTAAGATAAGTGCTTATTTGATTTTCCAGCTTATTGAGTGTGCTTATTTGAAAGTTCTTTGGTTTTTAAGCTTAGTTTTGTCAAAAGAAACATTTTGCAACTTGAATCAGCTTCTGAGGTGGTCTAGATCATAAAAACGACTATTTTGTCGTTTTGTGAATAAGTTGTTGACTTGTTTCTGGCTTATTGAGTGGTCTTATTTGAAATTTCTTTTTACAGAAGTCTTTGTTAGGTCAAAAGAAGGTTGTGTGTTAAATTTTAGCTTATGGCATCAGCTTATAGCTTAATGGGCCAAAAAGCCCATTAAGAATAAGCTGCTTATTATAAGTTAGCTTATTTCACATTTTCAGCTTTTGGGCCTTTGGAAAAAGTTGTTTAAAATCAAATTTTGAGTCAACCTGTGCTTTTTGAGCTTATTTTGAGCACTTTTTCTTATTGGGCCTTAATTAAGCCCAATAAGGGACTGTTTAGGGTTTGGCCCATTTTCTAGGCCCAATAGGGGTATTTAGGTAATTTCACTTTCATTTCTGAGTTATTTAGGTTAAATTAAGCTAGTTTGCAAGTTTTTAGAATTTTTTATAATTTTTGGATTTTTAATATTATTTTAATATTATTTTATTATTAAAATTAAAAGTCTGATTTTCTAGGTTTTATATTTTTCCTAGGTTCTAAATACTTAATTAGGATTTTTGCAACTTTCCAAATATTTTTTAGGTCTTTTAATTATTTGTTATAATTAATTTAAGATTTAATTGATTTTAGGAGTTTTTAATTATTTAAAAATAGTTTTAATTGGTTTTAAAATTTTGAAAAATTATTTTTAGCTTAATTAGAGTATTTTTGAGGTTTACAAACTTGAAAATCTTGTTTAGGGCTTTTTAATAATTAATTTTGATTTTTAGGGCTTTAATTAGCATTTAAAAGTCATTATCTAATTAATTAAAAGGTTTTTGCAAGTTTTGATTTTTTGTAAACTCTTAGATTATTATTAAGGATTTTTGGTGATTTTTAGGAATTTTTAGGGTTAAATTTTAATTTTGGTGGTTTTACGACTTTACGTGTACGCCTTTTTAGACTTAGTTTAATCCGTCTTCATAATCGTCATTCTCTTCTAATCCCTTTTCTTTTCTTTTCTCAAATATAATCACAAATTAATCCAAGTCATTACACACATAACACACTAGCCTCCTTGAGAACGAACTTAATTGGGTCATTCACACACGGTTTTCCTAAATCGTCGTGCTCACTTGCCCTATTTTTTGTTGCCTCTTTTTCCTAAAAGGGTATACAAAACTTCAACATCATAGACTTATTATTGGACTTAACCCATTTGGGCCTGACTTGAAAGTGTATGTACTGATAATATGAGTACAAAAAGGATTAATACAAGTTAAGAACTTATAATAGGCTTATTGGACCTAAAACACGTAAATAGGTAAAACGAGAAAACTAGTATAAATGTTATCGACACATAACTCAAAAATGAGTAAACGAGAATATGTAAACCCACTTGATCATCATATATAAATAATCATCATATGTATACATAATTGATATTTTTATAAAGTCATTGGACAAACGTCTAAGACCGAGTATTATTTGTCTAGGTTTCCGTGATTGAAGCACGTACTGTACGTCCGAATTGCCGACAACCCGCCTTCCCACATCAACGTGAGTTCATAGCCTCGCACTCTTTTAAATGTTTTATAAATGCTTTATAAACCCGTGAGGGAGATAACATGTTAGTTTTTATAAAAGTTTGGACACCATTTGTCCCGATTGTTTGTTTATTGATTTTGGACCCGAATGATTGAATGACCCGATTGTATGACCCGATAAATGATTAATGGACCCGATAGATGAAATCAAATGGATTATTAAAGTTAGGTTATGTCACTAAAAGTCCCATTAGCATGAATTGTGAACTACCGGGAGTTGGTAGACGCTTATGCATTTAATAGTACTATTTGGGGACGATCACCCCAGTTCGCGCCTTGACGGTTGATCCCCGTCGTGCCACATTGATTGGTAAGCGAATTAATGTATGAGAAGATTTCCATAGCGTGACCTTTGTGACGACACGCTACTTTAGATGGGCAAAATTGGTATCGGGTTAGCTACCCGTTGTTGGTTTAGTAAGGTAACAATGTCATGCGGCTTATAATAATCCAAAATCTAACGAAATACTATTATACGCTTCGAATTACGATGTATTGCCTGACTAGCAATACTGGGTCATACTATTGATATTATGTTTGTATTTTGGTTTTCGTAACCATATTCATATAACGGTTTTTATTTTCATGCAACGTCATAAGACGTATTGTATGATGTTTTTACGACATTGGCTCGTATAATAATTTTTAAGGCAAATGCCTATATTATGATTTTCGATAAGGATTTATATAAAATGACTTTGGCTATTTTATGGCCTATTACAAAGATTTGTATAAACTGATTTTGGCTATTTTACGGCCTATTACAACGATTTGTACGAATTGATTTTTGGTACTAATTTTATACCAAAATTATATTGATGGAATTTATTAAACTCTATGAATTCACTCGGCGTTATCGCTGACCTTTTCTTTTAACATGTTTTATCTCAGGTACTTGAAGGTAATTCTCGGGAAGACGACAAGAATTCATGGCCCGCACTTAAACAATATTTTCCATTCAAATACTTTGTAAAACTTTGTATGAAATAATATGACTTGGGACCGATGTAACTTTGATATTTATGAATGGAAATGATTTATTATTAAACAACGCGATTTTTATGCGTTGTCTATGATGTGAGTAATGTGCTATCCCGTAACACCAACGAGTCTTCCGCTGTATTGAGTTGTATAAATTTGGGGGTGTTACAGTTTGGTATCAGAGCTCTCGTTATAGAGAACGAAAGATTTTTAAAACGAAGGTTTTGAATAAAACTTTTCAAAATCTTTTAACCATAAACATTTTTCTAAAAATGTCTAAAAATCTTTTGACTATAACGGTGCCGAAGAATTCCCGAGTTACCGACAAGGCCAAGACTGAGAAGTGTTATTTTAATATATATATAACTTGGATTATATATATATATGATGTAATTTTATTACATGATTGTTTGATGATTATTTTGATTTTTATACGAGGTATTTATACGACGTAGATTGTCACAAGTAACCCTAAATCCCCTAGTAAATTAATCGAAGCTATTCTCGTAGGAATTCTAGCTATCCTAGATCTAAACCAAGTTGTGGATATTTATGATCCCAACAAATGGTTGATATTCGTAGAAATGTAGATATTAGTTGATTGTGAAATTGAAAGAAGAATTGGCGAGATTAAATCTGATATCGATGTCATGACGATCTTTCCTTATAGAGTGGAGTTTGACAAAACGTTATCACCTGGAAAGATGTCATCTGATTCGTTGTCACCCAATTCTTAAATTGAAATCGAAAGGGTGAATGTTGCACTTGAGGCTGTCATTGGAACCATTACCCAAAGGCCTCATGCACTAGTACCTTTCCGAGAAGTCTAGTAGAATGACCAAGTCATTTCATACTAGTGACTTATTTGATAATTGTTGTTATAAGAGTTATAGGATTGGAAATTAAGTGTTGATTTATATTGAGATTGTATTGCCTTTACAAGGCCGAAGAATAAGATTGAAAGTATTGGAGATTGAGGTAGGATATTGAATTGAGTATAAAATTGGTTGAAATTTGAATAAAGTAAAAATTTAACCCGTATGGAATATGAGATTGTTAATAGAAGTCGTTAAGTTTTGTGATTGAATTATAAGGATTTAATTATTTGTTGATTCGTGTTAAGGGTTGTTCCTAGACCATTGTCCGCTAACGAGGATGCCCAGTGTCCAAGAAATAAATTGAAGAAATCTTCTTCTGAATTGAGACCGATGGATCTTCCGGGACATATGGAAAACCTAATGACTCTTGTAGATTAGTATTCATTGTGGTATCTTTTAAAAATCCCTAACTTAACTGAGACATCAGTTGGTAGGATGAGTTCTGAGAATTGTATGACATAGTGACACGTAATGTGTTACGGTACAATTTTGACTTGTTTGTGATTAACGAAAAGACTACCTTTGATTGCTAAATTCTACATGTATCGATGTTATCTATCCTTTATTGCTTCATCCTAATGTTCGCAATAGTGATGCAACCATTGAACAAGTACTCATCTCGATTTGAGTTACGTTGTGGATTATTCTCTTTGTATTCCTGAGTACCATCGAGTTCATGAACCTCATGATTATTTGGCTAAGCTCATTTCCTATCATATCGTAGTTAATTCTTGGTGAACAAGCTTTCACCACTCTTTTGCAGATCACACATTGTTTTTATAAAGTTAAAACCGTATCCTTGAGAAAAATTGAATTCTCATCATCAAAAGGATTATTCAAAATGAGACTTATGAATGATTGATATCAAAATGAAGTCGTTTATGAAACACTTTGGAAACTTAATTGTTTTCATAACAAGGAAAATCTTTGTAAATTTATTTTGATTCTTATTTAAGAATTAAGCATGTAAATGTTTTTATTATAAACATGATGATAAAATTTTGACGAACTGAGTATTGCATCGTTAATCTTGAAATTGTATATAGTTGCGCGCCTACATACAATTTGGAATGGACTATGCAAGACTGATTAGTAGTCACCATAAAACTAATGAATAAACACTACATTTTCTTTGAGGATTGTGAAAGATTAAATTTTAATGAGATCTGCAAGAAGTGAAAAATAAGGACATAATGTTAGGGACACCTACATATGTGCCTATAACACCTATTCTTCTGAGTTGAATTTACTCATCTGTGGAATTTGTCTTATTTGACAATTGATATTCCGTTCTTGTCCAATTCTCCCGTAGTGAGATTCTTAGGAATAGTATCTGATTTCCGAGTGTTGATACCCGACTGGATGTATCGACGTTCTTATCATTTCTCTTGATTTGATTTCATTTGAGTGACCTGGGTAACGATCCGAGGAGCTTTCGAATGCGTACTCGAATCATGAAAACATGGGATATATTCATATTCGTTAAATGTTTTCGTCTGAATCTGATTTGAAATTCTCTCGCATAGATTATGCGTTGACCTTACTCTTTAGATGGTAGTTGTGTCTCCATATATCCTTGAATTTGTGAAGGATTATGAGTTATTATTAGTCTTTTGAGAACTTCACATCTTATCGACGGTAATAAAACTGGAAAGTTGATAGTGCCAGTATAATGGATTGATTGATTATGACATGACGATATTGTCTTAATTGATGGGAACTCGAGTAGAATTCCCCTGAAGAGATAAGATGTTGATTATCAAAAGTGATATAAATAATTATTGGTAGATGACGATATCCTATATTTGGAATTGAAATTATACCGTGAATGGTTATGAACTAGTCATAGATATTATAATCTAGAAAGAACCTAATATGAAATTATTAAAAGATGTTTTCGTTATCTGAAACTTTAGAAAGTATTTGTTGATGAATTACCTAGACTTTCGCCATTAAGGCAAGTTGAATTTGGTATTTGGTTATATTCTCGGTGCTGCACCTATGGCTTGTGCACTGTACGTCAGCACCATCTGAATTTAAGGAATTACCGTACAACTGAGAGAGTTGTCGGAGAAAGATTTTATTATACCAAGCCTGTCATCCTGAAGAGCTATGGTTTTATCTTTCCTTATATTTGTAAGATTACTGTGAACTGAGTAAATTGACAATCGAAAACGATATCCATAACTCGAAATGGAAGAATTTTTCGATCATTTACAAGGTTCTAGCAAATTTGATCCATAGCATGGTTATCATCAACTTCGCATCTGCGAAAGAGATTATTTATTCCAATCACTACATCCGGTACTTGTAATGAACATTATGAGTTCCACGTGATGTCGTTTGGATTGACAATGCACAGGTAGTATTCATAATTATGATGAATCACGTGTGTAGGCTGTAATTTGATAAATTCATGCTCGTGATCATTAAGGACTACATGTTTGTTTATCAGAATAAGAATGAGTTAATAATTATTTATAGACTGCCCTGAATTGGCCGAACAGTGTAAACCTGAACCTTGAATAATTAACACGTGATTAAAGACCTGAACCTTTACATGATTTGACTATGTGATTAAAAGGATAATGGAATATAAATTGACTCTTCAAAAATTAAGAGCCCTTTTAAGACTTTGGATTTTACCAAAAAGAAATGGAATTATGTTATGACAAATGTTTTAACAAAGGATTTTAAGGGATTATTCCCTTATACACAAACCATTTAACTAAACTTCTGTTTAGGGGTAAATGTTTGTGTATATCTCCAGATAACTTAAAAAGGATTGAGGAAAACCATTTAAACCATAACTTGAAATTTGAAACGATACATTTTGCTTTTCAAACTAAGAAAACTTTGACCAAAGTATAACCAAAGATTTTTCAAACATTTACGAATCTTATTAAATATTTTCGATAAATCAACAAAAATCTTGTTAATTAAATTCAAATTATTTTTGAACATTTTATATAATTGGTCGAACTAAGAAATTTAAAACTTTTACGTTTACGCTTCACAAAAATTAACTAATAATTATTTAATTAATTATAATAATTATCGACGCTTTAGACGACGGATTGAGTAAAACGGATAAAAATGATAGATGAGACGAAACTGAAACATAAAAGATATGAAGAAAGAATTTTGAATAAATACGGTTATGATATTTATTTCATGAGGAAAGTGAACGAAATTTCTGACGCATAATATAGAAAGAATATCTGAGTGAATTGTGGACATGATAATTATAACATCATGAGAAGTGAATATAGATACTGACATATTATATAAAAAGGATAAAGAATCAATTAAGATGTATTTCTTGATAATGAAGGTACAAAATAATTTGTCGAACGATATAAAAACAAACAATGTTTATAAAAAGAGGATAATATAGATAATAAAAGTGGTTCGCGGCTAGTGTGAACCATTAGAGTTGAGAAGCCGATAGCGTTAAATGTTTTAAAGACCACATGTGATTGTCTAAAATATGAAGGATTGTGAGATATAGTTATGTTGGAATTTGTAAGTATAAGTATTCTATTTTTGTCATTTATGACTAAAAGTATCTCTGTCTGAAGAAGTTGTACTGATGGCAATTATGAAGGCAGACATCGCCTCATACATTAGTAAACGTCTAGCTATTGCAAAGGTCATCATCTGAATTTGATTCGATTTGGGTCATCATCGACAGACTGACCAAATCTGCTAATATCATTCTCATTAATGATAAATGCAAAAGAGTTGTGTAAACATAGCGTGCCTGTATCGATCATCTATATCAAGATCCTCGCTTCGCATCGAATTTCTAGAGATTTTCTCAGAAATCAATAAGAACGAACCTTGATGAGAGTACTATGTACCATCCCAAATCGAAGGGACGAGGTAAAGTAACGATACAAAGTAATGTAAGTGCTGTTTTATGTTTGAATGATTGTCCTTTGGTAATAGACCGTATAATCGTTTTCCTTTGGAAAGATTATCATTGATAATTATCGTATTAGGATTGAGATCGAATCTTGTTAGGATCTAAATCTTAGAGAATCTGTAAGCAGGAATTGAGATGAAGACATCCGACATACACCCATTGTGAGTTGGACATGTCTCTTAGGTTTAAGGTTTCCTATGATGGCGAACCTATCCTTGCAAAATACCCGACCCGCGAAATCTGAAATGATTGTTGAAATAGGGATTTGATTATTGACTGCCGGTAGTGGGCAAGAGGTTATGTGAATGTGAAATGTAGATCTTGAAGTGCCAAATGGGTAGCGAAGCTATGCCACAATTTTTAACCTTGGAAAAAAATGAATTCATGATCTGACAAATCATGGGATATAAGTCCCCGTTGTATGGGACCATTGAGATGATGTAAAAGTTGGGATTGAAAGGCATATAAGCTGGATCTACCCTAGGACTTCAAAGAAATGCGTGAATTATGTTTCGTAAATCGAACTTGATGGAATATCTATCCAGTGAAAATCTGAATTCTTCTTAGTAAAGCTTAGATCGGCGAAAAGTTGCATTCATCAAAAACCCGTGAACATCATGGATAGAGAAAGTAAGTCAACATTAAGCCTGATCTTATTTCCGTAGTTATGTTTGATGAAACTCGCGTAATATAATGGATTGCACTTATGAGAAAAGACCGAATGTGGAGGAAATACCCACATGACTTTAACTCTATAAGAAACGAGTAGTAAGGTAAGATGATCTTTGAGGACAAAGATCCTGTTTAGGGGTAAATGCTGTGACAATCCGTCAATTTATGGTTGATATTTTATTCTTGAATATTATTTAAAAATATTATTTTAATGTTACAATATGAACTCACATATTTTTGGGAAGAAATTTGGATTTACGTCTTGAAGTAGCGTCGACTACGTTTAAACCGGAGGATTCAACGTTACGTGCCTACGTTTACATACACCGTCCTTGGTGACAGTCCGACATTTCAGAAAATAAATTTATCCATGAATATTATTTTGGAGTTTTAAATTTGTGTTAGTTCATAAACTCACAAATTTACGAGAAGAGATTAGGACTTACGATTTTATTTTAACGTCTTTTACGACTAAACCGGAAACCTTAGGATTACGTATTTACGTTTTCGAACTCCGTTTTTGATGAGACAATTTTTATTGGATTCGTTTTGTGACGTTGATTCATAATTTTTAAAAACGTTTTTCGTAAAACGACCCGAGGGCACGCAAATCGTGGAAACTAGAATCGAGGAGTACCCGTAAATAAATGGGGATGAGACAAGTGGGACACTTGCCCCACCCCCACTATAACCATCCAACATACTACACCTCACTACATTTGGTGTCAAAGTGTTAGCTTTGTAACTTACACATGTAAGCTAAAGCTTACATTGTAAGCTACAACTTACAAAAACCATCAACCTAAACCATTTCTTCACTTCCAACACATGCAAACCACTCTCTCATCCCTTTTCTCTCTCAAAAATTCGTCCATATTCAACCACCACCATTAAACACCCTCATTTGATCAATTTAACCACAATATCATGTGTTATTCACACATATGTTGAAGAACCTTTGAAGATATGAAGATTGGAGGTGATCTTAACCTATGAAAAGGAGTTTTCATGGGGTTAAAGGGCTGAATTCATGGAGGTGTTCATCTATCCAAAGTACCCAAGAAGTTTCCTTGCTAAAGTTGAAGATTTGATAACAAGAACCAAGTCTTGTTCATCAAAAACCTCATCTTTTCATCACTAATGGTGGTATAAAGATTGTTCTTCCTATCCTCTTGTTATTTTTGATTATGTAATCTTGTATTTCTTTCACTTATGTATATGTATATGATGATGAATGATGATAAAAATGTTATTTGGGGATTTGTTGTTGATAAACATGATTAAAAAGGTGAAAAACTATAAAGAACAAGGCTAAAATCTTGCTTAAAAGTGTTGGCTGTATAAAACAGTAAAGAAACATATCATGAACTGATAAAATGATGAAGTAGAATCCATTTACAGTAAGCTAAATGTCTTGTACACATGTGAGAGTTGGCCATGCAATGGAATCATTGTAATGAGTGAGATATGATCAAAACAAGTTTAGGGTATAAATCTGAGGTTACTGTTTTGGACGATTTTTAGAAAATATTTAGAAGATGATTCAACAGTAGCTATAGAAGAGTTAAATGTATCACATATGATGTAGTTTATGTGATAAAAATTTGAGCTTCTAATTCATTATAGAACTCTAGATATGTTAAAAATAGTGAACATGAAGTTAAAAATCAGATTTTTGGAAATAATGTTTATTATTATTATATAAGCACTCACATTATAATGTATAAAATGTAAAAATATAAACCCACTAACTTATAAAACTTATTTATATAAATGTATAAAAGGTTAATTAAATGGGTAAATTATATAAATTGTGGTAAAATAATATTTATAAGTAATAAAAACTATAAACTTGATTTTTACGACTTTTTCGGCTATCGCCGTGAAATTAACGTTTTTCGCCAAATAAAACTTAGACGACCAAACCCGTCTAATGTAAAGTTTATAAAAGTCATATACAGATGTTTAAGTAACTAATACAAGTAAAAACCGATAGAACCCGAACTATAAGAAATACGGACGTTAACGGACTAAATTAACGTTATTGGACTAATAATACAACAAAAATGGACTAGAACACTTATAGACTTATTATTGGACTTAACCCATTTGGGCCTGACTTGAAAGTGTATGTACTGATAATATGAGTACAAAAAGGATTAATACAAGTTAAGAACTTATAATAGGCTTATTGGACCTAAAACACGTAAATAGGTAAAACGAGAAAACTAGTATAAATGTTATCGACACATAACTCAAAAATGAGTAAACGAGAATATGTAAACCCACTTGATCATCATATATAAATAATCATCATATGTATACATAATTGATATTTTTATAAAGTCATTGGACAAACGTCTAAGACCGAGTATTATTTGTCTAGGTTTCCGTGATTGAAGCACGTACTGTACGTCCGAATTGCCGACAACCCGCCTTCCCACATCAACGTGAGTTCATAGCCTCGCACTCTTTTAAATGTTTTATAAATGCTTTATAAACCCGTGAGGGAGATAACATGTTAGTTTTTATAAAAGTTTGGACACCATTTGTCCCGATTGTTTGTTTATTGATTTTGGACCCGAATGATTGAATGACCCGATTGTATGACCCGATAAATGATTAATGGACCCGATAGATGAAATCAAATGGATTATTAAAGTTAGGTTATGTCACTAAAAGTCCCATTAGCATGAATTGTGAACTACCGGGAGTTGGTAGACGCTTATGCATTTAATAGTACTATTTGGGGACGATCACCCCAGTTCGCGCCTTGACGGTTGATCCCTGTCGTGCCACATTGATTGGTAAGCGAATTAACGTATGAGAAGATTTCCATAGCGTGACCTTTGTGACGACACGCTACTTTAGATGGGCAAAATTGGTATCGGGTTAGCTACCCGTTGTTGGTTTAGTAAGGTAACAATGTCATGCGGCTTATAATAATCCAAAATCTAACGAAATACTATTAGACGCTTCGAATTACGATGTATTGCCTGACTAGCAATACTGGGTCATACTATTGATATTATGTTTGTATTTTGGTTTTCGTAACCATATTCATATAACGGTTTTTATTTTCATGCAACGTCATAAGACGTATTGTATGATGTTTTTACGACATTGGCTCGTATAATAATTTTTAAGGCAAATGCCTATATTATGATTTTCGATAAGGATTTATATAAAATGACTTTGGCTATTTTATGGCCTATTACAAAGATTTGTATAAACTGATTTTGGCTATTTTACGGCCTATTACAACGATTTGTACGAATTGATTTTTGGTACTAATTTTATACCAAAATTATATTGATGGAATTTATTAAAGTCTATGAATTCACTCGGCGTTATCGCTGACCTTTTCTTTTAACATGTTTTATCTCAGGTACTTGAAGGTAATTCTCGGGAAGACGACAAGAATTCATGGCCCGCACTTAAACAATATTTTCCATTCAAATACTTTGTAAAACTTTGTATGAAATAATATGACTTGGGACCGATGTAACTTTGATATTTATGAATGGAAATGATTTATTATTAAACAACGCGATTTTTATGCGTTGTCTATGATGTGAGTAATGTGCTATCCCGTAACACCAACGAGTCTTCCGCTGTATTGAGTTGTATAAATTTGGGGGTGTTACAATTTGCTTGTGTCCTAGGGCTGATTTCTCAACAAATATTCTTGGTGAAAGGTGATCTTGAAGACAAATTTGGTGTACATCAAGGTGTTGTCCTCAAAAGACAAGTTATAGTCTTGGTTGGTAAACAAGATCATTCTTCCCATTTTCTTTGTTATTTTTGTAAAGATAAAATGTATTTTCTTTCCTATTGTATATGTATATGATGATATATGATGATAAAAATATTTTGTGGGGATCAAGTGTTGATAAACATGGTTAAAAAACCATATGTAAAAAGGTTAAAATCTTACTTAATAAGTTGGCTGTATAAAAACAGTAACTAACCAAATGATAAAATGATAAAATGGCATAGTGGAATCAATATACAGTAAGTATTAGGTCTTGTACACATGTCAGAGTTGGACATGCAATGGAATCATTATAATGAGTGAGATATGATCAAAATAAAATTAGTGTATCAATCTGAATAGTCTGTTTTGTGAGGACTGTTAGGGATACTTAGACTTGAATTGAGCAGTAGCTGAACCTAAGTTATTTGTAACACATAATATGAAGTTTATGTCATCCAAAAATGAGCTTCTATCTCGTTGTAGAACTCAAGATATGATAAAATTGGTGAAAGTGAAACTAAAAATCAGATTTTGTGAAATTAAAGTTTAATAGTATTATAATAGCACTCAAATAAATATAGTATAAAATGTAAATTAAAACCCACTAACTTATATATTACATTTATATAAGTATGTAAAATAATAAATAAATGGAACATTTTATAAAATTGCAATTTGATAAGTTTTATAAGTTATAAAACTATAAACATGATTTTTACGTCTTTTCGGCTAAAACCGTAAAATTAACGTTTTCGTCAATTAAAACTTAGACGGTCAGACCCGTCTAATGTAAACTTTTTATAACTCATATACTGATATATAAGTACATATTAAAAGTAAAAACCGATAAAACTCGAACATTATAACATACGGACATTAACGGGCTAAGTTAGCCTTATTGGACTATTAATCCAACTAATTTGGCTAAACACTTATAAACTTACTTATTGGGCTTAACCCACTTGGGCCCAACATGTAAAGTATAATACTGATAGTAAAAGTGTAAAATGGACTAATATAATGTAATGGGCTTATAATGGGCCTAATGGGAATGATAAGTAAATAAGATGAACTAGTGAAACTAATATAAAAGTTACCAACACATAACACTAAAATGAGTAAATAAGAATGTACAATCCCACTTGATCATCATCATATGTAAAAAATCATTATATGTAAACATAATTGTTTTTTTTATAAAGTCATTGGACAAAACTCTAAGACCGATTATTATTTATATAGGTTTCCGTGATCGAAGCACGACCGTAGCCGATAATCCGCCTTTCATTATCAACGTGAGTTCATAGCCTCGCACTCTTTTAAATGTTTTTTAAAATGATTTGTAAACCCGCGAGGGGGATAACATGCTAGTTTTTGATAAAAATAGAACACAAGTAGTCCCGATGGTATGCCTAATGATATGTACCCGAATGATGCTATGACCCAATAAAACGAGATAAAAAGGATTATTAGTAGTTAGGTTATGTCACTTAAAGTCCCATTAGCATGAATTGTGAACTACCAAGATTTGGTAGACGCTTATGCATATGATAGTACTATTTGGGGACAATCACCCCAGTTCGCGCCTTGACGGTTGATCCCTGTCGTACCACATTGATTGGTAAGCGAATTTATGTATGAGAAGATTTACATAGCGTGATTTTTGTGACGACACGCTAACTTTGATGGGCAAATTGTTTGTCGGGTTCGCGGCCCGTTGTTTGTGATAGTAAGGTAACAATGTCATGCGGCTAATAATAATCCAAATGAATCCAATGTGATCCAATAACGATATGAATAACGATTATAATATTACCTATAATGGTAATATTGAGGCTACGGTCTCATGGACGGTTTAAGATGTATGCTTTGATTTATATATTGCCTGACTAGCATTACGAGGACTTACTTCTGATTTTATACTTGTGTTCTGATTTCAACGATTATTTTATATAACGGTTTTATTAAACTCTATGAATTCACTCGGGATTCGCTGATATGATTTTTGCATGTTTTTATCTCAGGTGCTTGAAGGTAATTCGGATGGAGATCGACTCTGATGGCCCACATAATAATAAAACTGTTCATTCGATCTATGTTTTGTAAACTTAATGACCTGTATAATTTGTGACCTGTTGTACACTTGAAACTTTTATTTCGAATGAATGTATGTTAAACCTTGTACAACCATTTTTATGTGTTGTCTATGATTGGAGTTATTGTGCTATCCCGTAACACTCTAAAGACTCTTCCGCTGTACTGATATGAAATTTGACAGTGTTACAGTTTAGTACCAGAGCTCTCGTTATAGAGAACGAAAGATTATAAAAATCAAGGTTTTGAACAAAACTTTTCAAAATCTTTTAACTATAAACATTTGAGAAAATATTTGAAAAATATTTTGCCTATAACGGTGCCAAAGATCTCCGAAGTTACCAACAAGCCTTATTGAGAAGATATATATTTTAATATATATAATTTAATTTATATATGTATATATCGTGGTTTCAGTATGTAACTGTTTAATAAGTATGTTATGCTAATACGAGATATATATAAATGCAGATTGTCATGGCTGACCCTAATATTCCTGTAGAGAACCATGCTATTCCCGAACCTAATGTAGATGATAACCCTTATTTAGATTTAGTGGATTATGATGTAAATGAGGATATGGATGATGATGAGGGGGAACCATTTGAGGATCCCGAGTTCGAGATAGGACTAGGAGATCAGATTGCCCCTCAGGTTGATATGGTAGAGAATGATAATGATAATGTTGGTATTGAGAATGATGATGAGATTGGGATAGATAATGTAGATAATGAGGATGACGACGAGGATGTCGAGGAGCAGATAGGTATAGATGATGAGGTTGATGATGATGATGAGGCTGAGCTTATTTACCCTTATGATGTACCGGAGGGTGAGCCCTTACCCCCTCCAGTTTATTGGTCTGATTCTGAGATTGAGCTACTTAGAGATGAATTGTCTGAATCGTCTGAATCTGATTCTGATTCAGAGGATGATGATGCACCTGATGGTACTAATGGTATTGCTACTCGTAGACATGTGATAAGAGAGTCGTCTAGGGTTCAAGAGGCTACTCATATTGATGGTCTTGCACCTTGGGCCTTGAGACGTGATTTAGATGCTTCCCGTGCTCAGCGTAGTATGACAAAGGTTGGATTAGGTGTTGTTCAGACTCATGTTGCTTATTTGGAGTCGAAGACTAAGGTTGGTGAGAAAGAGCGGGAATTGCTTAATTTGGATTTGACTAATGTAGTGCGTGGTTTGAATGAGGCTTTTAGGAGGTTATGTGTGTTAGAAAGTGGTGAGTTTGGTGCAATGAAGAAAAAGGTGAATACTATGGAGATTCAGTTGAGTGTAGCTCGTGCGATGCGTGAGAAAGCTGAGAAAGAGTTGAACATATCTGTTGGTTGGAACAGTAGATTTTATGCTGAGATGGTTGAAAGAGGAGTGATTCGTAAGCGCCCAGCTGAAGATGTGTCTTGTGATCATCCGACAAAGATACAGAAGACGATGGATGATGGAACATCTAGCGGTTCTCAGTAGGCCAGTCTATATTTAGTAGTGACCTTTGTATCTTTTGTAAGTTTGACTGAACCGACTTATTAGTTAGTAAATCTGGCACAAATTTTGAGTATGTATAGTGCTAGAAACTTTGATATGGGATGTAAATTAAGACAATGCTTTTGTTTCAAATCCAATGAAATATGTATCTTCTCTTGAATTCCATATTGTGCCTGTAAAACCCGCATGCTTTTGCCATGAATAGTACCCATTAGATCGTATGTACTAGATTAAGACTTTCCTTTTATAGAATGTTTACGTTCGCGAATAAGAATTTTAAGTATTACGTACGTGTTAGAACATGATAAGTATTTATTACGTATGAACACACGATAATTATTCAAATAATAATTATAATCACGAACATGCGATCATGGAATCATGAACGTAATTTAATCACGAGCTAATATGAATTTCGTATATATATTTATTACGAACATGAATAAATATATTAAGTCACGATCGATAATTAATTAAAACACGTAAAACACGAACACGAGAACACACGTATTAATTAGACACGGAAAATGATCGGGTTACCCCATGTGGGCCCCATATGCCACGAAATTAGGAAGGAGGATGGGCTAAGCCCATCAAATTTAACTAACATGAGGTAAAAGGTAAAATCGTGTTTCATTTTTTCACTTAACAGTAAACTAAATAAAAACCCTAAAAGATTTTTCTCCTTCCTCCTTATCCTCTCTTTTGGCCGCCACATATAACAACAAGAAAGGGGGTGTTTAGTTGATTTTGATCTTGAATCTTGTACGTGTGTTCGTGTTTGTTCATCCTCGTTTAGATCCACGCATTCGGTATATTCTTTTTACTCTTTTTCTTTTTTATTTGATCTAATAATTAATTAAGAACAAGATGTTTTTAAAACCTAATTAAAAACATAGATCTAACATGAAAATGGTTTTTGGAATAAATCAAAAAGGGTTGTTTTAGGGGTGTTTGTTGGCTAGCGCCTAAACCGAACCCCAAGGGGGTCTCGGTTTGGCTACTCGACCACCACCGAGACCATATGGTCCCGGTTGGGTGGGTGGGTCTCACGGCAGCAGCAAGACAAGGTGAACCCCGAAGTGGTTCGGGGTATGGTGTCGATTTCATGTCCGGTTCATGGGTTCTAGTCAAGATCCGGTTCACGGTTTATGTTAAGATTATACTTTTTTATATAATCATATGTTAAATTAAATTAATAAATATGACATGATTAATTTAATAAACATGACTTAGGTTATATTAATTATTAAAATCATGAAATTATTAACCTAAGTATTTTATATTTTCTAGACTTATAATTAATTAATTATTTAAAAACCATGGTTATAATTAATTAATTAACATGACTTAGGTTATATTATTAATAAATAATAATACATGTTTTAACCTAAGTATTTAACTTTATTTAATTAAAAACATGATATACTTTAAGTAAATATTTTAACCTATAGTTTATTTAAATTACATGAATTAATTAATAAACTATACATTATATCATTATGACTTAGAAATAATCATGAAAACACTTAGGCTTATATATTTAGCTTATTTAACCAGCTTATATCTAATTATGGAAACTTTCTATTTTTAGAAACTTATTTAAATAAGGCAGCTAATCTATTTATGGAAACTTTCTATTTTTAGAAACTTATTTAATTCAGGCAGCTAATCTATTTATGGAAACATATTTAATTAAGGCAGCTGATCTATTTTCGGAAACTTTCTATTTTTAGAAACTTATCTATTTTAGCAGTAATTCTATTTTTGGAAACTTTCTAATTTTGGAAACTTTCTATTTTTGGAAACTTTCTATTTTTGGTAACTTTCTATTTTTGGAAACTTTCTATTTTTGGAAACTTTTTATTTTTGGAAACCTGCTATTTTTGGAAAGTTACTTATTATTACACAGTAAGTATTATAATACATGAAATATCAGAAATACTTAATCAGAATAGACAGAATATAAGTTAAAACCGTAAAACATGATATGAACGTATAAAATAAGCCAAGACATGACATAAAACCAGTTACGTACTCAGTGATCAGATACTTATACACGTATGTATTTATGTAGCATTAGTGATACCGAAGTAGGACTCTCTTCCGTTCGTCTTCTTCGTTCATTGGACATAAGGTACGGATTCCCGTCCTTTCAGTATGGACATTCTTTCCTTATTAGGATTCCCCGTATGCAGCCAAATGTTTTCCCGTAGTATAAGTTATGTGGTTGATTTGCTTATGTTTAATTTAGAATACCTATAGCCATATACATGCATGATCAGTTTCACCTAGTTATGGAGGTACCATAACCATAACATTAGAGGCACTGATGTTATGACTTCACCACGGCGGAGTGATTGCTCGTGGCGTCCCTTCAGCTTTTGGCAATTTATATTATATTTATCATGTGAGGCGTATGGGTGCATCCTAGTTACATGTTTCAGTCAGGATTTCATGGTGAATGTGGTATGTGCCTTGCATCCTTTACAAGGAGCTGATCCCTCCTACCCAGAACCAGTATATTAAATTAGAGGCAACCCCTCTAATTTGCATGATGAGGTCACCCTCCAAGTATTCATGCACGGTGAATTTTCATGACCTATATTGGCTAATGGTAAAATATGTTAAAGAGTTTCCATAAGATAAACATAAGGCTTTTCAAACTATAAAACCAGTTTTATGAACATGTTCCAGGTTTTCCAGGACTTATACATTTCCGCTGCTATTAAGTCCCTATTATGTTTTAGTCACTTAAACTATGTCTATATCAGTGCACTGAGCGTTTTGCTCAGCCATTACTTTCCTTTCCATGTCCCAAAACGGCAGGTACCCTAGGAAAGACTCGAGCATTTGGAGGACGTGCATAGGATGGAAGCTGCTAGAGACTTCTTTTCCTTTTTGCCTTCATATACTTATGCTTGCTTAGTCTTTCATTCATTTCTTTTACTTTATTATGTTTTGGGCTTATGTTTGGGAACCGATGTTTGATTCCGGTTATCCCTATGGTCATGTAATGTTTCAGACATTTATCCTTGTATGCTTTGATGACACTCCATAATTACGCGTGACATTCCATTTATCAAAATGGGGTGTTACAATTATGGTATCAGAGCCAAGGCTTCGACCTGTAGGCTCTAAAACTTGACCAGTGACTAGTGGGTAGTCACCAGGAGCTTCCTAAGTCAACGTTTGTTATTCCATGTATTGATATTTTAGCGCATTATTGTTTTAACCATGACATTTTCAGCACCTTGAGGTTTTAACCTTGATGTTTTCATCGATATTGTTTTACTAATATGGATGGACAACCGTCATTCATAGTTAGTTATGTGTCATTGTTTCATGTATGACATTCCTCGTGAACTGTGACTATGTGGACTGAACCTCAATAGTTCATAATTAGTCACATAAAATATTTTTCTGATAAGTTTTGACAGATGAGTTTCATTTATTTATGTTACATGTATCATTGTTGCAGGGATTATGACTAAGTAATGGTTGGTACAGGACTGGCCCTATTTAGTCGCATGTGCTTTTATCGAAACTTTTAACTTTGGGACCGACCCATAGGCGTCCCCTCGCCATGTCTTTTGTTTTGGGACCGACCCATAGGCGTCCCCTTGCACATATAAAGGTTTTTATAAACTACGTTACGCATTCATGCATTGTTTTTCATGCATAAAATTTTTCTCATGATTTATTGGCATAATTTTTTTTTATGTCCCCTCATAAGTTACTATGTTTTTATGTCAGGTATGTTTTCATACTGTCATGGTTAACTTCAATTTCATGCTGATTATGTTATACACTCCTTCATGATAGATGGTTTCATATTTCTTCATGATAATTTCGTCTTCATGTTGATTACGTCTTACGCCTCTTTTGTTATTATGCTTTCATGCAAGGCATTGTTAGATTTCATTGAATCCTGCTTTCATGATAGTCATGGTTGGTTTTCATTGATCATGCTGTCAGGCAAATCATCGTTGAATTTTGTGTAACCACACTTTAACGTTTCCGTTACAACCAAAATGATGTCTATGCTAATACTGCCAGGTTATCATGATGGTTTTCCTAACCGTTTAACCGATATACTTTCATTAAATCATGACAAATGATCGAACCCATACCGATCATTTCATGTGCATTCCACGTGTACTCCACGTACCGTATTTCATGTGTATTACACGTACCTTTATCCATGTATATTCCACTTGCAATACTTCACGAGTATTCGCTATCAACTCAGGCGTATTTTCTATTGCTAATATTCTACAAGATTGCTGATGCCGCTCATAACTTGGAGATGTTACTAAAGGTTGATGCTGCTGACGTTCAGAGACGCTACGAGATGCGGATGCTGTTCACAACTTGGAGATCCTACTAGACGAAGACAAAGGCGTCGGAGCAAAGCAATTGGACGAGAAGATGCTTCACCATCAGACAATTTCCATCAATCATTGTCCCTAATTCTTAGTTACATGTCACACGTCATTCGGCTGTCATTTCAGCCATATGAGTGCAAACCGGTACCAGCCGGCCACTCAGCTGAATAGTTACATGAATCACGGTCATGAGAATGACCGTCATGGAACTGACAGACAGGACGATAGTAACCACTACTATACTATCCTAGAAATCGCAACTGAGGCTCCGACCGCGGACGTGATCAGACATACAAAGGATCAGTAGTCCAACCGATCCGCCAAGTCTGGCATAATAACCTAATATTGTAATTCTATTGTTTTACGTCTCGAGACACATGTCAAGACATCAGTCAAGACACATGTCTCACGTATACTTTCTGAAGACACATGTCAAGACATCAATCAAGACACATGTCTCACGTATACTTTCTAAAGACACATGTCAAGACACCAGTCAAGACATATGTCATGCTTATAGTTCCAAGACACGAGTCAAGACACATGACTCACGTCCAACTATGGAACATTTCTAAGAAACTCAGGGTACCCTCCAAGGGTATATCCATTCTGTTGTGCCATGTATTAATCAGACCACAAGAAGTTCAGTACCATTACCGGCGCATCAGTGGGAACTATCAAGTTTCCCGATGACACTTTCGTTTCTTGTAACCATAGCTCGTAGATTCATGACCATGAAGGACGCCTTTTGTATTCCCACGTATACGAAGGTTTTCCTTCAGCTTAATGATGAGATCCAAGTTGCTAACGCATTTCCTCGGACAGACACGAGATGAATTTTATCCTAATTATGGACTATGAACAGCACACCATGCTACGATTCATAATTATGTACAGTAATGTTCAGGCTCCTGAATACATTCAGCTTGATTTTTCCATCAGGAAAATCTGTACAAATTATCTATGATTTCCAAGCACGTGCTTTGTTAGCCGTGATTGCTAAGATTTTCTAGCTGTCAGTAACACATGACTACTAAAGTCCTTTTACGCATAACCAACGGATTATTCCAAAATTGTTTCTTACACTCCAGAAGAACCTTCAAGGAGAAGGACGGTAACATAAGATTATGTGTCGACTACCGTCGATTTTAAACAAATCACCATTTACGACCGTTACTCTCCTCCATGTATTGACAAGATCGGATTCATGATCATGCTGCCAATAGTGACGGGTGAAAGAGCAGGACATGTCCGTGACTGCTATTCGTGCACGACTCGGTCATGCTAGATTTATGATTTTGATTTAGTCTCATCAATGCTCCAACAACATTATGGACTTAATAAATTGAGTTTCCATGAACTCCTAAACAAATTCATCAGCGTTTTCATTGAGGATAACCTGATTTCCTTTAAGCCTAGAGAAGAACAGGAAGACCATATCTGCACTATGTTGTAAATCCTTGACAAGAGAAATTTTACCCTAGAAATTTTTCCAATATCAATTCTGTTTGATTACAGTGACACGCTGAATCACATTGGTTTCTACGGTAAATCTTACCATGATTCTGCTTATGCGTAAAGGAGAGAACCCTACACTACATTAGATGTTCTAGGAAATCCTACGCTAGGAGAAGTCTAGATTCAGAGACTCAGAGTTTCACAACCTTCTATGTATCAAGTTTCTACGAAGCAGGATACATCTACGTCCATATCTATGTACCTGACATACCAACAGGCTAAGATAGGACACCAACAAACTGGGATGTTTCATCATCTGAATTTGTGAACTAAAATGGGACAAGATCTCCATGGATTTTGGTTACCAGATTAATGCAAACTCAGAAGAAGCATGATGCTATCTGGGTTATTGCAAACAGGTTGATCAAGTATGCAGAATCCTTACAACCGCAAGGATTTTAGAACCAACAGATTGATCAGACATATTCCAGTCAAGGCTCATCCGATCACTTGGCAATTCCTCAGTTATCGAGTCAGAAAAATATTCACAATTATGCTCCTTGTTTACTTCACGTCCTTGTTCTAATTTCACGACTTGCTTTCGCGCTCGCGTTCATGACATTATTCATGTTCCTGATGGCATCTCAGCTTACGATTTTATGTTCTTTTCTCATTCTGGGAATTTTGCCAGAACTTGAGAGACCAGACCCAAGTTTAGTATAACTCCCTATCCTCAGATAGACGTTTCTCGTCATATTCTATGTCTCACCTTGTAACGTTTGGCGGTACCACCATTATATTCTATGTTCACAATATGTTTCACATGTCATGTTCATTCCACGTTCCTCATATCATGATCAAGATATGATACACGTATCATGGATCACGATATGTTTACTCATACTACACTCGCCATATCTCCACGTAGCACGTTAAAATTTTTTCACGTATCACGTTCAAAATTTTTCACGTACTACGTTTCTTTATGTCTCGCGCATCGTTTCTAAGTCAGATTGTCTTGCATCGTAACGTTTTAGTTACCCTTGCACGTTAACTCTTATTTTTTTCTTTCCTCGATCAAATTTAGGGGATCTACCTTCCGTTGATAACCAAGAATTTCTTCGTATTCCAAGTCAAGGTCAGGAGGACCAAGATTTATCATTAGTGTCAAGATCTTCTGAAGGAACCATTCCAAGAGGGAGGCCACTTGGAAACGGACAAGTTCATCTTGGACTTTTATCCGTTTTTCTCTTATCAACTAGATATGTCCTTTCAGTCACGTCACGTTCCGTGTCCTTTCAAGACATGTCACGTTCCGCGTTCCTTCTGCCAGGAAACCCGCACGTTCATTAATCTTACATACCCTCTCAGTTTGATTCGGGTATGTTTCTCTTTCAGTTTACGTTATCTATAATTCAGGGACGAATTATTCTTTTTAGGGGGGAAGAGTTGTAAAACCCGCATGCTTTTTCTATGAATAATACCCATTAGATCGTACGTACTAGATTAAGACTTTCCTTTTATAGCATGTTTACGTTCGCGAATAAGAATTTTAAGTATTACGTACGTGTTAGAACACGATAACTATTTATTACGTATGAACACACGATAATTATTCAAATAATAATTATAATCAAGAACATGCGATCATGGAATCATGAACGTAATTTAATCACGAGCTAATATTAATTTCGTATATATATTTATTACGAACACGAATAAATATATTAAGTCACGATCGATAATTAATTAAAACATGTAAAACACGAACACGAGAACACACGTATTAATTAGACACGAAAAATGATCGGGTTACCCCATGTGGGCCCCATATGCCACGAAATTAGGAAGGAGGATGGCTAAGCCTATCAAATTTAACTAACATAGGGTAAAAGGTAAAATCTTGTTTCATTTTTTCACTTTACAGTAAACTAAACAAAAACCCTAAAAGATTTTTCTCCTTCCTCCTTGTCCTCTCTTTTGGCCGCCACCTATAACAACAAGAAAGGGGGTGTTTAGTTGATTTTGATCTTGAATCTTGTACGTGTGTTCGTGTTTGTTCATCCTCGTTTAGATCCACGCATTTGGTATATTCTTTTTACTCTTTTTCTTTTTGATTTGATCTAATAATTAATTAAGAACAAGATGTTTTTAAAACCTAATTAAAAACATAGATCTAACATGAAAATGGTTTTTGGAATAAATCAAAAAGGGTTGTTTTAGGGGTGTTTGTTGGCTGGCGCCTAAACCGAACCGCAAGAGGGTCTCGGTTTGGCTACTCGACCACCACCGAGACCATATGGTCCCGGTTGGGTGGTGTGGGTCCCACGGCAGCAACAAGACAAGGGGAACCCCGAAGTGGTTCGGGGTATGGTGTCGATTTCATGTCTGGTTCATGGGTTCTAGTCAAGATCCGGTTCACGGTTTATGTTAAGATTATATTTTCTTATATAATCATATGTTAAATTAAATTAATACATATGATATGATTAATTTAATAAACATGACTTAGGTTATATTAATTATTAAAATCATGAAATTATTAACCTAAGTATTTTATATTTTCTAGACTTATAATTAATTATTTAAAAACCATGGTTATAATTAATTAATTAACATGACTTAGGTTATATTATTAATAAAAAATAATACATGTTTTAACCTAAGTATTTAACTTTATTTAATTAAAAACATGATATACTTTAATTAAATATTTTAACCTATAGTTTATTTAAATTACATGAAATAATTAATAAACTATACATTATATCATTATGACTTAGAAATAATCATGAAAACACTTAGGCTTATATACTTAGCTTATTTAACCAGCTTATATCTAATTATAGAAACTTTCTATTTTTAGAAACTTATTTAAATAAGGCACCTAATCTATTTATGGAAACTTTCTATTTTTAGAAACTTATTTAATTCAGGCAGCTAATCTATTTATGGAAACTTATTTAATTAAGGAAGCTGATCTATTTATGGAAACTTTCTATTTTTAGAAACTTATCTATTTTAAGCAGTAATTTTATTTTTGGAAACTTTCTATTTTTGGAAACTTTCTATTTTTGGAAACTTTCTATTTTTGGAAACTTTCTATTTTTGGTAACTTTCTATTTTTGGAGACTTTCTTTTTTTGGAAACTTCCTATTTTTGGAAACCTGCTATTTTTGGAAAGTTACTTATTATTACACAATAAGTATTATAATACATGAAATATCATAAATACTTAATCAGAATAGACAGAATATAAGATAAACACAGTTTAAGGCTTAAAACCATAAAACATGATATGAACGTATAAAATAAGCCAAGACATGACATAAAACCAGTTACGTACTCAGTGATCGGATACTTATACACGTATGTATTTATGTAGCATTAGTGATATCGAAGTAGGACTCTCTTCTGTTCGTCTTCTTCGTTCACTGGACATAAGGTACGGATTCCCGTCCTTTTAGTATGGACATTCTTTCCTTATTAGGATTCCCCGTATGCAGCCAAATGTTTTCCCGTAGTATAAGTTATGTGTTTGATTTGCTTATGTTTAATTTAGAATACCTATAGCCATTTACATGCAGACCAGTTTCACCTAGTTATGGAGGTACCAAAACCATAACATTAGAGGCACTGATGTTATGACTTCACAACGGCGGAATGATTGCTCGTGACGTCCCTTCAGCTTTTGGCCATTTATATTATATTTATCATGTGGGGCGTATGGGTGCATCCTAGTTACATGTTTCAGTTAGGATTTCATGGTGAATGTGGTATGTGCCTTGCATCCTTCACAAGGAGCTGATCCCTCCTACCCAGAACCAGTATATTAAATTAGAGGCAACCCCTCTAATTTGCATGATGAGGTCACCCCTCCAAGTATTCATGCACGATGGATTTTCATGACCTATATTGGCTAATGGTAAATATGTTAAACAGTTTCCATAAGATAACATAAGGCTTTTCAAACTATAAAACCAGTTTTATGAACATGTTCCAGGTTTTCCAGGACTTATACATTTCCGCTGCTATTAAGTCCCTATTATGTTTTAGTCACTTATACTATGTCTATATCCGTGCACTGAGCGTTTTGCTCAGCCGTTACTTTCCTTTCCATGTCCCAAAACGGCAGGTACCCTAGGAAAGACTCGAGCATTTGGAGGACGTGCATAGGATGGAAGCTGCTAGAGACTTCTTTTCCTTTTTGCCTTCATATACTTATGCTTGCTTAGTCTTTCATTCCTTTTTATACTTTATTATGTTTTGGGCTTATGTTTGGGAACCGATGTTTGATTCCGGTTATCCCTATGGTCATGTAATGTTTCAGACATTTATCCTTGTATGCTTTGATGACACACCATAATTACACGTGACATTCCATTTATCAAAATGGGGTGTTACAGTGCCTTATTTGTATCTTGATTATGAATTCAATCCATATTATATGAATCCCTTCTTGGGTCAATGCTTAATACTTTGAAATTGTGAAATTATAGAACCATGCCGCCCAAGAAAGCTGTGACTGAGGATGATGTACGTAGGATTATTGCGGAGCAAGTTACCGCATCTATGACTGAATTTATGGCAAATGCTAGAAATGGAGCTGGCGGTAGTGTATCTGGCAGTAGTGGAGTTGGCGGTAGTGGAATTGGTGGTACTAATGTGAATGTGAATGCTAATAATGTGTGACAAATCTAACATTTTCAGGTAGTTAAATATTTTCTCGTATAATATTTTGAAACTTATTTTTGTGTTGGTTGACGAACTCACAATTTACGGATTTAAATTTGGGCTTACGTGCATAACTTGGCGTCTTTTACGACTAAACTGGAAACCTTAGGATTACGTATTTACGTTTTTGAACTCCGTTTTTGATGAGACAATTTTTATTGGATTCGTTTTGTGACGGTGATTCATAATTTATAAAAACGTTTTTCGTAAAACGACCCGAGGGCACGCAAATCGAGAAAAATAGAATCGAGAAATACCCGTAAACTAGTGAGATGGGACAAAACACTTTGCCCCATCCCACTAGCTTACATGGGACGGCAAGGAGGACACCACCACACTTAGGTGGCACACATTCTAGCTAAGCTTATACAAGTGTAAGCTTATGCTTACACTTTAAGCTAAACCTTCCACCACTACACAAAACCAACAAATGGTTTTCACTTAACCATTTCTTACATGCAATTCACTCTCAAAACTCTCTCAACCTTCATCTTTGTGCCGTCCCACATCAAGCCACAAACACCCTCATTGATCTTTTCTAACTACAAACCACATGTTTACTAGTCCTATTAAGGTGTTTCCTTGAAACCTTGATCATTTGGTGGCCATATAACCAACTTTGGAGGTGATTTGCTTGTGTCCTAGGGCTGATTTTCCAACATATGATCTTCATATTTGATGGTCTTGGAGATACTTGTTGTGTTCATCAAGTTCTTGCCTTCCTAAAACAAGAAATCCACTTGGATTGGTAAAGAAGATCATCCTCTACATTTTTCTCTTATTATTTTGTAAAGAACAAATGTATTTTATTTCATTTTGTATATGTATATGATGTATATATGATGATAAAAATGTTGTGTGGGGATCAAGTGTTGATAAACATGCTTAAAAATGATGATAACCATAAGAAATGAAGCTAAAATCATGTCTAATTAGTTGGCTGTATAAAAACAGTAGATAACTAAATGAAGAACTGATAAAAATGCATGGTTTGATCTATTTACAGTAAAGTAGATGATGTTATACACATGTGAGAGTTGTCCATGCAATGGAATCAAAATAATGAGTGAGATATGATCAAAACAAGTTAGGTGGTACAATCTGAATAAGCAGTTTTGTAGGGACTGTTAAGGCAACTTAGACTCAAAATGGGCAGTAGCTATAACTAAGTTATATTTAGCACATATTATGAAGAAGTTGTCATCCAAAAATGAGCTTCTAAGTCATTGTAGAACTCTAGATATGATAAAAATGGTGAATATGAAGTTAAAAATCAGATTTTGGAAATAATGTTTATTATTATTATATAAGCACTCACTTTATAATTTATAAAATGTAAAGTCTAAACCCACTAACTTATAAAACTTATTTATATAAATGTATAAAAGGTTAATTAAATGGGTAAATTATATAAATGGTGGTAAAAGTAATATTTATAAGTAATAAAAACTATAAACTTGATTTTTACGACTTTTTCGGCTATCGCCGTGAAATTAACGTTTTTCATCAAATAAAACTTAGACGACCAAACCCGTCTAATGTAAAGTTTATAAAAGATATATACTGATGTATAAGTAACTAAGACAAGTAAAAACCGATAAAACCCGAACTATAAGAATTACGGACAATTACGAGCTAACTAAACCTATTAGACTAATAATTGGACTTAATAAGATAAATACTTGTAAAAAGAATTATTTGGGCTTAACCCAATAGGGCCCAACATGAAAAGTATATATACTGATCATATAAGTATATAATGGGTAAAAACAAGTAAAAGAACTTATAAAAGACTTAATGAACTTAAAACAGGTAAAATCGGTAAAACTAGTGAACTAGTAAGACGATACTAAAACGTAAACGCTAAAATGAGTAAATGAGGATTTATAAACCCACTTGATCATCATCATATGTACAATAATCATATATATGTATATTGTTATTTTGATAAAAGTCATTGGACCGAGTCTAAGACCGATTATTATTTATATAGGTTTCCGTGATCGAAGCACGCCCGTAGCCGATAATCCGCCTTTCATTAACAACGTGAGTTCATAGCCTCGCACTCTTTTAAATGTTTTATAAAATGATTTGTAAACCCGCGAGGGAGATAACATGCTAGATTTTTATAAATAGAACACAAGTAGTCCCGATTGTATGCTTAATGAGATGGACCCGAATGATGCTATGACCCTATATTCGAGACTAAAAGGATTATTAGTAGTTAGGTTATGTCACTTAAAGTCCCATTAGCATGAATTGTGAACTACCGGGATTTGGTAGACGCTTATGCATTTGATAGTACTATTTGGGGACGATCACCCCAGTTCGCGCCTTGACGGTTGATCCCCGTCGTACCACATTGATTGGTAAGCAAATTTATGTATGAGAAGATTCCATAGCGTGATTTTTGTGACGACACGCTAACTTAGATGGGCAAATTGTTTGTCGGGTTCGCGGCCCGCTGTTTTCACAGTAAGGTAACAATGTCATGCGGCTAATAATAATCCTACAACCTAATTCAAATAAGAATGTATCCTATATATGATAACGACGCTATTACGATGAATATATTACCTATTATGGTAATATAGAGACTACGGTCTCATGGACGGTTTCAGATGTATGCTTGATTTATATATTGCCTGACTAGCAATATGTGGACTTACTTCCGATATTATACTTGTGTTATGATTTTAAATGATTGTAAATGATTGTTTTATATAACGGTTTTCATTAAACTCTATGAATTCACTCGGCATTCGCTGATATGATTTTTGCATGTTTTCTATCTCAGGTGCTTGAAGGTAATCCGGATGGAGATCGACTCTGATGGCCCACACTTAATATTAAAAATGTTCATTCGATCTGTGTTTTGTAAACTTAATGACCTGTATAATTTGGGACCTGTTGTACACTTTTAAACCTTTTTATCGAATGAATGTTTGTTAAACCTTGTACAACCATTTTTATGTGTTGTCTATGATTGGAGTTATTGTGCTATCCCGTAACACTCTGAAAGACCCTTCCGCTGTACCGATACGAAAAATGAGAGTGTTACAGTTTGGTACCAGAGCTCTCGTTGTAGAGAACAAAAGATTTTAAAAACCAAGGTTTTGAACAAAACTTTTCAAAATCTTTTGACAATGAACATTTAAGAAAATATTTGAAAAATCTTTTGACTATAACGGTGCCAGAGATCTCCGACGTTACCAACAAGCCCTATTGTGAAGATATATATTTTGATATATATAATTTAATTTATATATATGTATATATCGTGATTTCATTATGTAATTGTTTAACTAGTATGTTATCCTAATACGAGATATATATATAAATGCAGATTGTCATGGCTGACCCTAATATTCCTGTAGAAAACCATGCTATTCCCGAACCTAATATAGAAGATGATCCTTATTTAGACTTAGTAGATTTTGATATTGATGACGAGGAGGAACCATTTGAGGATCCCGAGCCCGAGTTAGGACTAGGAGATCAGATTGCCCCTCAGGTTGACTTAGTAGAGAATGAGATTGAGAATGTGGGTAATGAGGACGTAGATATTGAGAATGCTGATATTGAGAATGAGGATGAGATTGGGTTAGATGAGTTAGATGATGAGATTGACGACGAGGATGTCGAGGAGGATGTAGGTATAGATGTTGAGGTTGATGACGATGAGGAAGCTGAGCTTATATATCCGTATGATGTTCCAGAGGGCGAGCCTTTGCCCCCACCAGTTTGTTTGTCTGATTCTGAGGATGAGTTACCTAGGGATGAAATGTCTGAATCGTCTGAATCTTATTCTGAATCAGAGGAGGATGAGGATGACGATGCACCTGACGGTACTGATGGTATTGCTACTCGTAGACGTGAGATAGGAGAGTCGTCTAGTGCTCGAGAGGCTACTCATATTGATGGTCTTGCACCATGGGCCTTGAGACGTGATCTAGATGCTTCCCTTGTTAAGAGTTGTGTGACAGAGGTTGGATTAGGTGTTGTTCAGACTCAGGTTGCTTATTTGGAGTCGAAGACTAAGATTGGAGAGAAAGAGCGAGAATTGCTTAGTTTGGATTTGAGTGAAGTAGAACGCGGTTTGAATGAGGCTTTTAGGAGGTTATCGGTGTTGGAAAGTGGTGAGTATGCTGCCATGAAGAGACAGGTGAATTCTATGGAGATTCAGTTGAGTGTAGCTCGTGCGATGCGTGAGAAAGCTGAAAAGGAGTTGAATATATCGGTGGGTTGGAACAGTATATTTTATGCCGACATGGTTGAAAGAGGAGTAATCCGTAAGCGCCCAGCTGAAGATGTGTCTAGTGATCGTCCGGCGAAGATCCAGAAGACGATGGATGATGAACCATCTGGCGGTTCTCAGTAGACCAGTCTGTGTTTAGTAGTGACCTTTATATCTTTTGTGTTTATAGCTTTGACTGAACCGACTTGTTAGTAATAGACTTGGCACGAATTTTGAGTGTATATAGTGTTAGAACTTTGATATGGATGTACTAAGACAATACTTTTGTTTCAGATCGAATGAAATATGTATCTTGTCTTGAATTCCATATTGTGCCTTATTTGTATCTTGATTATGAATTCGATCCATATTATATGAATCCTTTGTTGGATGAATGCTTAATACTTTGAAATTGTGGAATTATAGAACTATGCCGCCCAAGAAGGCTGTGACTGAGGATGATGTACGTAGGATTATTACGGAGCAAGTTACCGCATCTATGACTGAATTTATGGCAAACGCTAGAAATGAAGCTGGCGGTAGTGGAGCTGGCGGTAGTGGAGCTGGCGGTAGTGGAGCTGGCGGTAGTGGAGCTGGCAGTAGTGGAATTGGCGGTACTAATGTGAATGTGAATGCTAATAATGTGAATGCTAATGCTGGAGGAAATGTAGGAGGACTTGGAACGAATGCACCTGAAATTGGTGGCTGTACTTATGTGACGTTCATGAAGTGTGAACCTCTACCTTTTAATGGAACTGAAGGTGCTGTAGGACTAAGCCAGTGGATCGAGAAGATTGAATCGGTGTTTAGGATTAGTAAGTGTAAGGAGGAAGATAAGGTGACTTTTGCTATGGCTACTCTTAAAGGTCGTGCGTTGACTTGGTGGAACAGGAGAATTGCTTTCATGGGTCTTGATGCTGCTAATGCTACTCCTTGGGCTGAAATCAAGAAGTGGATGACTTTGGAGTTTTGTCCTCGTAGTGTGATCATTAGGTTAGAACAGGAGTTGATTCATTTAAGAATGAAAGGTGTGGACATTGATAGTTACACGAACCGATTCCATGAGTTGGCCTTGCTATGTCCTCGATTGGTTCAACCCGAAGAGATCCGAATTGAGCAATATGTGAAAGGGTTGACCAGGAATATCCGGGGGGACGTAACATCATCGAAACCACTGACCATTGATGATGCTGTTCGAATGGCTTACCAACTCATTGGACAGATAATTAAGGATAAGGAAGATGAAGCCCGTGTAGGTGAGAAAAGAAAGGGAGACGGTGATCGTGTAGATAGAGGTGATAATAGGAAGAATTTCAATCGCCGTCAGAATAAGAGAAAGGGGAATGCAAATGCTATTACCAACAATGCACCGCGCAACGATGATAGATGTCCTAAGTGTGGCAACAAGAGGCATCCTGGCGACTGCTGGAAGTGCCGAAATTGCGGAAAGCTTGGACACAAGGTTGAAAGGTGTAAGAAGGGAACGATTTGCTTCAACTGTAATGAAGAAGGTCATAGGAAATAGGAATGCCCCAAGTTGAAAGCGATTGTACCTAGAAGAAACCCCCAGGGTGGTATCTACCAACTTGGAACAATTGAGGTGAAGAAAGAGGATCTGAATGTCGTTACCGGTACGTTTTTACTCAACAATCATTATGCTGTTGCTTTATTCGATTCGGGTGCCGATAGGAGCTTTGTATCCACTAAATTTAGTGCCCTTATTGATATTGAACCTGTTGAGATAAGTACCAGTTACGAGGTGGAATTGGCTGATGGTAAATTAGTGAAAACTAATAAACTATTAGAAGGATGCTCTCTAAATCTCTTAAACCATTCCTTTCCGATTGATTTGATGTTGATAGAATTAGGTAGTTTCGATATTATTATTGGTATGGATTGGTTGTCATTGAATAATGCTACTATTTTATGTGGAGAGAAGAAGGTTAAGATTCCTCTTAGGAATAGGACGTTAGTAATTGATGGTAGTCGAGGTGAATCCCGTTTGAAAATCGTTTCATGTATTAAAGTCCAAAAGTACATCAGGAACGGTTGTGAGTTATTCTTAGCTCAAGTGACCGGGAATGAGTCTAGGGAGAAACGATTGGAAGATGTACCTATTATTTGTGAATTTCCTGAGGTATTTCCTAACGATTTACCGGGACTTCCACCGATAAGGCAAGTAGAGTTTCGAATCGATTTAATTCCTGGTGCTGCACCGGTGGCATGTGCGCCTTACCGATTAGCCCCTTCTGAATTAAAGGAGTTATCTGAGCAACTTAAGGAGTTGTCTGATAAAGGTTTTATTCGACCGAGCTCGTCGCCTTGGGGAGCTCCAGTCTTGTTCGTTAAGAAGAAGGATGGATCTTTTCGTATGTGCATTGTTTATAGGGAACTGAATAAGTTGACAATTAAGAATCGATATCCTTTACCTAGGATTGATGATTTGTTTGATCAACTGCAAGGATCTAGTGTGTATTCTAAGATAGATTTGCGGTCAGGATATCACCAACTTCGCGTCCGTGAAGAAGATATTCCTATAACTGCATTTAGAACTCGTTATGGACACTATGAATTTCAAGTAATGCCATTTGGGTTAACTAACGCACCTGCGGTTTTCATGGATTTAATGAATCGAGTGTGCAAGCCCTACTTGGATAAATTTGTGATTGTGTTTATTGACGATATTCTAATCTATTCTAAGAATGAAGATGAGCATAGAGAACATTTGAGGATTGTTTTGAAGTTGTTGAAGGATGAAAAGTTGTATGCTAAGTTTTTGAAGTGCGATTTCTGGTTAGATTCTGTGCAATTTCTTGGTCATGTGATTAACAGAGATGGAATTCATGTTGATCCTGCAAAGGTTGAAGCTATTAAGAATTGGTCTGTACCGACAACGCCAACGGAAGTACGACAGTTCTTAGGATTAGCTGGCTATTATAGGCGATTCATTAAAGAATTCTCTTTGATAGCTAAACCCTTGACTAAGCTTACTCAGAAGAATAAACCTTTCGTTTGGGGAAGTGATGAAGATGGAGCATTTCAGATATTGAAGCAAAAATTATGTAGTGCGCCAATCTTATCATTACCCGAAGGGAGTGAAGATTTTGTAGTGTATTGTGATGCATCTCTTAGAGGTTATGGAGCTGTTTTGATGCAGAGAGAGAAAGTGATAGCTTATGCTTCTAGGCAATTAAGGAAGAATGAGGAGAATTACACTACTCATGATCTTGAGCTAGGAGCTGTGGTCTTTGCTCTTAGGTTGTGGAGACATTATCTGTATGGCACCAAGTGTACGGTATTCACCGATCACAAAAGCCTACAATATATTCTCGACCAGAAAGAGTTGAACATGAGGCAACGAAGATGGATAAAGTTGCTAAGTGATTATGATTGTGATATAAAATATCACCCAGGAAAAGCCAATGTTGTTGCTGATGCGTTGAGTAGGAAAGATAGAGAGCCTATCAGGGTGCGTTCTCTAGTTTTGACCGTGCACAGTAATTTGCCTGAGCAAATTAGAAATGCGCAAATAGAAGCTTGTAAGAAGGAGAATATTGTTAATGAAGGGTTCCGAGGAGAAGGAGATCCTTTAGAGGTTAGAGCTGATGGAGTGAAATGTTTAAGAGGTCGTATGTGGATACCTAAGTTTGGAGGCTTAAGAGATTTGATTATGTTAGAATCCCATAAATCTAAGTATTCCATTCATCTGGGATCTGATAAGATGTACCATGATTTGAAGAAGTTGTACTGGTGGCCGAATATGAAAGCTGACATAGCTATGTATGTTCTTAAATGCTTGACTTGTGCTAGAGTTAAAGCCGAACATCAAAAGCCATCAGGACTACTTCAACAACCAAAGATTCCTGAATGGAAGTGGGAGCGAATTACGATGGACTTTATCACCAAGCTTCCTAGAACATCATCTGGAAACAATTCGATTTGGGTTATTGTCGATAGACTGACCAAATCAGCACACTTCATTCCGGTTAAGGAGCAGTTCTCACTGGAGAAGCTGACTCGAATATACCTGGATAATGTCGTATGCAAGCATGGAGTGCCTGTATCGATCATTTCAGATCGAGATCCTAGATTCGCATCGAATTTTTGGAAATCTCTCCAAAGATCTTTGGGAACGAATCTCGATATGAGCACTGCTTATCACCCCCAGACTGATGGGCAGAGTGAAAGGACGATACAAACACTTGAAGATATGTTGAGAGCTTGTGTGTTAGACTTTGGTAAGAATTGGGATAAACATTTGTCGTTAGCAGAGTTTTCGTATAACAATAGTTACCATTCTAGTATTAAGGCTGCACCGTTTGAAGCTTTGTATGGTAGGAAGTGTAGATCTCCTGTATGTTGGAGTGAAGTTGGGGATACCCAGCTCACGGGACCGGAATTGATCCAGGAGACTACGGAGATGATAGTTCAGATTAAGAAGAGGTTGTTGACTGCCCGTAGTAGACAGAAAAGTTACGCGGATGTGCGGCAGAAGCCAATGGAGTTTGAAGTGGGTGACCGAGTAATGTTGAAAGTATCGCCATGGAAAGGCGTTATAAGATTTGGAAAACAAGGAAAATTTAATCCCCGTTATATTGGACCCTTTAAGATTTTATCTAGAGTAGGTCCGGTGGCTTACAAACTAGAGTTACCCCCAGAACTTCATGGTGTTCACAACACATTCCATGTATCTAATCTGAAGAAATGTCTAGCAGTGAGTGATGAGAAAATTCCGTTAGGTAAGGTTCGAATAGATGGGAAGTTGCATTTTATCGAAGAGCCCGTAGAAGTTATGGACCGTGAGGTAAAGCAACTGAAACAAAGTCGGATACCTATTGTCAAGATCCGATGGAATTCAAAGCATGGACCGGAGTATACTTGGGAACGAGAGGATGAAATGTGGAAGAAATATCCGCACCTCTTCGATTTCAATAAGAAACGGACATCCAAATGAAATGGATCACGAGGACGTTGATCCCTTTTAGGAGGAAAAGCTGTGACAAATCTAACATTTTCAGGTAGTTAAATATTTTCTCGTATAATATTTTGAAACTTATTTTTGTGTTGGTTGACGAACTCACAATTTACGGATTTAAATTTGGGCTTACGTGCATAATTTGGCGTCTTTTACGACTAAACCGGAAACCTTAGGATTACGTATTTACGTTTTTGATGAGACAATTTTTATTGGATTCGTTTTGTGACGGTGATTCATAATTTATAAAAACGTTTTTCGTAAAACGACCCGAGGGCACGCAAATTGAGAGAACTAGAATCGAGAAATACCCGTAAACTAGTGAGATGGGACAAAACACTTTGCCCCATCCCACTAGCTTACATGGGACGGCAAGGAGGACACCACCACACTTAGGTGGCACACATTCTAGCTAAGCTTATACAAGTGTAAGCTTATGCTTACACTTTAAGCTAAACCTTCCACCACTACACAAAACCAACAAATGGTTTTCACTTAACCATTTCTTACATGCAATTCACTCTCAAAACTCTCTCAACCTTCATCTTTGTGCCGTCCCACATCAAGCCACAAACACCCTCATTGATCTTTTCTAACTACAAACCACATGTTTACTAGTCCTATTAAGGTGTTTCCTTGAAACCTTGATCATTTGGTGGCCATATAACCAACTTTGGAGGTGATTTGCTTGTGTCCTAGGGCTGATTTTCCAACATATGATCTTGATATTTGATGGTCTTGGAGATACTTGTTGTGTTCATCAAGTTCTTGCCTTCCTAAAACAAGAAATCCACTTGGATTGGTAAAGAAGATCATCCTCTACATTTTTCTCTTATTATTTTGTAAAGAACAAATGTATTTTCTTTCATTTTGTATATATATATGATGTATATATGATGATAAAAATGTTGTGTGGGGATCAAGTGTTGATAAACATGCTTAAAAATGATGATAACCATAAGAAATGAAGCTAAAATCATGTCTAATTAGTTGGCTGTATAAAAACAGTAGATAACTAAATGAAGAACTGATAAAAATGCATGGTTTGATCTATTTACAGTAAAGTAGATGATGTTATACACATGTGAGAGTTGGCCATGCAATGGAATCAAAATAATGAGTGAGATATGATCAAAACAAGTTAGGTGGTACAATCTGAATAAGCAGTTTTGTAGGGACTGTTAAGGCAACTTAGACTCAAAATGGGCAGTAGCTATAACTAAGTTATATTTAGCACATATTATGAAGAAGTTTTCATCCAAAAATGAGCTTCTAAGTCATTGTAGAACTCTAGATATGATAAAAATGGTGAATGTGAAGTTAAAAATCAGATTTTGGAAATAATGTTTATTATTATTATATAAGCACTCACTTTATAATTTATAAAATGTAAAGTCTAAACCCACTAACTTATAAAACTTATTTATATAAATGTATAAAAGGTTAATTAAATGGGTAAATTATATAAATGGTGGTAAAAGTAATATTTATAAGTAATAAAAACTATAAACTTGATTTTTACGACTTTTTCGGCTATCGCCGTGAAATTAACGTTTTTCATCAAATAAAAATTAGACGACCAAACCCGTCTAATGTAAAGTTTATAAAAGATATATACTGATGTATAAGTAACTAAGACAAGTAAAAACCGATAAAACCCGAACTATAAGAATTACGGACAATTACGAGCTAACTAAACCTATTAGACTAATAATTGGACTTAATAAGATAAATACTTGTAAAAAGAATTATTTGGGCTTAACCCAATAGGGCCCAACATGAAAAGTATATATACTGATCATATAAGTATATAATGGGTAAAAACAAGTAAAAGAACTTATAAAAGACTTAATGAACTTAAAACAGGTAAAATCGGTAAAACTAGTGAACTAGTAAGACGATACTAAAACGTAAACGCTAAAATGAGTAAATGAGGATTTATAAACCCACTTGATCATCATCATATGTACAATAATCATATATATGTATATTGTTATTTTGATAAAAGTCATTGGACCGAGTCTAAGACCGATTATTATTTATATAGGTTTCCGTGACCGAAGCACGCCCGTAGCCGATAATCCGCCTTTCATTAACAACGTGAGTTCATAGCCTCGCACTCTTTTAAATGTTTTATAAAATGATTTGTAAACCCGCGAGGGAGATAACATGCTAGATTTTTATAAATAGAACACAAGTAGTCTCGATTGTATGCTTAATGAGATGGACCCGAATGATGCTATGACCCTATATTCAAGACTAAAAGGATTATTAGTAGTTAGGTTATGTCACTTAAATTCCCATTAGCATGAATTGTGAACTACCGGGATTTGGTAGACGCTTATGCATTTGATAGTACTATTTGGGGACGATCACCCCAGTTGGCGCCTTGACGGTTGATCCCCGTCGTACCACATTGATTGGTAAGCAAATTTATGTATGAGAAGATTCCATAGCGTGATTTTTGTGACGACACGCTAACTTAGATGGGCAAATTGTTTGTCAGGTTCGCGGCCCGCTGTTTTCACAGTAAGGTAACAATGTCATGCGGCTAATAATAATCCTACAACCTAATTCAAATAAGAATGTATCCTATATATGATAACGACGCTATTACGATGAATATATTACCTATTATGGTAATATAGAGACTACGGTCTCATGGACGGTTTCAGATGTATGCTTGATTTATATATTGCCTGACTAGCAATATGTGGACTTACTTCCGATATTATACTTGTGTTCTGATTTTAAATGATTGTAAATGATTGTTTTATATAACGGTTTTCATTAAACTCTATGAATTCACTCGGCATTCGCTGATATGATTTTTGCATGTTTTCTATCTCAGGTGCTTGAAGGTAATCCGGATGGAGATCGACTCTGATGGCCCACACTTAATATTAAAAATGTTCATTCGATCTGTGTTTTGTAAACTTAATGACCTGTATAATTTGGGACCTGTTGTACACTTTTAAACCTTTTTATCGAATGAATGTTTGTTAAACCTTGTACAACCATTTTTATGTGTTGTCTATGATTGGAGTTATTGTGCTATCCCGTAACACTCTGAAAGACCCTTCCGCTGTACCGATACGAAAAATGAGAGTGTTACATAATGTGAATGCTAATTCTGGAGGAAATGTAGGAGGACTTGGAACTAATGCACCTGAAGTTGGTGGTTGTACTTATGTGACGTTCATGAAGTGTGAATCTATACCTTTTAATGGAACTGAAGGTGCTGTAGGATTAAGCCAGTGGATTTAGAAGATTGAGTCGGTGTTTCGGATTAGTAAGTGTAAGGAGGAAGATAAGGTGACTTTTGCTATGGCTACTCTTAAAGGTCGTGTGTTGACTTGGTGGAACGGGAGAATTGCTTTCATGGGTATTGATGCTGCTAATGCTACTCCTTGTGCTGAAATTAAGAAGTGGATGACTTTGGAGTTCTGTCCCCGTAGTGTGATCATTAGGTTAGAACAAGAATTGATTCATCTGAGAATGAAAGGTGTGGACATTGATAGCTACACAAACCGATTCCATGAGTTGGCCTTGCTGTGTCCTCGATTGTTAGAACCCGAAGAGATCCGAATTGAACAATATATCAAAGGGTTGACCAAGAATATCCGAGTGGACGTGACATCATCAAAACCACTGACCATTGATGATGCTGTTCGAATGGCTTACCAACTCATTGGGCAGATAATTCAGGATAGGGAAGATGAAGCACGTACTGGTGAGAAAAGAAAGGGTGATGGCGATCGTGTAGATAGAGGTGATAATAGGAAGAATTTCAATCGCCGTCAGAACCAGAGAAAGGGGAATGCAAATGCTCTTACCAACAACACACCTCGCAATGATGAAAGATGTCCTAAGTGTGGCAACAAGAGGCATGCTGGCGAATGCTGGAAGTGCCAAAATTGCGGAAAGCTTGGACACAATGTTGAAAGGTGTAAGAAGGGAATCATTTTCTTCAACTGTAACGAAGAGGGTCATAAGAAATCGAATTGCCCTAAGTTGAAAGCGATTGTACCTGGAAGAAACCCCCAGGGTGGTGCTTATCAACTTGGAACAGTGAGGTGAAGAAAGAGGATCCAAATGTCGTTACAGGTACGTTTTTACTCAACAATCATTATGCTGTTGCTTTATTTGATTCGGGTGCTGATAGGAGCTTTGTATCCACTAAATTTAGTGCCCTTATTGACACATTGAACCTGTTGAGATAAATACCAGTTACGAGGTGGAATTGGCTGATGGTAAATTAGTAAAAACTAATAAGCTATTAGAAGGATGCTCTCTAAATCTCTTAAACTATTCCTTTCCTATTGATTTGATGTTTATAGAATTAGGTAGTTTTGATATTATCATTGGTATGGATTGATTATCGTTAAATAATGCTACTATTTTATGTGGAGAAAAGAAGGTTAAGATCCCTCTTAGGAATATGACGTTAGTAATTGATGGTAATCGAGGTGAATCCCGTTTGAAAATCGTTTCATGTATTAAAGTCCAAAAGTACATCAGGAACGGTTGCGAGTTATTCTTAGCTCAAGTAACCGGGAATGAGTCTAAGGAGAAACGATTAGAAGATGTACCTATTATCTGTGAATTTCCTGAGGTATTTCCTAAAGATTTACCCGGACTTCCACCGATAAGGAAAGTTGAGTTTCGAATCGATTTAATTCTTGGTGTTGCACCGGTGGCACGTGCGCCATACCGATTAGCACCTTCTGAATTAAAGGAGTTATCTGAACAACTTGAGGAGTTGTCCGATAAAGGTTTTATTCGACCGAGCTCGTCGCCTTGGGGAGCTCCAGTCTTGTTCTTTAAAAAGAAGGATGGATCTTTCCGTATGTGCATTGATTATAGGGAACTAAATAAGTTGACGATTAAAAATCGATATCCTTTACCAAGGATTGATGATTTTTTTGATCAACTACAAGGATCTAGTGTGTATTCTAAGATAGATTTGCGGTCTGGATATCACCAACTTTGTAAAACCCGCAAAAATAAGGTCATTACTTAATCCTACTTTTCAAATATTTTTGAAGTATTTATGACGTTAAATATTATTATGTTTAACGGTTTAAGTTGAAACCGATATTTAATATTTTATTTTAATATTTTAACGAGCAACGAGGACTACTAGTGATCGCGATACCGACTGATGCCCACAATTTTATGTTTTATTATCGATCGTTTAGATATTTAAAACTTTCGACGATATCGTTTTAATTACATATCGAGTCGTTATATTATTATTTTTCGTGTGCGTTTAAACTTTTAAATATTTTTACGAAACCCGAGTCCCGTAAATATTTGTAAAATTTACTTTTAGTCATTTCCCGCTTTTTAAGTAATATTTACATTTTGGACCAAAACTATCACAAATTGGCAAAAACTACCCTAACCTTCCCCTATATAAATAAATTCCACTAACTATATTTCATTTTAAAATTCATTTAAACAAAAAAATCACTTCCTCCTCCCTTTTTCCTTGTTTGGCCGTACACCCCCCAACAAACAACCCCTCAAATTTCTTGATTTCAACTTTGAATCTTCCAAAACAAATTAAAGTCCCATCCTAGATTTTCAAAGGGCTACATTTTGGTATGAAATTTACCTACATGCATCTACTTTTTATTTTTTTTGAATTTTGATTAAATTAATCTATTGTATGATCATCTTATTATATTGTATATTAATATGGCTAGTGATTCTACTAGTTGTTGTGTTTAAATTTTTGAATAAATTTTGTAAAAGGGTCATGCAAGTGTGTTAGATGTTTGATCATAGTGTAGGAGTGTTAGAATGATCATATTAGTGGTATAGAAATAGGTAAAATGTGTTGAAAAATTGATTTTGTATGGTTTTTAAATGGTCAATTTTAGGCAGTAGGTTTGAGGCCATTTTCAGGGGCCTTAAGTCTGAATATAGGTTGTTATTATGGGATTATGTCGTAGAGAATTTCGTTAGCTTCGATTTGATATAAGGTAGGCCTTCCAACTCCAAACGAGGTGGAAGATACACTAGTTTGATTTTCGTGTACCGGGAGACGAGTGTCGACACAATCCGAAAATTGTTGTCAATATTTGGATCGAATCTCGGGGACTATAAAATGAGTTTCAAAATGATTCAAGGGCTGTTCTCGGGCTCAAAGTTTAGTGTTTTGAGTCTATTTTTATAATCAAGTGTCGGTTTACAAATGGAGATGTTTAGAATGGTCAAAATGGTTTCGTGAGTCAAGGTCGCTAAACTGTCCGGATTTTGTGATTCAAATATGAGTCGGGCAGGGAACTTTAGAAGTAAAATCTTATGATGGGCTTTTGGGAGGACTTTATACATATAGTAAGTAAGTTCTCTGAGTAGTATCATGAAGTTTTGACGTGTTTAAGTATGGGAAAACGGCTTGGACATTCGGTATGTTCAAGCAGATTTTATTAAAGGCATAGAATAATAAGTTGAATATATAAGAGAGTATAATAGAACCACTTGTGTCGTTTTCACTCGAGTTGTCGTCGTTTTATACTTGAGTTTGATTTTATTATGTATCATTTATTCCTCGAGTCTATTATTAATGTACGCACCTTATTTGCTAGGTTGCAGTTGTCGTGTTTATCGGGCATCTACTATCGTCGGCGATCGTCTTCAACTACTTCTACTACTTAAAGTGAGTCTATAGCCTCGTTTGCGCAATTATATGATTTTAAAAACCCGCGAGGGGGAATACATGTTTTATAAACTTAGAACACAAGATTTTTATGGTATGTTTGTCCCTCTATGAATGGACCCGTGGTTGCCTTTAAATTGCATTAAGTGATTGCCTTTATTAAAGCCTCAATTATGGACCGTTAACTAGCTTATGATGGGCTAGCCGCTAGTACAATTAATAGATCTATGGGGGAAGCCGCCCCGGTTTAGTTTGTGTGGACTTGTCATAGAAGCTTAGGCCCGAACTCCACACTGTTTCAGCATATTGTATTGAGAAGTCAGGTATACGGCAATGTACTAATAATCTAGAGGTAACCGACAATTAATAAATCTCTTGTCTTATTAGACCTAACGGAGTGTCTGAGGGCTCGGTTCCATGAGCTTATTGCAGTTTATGCTATATACAATTATTATTGTTGATGTAAATTATTATTTGATGCTTGTTGCCTTCAATTATGCCACAAACTTATAATCTTTGCTTGTGTTCATAATGATTATATAAACCTATAGATTCACTCGGCAGTTTTGGTAACGATTTTCTCACATGTATTTCAGGTAATCAAGAAGTGTGAAGCTTGGAGGTCACGGGAAAGATGTTGTGCACTGCTTTTGTAATATAAACTCTTTGAATGTTGTCGTTCCTTTTGTTCAAAACAATTTAAATCTTTTGTTTTGGTTGTACTTTGGTTACGATGTCTTGGGACTACGCTACTCTGACGAATGTTTTAGGAACGATAATTTGAAACGTCTCTTTTCGAGTCGTTCTTTATAAATTATGTGTTATCGTATCATTGTTTAGCACCCAAAGATGTATTCCGCTACGTGTAAATTTTGGGGTGTTAAAGATTGGTACCAGAGCCATGAGTTATAGAGAACTAGGTCTTTTTCTGAAAACCTAAACTATAACTGTCAGCTTTTATTTCTCAAAGAGTCGGTGCACATGATTTCGCGTGACTTCAGGTTCAAGCTACTTCTGGGATTACAACTTTAGTATAAATTATTATGTATGCCTTATTGCTAAGTATTTATAAATAAATACTATAATCTCTAATCGATATATATTAATATCGTCAAAACTTTTTGATAAAAGTTTATCATTTATTAATGATCTATTTGAATAAATTTCTAAAAATTTCCTGTACTTATTTTGAAGGATTTTCTATATTTATTTAAAATTTTGGAAATTATTTCATTTCATTTTATTATGACCCTATACCCATTTTGTGAAATTTAACACCGTCAAATTACGTCTTCGATGAAGAGGAAGCAGGTTCCACTGCTGTAAGCGAGTCACAGTCAACTAAGCCATATGGATCCCCACGTGACTAGTGTCTATTATTTTGTGTCATTGCACTCTATTTGTCTTTAAGATCATTCCTTGTTGATCTATGATAGTAGTTTCCTTTGATCCTTATAATGATTGTGAATTCTTGTAACGAGAATGTGTATGCACTTGATGATTGATTTTGTACATGATATGACTATACCATGATTACAATTAACTCATTCATTTTATCTTCTCTCCTTGTGATGTGACAGAATCATGCCACCTAGGAGAATGACAAATGATGACATTGCAAGGCTAGTTGCTGAAGAGGTTGCGAAAGCATTAGTTGCGGATAAAGCTGCACGTGTTAACACTGAAGGAGCAGGTGGCTCTGGAGGTGCGGGTGCTGAAGGTGAAGGTGAACCTGTTGGACCAGAAGTTGTTGGAGGAGCAGGTGTAGCTGAGAATCCTGCAGATGAGGTTGCTCAGGATGCTGCTACGGTTAAAGAGTGTACTACATTTCAAGGAACTGGTGGAGCACTGGAATTATTCAGGTGGATTGAGAAAACAGAAACAACATTTGAGATTAGTGATTGCTCAGAAAGGAACAAGGTTAAGTTCGCAGTTGCTACTTTCAAGGATCGAGCTTTAAGCTGGTGGAAGACTCAAGTTGCTACAGTTGGTTTAGAAGCTGCAAACAGGAAACCTTGGGATGAAATTAAAAGGTTGCTGAAAGAAGAGTTCTGTCCAGAAGAAGAGTTATCTGCTTTGGAGGATGAGTTGAGGCACCTGAAGCTGAAAGATAATAACATTGCTGCATATACTAGCCGATTCAATGAGTTGGTTTTGTTGTGTCCAGATGCTTTTGCTACTGAGAAGAAAAAGATGGATCAATACATCAAAGGGCTGCCTGGGTACATTAAAGGTGAGACAACTTCATCTCGACCCAAGAACTTTGTTGAAACTGTGAGAATGGCTCATACACTCATGGGGCAAAAGGTTCAAGATAGGGCTGAGAGAGCTGCTGAGGGAGCAAAAGGAAATGGGAGAATTCGCAGAGTGGTAATCAAGGTAGTAACCGCCATAGGCAGTACAATCAGAAGAGAAATGATGGGGATAGAGCTGCAACTAACAAGAATGATAATGCTGACCATGGGGGACCAGCCCAGAAATGTAACAGCTGTGGTGTTTGTCACTTTGGTAATTGTCCACCAAGGTGCACTAAATGTGGAATGGTTGGGCATGTTGTGGAGAAATGCAAGGCAAGGACCCCTGCCACTGGAGCAAATGCTGTTCCGATCAAGACTTGTTTTGAATGTGGAGAACGTGATCTTTTTCGCCCTAGATGTCCAAAGTTGACGAACAAGAAAGCAGGCGAAGCTGCTGGGGCAGTTTATGTTATTAAGGATGCTGATCAGGAACAAGGTCCAAATGTGGTGACGGGTACGTTCTTACTCAACCATCGTTATGCTAGTGTGTTGTTTGACTCAGGATCTGATAGGAGCTTTATAAGCACTTCCTTTAGTCGTTTAATTGATATTGTTGGAAACTCACTTTATGTGACGACATTTAAGAATTCCCATTAGTTATCATAGTCACACACGTTTAGACTAGACTAGGTTCGTTGTATAGCTTATGTTGTGTGTGTGGCTATATATACCCCTCCTTAGCTTCCAAGGAGGGGTGTTGCTTGTGTTATTTTCATTTAATACATTTTTATTTCTCACACATTCAACCTCTCTTCTCTCTCTCTTTCAACAATGGCTTCCACCACCATATTCCACCATGTTAGACCACCGGATAGCTTTTAGCAAATCTACATTTGGCATCAGAGCCTTGGTTCACTCCTTGGATCATGTTTCTTTTGTTTCGATTTGGTGGTCTAAACACTTTTTTGTGTCTCGTTATATAATCTTTTGGTCCGTATGTCTCGTTTTTGTCACAATGGTTGTTATGGTTTCATTTTTTTATGAAAACATTGCATTAACTGTTTTGTCACATTCATTGTCCCAATGGTCAAATGTATCTTGTCACAGTCCACATATGATTTTCTTAACCCACTGGTCCAAACTAGTTTGTTCCTGGTCAACAGTCAAATCAAAACCTGCCATTTTTAAACTGCTAATGATTTTGTGCATGGTTTCTTTCTGTTATATCATCTGTTTTTTATCATCTTTTCTGGATTACATAATTTTTTTTGAAGATGGAGATAAAGATATGCCCAGAATACTTTTTCCTGAATATCAGGAAAAAAGTACAGATATGTTTTCAGATTTTCAGATCGGAATATTGCGATCGCAAAAACTATTGGTTTCTACATGGCGATCGAATATTCCGATGGAACACTTTCGGTGCATTCCGATGGAACACATTCTGATGGAACGCATTACGATAGAACGCATTCCGATGGAACGCATTCCGATGGAACGCATTCCGATGGAACACATTGAGATGGAAAAACAGATGAATACATTACGATGGAAGTAACAAATGAAAACATTGCGATGGGCTGAAATTTAACACATTGCGATGACTGTATAATTAAAATGAACCATTGCGACAGTTTTTACAATTTCTGAAAACCAAGACTCACCGAGACCTAGGACTTGACCCGTACCAACATAACACTCCAACCTTATATCTCCTCAACACCAAATCTAAACTATGCCCATCGTCTCCTAATCCCTTCAATTCTAGACTCGTTTGAAAACCTTTGACGATCTCAGAATCATCACGTTTCATATTATGCAATTGCATGTTTAGATCTTTTATAGATCCCACCACAAAGTGATAATTTCATCATAGATCTACTGTGTTGGGTTTATCTCAAAATTAATATACGAATCTTATGAATGATTAATAACAGTTTTTTTGTTATAATCATCTCACTTATTCGATTTTAAAAACATGCAATCATCAAATAAATACCTACCTGAGACCATTATACAATGATCTTGAAGCCTTTTTCAACAAGAATATTCAAGTGAATTAAATCAGAAAAATTAGTTGATAGGTTTAAGATTCAAGTTGTGCATGTCTAGGATTCAAGTTTGTAATTGATTGTATTGCGATATATGAAGTAGATGGGTATGATTTGTTGATCTGGAAGAGTTGAGACGGAAGTATGATGGTGAGATGGGGATGGAATGAGGGATTGATAGTTTTGGGATGAGTCGCCTGCGATTGAGTTGGGGGCGGATTTAACAAGATTGGTATATGATGTTGAGTTTTGGGTTAAGATATGGAGGAGTTGGGATAGATATGTGAAAATAAATGGAGGGCGGACATATCTGAGTGAAGGGATTATTTATTACCTAATATTGAGGGTTACTTTTCCCATGTTGACCAGATTATCATCACACATGTGGCCATCTAGATAATCTGGGGGGCGGACTTTCCAAAGGTGTTAGTAATTTGGTTTGGTATGACCTAATTTTTTAGGTTCATATAACCTTTGACCTCAAATCGGGTTAAATATACCACTTATGGGCCGCCTACAATAGACTGGGTGTAGTAAGCATGGACTGGGCTTGGTTTGTGTATATCAAGTGATGGGTCACATTTGATCAAAATTGTTATATTCAAATATTAATTATCATTTTCTTTGATAAATTTTAATACTTTGATTAATGATTTTAAAAGTGACAAAAAGTGACGAGACAGCGTGACAAGGTTTTATTTTGACGAGACCGAAGAAAATTGGGCGATTTTTTAGTGGCTACAGATTTCGTTTGATCGGGTATTAATTATTTGAAGACGGAGACGAATTTCTTCGAAGGCGTGTACTTATTTTATCCTTGAACAGATAACTTGCTCGTGCTTAATCTCAGAATGAAGACTTGTTTATCTGGTTTCCGGGTTCGGGGTGGTTGGTTGATGACTCGGATAACTATCACTTAAAGGGGTTACTTTGTTGTACTCAGTGTCACGCGCTTAGTCGACGTGGATAATTTCAAGAGGTGTTGTACATATAGACTTCTTCAGTGATGCATTGAGTACTTAGAGATTTCTCCATCGTTCTTCATTCAACAATAGTGCAAGCTTAAGTCACAAGATCGAAGGATTTTTATTCAGCTTCACGTTTGATGTATCCGGTTCATTCTTTCAGTGGTCACTTCAAATTGCTTTCACGTGGGTTGGTAAAGGTGGCCATGGAGAGTTTATGAGAAGAGATTTTCGATCAACAGCTGATTCTCACAAAATATATAATTCAGCTTATTTATTATTCTCACGAGATTTCAGGTTCATGTGCGTACAATTTATTGATGGTTCCGAGTTTCGAAACCATCAAGGGGGAAGAAGAAGACACATTAAACGTACAACGAGTACACGTGATGAACTTCATACCTTCTTTTGATTTGAAGATATTCCGGGATGACATTTGTCATAGCCGCAGAGAAAATCAGTGTTTTAACTCGTGGCGTTATCAATCTCTAAACGGTACACTACTGATTCGATGTTTAATTGTTTGATTGTTGTAATTATTCATCATCATTATCCTATATGCATTCCTGGGACTTAATTGACTCTGGTGCATCTCCAGAAGAAGATATGTGCATTTCCGGGACTCAATTGACTCTGGTGTTACGATGTCAACTTCATGAATGGGATAAAGTGTCCACTTCAGTATTTGAGCTTCATAATTGGGATTGATTTACTTTCTTCAACTATGTGAGGGAAGAAATGTCTTGATTCTTTCTGGTATGCATAACTTGAACTTTTAGGGAGAAGAAAAATTCAGAAGAATTATTCAAGCGTGAGAAGAGAAGTTGTTGATCTACTTGGTGTACCCCTTACTTTCAATCCCTCTTAGCAATGTTATCATGTTATATGATGGGATTTGCTTGTTAGATTCTGTTGTGCGCTTAATTATTCTAAGCTTTATTGAAAGCTTTGAAGTTGCTTACGAGGATTGTCGATTTAGGGGGAAGCTATTTAAAAAGCTTCTACATCAAGTTTATGTGGCATGAATTAGGGGGAAGCTAATTCAGAAGCTTCTCCTTAACCAGAAGTGTATGGGTTACTTAGCTCGTGCCGTTACAGTATTTCTACTACATGTTAAAGATGAGTCGTTTTGAAGTCAAAGGCCTCAGAAGACATCATCAGCATTGGACGCTTCATGGAAGCTCTTGTTCTTATCATTATGTACTTGTTAGAAAAAATATAGTAAGGAATTCTACACGTCGTCCCATGGGGGAAGATTGTTGGAAACTCACTTTATGTGACGATATTTAATAATTCCCATTAGTTATCATAGTCACACACGTTTAGACTAGACTAGGTTCGTTGTATAGCTTATGTTGTGTGTGTGGCTATATATACCCCTCCTTAGCTTCCAAGGAGGGGTGCTGCTTGTGTTATTTTCATTTAATACATTTTTATTTCTCACACATTCAACCTCTCTTCTCTCTCTCTTTCAACAATGGCTTCCACCACCATATTCCACCATGTTAGACCACCGGATAGCTTTTAGCAAATCTACAGATATTGAGCCAACAAGCCTAAATACTAGTTATGAGGTCGAGTTAGCTGATGGACAATTAGTTAGTACTACCACTATATTTAAGAAGTGTCCTTTGAAATTAGCAAATCATTTGTTTGAAATTGATTTGATGCCGATAGAATTGGGTTCGTTTGATGTGATTGTTGGTATGGATTGGTTGGTTGCTCACGATGCGGTGATTGTATGTGGGGAGAAAGTTGTTCACATACCAGTGAAGGGCAAGGTGTTAGTAGTTAAAGGTGATGTCGGTAGATCTCATCTGACGGTGATATCTTGTATCAAGGCGAGGAAATATGTAGAAAGAGGTTTGATAGTTGTAAAATTACACTTGTTTAGGAAAACAAGGTATAATGGGGGCAAGTATTAAGTTGCACGTTTTAGGAAAAACGCGAAACCGAACAAATGCGGGTTCGTTCTCGAGGAGGTGTGTGGATTAATGTGCCAAAATATATAATCAAAGGTTTAGGGTAGTGTCGTTTTTAGATGAGAAAAGAAAGAAAAACTAAGACGAACTACGATTACAATTAAACTACGACGAAAGACGTAAAACGCGAACGTAAGTACGTAAAACGTGAAAATTTAAAAATTTTAAGCTAAAAACAAATTAAAAATGAAAAAAGTAGTTCAAAATAATATAAATAAGGATAAAAATCCAATAAATATATTTTTAAACCTTTTATTAATTAAATATTCAATTTTTAATGCTAATTAAAGCCCAAAAATCAAATATAATTAAGAAAAAGCCCAAAATATTATTTTATTGGACAAATAACTCACTTATATTATTTATAAACTAAAAAGTATTTTTCCTAAATTTTAAACACTATTTTTCTATTTTTAAATCACTAAAAACTATTTTAAAACTAAAATAATTATAAAAAATAAATAAATAATTCCAAAAATAATTGAACAATTTTAAAAATCCTAATTTACTATAATGAATAGTAGAAAAATGAAAAAGTTTGAAAAATCAAATATTTTTCACTAAAAGACAAAACAATATACAATTTAAACCCTAATTAACTTAAATTAATTCTAAAAATTATATAAAAGGTGAACAGTAAAAACTTTTTATACTAGAGCTCTTAAAATATTAATCTAAGTCTAGGAAAATTGTTAAATCTGAAAAATACCAATTTAAGGCACTAAAAGACAAAATCAGAAACATTAAAAGTTAATTAAAAATACTATTTAATCAAAAAAATATAAAATGAACAGTAAATAAAAATCTAATTAAACAGAAAAATCAAAAATAAAATAAGAAAAATAACAAAATTGGTTTGAAGGTCTAATTCCTATTTTTCACCACTAAAGACAAAAAATTATGAAACTGAAAGTGACATTTGGTCACTTTTTTGTCCTTTTGCTTAGCAGGGGAAACTTTTACACTAGCAGTGGGAAGTTAGTTCCCACTGCCTTCACAAAAAATTGGGTCTGGGCACTTTTGTGCCTAGATCTTGCTTGTTGCTTGGATTGGAGGGCAAACAAAGGCACCCCCACAACCAGTTGGGTTGTGGGGAGTCACTAAAAAGCTAAAAACACAAGGTCACTCAACAAAATCTAGCTCAAAATGCTCAAAATCAGTTACTGTAAGGCAATGGGGGGGTCTGATGGGACTTTGCTGATGCAAAGTGCAATTGGGTGAGTTTTGGTTGGCCAAAACTCACTCAATTCACTCACACACTCCCCCAAATCACTCACAATCCCTAACCTAACCTATATCCTAACAAGCACCAAATTTTGAAATGGAAAAATCACAAAATAAAGGCAGATTTGATGCTTACTGATTTTTAGGCAATGGTTATCAAGGTTTATGCATACAACACTTACCAAATGGTACCAAAATTAACACACTAAGCAGATAAAACACAAAGATACTAAAATGAGTGAATCTAAGCAGATTTTAAACCAAATGCACCTTGCAAACTGAACTTAAAACCTGAATCCAAACACCCCTTTTAAAACTGAAACTTGAATTTAACAAAGATTTAGTAACCAAACTTTCACCAAACCCAATCTAACCTATCCTAACCTATCTGAGATCAACAAATAAGCAACATCCTACATTTGATCAACATCCTTTTAGCCTAATATTCTAAATCAACCAAACTCAAATAAACCTTCCAAGCAAGTATAGAAAGAAAGGAAAGGACTTTACCTTGTGACCCTACATCCAGGGATCACAAAGGCAGCTTTTGCCTTCTCCATCAAGCTCGGGCTTGAGCTGACCAATCTCAGAAAAGGGCTTGTGGTATGTTTGATGATGATGATGAATTCAAACAGCAATCCATCCTCTAATATGCATGATTTGTGTACCTGTCAAGATCAAAAGGGTAAAAACAAGAAAGAGTGGCCTGGAAATAAGCCACCAAAAAGTGTATAAGCCTGGCTTATTGATTAAGCCAGCTTATCACTTTTGGCTTAAACAAAAAAAAATTTTAAAACCGATTTTTCTTCCAATCTTTGGAACCATACAGAAATCTTTGAAGCTTCTTGTCAAAAGAGTATCAAAACTAGCAAATCAATTCTAAAATTCCACTTTCACTTCATATCAAAATTGATTTCAAAATTTCACAAACTTTTGCCAATAGAACTCAAAAACTGATTTTTTTATATGAATTCACTTGATAAATTTGAGAACTAGTAACTCTTAACTATTTCACAATCAATGAATATCATAAAACTTGAAGCTTGAACTTGGAACTCAGATTAGGTAATTTAACAAATTTTCACTTTTCATTAAATAAAACTTAAAAATTACATAATCTGGAACAAAGAAAGAGTGGTCACATGTCGACCCTCTTTATACTATGCTATGGAACTATCTAGAATGCAATGTGAAATCAGAAACCCTAGCAGCTAAAATTCCAAGTCTGCCCTTGATGAGTTGATTTTTTAAGTTGGTCAAATGCAACATGTGATGTGCCAGTAGAATCTTCAATCTTGGACGTTGAGGAGTACTTTGGGAGCAAGGAAAAAGATCATAGACGTTGATTTGGTCCTAGAGCACAGTATCACGTGGGTTTGTTCAAGCTGTGGGGGGACAAGAGAGGACAAGAGTGAAAGTGATGGGGTTTTGGTTAGTGGGATGTGATAAGGGTGGTATGAATCACTAATCTGCACCTAATCAAGGGATAACCCTTTGATTTGTGCAAATTAGAGATTAGGGTTTAAGAGGTTGGGGATGGTTAAACAGGGGTGTTTAATCTTGTTTTTGGGTTAAACTTATTTAAAAAACATGTTTCCCACAAAATCAGAAAGTTTAATTAATCTGTTTAAAAAGTGGTGGGTGGAATGCTGACGTGGTGGAGGAGATGAATTTGATTGGTGGAGGAGTGAGTGGAGGGTGAGGTGGCGAGTTTTGGTTGGATGATGGGAGTTTCATGTCTGGACAGAAGTAGCCCCTAAGCTTCTTTTCTCTTGTCACTTTGATTTAAACATCCATCAACGCCTTAAATGCATGTAACAACTTTGGCAAAGTTGTCTTTTTTGGCACAATGTATTAGCAAACTTTTACCAAGGGTTTAAAATGCACAACTTGCATTCTTCAAGGACCCAATGTGTATATTCTTGAAATATTAGGGACCCAATGTGTAATTTGAGTGTTCACAAGGGTGTAATATGACAAGTCTTCCAAAGTAGAGGGACCAAAGTTGCCAAAATCTTCAAACTTCAAGGACTTGATAGGAAAATCATGATTCGGGTCCGGTTCTTTGTGCGGCTTCGTTTCCCGTGTTCGTTTTTGCTTGATTCCTTTAATCTTTTGGTGAATTCACGATACCCATACCTAAAATACACAATGAACAAACACAGGCATATATTGGGGTATTTTGATGATATTTTAAGTGTTTTAAGCCTGATATGGACGATGAGACTATGTATAAAAGCAGTCTCATCACTCCCCCATACTATACCATTGCCGTGTCCCCACGCAATGCTAGAATTAAGTATCTTAGCACTTCCAAAATTCATTTTATTCACTTTTATTGAAAGATAAACTAGCTACATTACTACTATTTGTGTTTTAGACATAATGTATGATTTTCATCGCAAAATGGGACGTTTAGGTTCATAGAATAAGAACACGTGAATGCTTCGTTAGAAATAATTTCGTCGTCCTCGATTTTCACTCCAATTCCATGCCAAGCGTGCAACGAGATCATTGTCATTATAAGTTAGTAATGCTAACACTACTCATATGCCCTAATCACGTACTTATTCTCCCATTATTCCTAAGTTGTATCTCTTATATTTTATTTTGTCTTAATGATCACGAGGATACATCATTGACTTATGCGATAATAGAGATTTAGGTCTAAAAATAGAGTCCTAACGGTGTAACTAAGACCATCAAATCAATAACCCCTCCTAATAGACAACGATGTTAAAAAATTAAGTTGACAAGAAGAATCGATAAACACGGTTTTATAACGGTTTTGAACATGAGACTTATTACCAAGACTTTTATACGCCCCCTAACGGAAGGGCCTTATTATCTTTGGTTTACCTCCATCTTTTATTCAACTTCGCCATGAAGCTTTTATTATGACTTCGGTCTTTCCTTGCCTTTTATTATCCGCCTCATCGGTGGTTTTATTAGCCAAAGACGTATATCCTCACGCTAAAGCGAATTTTCGATCTTTAAAGCTTCGAAGATTAAGGCTTGATTCACTTTCAATTTTGCATAGATTTTAGGCCTTGTGGGGCTTCAAATTGTTTGCTAGATTTAGGTGAGCACTTGAAATCTTATTATTAGGTGAAGCTTTCGATTATTGGGGTGCCAATACTTCAAAACCGTGACGCTGGCGATACCTTAATGTCTTCCCAATTTAATTACACGGAAGCTACTAGAAAAGACTAGAAACACAACAATCTCAACTAAACCGCTAAGTCAATATTTATTAAGCAAAAAATATTTACATGCGAAGGGAGAATAAGCAAACAACGAGAACACATGAGTTTTTGAAAGAATACGAGTACTCTACGTTTAGCATAGTAACTTATAATTAACTCTATCATTTCTCGTCCTTATTTAAGAGACTTAGCCTAATGTGTAGTTAAGGAATCAAAGCTAAGTGCTCAACACGCACGATCGAGTCAAAAATTACTCTTATTCTCGCCATCGGAAAACCTACATTCGTGTCTTAAACACTTATGAAACATGAGAAAAATTTTAAAATTTGGCCATTTTTAGCCTTATTTTGCAACAAAACGATAACAAAATGATAAACTTTGGAAAGCGTGAAGGTTTGGAAAGGCAAGTATCTATTCACCCCCCATACTAAAGTTAAACATTGTCCTCAATGTTTCGAGTCTAGGGGTGCAAACACCCCCATACTAGAGACGTAGTCGAATGCCTAATCTAGCATGGAAAGGGTGTAACCAATAAGTAATAGCCATTTATGAAGTGTGCTAAAAACCTAAGGTTAGAACATAAAAGGATATATCATATGGATATTGGGAAAGGCCTCCAAAGCAAACGATCGAGTGCTCCCATAAAACGAACACGAGAGGCTCCAATCGTGAAGATGATAATCTAAAAACCACAATGCACAAACAACCACGAAACAAAGGTTGGAAGGGCACAAATCCCCTCACATTAAACTAATTAGAAAGCAATAATATGTACATGGATAAGCATGGGTCTCCCCCACGAGGCACCTTATTTTTGATAACCGAGTCAAAAGCTCGACTCGAATCCCCATAAATGTGATCATTTAGGGATAATCATGGTTTGGTCAATTTTTGGTGGGGCTTACATGATAAACAAGGCCCAAAAGCAACCGTGTATAAAGGCAAAACCTCTATACCGGGATCAAAGATCGTGTCTTTGTTTTCGGATGATAAACGAAACAACACGACTTCAAGTAACATCGTCCCAAAGGGACACAAGAAAATAGCATAAGAAGAGAAGGGTGGGACATTGGTTGGGCATAAAAATCGAGTCACTCGAGGTAAACTCTCACCGTAAGTGTAGAAGGATCTTCTAGTGACTACTTCGGTAAAAGACCGAGATTTTATCTTAAACGTGATACCGGGGTCAAAAATCTCATCCTCGGTGGAGAAGTGTGAGGGAACAAATGGGGCTTCCCCCATACTAGATCCACACAAAACGACGTCAAAAGAAGTAGACGTGTTTGTAGCAAGCTCAATTAAGCGAGGTGATGACGGAGTTATCTTTGGAAAAATTTTCAAATCAATTGTAAAATCTTTTCCTTTTTCATTTTTAAACTCATTGTTACGAAAACCCAAGTTGATTAAATTGAAAATATTTGGTGTTTCTAAAATAATTCTAGGCACACTTAAAATTTCCACATTTATCTTGAAGGCGGGAGGAGGATTTGAATTTTTAAAACGTGAATCAATTAACAAAACATCCCCCTCTGGGCTAACGCAACGGTCCTCATCAAACTCGAAAATCGAAAGCGGGTTATCAAGAATACGTTTGATCTCGCAAAAATCTCCATCGGGATCAAAAACGTCTTCTCTTCCTCGTGGAAGAGGTCGAGCAATAAAGTCGTCGATAATCGAGTCGCTAGCTTCAACCGTCGTGAAACTAGGAAAACAAGGCTCTTCGATTGAAGATTATGCCTTTGTCGTTTCGACCTCGATATCGAAAAACGTATCGATGTGAGCAAGGCCATCGGCGGATTTCTCACATGATAAATCCAAAATCTCACTCGATGTGGGATTAGGAGTAAAAGGCTCGTCTCGTGACGATTTTGCCTTGACGGTTTCAACTTTGTCCTTCGAAGGGATCGAACGTGGGTTTTCAAACATTTTAGCAAAACTACTAACACGTCCCTTCGGAATTAACTTTCGTTCATCTTGTAAAAACGAGGGTTCAATGCTTTCCTTAAAAACCTTTTCACATTTTCCTTCTTTAAAATCACTTAATGGAATTTCTTTGTCAAAATCAAGTGTGTATTGATTTAGAAAATCCTCAATAATTTCATCCTCATTAGAAAAATTAGGTTCACAAGGTATTAGATTTAAAACTCCCAAGTATCCTACGAGTTTTTCCTTTGGTTTATTTTCACAAACGTTTTTCAAAACTTCGTTGGATGACTTTTTCGTTTCCTCTACGGTTTTGCAAGACGATGAAGGTTGCACGACCCTAAAATTCGAGAGACATGGATCAATGCGAGACGTACGAGTCTTAGGAGTCGATAAAGCTTTAACCTCTCCCTCGGAATTAGGATTGGTGTTATTAGATAAAGAATTAAATTTTTCCACTAAGCCCTCGAACATTAAAAGAATTTTATCTCTCTCTCTATCATAATTTTCTCTTTCAATAGCATGATTTTCCTTAATGCTATCCACATATCCTTTCCACATCTCTTCATTTTGATCATACAAACGTTGTTGCTCTTCAATAAAGGTGTCATAATCGTTTTCCATTTTTTTGAAAGTGTCCCTTTGGGTTGCCATTCGTTTATTACAAGTTTTCTTAAGGCTAGTCATTTGTTCTTCCACCATCGTTAATTTCTCATTATTTCGTCTCACTAAATCATTAAAGGCATTATGAAAAAACTCATTATTGCAATTAAAAGATGGATCATACGACGAATAAAACGAAGACGATGGGTGACCTTGGTCGTAAGATTGGAAATTGGGACCATGATCACGTGGAGCGGAGTTATAAAGATAACCCCCTCGACCTCCAATAACCTCACAATAAAAACAATTGGCACCATCAGGCGGGCCTCCACAATTTGGACACGAATAATAACCACCATGATTTGACATGATGCAACGAGAACGGTGTTACGAGAATTAAACGTTATAGAGGGTGAAAGAAGAGAATTATGAAATTAGAGGGAATGTAGAAGATTATTTTTGTGCTTTTGATTGTTTTTTAATTTTTTTGGTATCTTGAATGTATTACGTAGACAAAAATCTACAAATCTCTCCTCGAATCGATTTTCTCGATTAAAGGAGCCTCAAGGAATGAAAACGATCACGTGGAGTGAACGCCTTCGATGACTTTAGAACGTTGGTGGAACACCAAAACGTTCAAGAGGGTTTAATCTTGAAAACAAGCAAATATATATACGTAGATAATACTTTGGTTGGCAAACCCTCGATTAGCCTTCTTTCTCAAAACACGCACAAGCAAGCGGAGGAAACGAGGCGGCGCTAAGCACTTAAGAGCCTTTTTCCTTTAGGTCGTGAATACAACCGCCTTATACCCACCTTATAGTTTGTGTTAATTGAAATCAAGCCTCACGAAAGTATTTATCTATTTTGCCTTTTACTTTTGCTTTGGATTCGAATACAATGATCGAGTGATGAAATCCCGAATCAAGGTTGTGATTTCTCACGTATTTGGAGTACTTGTATTTTTATTGTTCTACGTAAATACAATATATTAATAATATTTACAATAAAAACGAAAACCAATATATCTACAATATAGTAAATATTGTTTTGTGTTTAATTTAGGAAAATTAAACACGATTTATTTGGATACTATAATATAATAGGGAAAAATAACAAAAATGAGTATGTACGATATTCACGCTTTTCAAAATGTGAAAAGCAAAAACGCACCACTCACAAAAACACGATACTAATAATGGCGCACTAAAAACACCTCCCCGGCAGCGGCGCCATTTTGATAGTTGTAAAATTACACTTGTTTAGGAAAACAAGGTATAATGGGGGCAAGTATTAAGTTGCACGTTTTAGGAAAAACGCGAAACCGAACAAATGCGGGTTCGTTCTCGAGGAGGTGTGTGGATTAATGTGCCAAAATATATAATTAAAGGTTTAGGGTAGTGTCGTTTTTAGATGAGAAAAGAAAGAAAAACTAAGACGAACCACGATTATAATTAAACTACGACGAAAGACGTAAAACGCGAACGTAAGTACGTAAAACGTGAAAATTTAAAAATTTTAAGCTAAAAACAAATTAAAAATGAAAAAAGTAGTTCAAAATAATATAAATAAGGATAAAAATCCAATAAATATATTTTTAAACCTTTTATTAATTAAATATTCAATTTTTAATGCTAATTAAAGCCCAAAAATCAAATATAATTAAGAAAAAGCCCAAAATATTATTTTATTGGACAAATAACTCACTTATATTATTTATAAACTAAAAAGTATTTTTCCTAAATTTTAAACACTATTTTTCTATTTTTAAATCACTAAAAACTATTTTAAAACTAAAATAATTATAAAAAATAAATAAATAATTCCAAAAATAATTGAACAATTTTAAAAATCCTAATTTACTATAATGAATAGTAGAAAAATGAAAAAGTTTGAAAAATCAAATATTTTTCACTAAAAGACAAAACAGTATACAATTTAAACCCTAATTAACTTAAATTAATTCTAAAAATTATATAAAAGGTGAACAGTAAAAACTTTTTATACTAGAGCTCTTAAAATATTAATCTAAGTCTAGGAAAATTGTTAAATCTGAAAAATACCAATTTAAGGCACTAAAAGACAAAATCAGAAACATTAAAAGTTAATTAAAAATACTATTTAATCAAAAAAATATAAAATGAATAGTAAATAAAAATCTAATTAATCAGAAAAATCAAAAATAAAATAAGAAAAATAACAAAATTGGTTTGAAGGTCTAATTCCTATTTTTCACCACTAAAGACAAAAAATTATGAAATTGAAAGTGACATTTGGTCACTTTTTTGTCCTTTTGCTTAGCAGGGGAAACTTTTACACTAGCAGTGGGAAGTTAGTTCCCACTGCCTTCACAAAAAATTGGGTCTGGGCACTTTTGTGCCTAGATCTTGCTTGTTGCTTGGATTGGAGGGCAAACAAAGGCACCCCCACAACCAGTTGGGTTGTGGGGAGTCACTAAAAAGCTAAAAACACAAGGTCACTCAACAAAATCTAGCTCAAAATGCTCAAAATCAGTTACTATAAGGCAATGGGGGGTCTGATGGGACTTTGCTGATGCAAAGTGCAATTGGGTGAGTTTTGGTTGGCCAAAACTCACTCAATTCACTCACACACTCCCCCAAATCACTCACAATCCCTAACCTAACCTATATCCTAACAAGCACCAAATTTTGAAATGGAAAAATCACAAAATAAAGGCAGATTTGATGCTTACTGATTTTTAGGCAATGGTTATCAAGGTTTATGCATACAACACTTACCAAATGGTACCAAAATTAACACACTAAGCAGATAAAACACAAAGATACTAAAATGAGTGAATCTAAGCAGATTTTAAACCAAATGCACCTTGCAAACTGAACTTAAAACCTGAATCCAAACACCCCTTTTAAAACTGAAACTTGAATTTAACAAAGATTTAGTAACCAAACTTTCACCAAACCCAATCTAACCTATCCTAACCTATCTGAGATCAACAAATAAGCAACATCCTACATTTGATCAACATCCTTTTAGCCTAATATTCTAAATCAACTAAACTCAAATAAACCTTCCAAGCAAGTATAGAAAGAAAGGAAAGGACTTTACCTTGTGACCCTACATCCAGGGATCACAAAGGCAGCTTTTGCCTTCTCCATCAAGCTCGGGCTTGAGCTGACCAATCTCAGAAAAGGGCTTGTGGTATGTTTGATGATGATGATGAATTCAAACAGCAATCCATCCTCCAATATGCATGATTTGTGTACCTGTCAAGATCAAAAGGGTAAAAACAAGAAAGAGTGACCTGGAAATAAGCCACCAAAAAGTGTATAAGCCTTGCTTATTGATTAAGCCAGCTTATCACTTTTGGCTTAAACAAAAAAACTTTTAAAACCGATTTTTCTTCCAATCTTTGGAACCATACAGAAATCTTTGAAGCTTCTTGTCAAAAGAGTATCAAAACTAGCAAATCAATTCTAAAATTCCACTTTCACTTCATATCAAAATTGATTTCAAAATTTCACAAACTTTTGCCAATAGAACTCAAAAACTGATTTTTTTTATATGAATTCACTTGATAAATTTGAGAACTAGTAACTCTTAACTATTTCACAATCAATGAATATCATAAAACTTGAAGCTTGAACTTGGAACTCAGATTAGGTAATTTAACAAATTTTCACTTTTCATTAAATAAAACTTAAAAATTACATAATCTGGATAAAAGAAAGAGTGGTCACATGTCGACCCTCTTTATACTATGCTATGGAACTATCTAGAATGCAATGTGAAATCAGAAACCCTAGCAGCTAAAATTCCAAGTCTGCCCTTGATGAGTTGATTTTTTAAGTTGGTCAAATGCAACATGTGATGTGCCAGTAGAATCTTCAATCTTGGACGTTGAGGAGTACTTTGGGAGCAAGGAAAAAGATCATAGACGTTGATTTGGTCCTAGAGCACAGTATCACGTGGGTTCGTTCAAGCTGTGGGGGGACAAGAGAGGACAAGAGTGAAAGTGATGGGGTTTTGGTTAGTGGGATGTGATAAGGGTGGTATGAATCACTAATCTGCACCTAATCAAGGGATAACCCTTTGATTTGTGCAAATTAGAGATTAGGGTTTAAGAGGTTGGGGATGGTTAAACAGGGGTGTTTAATCTTGTTTTTGGGTTAAACTTATTTAAAAAACATGTTTCCCACAAAATCAGAAAGTTTAATTAATCTGTTTAAAAAGTGGTGGGTGGAATGCTGACGTGGTGGAGGAGATGAATTTGATTGGTGGAGGAGTGAGTGGAGGGTGAGGTGGCGAGTTTTGGTTGGATGATGGGAGTTTCATGTCTGGACAGAAGTAGCCCCTAAGCTTCTTTTCTCTTTTCACTTTGATTTAAACATCCATCAACGCCTAAAATGCATGTAACAACTTTGGCAAAGTTGTCTTTTTTGGCACAATGTATTAGCAAACTTTTACCAAGGGTTTAAAATGCACAACTTGCATTCTTCAAGGACCCAATGTGTATATTCTTGAAATATTAGAGACCCAATGTGTAATTTGAGTGTTCACAAGGGTGTAATATGACAAGTCTTCCAAAGTAGAGGGACCAAAGTTGCCAAATCTTCAAACTTCAAGGACTTGATAGGAAAATCATGATTCGGGTCCGGTTCTTTGTGCGGCTTCGTTTCCCGTGTTCGTTTTTGCTTGATTCCTTTAATCTTTTGGTGAATTCACGATACCCATACCTAAAATACACAATGAACAAACACAGGCATATATTGGGGTATTTTGATGATATTTTAAGTGTTTTAAGCCTGATATGGACGATGAGACTATGTATAAAAGCAGTCTCATCAAGGTTGTCACCTGTTCTTGGCTCAAGTAGTGGAGAACGAACTACCGGTAAGGCGTGTGGAAGATGTTCCGGTTATTCGTGATTTTCCTGAAGTATTTCCCGATGACTTGTCAGGGCTTCCGCCTCAGCGAGAAGTCGAGTTCAAGATTGATCTAGTGCCAGGAGCTGCACCGGTGGCGCGTGCACCTTATCGTTTAGCACCGTCTGAGATGAAGGAGTTGGCAGATTAATTGAAGGAGTTAATGGAGAAGGGGTTCATTAGACCAAGTTCGTCACCTTGGGGAGCTCCAGTATTGTTCGTGAAGAAGAAGGACGGATCGTTCAGAATGTGCATAGATTACCGAAAGTTGAACAAGTTAACTATCAAAAATCGTTATCCACTTCCTAGGATCGATGATTTGTTCGATCAACTTCAAGGTTCGTGTGTGTATTCGAAGATCGACTTGAGGTCGGGTTATCATCAACTTCGTGTTAAAGAGGAGGACATACCTATTACAGTTTTTCGGACGCGCTATGGACACTATGATTTTAAAGTGATGCCGTTTAGGTTAACTAATGCACCTACAGTATTCATGGACTTAATGAATCGTGTGTGTAAACCATACCTCGACAAGTTTGTGATTGTATTTATCGATGATATCCTGATTTATTCTAAAAGTCGGGAGGAGCATGAAGGTCATCTGAGGATTATTTTGGAGTTGTTGAAGAAGGAGAAGTTGTATGCAAAATTCTCCAAGTGTGATTTTTGGTTGGACTCAGTCCAATTCCTTGGGCACGTGATCGATAGTAGTGGTGTTCATGTTGATCCTTCCAAAATTGAAGCTATTAGAGATTGGACTAGGCCTACAACCCCGACTGAAGTTAGACAATTCCTGGGATTAGCTGGGTACTACCGGCAATTCATAGAAGGATTCTCTTTAGTTTCTAAACCTCTTACTAAACTTACACAGAAAAACAAGAAGTATGAGTGGGGTTCAGAAGAAGAAGAAGCATTCCAAATTTTGAAGCGGAAGCTGTGTTCTGCACAAATTTTGGCTTTGCCCGACGGAGCTGAAGACTTTGTGGTATATTGTGATGCATCATGTAAGGGTTTTGGTGTTGTGTTGATGCAGAGGTAGAAAGTGATCGCGTATGCATCTCGTCAATTGAGGAAGCATGAGGAGAATTATACTACACATGATTTGGAATTAGGAGCTGTTGTCTTTTCTCTTAGACTTTGGAGACACTATCTCTACGGTACAAAGAGTGTGGTATATACCGATCATAAAAGCCTGCAACATATTTTGGATCAGAAGGAGCTCAATATGAGGCAGAGAAGATGGATAGAATTGTTGAGTGATTACGACATTCAAATTTGCTATCATCCCGGCAAGGCGAATGTAGTTGCCGATGCTCTTAGTAGGAAGGATAGAGAAATAACGAAAAGGGTTAGAGCTTTATCCATGACAACTTATTTTGATTTATCTAATCGAATACTTAAAGCTCAAACAAAGGCGATGAAAGAGGAGAATGTGAGAAATGAAGACTTGGGTAGAAGGATGACGCCTATATTCGAAATTCGTGATGACGGAATTCGGTATTTCGAGAATCGTGTATGGTTACCGGTGTATGGAGGACTGAGAGATCTAATTATGCACAATCTCATAAGTCTAAATATTTGATTCACCCAGGATCGGATAAAATGTACCAAGACTTGAAGAAATGCTACTGGTGGCCGAATATGAAGGCTAACATTGCTACTTATGTTAGTAAATGCTTGACATGTGCTAAGGTGAAGTTTGAGCACAAGAGACCTTCGGGTTTGCTACAATAACCTGAAATTCCATAATGGAAATGGGAGAAGATCACTATGGACTTTGTTTCGGGACTTCCGAGAACTTCTAGTGGTTATGATACGGTTTGGGTGATTGTTGACCGGTTGACTAAGTCGGCTCATTTCTTGCCGATAAAGAAAACTGATGACTTAGACAAACTTACTCGGTTGTATTTGAAGGAAGTTGTTTGTAGACATGGAGTTCCTTTTTCAATTATTTCTGATCGAGATAGTCGGTTCACATCTGAGTTTTGGAAATCGCTTCAGCGAGCTTTGGGGACTCAGTTGGACATAAGCACTGCGTATCATCCGGAAACAGACGGACAAAGTGAAAGGACTATTCAGACTTTGGAGGATATGTTACGAGCATGTGTAATAGACTTTGGAGGTAGTTGGGATCGACACTTACCTTTGGTGGAGTTCTCATACAACAACAATTATCACGCAAGTATCAAGGCTGCGCCTTTTGAAGCACTTTACGGGCGAAAGTGTAGATCACCAGTTGGTTGGTGTGAAGTTGGAGAAAGTCAATTGACGGGTCCTGAATTGATTAGAGAAACGACTGAGAAGATCGTGCAAATCAAGAATCGTTTATTGACAGCTCGTAGTAGGCAGGAGAGTTATGCGGATAAGAGGAGAAAACCATTGGAGTTTGATATTGGCGATATGGTTATGTTGAAAGTATCACCTTGGAAAGGAGTAATTCGGTTTGGCAAGCGAGGAAATCTTAGTCCACGCTATATAGGTCCATTCAAGATTATTGATCGAGTTGGTCCTGTGGCATATAAGTTGGAATTGCCAGAGAAGTTAAGTGCTATTCACAATACTTTTCACGTGTCTAATTTTAAGAGGTGTTTGGCGGAGGAAAATTTGATAATTCCACTTGAGGAGATTCAACTGGACAACAAGCTGCATTTTATTGAAGAGCCGGTGGAGATTATGGATCGAGAGGTGAAACGGCTTAAGCAAAGTCGGATCCCGATTGTGAAACTGTGATGGAATTCCCGACGTGGACCCGAATACACTTGGGAGCGAGAGGACTACTTCAAGAGCAAGTATCCGCATTTATTCGTAGACGGACCTAAGGAGAAGTAAGCCCCGGGACGGTGCTCTCCGAAGGCGGTGAGGATGTAAAACCCGCAAAAATAAGGTCATTACTTAATCCTACTTTTCAAATATTTTTGAAGTATTTATGACGTTAAATATTATTATGTTTAACGGTTTAAGTTGAAACCGATATTTAATATTTTAACGAGCAACAAGGACTACTAGTGATCGCGATACCGACGGATGCCCACAATTTTATATTTTATTATCGATCGTTTCGATATTTAATACTTTCGACGGTATCGTTTTAATTACATATCGAGTCGTTATATTATTATTTTTCGTGTGCGTTTAAACTTTTAAATATTTTTACGAAACCCGAGTCCCGTAAATATTTGTAAAATTTACTTTTAGTCATTTCCCGCTTTTTAACTAATATTTACATTTTGGACCAAAACTATCACAAATTGACAAAAACTACCCTAACCTTGCACTATATAAATAAATTCCACTAACTATATTTCATTTTAACATTCATTTAAACAAAAAAATCACTTCCTCCTCCCTTTTTCCTTGTTTGGCCGTACACCCCCCCAACAAACAAACCCTCAAATTTCTTGATTTCAACTTTGAATCTTCCAAAACAAATTAAAGTCCCATCCTAGATTTTCAAAGGGCTACATTTTGGTATGAAATTTACCTACATGCATCTACTTTTTATTTTTTTTGAATTTTGATTAAATTAATCTATTGTATGATCATCTTATTATATTGTATATTAATATGGCTAGTGATTCTACTAGTTGTTGTGTTTAAATTTTTGAATAAATTTTGTAAAAGGGTCATGCAAGTGTGTTAGATGTTTGATCATAGTGTAAGAGTGTTAGAATGATCATATTATTATTATTATTATTTTTTTTTTTGGTAACCGTGATTTCTGACTTATTGACCGACTAATCCACGGGGTTTGAGCCCACCGCCACACAGACTCAAACCAGGTAAAGCCCTCCCTTTTCAGGAGGTTGGTGTGGCCACTTCAAGGTTGTTTGCACCTAGTGGGAATTGAACTTGAGACCTCACACACTTTAGTGTAGGAGTGTTAGAATGATCATATTAGTGGTATAGAAATGGGTAAAATGTGTTGAAAAAATGATTTTGTATGGTTTTTAAATGGTCAATTTTAGGCAGTAGGTTTGAGGCCATTTTCAGGGGCCTTAAGTCTGAATATAGGTTGTTATTATTGGATTATGTCGTAGAGAATTTCGTTAGCTTCGATTTGATATAAGGTAGGCCTTCCAACTCCAAACGAGGTGGAAGATACACTAGTTTGATTTTCGTGTACCGGGAGACGAGTGTCGACACAATCCGAAAATTGTTGTCGATATTTGGATCAAATCTCGGGGACTATAAAATGAGTTTCAAAATGATTCAAGGGCAAATTTTAGTGTTTTGAGTCTATTTTTAGAATCAAGTGTCGGTTTTACAAATGGAGATGTTTAGAATGGTCAAAATGGTTTCGTGAGTCAAGGTCGCTAAACTGTCCGGATTTCGTGATTCAAAGATGAGTCGGGCAGGGAACTTTAGAAGTAAAATCTTATGATGGGCTTTTGGGAGGACTTTCTACATATAGTAAGTAAGTTCTCTGAGTAGTATCATGAAGTTTTGACGTGTTTAAGTATGGGAAAACGGCTTGGACATTCGGTATGTTCTGGCAGATTTTTATTAAAGGCATAGAATAATAAGATGAATATATAAGAGAGTAAAATAGAACCACTTGTGTCGTTTTCACTCGAGTTGTCGTGGTTTTATACTTGAGTTTGATTTTATTATGTATCAATTATTCCTCGAGTCTATTATTAATGTACGCACCTTATTTGCTAGGTTACGGTTGTCGTGTTTATCGGGCATCTACTATCGTCGGCGATCGTCTTCAATTACTTCTACTACTTAAGGTGAGTCTATAGCCTCGTTTGCGCAATTATATGATTTTAAAAACCCGCGAGGGGGAATACATGTTTTATAAACTTAGAACACAAGATTTTTATGGTACGCTTGTCCCTCTATGAATGGACCCGTGGTTGCCTTTAAATTGCATTAAGTGATTGCCTTTATTAAAGCCTCAATTATGGACCGTTAACTAGCTTATGATGGCTAGCCGCTAGTACAATTAATAGATCTATGGGGGAAGCCGCCCCGGTTCAGTTTGTGTGGACTTGTCATAGAAGCTTAGGCCCGACCTCCACACTGTTTGAGCATATTGTATTGAGAAGTCAGGTATACGGCAATGTACTAATAATCTAAAGGTAACCGACAATTAATAAATCTCTTGTCTTATTAGACCTAACGGAGTGTCTAAGGGCTCGGTTCCATGAGCTTATTGCAATTTATGCTATATACAATTATTATTGTTGATGCAAATTATTATTTGATGCTTGTTGCCTTCAAGTATGCCACAAACTTATAATCTTTGCTTGTGTTCAAAATGATTATATAAACCCATAGATTCACTCGGCATTTTTTCTGATGATTTTCTCACATGTATTTCAGGTAATCAAGAAGTGTGAAGCTTGGAGGTCACGGGAAAGATGTTGTGCACTGCTTTTGTAATATAAACTCTTTGAATGTTGTCGTTCCTTTTGTTCAAAACAATTTAAATCTTTTGTTTTGGTTGTACTTTGGTTACGATGTCTTGGGACTACGCTACTCTGACAAATGTTTTAGGAACGATAATTTGAAACGTCTCTTTTCGAGTCGTTCTTTATAAATTATGTGTTATCGTATCATTGTTTAGCACCCAAAGATGTATTCCGCTGCGTGTAAATTTGGGGGTGTTAAAAACTTCGCGTCCGTGAAGAAGATATTCCTATAACTACATTTAGAACTCGTTGGACACTATGAATTTCAAGTAATGCCATTTGGGTTAACTAAAGCACCTGCGGTTTTCATGGATCTAATGAATCGAGTGTGCAAACCCTACTTGGACAATTTTGTGATTGTGTTTATTGACGATATTCTAATCTATTCTAAGAATGAAGATGAACATGGAGAACATTTAAGGATTATCTTGAGTTTGTTAAAGGATGAAAGGTTGTATGCTAAGTTTTCGAAATGTGATTTTTGGTTAGATTCTGTGAAATTTCTTGGTCATGTGATTAACAAGGATGGAATTCATGTTGATCCTGCAAAGGTTGAAGCCATTAAGAATTGGTCTGCCCAACAACGCCAACGGAAGTACGACAGTTCTTAGGATTGACTGGCTATTATAGGCGATTCATTAAAGAATTTTCTTTAATAGCTAAACCCTTGACTAAGCTTACCCAGAAGAATAAACCTTTCGTTTGGGGAAGTGATGGAGATGGAGCATTTCAGATATTGAAGCAAAAATTATGTAGTGCGCCAATTCTATCATTACCCGACGGAAGTGAAGATTTTGTAGTATATTGTGATGCATCTCTTAGAGGCTATGGAGCTGTTTCGATGCAGCGAGAAAAAGTAACAGCTTATGATTCTAGGCAATTAAGGAAGAATGAGGAGAATTACACTACTCATGATCTTGAGTTAGGAGTTGTAGTCTTTGCTCTTAGGTTGTGGAGACATTATCTGTATGGCACCAAGTGTACGGTATTCACCGATCACAAAAGCCTACAGTATATTCTCGATCAAAAGGAATTGAACATGAGGCAACGAAGATGGATAGAGTTGTTAAGTGATTATGATTGTGATATAAAATATCACCCAGAAAAAGCCAATGTTGTTGCCGATGCATTAAGCAGAAAAGATAGAGAGCCTATCAGGGTACGTTCTCTAGTCTTGACCTTGCACAATAATTTGCCTGAGCAAATTAGAAATGCGCAAATAGAAGCTTGTAAGAAAAATTTTTTTGTTAATGAAGGGTTCCGAGGAGAAGGAGATCCTTTAGAGGTTAGAGCTGATGGAGTGAAATGCTTAAGAGGTCGTATGTGGATACCTAAGTTTGGAGGCTTAAGAGATTTGATTATGTTAGAATCCCATAAATCTAAATATTCCATTCATCCTGGATCTGATAAAATGTATCATGATTTGAAGAAGTTTTACTGGTGGCCGAATATGAAAGCTGATATTGCTATGTATGTTCTTCAATGCTTGACTTGTGCTAGAGTCAAAGCTGAACATCAAAAGCCATCAGGACTACTTCAACAACCAAAGATTCCTGAATGGAAGTGGGAGCGAATTACGATGGAGTTTATCACCAAGCTTCCTAGAACATCATTTGGAAATAACTCGATTTGGGTCATTGCCGACAGACTGACCAAATCAACACACTTTATTCCGGTTAAAGAGCATTTCTCACAAGAGAAGTTGACTCGTATTTATCTTGAGAATATTGTATGCAAGCATGGAGTCCCTGTATCGATCATTTTAGATCGAGATCCTAGATTCGCATCGAATTTTTGGAAATCTCTCCAAAGATCTTTGGGAACGAATCTCGACATGAGCACCGCTTATCACCCCAGACTGATGGGCAGAGTGAAAGAACGATAGAAACACTGGAAGATATGTTGAGAGCTTGTGTGATAGATTTTGGTAAGAATTAGGATAAACATTTGCCTTTAGCAGAGTTTTCATATAACAATAGTTACCATGCTAGTATTAAGGCTGCACCGTTTGAAGCTTTGTATGGTAGGAAGTTTAGATCTCCTGTATGTTGGAGTGAAGTTGGGAATACCCAGCTTACGGGACAGGAATTGATTCGGGAGACTACGGAGATGATAGTTCAGATTAAGAATAGGCTGTTGACTGCCCGTAGTAGACAGAAAAGTTACGCGGATGTGCGGCGGAAACCGATGGAGTTTGAAGTGGGTGACCGAGTAATGTTAAAAGTATCGCCATGGAAAGGCGTAATAATATTTGGAAAGTGAGGGAAATTGAATCCCCGCTATATTGGACCCTTTAAGATATTATCTAGAGTAGGTCCGGTGGCTTACAAACTAGAGTTACCCCTAGAACTTCATGGTGTTCACAACACATTCCATGTATCTAACTTGAAGAAATGTTTAGCAGTGAGTGATGAGAAAATTTCATTGGATAAGGTTCGAATAGATGAGAAGTTGCATTTTATCGAAGAACCCATAGAGGTTATGGATCTTGAGGTAAAGCAACTGAAACAAAGTCGGATACGTATTGTCAAGATCCGATGGAATTCAAAGCATGGACCGGAATTTAATTGGGAACGAGAGGATGAAATGTGGAAGAAATATCCGCACCTCTTTGATTTCATTAAGAAACGGACGTCAAAATGAAATGGATCACGAGGACGTTGATCCCTTTTAGGAGGAAAAGCTGTGACAATCTAACATTTTCAGGTAGTACATTATTTTCTCGTATAATATTTTGAAACTTATTTTTGTGTTGGTTGATGAACTCACAATTTACGGATTTAAATTTGGGCTTACATGCATAATTTAACGTCCTTTACGACTAAACCGGAAACCTTAGGATTACGTATTTACATTTTTGAACTCTGTTTTTGATGAGACAATTTTTATTAGATCCGTTTTGTGCCGTTGATTCATAATTTATAAAAACGTTTTTCATAAAACGACCCGAGGGCACGCAAATCGAGGAAACTAGAATCGAGGAATACCCGTAAATTAGTGGGATGAGACAAAACAAGTTTTTCCCCACCCCACTATATGGGACGGCTACACAAGGACACCACACCATGAGATGTGGCAAACTTGTAGCTAACAAGTTAACACTTGTTAACTTAAGCTTAACAAGTAAGCTACACAATCACAAAACCATTTACAACCAAACCATTAACACATTCATCACATGTAAACTACGCTCAAACTCTCTCTTTCTCCCACTCCTTGCCATCCCATATCAAGAACAAACACCCCCATTTGATCAATTTTAGCCATAAACTTTGTGTTATCTACACATATAATGAAGAACCCTTGAAGCCTTGTTGATTGGTGATCATTATAACATCAAAGGAGGTGATTTGCTTGTGTCCTAGGGCTGATTTCTCAACAAATATTCTTCGTGAAAGGTGATCTTGAAGACAAATTTGGTGTACATCAAGGTGTTGTCCTCAAAAGACAAGTTATAGTCTTGGTTGGTAAACAAGATCATTATTCCCATTTTCTTTGTTATTTTTGTAAAGATCAAATGTATTTTCTTTCCTATTGTATATGTATATGATGATATATGATGATAAAAATATTGTGTGGGGATCAAGTGTTGATAAACATGGTTAAAAAGATGGAAAACCATATGTAAAAAGGTTAAAATCTTGCTTAATAAGTTGGCTGTATAAAAACAGTAACTAACCAAATGATAACTGATAAAATGGCATAGTGGAATCAATATACAGTAAGTATTAGGTCTTGTACACATGTGAGAGTTGGTCATGCAATGGAATCATTATAATGAGTGAGATATGATCAAAACAAAATTAGTGTATCAATCTGAATAGTCTGTTTTGTGAGGACTGTTAGGGATACTTAGACTCGGATTGAGCAGTAGCTAAAACTAAGTTATTTGTAACACATAATATGAAGTTTATGTCATCCAAAAATGAGCTTCTATCTCCTTGTAGAACTCAAGATATGATAAAAATGGTGAAAGTGAAACTAAAAATCAGATTTTGTGAAATTAAAGTTTAATAGTATTATAATAGCACTCAAATAAATATAGTATAAAATGTAAATTAAAAACCACTAAATTATATATTACATTTATATAAGTATGTACAATAATAAATAAATGGAACATTTTATAAAAATGGTAATTTGATATGTTTTATAAGTTATAAAACTATAAACATGATTTTTACGTCTTTTCAGCTAAAACTGTAAAATTAACGTTTTCGTCAATTAAAACTTAGACGGTCGGACCCGTATAATGTAAACTTTTTATAACTCATATACTGATATATAAGTACATATTACAAGTAAAAACCGATAAAACACGAACTTTATAACATACGGACATTAACGGGCTAAGTTAGCCTTATTGGACTATTAATCTATCTAATTTGGCTAAACACTTATAAACTTACTTATTGGGCTTAACCCACTTGGGCACAGCATGTAAAGTATAATACTGATAGTAAAAGTGTAAAATGGTAATGGTCTTATAATGGTCCTAATGGGCCTTGATAGTAAATAAGATGAACTAGTGAAACTAATATAAAAGTTACCAACACATAACACTAAAATGAGTAAATAAGAATGTACAATCCCACTTGATCATCATTATATTTATAAAATCATCATATGTATACATAATTTTTATTTTTATAAAGTCATTGGACAAAAGACTAAGACCGATTATTATTTATATAGGTTTCCGTGATCGAAGCACGCCCGTAGCCGATAATCCGCCTTTCATTATCAACGTGAGTTCATAGCCTCGCACTCTTTTAAATTTTTTATAAAATGATTTGTAAACCCGCGAGGGAGATAACATGCTAGTTTTTGATAAAAATAGAACACAAGTATTCCCGATGGTATGCTTAATGATATGGACCCGAACGATGCTATGACCCAATAAAACGAGATAAAAAGGATTATTAGTAGTTAGGTTATGTCACTTAAAGTCCCATTAGCATGAATTATGAACTACCGAGATTTGGTAGACGCTTATGCATATGATAGTACTATTTGGGGACAATCACCCTAGTTCGCGCCTTGACGGTTGATCCCCGTCGTACCACATTGATTGGTAAGCAAATTTATGTATGAGAAGATTTACATAGCGTGATTTTTGTGACGACACGCTAACTTAGATGGGCAAATTGTTTGTCGGGTTCGCGGCCCATTGTTTGTGATAGTAAGGTAACAATTTCATGCGGCTAATAATAATCCAAATGAATCCAATGTAATCCAATAACGATATGAATAACGATTATAATATTACCTATAATGGTAATATTGAGGCTACGATCTCATGGACGGTTTAAGATGTATGCTTTGATTTATATATTGCCTGATTAGCAATACAAGGACTTACTTCTGATTTTATACTTGTGTTCTGATTTCAACGATTGTTTTATATAACGGTTTTATTAAACTCTATGAATTCAATCGACATTCGCTGATATGATTTTTGCATGTTTTTATCTCAGGTGCTTGAAAGTAATTCGGATGGAGATCGACTCTGATGGCCCACATAATAATAAAACTGTTCATCGATCTATGTTTTGTAAACTTAATGACCTTTATAATTTGGGACCTGTTGTACACTTGAAACTTTTATTTCGAATGAATGTATGTTAAACCTTGTACAACCATTTATATGTGTTGTCTATGATTGGAGTTATTGTGCTATCCCGTAACACTCTAAAGACTCTTCCGCTGTACCGATATGAAATTTGAGAGTGTTACAAATGAGGATGAAAATGAAAGCGGATGAATTACTCTGACTTCACGATAGCTACATAATAAAAAGGGACGTGTATGAGTTGTCTGATTAACTTATACTTAACTGATTATTAATTTACTTGACGTGTTCTTAACTTGTTTTACTTGTTCTTTTCTTGTTTTAGTGTTTCATGTTTATTCATGTGTTCTCTTAATGTTTCATGTATTCCGATGAAAGTATTTCATGTTTTAATGTGTTAATATACTTGTTGTATCATACTGAGTAACTTCCTAAAAATAGCAGGTTTCCAAAAATAGAAAGGTCTCCAAAAATAGTAAGTTTACAAAAAATAGAAAGTTTCCATATATAGAAATATTTCAAAGTTAGACAATCAATTCTCACGGGATATTTATGAGCCTCATAACGACAATGGTACTTCATAGTCTAAGAAAAAATATTTCAAAGTTTCTCAACGACTTTAAAATTTTTTCAAGGCATTTGCTTAAGACTAAGAACTTCTCGAGTATATGGACGTCCACAATAATGATGCTTCCGATAGTTCGAAATCATCATGGGTTGAAGATCGTGTACTTTGAAGTAATCGGATCAACTTCCAGGGGGAAGTAGTGTACATGGAATGATATCTACTTACTTTATATGATTTTTATGAAGTATTATGTAGGCGTGAGAAGAATTGTTGTTGATTTCCTGCATGTTACCCCAAACGGATTATCACCAAAAATCTAAACGACATGATATAGTATAGAAGCAGTATTATTTGGTCTGGCTCTTCTATAAATTTCCGTTGTGCACATAAACCGATGAGCTAGAAGATTGTTCAAACTACATCAAAGTGTCAGAATCTGCTTAAGATACAAATATTGGTTTAGGGGGAAGCTGATTCAGAAACTTCGTCAAAAAGAAGTCTATGAAGAAAGTTTTTTAATACATGCTGCATGAATTAGGGGGAAGTTAATCCAAATAATGCATATTACAATTGTTCCACAACAAGCAAAGACAAAGAGGATTCAAGCCGAGGTACAAGTTATGAAGACAAGAAGACTTAGAAGACATCCTCAGCATTGGAAGCGCCTTGGAAGACTTTATTTTGTTGTATTTGTACTTGTTAGGAACATTGTAAGTAATTCCGTATGTGTCCACATTGGGGGAAGATTGTTAGCCCTAAAATGTGAGCGCCATTTACAGAATTACATTAGTTTAATATTGCCACACACGCAGGGACTAGTCATGTTAAGTTAGAATAGTTCATGTGTGTCTAGGCTATATATACCCCTCCGTACTTCCATGGAGGGATGAGGATTCTCATTCTTGTGTTTTAATTTCTCTCTCAATAAAACACACACCCTCCTTCTTCCTTGTCAACTTTCTCTCTCTAAAATGTCTAACCATTTCTTTTATCCTCCCCGACCTCCGGATCTCCTCTTGTTAGCTTGAATCTTATATTGTTAACACCTTCCAAATTCCTAGTCATGTCTTCAAAAATTAATTTTGAAAAGTTAAAAACTCGGTTAATTGCTAGACAAATACCAATTGATGCCAAAGCAGGGATTTGATCAAAAGATGTACTATTTGAGCTTAAACAGTGAATATTGACATGAAAAAGCAATTTCCATTGTGGTGAAAATAAACCTTTAAAGAAAGTAAGACTTTCCCTACCACTCTCATAACCCATGGTTGCAAGGCCATCATGTATCTCTGTGTTATTCAACATGCTAAGTCCATTATTGATAGGTGTGTAAACACCCATCCTTTTACCACTTAATTCTGGCTAAAACGAGACCAAAACACGTATTTAATATCATTTGTTTGGAATTATGCGTGGTTTTTGTGTTTATTGTGTTTTCAGAGCCAACCGGATGGATAATGGAGAAAACATGGGATTGCACGAGATTTATCAAAGAAAAAGACTCAAGATGAAGTCTATTGTCCAAGAGATGCAAAAGATTTGAAGTCACTGGGCCTATTCGAAGATTTATCGAAGAAAAGGACCAAAGATGGAGATTTATATAAGTCGAAGAAACTCAAGTCTATTAAACAAAGAAATTAAAAGACGAGTTGAATTTAATCGACAACAAATCCCGAATCAGAATCGAAAATGTCAACTTTTCTGAAAAGACGAGAAGACAAGAAGAACGGGAGAAAGCCCACTCACCAACAAAAGGGAACACCTATATAAAGGGTTCCCCTCACACACTTTGAAGGAAGTTTTTAGTTTTTAGTTTTCATCTCCTTCTTTTTCTCTCTTCTTGTTCGTAGGTATCACCAACACCACTAGGGTGTTTGGTGATTTTGATCTTTGTTCTTCAAATCTTGTAATTTTAATCTTTGTTTTATTTTGTTCAACATTAATCATCAATACAAGTTCTTATTTAATCTTTCCATTTCATCTTGTTCATCTCCATCTATTTGGTTAAAAGCTTAAGTTCTTATTTGATTGATTTAATCTTTAAAAGTTGTTGGGTTTTATGTTTTTATTGATGGGATTTGTGGTTATTGGTTAGTATATCATTTGTGTTTAGCTTTATTTAAGTTTTGGTGAAAAACTTGGTGATTTTTGGCTTAAAATCGATTTCCCTGTTCTTCGGGTAAAGTAACTGTTTTTGAGTTCCCCAGGTTCCGAATGAACCAAATGTTCCGGATGAGCTGAAAGTTCCGGATGAACTGCATCTTCCGAATGAACACAAAGTTCCGGATGAACCAATAGTTCCGGATGAACTAAAAGTTCCGGGTGAACAAAAAGTTCCGAATCAGTTTTATCTTTTAAACTTCCGAATGAACCAAAAGTTCCGAATGAACAACAAGTTCCGGATGAGCAAAAGTTCCGAATCAACTTCTTTTTGAAAAGTTCCGAATGAGTTTTTCCTTTAAAAGTTCCGAATGAGTTTTTCCTTTAAAAGTTCCGAATGAGTTAAAAAGTTCCGAATGAGTTGATTGTTCCGAATAAACTTCCGAATCAAAGTTCCGCATAAAGTTCCGAATCAAGATTCCGAGTCAATTTCCGAGTGAAGGATCCGAACGAAGTTCCGGATCAATAAACTTCCGAATCAAGGTTATTTTTGAATCAATTTTCTTTGAGTATTTTTTTAAGTGTTATTGTGTTACTGTTTCTTACTATTCATTTTATTTTAATTTTAATTCTAGTTTTATTAATTGTCATTAAATTAATTATTTTTGATTTAAGTTCTCATTTTAATACATTTAAACTTTTTAGTAGATTAGAAAACTAAACTCCCTTTTTAGTAACCAAGAACAATCATTCCACTTAGAACCAAGATCAATTCGAGAGGATTCCGAGAGACATAATTGAACCTAGCAAAACCCTCTATCAAATGGCGCCGCTGCCGGCTCTTCTCGTTAAGATCAAAAGTTTTTTGTGAGAACTTGGATTTTGGGATCCGTTCCCCGTGAACGTTAATTTTTCATATAAACTTTCAAAAACACAAAAAAATATAAAATTTTCAAAAAATACTAAAAAGTAAAAAACATAAAAACCAAAAATATTTTTGCTTTGTTTTTCTCTTGTTAGTTCTTTTGCAGGTGTATGCGCACTCGATCCACGTCTTATCAAGAGCCCGAGCCTCTAGATAACTTAGACATGGCCGGTGTACAAAACAACAACAACATACCACCTCAAAACAACAATAATAACAACAACAACCCACCTTTCAACAACATGAATAATAACAACAATGAGCCTCTACCGGATAATCGCCCGATGATTGAACTGCTGCAAGCTCATGTAGATGGCAACACTGATCCAATTGTTATACCAGCGATTGCAGCCAACAACTTTGAGCTAAAATCAGGCTTTATCCAGATGGTTTCTGCTCAACCGTTCTTGGGGCGTACCATTGATGACCCACATGACCACATCAAGAGATTCTTGCAACTAACCAACACGGTCAAATTCAATGGTGTTCCACAAGAGGTAATCCGGTTAAAACTTTTTCCCTTTTCTTTAGAGGGGCAAGCCCGGCATTGGCTTGTTAAGGAACCGCCACAGAGTCTTCTCTCGTGGACGGATTAGGAAACAAAGTTTATCAATTACTTTTTCCCACCCTCTCGTACTACCGCTCTGCGGAATGAAATCATAAATTTTGAACAAAAGTACGATTAGTCGTTCAGTGAATCTTGGGATCGTTTTGAAGATCTTTTAAGAAAATGCCCACAACATGGTTTTACCAAAGTACATCAAATTAATACTTTTTACAATGGTTTAAACATGAGTGACCAAGATTCACTAAACAGTGCCTCGGGGGGTAATCTTTTGGCTAAGACTTCCAATGCTGCTTGGGATATCATTGAGAATAAATCTCGTGTGTAAACCAAGAGTGTTCGGACCAATGTCGCTAGTGCTAGCACTAGTGACAGCGACAAGCGACTGGACAAAATCACTGTGCTTCTTGAATCACTTGTTACCCACACCGTTAACAACAACAACAGCAACAACGCTAAAAACGCTCATGTCAATGCTGTTAGCCAACCATGTGAGATATGTGGGGGTCCTCACTCTTACACCACTTGTACTGCCACCCAAGACTACCCTTCTGAGAATGTGAATGTAGCTTATGGCACCTATCCTCAACCTGCTTATCAAGCTAGACCTCAAGGTGACCGTAATTTGCTTATCTACCGCTCCAACAACTACCTCTCACCACCCGGTTTTCCTCCTACCAACCCAAACCAACAACAAAACCTCAACCGCCCTCCTCAACAACAACAACAACCTCGTACACCATACATCCCTCCTCACAAGCAGCAACAACCACCTCAACGAAACAACCAAGTATACCAGCAACCTGCTTATCAACCACCCGCATACAATGCTCCTCCCAACCAACCCACCGCTCTTCACCAAGAAGTGGAAACTTATATGAGGACTAACGATGTGATCATGGGAAATCTTCAGCGGGAAGTGCTCAACCTGAAAGCAGACTTGGTCAAACAAGGGAACGATTTAAGAGCCGACATGAGAAATACGTTGGATAGCCAAACAAATGACTTGAAGAACATGATGGCTAGTTTCTTCCAAGGTAATCAACCCTCTTCTTCGGGTACTCTTCCGAGTAACACCGTTGCGAATCCAAGAGGGGAGATGAAAGCAATCACCACTCGCAGTGGCAAAGGTACCAAGGAACCCGAGCTTCCTATACCTCCACCGGTGATTGTGACTAAGGAGAACGAGTCACCTGCTCCTATTCCTCATCCTTCTCCATCCCCAATTTCTCCACCTCTTCCTTCTACCCCTCCTCCACCCAAGGATGTGAGTGATCCTATTCTATCGAAGCCTTCCTCTTCTTCCAATATACCTTATCCATCTAGGTTGAGGAAAGAGAAGCTCAAAAGCAAGGACGATATTCAGGTTTCGAACTTTCTTAAAATGTTCAAACAACTGAATTTCAATATCTCCTTCGCTGAGGCTCTCGCTCACATGCCTAAGTACGCGAAAATGTTTAAAGATCTTCTGAGCGACAAGGAAAAGCTTCTCGATATTGCCAACACCCAACTTAATGAGAATTGCTCTGCAGTGCTCTTAAGGAAATTGCCAACCAAGCTTGGTGATCCGGGTCGTTTCTTAATCCCTTGCAATTTCCTGTGACACCCTAGAATCGAGGTCATTAACGATACCCTAAATTACGCTAATTTTTGAAATTTTTAATAAATTTTAATTTCTATACATATAGGTATTTTGGTTAAAGCCGATGTTCGAGGTTATAATTTTTACGATTGACGTTTTAAGAAGGACGATGACGATTACGATCCCGAGGGATGCCCAATTTCATATAATTTTTGACGATTTATCGATAATGTAATTCTTCGAGAATTTTATTTACGGTTCGTGTTAAGTTGAGTCGGGTGAGTTTTATAGCCTTCCGAGTACATTTAAAGTATCCCAAAAATATTTTGGAGCGTTCGGGAAGATTTTCGACTCCCGTAAAATTTTCAAAATTGACAAATGAGTCGAACCCGCAAAGTTTTGAGGACGTTTTTCATTTGAGGCCAAAAGAAGCTAGAAATTGCCATTTGGTCCCTCCCAACCCACCAAAAAGGCCAAAAGTGACACAAACACAAACACATACAAAATTTACACCAAAAATCAAACTCTCTCTCCCTCCTTTCTCTCTAAAGCCGACGGACACCCCCAACACCAAGAAAATTCACCAAAAATCTTTTTCCACTTGATTTTCCTAAAAACTAAGGTTAGACCACATCTAGTTTGGTCATTCCCTACATGTTCATGTGCTCAAATCCCACATGCATTAACAAAAATTTTCCAAGATTTTTCAAGATGATCCAAATTCGTTTTTGTGGCTAAATGTGCTAATGCATGTTGATTTTATGTGTTATGAATGCAAGAACACCAAGAAAACCCACCAAAATCAATTTGGTTGTGGTGATTGGGGCACCCAAACCCCACGGCAATGGGGGTGTTTGGGGAGCCATGGTGGTTGTTGATTTTGAGTGTTATTCTTGTGTTTGGTTCATTGTTTTAGGATGTTTTACATAGGTTTATTTAGTTGCATGTTCATTTCTTTGAATTTTTGATTTTGAGATTGGTTGATCAATAGGGGTAGGACTGAAATTTGATGTTAGGATATGTTTGAGAAGGCTTAGGATGATGTTTAGTGGTGGTTAGAAGTCTTGGAATCGAGTCTAAGTGCGTTTTTGGTATGGTCATTTTTAGGCAGAAACTTTAGGTCCATTTCATAAAAATGATTTTTCTTCCAGGACTTGAAAACTAAATGTAGTTATAGAGGGTCTTCCTAGCTTTAATTTGGTATAAGGTAGAGCCCGTGACTCAAAACGAGCTAAAAGTTATGACATTTTTAAGATCGAGTACCGGGAGACGAGGACTTTCATAATCCGAATTTGTGCAAAGTTTTAGTCAAATCCCGAGGGTCACAAGTATAAATTGGTAAATGGTCAAGGGTCAAAATTTGGTCCCAAACCTGTAAAAATGAGTCTATATGTTGACTTAGGTGTCAAAGAAGTCAAAGGTATTTTTCATATAGGTCAAAGAGGTCAAAATTGGTCGAAGCGCAATTTCAGCCCGTAAAATGTAGTCGTGGAAAAGAGTTGCGTAACGGGTCGTAAAAGTAAAAACTTTTATTGGGCTTAAAAACATGTTATCTACAGGTCTTATAGGATTTTTGGAAATTTTGTCAAATTTTATAAGTGTGGTTAAATAAGGTAAAACAGCCCGTACTTTAGTCAAGTACCAGCGAGAATGAGTAAAAATGAACAACATAAGTAATGAGAACGAATGGTATAAAATGAGTGATACTTGTTGTTTTTGTTTTTGGCGTGAGTTATACTTGTCCTAAGTGACTAGTATATATGTATTTTATACAGTACCGTAAGTATTAAAATGAGATTACTCATTACGCGTTATTTGTGATAGGTGTTGATTTAACCGGGCATCCGTAACATTGTCAGTGATCATCCCTCGAACTACCGACTACTTAAGATATAAGGTGTGAATTTATAGCCTCGCTTATACTTATTTCAAATTGTTTTACCCGCGAGGGAAATGCATGCTAGTTTTTTAAAAGGAACGTATATCATGAATGATTGTTAGACCCGAAAGTTGCCTTAGAAATTGTGTTGAGTACCAAAGTTGCAAAAGTCCCTAAAATCATGAACTATTAACTATTGTCCTGCCCTCGAGTAGGGGGAAATAGCCGCTTATGCAATTTGTAGTACTACGGGGTTATCGACCCAATGCTAGCCGAGAAGCTGTACTTATAGTAAGTTCTGCGGTAGATTATTTTGTATGAGAAATAAGGTATAATTGCAACTGATGCCTTTAGAAGGGGCACTGGTTTCATCTGAATCACGCCGGTATTTATTACGCGGGTGATTGAGTTAACGGATTAGTGTCATGAGCTTAAACACAATTGTCAGTATCCTGATTATAGTTTGTTTGATCGACAAGACTATAAATGATCACGAATGGTTTTTATTATATATATACGTTCAAATGGATTGTAAAACCTATGAATTCCACTCAACGTTTTCGTTGACCAAATTTTTGGCATGTGTTTCAGGTAACCGCTGAGGTGTAGGATGGAGCATGCATGGGATGGATGTTGTGTGTACGGCTTGGAGTCCGCTTGTTTTTCCCTCCTTTTCTACTTAAACAATTTTTAAGTTTAATGTTATGTGGTTGTAAAACTGCAGTTTTTGGGTTGAGATTCATGGGGACCGAAAACGCTAAACTCTGTGTACTATTTGGGGTGGGAAAAACCGTGGACATGTATCATCTAACAATTTTAATTTCAAATTTTAAGTTGACGTCTTTTTAGCGTCGTTTGATATATCTTGTGTGCAATAAATACTGTGTAGCACCCATTGTTGTGGTTCCGCTGCGCATAGCAATTGTGGGGGTGTTACAGATTGGTAATCAGAGCCACGAGTTATAGAGAACTAGGTCGTTTTTGAAAATCCTAAACTATAACTTTTGGTGTCGTAAGAAAAGGGTCCAAGCACACACAACTATCCTGCATGGCTCCGGTAAGATTTATTGTTGTATTTAAGGCATTTGACGTATACTTTTGAGTAAAGTATATATGTGGGTAATTATTACATAAGTATGGAATTACTATATGTAGACGTTGAATTTTACGTGAAATATCCGACATCGTAATTTTCGTATTAATCATGCATGAGCATCATATTATTACATTTCGGGCATATGTACCACCTTTGCATTGCATTTGCATGCATGTATTTATAATTATTGTATAATTATTTATGTACCCTCCGAAATTCGCTGTTATTGCAGGAATGGCCGAGGTACCGCCTAACGATAACGGAAACGATTACGTCGTAGGTCACGAAGGGGGACCGTTTCCTCCGAACCCGCCGGACAATAATAATGGATGGATCGCTCCAGAAGACGAAATAGGGCCGGAAAACGACAATGACGAAAGTGAGGTGGATAATTTCAGCATGAGTAGCGACGAGAGTGAGGATTCCGAAGAAGAGCCCGAGGAGCTAATGGATGATGGCATTCCCGAGGATGCCGTAGGCCAGACCGAACCCGATTTGTTTCAATCCCCGAATTCGCCGAAGGGTTATGAGGTACCACCGACCGGTCGTTATGAGCAGCAACCCTTTAATCGCCCGATGGAAAATTGTAAGGATTATTTGAGAACCGTGCCAGGATTGGTTAGAGTAAGTAATGGGAGCAGTGGAGAGTCCAGCAAGTCATCCAAGTCGCCATCGATTCATGAGAACATTACAAGGGTCTACTTTCCGAGACCGAGACACTACTGGGATCCCGCAGGTCGTTTGGGGAGGATGGAAAGGTTGATGTATGAGCGGTTTGTAGTTTAGACCAGGGTAATTAAGAAGTTTGATAAGACTGAGAGGGAACATCAAAGACTGTTGGAAAGGACTGCGAGAATTGAGTATGACGGGAATGTGAACAAAAGTGACATCAACAGTTTAAGATCAATGGTTGCGAATTTAAGTGCTAGTCTTGACCGTGTTAGGGAGGATCAGGTGAGGTTGTCGAGGATGCAGAGTTGGGAGCATCGTGTGAGGGATTCATTGCCCCCGGATTGGAGATTCGTGGACGATTTGGAGATGGAGGCGAATGACTTCATGATTCAGCCGCCTACTGGAGGTGCTTGTATTACGGTGGGAAATCAGGTAGCGATTGAGTATGGATCCACATCAGGGACGAAAAAGGAAATGGAATGTGGGCCAGATGATAAAGGAAAGAGAAAAGTGGATGATGTGGATGAGGACATTAGTGATGAGGAAACTGAGGAAGACGACGACGAGCCGCCATCCAAGAGGCCGTGTGGATCACCACATGCCTAGTTACTTGTTTTGTATTTTCTTTGATCACTGTAATAGAACTATTTTGGACCTTTGTATGATGGTATTATGACGAGAAACTCAAGTACTTGATGTTTTATGGTGAACGATTGTAGTGGCAATACTTGTCACGATTTTGGTTAATTATCAATACAATCTATGTTACCTTTCATGATCTGTGATATGTCTTAAATTTGATCTTTTGTGGTGTGAATTGATGAATATTAGTAACTCCGTAGTGATGTGTCGTTGTATGTATTTTATGTCTGGGAAACTTGATATGAATACTTACATTGTTTTTCTATTTTCTTTGTCTTGCAGAAAGAGATATTCGATAACACCATGCCTCCAAAGTTGACCGCCGATCGTGTTAACACCATGATTCAGGAAGCTATAGCAAATGCGTTGCAAGCGGACCGAGCTGGGAGAAATCAGGATCCAGGAAGGAACGCGGGGAGACAGCAAGCCCCGAGAGTGTGTACCTATTCTAGTTTTATGAAGTGCGGTCCCACGCAGTTCCGTGGAACGGGTGGAGCTTTAGAACTTAGACGATGGTTGGAAAAGGTTGAAAGTACGTTTGAAATCAGTGGTTGTGCAGAAGCGGATAAAGTGAAGTTTGCAGCTGCTACGTTTCTTGATGATGCGTTAAGTTGGTGGAATACCCAGGTAGCTACGGTTGGATTGGCTGTAGCGAATGCAAGGACGTGGAATGCGACCAAAGCTTTGTTGACTAAGAAGTTTTGCCCAGAGGAGGAATTGGGGCAATTGGAGGACGAATTGAGGCATTTGACCTTGAAGAACAACGATATAGCTGCTTACACCAGGAGATTCAATGAATTAAGTCTTTTGTGTCCGGACATATTTGCCAATGATGCCAAGAAAATGAAGCAGTATATAAAGGGTTTATCTAGCAATATCAAAGGTTAAACAACTTCGTCAAAACCTGGAACGTTTGATGAAGCGGTTCAAATGACTCACGCTTTGATGGACGTTAAGCTTCAGGACAAGCAGAACTACATTGCTGAGGGCAACAAAAGGAAATGGGAAGCGGCACAAAGTAATCAATCCCAAGGCCAGAACCGAGGTGGAAATCGAAACAACCATGGGCCGAACCGTAATCAACAGTTTAATCAGAGAAGGAACGAAGGGATGAGGGCAGTGACGAACCCTAGAGGTGCAAAAGTGAATCCCCATTGTGGAAAGTGCAACTTGTATCATGTTGGAAATTGCCCGCCGGCATGCGGCAAGTGTGGAAAGGCAGGTCATAGGACATCTGGTTGTCGAACGGGAGGAGTAGCCACTGGGGCTAATGCTATCAGGATGAGAGGATGTTATAGTTGTGGAGAAAGAGGGCATGTGCAAGCGAATTGCCCGAAGGCAGGAAACAGGCGGGGAGGTAATAATGCGGCAGCTGTGTATCAAGTGGGAACGGCTGATAAACCACAGGGTCCCAATGTGGTTACCGGTACGTTTTTGCTAGACGCTTGTTATGCTAGTATTTTATTTGATTCTGGCTCCGACAAGAGTTTGTAGACGTTAGATTTAGTCGTCATATTGATAGAGAACCGGTGTTGTTAACGACTAGTTATAACGTTGAATTAGCCGATGGAAAAATTGTTAGTACGAATTCTATACTGAAAGGGTGTACCTTGAAGTTAGGAAATTACGCTTTTAAAATCGACTTGATGCCTATAGAGCTAGGATCGTTTGACGTGATTGTGGGAATGGATTGGCTGATGGCGCATAGTGCTACGATCGTCTGTGGCGAGAGATTGGTTCAGATTCCGCTGAGGAATAGGGTTTTGATGGTAAAGGGAGACGAATGCACTTCTCGTTTGAAGGTGATTTCGTGTTTGAAAATGATGAAGTACGTAGAGAGCGGATGCGATGTGTTTTTGGCACAAGTTTCGAGCGATGGTGATTTAGAGGCGAGGATTGAAGAAGTACCAGTTATTTGCGAGTATCCGGACGTTTTTCCAGACGAGTTGCCAGGTTTACCGCCTAACCGTGAGGTCGAGTTTCGAATTGATTTAGTGCCAGGAGCTGCGCCGGTTGCACGTGCACCTTATCGCTTAGCACCATCTGAGTTAAAGGAGTTAGCGGATCAATTGAAGGAATTGATGGACAAAGGATTTATTAGGCCGAGCTCATCACCTTGGGGAGCGCCAGTGTTGTTCGTAAAGAAGAAGGATGGTTCGTTTAGGATGTGTATCGACTATAGGGAACTCAATAAGCTGACGGTTAAGAATCGGTACCCATTGCCGAGGATTGATGATTTGTTCGATCAATTGCAAGGTTCCAGTGTATACTCAAAGATCGATTTAAGATCAGGGTATCATCAACTGCGTGTAAGAGAGGAGGATATTCCTGTAACTGCCTTTCGTACGCGGTATGGACACTTTGAATTTCGAGTGATGCCGTTTGGGTTGACGAACGCGCCTGCTGTATTCATGGATCTTATGAATCGCGTGTGCAAGCCGTATCTAGATAAGTTTGTTATTGTTTTCATCGATGATATACTTATTTACTCTAAGAGTAGGGAGGAGCACGAGAAGCACCTGAGAAAGATTTTGGAGTTGTTAAGGAAGGAGAAGCTGTATGCAAAATTCTCTAAGTGTGAGTTTTGGTTGGAATCAGTGCAGTTTCTAGGTCATGTGATTGATAGTGAGGGAGTTCGTGTAGATCCTGCTAAGATCGAAGCGATCAGGGAATGGTCAGCACCGACGACGCCGACTGAAGTTCGACAATTTCTGGGTTTAGCGGGGTATTATCGAAGGTTTATTGAAGGATTTTCGTTGATTGCAAAACCATTGACGCGGCTTACCGAAAAGAATAGGGTGTATGAATGGGGAATTGAGGAAGAACTTGCTTTCGAAACGCTCAAGGATAAGTTATGTTCCGCACCGATTTTATCATTGCCTGAAGGAACCGAAGACTTCGTATTGTATTGTGATGCGTCTCGTAAAGGTTATGGAGCGGTATTAATGCAACGTGAAAAGGTGATAGCTTACGCGTCGAGGCAATTAAGGAAGAACGAGGAGAACTACACGACGCACGATTTGGAATTAGGAGCGGTAGTTTTTGCGTTGAAACTGTGGAGACACTATCTGTATGGGACAAAGTGTGTTGTATTCACTGACCACAAGAGTTTGCAGCACATTTTAGATCAAAAGGAGTTGAATATGCGACAAAGACGATGGGTTGAACTATTGAGTGATTATGACTGCGAAATTCGCTACCACCCTGGGAAGGCGAATGTTGTAGCGGATGTATTGAGTAGGAAAGAACGGGAGAAACCTTTGAGGGTTAGAGCTTTAGTGATGACTGAGAGCGTTGACTTAACCGAAACCATACTGAAGGCTCAGGAGAGGACTAATGAAAGGGAATGTTGAAGCCGAGAACTTGGGACGAATGTTGAAACCTCTTTTCGTGATTAGGTCTGACGGACTAAGATATTTTGAGAATCGAATTTGGTTACCATTGTGTTCATCTGAGGAAGGAAAGCCTGGAGTTCGAGAATTGGTTATGAATGAGTCGCATAAGTCGAAGTATTCGATACATCCCGGATCGGATAAAATGTACCACGGCCTGAAGAAAGTTTATTGGTGGCCGAATATGAAGGCGGATATTGCTCATTACGTTAATAAGTGTTTGACTTGCGCTAAGGTTCAGGCAGAACATAAGAAACCATCTGGATTGTTGATACAACCAGAAATCCCAGAATGGAAATGGGAGAAAATCGCAATGGATTTCGTGACGGGTTTACCTAGGACTCCTAGTGGAAGCGATATGATATGGGTAATTGTGGACAGGTTGACGAAATCTACTCATTTCTTACCTATGAAGAAGACGGACAGCATGGAAAAACTCGCCAGCGTATACGTGAAGGAGATCGTCTGTAGACATGGAGTGCCGTTATCGATCATTTCGGATCGCGATAGTAGATTTACGTCGGAATTTTGGAAATCGCTTCAACGTGCGATGGGCACTGAACTAAGTTTAAGCACGGCTTATCACCCGGAAACTGACGGCCAGAGCGAACGAACTATTCAAACGATGGAGGACATGCTCCGAGCATGCGTGATCGATTTTGGAGGAAGTTGGGAACGCCACTTGCCTCTAGTGGAATTTTCGTACAATAATAGTTATCATGCGAGTATCAAAGCGGCACCGTTCGAAGCATTGTATGGAAGGAAGTGTAGATCGCCTGTGTGTTGGAGTGAAGTAGGGGAAAGTCAATTGACTGGACCCGAAATGGTTTTAGAAACGACAGAGAAGATCGTGCAGATCAAGAACCGACTACTTGCTGCGAGAAGCCGACAGAAGAGTTATGCCGATAACCGAAGGAAACCGTTGGAGTTTGAAGTTGGAGATATGGTTATGCTCAAGGTATCGCCGTGGAAGGGTGTAATTCGTTTTGGGAAGAAAGGAAAGTTGAGTCTGAGGTATATTGGACCGTTTAAGATCGTTGAACGAATTGGACCGGTAGCGTACAAGTTAGAATTGCCGACCGAGCTTAGTGCTATTCATGACACGTTTCACGTATCGAACCTGAAGAAGAGTTTGGCGGACAAGGAATTGGTGATTCCTTTGGACGAGATTCGACTGGACGACAAAATGCACTTTGTGGAAGAACCTGTGGAAATTATGGACCGGGAGGTCAAGCGGTTGAAGCGTAGTAGGATTCCTATTGTGAAGGTCCGATGGAATTCTAAGCGTGGACCGGAATACACCTGGGAACGTGAGGACTTTTTCAAGGAAAGGTATCCTCATCTGTTCCAGTAAGACGAAATGTGAGTACAAGAAGAGGCGAGCGCCGGGACGTCGCTCTCTTTAAGGAGGGGTGGATGTGACACCCTATAATCGAGGTCATTAACGATACCCTAAATTACGCTAATTTTTGAAATTTTTAATAAATTTTAATTTCTATACATATAAGTATTTTGGTTAAAGCCGATGTTCGAGGTTATAATTTTTACGATTGACGTTTTAAGAAGGATGATGACGATTACGATCCCGAGGGATGCCCAATTTCATATAATTTTTGACGATTTATCGATAATGTAATTTTTCGAGAATTTTATTTACGGTTCGTGTTAAGTTGAGTCGGGTGAGTTTTATAGCCTTCCGAGTACATTTAAAGTATCCCAAAAATATTTTGGAGCGTTCGGGAAGATTTCCGACTCCCGTAAAATTTTCAAAATTGACAAATGAGTCGAACCCGCAAAGTTTTGAGGACGTTTTTCATTTGAGGCCAAAAGAAGCTAGAAATTGCCATTTGGTCCCTCCCAACCCACCAAAAAGGCCAAAAGTGACACAAACACAAACACGTACAAAATTTACACCAAAAATCAAACTCTCTCTCCCTCCTTTCTCTCTAAAGCCGACGGACACCCCCAACACCAAGAAAATTCACCAAAAATCTTTTTCCACTTGATTTTCCTAAAAACTAAGGTTAGACCACATCTAGTTTGGTCATTCCCTACATGTTCATGTGCTCAAATCCCACATGCATTAACAAAAATTTTCCAAGATTTTTCAAGATGATCCAAATTCGTTTTTGTGGCTAAATGTGCTAATGCATGTTGATTTTATGTGTTATGAATGCAAGAACACCAAGAAAACCCACCAAAATCAATTTGGTTGTGGTGATTGGGGCACCCAAACCCCACGGCAATGGGGGTGTTTGGGGAGCCATGGTGGTTGTTGATTTTGAGTGTTATTCTTGTGTTTGGTTCATTGTTTTAGGATGTTTTACATAGGTTTATTTAGTTGCATGTTCATTTCTTTGAATTTTTGATTTTGAGATTGGTTTATCAATAGGGGTAGGACTGAAATTTGATGTTAGGATATGTTTGAGAAGGCTTAGGATGATGTTTAGTGGTGGTTAGAAGTCTTGGAATCGAGTCTAAGTGCGTTTTTGGTATGGTCATTTTTAGGCAGAAACTTTAGGTCCATTTCATAAAAATGATTTTTCTTCCAGGACTTGAAAACTAAATGTAGTTATAGAGGGTCTTCCTAGCTTTAATTTGGTATAAGGTAGAGCCCGTGACTCAAAACGAGCTAAAAGTTATGACATTTTTAAGATCGAGTACCGGGAGACGAGGACTTTCATAATCCGAATTTGTGCAAAGTTTTAGTCAAATCCCGAGGGTCACAAGTATAAATTGGTAAATGGTCATGGGTCAAAATTTGGTCCCAAACCTGTAAAAATGAGTCTATATGTTGACTTAGGTGTCAAAGAAGTCAAAGGTATTTTTCATATAGGTCAAAGAGGTCAAAATTGGTCGAAGCGCAATTTCAGCCCGTAAAATGTAGTCGTGGAAAAGAGTTGCGTAACGGGTCGTAAAAGTAAAAACTTTTATTGGGCTTAAAAACATGTTATCTACAGGTCTTATAGGATTTTTGGAAATTTTGTCAAATTTTATAAGTGTGGTTAAATAAGGTAAAACAGCCCGTACTTTAGTCAAGTACCGGCGAGAATGAGTAAAAATGAACAACATAAGTAATGAGAACGAATGGTATAAAATGAGTGATACTTGTTGTTTTTGTTTTTGGCGTGAGTTATACTTGTCCTAAGTGACTAGTATATATGTATTTTATACAGTACCGTAAGTATTAAAATGAGATTACTCATTACGCGTTATTTGTGATAGGTGTTGATTTAACCGGGCATCCGTAACATCGTCAGTGATCATCCCTCGAACTACCGACTACTTAAGATATAAGGTGTGAATTTATAGCCTCGCTTATACTTATTTCAAATTGTTTTACCCGCGAGGGAAATGCATGCTAGTTTTTTAAAAGGAACGTATATCATGAATGATTGTTAGACCCGAAAGTTGCCTTAGAAATTGTGTTGAGTACCAAAGTTGCAAAAGTCCCTAAAATCATGAACTATTAACTATTGTCCTGCCCTCGAGTAGGGGGAAATAGCCGCTTATGCAATTTGTAGTACTACGGGGTTAACGACCCAATGCTAGCCGAGAAGCTGTACTTATAGTAAGTTCTGCGGTAGATTATTTTGTATGAGAAATAAGGTATAATTGCAACTGATGCCTTTAGAAGGGGCACTGGTTTCATCTGAATCACGCCGGTATTTATTACGCGGGTGATTGAGTTAACGGATTAGTGTCATGAGCTTAAACACAATTGTCAGTATCCTGATTATAGTTTGTTTGATCGACAAGACTATAAATGATCACGAATGGTTTTTATTATATATATACGTTCAAATGGATTGTAAAACCTATGAATTCCACTCAACGTTTTCGTTGACCAAATTTTTGGCATGTGTTTCAGGTAACCGCTGAGGTGTAGGATGGAGCATGCATGGGATGGATGTTGTGTGTACGGCTTGGAGTCCGCTTGTTTTTCCCTCCTTTTCTACTTAAACAATTTTTAAGTTTAATGTTATGTGGTTGTAAAACTGCAGTTTTTGGGTTGAGATTCATGGGGACCGAAAACGCTAAACTCTGTGTACTATTTGGGGTGGGAAAAACCGTGGACATGTATCATCTAACAATTTTAATTTCAAATTTTAAGTTGACGTCTTTTTAGCGTCGTTTGATATATCTTGTGTGCAATAAATACTGTGTAGCACCCATTGTTGTGGTTCCGCTGCGCATAGCAATTGTGGGGGTGTTACATTTCCCGGGAGTAGAGAATTGCATGGCCCTAGCCGATCTAGGTGCCAGTATTAATCTTATGCCTCTAAGCGTTTGGAAGCAATTATCTCTCCCTGAGCTAGTCCCCACCAAAATGACTTTGGAATTAGCTAACCGTACGGTTGCTTATCCAGTGGGGATAGCCGAAGACGTCTTTGTAGGAGTCGACAAATTCACTTTTCCTGCCGATTTCATCGTCGTCGACTACGAGATGGACCCTCGTGTTCCCTTGATCGTGGGTCGTCCATTCCTGAGGACCGGTCGCACTCTTATCGATGTTGAAGCCGGTGAGCTTATCATGAGAGTGGGTGACTATAAAATCGTCTTCAACATGGGAAAGTTGTCTAAAAAACCTTATTCCTACGAGAGTGTTAATTGTATTGACGTTCTGGATGAGGCTTGTGAAGAACACTTCAAAGATGCTTGCAAAAGTATTCCTACCTCTCTTCCCAATGTTGAAACCGTTTCCTCTATTGATTCATCACTGTCTCTATTTGGAGAAAGTGATTTGTTTTGGAACAATCTTGAAGACACCATGGGAGATGTGAATTTAGCTACTGATGATTCTCCCACCGATGGGGATGAAGACATGCATTTCTTTGACAACCTTCTCAACGAAGACAATCCTTCTCCTCCATCTCCCACGGTTATTGCTATCGATACTCCGACTTTGAAAACGCCTCCCGTCGAAAATCCTCCGGATTTAGAACTTAAGGAGTTGCCGCCCCATCTCGAGTATGTATTCCTTGAAGAAGAGAAAAAGTCGCCAGTCATCATTGCTAAGGACCTAAAGGAAGAAGAAAAAGCCCGACTTATCACCGTGTTGAAAGATCATAAGAAGGCTATTGCTTGGAAAATTTCTGATATTCGCGGAATTGATCCTCACTTCTGCACACACAAAATTCTCATGGAGGACGACTTTAAGCCCACAATTCAAAGCCAACGAAGGGTGAATCCAAAAATACATGAAGTCATCAAAACAGAGGTTATCAAACTTCTTGATGCGGGTATGATTTACCCTAATTCGGATTCACCATGGGTTAGTCCAATCCATTGTGTGCCTAAGAAGGGCGGAATAACCGTTGTTCCCAATGAACACAACGAGTTGATTTCCACTCGTCTCGTTACTGGGTGGAGAGTTTGTATAGACTACCGCAAACTCAATGATGCCACGAGAAAGGATCATTTCCCTCTACCTTTTATGGACCAAATGCTTGAACGTTTAGCGGATAATGAATATTACTGCTTTCTTGATGGTTTCTCGGGTTATTTCCAAATACCCATCGATCCCCAAGATCAAGAGAAGACAACATTCACTTGTCCCTATGGCACATTTGCTTACAAAAGAATGCCTTTTGGCTTATGCAATGCCCCCGGGACTTTCCAAAGGTGCATGTTAGCTATCTTCCATGATATGGTTGAACAAACCATGGAAGTCTTCATGGATGATTTCTCGGTCTTCGGGGATTCCTTCTCTTCTTGCCTTGCCAATTTGGAACGTATGCTGAAGCGGTGCAAAGACACTCGCCTTGTTCTGAATTGGGAAAAATGCCATTTTATGGTAAAAGAAGGCATCGTGCTGGGACACAAGATTTCCAAAGCCGGTCTTGAAGTAGACCGTGCTAAAGTCGATGTTGTCGCTAAGTTGCCTCCACCTTCAACCGTGAAGGGTGTGAGAAGTTTCCTGGGTCATGCGGGCTTCTACCGTCGATTCATCAAAGATTTTTCTCAAATCGCTCGCCCGATGACCCACCTCTTGGAAAAAGATACTCCTTTTATCTTTTCCAAAGAGTGTCTTGAAGCCTTTAACTCGCTTAAGGATAAGCTAACTAAGGCACCCGTCTTGGTTACCCCTACTTGGGAGCTTCCCTTTGAGTTGATGTGCGATGCTAGTGATTTTGCTATTGGTGCGGTTCTGGGACAAAGAGTGAACAAACACTTCCAACCAATCCATTACGCTAGAAAGACAATGACGGGGGCTCAATTGCATTACACGACAACCGAAAAAGAGCTTTTAGCTGTTGTCTATGCCTTTGAAAAATTTCGCCCCTATCTTGTCCTTTCCACCACAATCGTGTATACCGATCATTCCGCGTTGAAGTACTTGTTGACAAAGTAAGATTCCAAACCAAGACTTCTTCACTGGGTTTTGTTTCTCCAAGAATTTAAAATCGAAATTCGCGATAAAAAAGGAGCTGAAAACCTAGCCGCGGATCATCTCAGTAGACTTGAGGATCCTTACCAAGGGGATCATCCGAACAAAGAAATCAATGATTCTTTTACCTTGGAGACCTTAATGTCTATAAATTCGAATTTTGATGAAACCCCGTGGTTTGTGGACTTTGCAAACTACTTGGCGGGTGGAATTCTCAAGGAAGGGTTGACGTCCCAACAAAAGAAAAAGTTCTTCACCGACATTAAGACTTACTTTTGGGACGACCCTTACCTATTCAAACAATGTGCCGACCTGATTATCCGCCGATGTGTTGATGGACCGGCAGCTTTGGAAATCCTTGATGCTTGCCACAAAGGACCCACCGGTGGTCACTTTGGTCCCAACTTCACCGCCAAAAAAGTGTTTGACTCGGGATTTTATTGGCCCTCCATATATCGTGACGCTCACAATATGGTTAAACAATGTGATGTTTTCCAAAAACAAGGCACGATCACACATAAAGACGAGATGCCTCAGAATTTCATTCAAGAGTGTGAAATCTTTGATGTCTGGGGTATCGACTTTATGGGGCCATTCCCTTCCTCTAAAGGAAACAAATACATCCTTGTAGCCGTTGACTACGTCTCCAAATGGGTTGAAGCCAAAGCTTTACCCACTAATGACGCAAGGGTGGTTTGTAACTTTTTGAAATCTCTTTTCGCTAGATTCGGTGTGCCTCGTGCCATTATTAGTGATCGTGGGACTCATTTTTGCAATGACCAATTTGCTAGAGTCATGGCTAAGTACGGTGTAAATCATCGTCTTTCCACAGCCTACCACCCACAAACTAATGGCCAGGCTGAAATATCCAACCGAGGACTAAAGCGAATTCTTGAAAGGACCGTGGGAGAGCATCGTGCCTCATGGGCTGATAAACTTGATGATGCTTTGTGGGCTTTCCGTACCGCATACAAGACTCTGATTGGTTGTACACCATATCGTCTCGTGTACGGGAAAGCATGCCACCTCCCCATTGAGTTGGAGCACAAGGCTTACTGGGCCTTGAAGTGGGCTAATTTTGATATTAACAAAGCCGGTGACCTACGCAAGATCCAACTCAATGAGCTCAATGAACTCCGTAATGAGGCTTATGAAAATTCTTTGATCTATAAGGAAAGGACTAAGCTCATTCACGATTCTAAGATTAAGAACCGAGAGTTCCATGTTGGAGACAAAGTCTTACTTTATAACTCTCGGTTGAAAATCTTTTCGGGCAAGCTGAAATCTCGTTGGTCCGGCCCATTCACTATTGCCCAAATTTTTCCATATGGTACTCTCGAGCTCGCTCAACCTAATGGACCTAATTTTAAGGTGAATGGCCAACGAGTGAAGTTGTACTTTGGTGAGGACACCTCTCAGGAGATGATTCCATCCCTCACCACGTTCCCCATGAACTAATTTTGGGTCGAGTCAGGCTCGTGACTCGGTTATCAAAAACAAGCGCTCCTCGGGAGGCAGCCCGAGTATCTATCCTTTTATGTTTTAACCTCCTAAATGTAGGGGGACTTCTATACGTGTTTGTTTTGGTGTGGTGATGTGATTACAGGGATTAGTGCACTCTTGGAATCTTTGAAGAACCGTGCTCCCGTGTTATCCGAAATCCGGTTCTATCTCTCAACTATCGTGATTCAATTTTCTTCATACTCACATTTGAAATTGATCACTAAGTCGTCTCTTCCTTAACTTGAGTTAACCAACGTGCACAATGTCATAAGTGTATGGGAGACTTTTCCCACACGCTTAAACATTGAGGACAATGTTTATCTTAAGTGTAGGGGACTTCTATCGAAGTTTTAAGTGGACTTTTCCATGAAAATGCCTTCATTTAACCGGAAAATCATATTTTTCAACATTTTTCAAATTTTTAATTAATTTTGGCCATTTAGTCGTAATTTTTAAATTTTTATCATTGCTTTCGTATGTATATATCCCGCAATAAAGTCAAATTTTAATAAAGTGGTGTAGCTAGTTTAGAAGTCTGTGACATATTAGGCCCGTTGCGTTTATTTTGACTCAACCCGAATAGACTTATCCAAGTTTATTCTAGCTAGTATCCTTAACCATGTAGACCTTAATTGGTTTATTAGGCTAAGTGTCCACGAGTCTCATTAATTGAGATTTTAAACTGTGGAGGACGAGAAATGATAGAGTCAATTATAAGTCGGTATTCTTGCACAAGCTCACTTGGTGTAATTATTTGCCTATTCTCCCATCACTTGCTAATAATTTATCTGCAATAAGTAAGGTCGTATGATTTGAAAAGTTACTTAGCTTCTAGCCCAAGATCGTTTAAAAGTTGCTCGGTAATGATAAGAGTTCATAGCCAAGGCATAACTTATGAAGCGGGGCGCGAAGATTGGCGAGTCCGAAAAGGCCCTAACAAGGCATGAGGATTCCATTTTATTGTTAAAGATCCAAGATGATGTGAAAAGCATTATTCCCAAGATCGATATGAAGGATCAAGACTCACGACGAAAAGCAATCAACTCCCATAAAGATCATGGAGAAGTCTATCCGAAAAGACCCTAACAAGGTATGAGGATAAAAAGATCCAAGTCCGAAAAGGAGGCGGATCGTTGTATCTCAAAATCCCAATTAGAGATTGAAGAAATAATCATGAAGTCGTGGTCAACAAAGTTGGAGTACCCCTCAAAAGTCTCTAAGTGAAGGAACTCTATTAACGATGAGAAGACCATTATCTCAAGCACGTCTCTCAAGATATGAAGTATGAAGTACATGCCAAATATCGGCCCGAGAAAGGTCTCAAATCGTGAACCGAGTTATGCCAAGATATGAACTTTTTGATATCCCGAGAAGCAGTTTTAAGAGATTTTGTCCTTTAGCTAACTATTGATCAAATCGTCCTACTTTGCTTTCAGCCTAAATAAACTATCGAAATAAGTCCAAAAATGCATCTTCATTATCATTCTAAGACAAAAATAAAATATAAGAGATACACCTAGGAATAAGGGAGTTTAAGCATATAATTAAGCCATGTGTGTAAGTGTTTGATTTACTAACTTATAATAACAATGATCTCGTTTTTAAGCTTAGTTTGGGGAACGTGAAACTTGAGGGTGATAAATCTTCGCAGCACCAAAGCCCTAATGTAAGTCATTGATCTCTTTTCAAGTTATTTCCATTCTTTCGTTTCCTTTAAAGTTTAATTTCTTTTAGTACTTTAATTTCTGTTTAGTAGTGTTTTAATAAGGCCAAGGTTGATTGATTATGAGAAAAGTGTAAAATTTCTTTAACGCTAAGCATTGCATGAGGGCATGGCAATGGTTAAGTGTAGGGGATTTGATAGGTGTGTAAATACCCATCCTTTTACCACTTAATTCTGGCTAAAACGAGACCAAAACACGTATTTAATATCATTTGTTTGGAATTATGCGTGGTTTTTGTGTTTATTGTGTTTTCAGAGCCAACCGGATGGATAATGGAGAAAACATGGGATTGCACGGGATTTATCGAAGAAAAAGACTCAAGATGAAGTCTATTGTCCAAGAGATGCAAAAGATTTGAAGTCACTGGGACTATTCGAAGATTTATCGAAGAAAAGGACCAAAGATGGAAGATTTATATAAGTCAAAGAAACTCAAGTCTATTAAACAAAGAAATTAAAAGACGAGTTGAATTTAATCGACAACAAATCCCGAATCAGAATCGAAAACGTCAAGTTTTCTGAAAAAACGAGAAGACAAGAAGAACGTGAGAAAGCCCACTCACCAACCAAAGGGTACACCTATATAAAGGGTTCCCCTCACACACTTTGGAGGAAGTTTTTAGTTTTTAGTTTTCATCTCCTTCTTTTTCTCTCTTCTTGTTCGTAGGTATCACCAACACCACAAGGGTGTTTGGTGATTTTGATCTTTGTTCTTCAAATCTTGTAATTTTAATCTTTGTTTTATTTTGTTCAACATTAATCATCAATAAAAGTTCTTATTTAATCTTTCCATTTCATCTTGTTCATCTCCATCTATTTGGTTAAAAGCTTAAGTTCTTATTTGATTGATTTAATCTTTAAAAGTTGTTGGGTTTTATGTTTTTATTGATGGGATTTGTAGTTATTGGTTAGTATATCATTTGTGTTTAGCTTTATTTAAGTTTTGGTGAAAAACTTGGTGATTTTTGGCTTAAAATCGATTTCCCTGTTCTTCGGGTAAAGTAACTGTTTTGAGTTCCCCAGGTTCCGAATGAACCAAATGTTCCGGATGAGCTGAAAGTTCCGGATGAACTGCATCTTCCGAATGAACACAAAGTTCCGTATGAACCAATAGTTCCGGATGAACTAAAAGTTCCGGGTGAACAAAAAGTTCCGAATCAGTTTTATCTTTTAAATTTCCGAATGAACCAAAAGTTACGAATGAACAACAAGTTCCGGATGAGCAAAAGTTCCGAATCAACTTCTTTTTGAAAAGTTCCGAATGAGTTTTTCCTTTAAAAGTTCCGAATGAGTTTTTCCTTTAAAAGTTCCGAATGAGTTAAAAAGTTCCGAATGAGTTGATTGTTCCGAATAAACTTCCGAATCAAAGTTCCGCATAAAGTTCCGAATCAAGCTTCCGAGTCAATTTCCGAGTGAAGGATCCGAACGAAGTTCCGGATCAATAAACTTCCGAATCAAGGTTATTTCTGAATCAATTTTCTTTGAGTATTTTTTAAGTGTTATTGTGTTACTGTTTCTTACTCTTCATTTTATTTTAATTTTAGTTCTAGTTTTATTAATTGTCATTAAATTAATTATTTTTGATTTAAGTTCTCATTTTAATTCATTTAAACTTTTTAGTAGATTAGAAAACTAAACCCCTTTTTAGTAACCAAGAACAATCATTCCACTTAGAACCAAGATCAATTCGAGAGGATTCCGAGAGACATAATTGAACCTAGCAAAACCCTTTATCAATTATCATCATTAAGCCTTAAACTAGCACTTAATAGTATCTCAGTCACATAAATATTTCTATTATATACCCTAGCCCTAATGCAAGGTTGATTATGACGAGTACTTAAGACAACAGTATTCCAAAATTGTGTAACAATATGAATAGAGACAACAGGACTAACAGTAAGCGCAAAACGAACATGACTTTGAGAGAGAAATCCAAGTATCATACCAATATGTGTTACCAAGAACTCAAATCTCTTCGCATCAAACGCCTTGGTTAATAAATTAGTTATATTGTTATCTGTATGAATCTTCAAGACCTGAATAAGATTTTTGTCATAGGCATCTCTTATAAAGTGATGTATTATCTCAATATGCTTAGTCTTGAAGTGAAAGACTAGATTTTTGACAATGCAAATAGTACTTTCATTATCAATGTAGATCTTGGTGTTTATGAAACTGAAACCATAGTCTAACAATTGATTTTGAATCCAAAGTACTTGTCCACAACAATGAGCAGCAACTACATATTCAGCTTCAGATGTAGAAGTAGCAACAATAGTTTGCTTCTTACACTGCCATGATATGAGTCTTCTACCTAGGAATTGACAACCTCCTGTTGTGGTTTCCTATCATGATTGGCTCCAGCATAATCACTATCTGAGTAAGCTTCCAAATCAAATGTTGAGTCTCTAGGATACCATAATCCTAATTTAGATTGACTTTTAAGATACTTAAAAATCCTTTTCACAACATGTAGATGTGACACCTTTGGATTGACGTGGAACCTTGAACAGGAACACACAACAAACATAATATCTGATCTTGAATCAGTAAGATACATCAATGAACCAATCATTGACCTATATAGGTGAATATCAACATTATCACCATATTCATCTTTTGACAAAGATTTCTTAGCTTCAAAAGATGTGCTTGTACTCCTAGTATCCATACATGAAAATTTCTTTAAGACTTCAGCAACATACTTATCTTGACTGATAAATATTCCATCCTTCCTCTGTTTGACTTATAGTCCTAAAAACAAGGTATGTTCTCCCATAGAACTCATCTGAAATCTTCCTTTCATCAAAGCTTCAAACTCTTCACACGATGATTTCTTGGTTGAACCAAAAATAATATCATCAACTTAAACTTGAGCAAGGATAATATCCTTAGCATTCTTTTTGAAGAAAAGCGTTTTGTAAATGGTCCCTCTCATATATCTATGTTCCAACAAAAAAGTGGATAAAGTTGCATACCAAGCCCTTGGAGCTTGATGTAGACCATAAATTGCTTTGATAACTTTGTAGACTCTATTGGGGAATTTAGGATCTACAAAACCTAGAGGTTGTGAAACATATACCTCCTCTGAAGTAGTACCATAAAGAAAGGTACTTTTCACATCCATCTGATAGACTATAAAACCCATATATGATGCAAAGGGCAAAAATAACCTAATGGCTTCTATTCTTGCCGCTGGTGCAAAAATCTCATCATAGTCTATCCCTTCTTCCTGTGTATAGCCTTGAGCAACAAGCCTTTCCTTGTTCCTCACAACAACACCTATTTTATCCTTCTTATTTTTGAAAACCCACCTAGTACCAATAACTATTTTTCTAGAGGTAAGATCCATAAGAATCCAAACCTTTTGTAGTTCAAATTGCACTAATTCTTCTTGCATGGCATCCACCCAACTTTCTTCATCAAGATCTTGAGAAATATTCTTAGGCTCTACTTGTGATAAGAAACAAGCAAACAAACAATGCTGAGTATCCTTATGATTTGTTCTCTGCTGTTGTTTGACATAGATCACACGTGCATGAGTTTCAGTATTAGCTTGAAGTTGTCTTCTGGTTTGCACAACAGACTTACGGTCTCCAATAATTTGAGCAGTAGGATGGTTGTTGTTGACTTTATGAGTTGGAATAGAACTGACTGTAATTTTAGTTTCCAAATTATTGAAATCAGTTGCTACACCCTGCTCATCATAGGAAGCTTTGGAAAAGATTCCTTCATTTGGACTAGTATAAGCATCTTCACTGTCCATAGCTTGCAAAATATCTTCTAATGAATCAACAGACTTAGCAGAATTTGACTTAGCAGTACTTGCAGATGAGGTACCGCTAGGTTTAATATGTACTGCTGAGTGTTGTGATTCCAAATATTCTTCTCCTGAATGCTTAATAGCAGATGTAGCATTCTTCTCATGATCTCGAAGCCTCTAAATCTCTTGTGAGGCTTGATCATCAGTGGATGGTATTGGTTTCTTTTGTTGGGGACTGGCAACCATAGGAGAAACAGTAGTCATACTGGGTACATAATGTGAACATCATCATCCTGAGAATCTGATGAAGGAGGTCCTTCTTGAGTACCAAACTTTGTTGTACCAATCTCCTCACCTGCATTATTAGTTTGACAATCTTTTTGTACATAATAGTAATCCATGGAGTTAGTTAGATAATCCAAATCAAACATCCAAGCATAACCTATTCCTAGGACATTGGGTTTATTTTTTAAGAAATTAACATGGGCATTTTCTTCAACTTTTATATATGCCAAGTTATAAACTGTGACAATCCACAAAATTCACATTTATGCTATAAGCTATAACTGTCTCAATATGAAAATTTGGCTAGAAATTTTTTCTTTCTGTACCTTACTTGTTAAGATGAACCGCTTCTCACAACCTGAACTGCCATTACAACCTATTCCTATATGTTGTTAATACAATGTATATATCAAGTCTACAATCTAAAAGTGATCTAATAAGTTCAATATTGATAAGAACATCTCAAATATAACCATGATGCCCTAAATTCCCTTAGAAACCCTAGAATCCCTATAAATGAGTTGTAAACTCAAGAATGATAAGCTATGAATGAAAAACACATATGAATAAATCATTAAGGATTACAAACAAGTTGTAAACTACACTTTGAAGATATAATACTCCCTCCGTCCAATATTAATTGTCCCCCAACAATATTTTTGTGATTTATGATAGATACATTGAATGTAGACATTTTATGTTAAGAAATACAAGTTTATCCTTTGAATACATTAATAGTTTCCTTTTAAGAAATTAATAGCATGGGTAAAACTGGAAAATTAATTAATTCTGACTTCCTATTTAAGAAACTGGACAATATTTTGGGACAAACTAAAATAGTAATGAGGACAATAAATGTGGGACAGAGGGACTAATACCTAAGAATTGCAAGAACAAACCATACAAAGCTAAGTACAAGTAATTGTACATAATAGTCTAGATCACCACCTATAAACCTTTGATAAACAATATTTTAAGCAATGTAACTACATAATATCCATGTACAAGTATAAAAAACAATACACTAATTCTAATACACCATATAAAGAAAATTTAAATGATCACAAAACACTAATATTCACTAATCGCAAGCTAATTACAAGGAAATGACCTAAAACCAAGATTAGCATATAAAATCCATTATACATTGAATTATAGTCTAATCTTTTTCCATAAATTTTAAAACTTAACCATACATCATATTAAGAAGATACATTTATTTCAAGTCAAGTTACAAGTTGGGAAAGCATAAAGTACAAGTTATCAAAGCATAGGATCTTAAGCTCCCATAATTATCCCTAGAATATGATCAACCTATACAAACCCTTAAACTAAAAATTTAGAAACCATAGAAGTCATAAACATACTATATAAGCCCTAGAATAAGCATACATAAGGATATAAACCCTAATTACCCAAGTTAGAAAATCATAAGGATTAGTCGGCCAATGAGTCGGAAATCACGGTTACCAAAAAAAAAAAAAAAATCATAAGGATTAAATGACCTAAAAACCCTTATATTAAGAAATCTACATGAAATCACTACCTAGTACTTTTTGGATAAGTCTATAAATATTTATAGGACTTCATTAAGGTTATAAGATTATATTAAGACAATGTAAAAGTACCCTAATGCACAAGGTACAAGATTTCAATGCATGGCTTGTAAATTAGGTCAAAATGGGTATTTTCACCCTTTGGACATGTTTACTTAGAATAACTTAATAAAACCAATGTAGAGACTTCATGGACACCTTGAGGACAATTTAGGATGTATAAACTGAGTTTATATCAGTAGTTAGTTGAAGGATAATCACATTTACTAAGATTAAACCCTATATCATTAGAAAACCCTAATCTACATATGTATACTTCCCATTTTCACATCAAACCTTTGTTAACCTTCAAACCAAGGACCCAAATCTCTTAAGTAGAATTTATATACCCTAATTAAACCCTAATACATCACTAATAACATTCCTAAGTCCTTTATCACCAAAAACACAAACTATAAGTTACAAGCCCTAGTTTTGAAACCTAGTTTTGTATTTTCCCTCCAAAATGTGTATTAAACTCTTTCCCTCCCATTCCAAATTTGAAAATAAGATATTTACATGTTCCTAGATATTTTGGAGTGCCAAGCAAGTAGTAGCATAAGCTACATGTATGTTCCACATCTTCATTCTTATCTATATCCATTCGAATCCATTTTTAGCCACAAGTAGAAGATAGGAATGAAGCTAGGCTCAAAAACGTGTATAGACCTTCACTAGCATCCCTTCGTCAGTACTATATCCTTGTGACACGTCCTAATCCTTTACTTGGAGCCTAAGGGTTGAAAAACCTATAAATAGGGGCGAAATGCTTTCATTTCAGCTTGCACCCCATTTTCTCTTAACCTCCATTACCCATTCTATTTCCACCTACATATACGTCATAGGACATGTCCCAAGACCAGAAACCAGGTCTAGAAGCTAGCCATTGAAGCTCTTGAAGCTTTGATAGCAAGATATGTTCATAAGAAGCCATTAGGAGCCATTTTGGAGCATCCTAGGTAATCACTTTCTTAACTAAGATTTGATCTTGTTATTATACTTTCTTAGAGTTTTTATAATGCCAAAGTTATGTTAGAAAGATAATCTAAAAGAAACTAAGTAATTTCATCATTTTAAATGGAAGTTATAAGTTAAAGATGTCTTAAAACCCTAGTTTTGTAATTTACATGAAATAATAAGCAAAAACCCATTTCAAAAGCTATAATTATGAATATATGTTGTTATTATGATTATAAACATGTTTAGAAACTTTGTTTTAAAATCCTAGATCATTTAGATCATTTTTGAGGTTGTTATTTAATTTTTACAAGTACAGGGTCTAAAACGTCATTTTTGAAACTACTTAACATTTTGGGCCAAAAGTGTCATTTTATGAAAGTAAAAGCTATAAGAATAAATGTTGGAAATTTTGAGGTCCTAAGGTTAAATATTGAAGGTTTAAAATGCAAATACTAAAACTATACACTTAAGGGGTTAAAAGTGTAATTATGCCAAAGTGTTACCAAAAGGACTAATTTTGCCAACTTTGATGTGACAATCCGTCAATTTATGGTTGATATTTTATTCTCAATATTTATTTGAAAACATTATTTTAATGTTACAATATGAACTCACTTATTTTTGGGAAGAAATTTGGATTTACGTCTTGAAGTAGCATCGACTACGTCTAAACCGGAGGATTCAACGTTACGTGCTTACGTTTACATACACCGTCTTTGGTGACAGTCCGACAATTCAGAAAATAAATTTATCCATGAGTATTATTTTGGAGTTTTAAATTTGTGTTAGTTCATAAACTCACAAATTTACGAGAAGAGATTAGGACTTACGATTTTATTTTAACGTCCTTTACGACTAAACCGGAAACCCTAGGATTACGTATTTATGTTTTCAAACTCCGTTTTTGATGAAACAATTTTTATTAGATTCGTTTTGTGACGTTGATTCATAATTTATAAAAATGTTTTTCGTAAAACGACCCGAGGGCACGCAAATCGAGGAAACTAGAATCGAGGAATACCCGTAAACTAGTGAGATGGGACAAAATACATTGTCCCACCCCACTAGCTTACATGGGACGGCAACAAGGTACAACACAACACATTTGGTGTCATTTTTACTTAACTAAGTAGACACTTGTCTAATTTGCTTACTTTGTAAGCTTCCACTACAACAAAACTAGCTATCAAAACCATTTGATCATTTTCACAACATGCAAACCACCAAAAACTCACAACTCTCTCTCTCTCTCACTCATTTTGGCCGTCCCATATCTCACAAACAACACCTTCACTTGATCAAAATCAACCACAAAATCTCATGTTATTCATATACATGTTGATGCCCTCTTAAAGCTCTCTTGAATGGTGGTGATTATAACATCCATGGAGGAGTATTCATGGTGTCTTGGGGCTGATTTTCCACAAGGTGATCATAAAGATTGATGGTCTTGAAGATGGTGTTGGCTAAGCACAAGTTTCTCCATCAAAAATCCATGTTTTGATCAACCTACATCATCATGGTGGTATAAAGATTGTCCTCCTCATCTTCTTGTTAATTTGATTATGTAAACATGTATTTTATTTCCTATTTTATATGTATATGATGATTATATGATGATAAAAATGTTATGTGGGGATTTAGTGTTGATAAATATGATTAAAAAGGTGAAAAACTATAAGAAACAAGGTTAAAATCTTGATTAATTTACATGGCTGTATAAAACAGTAAAGAAACATGTTATGAACTGATAAAATGATGAAGTAGAATTGATATACAGTAAGCTATGAGTCTTGTACACATGTGAGAGTTGGCCATACAATGGAATCAAAGTAATGAGTGAGATATGATCAAAACAAGTTTAAGGTATAAATCTGTGGTTACTGTTTTGGACGATTTTTAGAAAATACTTAGAAGATGATTCAACAGTAGCTATAGGAGAGTTAAATGTAGCACATATCATGTAGTTTATGTGATAAAAATTTGAGCTTCTATCTCCATATAGAACTCAAGATATGGCAGTTTTGGTGAAAGTGAAGATAAAAATCAGATTTTGGAAAATAAAGTATAATACTATTATATAAGCACTCAAAATTATATTGTATAAAATGTAAAGTTAAAACTCACTAACTCTTGGATTCGATTTATATAAATATGTAAAAGTTGGAATAAGTATATAAATTATAAAAATGGTAGTGGAATAACACTTATAAGTTATAAAATTATAAACTTGAATTTTTTCGACTTTTTCGGCTATCGCCGTAAAATTAACGTTTTTGTTAAATAAAACTTAGATGGTTGGACCCGTCTAATGTAAACTCTATAAAACTTATATACTGATATATAAACATGTATAACAAGTAAAAACCGATAAAACACGAACTATATAACATACGGACGTTTACGGACTAAATTAACGTTATTGGACTAATAATACAACAAAAATGGATTAGAACACTTATAAACTTATTATTGTGCTTAACCCATTTAGGCCCAACTTTTAAAGTGTATTTACTGATAATATAGGTATAAAATGGATTAAAACAAGTTAAAGAACTTGTAATAAGATTATTGGACTTAAAACACGTAAATAGGTAAAACTATTAAACTAGTATAAAAGTTATCGACACATAACACAAAAATGAGTAAATGAGAATATGTAAACCCACTTGATCATATATATATATATATATATATATATATATATATATATATATATATATATATATATATATATATATATATATATAATCATCATATGTATACATGATTGTTATTTTTATAAAGTCATTGGACATGAGTCTAAGACGAGTATTATTTGTCTAGGTTTCCGTGATTGAAGCACGTACCGTACGTCCGAATTACCGATAACCCGCCTTCCCACATCAACGTGAGTTCATAGCCTCGCACTCTTTTAAATGTTTTTATAAATGTTTTATAAACCCGCGAGGGAGATAACATGTTAGTTTTTACTAAAATAGGACACCATTTGTCCCGATTGTTTGTTTATTGATTTGGACCCGAATGATTGTATGACCCGATTGTATGACCCGATAAATGATTAAAGGACCCGATAGATGAAATTAAATGGATTATTAAAGTTAGGTTATGTCACTAAAAGTCCCATTAGCATGAATTGTGAACTACCGGGATTTGGTAGACGCTTATGCATCTAATAGTACTATTTGGGGACGATCACCCCAGTTCGCGCCTTGACGGTTGATCCCCGTCGTGCCACATTGATTGGTAAGCGAATTTATGTATGAGAAGATTTCCATAGCGTGACCTTTGTGACGACACGCTACTTTAGATGGGCAAAAATTTGGTATCGGGTTAGCTACCCGTTTTGGTTTAGTAAGGTAACAATGTCATGCGGCTTATAATAATCCAAATCACCGAAATACTATTAGACGCTTCGAATTACGATGTATTGCCTGACTAGCAATACAGGGTCATACTACTGATATTATGTTCGTGTTTTGGTTTTTTTATAACCATATTCATATAACGGTTTTTATTTAATCTATACAACGTTGGAAAACGTATTGTATGGTGTTTTTAACGACAATGATTCGTATAATGATTTTTAAGGCAAATGCCTATATTATGATTTTCGATAAGGATTTGTATAAATTGACTTTGGCTATTTTATGGCCTATTACAATGATTTGTACAAAATGATTTTTGGTAATAGTTTTATACCAATGATAATTGATGGATTTTATTAAAATCTATGAATTCACTCGGCGTTATTGCTGACCTTTTTTTTTAACATGTTTTATCTCAGGTACTTGAAGGTAATTCTCGGGAAGACGACAAGAATTCATGGCCCGCACCTAAACTATATTTTCCATTCAAATACTTTGTAAAACTTGTATGAAATGTAATGACTTGGGACCGATGTAACTTTGATATTTATGAATGGAAATGCTTTTATTATTAAACGACGTGATTTTTATGCGTTGTCTATGATGTGAGTAATGTGCTATCCCGTAACACCAACGTGTCTTCCGCTGTACTGAGTTTTATAAATTTGGGGGTGTTACAGTTTGGTACCAGAGCTCTCGTTATAGAGAACGAAAGATTTTTTTAAAAACCAAGGTTTTGAATAAAACTTTTCAAAATCTTTTTACTAAAAACATTTTTCTAAAAATGTCTAAAAATCTTTTGACTATAACGGTGCCGAAGAATTCCCGAGTTACCGACAAGGCCAAGACTGAGAAGTGTTATTTTAATATATATATAACTTGGATTATATATATATGATGTAATTTTATTACATGATTGTTTGATGATTATTATGATATTTATACGAGGTATTTATACGACGTAGATTGTCACAATGTACCCTAAATCCCCTAGTAAATTAATCGAAGCTATTCTCGTAGGAATTCTAGCTATCCTAGATCTAAACCAAGTTGTGGATATTTATGATCCCAACAAATGGTTGATATTCGTAGAAATGTAGATATTAGTTGATTGCGATATTGAAAAAGGATTGGCGACATTAAAACTGATATCGATGTCATGACGATCTTTTCTTATAGAGTGGAGTTTGACAAAAACGTTACCACCTAGAAAGATGTCATCTGATTCGTTGTCATCCAATTCTTAAATTGAAATCGAAAGGGTGAATGTTGCACTTGAGGCTGTTATTGGAACCAGTACCCAAAAGCCTCATGCCACTAATACCTTTCCGAGAAGTCTAGTTGAATGATCAAGTCATTTCATACTAGTGACTCATTTGATAATTGTGTTGTAAGAGTTATAGGATTGGAAATTAAGTGTTGATCATATTGAGCTTTATTGCCTTTACAAGGCCGAAGAATAAGGTTGTAAGTACTGGAGAATGAGGTAGGATATCAAATTGAGTATAAAATTAGTTGAAACTTGAATAAAGTAAAATTTAACTTGTATGGAATATGAAATTGTTAAGAGAAAGTCGTTAAGTCCTGTGATTGAATTATAAGGTTTTAAATGATTGTTAGTTTGTGTTAAGTGTTGTTCCTAGGCGATTGTCCACTAACGAGGATGCCCAGTGTCCAAGAAATAAATTGAAGAAATCTTCTTCTGAATTGAGACCGATGGATCTTCTAGGACATATGGAACACCTAATGACTCTTGTAGATTAGTATTCATTGTGGTATCTTTTAAAAAAAATTTCTAACTTAACTGAGATATCAGTTGGTAGGATGAGTTCTGAGAATTGTATGACATAGTGACACGTAATGTGTTACGGTACAATTTTGACTTGTTTGTGATTAATGAAAAAGACTACCTTTGATTGCTAAATCCTACATGTATCGATGTTATCTATCTTTTATTGCTTCATCCTAATGCTCACATTAGTGATGTAATCATTGAACAAGTACTCATCTTGATTTGAGTTACGTTGTGGATTATTCTTCGTGAGTGCCATCAAGGTCATGAACCTCATGATTAATTGGCTAAGCTCATTTCCTATCATATTGTAGTTAGTTCTTGGTGAACAACTCTTCATCACTCTTTTGCAGATCACTAATTGTTTTTATAAAGTTAAAACCGTATCCTTTGAGAAAATTGAATCTTCATCACAATAAGGATTATTCAAAGTGAGATTTATAAGTGACTGTTATCGAAACGAAGTTGTTTATAAAACACCTTGGAAAATCTAATTATTTCCGTAACAAAGAAAATCTTTGTAAATTTATTTTTGATTCTTATTTAAGAATTAAGCCTGAAAATGTTTTTATTATAAACATGATGATAACATTTTGACGAACTGAGTATTGCATCGTTGATCTTGAAATTGTATATAGTTGCGCGCCTACATACAATTTAGAATGGACCATGCAAGGCTGATTAGTAGTCACCATAAAACTGATTAATAAACACTACATTTTATTTGAAGATTGTGGAAGATTAAATTATATGAGATCTGCAAGAAGTGAAAAATAGGGACATAATGTTAGAAACATCTACATATGTGCCCGTGCCATCTATTCTTCTGAGTCGAATTTACTCATCTGTGGAAATTGTCTTATTTGACAATTGACAATTCTTTCTTGTCCAATTCTCCCGTAGTGAGATTCTTAGGAAAAGTATATGATTACCGAGTGTTGATAGCAGACTGGATGTATTGACGTTCTTATCATTTCTTTTGATTTGATTTCATTTGAATGACCTGGGTAACGATCCGAGGAGCTTTCGAATGCGTACTCAAATTATGAAAACATGAGATATATTCATATTCGTTAAATGTTTTCATCCGTATCTGATTTGAAATTCTCTCGCATAGATTATGCGTTGACCTTACTCTTTTAATAGTAGTTGTGTATCCTAATATCCCTGAACTTGTGAAGGATTATGACTTATTATTAGTCTTTTGAGAAGTTCACATCTTATCGACGGCAATGCAACTGGAAAGTTGATAGTGCCCGTAGAATGGATTGATTGATTATGACATGACGACATTGTCTTAATTGATGGGAACTTGAATTGAATTCCCCTAAATGATAAGATGTTGATTATCAAATGTGATCTAAATAATTCTTGATGGATGCCCGTATCCTGTATTTAGACTTAAAATTTATACCATGAATGGTTGTGAACTAGTTATAGATATTGTAATCTAGAAGAACCTAATATTAAATTGTTATAAGATGTTTCTGTTATTTGAAACTTTAGGAAGTATTTGTTGGTGAATTACCTAGACTTTTGCCATTAAGGCAAGATTAAATTTGGTATTGATTATATTCCCGGTGCTGCACCTGTGGCTTGTGCACTGTATGTCAGCACCATCTGAATTAAAGGAATTTCCGTACAACTGAGAGAGTTGTCGGAGAAAGATTTTATTATACCAAGCCTGTCATCCTGAAGAGCTATGGTGTTATCATTCCTTATATTTATAGATTACTGTGACTGAGTAAATTGACAATCGAAAACGATATCCATAACTCGAAATGGAAGATTTGTTCGATCATTTACAAGGTTTTAGCGTATGTTTTAAAGATTTGATCCACGGCATGGTTATCATCAACTTCGCATCTACGGAAAAGATTATGTATTCCAATCACTACATCCGGTACTTGTAATGAACATTATGAGTTTCACGTGGTGACGTTTGGATTGATTAATGCACATGTAGCATTCATAAATTTGGTGAATCACGTGTGTAGGCTGTAATTTGATAAATTCATGCTTGAGATCATTAAGGACCAATTGTTTGTATATAAGAATAATAACGAGTTAATAATTAGTTATAAATTGCCATGAATTGGCTAAACAATGAAAACCTATACCTTAAATATTTAACATAAGACTTAAGACTTAATTCTTTACATGATTTAACCGTGTGATTAATAGATAATGGAAGCTATATTGACTTTTCAAATATTAGAACCATTAACGCTTAGGGATTAAAAACTTAATCCTTTACATAAAATGGCCGTTGGATTAATAATGGTAAGATGTATGCATATTGACTCTTCAAAAATTTAGAGCCCTTTTAAGAGTTTGGATTTTACCAAAAAGAAAGTGCAAGTGTGTTTTGACAAACGTTTTAACAAAGAACTTTTGAGGGATTATTCCCTTATAACCAAAACATTTAACTAAACTTCTGTTTAGGGGTAAATGTTTTTGCATACCTTAAGACAACTTAAGAAGGATTGAGGAGAACCATTTAAACCATAACTTGAAATTTGAAACAACAATTTTTGCTTTTCAACTAAGAAAACTTTGACCAAAGTATAAACAAAGGTTTTTCGAACATTTACGGATCTTACTAATTATTTTAATTATTTTCGATAAATCAACAAAAATCTTGTTAATTAAATTCAAATTTATTTTGAACATTTTTACATAATTGGTCAACAAAGAAATTTAAACTTTTAACGTTTACGTTCCATAAAAATTAAATATTTATTGTTAACTTACATGTAATAATTATCGACGCTTTAGACGATGGATTGAGTAAAACGGATAAAAATAATAGTGGAGACGAAACTAAAACATAGAAGACATGAAGAAAGAATTTTGAATAAATACGGTTATGATATTTATTTCATCAGGAAAGTGAACGTAATTACTGACGCATAATATAGAAAGAATATGTGAGTGAATTGTGGACATGATAATTATATCATCATGAGAAGTGAATATAGATACCGACGCATTATGTAATAAAGATAAAGAACCAGTTAGGACATGTTCCTTAATAATGAAGGTGCAAGATAAATTGCCAAACGATATAAAAATAAATAATGATTGTAAAAAGATAATATAGATAATAAAAAGGGGTTCGCGGCTAGTATGAACCATTAAAACTGAGAAGCCAATAGCGTTAAATGTTTTAAAGGCCACTTGTGGTTGTATAAATACGGAGATTGTGAGATATAGTTAAGTTGGAATTTGTAAGTATAAGTATTCTATTTATGTCATTTATGACTAAAAGTATCTTTGTCTGAAGAAGATGTACTGATGGCAATTATGAAGGCAGACATCGCCTCATACATTAGTAAACATCTAGATATTTCAAAGGTCATCATCTGAATTTGATTCGATTTGGGTCATCGTCGACAGACTGACCAAATCTGCTAATATCATTCTCGTTAATGATAGAATCTTGATGAAGAAATAGACTCTTTTATTTAAAAGAGTTATGTAAACATAGTGTGCCTGTATCGATCATCTATATATCAAGATCCTCGCTTCGCATCGAATTTCTAGAGATTTGCTCAGAAGTCATTGAGAACGAACCTTGATGAGAGTACTATGTACCACCCCAAATCGAAGGGACAAGGTAAAGTAACGATACAAAATACTATAAGCAATGTTCTATGTTTGAATGATTGACCTTTGGTTATAGACCGTATAATCGTTTTCCTTTGGAAGGATTATCACTGATAATCATCGTATTAGGATTGAGATTGAATCTTGTTAGGATCTAAATATTAGAGCTCTGTAAGCAAGAGTTGAGATGAAGACACCCGACACACACCCATTGTGAGTTGGACATGTCTTTTAGGTTTAAGGTTTCCTATGATGGCGAACCTATCCTTGCAAAATACCCGACCCGCGAGATCTGAAATGATTGTTGATATTAGGATTTGATTATTGACTACCGATAGCGGGCAAGAGGTTATGTGAATATGAAATGTAGATCTTGAAGTGCCAAAGGGGTAGCGAAGTTATGCCACAATTTTTAACCTTGGAAAAATGAATTCATGATCTGACAAATCATGGGATATAATTCCCCGTTGTATGGGACCATTGAGATGATGTAAAAGTTGGGATTGAAAGGCATATAAGCTGGATCTACCCTAGGACTTCAAGAACCGCGTGAATTATGTTTCGTAAATCGAACTTGATGGAATATCTATCAAGTGAAAATCTGAATTCTTCTTAGTAAAGCTTAGATCGGCGAAAAGTTGCATTCATCAAAAACCCGTGAACATCATGGATAGAGAAAGTAAGTCAACATTAAGCCTGATCTTATTCCCGTAGTTATGTTTGATGAAACTCGCGTATTGTAATGAATTGCACTTGTGAGAAAGGACCGAATGGGAGGAAATACCCACATGGCTTTAACTCTATAAGAAGTGAGTAGTAAGGTAAGATGATCTTTGAGGACAAAGATCCTGTTTAGGTGTAAATGCTGTGACAATCCGTCAATTTATGGTTGATATTTTATTCTCAATATTTATTTGAAAACATTATTTTAATGTTACAATATGAACTCACTTATTTTTGGGAAGAAATTTGGATTTACGTCTTGAAGTAGCATCGACTACGTCTAAACCGGAGGATTCAACGTTACATGCTTACGTTTACATACACCGTCTTTGGTGACAGTCCGACAATTCAGAAAATAAATTTATCCATGAGTATTATTTTGGAGTTTTAAATTTGTGTTAGTTCATAAACTCACAAATTTACGAGAAGAGATTAGGACTTACGATTTTATTTTAACGTCCTTTACGACTAAACCGGAAACCCTAGGATTACGTATTTACGTTTTCGAACTCCGTTTTTGATGAAACAATTTTTATTAGATTCGTTTTGTGACGTTGATTCATAATTTATAAAAACGTTTTTCGTAAAACGACCCGAGGGCACGCAAATCGAGGAAACTAGAATCGAGGAATACCCGTAAACTAGTGAGATGGGACAAAATACATTGTCCCACCCCACTAGCTTACATGGGACGGCAACAAGGTACAACACACCACATTTGGTGTCATTTTTACTTAACTAAGTAGACACTTGTCTAATTTGCTTACTTTGTAAGCTTCCACTACAACAAAACTAGCTATCAAAACCATTTGATCATTTTCACAACATGCAAACCACCAAAAACTCACAACTCTCTCTCTCTCTCACTCATTTTGGCCGTCCCATATCTCACAAACAACACCTTCACTTGATCAAAATCAACCACAAAATCTCATGTTATTCATATACATGTTGATGCCCTCTTAAAGCTCTCTTGAATGGTGGTGATTATAACATCCATGGAGGAGTATTCATGGTGTCTTGGGGCTGATTTTCCACAAGGTGATCATAAAGATTGATGGTCTTGAAGATGGTGTTGGCTAAGCACAAGTTTCTCCATCAAAAATCCATGTTTTGATCAACCTACATCATCATGGTGGTATAAAGATTGTCCTCCTCATCTTCTTGTTAATTTGATTATGTAAACATGTATTTTATTTCCTATTGTATATGTATATGATGATTATATGATGATAAAAATGTTATGTGGGGATTTGGTGTTGATAAATATGATTAAAAAGGTGAAAAACTATAAGAAACAAGGTTAAAATCTTGATTAATTTACATGGCTGTATAAAACAGTAAAGAAACATGTTATGAACTGATAAAATGATGAAGTAGAATTGATATACAGTAAGCTATGAGTCTTGTACACATGTGAGAGTTGGCCATGCAATGGAATCAAAGTAATGAGTGAGATATGATCAAAACAAGTTTAAGGTATAAATCTGAGGTTACTGTTTTGAACGATTTTTAGAAAATACTTAGAAGATGATTCAACAGTAGATATTGAAGAGTTAAATGTAGCACATATCATGTAGTTTATGTGATAAAAATTTGAGCTTCTATCTCCATATAGAACTCAAGATATGGCAGTTTTGGTGAAAGTGAAGATAAAAATCAGATTTTGGAAAATAAAGTATAATACTATTATATAAGCACTCAAAATTATATTGTATAAAATGTAAAGTTAAAACCCACTAACTCTTGGATTCTATTTATATAAATATGTAAAAGTTGGAATAAGTATATAAATTATAAAAATGGTAGTGGAATAACACTTACAAGTTATAAAACTATAAACTTGAATTTTTTCGACTTTTTCGGCTATCGCCGTAAAATTAACGTTTTTGTTAAATAAAACTTAGATGGTTGGACCCGTCTAATGTAAACTCTATAAAACTTATATACTGATATATAAACATGTATAACAAGTAAAAACCGATAAAACCCGAACTATATAACATACGGACGTTAACGGACTAAATTAACGTTATTGGACTAATAATACAACAAAAATGGACTAGAACACTTATAAACTTATTATTGGGCTTAACCCATTTAGGCCCAACTTGTAAAGTGTATGTACTGATAATATAGGTATAAAATGGATTAAAACAAGTTAAAGAACTTGTAATAAGTTTATTGGACTTAAAACACGTAAATAGGTAAAACTATTAAACTAGTATAAAAGTTATCGACACATAACACAAAAATGAGTAAATGAGAATATGTAAACCCACTTGATCATCATATATATATATAATCATCATATGTATACATGATTTTTATTTTTATAAATTCATTGGACATGAGTCTAAGACGAGTATTATTTGTCTAGGTTTCCGTGATTGAAGCACGTACCGTACGTCCGAATTGCCGATAACCCGCCTTCCCACATCAACGTGAGTTCATAGCCTCGCACTCTTTTAAATGTTTTTATAAATGTTTTATAAACCCGCGAGGGAGATAACATGTTAGTTTTTACTAAAATAGGACACCATTTGTCACGATTGTTTGTTTATTGATTTGGACCCGAATGATTGTATGTCCCGATTGTATGACCCGATAAATGATTAAAGGACCCGATAGATGAAATTAAATGGATTATTAAAGTTAGGTTATGTCACTAAAAGTCCCATTAGCATGAATTGTGAACTACCGGGATTTGGTAGACGCTTATGCATTTAATAGTACTATTTGGGGACGATCACCCCAGTTCGCGCCTTGACGGTTGATCCCCGTCATGCCACATTGATTGGTAAGCGAATTTATGTATGAGAAGATTTCCATAGCGTGACCTTTGTGACGACACGCTACTTTAGATGGGCAAAAATTTGGTATCGGGTTAGCTACCCGTTTTGGTTTAGTAAGGTAACAATGTCATGCGGCTTATAATAATCCAAATCACCGAAATACTATTAGACGCTTCGAATTACGATGTATTGCCTGACTAGCAATACAGGGTCATACTACTGATATTATGTTCGTGTTTTGGTTTTTTTATAACCATATTCATATAAAGGTTTTTATTTAATCTATACAACGTTGGAAAACGTATTGTATGGTGTTTTTAACGACAATGATTCGTATAATGATTTTTAAGGCAAATGCCTATATTATGATTTTCGATAAGGATTTGTATAAATTGACTTTGGCTATTTTATGGCCTATTACAATGATTTGTACAAAATGATTTTTGGTAATAATTTTATACCAATGATAATTTGATGGATTTTATTAAACTCTATGAATTCACTCGGTGTTATTGCTGACCTTTTCTTTTAACATGTTTTATCTCAGGTACTTGAAGGTAATTCTCGGGAAGACGACAAGAATTCATGGCCCGCACCTAAACTATATTTTCCATTCAAATACTTTGTAAAACTTGTATGAAATGTAATGACTTGGGACCGATGTAACTTTGATATTTATGAATGGAAATGCTTTTATTATTAAACGACGCGATTTTTATGCGTTGTCTATGATGTGAGTAATGTGCTATCCCGTAACACCAACGAGTCTTCCGCTGTACTGAGTTGTATAAATTTGGGGGTGTTACATTTGAAACTAAAGAAGATTAATCATGAATAAGAGGAAGTAATGAAAGTATCATGTTATTAGGGAGCTTTATACAAAGATGTTCCATCTCGATATTACGTTTTGACTGAGTGGGTGGGTTTACGATTTAAAGTTCCCTCGCTCCTCAAACGTTTATAGAATGGCTTCTGAGTATGATGGCCCGAACATTAGTGCTAGAATTACCACCAAATAATAATGAAATAATATTGAACCAACACTTAACAATATTGAACTAAAAATCATCAAAGACTTGATACTATACAACAATGTATTAATCCAGGTTTGTGTGAGATCAAGCTGTTTATGAGACCAAGTGGTGGTTTGTATGATCAAGATGTTTATATGTGAATGAAATATATCTAATTATAGCTCGGATTCTATGGACATAAGGTGAGTCATAGCCTCACTTTTTAAATGCTTTCTAAATGATTTCAAAACCCGTGAGGGGGATATATGCTAAAACCGGAATGCAAGTGCTTTTAAAACTGTATGGCATGATTATTGACACTATGTTTACTACTGCCATTAAGTCCCTTTTTAATCTTGAACCGCTAATCATTTCTTGAAAATGAGCTCTAATATCGTGAATAGTACTATTTGGTGTTTTACATCCCCTATCTGGGCAATTCGCGCTTGCTAGCAGCAGAAGGTTCCTACCTAGGCTAAACAGATACACTTTATTTTGCTTAACTCAGGAGTTTGGAAAACTGCCTGCATAAGGGTAATTTGTTGGTCTCTGTATGTCAAGTAGTAGTACATGAGAATAGTGTAGTATGATGACTATTTCATGTGGGTGTATAACAACGTAGTCCGGAGAACATATCTGTATTCAAAACTGTTATTACAAACCTATGAATTCACTCAACCTTTGTGTTGACTTTAAGCATATATTTCAGATAATTGGTGACTGATAGCATGGAGCAGCACAAGGATGGCATGAAGAGGCACAAGACTGAAATTATTCTAGATTTTGGGAACCTAATATTGTAAAACTCTGATTTTTCAATGAAATATAAAGAATGTTGATTTCATCACTCTTTTGAGTTGTTTTCTATTATTATGACTTGTGTTCTATGAAGCAATACCCTAGATCAATGTTCCGCTACGTAAAGGTAAAATGGGGGTGTTACAGATTGGTACTCAGAGCCATGGTTATAGAGAACAAGTAAAATCTTGACTATAACTACTTTTAAAATAATTTCAAGAAAGTCCTCGTGTGCCAAAGCCAGTGCTGCTACAAGAATGACTGTAGTGATACTTCCGAGATTATGTGTAAGTTTATTTGATATTATGCATAATAGATTTCATGTTTAGATACCATGTTTATGTGTAAGTACTTATGAGTAAGTAATAAGTTAGGATATATTGAAGTTTCTAGGAATAGATATCCTTATCTCCCTCCTATTATCATCTTATCGGATTCAAAGGATGAGTGTTCTGTAAGTATTCCTAAGAATATTTCCCATCTTCCGATGAATAATTCTTGTGATGCTTTAGAAAATATACCCAAAGATTAGAAAATTCTAATAGACGTTTTACCTTTTGATGATAACCTCTATATGGAAGTTATAAGAGCATATAAGGAAGAAATAGATTTTTGACCTCGACATCAAATTTATCCATCACCTTACCCTATAAATTTACCATTACCCATATTTGAACATTTACCTAAAAATACCTACAAGATATCCTACCCTATTTAGAGAACTTCCTCCCTATTGAGAATATTGAAAGACATAGGAAAGGCCAAGGAGTCATACAACAAGATTGAAAGAAGTTAGAAGAAGATTTGCAGAAAAGATGAATGCATTAGACAAGAAGTTGTGAATACTTTCAACTTTATGTCTTTACTTTTATGTTAATAGAGAAGCTTGTCCTCTAAGTTTAAACAAGACAAGTTGTTAATAAATAAAAGTTGTGTTTCCTATCTTGTCATTTCACATTTGTTTTTGAGAAATAAGAAACCCCTATTTCTTGGATTTCTCATAAATGATTATGATTTAAATTGTGTTAATTCAAGAAGAAAGCATATACTTGATAAAGTATATATTTTTGGAATTTCTATTATCTTCGATGATAATACGAATTATCAGTTGAATATAACCCGCAATTTGGAAGAAAGACTTAAGAAGATATATGGTATGCTTGGTTATTATATAAGACAAATTGTTGCATATAAAATTATGTTACGATTATGCATGATTCATATCTTTATAAATTCGTCGTAAACTTTAGAACTATGTTTCATAGTCAGATTTATTACCCTCAGATATGAATGATAATCAACATATTAAGTTCCCATTACACCCTACCAAATAAACCTAAAAGATATATCTTGTGTTCGATAAGCATTTATATGTATCCATATACATATGTGACAAACGTTTTCTGATATGAGTATACCTTGGATTCTGAATTATTTCTATTCTTTTCCCTCCATTCTAAACCCTAAAAGTATTTGACGAAGAATTGACGATAACGTGGCTGCAATTCTGCAATTACAAATTGTCAATAAGAAGTATTATCCGGAAGAAGACTCGATGAATAGTTAGTTTTTGATATCCAAGGAAGAAAAGATGCTATTAATATCACCCGTTGGATTAAAGAAGCCAAAAATTAATTTTCTATCGTAGTTGGAATTGAGAAATGAAGCTTGCTATAAGTGAGATAGCACTTCAACAGTTATCTTGATGAAATCTTTATACTCAACTTATTGAGATAAAAGAAGTTCATGAGATCACTTGGTTAAATCTCAATTATCTTTTATAAAGATGATCGAGAAGGAGAAAGGAAAATTCCACTATCTAGCGATGAAAGGAAATAACCTCGAGACATACACGAGGAAATTTCAAGAGTTGTAAAGATAAACCCTATTCCATAGAAATGATAAAAGCTTTCACCAGAAAATTTTATCATGGAATTATGTCATGGAATTTCATCTGAAATTCCGTTAAGAAAACTTCATCAGAAGATTTTGTAAGGAATTTTATCGAAGTTTTTGAAGAAAGATTGCCACTTCCAAAATCCCAAATTGTTGGAAGAAGTCATTAACATATTCCAAAGGTTAATGAACAAGGTAATTAAGCACAATCCTGTGCAAAAATCAGAAAAATCTTAAGCGTAAACTCAGCAGTGAATGAACGTCCGTAGAGTCTAGTAAACCAGAACATAGGATTATGAATCCAATCTACAGTGAATATGATGGAAATTTTCTTCTGTGTGAGAAATGCACCCTGCATCACACAAAAATGTGCACCATCTGGTATCAGATTTTCAACATAGTAGATCAACGGACTAGGATTTGTAAGGGCAAGTGGCCTTATAAATCATATGCTTGGTAAGATTGTTTTGTATTTTATAGGGAATAAAATACCATCTTCTATTTTAACATCGTTCGTCTCTAGAAAACCGTGTACTTAGACTTTATATACAAGACATCTTACACACGCCAACGTAAAAAGGAAACTTAAGGGTTGAATATTTGTTTATATTCATGTTATGTCGGAAATTTCTAAGTCAATGATTTACATTCTGTTTATTTGACTGAATTAGGACGCTTCTTCAGTCAAATGAATAAATCTAAATCACATGATTTATAATTTCTTCTTTGCATAAAGTTGGACGCATCTTTATGTTAGTAAGAATTTATAAATGGACTTAAAGAGATACGATATAAGACAAGTATAGACATGATAAAACTGGAATACTTGTGTTCTTAAACTGTATGCTTTTACTAAAATATGTTATTACATGGACTGCCCAAACTGTTACTTGCTACCGAAATTTCATGACTCATTAAACACTTACGTGTGCGCTAATAAGGTGAATAGATCTATTAGAAAAGTACATTAATATTTGTCTTAGATTTGGAATTTGTAGATTTAAGTAATCCATTCAACCCGAAGAAACTTTGAAATCCTTATATTATGCTCTAACAAAAGAAGCAAAATATTGAAAGTCATCCGACTTACTAGTTCAATCTGAATCTCCTCCATGGAAATAGGAAAGAAAAATGAGGATTTTGTAGACATGATGCTATCTGGATCATTGTCGATTGTTTTACTAAGGCTACAGGATCTATTCCTATCTAGGAAAATGATAATATGGAAACTCTGACGAGATTATACAAGAAATAATCTGTCGACATAGAGAATCAATATCTATCATCTAAGATCGTGATGAGTGTTTCACATCTCTATCCTAAAAGTATACTCAAAATTTGTGTGTACTAATGTGTTAAGTGGAAGAACTACCCAAATACTAAACTATATACTCCACGTATGTGTTATAAGTTTTGGAAAAGACATTTACCATTGGAAAATTTTCCCATGTAACAATAGTTTTCATGCTAGAATCAAAGCAATACTACTTAAAGCACTCTATCGAAAGAAGTGCTATTTGCGTATCTGCATGGCTAAAGTTGGAGATTCTCAACTTACGAAACCCAAAGTAGTTCATGAATCTATTTGAGAAGGTTATAGAGCTTCATAGTACGTTGAATAGTAACCGTTATGTAACTGCTAGATGTAAATGGTAAATTGGAAAGACTGTTTTGATAAAGATTTCTCACTGTGAATGAGAAACTACACCATATTAAACAGTATCAGGTTGAAAAGGATCTTTTCTCTATCGATTAGCCAAATTAATTTTGAAAAATGAGATAATCAATTCAAGATTTTGAATTGAGCAGTGACATATTGACTTGAGTTTCCCAAAGAACTCAGTGATAATCACAATCCTTTTCATATTTCGGGATCTAAGAAAAATTTATGTGATTAATTGATTGATTTAAAACTAAAATACCAACAGTAAAGTTGTTTTCTTGATATGTGAATAAAATTCTGAGATAGAATTTGAACACCTAAGAGCTATGTTTTCCCTTGATATGCTATGTTACCATTATAATCTCGGGACAAGATTTCTTTAAGGGCGAGAGCCTGTGACAATCCTCAAATTTCACATCTATGCTATATGCTATAACTGTCTTAATATGAAAATTTGGCTATAAATTTTTGCTTTCTGTACCTTACTTGGTAAGATGAAATGCTTCTCACAACCTGAACTGCAATTACAACATATTCCTATATGTTGTCAGTACAATGTATATATCAAGTCTACAATCTAAAAATGATCTAGTAAGTTCAATATTGATAAGAACCTCTCAAATATAACCATGATGCCCTAAATTCCCTTAGAAACCCTAGAATCCCTATAAATGAGTTGTAAACTCAGGAATGATAAGCTATGAATGGAAAATACATATGAATAAATCATTAAGGATTATAAACAAGTTGTAAACTATACTTTGAAGATATAATAATACCTAATAATGGCAAGAACAAACCATACAAAGCTAAGTACAAGTAATTGTACATGATAGTCCAGATTACCACCTAGAAACCCTTGATAAAAAATATTTCAAGAAATGTAACTACATAATATCCATGTACAAGTATAAAAAACAATACACTAATTCTTATACACCATATAAAGAAAAGCTAAATGATCACAAAACACTAATATTCACTAATCACAAGCTAATTACAAGGAAATGACCTAAAACCACGATTAGCATATAAAATCCATTATACATTGAATTAGAGTCTAATCTTTTGCCATAAATTATAAATCTCAACTATACATCATATTAAGAAGATAAATTTACTTCAAGTCAAGTTACAAGTTGGTAAAGAATAAAGTACAAGTTATCAAAGCATAGGATCTTAAGCTCCCATAATTATCCCTAGAATATGATCAACCTATACAAACCCTTAAAATAAAAATTTAGAAACCATAGAAGTCATAAACATACTATATAATCCCTATAATAAGCATACATAAGGATATAAACCCTAATTACCCAAGTTAGAAAATCATTAGGATTAAATGACCTAAAAACCCTTATATTAAGAAATCTACATGAAATCTCTACCTAGTTCTTTTTGGACAAGTCTATAAATATTTATAGGACTTCATTAAGGTTATAAGATTATATTAAGAAAATTTACAAGTACCCTAATGCTCAAGGTACAAGATTTCAATGTGTGGCTTGTAAATTAGGTCAAAATGGGTATTTTCACCCTTTGGACATGTTTACTTAGAATAACTCAATAAAACCAATGCAGATACTTCATGGATACCTTGAGGACAATGTAGGATGTATAAATTGAGTTTGAATTAGTAGTTAGTTGAAGGATAATCACATTTACTAAGATTAAACCCTAGATAATTAGAAAACCCTAATCTACATAAGTATACTTCCTGTTTTCACATCAAACCTTTGTTATCCTTCAAACCAAGAACCGAAATCTCTTAAATAGAATGTATATACCCTAATTAAACCCTAATCAATCACTAATCACATTCTTAAGTCCTTAATCGCCAAAAACACAAACTATAAGTTAGAAGCCCTAGTTTTGAAACCCAGTTTTGTATTTTCCTTCCAAAATTAGTTTTAAACTCTTTCCCTCCCATTAAAACTTTGATAATCAGATATTTACATGTTTCTAGATATTTTGGAGTGCCAAGCAAGTAGGTGCATAAGCTACATGTGTGTTCCACATCTTCATTCTTATCTATATCCATCCGGATCCATTTTTAGCCACAAGTAGAAGATAGGAATGAAGCTAGTCTCTAAAAACGTGTATAGACCTTCACTAGCATCCCTTAGTCAGTAATCTATCCTTTTTACACGTCCTATTCCTTTACTTGGAGCCTAAGGGTTGAAAAACCTATAAATAAGGGCGAAATGATTTCATTTCAACTTGCACCCCGTTTTCTCTTAACCTCCATTACCCATTATGTTTCCACCTCTATATACGTCCTAGGACATGTCCCAAGACCTGAAACAAGGTCTAGAAGCTAGCCATTGAAGCTCTTGAAGCTTTGATAGCAAGATATTTTCATAAGAAGCCATTAGGAGCCATTTTGGAGCATCCTAGGTAATCACTTTGTTAACTAAGCTTTGATCTTGTTATAATACTTTCTTAGAGTTTTTATAATTCCAAAATTATGTTATAAAGATAATGTAAAAGAAACTAAGTCATTTCATCATTTTAAATGGAAGTTATAAGTTAAAGATGTCTTAAAACCCTAGTTTTGTAATTTACATGAAATAATAAACAAAAACCTATTTCAAAAGCTATAATTCTGAAGAAATGTTGTTATTCTGATTATAAACATGTTTAGAAACGTTTTTATTTAAATCCTAGATCATTTGGATCATTTTTTAGGTTGTTATGTGATTTTTACAAGTATAGGGACTAAAACTGTCATTTTTGAAACTATTTAACATTTTGGGCCAAAAGTGTCATTATTTGAAATTAAAATATATAAGAATAATTGTTGGAAAGTTTGAGGTCCTAAGGTTAAATATTGAAGGTTTAAATGCAAATACTAAAACTATACACTTAAGGGGTTAAAAGTGTAATTATGCCAAAGTGTAACCAAAAGGACTAATTTTGCCAACTTTGAAACTAAAGAAGATTAATCATGAATAAGAGGAAGTAATGAAAGTATCATGTTAGTAGGGAGCTTTATACAAAGATGTTCCATCTCGATATTACGTTCTGACTAAGTGGTTGTATAACAACGTAGCCCGGAGAACATACCTGTATTCAAAACTGTTATTACAAACTTATGAATTCACTCAACCTTTGTGTTGAATTTAAGCATATATTTCATATAACTGGTGACTGATAGCATGGAGCAGCATAAGGATGGCATGAAGAGGCACAAGACTAAAATTATTCTAGATTTTGGGAACCTAATATTGTAAAACTCTGATTTTTTAATGAAATATAAAGAAAGTTGATTTCATCACTGTTTTAAGTTATTTTCTATTATTATAACTTGTGTTCTCTTAAGTAATACCCTAGATCAATGTTCCGCTCTGTAAAGGTAAAATGGGGGTGTTACATAAACCCTATATGCTTTATTTGCAATGAATATCCTACTAGATATCCTGAATCATATTTGTAACACCCCCAAACTTATACAACTCAATACAGCGGAAGACTAGTTGGTGTTACGGGATAGCACATTACTCACATCATAGACAACGCATAAAAATCGCGTCGTTTATTAATAAAGCATTTCCATTCATAAATATCAAAGTTACATAGGTCCCAAGTCATTGTATTTTATACAGGTTTTACAAAGCATTTGAATGGAAATTAATATTTAAGTGCGGGCCATGAATTCTTGATGTCTTCCCGAGAATTACCTTCAAGTACCTGAGATAAAACATGTTAAAAGAAAAGGTCAGCGATAACGCCGAGTGAATTCATAGAGTTTAATAAATTCCATCAATATAACTTTGGTATAAAATTAGTACCAAAAATCAATTCGTACAAATCATTGTAATAGGCCGTAAAATTGCCAAAATCATTTTATACAAATCTTTGTAATAGGCCATAAAATAGCCAAAGTCATTTTATATAAATCCTTATCGAAAATCATAATATAGGCATTTGCCTTAAAAATTATTATACGAGCCAATGTCGTAAAAATATCATACAATATGTCTTATGACGTTGTATGAAAACAAAAACCGTTATATGAATATGGTTATGAAAACCAAAACACAAACATAATATCAATAGTATGACCCGGTATTGCTAGTCAGGCAATACATCATAATTCGGAGCGTCTAGTAGTATTTCGTTAATTTGGATTATTATAAGCCGCATGACATTGTTACCTTACTAAACCAACAACGGGTAGCTAACCCGATACCAATTTTGCCCATCTAAAGTAGCGTGTCGTCACAAAGGTCACGCTATGGAAATCTTCTCATACATAAATTCGCTTACCAATCAATGTGGCACGACGGGGATCAACCGTCAAGGCGCGAACTAGGGTGATCGTCCCCAAATAGTACTATTAAATGCATAAGCGTCTACCAACTCCCGGTAGTTCACAATTCATGCTAATGGGACTTTTAGTGACATAACCTAACTTTAATAATCCATTTAGTTTCATCTATCGGGTCCTTTAATCATTTATTGGGTCATACAATCGGGTCATTCAATCATTCGGGTCCAAAAATCAATAAACAAACAATCGGGACAAATGGTGTCCTATTTTATAAAAACTAACATGTTATCTCCCTCGCAGGTTTATAAAACATTTATAAAAACATTTAAAAGAGTGCGAGGCTATGAACTCACGTTGATATGGGAAAGCGGGTTATCGGCAACTCGGACGTACGGTCGTGCTTCAATCACGGAAACCTAGACAAATAATACTCGGTCTTAGACGTTTGTCCAATGACTTTATAAAAATAACAATTATGTATACATATGATGATTATATATATATGATGATCAAGTGGGTTTACATATTCTCGTTTACTCATTTTAGTGTTATATGTCGATAACTTTTATATTAGTTTACTAGTTTTACCCATTTACGTGTCTTAAGTCCAATAAGCTTATTATAAGTTATTTAACTTATTTTAATCCATTTTGTACTTATATTATCAGTATCTACACTTTACAAGTTGGGCCTAAATGGGTTAAGTCCAATAATAAGTTTATAAGTGTTTTAGTCCATTTTTGTTGTATTATTAGTCCAATAACGTTAATTTAGTCCGTTAACGTCCGTATTTCTTATAGTTCGGGTTTTATCGGTTTTTACTTGTATTAGTTACGTATACATCAGTATATGACTTTTATAAACTTTACATTAGACGGGTTTGGTCGTCTAAGTTTTATTTGGCGAAAAATGTTAATTTTACGGCAATAGCCGAAAAAGTCGTAAAAATCATGTTTATAGTTTTTATAACTTATAAAACATAACAAGTTACCATTTTTATAAAATGTCCACTTATTTATCATTGTGCATATTTATATAAATAAAATCCAAGAGTTAGTGGGTTTTAACTTTACATTTTATACAATATAATTTTGAGTGCTTATATAATAGTATTATACTTTATTTTTCAAAAATCTGATTTTTATCTTCACTTTCACCAAAACTGCCATATATTGAGTTCTATATGGAGATAGAAGCTCAAATTTTTATCACATAAACTACATGATATGTGCTACATTTAACTCTTCTATAGCTACTGTTGAATCATCCTCTAAGTATTTTCTAAAAATCGTCCAAAACAGTAACCTCAGATTTATACCTTAAACTTGTTTTGATCATATCTCACTCATTACTTTGATTCCATTGCATGGCCAACTCTCACATGTGTACAAGACCCATAGCTTACTGTAAATCCATTCTACTTCATCATTTTATCAGTTTACCATATGGTTCATTACTGTTTTTATACAGCCTATCATTTAAACAAGGTTTACCCATTTTTACTTATAGTTTTTCATCTTTTTATCCATGATTATCAACAACAAATCCCCACATAACATTTTTATCATCATATAATCATCTTACACATATACAATAGGAAATAAAATACATGTTTACATAATCAAAATAACAAGAAGATGAGGAGGACAACCTTTATACCACCAACTTGATGTAGGTTATGAGTTTGACTTGGTTTTGGATGGAGAAACTTATGATGCACCAAGACCACCTTCATGACCACCATTCTTCATAGAAACCTTGTGGAAAATCAGCCCTACTAATCCATGAAAACTCCTCCTTGGATGTTATAAGCACCACCAATCAATAGGGTTTCAAAAGGGCTTCATCTTATGCAAGAATAACATAAGATTTGTGGTTCAATTTTGATCAAATGGGTGTTTCTTCTTGATTTTGGGACGGCAAGGAATAGGGAGATGAGAGAATTTTAGAGTGGTTTTGCATGTTAGGAATGGAAGGAATGGTAATGTTTAATGGTTTTGTTAGTTTAGTGGGTAGAATAGCTTACTTTGTAAGCTTAAGTTACATGTGTAACTTAATAAAGTGTAAGGGTGCCACATCTTTGATGTGGTGTCCCTAGTCTTGGCCGTCCCTTTATTAGTGGGGTGGGATAAATTATTTTGTCCCATCCCGCTAATTTACGGGTATTCCTCGATTCTAGTTTCCTCGATTTGCGTGCCCTCGGGTCGTTTTACGAAAAACGTTTTTATAAATTATGAATCAACGTCATAAAACGAATCCAATAAAAATTGTCTCATCAAAAACGGAGTTCGAAAACGTAAATACGTAATCCTAAGGTTTCCGGTTTAGTCGTAAAGGACGTTAAAATAAAATCGTAAGTCCTAATCTCTTCTCGTAAATTTGTGAGTTTATGAAACAACACAAATTTAAAACTCCAAAATAATATTCACGGATAAATTTATTTTCTGAAATGTCGGACTGTCACCAAGGATGGTGTATGTAAACGTAAGCACGTAACGTTGAATCCTCCGGTTTAGACGTAGTCGATGCTACTTCAAGACGTAAATCTAAATTTATTCCCAAAAATAAGTGAGTTCATATTGTAACATTAAAATAATGTTTTTAAATAATATTCGAGAATAAAATATCAACCATAAATTGACGGATTGTCACAGCATTTACCCCTAAACAGGATCTTTGTCCTCAAAGATCATCTTACTACTCGCTTCTTATAGAGTTAAAGCCATGTGGGTATTTCCTCCACATTCGGTCTTTTCTCACAAGTGCAATTCATTACAATACGCGAGTTCTATCAAACGTAACTACGGGAATAAGATCAGGCTTAATGTTGACTTACTTTCTCTATCCATGATGTTCACGGGTTTTTGATGAATGCAACTTTTCGCCGATCTAAGTTCTATTAAGAATAATCAGAATTTCACTTGATAGATATTCCATCAGGTGCGATTTACGAAACATAACTCACGCGGTTCTTGAAGTCCTAGGGTAGATCCAGCTTATATGCCTTTCAATCCCAACTTTTACATCATTTCAATGGTCCCATACAACAGGGACTTATATCCCATGATTTGTCAGATCATGAATTCATTTTTCCAAGGTTAAAAATTGTGGCATAACTTCGCTACCCATTTGGCACTTCAAGATCTACATTTCATATTCACATAACCTCCTGCCTACTATCGGCAGTTAATAATCAAATCCTAATTTCAATAATCATTTCAGATTTCGCGGGTCGGGTATTTTGTAAGGTTAGGTTTGCCATTATAGGAAACCTTAAACCTAAAAGACATGTCCAACTCACAATGGGTGTATGTCGGAAATCTTCATCTCAACTCCTGCTTACAGATGCTCTAATATAGATCATAACAAGATTAGATCTTGATCCTAATACGATAATTATCAATGATAATCCTTCCAAAGGAAAACGATTATACGGTCTATTACCAACGGTCAATCATTCAAACATAGAACAACGCTTATAGTATTTTGTATCGTTACTTTACCTCGTCACTTCGAGTTGGGGTGGTACATAGTACTCTCATCAAGGTTCGTTCTCAATGATTTCTGAGCAAATCTCTAGAAATTTGATGCGAAGCGAGGATCTTGATAAAGATGTTCGATACAGGCACACTATGTTTACATAACTCTTTTGCATTTATCATTAACGGGAATGATATTAGCAGATTTGGTCAGTCTGTCGACGATGACTCAAATCGAATCAAATTCAGATGATAACCTTTGCAATAGCTAGACGTTTACTAATGTATGAGGCGATGTCTGCCTTCATAATTGCCATCAGTACAACTTCCTCAGACAAAGATACTTCTAGTCATAAAATGACATAAATTGAATACTTATACTTACAAATTCCACATAACTATATCTCATAATCTCCATATTTAGGCAACCACAAGTGGCCTTTAAAACATTTAACGCTATTGGCTTCTCTATTTTAATGGTTCACATTAGCAGCGAACCTCTTTTATAATCTATATTATCCTTTTTACAATCATCAGCTATTTTTAAATTGTTCGGTAATTTATTTTGCACAATCATTTTTAAGAAATATATCTTAATTGAATCTTTATCTTTTCTACATAATGCGTCGGTATTTATATTCACTTCTCATGATGATATAATTATCATGTCCACAATTCACTCAGATATTCTTTCTATATTATGCATCAGTAATTACGTTCGCCTTTCTTCATATTTTCTAAATTTCAGTTTCATCTTGTCTATAATTTTTATCAGTTTTTTTCTCAATCCAACGTTTTAAGCGTCGATAAGTATTACAAGTAATTAAAGGTTAGATATTTAAATTTTTATGAAACGTAAACGTAAAATTTTAAATTTCCTAGTTCGACCAATTATATAAAATGTTCAAAATAAATTTGAATTTAATTAACACGATTTTTGGTTGATTTATCGAAAATAATTAATAAGATTCATAAATGTTTGAAAAATCTTTGGTTATATTTTGGTCAAAATTTTCTTAGTTTGAAAAGCAAAATGTATCATTTCAAATTTCAAGTCATGGTTTAAATGATTTATTCAATCCTTCTTAAGTTGTCTGAAGGTATGCAAAAACATTTACCCCTAAACAGAAGTTTAGTTAAATGTTTAGTGTATAAGGGAATAATCCGTTTAAAATCCTTTGTTAAAACATTTGTCAAAACATATTTCCATTTCTTTTTGGTAAAATCCAAAGTCTTAAAAGGGCTCTTAATTTTCGAAGAGTCTATATGCATACATCTTACCATTATTAATCCAACGGTCATTTTATGTAAAGGATTAAGTTTTTAATCCCTAAGCGTTAATGGTTCTAATCTTTGAAAAGTCAATATAGCTTCCATTATCTATTAATCACACGGTTAAATCATATAAGGGATTAAGTCCTTAATCATATGTTAAATATTTAAGGTATAGGTTTTCATTGTTTAGTTAATTCAGGGCGATCTATAAATAATTATTAACTCCTTCTTATTCTTATAAACAAACAAATGGTCCTTAATGATCACGAGCATGAGTTTATCAAATTACAGCCTACACACGTGATTTACCAAATTTATGAATGCTACATGTGCATTGGTCAATCCAAACGACATCACGTGAAACTCATAATATTCATTACAAGTACCTGATGTAGTGATTGGAATAAATAATCCCTTTCGCAGATGCGAAGTTGATGATAACCATGCTATGGATCAATTTTTTTTAAAAAACATACGCTAGAACCTTGTAAATGATCGAACAAATCTTCCATTTCGAGTTATGGATATCGTTTTCGATTGTCAATTTACTCAGTCACAGTAATCTATAAATATAAGGAAAGATAACACCATAGCTCTTCAGGATGACAGGCTTGGTATAATAAAATCTTTCTCCGACAACTTTCTCAGTTGTACGGTAATTCCTTTAATTCAGATGAGATAAACATCATTTAATAAATACATATTAGGTTCCTTCTATATTATAATATCTATTACTAATTCACAATCATTCACGGTATAATTTCAAGTCTTAATACAGGATATGGTCATCCATCAAGCATTATTTAGATTACTTTTGATAATCAGCATCTTATCATTTAGGGGAATTCTACTCGAGTTCCCATCAATTAAGACAATGTCGTCATGTCATAATCAATCAATCCATTCTACGGGCACTATCAAATTTCCAGTTGCATTGCCGTTGATAAGATGTGAACTTCTCAAAAGGCTAATAATAATTCATAATCCTTCACAATTTCAGGGATATCTGGAGACACAACTACTATAAAGAGTAAGGTCAACGCATAATCTACGCAAGAGAATTTCAAATCAGGTACAGACGAAAAAATTTAAGGAATATGAATATATCCCATGTTTTCATAATTTGAGTACGCATTCGAAAGCTCCTCGGATCGTTACCCAGGTCATTCAAATGAATTCAAATCATAAGAAATTATAAGAACGTCAATACATCCAGTCGGGTATCAACACTCGGTAATCAAATACTTTTCCTAAGAATCTCACTACGGGAGAATTGGACAAGAAAGAATTGTCAATTGTCAAATAAGACAATTTCCACAGATGAGTAAGTTCGACTCAGAAGAATAGATGGCACGGGCACATATGTAGATGTCTCTAACATTATGTCCCTATTTTTCACTTCTTGCAGATCTCATAAAATTTTATCTTTCACAATCTTCAAAGGAAATGTAATGTTTATTAATCAATTTTTTTTATGGTGACTACTAATCAGCCTTGCATGGTCCATTCCAAATTGTATGTAGGCGCGCAACTATATACAATTTCAAGATTAACGATGCAATACTCAGTTCGTCAAAATTTTATCATCATGTTTATAAATAAAAATATTTTCATGCTTAATTCTTAAATAAGAATCACAAATAAATTTACAAAGATTTTCCTTGTTATGAAAACAATTAGGTTTTCCAAGATGTTTTATAAACAATTTCCTTTCGATAACAATCACTTATAAATCTCACTTTGAATAATCCTCATAGTGATGAAAATTCAATTTTTCTCAAGGGATACTGTTTTATCTTATAAAAACAATGAGTGATCTGCAGAAGAGTGATGAAAGCTTGTTCACCAAGAATTAACTACGATATGATAAGAAATGAGCTTAGCCGAATAATCATGAGGTTCATGACCTCGATGGCACTCACGAAGAATGATTCACAACGTAACTCAAATCAAGATGAGTACTTGTTCAATGGTTGCATCACTAATGCGAACATTAGGATGAAGCAATAAAAGATAGATAACATCGATACATGTAGGATTTAGCAATCAAAGGTAGTCTTTTCATTAATCACAAACAAGTCAAAATTGTACCGTAACACATTACGCGTCACTATGTCATACAATTCTCAGAACTCATCCTACCAACTGATATCTCAGTTAAGTTAGGGATTTTTAAAAGATACCACAATGAATACTAATCTACAAGAGTCATTAGGTGTTCCATATGTCCCGGAAGATCCATTGGTCCCAATTCAGAAGAAGATTTCTCCAATTTATTTATTGGGCACTGGGCATCCTTGTTAGTGGACAATGGTCTAGGAACAACCCTTAACATGAATCAACAATCAATTAAAACCTTATAATTCAATCACAGAACTTAACAACTTCTATTAATAATCTCATATTCCATACGGGTTAAATTTTATTTTAGTCAAGTTTCAACCAAATTTTATACTCAATTCGATATCCTACCTCATTTTCCAATACTTACAACCTTATTCTTCGGCCTTGTAAAGGCAATACAATCTCAATATGAATCAACACTTAATTTCCAATCCTATTAGCTCTTACAACAACAATTATCAAATGAGTAGCTAGTATGAAATGACTCACACATTCAATTAGACTTCTCGGAAAGGTATTAGTGGCATGAGGCTTTTGGGTATAGGATCCAATTACAGCCTCAAGTGCAACATTCACCCTTTCGATTTCAATTTAAGAATTGGATGACAACGAATCATATGACATCTTTCCAGGTGATAATGTTTTGTCAAACTCCACTCTATAAGGAAAGATCGTCATGACATCGATATCAGATTTAAGCTTGCCAATTCTTTTTCAATATCACAATCAACTAATATCTACAATTCTACGAATATCAACCATTTGTTGGGATCATAAATATCCACAACTTGGTTTAGATCTAGGATAGCTAGAATTCCTACGAGAATAGCTTCGATTAATTTACTAGGGGAGTTAGGGTTTCTTGTGACAATCTACGTCGTATAAATACCTCGTATAAAAAAATCAAAATAATCATCAAACAATTATGTAATAAAATTACATCATATATATATATATATAATCCAAGTTATATATATATATTAAAATAACACTTCTCAGTCTGGCCTTGTCGGTAACTCGGGAATTCTTCGGCACCGTTATAGTCAAAAGACTTTTAGACATTTTTAGAAAAATGTTTATAGTTAAAAGATTTTGAAATGTTTTATTCAAAACCTTGGTTTTAAAAATCTTTCGTTCTCTATAACGAGAGCTCTGGTACCAAACTGTAACACCCCCAAACTTATACAACTCAATACAGCGGAAGACTAGTTGGTGTTACGGGATAGCACATTACTCACATCATAGACAACGCATAAAAATCACGTCGTTTATTAATAAAGCATTTCCATTCATAAATATCAAAGTTACATAGGTCCCAAGTCATTGTATTTTATACAGGTTTTACAAAGCATTTGAATGGAAATTAATATTTAAGTGCGGGCTATGAATTCTTGATGTCTTCCCGAGAATTACCTTCAAGTACCTGAGATAAAACATGTTAAAAGAAAAGGTCAGCGATAACGCCGAGTGAATTCATAGAGTTTAATAAATTCCATCAATATAACTTTGGTATAAAATTAGTACCAAAAATCAATTCGTACAAATCATTGTAATAGGCCGTAAAATAGCCAAAATCATTTTATACAAATCTTTGTAATAGGCCATAAAATAGGCAAAGTCATTTTATATAAATCCTTATCGAAAATCATAATATAGGCATTTGCCTTAATAATTATTATACGAGCCAATGTCGTAAAAATATCATACAATATGTCTTATGACGTTGTATGAAAACAAAAACCGTTATATGAATATGGTTATGAAAACCAAAACACAAACATAATATCAATAGTATGACCCAGTATTGCTAGTCAGGCAATACATCGTAATTCGGAGCGTCTAGTAGTATTTCGTTAATTTGGATTATTATAAGCCGCATGACATTGTTACCTTACTAAACCAACAACGGGTAGCTAACCCGATACCAATTTTGCCCATCTAAAGTAGCGTGTCGTCACAAAGGTCACGCTATGGAAATCTTCTCATACATAAATTCGCTTACCAATCAATGTGGCACGACGGGGATCAACCGTCAAGGCGCGAACTGGGGTGATCGTCCCCAAATAGTACTATTAAATGCATAAGCGTCTACCAACTCCCGGTAGTTCACAATTCATGCTAATGGGACTTTTAGTGACATAACCTAACTTTAATAATCCATTTAGTTTCATCTATCGGGTCCTTTAATCATTTATTGGGTCATACAATCGGGTCATTCAATCATTCGGGTCCAAAAATCAATAAACAAACAATCGGGACAAATGGTGTCCTATTTTATAAAAACTAACATGTTATCTCCCTCGCGGGTTTATAAAACATTTATAAAAACATTTAAAAGAGTGCGAGGCTATGAACTCACGTTGATATGGGAAAGCGGGTTATCGGCAACTCGGACGTACGGTACGTGCTTCAATCACGGAAACCTAGACAAATAATACTCGGTCTTAGACGTTTGTCCAATGACTTTATAAAAATAACAATTATGTATACATATGATGATTATATATATATGATGATCAAGTGGGTTTACATATTCTCGTTTACTCATTTTAGTGTTATATGTCGATAACTTTTATATTAGTTTACTAGTTTTACCCATTTACGTGTCTTAAGTCCAATAAGCTTATTATAAGTTATTTAACTTATTTTAATCCATTTTGTACTTATATTATCAGTATCTACACTTTACAAGTTGGGCCTAAATGGGTTAAGTCCAATAATAAGTTTATAAGTGTTTTAGTCCATTTTTGTTGTATTATTAGTCCAATAACGTTAATTTAGTCCGTTAACGTCCGTATTTCTTATAGTTCGGGTTTTATCGGTTTTTACTTGTATTAGTTACTTATACATCAGTATATGACTTTTATAAACTTTACATTAGACGGGTTTGGTCGTCTAAGTTTTATTTGGCGAAAAATGTTAATTTTACGGCAATAGCCGAAAAAGTTGTAAAAATCATGTTTATAGTTTTTATAACTTATAAAACATAACAAGTTACCATTTTTATAAAATGTCCACTTATTTATCATTGTGCATATTTATATAAATAAAATCCAAGAGTTAGTGGGTTTTAACTTTACATTTTATACAATATAATTTTGAGTGCTTATATAATAGTATTATACTTTATTTTTCAAAAATCTGATTTTTATCTTCACTTTCACCAAAACTGCCATATCTTGAGTTCTATATGGAGATAGAAGCTCAAATTTTTATCACATAAACTACATGATATGTGCTACATTTAACTCTTCTATAGATACTGTTGAATCATCCTCTAAGTATTTTCTAAAAATCGTCCAAAACAGTAACCTCAGATTTATACCTTAAACTTGTTTTGATCATATCTCACTCATTACTTTGATTCCATTGCATGGCCAACTCTCACATGTATACAAGACCCATAGCTTACTGTAAATCCATTCTACTTCATCATTTTATCAGTTTACCATATGGTTCTTTAATGTTTTTATACAGCCTATCATTTAAACAAGGTTTACCCATTTTTACTTATAGTTTTTCATCTTTTTATCCATGATTATCAACAACAAATCCCCACATAACATTTTTATCATCATATAATCATCATACACATATACAATAGGAAATAAAATACATTTTTACATAATCAAAATAACAAGAAGATGAGGAGGACAATCTTTATACCACCAACTTGATGTAGGTTATGAGTTTGACTTGGTTTTGGATGGAGAAACTAATGATGCACCAAGACCACCTTCATGACCACCATTCTTCATAGAAACCTTGTGGAAAATCAGCCCTACTACTCCATGAAAACTCCTCCTTGGATGTTATAAGCACCACCAATCAATAGGGTTTCAAAAGGGCTTCATCTTATGCAAGAATAACATAAGATTTGTGGTTCAATTTTGATCAAATGGGTGTTTCTTCTTGATTTTGGGACGGCAAGGAATAGGGAGATGAGAGAATTTTAGAGTGGTTTTGCATGTTAGGAATGGAAGGAATGGTAATGTTTAATGGTTTTGTTAGTTTAGTGGGTAGAATAGCTTACTTTGTAAGCTTAAGTTACATGTGTAACTTAATAAAGTGTAAGGGTGCCACATCTTTGATGTGGTGTCCCTAGTCTTGGCCGTCCCTTTATTAGTGGGGTGGGATAAATTATTTTGTCCCATCCCGCTAATTTACGGGTATTCCTCGATTCTAGTTTCCTCGATTTGCGTGCCCTCGGGTCGTTTTACGAAAAACGTTTTTATAAATTATGAATCAACGTCATAAAACGAATCCAATAAAAATTGTCTCATCAAAAACGGAGTTCGAAAACGTAAATACGAAATCCTAAGGTTTCCGGTTTAGTCATAAAGGACGTTAAAATAAAATCGTAAGTCCTAATCTCTTCTCGTAAATTTGTGAGTTTATGAAACAACACAAATTTAAAACTCCAAAATAATATTCACGGATAAATTTATTTTCTGAAATGTCGGACTGTCACCAAGGATGGTGTATGTAAACGTAAGCACGTAACGTTGAATCCTCCGGTTTAGACGTAGTCGATGCTACTTCAAGACGTAAATCTAAATTTCTTCCCAAAAATAAGTGAGTTCATATTGTAACATTAAAATAATGTTTTTAAATAATATTCGAGAATAAAATATCAACCATAAATTGACGGATTGTCACAGCATTTACCCCTAAACAGGATCTTTGTCCTCAAAGATCATCTTACTACTCGCTTCTTATAGAGTTAAAGCCATGTGGGTATTTCCTCCACATTCGGTCTTTTCTCACAAGTGCAATTCATTACAATACGCGAGTTCTATCAAACGTAACTACGGGAATAAGATCAGGCTTAATGTTGACTTACTTTCTCTATCCATGATGTTCACGGGTTTTTGATGAATGCAACTTTTCGCCGATCTAAGCTCTATTAAGAATAATCAGAATTTCACTTGATAGATATTCCATCAGGTGCGATTTACGAAACATAACTCACGCGGTTCTTGAAGTCCTAGGGTAGATCCAGCTTATATGCCTTTCAATCCCAACTTTTACATCATTTCAATGGTCCCATACAACAGGGACTTATATCCCATGATTTGTCAGATCATGAATTCATTTTTCCAAGGTTAAAAATTGTGGCATAACTTCGCTACCCATTTGGCACTTCAAGATCTACATTTCATATTCACATAACCTCCTGCGTACTATCGGCAGTTAATAATCAAATCCTAATTTCAATAATCATTTCAGATTTCGCGGGTCGGGTATTTTGTAAGGTTAGGTTTGCCATTATAGGAAACCTTAAACCTAAAAGACATGTCCAACTCACAATGGGTGTATGTCGGAAATCTTCATCTCAACTCCTGCTTACAGATGCTCTAATATAGATCATAACAAGATTAGATCTTGATCCTAATACGATAATTATCAATGATAATCCTTCCAAAGGAAAACGATTATACGGTCTATTACCAACGGTCAATCATTCAAACATAGAACAACGCTTATAGTATTTTGTATCGTTACTTTACCTCGTCACTTCGAGTTGGGGTGGTACATAGTACTCTCATCAAGGTTCGTTCTCAATGATTTCTGAGCAAATCTCTAGAAATTTGATGCGAAGCGAGGATCTTGATAAAGATGTTCGATACAGGCACACTATGTTTACATAACTCTTTTGCATTTATCATTAACGGGAATGATATTAGCAGATTTGGTCAGTCTGTCGACGATGACTCAAATCGAATCAAATTCAGATGATAACCTTTGCAATAGCTAGACGTTTACTAATGTATGAGGCGATGTCTGCCTTCATAATTGCCATCAGTACACCTTCCTCAGACAAAGATACTTCTAGTCATAAAATGACATAAATTGAATACTTATACTTACAAATTCCACATAACTATATCTCATAATCTCCATATTTAGGCAACCACAAGTGGCCTTTAAAACATTTAACGCTATTGGCTTCTCTATTTTAATGGTTCACATTAGCCGCGAACCTCTTTTATAATCTATATTATCCTTTTTACAATCATCAGCTATTTTTAAATTGTTCGGTAATTTATTTTGCACAATCATTATTAAGAAATATATCTTAATTGAATCTTTATCTTTTCTACATAATGCGTCGGTATTTATATTCACTTCTCATGATGATATAATTATCATGTCCACAATTCACTCAGATATTCTTTCTATATTATGCATCAGTAATTACGTTCGCCTTTCTTCATATTTTCTAAATTTCAGTTTCATCTTGTCTATAATTTTTATCAGTTTTTTTCTCAATCCAACGTTTTAAGCGTCGATAAGTATTACAAGTAATTAAAGGTTAGATATTTAAATTTTTATGAAACGTTAACGTAAAATTTTAAATTTCCTAGTTCGACCAATTATATAAAATGTTCAAAATAAATTTGAATTTAATTAACACGATTTTTGGTTGATTTATCGAAAATAATTAATAAGATTCATAAATGTTTGAAAAATCTTTGGTTATATTTTGGTCAAAATTTTCTTAGTTTGAAAAGCAAAATGTATCGTTTCAAATTTCAAGTCATGGTTTAAATGATTTATTCAATCCTTCTTAAGTTGTCTGAAGGTATGCAAAAAAATTTACCCCTAAACAGAAGTTTAGTTAAATGTTTAGTGTATAAGGGAATAATCCGTTTAAAATCCTTTGTTAAAACATTTGTCAAAACATATTTCCATTTCTTTTTGGTAAAATCCAAAGTCTTAAAAGGGCTCTTAATTTTTGAAGAGTCTATATGCATACATCTTACCATTATTAATCCAACGGTCATTTTATGTAAAGGATTAAGTTTTTAATCCCTAAGCGTTAATGGTTCTAATCTTTGAAAAGTCAATATAGCTTCCATTATCTATTAATCACACGGTTAAATCATATAAGGGATTAAGTCCTTAATCATATGTTAAATATTTAAGGTATAGGTTTTCATTGTTTATTTAATTCAGGGCGATCTATAAATAATTATTAACTCCTTCTTATTCTTATAAACAAACAAATGGTCCTTAATGATCATGAGCATGAGTTTATCAAATTACAGCCTACACACGTGATTTACCAAATTTATGAATGCTACATGTGCATTGGTCAATCCAAACGACATCACGTGAAACTCATAATATTCATTACAAGTACCGGATGTAGTGATTGGAATAAATAATCCCTTTCGCAGATGCGAAGTTGATGATAACCATGCTATGGATCAATTTTTTTTTTTAAAAACATACGCTAGAACCTTGTAAATGATCGAACAAATCTTCCATTTCGAGTTATGGATATCGTTTTCGATTGTCAATTTACTCAGTCACAGTAATCTATAAATATAAGGAAAGATAACACCATAGCTCTTCAGGATGACAGGCTTGGTATAATAAAATCTTTCTCCGACAACTTTCTCAGTTGTACGGTAATTCCTTTAATTCAGATGAGATAAACATCTTTTAATAAATACATATTAGGTTCCTTCTATATTATAATATCTATTACTAATTCACAATCATTCACGGTATAATTTCAAGTCTTAATACAGGATATGGTCATCCATCAAGCATTATTTAGATTACTTTTGATAATCAACATCTTATCATTTAGGGGAATTCTACTCGAGTTCCCATCAATTAAGACAATGTCTTCATGTCATAATCAATCAATCCATTCTACGGGCACTATCAACTTTCCAGTTGCATTGCCGTTGATAAGATGTGAACTTCTCAAAAGGCTAATAATAATTCATAATCCTTCACAATTTCAGGGATATCTGGAGACACAACTACTATAAAGAGTAAGGTCAACGCATAATCTACGCAAGAGAATTTCAAATCAGGTACAGACGAAAAAATTTAACGAATATGAATATATCCCATGTTTTCATAATTTGAGTACGCATTCGAAAGCTCCTCGGATCGTTACCCAGGTCATTCAAATGAATTCAAATCATAAGAAATTATAAGAACGTCAATACATCCAGTCGGGTATCAACACTCGGTAATCAAATACTTTTCCTAAGAATCTCACTACGGGAGAATTGGACAAGAAAGAATTGTCAATTGTCAAATAAGACAATTTCCACAGATGAGTAAGTTCGACTCAGAAGAATAGATGGCACGGGCACACATGTAGATGTCTCTAACATTATGTCCCTATTTTTCACTTCTTGTAGATCTCATAAAATTTTATCTTTCACAATCTTCAAAGGAAATGTAATGTTTATTAATCAATTTTTTTTATGGTGACTACTAATCAGCCTTGCATGGTCCATTCCAAATTGTATGTAGGCGCACAACTATATACAATTTCAAGATTAACGATGCAATACTCAGTTCGTCAAAATTTTATCATCATGTTTATAAATAAAAACATTTTCATGCTTAATTCTTAAATAAGAATCACAAATAAATTTTCAAAGATTTTCCTTGTTATGAAAACAATTAGGTTTTCCAAGATGTTTTATAAACAATTTCCTTTCGATAACAATCACTTATAAATCTCACTTTGAATAATCCTCATAGTGATGAAAATTCAATTTTTCTCAAGGGATACTGTTTTATCTTATAAAAACAATGAGTGATCTGCAGAAGAGTGATGAAAGCTTGTTCACCAAGAATTAACTACGATATGATAAGAAATGAGCTTAGCCGAATAATCATGAGGTTCATGACCTCGATGGCACTCACGAAGAATGATTCACAACGTAACTCAAATCAAGATGAGTACTTGTTCAATGGTTGCATCACTAATGCGAACATTAGGATGAAGCAATAAAAGATAGATAACATCGATACATGTAGGATTTAGCAATCAAAGGTAGTCTTTTCATTAATCACAAACAAGTCAAAATTGTACCGTAACACATTACGCGTCACTATGTCATACAATTCTCAGAACTCATCCTACCAACTGATATCTCAGTTAAGTTAGGGATTTTTAAAAGATACCACAATGAATACTAATCTACAAGAGTCATTAGGTGTTCCATATGTCCCGGAAGATCCATTGGTCCCAATTCAGAAGAAGATTTCTCCAATTTATTCATTGGGCACTGGGCATCCTTGTTAGTGGACAATGGTCTAGGAACAACCCTTAACATGAATCAACAATCAATTAAAACCTTATAATTCAATCACAGAACTTAACAACTTCTATTAATAATCTCATATTCCATACGGGTTAAATTTTATTTTAGTCAAGTTTCAACCAAATTTTATACTCAATTCGATATCCTACCTCATTTTCCAATACTTACAACCTTATTCTTCGGCCTTGTAAAGGCAATACAATCTCAATATGAATCAACACTTAATTTCCAATCCTATTAGCTCTTACAACAACAATTATCAAATGAGTAGCTAGTATGAAATGACTCACACATTCAATTAGACTTCTCGGAAAGGTATTAGTGGCATGAGGCTTTTGGGTATAGGATCCAATTATAGCCTCAAGTGCAACATTCACCCTTTCGATTTCAATTTAAGAATTGGATGACAACGAATCATATGACATCTTTCCAGGTGATAACGTTTTGTCAAACTCCACTCTATAAGGAAAGATCGTCATGACATCGATATCAGATTTAAGCTTGCCAATTCTTTTTCAATATCACAATCAACTAATATCTACAATTCTACGAATATCAACCATTTGTTGGGATCATAAATATCCACAACTTGGTTTAGATCTAGGATAGCTAGAATTCCTACGAGAATAGCTTCGATTAATTTACTAGGGGAGTTAGGGTTTCTTGTGACAATCTACGTCGTATAAATACCTCGTATAAAAAAATCAAAATAATCATCAAACAATTATGTAATAAAATTACATCATATATATATATATATAATCCAAGTTATATATATATTAAAATAACACTTCTCAGTCTGGCCTTGTCGGTAACTCGGGAATTCTTCGGCACCGTTATAGTCAAAAGACTTTTAGACATTTTTAGAAAAATGTTTATAGTTAAAAGATTTTGAAATGTTTTATTCAAAACCTTGGTTTTAAAAATCTTTCGTTCTCTATAACGAGAGCTCTGGTACCAAACTGTAACACCCCCAAACTTATACAACTCAATACAGCGGAAGACTAGTTGGTGTTACGGGATAGCACATTACTCACATCATAGACAACGCATAAAAATCGCGTCGTTTATTAATAAATCATTTCCATTCATAAATATCAAAGTTAAATAGGTCCCAAGTCATTGTTTTTTATACAGGTTTTACAAAGCATTTGAATGGAAATTAATATTTAAGTGCGGGCCATGAATTCTTGATGTCTTCCCGAGAATTACCTTCAAGTACCTGAGATAAAACATGTTAAATGAAAAGGTCAGCGATAACGCCGAGTGAATTCATAGAGTTTAATAAATTCCATCAATATAACTTTGGTATAAAATTAGTACCAAAAATCAATTCGTACAAATCATTGTAATAGGCCGTAAAATAGCCAAAATCATTTTATACAAATCTTTGTAATAGGCCATAAAATAGCCAAAGTCATTTTATATAAATCCTTATCGAAAATCATAATATAGGCATTTGCCTTAATAATTATTATACGAGCCAATGTCGTAAAAATATCATACAATATGTCTTATGACGTTGTATGAAAACAAAAACCGTTATATGAATATGGTTATGAAAACCAAAACACAAACATAATATCAATAGTATGACCCAGTATTGCTAGTCAGGCAATACATCGTAATTCGGAGCGTCTAGTAGTATTTCGTTAATTTGGATTATTATAAGCCGCATGACATTGTTACCTTACTAAACCAACAACGGGTAGCTAACCCGATACCAATTTTGCCCATCTAAAGTAGCGTGTCGTCACAAAGGTCACGCTATGGAAATCTTCTCATACATAAATTCGCTTACCAATCAATGTGGCACGACGGGGATCAACCGTCAAGGCGCGAACTGGGGTGATCGTCCCCAAATAGTACTATTAAAGGCATAAGCGTCTACCAACTCCCGGTAGTTCACAATTCATGCTAATGGGACTTTTAGTGACATAACCTAACTTTAATAATCCATTTAGTTTCATCTATCGGGTCCTTTAATCATTTATTGGGTCATACAATCGGGTCATTCAATCATTCGGGTCCAAAAATCAATAAACAAACAATCGGGACAAATGATGTCCTATTTTATAAAAAATAACATGTTATCTCCCTCGCGGGTTTATAAAACATTTATAAAAACATTTAAAAGAGTGCGAGGCTATGAACTCACGTTGATATGGGAAAGCGGGTTATCGGCAACTCGGACGTACGGTACGTGCTTCAATCACGGAAACCTAGACAAATAACACTCGGTCTTAGACGTTTGTCCAATGACTTTATAAAAATAACAATTATGTATACATATGATGATTATATATATATGATGATCAAGTGGGTTTACATATTCTCGTTTACTCATTTTAGTGTTATATGTCGATAACTTTTATATTAGTTTACTAGTTTTACCCATTTACGTGTCTTAAGTCCAATAAGCCTATTATAAGTTATTTAACTTATTTTAATCCATTTTGTACTTATATTATCAGTATCTACACTTTATAAGTTGGGCCTAAATGGGTTAAGTCCAATAATAAGTTTATAAGTGTTTTAGTCCATTTTTGTTGTATTATTAGTCCAATAACGTTAATTTAGTCCGTTAACGTCCGTATTTCTTATAGTTCGGGTTTTATCGGTTTTTACTTGTATTAGTTACTTATACATCAGTATATGACTTTTATAAACTTTACATTAGACGGGTTTGGTCGTCTAAGTTTTATTTGGCGAAAAATGTTAATTTTACGGCAATAGCCGAAAAAGTCGTAAAAATCATGTTTATAGTTTTTATAACTTATAAAACATAACAAGTTACCATTTTTATAAAATGTCCACTTATTTATCATTGTGCATATTTATATAAATAAAATCCAAGAGTTAGTGGGTTTTAACTTTACATTTTATACAATATAATTTTGAGTGCTTATATAATAGTATTATACTTTATTTTTCAAAAATCTGATTTTTATCTTCACTTTCACCAAAACTGCCATATCTTGAGTTCTATATGGGGATAGAAGCTCAAATTTTTATCACATAAACTACATGATATGTGCTACATTTAACTCTTCTATAGCTACTGTTGAATAATCCTCTAAGTATTTTCTAAAAATCGTCCAAAACAGTAACCTCAGATTTATACCTTAAACTTGTTTTGATCATATCTCACTCATTACTTTGATTCCATTGCATGGCCAACTCTCACATGTGTACAAGACCCATAGCTTACTGTAAATCCATTCTACTTCATCATTTTATCAGTTTACCATATGGTTCTTTACTGTTTTTATACAGCCTATCATTTAAACAAGGTTTACCCATTTTTACTTATAATTTTTCATCTTTTTATCCATGATTATCAACAACAAATCCCCACATAACATTTTTATCATCATATAATCATCATACACATATACAATAGGAAATAAAATACATGTTTACATAATCAAAATAACAAGAAGATGAGGAGGACAATCTTTATACCACCAACTTGATGTAGGTTATGAGTTTGACTTGGTTTTGGATGGAGAAACTTATGATGCACCAAGACCACCTTCATGACCACCATTCTTCATAGAAACCTTGTGGAAAATCAGCCCTACTACTCCATGAAAACTCCTCCTTGGATGTTATAAGCACCACCAATCAATAGGGTTTCAAAAGGGCTTCATCTTATGCAAGAATAACATAAGATTTGTGGTTCAATTTTGATCAAATGGGTGTTTCTTCTTGATTTTGGGACGGCAAGGAATAGGGAGATGAGAGAATTTTAGAGTGGTTTTGCATGTTAGGAATGGAAGGAATGGTAATGTTTAATGGTTTTGTTAGTTTAGTGGGTAGAATAGCTTACTTTGTAAGCTTAAGTTACATGTGTAACTTAATAAAGTGTAAGGGTGCCACATCTTTGATGTGGTGTCCCTAGTCTTGGCCGTCCCTTTATTAGTGGGGTAGGATAAATTATTTTGTCCCATCCCGCTATTTTATGGGTATTCCTCGATTCTAGTTTCCTCGATTTGCGTGCCCTCGGGTCGTTTTACGAAAAACGTTTTTATAAATTATGAATCAACGTCACAAAACGAATCCAATAAAAATTGTCTCATCAAAAACGGAGTTCGAAAACGTAAATACGTAATCCTAAGGTTTCCGGTTTAGTCGTAAAGGACGTTAAAATAAAATCGTAAGTCCTAATCTCTTCTCGTAAATTTGTGAGTTTATGAAACAACACAAATTTAAAACTCCAAAATAATATTCACGGATAAATTTATTTTCTGAAATGTCGGACTGTCACCAAGGATGGTGTATGTAAACGTAAGCACGTAACATTGAATCCTCCGGTTTAGACGTAGTCGATGCTACTTCAAGACGTAAATCTAAATTTCTTCCCAAAAATAAGTGAGTTCATATTGTAACATTAAAATAATGTTTTTAAATAATATTCGAGAATAAAATATCAACCATAAATTGACGGATTGTCACAATATTTTCCATCAAACTTCCCCAAATGATCAAGAGTATTCAAAATAGACACATGACATCCAAAAGGTTTTAAATGACTTATGGTTGGCTTAACACCGGTCAAAAGTTCATAAGGTTTTTTGTTTTGAGGCTTGGTCACTAAGACTCTATTTAACACATAACATGTAGTATTGATTGCTTCTGCCCATAAGGTATTTGGCAAAAGAGAATCAGCTAGCATAGTCCTAGTAGCCTCAAGTATTGTCCTATTTTTCCTTTCAGCTACTTCGTTTTGTTGTGGAGTCCTAGGATTGCTAAATTGTCTCTTGATTCCTTTAGACCTACAGAATTCATCAAAATCAGCATTCTTGAATTCTGTCCCTTTATCTGTCCTAATGATTAAGACTTGTTTAGTGAACTGATTTTCAACTAAAGTAATAAAGTCCTTAAGTAATTCATTGGTCTCATTCTTATGTGCTAAAAAGAAAACCCAACTGAATCTACTAAAATCATCAATTATAACTAGGCAAAAGGTCTTATGGCTAATACTCCTAACAGAAACTGGACCAAACAGATCTATATGCAAAAGTTGCAAAAGCTTAGTCACAAAATTGATCTCTTGGTCTTACAAAAGGCTCTATTTTGTTTACCTTTTTGACAAGCAGTACATGTGAAATCATTTTGAAAAGATTCGTTAGGTAACCCTCTAACCAAATTTCCATTAACCAATCTATTAAGGTTCTTGAAATTCACATGACCTAACCTCCTATGCCATAGATTAGACTCATCATTAGAAGCCTTAGCTAGCAAACATGTAATACCACCTATTGGAGTAATAGTATGAAGATTAAAGGTGTAAATATTTTCTTGCCTGGGTACCTTAAGCAGTACTTGAGATTCCTTTGGCATCTTAAAATCATTAGAAAGCACCAAGCAGTTTGTATCTGTAAAGAGCACATTGTTCTTTTTATCACATATTTGTGATACAGAAAAGAGATTAAATTCATTCAGTTCTTTTACAAAGAACACATCTTCAAACTCCAACTTCCCTATATTGATTTTTCCTTTTCCAGTGATTCTACCTTTGCTACCACCAAAGGCTATTGGTCCACCTCTGAATTCTTCAAATTCAGAAAGGAAATATTTGTTCCCTGTCATGTGCCTTGAGCATATACTATCTACAATACCTTCATCTTTCAATTCATCAATTAGATGCCCCTGCACATACACAAAACTTATTAGTTTTTAACAGGGACCCAAGCCACATTTGGCTCGGATCTTGTGGGACCTACATACTTAAGAGTTTAATAGGTAGTTTTTCCAGTAAGACTACACACACTCGTATACTTCATGGTTCCAGTTAAATAATCAAAGACATAAGTGGGTTTGTTGTCCTTGAACCTTTTTGACTTAAGTACCGTTTTAGTAGTACTTGCTTGAACACATGGTTTTTCTTCTTTAGGGACCCACATTTGCACTGGTTTGTTATTAGACTTACTTCTAGGTGTTTTAGCATTTTCAACTACACTGTTACAAGATCTGTAGGACATTGGTTTACCAGACTTTTGAGCATCGGTACTTGCGTTTGGTCTAGCAGTACTTGTAGTTCTAGACATGCCGGTACTTGGCTTACCAGATTTCAAAGGTACTAGACCTTGTTTCATAAGTACTGCCCTTGAAACAAAGTCCTTGGTAGAGAGAGGGTGTTTGACATTATTAACCTTATGAGGTTTATTTAACCTTTTAGCATGATCAAACTTAAGTTTGTCATATTTAGATCCCATTTTCCTATTAACTTGTGCATTTTTTCCCATTACCTTTCTTTGTGAACTTTTGTGTAGCCATCTGTTTTGCAATTTTATCTTCATGTAAAGTGCAATCTTTGATAAAGTGATTTAGACTACCACAAACATAACATCCTTTTCTTCTCAAATAAGACCCAAAAGGTTGTTCTGGCTTAGTTTTCTTAAAACCTTTCCCACCCCTCTTTGTATTATGTTTTGCATTATTATCCAATGTCTTGCTAGGAGTTTTTACTTGCTAGGGAGGAGAACTAGTTGTACACACTTGTCCTTCAGACACAAAGTTGCTTATTAAAGGTGGATAAATAATATTCTTGGTCATAATAGATTTATCTTGGGTCAATGTACTAGAGTTTGATTCTGAATTATTTGACTTAATATCAGTAACAGCTTTTGACTCATCTAACTCTATACCTACATCATTATTAGGGGGCATGAAAATTCCTGACAATGGTGGAGGAACTGCCTTCATTCCTTCAGCATATCTATCATTTTCCGGAGTATCATCTAACTCATTAGAACTATAAAAAATCCCCTTTGATAAGTCCTTGTCAGTTAAGGTTATCACAGGTTGGTCTTTAATATATCCTACCTGTTTTATCATAATACCCCATTTGTGAATTAATCAGCTTTCCTAAACCTTTAGAGGATTTTTGCCATTGATTAATCACTTCCCTTTCTTTAAAAAGACTGGCTTTTAAAACTTCATTTTCTGCTGTTACTTTTATAAGTTGTTTTTCAAAAGCTTTAATTTCCAAAATTTTTTCTCTCATTTGAAGAGTAAAAATTCTAATTTTCTCTTCATAGGTTTGTTGATCCTTTTTATACAAAACTATATTTTCCTCTAACTTAGCGACACCTTGTTTAAAAGCATTTGCTTCTACTATACATGAGTTAACCTTTTGATATTGTTCATCAAGTTCTACTTTTAAATTATTAAATTTAAGAACACAATCTTTAGAACAAGGATGTACCTTAGTATCTTCATGAGAGAGAGCCATCAAACCAAGCTCTTCTTTTCTTAATCTTCAGCCCAGTTCACCACTCCATCTACAATCACCAATGCCTTAGTTCCTTTGGGACTCCTGCTATCTCCTTTTGGAAAGCTTTCAGAGATTCTTGGACTGGTTCTATAGCTGTTCTTGGACTTTTGACTGCTTTTATCAGTCTTATCCCTTTTGAACTCCCTTGCAAAATGTCCATTCCTTCCACAGTTATAGCATTCAACTTTGGACTTGTCATATCCTGTTAGCCCTATATTTTATATAGTCGAACAAGAATGTAATAGGTCATCTTAGTCGTTAGTGGTCTTGTATAGTAATAGGCTAGTCAGGTTAACCGAGCTTTGACTTTAAGCTAATATTGTGTAAGGTAGGGGCTTTATGCCCAAGATAGGCCAAGCCCGACCCATGAAACAAGCCCATGATCCCACCAAGCTCATGGTTATATATACCCTCTTCCATGTGTGGAAGAGGGTGTTGGTTCATTTTACTTTCTCTCTCTAGTAAACATTAACCTTCCACAATTCTCTCTGTTTTCTCTCTCTAACTTTCTTCTCTTTCTCTCTCTAGATGTACTATAAATCTTTTGTTATGGATTGAAGTGGGATTAACATTTGGTATCAGAGAGCCTATAGTGGATAGGTGATTGAAGATTTGTGGTGTGTTTTTTATTGGATTCATGAGTTTTCATTGTTTTATACCCAAGCTTCAAATTTGTTTTTCGTGTTTTTGTTGTTCCAAGTGATCCATATATCTCCTACATCGTTGTGGTAGGCATTTGGGTGCTTTGGAGTGGTTAAAATCACAGATTTCTAAGCAAAATTCTCATTTTTTCTTCAAAAGTACGGAATAGTAACACATATTGCGAAATCTTTCCATCACAATAATTAAGGATTTTAAATATTACGACAAATCACATTTCACAATCCACTAGGGTTTATTTATTGCGAAGCAGTATTCCTTTGGTATTGCGAAGGTTGAATTTTTTTCACATTGCGAAGTTTCATTCATCTTGGTATTGCGAAGGTTAAGATTTTTTTGCATATTGCAAAGAATACACTATTCTGACATTACGAAGATAGTCATATGAAACATTGCGAAGTTCCAGTTTTTGGTATTGCGAAGAGTTGGATTTTCAACATTGCGAAGTTTCACTTTTTGGTATTGCGAAGAGTTGGATTTTCAACATTACGAAGTTCAAGTTTTTGGTACTGCGAAGAGTTGGATTTTTAACATTGCGAAGTTTGCAATTTGAGTTATTGCGAAGATTGGAATTTGAGTTATTACGAAGTTTGGGATTCTCAGTTATTGCGAAGATTGCAATTTGAATTATTGCGAGATCATTACTTGGCGGGAAAACCATAGTAAAATTTATTTTTTCCTAGACCATTTTAAGGCCATTTAAGCTTCGATTTCAAATTATGGCGATACGAAAAAAATTTCGACCACAAATTCAAACTTTCGAACCAAAATTCAAAATTTTATGCCATTTCAGGTTTTATTTTTCGTCAAGATTTTTCTCTTTTCAATTTTTTCCCTACTAGTTATTGGCTATTTCGAACTCGATTTCAAAGTTTGGCGATTCCAAAATTTTCAGTCTACCGTTATTTCGGACTGAAGAATTTATTGTCGGACTGAGAAAAAATTTGGAATTTTCGAAATTTCAACCACAATCACATCACAACACATCTACTAAGATCCATAATCCATACACATCATATCTTCTTACTACATCCCCTTAATGGACATTTTCAATACAACGGATTCAACAACAACAACGTCCATGAATGAGGTGATTAAAGAGAAGATGCAGAATCCAGAGGTTCAGAAAAATACTGAGACTCCAATCAGTAAACCTACTAACAAGGATTCTACAACCAAAACCGTTCATGCAACCAAATACAAGATGTTGAAAGCAAAAGAATGATGCATGGAACACTTAAAGTTGCTTCAGTCACACCTACAGATTCTTTCAAGAGAAGACCTAAAAGGCGCTCGTCTTGAAATTGGATTCAACCCGGGTATTCGTTCTACTATTTGGTCAAGATGTTGAGACATTCACCAGAACGATGCTACTTAATGTGGACCATCTTCAACAATAACTTGGCAGAGATGATTTTCACGAGATTATATCCAGGGAGGCCTTTTTAGCTCTCAACAATTAGTTCCAGCAATTCATTGACTCAAGTGGCGTATCCAACAACGATCGAGAGTTCGTAAGTACATACTTTACCAAATATAGTCTCGTAGATATTCAAGCGTTCAAAGAGACACTTATTTAACATATGAGTAATATAAAGAAGTCAATTGATGAAGGAACACGCCATCAAAGGCAATTTGAAAGAAGGGTGAACCAAATACTGATGCAGACGAAAGAGAGTAATGTCGATAAAGATCCAGCATTGGATGCTTGCGCGGTTGATACAGAAAGCAGCGGGACATAATCAGAAACGCAACATACCAGTAACAGCTCAGGGAATGATTAAACATCCAATGATGCGGATATCCGACTCATTTATGATGATGAGCCAATGGCTACGGTACAATTAAATGCTGAATATGATGTTCCTCAACATACTGAGCAATCTGAACCCATTTTTTACACGTGTCTAGTGGAAAAGGTTGATAGCAATACCACACCTGATTCATCAGATATGAGTACTAATGGAGGAGAGAGTGCCCAGGATGTTGATTCTAAGATTCACGAGCTTGAAATTATGTTAGCTCAGAAGACAAAAGATTTTGAGGATGCCAAACTCGATTTTTCAAAGAAAAATAACAGATTTGAGGCTTATTTTGAAAAAACTGAAAAAGAAAATGTTGTTCTTGAACAAAAATTGGATCGTAAGATTCAAGATTCCAACGCGGAAAAAGAACATTTTGTGAAACACATAAATTTGTTAGAATCAAAGCTGACTTCTCATAATCCAAGTCCTCCGCCTGCTTCACTAAGTGAAATATCTGTGCAACCTATTGACACTGTAGATAGTAATGACGTGAATGCCGAAAGTGACATATTTGACAATATGAATATTAAGTTAGAACAACGTGTCGTTCAATTACTTCTACAAAATGAGCAATTAAAAGCTCAGATTCAGCAAAAGTTTTTGTATTGACAACGGTGAAAAATGAATTAAGGAAGCTAAAGGGAAATAGTATGGATACTAAGTTAGCAAAACAGTCAGTCTTGGGGAAACCTCCTTCTCAACCACTCAGAAATCGCTCAGTTGCTAGACATCTGAATGCATTTAAATCTGAACGACCCAAAATGTCGAACCCGAGGTTTGCATCCCAAGTTGACGGGCGTAGCAATTTGCCTAAACCAGTCACTCCACAATCTAGATCCTCCTTAAGAAATCATGGCCATGCAAAACCTGATCACATGAATGCTTCAAACGACTCTAGCAATATCCCCAAGAACATGCCTAGGCGTAGTTCAAATGACACTGGTCACAAAAGCTATCTAGAGGATGCTAAGAACAAGACACAAGCAAGAGATAGGACTAAACCACAACCTAGGAGCGCTAATCACACATCTAGGAATTCTAGACCCTTCTATGATGTGCACAAATCTGTCAACCCTATGAACTCTAGAGCGTTCTCAGATGCTAAGCACTTTATTTGCAAGAAATGTAACAAATGCGTGTTTAATGCCATTCATGATGATTGTATAACGCATGTCCTGAACAAGGTGAACCACAAAGCTAGAGCACCTCAAAGACGGAACCCTACATGAAATAGGTTTTCTCCCAACAAGTCTTCCGATGTACATGAGAAACCTATATCTCCTAGACCCTGTCTTAGGTGGAAACCAACGGGTAGAACCTTTAAAACAATCGGTCTTAGGTGGGTTCCTACTGGAAAGATATTTCCCTCTAGCACAACAAAGGTTCATAGTGAACCCCCACATGGTTCTCACAATGATATCACTAACCCAAATGCAAGCATACAAACTTTTGATGCAAGTGCAGGTATCAACGTCACGGTTCAACGAGAACACAAAGGTCCAATATTTCTCGGTCATGAGCTTCTCATAAAAAAATTCAAAGTTTTTAAGTTCATGAAAAACGACTTTTAAGTAAATGTCAGCTTAGAACTGAAACTTCACCTTAAGGAAAGTTTATCACGAATGATAAATATCCTTCAAAACGGGAAATAAATTTTTCTCGTTCATGAGCTAGTCATAAAACATTCAAAGTTTTGAGCTCATGTAAATTGGAATTTATTTTAAAACCGTTGAACACAATTTTTCAAGAATTTCTCAAAAGATTTTTTTAAATCTTTCAAAACTGTGTGTTCAACACTCCTTCCTCATAAAATGGTTTTCATATCTCAAAAATGTCATATGCTGGGAGTTTTAAAATCAAGCCTTTAATGTTGTTGGGTACATCTCTGAAATTGTCATATTTTATGTATCCAACACATTCCGAAAATGGTTTAAAACTGTCATAAGTAATAAATTATATCTTATAAGGCATCTCATCTCCGTACCTTAACATATCTTGGGGTGTCATTTTTCCTGTATATTATCAAATTTTGATCAATTAGGACCCACATATATTGTTGAGGGGGAGCCCCGACTAAAAGTTCCATGATTCATGGGTGCACACATGTTTCTCTCCCAATCAGTTTCAAGAAATTGTCATATTTTAATCAATTGGTATCTATAATATTAAATTTTTATATTAGAGATAGGGGAGAAAATGTGATTAAAATGTAATATATCGCAACATGTGATATTAAAGACTCAAGTGCAACTCTTTCCTTCACATCCTAAACTATTTAGAATATCGATGCATGTGTGTAGGGGGAGCATTTAGGAAATGTAAAACTTTCAAAGTGTTAAAAGTTTTGATTTTTATCAAGCACTTTCAATGGTTTTATGGTTACGATATATAGCCAAAACAACCTACTATCCACGATAGAACGATGGAGTCAAAAGGTGGTTTAGGATAGGAAACTAAGTCCTATGATCCAACCAGAACCGGAGGGATCTACCCAAGGACATTCCATAGCTAGAAATAGTTGTCCTTAGGAAAGATGGAGTGGAATGAAGCTAAATGCAGACCAATTACTTAAGTTAGCACTGGAACAATCACAACAAGGTGCTAGTGATGATGTATTGGTAAGCATTGAAGGAGTTGAAAATTCTATGCAACTCAGGCAAAAACCGGGTTAACACATCTATCGAAGACAAGTGTCATGGACCCAGTGATGCAATGCACAACCCTTCCCAGCAATTCAGGTTTCTCTCAAAAGAAACTTGTCTCATTGTCACGGAGATCAACATGTATCTATTGTCTTTCTCACTCCGAGTTAGTTAATATTGAAAAGGTGGCAGTCTGCTCCAGCCTCCGATTACCAAAATGCATTTATCGAGTCTAGAACCGAAATGAGATCAATCTATTATCTCATTAGGACACGATCGAGTTCTACGCATTATCCTTGTGATATTGCCAGAACATCTGAGTGATACGATTCATAATGAAGATGGAAATCCTACTTGCGCCAACATCAAACATGCTCATGATAGGTAACTTGTGCCATTCTACACGAATCAAACTTGTGAGAACTGGAAAGAAACTAAGTTTGGATTCTTAATTGATTCAAACTTGATTCCAGGTTTCTTCGCAAAATCCGTGTGATCTTGCCAGAACATTCAGAGTGACACTCTTTAGTGTTCACAGTGACGAATGGAAATCCTTCTAGTGTCAACCTCAAACAGCACTGCGGTAGGTAACTCACAAGATTCATTATGAATCGATCTTGTGACAAACTGGAAAGCAACAATGATGTGATTATTTTAGAATCATACTTGTTCCACGAATTCTAAATTGACGACTCTAATCAGACGGATAATTTATCCTTATGATTCACTCTTTACGTTCAAAGCTGCTTTGAGACGGTCGAGTAAAGAGAACTGGCTAGTACTGCCTGGAAACCCTGTCAAGGAGATTCTTAATCGAATCCACCTGATCACAGGTACGGTATTTAATACCGTCTAACGGTCTTCACCGACCGGAGGTAAAACACTACCGAATTAGGATGAAATGTTCAAAGCCATTTTGTCCGTGTCTATATATGTTGCTGCATACCAAGATGGTGGCGTAGCTGTGTACTAACCGAAGTTGTCTTCACATGTTCATACTAAAAGATGAAGTCTTCCGCAACTTTGATGAATATTTGAAGGATTAACTACAACTATACTTGTATGGGGAATTGTTAGCCTTTCAAAATCAACAAAGTGTGAACATGTCGATTCAGAAGTCACAAGAGCACAAGATGGCGATAATCAAGATACTTAAGAATGTAATAGGTCATCTTGTCACAAGAGCACAAGATGAACACTATCAAGGATAGATTGAAGATCTCAAGCACTCAAAGTCAAATGACAAAGGCTCAAGATAAAGATCACAAAAGCATGAAGGAACAAAGCCGCTACAAACAAGATCAAGACCAAGATACAAGACCTAAGAAGGAAGATCACCTCCACACGTATGTATTCACTCAATCATCTTATGCATTTTAAAGATGACCGATACATTGGGGGAGATTGTTAGCCCTATATTTTATATAGTCGAACAAGAATGTAATAGGTCATCTTATTCGTTAGTGGTCTTGTATAGTAATAGGCTAGTCGGGTTAACCGGGCTTGGACGTTAAGCTAATATAGTCTAAGGTAGGGGCTTTATGCCCAAGATAGGCCAAGCCCGACCCATGAAACAAGCCCATGAGCCCACCAAGCTCGTGGGTATATATACCCTCTTCCATGTGTGGAAGAGGGTGTTGGTTAATTTTACTTTCTCTCTCTAGTAAACATTAACCTTCCACCATTCTTTCTCTTTTCTCTCTCTAACTTTCTTCTCTTTGTCTCTCTAGATCTACTCTAAATGTTGTGTTATGGATTGAAGTGGGATTAACATATCCTAAAGGCTCATTAGGATCAACAGTCATCTTTTTTCCAGTATTTTTGTAGAACCTATTAGATCTTATAGAGATTATAGCAGCTTGCCATTTGAGATCCATCTCTTCAATATCAGCATCATCCATTTGGAACAAGTCATTGGGAATTAATCTTGGTCTGTTGTCTTGTCCAGCAAAGAATGAGAAGGCATCATTGTCACTAAACAATGGTGAGGATCTTCCTTGTGAATTCTGAGATGTTATTGGACTACCTTCAGTACCTTGAGAGTAAGTACTGCTTGTAAGTCCTCCAACGGTATTTTGGAAGTAAGTACCGCTACTTGATCCACTAGCGGTATTATGGAAGTAAGTACCGTCGTTTCCTTCTGACACAAAAGCTAAGTTAGACTTTGTTGTTGCTGCTGCTTTGGTCACCTCAATGCCTTTAACCTCCATCTCGTAAGCTCTAAGATTGTTATAGAGATGATCAAAAGGATTTGCATCCAGATCATCCCTTGTGATGAAGTGGATAGCAATTGCTTTCCATTCTTGTGGAACACTTCTTAAGAATTTTAGATTAGCTTCTTCATTAGGAATTATAAGTCCATAAACTGCCAATTGAATGAGCAATTTGCTGAACCTTCCATAGCCACTATGGTTTCCTTCAATACTAGAAATTGAGAAGTTATCAAATTCTTGTTTCAAAACAATCTTCTTCATATTCTTAGATTTGTCATTGCCTCCCAATCTAAGTTTGATGGCATCCTACATAGCCTTCGCATCTTTGTAGTGATGAGAGCTAGGTAAGATGCCTTCTGAAAGTGCCATAGCCAAAGCAATTCTGGCCTTTCTTTCTCTGATCTTTGCTTGTACCTCTTCAGCAGTCACAACAGGTAAAGCATAACATGTACCATCAGGTAACCAATGCAACTTCTTAGGTTTATTCCCGTTCTTGATAACCTGCCACAGAGTATGATCTGTGTGGTTCAAGTAATATTCCATCTGCATAGCCCACGTCTCATAGTTATCACCTTTGAGAACAGGGAGTTTGACAGCAGAGAGAGTATGGGAAGTTGGTGTAGTTGTAGAAGTAACTACAACATCTATGGCTTGAACACTTTATGGTGGTGCAGGATGCACAACTTGAGGTTGTCCCTGTGGTATAGGATTAGGATCTGGAATATCTTCCAAGTGAGGGTCATCACTGGGTTGAGACATTGAATTTTGGTGTGAGTGGGGATTTTAGGGTTGTGTTCTTCTTATTCAGAGTTTCTCAACATGCTCTGATACCACTTGTTGATCCCTTTGAATGGATCTATATTCTGCTAAGAATTAGTATAATAGTTTGTAATCAAACTAGAACACTTTGAGAACTCTTACTCAACTAAATAAGTTATGCGGAATCTAACTTATAAATCAAAGAAGAACATTATTACATGTAACTATTCGATTCTCTTATTAATCGACTTGAATGAGGTACATGAATTTCATCGTACCTATGTTCCTTTTATAGAGTAGGAACCCTAGAAACTTTAGAATATTCTATAAAGATAAGTATATCACACACGATATATTATCAATATTCTAAACTATTAAGTATATCACATAAGATATACTCTGACTATAACTATGACATATCTTTTACAAAGATATATTCGTCCTAATCAATATAGCAGTACTTGTACTTACACTAACAGTACTTGCTATGTACCGCGTTAACACTAACGGTACTTGCCAACACTAACAATACTTATACTTACTAAAGGTACTTGAC